>BSBN01000703.1:11284500-12652500 GCA_027924645.1 Cunninghamia lanceolata | reverse complement strand
ATATATATATATATATATATATATATATATATATATATATATATATATATATTACTTCATACACTTGTAATTCCTTCACTAAGACCAATAAGATGAATAATCACAAGGTCAAGCATAGAAACAATGCAATATATATATATATATATATATATATATATATATATATATATATATATATATATATATATATATATATATATATATATATATATATATATATATATATATATATATATATATATATATATATATTACTTCATACACTTGTAATTCCTTCACTAAGACCAATAAGATGAATAATCACAAGGTCAAGCATAGAAACAATGCAAGCCTTGGATCTATTCCCTAAATACCTCCCCTACACATTTGGATTATAGGGGCATTCTTCACTCAAAAAATATATATATAGAATTTATTTGCATCATTAGCCAATGTTTTATAATGTAGGTTTTCCAAATGATTGGAAAAGCTTATTATTAGTTTGTGAATGATTTTGTACAAATTTTGAATTTACACATGTGAATTCCATAGTCCTCTTATTTGTTTAAAAAGAATAAAAGGGGAACTACTAGTTCTCTCCTTGTTTGACCTTGTTAGATTGAGAATTTGTCTTCCCCGTGGATAATATGAATGGATGTTAACTTAAAAGGTCATGTCAATGTATAGTCCTTTTATATGTGTAATGATATATGAGATACTTTTCTTGTGGAATTGTGAGCTAGTTAATGAGGTGAATGGATAATGATATTATTTATTTTATAAGTTTGTATTGATTTATGTAGATGTGATTGGTTGGAAGCCAACTCATGTGGGTTTAATGTATTGTTTACATGTTGGTAAATTGACCCCTAAAACCTATAGGATCATGATAATAGGTTAATGGACCACTGTGTGTGGTTTTGTAAGAAGTTCGACCAGTCTAAGGTGTGTAAACCCTTAGGACATCTTGATTATGTTTACTTGGATATAAGATGATTCCACATGTCGAAAATGAGTCTAATATAGGCGTGGTCTAGCTAGTTGACACTAGTAGCATGCAAGTGACTGACGCTAGGAGCTAACACTATATCCTAAGGATTAGTCAACTCTCACCAGTACCATATGCATGATAGATGGTAGGAGGTACCCATTGTAAGATAAGGCTTAGCTTTCTTTCACTAGTAGCATGTAGGTGATGGATACTAGGATGGACTAAATTTGCTATTAGCATGTAGACAATATATGCCAAGATCCATTAACTCAAAGGTTTAACTAGTTGTGGAAATCTTATTAATAGCCCCATACATTATGTGTTGTTACTCTTATGCCCTTGTCAGTGATGACATTAAGTAGTATGGGATGCTTGTCTCATCATCATAGTTGGTTGTGATATAGGATAACAATGGACCTATGGTGTAGTATGTGATGCACTTGTTTTTCTTTTCCTTGTTGTAACCTTAAATTATAAGGGCTTATGTATTAGTGACCTAGGTAAAGGGGAAGATGCATGTAGTAGGGTTGATCCCATTCCTTTTGACCAGTTGGTCACTAAGTTTACACATAATGTATGCATGAGCTAGTCACTCTCTATCTCTCTCTTTGTGTGTGTGTGTGTGTGTGTGTGTGTGATGCATGTATGACTTGGTCACTATGTTCATATGTGATGTATATAAGAGCTAGTAACTATGTGTACATGTAGTGTGTGTAAGAGTATATCACTATATGTACATGTGATGAATGTATGAGTTGGTCACTATGTGTGTCTGTGATGTATTTAAGAGTTGAACAATACATGTACTTGTGATGTGTGTAGGATCTGACCATTATATGTACATGTGATGTATGCATGAGCTAAACACTATGTGGTTTTGTGTTCATACCTTTTTGTTGATAGCATACAATATTTGCATGAGATAAAATTATTGTCATACTATTATACATGTATTGAATTGTAAGGTATTAGTTTAATTAATGGATTTGATTCAAATTAGAGGTCAAAGATCTCATCCTAGATGAAGGGATGTAGTCTTTCTATTATTGTTTTATGAACAATGTAGCCTCTAATTCTTAGAAATGGTTATTTAGGTAGTGATATTTTGAATGAAACCTTAAGTAATAGGTCTAGGTCTAGGGATATTCGATGATATTGAGATCTTTCCCTATTTTGTGTAAGAATGTAAGATTGTGACATAGAGTTGTTTCCATTGCTGTGGTTTGGTAAGTTTATGAAACCAACACTTCTAAATTAAAAATAATTTTATTGGTCAATTAAGATGGCATTTAATATGTAATGAAATTGATGGTAAAAAATAACTTAGTAACTAATGGTGGTTATTGCATTATATAGGTCATTGTGGTTTTTTAGGTTATTTCCTTTACTCACCCAATGAGTAGCAATGTAAACTTATAATAGTGGGAGAAATAACATGGGATAGGTGATCTTTGTCTACATTTGAGAGGGGGGGCTCCCTTGTATGATAAGGGTTTTGGGGATTTTTTGAGTACTTTTAACATGAAAGAACAAAAAGGAAACAAAATAGGAAAAATAACATAAAGGGAAAAGGGGAGAAACCAAGGATGGAATAAATATAAAGAACCATCTAGATTACTAGAGAATGTAAATAGGAAAAAGGGAAAAGGGGAAAGATTGTATGTGAAATTAAATAGAAAAAAGAATTTAATCCACAAACAAACCATTAACATGCTTATTAATTTTGATAATTTAGCATGAATCATAAATGCACAAGGCAAATACAAAGAATGAGTTTCCTATTAGATTTAAGAATAATATAATCATCACAAAGAACAAATGAAAGTGTGAGGTCTTGAAAATTATCCTTCCTATTTCTACATATAGAGGGCACAAAATCTCCACTTCCTTTACATGTATTATAAAATTTGTGTAAAATCCCAAAAACTTTAGAATAATTATAAAGTACCTTAATATGTAGAGAAAATAACCAGTCGTAGTTAGTTAGGGTCTTTCAAATATATTTTAAAATATAAAGTCCTTTCAAAATAAAATGACTTTATACATTATAATATATCTAGACTTTTAAAAGTGACTTTATAAGATAATATTATAATGGAATAAAGATAACTTTTGTTATGTATGAAAAAGGGGGATAAGGGTTTTATGAATGATATGCTTAAATCCTCCTTTCAATACACACATTCAAGGACAATTAATCGAATTGAATCACAACTTTGCCAAGAGGATTCACCTACAGGTTCATTGTCACTTGTAATGATAGGGAAATTTGGAAATTGATGATTAATGTATTAATTCAATGTCCAATTATGTTAAAAACCCTAATTATGCAAAATCATAAACAAATAGATGAATTTTGACAAATGCTCGCACACAAAGATAGTAAATGAAGATCAAATACACACTAGATTTTGAAGTTTAGGATCCTAAAATGTCACGGGCAAAGGGACTCGTGCCCAAGCCTAGTGTAGAATTTTCTTTGGAGGTTTCTAGACTTTGTCTACTACTAATTATGCTTGTTTCAAAGATTTCTACCTCTACAAATTCAGAGGGCAAAGGGACTAGTACCCAAGCCCTGACTATGCTCTTTTCTGCTTCTTTCTATTAGATCCAAAATCCTTGTCCTCTGCAACACTCCTCTACAATTCCACTCTTCATAATCTGATACATATCACCTGCAATCACAAGAAGAGGGGTTGGGCGTTATGGTGTTTAGGAGATTACCTTAGTCAAGCTCCAAAATGACATTCAAGTCTTTGAACACTATTGTTTGATAAAGAGTGTACATCCTTGTAGGATAGAGGCAAAGAAAAATTGATAAATGATTGATTCAAACACAAATAGATATCACCTTGGAGGTGTAACTCTCACAGAGATGAAATTCCTTCATGCCATGAGGAGATGGATTGATGAAGCCAAATTTGCAACAAACACACATAATAACAACACAAGTCTACTCTGTAGCATAATGAAAGCCTTGAATATCCTTAGTGTTGGAATAAACAAACAATCTCTAATCCAATTGTTAATCATCAAATCACCAAGATATGATACCAATTGGTGAGATACAAGGCTTTGACTACTACAATATAGAAATCTAAAAATTGTATGCAAATCTAAAAATAAGTTTGTTTAATCCTTGAAATACCATGAAACAATTCAACTTCTTTATGATGCTAAAATTAGCCACTCTAACATGCTTTATAAAACCACCTTAGATGAACTTATAACAACAATAACATCACCATAATATAGAAACAACAAAGAGGCACAAATCAACAACATAAGAATGCAAGATCTCACAAGGTAGCAATGAAATAAAAGAATAAACACATAACGCAGTGTTTACGTGGAGAAACCCTTGTGGGAAAAAACTCCACCAAGAAGAGAGGCCCAAGTTGTATTATCTTCAAAAAAAGATTACAATGCATCCACTTCCAATCTCCTCTGCATTCTTCAATCCAGCAGCACCTGTGTACATAAAATCTCTCACTCAACCTGTAACCTGCAAGCAAGTTTTTCCTCTCATTGTTACTCCACCAAACTTCACTCTCAAGTCTCATATTTATACAAAATGAGTACCCACCAAATAAATTCATAGGAGATGGACAAAATCCAACTTTCCTATCTTGGGATACTCCAAAATTATCTTCTTACAGATTCCCTTACACCTGTCATAGGCATCTTCCCAATATAGGCACCTAGAACCAAAAATAGGAACTTACAAGACAATAATTGATGTCATATGTTGTCATAGAATCTCTTACACCTTATGACAATTGTAATTTGTCATAGATGCTCTTACAAACTTATGACATGCGTCATAATAGCCCAGAAATACATTTCCCTAAGATAGTCACCAAGATTCTCCACCTCACCTCATTTACTATTTACCGAGATTCCTTGAGCAGTAAAAGTAACTCTATAACAAACTGCTGGTGAAACTTGTACATCCCTCATGGATAATTACAAATTACAAATAATACATGGAATAAATACAATATTGGGATTTACAAGGTTAATGGCACCTTATCCCAACATTCTCCCACTTGACATTATACATTGTAAATCAACCCATAGGAAATCAACAAGGGAATAAACATCCCTTAGCCAACCATGTATCATTGATTCTTCAACATGCTTTTGTGCTCCAACAAGATACCTGCAAAAGCAACCATGATAATGACCATATCAAGCAATAAATCCTCACATCATGTCACCCATGATAGGACAAGGAACATGCCAAGGTGAAACATATCAACTGTCACTAAAACCTACACCAATCTATACATGAACACAAACATTAAATCCAAATAATAAAAAATGACTTTGAGTGATTGCCACACTCATAGCAAATTGGAATAGCAACCATAGCAAGTTGCTAGCTCATCCAAACTATCCATACCTCAAACTAGGGTAAGCAAACTATCATAGGTAGAACTTCATGGTATCAACATCAACCCAAAATTTGTAAAGAAGTCCCTGTATATCCACCATCCTACAAAAGAAGGCTTCAAGGTAACAACACACATAGACATGTGATAAAAAAACTCTAAAGTAACTCACTGCAGTAAAGTGTAACTAGTCCAAGAGAGGTTCCCCTCCCGTACAAAACACATATACCTTCTAGAACTCGCACTGTATAGGTAATGTCAAATCTGAAAATAAGATCATAACATTAACAAGTCCTTCTATAGTACTTCACATAGAGGATATGGCTAATTCATCTATCATAGTGTCAAAGAAACATACAATGATATGCAAAATACATCTCTCATTACCAATCTAAATAACTCTCCTAAGTCCTCCAAACCAACGAAGAAAGAGATCAAGGAGCTACAAAAATGTTGCCAAAAAATAATAAAGTACAAACAACATCACATGTCTCCATTCATAACCTCAACTCCATAAACATAAGAACTTTTAGGAAGAAGACAATATAGCCAGAAAGGGAGAACCTTCAAATCAAACCATGTCCTTATACCACACTAATATGTGCCAAACTGTGTAAAGTAAGATCTCCTTCAACACTTCCAAACTAAAAGGATATCAACATCTAACCATTCAAACTATAATGAAACATGGAAGAAATAGATGTAAACCTCTCACAAAAACTAGATCAAACTAGATAAACATTCCCACAACATAATGGAATATGCCCAATGTCACTAACCATCTCCTGTATCTCTCCTACCAAATCCTCAGAACTAACCCAAGTTCAGTATTACAAGGAGAACAACGAAAAGTACATAAAATCATGCATCTACTTCTCAACAATCCCTCAGAACTCAATTTTCAAGACTAATGCACAAGAGAAGACAAGATACATATAAATAATGCATCTAACAATTAGGCGAGGAACACCTCTTAGATCATTTACCTGCCGAGTAGACCAAGAGTGGGATACAAGATTATCCTATGCATACAACACCAAGCAATATAAGTTTTCAATAAAGACAACCTTCTTATTAGGTCTATGATAAACTCATCCATTTCCAGGTGTAGGCTCCTTGGTCTTTACTATTGAAAAAATTCCATAACAAGTAACCATTTCAACACATATCTCTTAAGTACAAGAGATTTCTAGCCTAACCCAAGTCTCTCTAGTATCCATGAGCACTTCACCAATCAATCCATGCCAACTTCAAATGCAACCTATGAAATCATGAAGCTCCAAGCAAATGATTAATATTCAAAACCAAAGAGAACTACATCCTCTCCAAAGGAAGAACAATAACACTTTTACCAAAGACTTTAAGGGTCCTCCATGAAACAAGATGTTAAAACCTCTTCAAATCACATGAAGATAATCATATCTTGCCAAAGCTCCCATTGGACCATGATACCGAGCTATATGTGGCAACAAGATAAACATCAAATCATCACTGTCAAAAGCTCCCACTAAAACATGTAACAAAGCTATCCATGACATCATGATAACCATCTCCTAAATGAAGATCATCCATGGCCTCAACACAATCAAAGAAAACCACTATAACAACAATAGCTCCCAAAAGGTCAAGTAAACCATAATCTCCAAACTAAGAAGATAGAACACACTATGTAATTGCACAAAACTCCCACTAAAAGGTGATATTGAGTTATAAACATGCTATCATGACCTACATCATTACCAAAACTCCACTAAAAGTGACCAGATCTTTTCATGTACCATAACTTGCTGCTATAGATTCTAATGAACAACTATATTAGGTACTCTAAACCATCCTTCTGTATCACTGCAATAAACATACCAATGTAAACAAGGTGACAAGGAAGAGGCCAACCAAATAGAATCCTCATCAGATAATTTACAAGATCTACACTCATGCAACATCTCAAATGAGAAAAAACATGGTCAGTGCTCCAATCTCAAATAACTAAAAAAATAGATTCAGCACCACATCAGTAACATGCAGAACAAAGATAATTAGGAATACCATGTATATTTCCAAGACACAAACACCAAGATCAATGGTAGACCTGATTTGCCAAACAAATCCACATAAGAGTAACCATAGATCATAAGAACCCATCAAGAAGCCCTGCAAATCTGTAACTATTTCCATCCAGAATACTCTAAGAGTCTGAATACAATCTTTCCATGGATCTACAAACCCTAGATTTTTGTTAACATATAAAACCTGCAAAACCATCTCTTTGTAATCTAAAATCACTTAAACATCTAGATATTCACACCATACATGCCATCTAAAATAATGAAATATCACAGATCTACGATTCCATAACTTTTTGAAACAAGAAAACTGTAAAACCTACATATCCAAAATAACATGAATATGAAAAAAAGGAGGAACTAGGTTGTCCAGGAGTTTCCATATCACTAAAATACCAACTCCACAATCCACATGCAACCGGTGGTAAATTATCCAATGCTTTCATGTAACCAAGGGCTAAACCCGTGAATCCAACATAAGCACTCCATACTTTAGTCCAAAAAATAAATGTTCTTCCATGTAACCAGGGCACCAAAATCAACCACCCAATATGAAAAACCATTCACTTCACATGACCACAAAGTAAAGGAACATAACCACCATGCAAGAGGATACTCACATATTGCCAAACCAGAGCTCCAGATCACTACCACAAGATCAACTCCATGAAGATCCATAACCCTGAGCCTCAAGAACCCAGCGTAGATCTCATTGACAATATCCATCTAAGAGTTAGATACCATGGATTCCAATCTCACATAACTGCAAAACAATACCAACATATAGAACATCCACTGCAATCCAAAAAACCTCCAACTCTACAATTCCTTCCAACAAATTCACAAGCTTTACAAGCTAAATTCAAAAATGGAGGAATACCCAGAACCAAATTACCATGAATCCATCACATGCAAGCACATGCAAGCAACATGAAAGCCCATGCAATTGAATTAAACTCTAATGCAAGCACATGCAACCACATGCAAGCAACATTCAAGTACATGCAACTCACATGCAAGAACATGCAAGCACATACAAGCACATGCAAGCCATGCAACAACCTTAAGGTCTGATACCAATTGTTGGAATAAACAAACAATCTCTAATCCAATTGTTAATCATGAAATCACCAAGATATGATACCAATTGGTGAGATACAAGGCTTTGACTACTACAATATATAAATCTAAAAATTGTATGCAAATCTAAAAATAAGTTTGCTTAATCCTTGAAATACCATGAAACAATTCAACTTCTTTATGATGCTAAAATCAACCACTCTAACATGCTTTATAAAACCACCCTAGATGAACTTATAACAACAATAACATCACCATAAGGTAGCAACAACAAAGAGGCACAAATTAGCAAGATAAGAATGCAAGATCTCACAACACAAGGTAGCAATGGAACAAAAGAATAAACACATAACACAATGTTTACGTGGAGAAACCCTTGTGGGAAAAAAATCCACCAAGAAGAGAGGGCCAAGTTGTATTATCTTCAAAACAAGATTAAAATACATCCACTTCCAATCTCCTCTTCATTCTTCAATCCAGTAGCACCTGTGTACATAAAATCTCTCACTCAACCTGTTACCTGCAAGCAAGTTTTTCCTCTCACTGTTACTCCACCAAATTTTACTCTCAAGTCTCATATTTATAAAAAATGAGTACCCACCAAATAAATTCATAGGAGATGGACAAAATCCAACTTTTCTATCTTGGGATACTCCAAAATTATCTTCTTACAAATTCCCTTACCCCTGTCATAGGCATCTTCCCAATATAGGCACCTAGAACCAAAAAGGAACTTACAAGACAATAATTGCTGTCATATGTTGTCATAGAATCTCTTACATCTTATGACAATTGTAAGTTGTCATAGATGATCTTACAAACTTATGACATGCATCATAACAGCCCAAAAATACATTTCCCTAAGATAGTCACCAAGATTCTCCACCTCACCTCATTTACTATTTACCAAGATTCCTTGAGTAGTAAAAGTAACTCTGTAACAAACTGCTGGTGAAACTTGTACATCCCTTATGGATAATTACAAATTACAAATAATACATGGAATAAATACAATATTGGGATTTACAAGGTTAATGGCACTTTATCCCAACACTTAGCATAAGATCACAAGTTTGCATTATCCACCTAGTTTACAAATGAAGTCCTGAACATTCTTATATATGCATTCCCGCTATAAATTTCGTAATTCAAACTTAAGATGTCTCCAACCAAGGCCTTTAATAGTCACTTTACCAACATTCAAATTTGGTACCTTGCTAAAATAGGATAGGACAAGGGCATGAGCACCCTTTCCCTAGGACCTATTTTGGGTCAAGATTAAGGCTCATCAATGTCTCTCAAGCCCTATTTTACATGGGTTTCAGGCCATTTTGTCTCAGGAGTAAAATCTAACATGCATGATGAAAAACAAGGGACCAAGGAGCTAAACTTAGGAGGTAAAAGTCCTAGGGGGACATTTTATGACATAACAGTTAGCCCCCACTTTAATGTATGTATGATCTTATGACCCATACATGCATTAAAGTATGGTCAAAACACAACAAACACACCAGACACTTGAAGCTAATGCATACACAAAGATTGAGGAACCATTTCTAGCCCCCAGTCTCAGGTAGACATTAAAGAAAACACATCGTAGACATGCCAAAACATTGAAGACAGTAAAAGGCATGCAAAACATGGAGAAGACAGTAATAGGCACACAAGACATAGAGAAGATAGTATTGAAGACATGCAAAACACAATGAATATAGTGATATTTCTTTTTCATTTTCATATATATATAAATGAATGTAGATACACGGAAAGTAAAAATACAACACAACCCCAAAATGTAGGAAGGGCATTTCACCACACCTTTGAGACTAAATATGGGGGAGAAGACACACCAAATAAATCTTAAAGTGTAGGAGGGGCATTTCACCACACCCTTGAGACTACACTTGAGAAAAAGTACACATACAAAACCCCAAAGCATAGGAGGGGCTTTTTACCACACCCTTGAGACTATGCTTGGGAGAAAACATGCCATACAAAGCTTGAGTGTGGGAGGGGCATTTCACCACACCCTTAAAACTACACATGGGGAAAACACATGGAAGGCACATGGAAAACATGAGCGCTATATAGCATGCCAAAGACATACTATATGTCTTAAACACGACAAACAAGGTGATGGAAGGAACTTATTGCTAAGCCCCCACCATCTTAAACATGCTACAGGCACACCTAACAGTTAGGCTTATGCAACAACAACCGCCAAAGACACCCTTAAGGGAGGATAGTCTCAGATCCAACCCTGCCTACTCGGAGGACTTTTGAAATAGAAAGGATGTGCACTAGCTCAAGAGATACACCATTCCTACCTCTGTAGAGGGCTTTTGAGTAAAAGGATATGCACGATATCCTACCTCCACATAGGGTTTTTTAATTGCAAGATAGAATAAAGATGTGCACTTGCGCTAGAGATACAACATCCTGCCTCCATAGGGGGCTTACAAACATGCTTCGTTAGTACCAAAATCATCAAACAACTTAACTTATATGCCCCCACCTTAAGGTGGTTGATATCTTGTACCGATATCAAGCATGTTAAGGTAGAGAGAAAATACATAAGGGAACAAGAGCTTTCACAAAGCCCATGCCCCCAAAGGTGACATGCTTACGATCACTGAATGTTCCCACAAACACATCTTAATCTAAGAAAAACATGAAAGCTATGCATGAAAACAAAGAAGCCAAAGTTACACAAATGAGTTTGAGTCTAAGTATAGTCATGGGCCTTATACTGCAGGCATCTTAGAACTAAGTGCAAAAACAAGGTGAGACACCGAAAACAATCAAAGTACATGGAGAAAATGCATTTTTATGATTTGTTAGCATGATAAGACAACATCAAAATATCACATCGAGTGATTCTACTAGCCAAGCTTCAGATATATAAATCAAACTCGTCTTCATATATGGACTAGGTCCATTTTTTCTTTACTTGCTGAAGGGACATGAGGTTCATATTAGTAGATGTTTATTTTCCGTCATCCACCGACTAGGTAGAATCACTAGAAGAAGGTAAATAATAAAATGAGAGAGGAGAGCAAGTGTCTTAGGAATAATCACGTAGGAAGATGCCCCCAGGTCATCAACCACAATGCTATGTGCCTAAGACATAACACACAACAATGAAAATAGAGGAGAAGCAAGATAGAAGAATGATGATACAAATAGAAGGGTCACAATAGAGGTGGTCTCCCAGTATCCTCACCCTTACAAGAGTATCAAGGATCATCCAAGGAGGCCTAAACAACACATAACACATCACGGGGGGGAAAACAACACAAGAGGGGAGCTCACATAAATGAGAAAATAATGCTATGACATAGGTGACCATCAAGGTTAGGAATACTTGCCTATTGCACAACTGAACTAGTGGTTGTTGACAAGAAAATCATCATCTTCCCAATCTCAAATGCGAGAGGAAAGAGGAACATAAGTTACAATAGCCCAACATTTTTCATTATTGTTAATCTCTTTTTTTTAAGTCTTTCTCTATTTTGTTCAATGTTAGGTGGAATGTTTTCTTGTTGGGGTGCATTTTGTTGGGCAAAAGCTTGTCTTCTCTTCCTCCTCTCTCTTGCTTGTCTGTTCCTTCTTGTCTTGTTTCTTATATCTTCAAAGGTAGTCTCATGTTTTTCCATAGGTTTTTGTATCTTAGAGAAGGAAGCTTGTTCAAATATAATTTTCTTTGATGAAGTGCTTTGTTTTCCATTAGTCACTCTCGATCCTTGTAAGGATGACAGAGAGGGAACCTCAACATAGAGTCCTTTACCTTTCTCTTTAGGAAGTTCTTCTAATGTGGGTTGTTCTTCGTTTATCACTTGTTGAATAGAAGGTTTGGCCACTCTAGATAGAAGTTTTGCTTTGTATCATCTATATGCTAAGAAAAGTTGATCTCTTTGTGGCTCAGGTTTTCTATTAGCTGTGGCCAAAAGTAATCAAGAGTAAAGTTCTTTTCCTTAACCATGGGTTTCCATGTGTTATGATGAATAGTATGTACTTGTCCATGTAATGGAAATTTTATGCATTTATGAATAGTTGAGGGGACAAACTTCATAGCTTTTAGCCATGGATGTGCTAATTTTATGCGGAAGAGGTCATAAAAAGGGATGACATCAAATAGTTGATCCATGACTTTATCATATACCATAACCAATAAAGTTATTTTTGCAAAGGTAGGCATGAAAGCTCCAGTATGTGTCTTAATCATTAAATCCGAAGGTTCATAAGAATCTTGTATTAAATCATGTGAGAGAAGGAACTCTTCCGTTACAACATTAGTCATGCAATGAGGATCTATAAGTGTTCCATGCATGGGAATCTCCATTACATTCACTATAACATAGAGAGGTCCTTCAATTTCAACCATTGTCTTAGCATGAGGTGTAAATGTTATTTCAGGTTCAGGGGTCTTCCTTTTCAAATAAGGTCTAGGAAGTAACCTAGAATTATTTTTTTGACTAGAAGCCATATATGTGTGCTTTTACATGGATGCAAGATCTTATTTTAAAATATTTTGATATATATGCAATGAGATGTATGCAAAACTCTATATGTTTATGACCTAAAATGCTTCTTTTTTTTTTCACCTTTTTCAATGCAAATGCCTAAAAGAAGCAGTGTTGTGATGAAATTGCAAAGGGGAAAAAAATTAAATCCTTATTATTAGTCCAATAATGCAGAAATATCTTTCACAACACACCTATCATGCAAATCTAGATGAAAGATGAGTCAAAATCTAGTGAAAATGCAAGGATTTTAAACCCTAATTGTGAAATTAAGGCATGAAATTATGTAAAATGATGTATGAATGAAGTCAAATCAGATTTATGATGTGAAATATCTCATATCAGATCTGAAAATGATGTCAAAGTTCTACAATGCTCAATGCAAGTGCAATTTTAAGGAAAAATGAATGAATATGCTAGTTTTTGTTGAAATTGACTATGTGTAAATGCAAAATTTGAGATGTAAATGCAAAGACACACAATAATGAGACAATAAAATAAAAAATCAGATTTGAATGAGTGCCAAAAATGAGTAGTAAAATCTAAAACAAGATTTTAACTACAAACCCTAGCTATTGCAAAGACTAGGTTATATGAAAAATGCACAATTTCAAGCAAATTCTAACAATTTAAGCATGAAAATTCAATGCAAATGATTATAGAATGATGTACTACTATAATTTATATTAGATATGATGAAAAAATTAGAGATTAAATGAAATGTAATGAACTTAATGCAAACTATGCCCTAATGCAAGCCTAGGATGCCAATTGTTTTCAAAATTTTCAATTCTTTTTTTGTAGATTTTCAAATGCAATAAGATGATATTGAAATGAATGAATGTAAATCTAAAGTAAAACACTTAGAAAGGTGCAAAATTCAATAAAGAGATGGGTTCACCAAAATGTTATGTATGAAAAAGGGGGATAAGGGTTTTATGAATGATATGCCTAGATCCTCCTTTCACTACACACATTCAAGGATAGTTAACTGAGTTGAATCACAACTTCTACAAGAGGATTCAACTATAGGTTATTTTTCACTTGTAATAATAGGGAAATTTTGAAATTGATGATTAATGTATTAATTTAATGTCCAATTATGCTCAAAACCCTAATTATGCAAAATCGTAAACAAACAAATGAATTCTAACAAATGATCGCACACAAAGATGGTAAATGAAGATCATATGGACACCAAATTTTGAAGTTCAAGATCCTAAAATGTCAGGGGAAAAGGGACTCACACCCAAACCCAGTGCAGTATTTTCTTCGGGGGTTTCTAGACTATGTCTGCTACTAATTATGTCTGTTCTAGAGATTTCTACCTTTGCAAATCTAGAGGGCAAAGGGACTAGTGCCCAAGCCCCGACTGTGCTCTTTTCTACTTCTTTGTATTAGATCCAGAATCCTTGTCCTCTTCAACACTCCTCTGCAACTCCACTCTTCGCGATTTGATACCTATCACCTGCAATCACAATAAGAGGGGTTAGGGGTTGTGGTATTTAAGAGCTTGCCTCAATCAAGCCTTGGAATGGCATTCAAGCCTTCCAACACTGTTGTTTGATAAAGAGTGCATATCCTTGTAGGATGGAGGCACAAACAAATTGATAAATGATTGATTCAAACATAAATAGATATCACCTTGGAGGTGTAGCTCTTATGAAGATGAAATTCCTTCATGCCATGAGGAGATGGATTGATGAAGCCAAATCTGTAACAAACAAACACAATAACAACACAAGTATGCTTTGTAGCACAACGAAAGACTTGAATGTCCTTAGCATAAAATCACAAGTTTGTATTATCCACCTAGTTTACAAATGAAGTCCTAAACATGCTTATATATGCATTCCCGCTACAAATTTTGTAATTTAAACTTAAGATATCGACAAGGAAGGCCTTTAACAGTCACTTTATCGAGATTCAAATTTAAGACCCTGCCAAAATAGGGCAAGACAAGGGCGTGAGCGCCCTTGCCCCAGGACCTATTTTGGGTCAAGGTTAAGGCTCAACAATGTCCCTCAAGCCCCATTTGATATGGGTTTCAGGCCATTTTGTCTTTGGAGTAAAATCTAACATGCATGATGAAAAGAGCTAAACTTAGGAAGTAAAAGTCCTAAGGGGACATTTTACGACATAACAACTTTATTATCCACTCTCATCTTTTATAAAAGTGATTATGTAATGTAAATAATTTATAACAAAATAAAGTATTTTAAAAATATTTAATTAAACTTGATCAATATTATTTATGTCCTCTATTGTGTTTTGAAGAATATGACTCCTCTTAATTCATTATGATCACCTCCATTGTCTTCTTCTTTGCATCCTTTTTATGGAGCCTCCATAAATTTCCACATACTTTTTAGCATCCATCTTTCTTGATAATATCTTTAGCTTTCTGTAAATTTGCTTTGTTTGTGGGTGAGATCTATCTCCAACTAGAAAATTGTTCATCTTGTAATTAATCTCTATCCATCCACATTTGGGCTACTTATTTATACTCTTCTCTATCTTTCATCAATTTCAACACCATTGATGCATCAATCCACATGGTAGTTATATAATATAAATGTTTGATAGTAGCACATATGATGAAATATTTTGAGCCTCTAAAGTAAGAAGCAATTCTATAGCATGCTTTCCAATCACCAAATTGTTAAGAAGTATACAAACATTTAAAACAATGTCATCTAGATACTCATATCACAATCAAGCGACATTTTTTTAATATAGTCATTTACCTCGTCTAGATGGCATGCATGACCAAGCAGGTCAATCATGCACGCACACTGGTCCATCCATGGTATAATGTGGTGCTCATGATTCTATTGAAATATTTCAGACAACTAAGAGGGGGGGTGAATCAGTTGTCTCAAAACCTTAACAATTTCTACACTTAAAACATTCAATTATTTGCCAATCATTTCCCATCATTATTATGATTAAATCATGAAAGTATAAATCAGAAGCTCATACACATTTGCAACAAAAACACATGGGACACTACATTTTTATGTGGAAAACCCTAATGTGGGGAAAAACCATGGAGAGGATTAACTCGCAATATATATTGTAATCTTGAAATAATGATGTTTAGGCTTGGTCACTCCATGGGCCTAGAACATATTGCCTCACTGCCATGAAGAACAACTAGGTCTAGCAGGCTCACTGCCACAACCCTAAACCTAGCAAGATTACAATGAGGGCTGTTAAAACCTACTGGCATCTCACTACCAAAATCATCATCCTTTTCAAATCTAAGATAAATACATTTGAGTACAATGGTTCCTTTGCTCTGCCCTGCCTTGCTCTACCTTATCTACTCACTATTTTCCTTATCTTCGCATCTTCTTTTCTTCAAGCTCACTTTTCTATGATTCAATTACAATTTTATATATCATTCATCAATTTTGGAATGTACATCAAGGTCGGCATTACATTCATCAACCGTTGGAACAATCTCCAAGGTCGACATTACAAACATTTACAAAATAGGACTTGACCTAATACAAGAATTTAGATAAGGAAGTATAGAAAAGATGTATGCGGATCACGCCATGCCTTAGTTGATACTCAAACATGATCTTCCATGCTACAACATGCTTTTGTAATCATCAAAAGATATCCACAATCACTGGAATTAACCAAGTCAGCTAAGACTAGTTACACGCTACTTTGTCTGGAAACAATCTTCAACTTTAATCCAAAATACTCCATGTGGATCAATACAAAAGTAGGAGCATGATCAGGCAGCACCCACAAGCATGTTTTAATCATTAGGAGCAACCACATAAACCCTAACCATCTTATCCATGAGATTCTTCACACCAGAGCATATGAACTTCACTATCTTTGTCTATCATAAAAGAATGATAGCTTACGGACCACCAAATCATGAACCATTGGATTTGTAGGCACTTATTATCATCCCAGACTTCCCTCTCAAACCATAGAACAAAATACTTAAATGCAGAGGAATGCGGTGCATAATACTTTCTCCCTGTCACCATTGAATAATCAGAAAAAGTAGGTTTTACTTCGGTGAATGTAACTTACTTTATTCTTCATACTGGAGCTCAAACTCAAGATTTAGAATCTTAAGACATGCCTCTAAATAAATTCCAATCTTCAGACAAAAGATCTTCAATATATAAGAAATGCGGAGCAATCTTCTAGACTGTTCTTCAGTATGCAATACACTATCTTCATTGTAATTCACTACAACTCTCTGTTTATTCCAGAGGAGAAAATTTTCTCAATATCCTCAACATGCAAGGATTCTAAACAAGCAACAACATAGGATATAGTTGAAACTAATTACAACAAGGATATGTTGACATCAATGACAACACCAATTAGGCACATACTTGCAACAATCTCCCCCTTTGTCATTGATGGCAACATATGATGTGAAAAACTGTAACTATCATCAAGACAAGATTCTCCCCCTACCTTCTTACACATCTAAGTTTTTCACATGATTTCTCTCCCCCTTTGACATCAATGGCAAAGGGCACATACTTGCACTCTGCTACTTTGAACAAAACTCTCTTCATTTGACTACTCCCTCGGAGAAGTAGCCCATATAAGCATCAATCTGGATCTAGATGTAGAACTCTGAGCACCACCAGACTGATGCACTCTTGTGCATCTTAGTTTAGAGTAGGAGGGGTGATAACCCCTAACTTTTCTCTAAGATACTCAAAAGTATCCTTAGGCAGAGGCTTGGTAAAAATGTCCGCAATCTGATCTTTTGTAGATACATACTCTAACTTGACTTCATTCTCTATCACTTTTTCCCTCAGAAAGTGATATCTTATGGGTATGTGCTTTTTCATTGAATGCATTACTAGATTCTTTTATATGTTTATGGCACTAGTATTGTCACAAAATATTGCAATTAGATCTTCATACACAACTCTAATTTCTTTCAATGTCTGCTTCATCCATAACACTTGAGTGCAACTGCATGTTGCTGCAATATACTCTACTTCTGCAGTAGACAGAGATATTGAGTCTTGTTTCTTATTTAACTAGGATACTAGCCTTTTTCCCAAGAAGAATGCACCTCCACTTGTACTTGTCCTGTCATTCACATCTCTAGCCCAATTTGCATCTATGTATGCACTGAGAGTGAAATCATTATCTTTTGGATACCACAATCCATAATCTATTGTGCCTTTTAAATATCTCAATATTCTCTTGACTGCCATCATATGTGACTCTTTAGGTTCTGCTTGAAATCTTGCCACAAGACAAACTACATGTGTTATGTAAGGCCTGGTTTGGGTCAGATAAAGTAATCCTCCAATCATAGATCGATACCTCTTCTGATCTACCATAGGTGAGTCATCATTTTTTCTCAACTTACAACCAGTTATCATGGGAGTGCTTGCTAGTTTGAGTCCTCCATCCCAAACTTCTTTAACAACTCTTTCACATACTTTGACTAAGAAATGAAGATACCTTTATTTGATTGATTAATTTGCAGACCTAAAAAGAAATTCATCTCACCAAACATTGACATTTCAAATTTATTTTGCATTTCCCTAGCAAAAACCTTACACATACCTTCATTGCCTCCAACAATAATGTCATCAACAAAGACTGCAACAATTAGGATTTGTTCATCATTGATCTTGAAATAGAGATTGTTGTGGGTAGTACCCTTATTGAACCCTAATTGTATCAGATATTTATCCAATCTTGCATACTAGGCCATGGGGGCTTGTTTTAGTCCATACAAAGCTTTCTTCAATTTGCACACCATGTCACTCTGATCAGATGATTGGAATCCTTCTGGTTGTTCAATATAGACTTCTTCTTCCAATTCTCCATTCAAGAATGTAGACTTCACATCCATTTGATATACCTTGAAATATTTGTAGGATACAAATGCTAAGAACATTCTTATTGCTTCAATTCTTGCCACAGGTGCAAATGTTTCCTCAAAATCTATCCCTTCAACTTGAAAGTATCATTTGCATACTAATCTTGCTTTGTTTCTTACCACTTCACCATTCTCATTCATCTTATTTTTGAAGACCCATTTGGTGCCAATTACATTTTTATCTGTTGGTCTGGGAACAAGATCCCAAGTCTAATTCTTCTCTATCTGCATCAGTTCTTCTTTCATAGCCTTTACCCAATTCTCATCATTGCAAGCTTCATTTACAATCTGAGGTTCAATCTTGGAAATCAAATAGAAATTTACTTGCTCTTCTACAGTTCTTCTTCTGGTCATAATTCCTTTGCTCTTATCTCTTATGATTTGATCTTCAGAATGATTTAGTTTTACATACCTTGGTGTCTTGGTGACAATTTCCAGAGCTTGTTCCTCTTCATCTAAACTATCTTCATACTATACTATTTCTTTATTTATAGAAGCATCTAGTTCATTTGATTCATATCCACTTGATACCTTTTCCTTGCTTTCATCAACTTTAACATTTACACTTTCAATGATCTTCTTCAACCTGTTATTGTAGCACCAATAAGCTTTTGTCTTGGTGGAGTATCCAAGGAAGATACCTTCATCACATCTTGCATCAAACTTACCTAAATCTTCATCTCTTCTGATATAACATTTACTACCAAAAACTTTGAAGTATTTCATAGTAGGAACTTTACCATGCCACAATTCATAAGGAGTCTTTGAACTATTACATTTGACTTGAACTCTATTTAAAATGTATACAGTAGTGTGAATTGCCTCCCTCCAATATACTTTCAGTAGGTTAGCCTCCTTCATCATTGTTCTAGCAGCCTCTTGAACTATCTTGCTCTTCCTTTCCACTACTCCATTTTGTTGTGGAGTCCTAGGTACAAATAATTGTTTTTTTATCCCTTGATCCTCATAGAAGAAGTTAAATTCATTTGATGTAAATTCTCCACCTCTATTAGACCTCAAGCACTTGATTTTCAAATCTATCTCATTCTCAACCATTTCCTTGAATGCTTTGAACTTTTCTAAGGCTTCTACTTTTTCCTTTAAGAAGGTAGCCTAAGTCATTTTAGAGTAATCATCAATCAACAACATAAAATACCTATCTCCTTGTAGACTTCTTACTCTAGTAGGCCCACAAAGATCTATATGCACTAATTCCAGCAGACCTCCAATAGATTGTTCCTTGCTCTTGAAGCTTATTCTTGTCTGTTTTTTAAATTGGCACTCCTTGCATAATGTATCAACAGGCTTCACAAGTTTGGGAAAATCTCTCACCGCCTGGGTGGAACTTATCTTCACAATGTTGTCAAAATTGATGTGACACATCCTTCTGTGCCATAGCCATCTTTTATCAACCTAAGACAACAAGCCATAGTTATCATTTCCTTTTAGATGATAGATATTGCCTTTAGTCTTTTTGCCAGTTGCAATCACTATTCTGGAGCTTTCCATGATCTTGTTGTTGGAATTAGAGTAGACAACTAAGAGGGGGGGTGAATCAATTGTCCCACAATAAATTTTTTTTCTACTTTTAACCTTCTTTATTATCTTACTACCAGATTAATGATGTAAACATTAAAGCATAGATCAACAACATAAGAGCAGAAACATAATCAACACACTTGACACCAATATTTTGATGTGGAAACCTGGTTAAGGGAAAAACCACGATGGGGGTTAACCCAAAATATTTGTACCCTATTAAAAGTACTTTAGAGAAATAGAAAGCACATGCCTTCAAGCACACTACCGAGAGCTCACTGCCTACAAAATTTATTTAGAATAGAAAAAATTAACTGAGAAATAGCATCTATTTCATGACTGATTTAGTTTCAATGAATGCTAAAGAACTTCTGCTTGGCCCTAAATTCTTCTTCACACTCTATACTACTCTTGCTCCTTTTCTTCTCTACTCTTCTCCTGATCCTTTATTTGGATTTTATTTGATTTGCACAAGGATGCTTTTCAATAACTCTTCAACAAGTATTTATATGCTTCATCAAACTTAGAATGATCAACAAGGTCGGCTAAACTTGACATGGATCATCACACTGTCAGACAAACACAACTAAGACTTGAATCTACTTCTACAACCACTCCACGCTTCATAAAAGTGTTCTTAAAGCATCCACAACATGCTAGGAACATCCAGTCGGCCAAGACTAGGAAGAACATCATCCTCAAAGAAGAAATCTTCAATCATCAAGCTCAAACCTCAATGCGGACCTCCAACATAGTAGCCACATGATCTAGAGATCTCCACAAGCACATTGAAATCACCAATAATATTCACTCTGAGATATTACCAGAAACATTTGAATCTTCCTCCGGAACCTCAAGAACACTCTCTGCCATGATTGTCAAAGTAGAAGGATAGCTTGCGGACCTCCAAATCACGAACCACTAGATTTGATGATGCACAATGACTTCCCAAACATGCCTTCAAATCCACAGACCAAGATATTTCACTGTGGAGCAATCTGGACCAACTTATTATCATAGTGTCTCTTCTGAATACTGCAAAATCTGGTTCTACTTAGATGACCATAACTTCTTCAAATCTTCATGCAGATCTCTCAATTCTTGACTAGAGCAACCTTTGACAATCCTCTACACAGCCATATGGTTCGCATGCATTGATTGTCATTAATTTTCTTAATATCCTCAACAATCCGGTCTTCTATACAGATAACAAAATAGGATACAATTGACACCAATGGAAACAAGAATATGTTGTCATCAATGACAACACCGGTTAGGCACATATTTGCATCATTCTCCCCCTTTGTCATTGATGGCAATATATGTTGTGAAAAACTAAATTTAACCATCAAGACAAGAACTTCTCCCCCTTTCTCTTCTCGCTTCTGCAACTACTTTCTTTTACTGCTCCCCCTTACATCAGTAACTAGTTTTTCACATCACTTTTCTCCCCCTTTGACATCAATGGCAAAGGGCACATATTTTCTATCTTTTCTCCCTTTTTGCTTCAGACTGATCCCAAAATTTGCATATTGACTACTCCCCCTTTGAGTAGTACCTTCTTAACATCACTTTGGATCACAAAATATGACTGTAAATTCCACTGGACTGATGCACCTTAGTGCATCTTAGTTCTAATTAGGAGGGGTAATTACCCCTAACTTTTCTTTGAGATACTCAAAAGTATCTTTAGGAAGAGGCTTAGTGAAGATGTCCACAATCTGATCTTTGGAAGACACAAACTCTAACTTGATTTCATTCTCATTAACTTTCTCTCTCAAGAAGTGAAACTTGATAGATATATGCTTTGTCTTTGAATGCAATACCAGATTCTTGGAAATGCTTATAGTACTTGAATTATCATAGAAGATTGTAACTAGCTCCTCAAAGACAACACTGATGTCCTTCAATATTTTCTTCATCCATAGAACTTGAGAACAATTATTTGCTGCTGGTATATACTCTACTTCTACAGTAGACAGAGAAATTGCTTATTTCTTTTTGCTCATTCAAGAGACCAATCTTCTTCCCAAGAAGATTGCACCACCACTAGTACTTTTTCTGTCATTCACATCTCCTGCCCAATCAACATCTATATATGCATGAAGAGTGAAATCATTATCCTTTGGATACCACAGTCCATAATCAATTATCCCCTTGAGATATCTAAAAATTCTTTTGACTGCCACAACATGGGATTCTTTTGGATCAACTTGAAATCTGGCAACAAGTCTAACTACATTATGATGTCAGGTCTGGTCTGAGTCAGATAGAGAAATCCTCCAATCATTGATCTATACTTTTTCTGATTTGCCTTTGGGGAGTCACCATCTTTGATTAGCTTGCATCTGGTTACCATAGGAGTACCTACTAGCTTTGAATCCTCCATTCCAAACTTCTTCAACAATTCTTTCACATACTTGGACTGAGATATGAAGATACCTTTATCTGACTAAATAATTTGTAGACCTAGGAAGAAATTCATCTCGCCAAACATTGACATCTCAAACTCACTTTTCATCTAATCAACAAATGCTTTGTACATGCATTCATTTCCACCAAAAATGATATCATCAACAAAGACCTCAACAATTAGAATGTCCTCATGATTTATCTTGAAGTACAAATTACTATCAGTAGTACCTTTGCTAAATCCTAGATTAAGCAAATGCTTATCGAATCTAGCATGCCAGGCTCTTGGAGCTTTCTTGAGTCCATACAAGTCTTTTCTTAGTCTACAAACCATATCTCCTCGGTCAGACAACTAAAATCCTTCCAGCTGTTCAATGTATACCTCTTCCTCCAAATCTCCATTTAGAAATGCTAATTTGACATCCATCTGATAAAATTTAAAATCTTTGAAAGCAACAAAAGCAAGAAATAATTTGACTACCTCTATCCTTGCCACCAGAGCAAAAGTTTCTTCAAAATAAATTCCTTCCACTTGAGAATAACCTTTACATACCAACCTTGCCTTGTTTCTTACAACCTCATCATCTTCATTTAGTTTATTCTAGAAAACCCATTTAGTTCCAATCACATTATTGTCCTTAGGTCTGGGAACAAGATCCCAAGTGTGATTCTTTTCATTTTGCATCAATTCTTCTTCCATTGCCTTGACCCATTTTTCATCATTGCAAGCTTCACTTACTAATTTAGGTTCAATCTTTGAAATCAAACAAATCTCTTCTTGATCTTCAACAACTCTTCTCCTAGTTCAAACACCTCTATTTTTATCTCCTATGATTTGATCTTCAAGATGATTCATTCTTACATACCTGGGAGTTTTGGGAATTGCTTGGGCTTCTGTTTCTTGAGCTTGTTCCTCAACATCTGTCTAATTCCTTGAGTCTCTAGAGTTTCCAGATCAATCTACATCTAAGTTAGAGTTTGAACTAACCTTCCTTGACTTTGACTTTCATTTTGATCACCTAAATCATATCCATAGAACTTGGAGTGTCCTTCCTTGCTCTCATCAACTCTAAGATTAGCACTTTCGACAATCTTTTTCAACCTCTTGTTGAAGCACTGGTAAGCCTTACTTTGAGTAAATATTCCCTCATCACTTCTTGTATCAAACTTGCCTAAATCCCCATCTCTTTTGATATAGCATTTACTACCAAAAACTCTGAAATATCTCACAATAGGAGGATGACCAAACCATACTTCATAAGGGGTCTTACCAGAATTGTCTTTGATCTGCACCTGGTTAAGAGTGTAGACAATAGTACTTACATCTTCTCTCCAATAAACTTGAGGAACATTTGTTTCCATCATCATGGTCCTGGCAGCTTCTTGAATGGTCCGGTTCATTCTTTCCACAACTCCATTTTGTTGGGGAGTCCTAGAAGCAGATAACTATCTTTTTATGACATACTTTTCACAGAAAGCATCAAACTCATGAGAAGTAAATTCTCCACCTTTGTCGGATCTCATAAATTTTAATTTCTCACCAATTTCATTTTCCACCATCACTTTGAACACATTAAATTTATCTAGAGCTTCTAATTTTTCTTTTCATAAGGTTACCCACATCATCCTAGAGTAGTCATCAATCATCAACATGAAATATCTATCTCCTTGCACACTCCTAATTCTAGTAGGACCACAAAGATTAGTATGTACTAGTTCCAATCGTCCATTTGAAAATTGTTCCTTACTTTTGAATGAAATTTTGCTCTGTTTCCCCAATTGACATTCTCTACACATGCTATTAGGTTTCACAAGTTTTGGAAGATCTCTTACAGCCTGAGTGGTACTTATTTTGACAATGTTATCAAAAATCACATGACACATTCTTCTATGCCATAACCAACTTTGATCTATTTGAGAAATCAAACAACTTTTGCCAGAGCTGCTTAAATGAAAAATGTTACCTCTAGTTTGAGTACCGGATGCAATTTCAGTTCTGGAACTTTCCAAGATTATGCACTTTCCATCCTTGAATCAAAGATCATAACCTTTATCAACCAACTATCCAACATTGAAAAAAATATGTTTCAGTCGTTCCACATATAGAACATCATTGGTTCTATTCTTACCATCAAAAGAGATGGATCCTCTGCCACAGATTCTACCAGCTGAGTTATCTCCAAATTTCACAAGCCTACCTTCATAATTTTCAAAATTCACACACTTACTTTTGTCTCTAGTCATATGATGAGAACATCCACTATCAATCACCCATTCATCTTTCTCAATAACCTGAGTAGCCAGAGCACTTTCCATATTTGCATAGCTAGCAGATTCAGTAGACACCAGATCTTCTTCTTTGATGGCAATGAACACCCAATCATTTTTAGGGGAACCTCCATGATTAGATTCATCATCTATGACTCCTTCTCCAGTTTCTTGGACATAGTAACATTTATTTTGATTTCTGTATTTGTTAGGGTTTGGTTTTGAAAACCTCTCCAGACATCTTGGGGCAAAATGACCAATCTTATTACAAACAAAACATTTGAGTGGCAATTTCCCTTCATACTTACTAGATCCTCTTGGTAGTCTTTTGGCAAGAAGAGCTTCAATATCTATAGTTTCAATTTGAACATCTTCAAGATCCTTCCTTGTCTTCATGAATCTATTTGATCTTGTAGAAGAGCTTTCACCTGGATCATATATTTGTTTTCCATATACATTGGCCTTAAATGCAAATTCAGACTTGGGAAGAGAATCACCAAACTCATTTAATTCAAAATCTAAAATTTTGCAAACCAGATGATCTCTTGTAATCTTTGAGACTGTCCCGATTGGTGCAGGAGCACCTACCTGACAGCTGGTCATGATAAGGCAGTTAGTAGTTTAGGTCTTGTTTGTGTTTCCAAGAAGGTCTGTTAGACCATTTGCATGTAATAAGGTCATGCTGATCAGGATAAGATCATGCTGACCAGGCTTTTGCTATTTTTAGCTAGTTAGTTGTAACAGCTGTCATGATGTATGTTCGGTGGGATCTCCCAGCCGCTTGGAGAGTTCCCAGCCGCTTGGAGTTGGGTCAGTAGTACTCATATTGAAATCTTTATAAGCATGGGATCGGTTGATTGTAGATAATCGATCGGCAGTGTAGTGTTGCGCAGAGTAGGTTGAGTGTTCTGTGTGAGGAACATCATATTGTATTACATCTGTGAATCAATAAAGATCTTGTTTTGTTTTCTGTTTGATCTCCTTCCTGTAATCGATTGCTGGTTTGAGAGGTTTTCATGGATATACTGATCCATTCCACCGGTTGACTCACCTGATCGGTGGAATGGCAATGTACAGTAGGTTAGATGTTAGGTTGTTTTCTGTTTGTATGCAGGTGCGTAGGAACGCGGTAGACAGATGTTGAGAAGCCTAGCATCCTCACGTGCTAGGTCGAGCTAATTGTGTTGGAAGATCACCCTGAGGTTGGATCGGGTCATCCCTGGTGGATCGGCGAAGAGAGATTTCGCTAAGTGCAGAAGTTCGCGAAAACAGCATCATCAGGATATTTCTGCAAATATCCTACAGTCGGGTTAGACATCGTCATCCGGATAAGTGGAGGAGATCGGCATGATGTTGTCGATTGCATGAAGTGTGAGTTCGTCGGGGTGATCATCAGCAGGAGGAGCCGAGGAGTGCATCGGCATCAGGATCATCATATCGGGAGTGCCAATCATCCGCATATCGCGAGTAGATGCGGAAGAGAAAGTTCGTGTTTTTGGCTAAGTGTTGAGAAGGTCATCAGGATATTGGGTGACATCATCGTCATCAGGATATTGAGATATCCCCCCTATGCGAGTTCATCCTGCTGTCGTTAAGTATCGGCATCGGCAGAAAGTGTATTAGCGTCATCAGGAGGTTTCGAAGAGAACCGGATAAAGTAGATCATGATGCTGTTGCTTGTGTCGTCGGGTAGCGGAGCATCGAAGGTAAGCTGCTGAAGGTGAACGTCATCAGGATATTTGGGACAACCGGATGTTGAATATCCTGCTGACGAAGGAAGTGTTGCATATGATGATGACGATGGAGTTCGGAGCCCGATGAACAGTGCAACCGGAGGATGTGTGCGCCCGCTGAACATCATCATGATGATGTTAGGAGGAAAGCGGAGGTGAACAGTAGTCGGCAGGCGGATGTTTGCGATCGTCCGAAATATGATGATGCTGACTGTGTAACGCAGAACATGATGATGCTGTTGGTAGTTTTAGGGAATATGATGATGATGGCGAAGATGATGATGATGAGGTTGGTCTGCAGACATTCATGCTATATGCGAAGGTTATAGTGTGGATGCCTCTGCATCATAGTGGTATCAGAGCTCAGCAAAAGGTCTGGGCTGTTGTGTGTTGATTCTGTCACCGAAAGGGCAGAGGTGGAGATAGAGTTGATTGTGTTGTGTGTTGATTGTGAGGTTGACAAAATGCCTCCTAAGGGTAGTGGTACTGCAAGGGAATTGCAGGAGATGAAGGAGAAACATGCTAGAGAGATGAGGAAGATGAAGGAGCTTGCTGAAGCACTTCAAGCCAGGCTGACAGCCCTGGAAAAGAACAAAAAGAGGGAAGTGGAAGACAGTGAGTCTGAAGAAGAGGCAGATACTATTGAAGAGTATGAAGAGGTAGCTGAAGATCTGGATGCTGAAGACCAGAGATTGGCAAAACTGTTAAAGGCAGTGCAGAGTGAAAAACCTAAGGTAAAGGTTGATGTTTCCAAGTATACTGGAAGCTTGAATGAAGATGAGTTGTTGGATTGGATTGCTGCACTAGATAATCACTTTGAATGTGAAGATGTTGCTGAGGATCAGAAGGTAAAGATTGCAAAGACCAAGTTAGGAGGTCATGCTTTGGTATGGTGGGATTATGTACAATCTGAGAGAAGGAAGCAAGGGAAGTCTAAGATCACTTCTTGGGATAAGATGGTAGCAAGGATAAAGGGTAAATTCTTGCCAAGGGATTATGAAATCCAGATGTTTAAGAAGCTGCAATTTTTAAAGCAGAAAGACAGGGATGTGAAATCATATACTGAGGAATTTTATCTGTTGAGTATGAGATCTGGTCATCATGAGAATGAGGTAGAAAAGGTGGCTAGGTACTTGGCAGGTTTGAGGTTTAACATACAGGATGAGTTAGTGTTAGCTAACCCTAAGAATGTGGAAGATTGTTATCAAATGGCAATCAGGATTGAAGAAAAGCTGAATAGAGGACATGATAAGTCCATGAGAGGAAGAGGAAACAACAGGGGAAGAGGAGCAGCCCCTGCACAAAAGCAAACCAATGAGGGTCAAGAAGACACTGGTAAAGGACAAGGACAGTATGATTTCAGAGGTGGATGGAAAGGTAATAGAGGAAGATTTGGAGGTGGTAGAGGTTCTACTACATTTTCAGGAAAGTGTTACACCTGTGGAGAGTTTGGTCATCCATCTTTCAAATGTCCAGAAAACAAAGGTTCATCATCCAGAAATGATAGAACAAGTGACAAGAGGGTACAACTGGTACAAGAAGAGAAAGAAGAAGAAAGTGCACAGAGTTCAAACAAGGGTCCTGAGAATTTTGGCTATCCAAAGAGTGGAGAATCATTGATGTTAAGGAGAATTAGTTTGCAGGCATCAAAGGATATGATGCAAAGAAGAGCTCTTTTCAAAACCACATGTAAGAGCAAAGGTAAGGTATGTAAGGTTGTCATTGATACTGGTTCAACAGACAACATGGTATCTCAGGAGATGGTTGATAAACTGAAGCTGGAAAGGATTCCACATCCACACCCTTACAAGGCATCTTGGGTGAGTGATAGGCAATCACTTTTTGTCTCTGAGCAGGCATATGTGGATTTCCAGATTGGACCATATCAGGATAGAATTTTGTGTGACATATTGCCTATGGAATGTTGTCACCTGCTGTTGGGTAGACCATGGCAATTTGACAGAAGGGTACTGTATGATGGGTATGCTAATACCTACACCATCCAGAAGGATGGGAAGACTATTAAGTTGATGCCATTGCAGGCAAAAGCTGTAGTACAGAAGGCAGCTCAAATCATTTTAATGGGAAAGAAGGAGTATGTGCAGATGCCTAGAGGAGCAGGCATGAAGGCAGTTCAGGACACTGCAGAGAAAGGAGTTGTTACAGACAACAAGCTGAAGAAAGTTTCAGTTGTGACTGACAGAGGTCAGCAGCAGGTTCAGAAACAGGGGTGCAAACAGCCACCAGTTCAGAAGAATGACAAGGATGTTGTCATAGTTGGGACTATTGTTTGTCCTATAAGAGTTGAAAGGAAGATAGACTTGAACACTTCAGAAGTTCAAGAGGTAGTTCAGCCAGAGGTTCTGGTTAGGCAACCTGACAAACACAGGGTATGTGAGAAGAAGGCCTACATCAACAGGCATGATGATTTACTTGCCAGAAAGCAAGTTACAGTTCAGAAGTCTTGGAGCAGCCAAGAGACAGCAGCAGATAAAGCTGGAGCAGGTCAACAGATTGACAAAGCAAGGTGTACAGGTGGAAGACTTCCACAGACTAAACTCATGGGACATGAGTTCTTTTCTGTTGGGGAGTATGGTGCAGGAGCACCTACCTGACAGCTGGTCATGATAAGGCAGTTAGTAGTTTAGGTCTTGTTTGTGTTTCCAAGAAGGTCTGTTAGACCATTTGCATGTAATAAGGTCATGCTGATCAGGATAAGATCATGCTGACCAGGCTTTTGCTATTTTTAGCTAGTTAGTTGTAACAGCTGTCATGATGTATGTTCGGTGGGATCTCCCAGCCGCTTGGAGAGTTCCCAGCCGCTTGGAGTTGGGTCAGTAGTACTCATATTGAAATCTTTATAAGCATGGGATCGGTTGATTGTAGATAATCGATCGGCAGTGTAGTGTTGCGCAGAGTAGGTTGAGTGTTCTGTGTGAGGAACATCATATTGTATTACATCTGTGAATCAATAAAGATCTTGTTTTGTTTTCTGTTTGATCTCCTTCCTGTAATCGATTGCTGGTTTGAGAGGTTTTCATGGATATACTGATCCATTCCACCGGTTGACTCACCTGATCGGTGGAATGGCAATGTACAGTAGGTTAGATGTTAGGTTGTTTTCTGTTTGTATGCAGGTGCGTAGGAACGCGGTAGACAGATGTTGAGAAGCCTAGCATCCTCACGTGCTAGGTCGAGCTAATTGTGTTGGAAGATCACCCTGAGGTTGGATCGGGTCATCCCTGGTGGATCGGCGAAGAGAGATTTCGCTAAGTGCAGAAGTTCGCGAAAACAGCATCATCAGGATATTTCTGCAAATATCCTACAGTCGGGTTAGACATCGTCATCCGGATAAGTGGAGGAGATCGGCATGATGTTGTCGATTGCATGAAGTGTGAGTTCGTCGGGGTGATCATCAGCAGGAGGAGCCGAGGAGTGCATCGGCATCAGGATCATCATATCGGGAGTGCCAATCATCCGCATATCGCGAGTAGATGCGGAAGAGAAAGTTCGTGTTTTTGGCTAAGTGTTGAGAAGGTCATCAGGATATTGGGTGACATCATCGTCATCAGGATATTGAGATATCCCCCCTATGCGAGTTCATCCTGCTGTCGTTAAGTATCGGCATCGGCAGAAAGTGTATTAGCGTCATCAGGAGGTTTCGAAGAGAACCGGATAAAGTAGATCATGATGCTGTTGCTTGTGTCGTCGGGTAGCGGAGCATCGAAGGTAAGCTGCTGAAGGTGAACGTCATCAGGATATTTGGGACAACCGGATGTTGAATATCCTGCTGACGAAGGAAGTGTTGCATATGATGATGACGATGGAGTTCGGAGCCCGATGAACAGTGCAACCGGAGGATGTGTGCGCCCGCTGAACATCATCATGATGATGTTAGGAGGAAAGCGGAGGTGAACAGTAGTCGGCAGGCGGATGTTTGCGATCGTCCGAAATATGATGATGCTGACTGTGTAACGCAGAACATGATGATGCTGTTGGTAGTTTTAGGGAATATGATGATGATGGCGAAGATGATGATGATGAGGTTGGTCTGCAGACATTCATGCTATATGCGAAGGTTATAGTGTGGATGCCTCTGCATCACCGATCTCCTCTATAGCTGCAACCTTATGTTTGTATGAATCTAGTAAAGATCTAAGCACTTTTGATACAATTTCTGATTCTTCCAAGGTTCTACCAGCACACCTGATACCACATAGAAGTTCATTTATCTTTTGCATGTAGATTGTGATGTTTTCATCTTTGCTCATCCTCATAGTTTCAAATTTTCCTCTCGGACTTTGTAACTTTGCACATTTGACATATTTATCACCTTCATACAGATACTCCATTTTTTTCTAGATTTCATAAGCAGTTTTTAGGCCAAAGAATTTGTCATTTCTGAATCAGTCAGGGCACTCAACAAGGCTTCTTGAGCTCAAAGTTTATTTTCAACATCTTTGATTTGATCTGGAGTTGAAGGTCCTTTTTCTGGAGGTTTATACTCAACACTGGTTATTGCCCAATAGGCATTACCCATGCATTGCAAATGGCACTCCATGCGATTCTTCCAAATAGAATAATTTGTTCCATCAAATCTCAGACTATCCTTCTTGTAGGTTGACATCCTAGATCTCCTCAAGCGGTCAAGCTTTTAAAAGAGGATCTAGCTCTAATACCAATTGTTGGAATTAGACCAGACAACTAAGAGGGGAGGGGTGAATCAGTTGTCCCGTAATAAATTTTTTTTCTTCTTTTAACCTTCTTTATTATCTTACTACCAAATTAATGATGTAAACATTAAAGCATAGATCAACAACATAAGAGAAGAAACATAATCAACACACTTGACACCAAGATTTTGATGTGGAAACCCAGTTAAGGGAAAAACCACGGTTGGGGTTAACCCACAAGATTTGTACCCAATTAAAAGTACTTTAGAAAAATAGAAGGCACATGCCTTCGGGTGGACTACCCAAAGCTCACTACTCAAAAGAGAGGCTCACTACCTACAAAATTTGTTTAGAATAGAAAGAATTAACTGAGAAATAGCATCTACTTCATGCCTAATTCAATTTCAATGAATGCTCAAGAACTTCTGCTTGGCCCCAAATTCTTCTTCACACTCTATAATGCTCTTGCTCCTTTTCTTCTCTGCTCTGCTCCTGATACTTTATTTGGATTTTATCTGATTTGCACAAGGATGCTTTTCAATGACTCTTCAACAAGTATTTCTATGCTTCATCAACCTTGGAATGATGAACAAGGTTAGCTAAACTTGACGCAGATCATCACACTATCAGCCAAACACAAATGAGACTTGAATCTACTTCTACAACTACTCCACACTTCATAAAAGTGTTCTTAAAGCATCTGCAACATGCTAGGAAGATCCGGTCATCCAAGACTGGGAAGAACATCATCCTCAAAGAAGAAATCTTCAATCATCAAGCTCAAACCTCAATGCGGACCTCCAACATAGTAGAAACATGATCCAAAGACCTACATAAGCATGTTGAAATCACCAATAACATTCACTCCAAGCCATGTTACAAAAAAACATTTGAATCTTCCTCTGAAACCTCAAGAACACTCTCTGCCATGACTATCAAACTAGAAGGATAGCTTGTGGACCTCCAAACTACAAACCACTGGAGTTGATGATACACACTAACTTCCCAAACATGCCTTCAGATCCACAGACCAAGATATTTCACTGCGGAGCAATCCAGACCAACTTACTGTCACACTGTCTCTTCTAAATACTGCAAAATCTAGTTCTACTTAGGTGGCCATAACTTCTTCAAATATTCATGCAAATCTCTCAATTCTTGACTGGAGAAACCGTTGACAATCCTCTACATAGCCATATGGTCTGCATGCATTGATTGTTATTAATTTTCTCAATATCCTTAACAATCTGGTCTTCTATATAGACAGCAAAATAGGATACAGTTGACACCAATGACAACAAGAATATGTTGTCATCAATGACAACACCACTTGGGCACATATTTGCATCACTTGCATCCATTGTCCTTGAATCTCAAGTCATAACCCTTTTTGCACATCTAACCAACTCTCAAGAGATTGTGTTTTATTCCTTTCACATACAAAACATCTTTGGTGTTGTGCTTGCCATCAAAATAAATGGATCTTTTTCCGCAAAGCTTACTAGATGTGTCATCTCCAAATCTAACCAGTTCCCCATCATACCTTTCTAGACTTACAAACTTACTTTTGTCACCAGTCATGTGATGAGAGCATCCACTATCAATAACCCATTCATCTTTATCTTCAACAACCTAAACAACCAATGCACTTTCCACTAGTTTTTCTTCCTTCACATAGCTAGTCAGATTAGTAGATATAGGTTTTTCTTTAATAGAAATAAACATTCATTTCCAAAAGTACTAGCATTATCAGGATCACCATCTGATACTCCATCATCATCAAGATCTTCAACATAGTAACATTTCTTTGGAATCTTAGGTCTATCAGGTCTTGGCCTAGGAACTCTTGTGTGACATCTAGAAGCATAATGGCCAACTTTACCACAATTGAAACATTTAAAAGGTAATGTGCCTTTATACTTACTAGTACCTCTAGGTAGACTGTTAACAAAGTTGGCTTCAAGTTCTTCAAGCTCATAATCTAGTTCCACCTTGTACTTGTCAGATTTGGGGGTTCTTTTTGAAGTGCTAGCCTTGAAAACAGTCTCTGTCTTTGGAAGGAAATCACCAAGTTCTCTCATTTCAAAGACTATCAACTCCCCAAGCAACTGATCTTTTGTAATCATTGTTACTATCATTATTTCCTCAATTGTGGCCACTTTATGACTATAAGGTTTAGGCAGTGATCTGAGAATTTTGTTTATAATTTCAATGTCCTCAAATTTTCCTCCCACACTTTTAATGCTACTTACAAGTTCGTCAATCTTTTACATGAAGGATGTTATGTTGTCATATTCATTCATCTTCAAACATTCATATTTTGCTTTCAGACTCTGTAACTTGGTGCACTTCATAGATTCATCTCCTTCATATAGATTCTTCATCTTGTCCCAGATTTCATGAGCAATTTCTAGATCCATAACCCTTGTTACTTCGATATCAGATAGGGCGCTTACCAAGGCATCTTTGACTTTTATGTTCAACTCAAATTGCTTGATCTCATCTTTAGTTTGTGGACCATTCTTTGGAATTTCATACTTGTCTTCATTTATTTTCTAAACACTATAACCTAAGCAGAGGAGATGGGTTTTCATGTGAATCTTCCAGATGGAGTAGTTTGTCCCATCAAACCGTGGACTTTCCTTTTTGTATGACATCTTGGATCAACCTTAAGTGGTTAAGCTTTCTTCTGAGGAACTTGGCTCTGATACCAATTGTTGAAATATTCCAGACAACTAAGAGGGGGGGTGAATCATTTGTCTCAAAACCTTAACAATTTTTGCACTTAAAACATTCAATTATTTTCCAATCATTTCCCAATCATTATTATGATTAAATCATGAAAGCATAAATCAGAAGCTCAAACACATTTGCAATGTAAACACATGAGACACCCAATTTTTATATGGAAAACCCCAATGTGGGGAAAAACCAAGGAGAGGATTAACTCTCAATATATATTGCAATCTTGAAATAATGATGTTTAGGCTTGGTCACTCCACGGGCCTAGAACATACTGGCTCACTGCCATGAAGAACAACTAGGTCTAGGAGACTCACTGCCTCAACCCTAAACCTAGCAAGATTACAATAAGGGTTGTTAAACCCTAATGGCAGCTCACTGCCAATATCATCATCCTTTTTGAATATGAGATAAATACATTTGAGTACAATAGTTCCTCTGCTCTACTCTGGCTTATCTGCTTGTTGTTTTCGTTATCTTCACGTCTTCTTTTCTTCAAGCTCACTTTTCCATGACTCAATTACAAGTTTATATATCATTCATCAACTTTCAAATGTACATCAAGGTTGGCATGCATCAACCATTGGAATAATCTCCAAAGTTGGCATTACAAACATTTACAAAATAATTCTTGACCTAATACAAGAATTTAGCTAAGGAAGTATAGAAAATATGTATACGGATCACACCATGCCTTAGCTAAGAGTCAAACATGATCTTCCATGCTACAACATGCTTTTGCAATCACCAAAAGATCTCTGCAATTACTGGAATTAACCAAGTCGGCTAGGACTAGTTACACATTACCATGTCTGGGAACAATCTTCAGCTTTAATCCAAAATACTGCTTATGGATCAATGTAAAAGTAGGAGCATGATCAGGAGGCATCCATAAGCATGTTGTAATCATCAGGAGCAATCGTACAAACCCTAAACACCTTATCCATGAGATTCTTCACACTGGAGCATATGAATTTCATTGTCTTTGACTGTCATAAAAGAAAGATAGCTTGCAGACCACTGAATCATGAACCATTGGAGTTGTATACACTTATTATCATCCCAAAATTCCCTCTAGAAGTGTAGAGAAAAATACTTAAATGCGGAGGAATATGGAGCATAATACTTTCTCCCTGTCACCAGTGAATAATCAGAAAAAGTAGGTTTTACTCTGGTGAATGTAACTTACTATATTCTTCATATCGGAGGCTCAAACTCAGGATTTAGCATCTTTAGACATGCCTCTAAATAACTTCCAATCTGCAGACAAAGATCTTCAATATACAAGAAATGCGGAGCAATCTTTTGGACTATTCTTCAGTATGCAATACACTGTCTTCACTGTAATTCACTACAACTCTCTGTTTCTTTCAGAGGAACAAATTTTCTCAATATCCTCAACATGCAAGGCTTCTAAAAAAATAACAACATAGGATATAGTTGACACCAATGGCAACAAGGATATGTTGACATCAATGACAACACTGATTAGGCACATACTTGCAACAAATTCATGGAATGAAAATATTAGTTCCTTAATCCACTATAACTACATAGCTACATGAAATGATAATAGAAAGAATGGTTACAACATTTGGCTTCGTGGATTTAAGTAACATTTTTTTAGATGGCCCTATTAACTACATGCCATGCACATGTTGGGAATAACTAGTAATCATTAGATTGGACCATGAGATAAGATCATGTTCAAACATGTTGTTTAAAAGTTGTGATATGTCTTATATGCATCCACATTTGACATACATGGCATAAAGAGCAATCCCCACAAACACATTAAATTACATACCAATTTTGGAGATATATACATGAATTGCCTCTCCATACAACAAAGCCCCCAAACACACACACACACACACACACACACACACACACACACACACACTCATAATACCAACAAAAGTAAACCCATCAAGTTACAAGCAAATTATTTACATTGGGGGTACACATTCAATGCCACTTCCTTACCAATCCCATCTTGTGCATACCTTGCATAATAGGATTAGGTGGACCATACACCTTACATATTCTAATGTATAGTTTATTTATTTAATTTGTATATTTTATTTTTCCCTCATGGAAAAGGGTATCCCATTTGAGGTGGCACATATGCCATGTGTATTTTTTATTATGACATGTGTAAGAGAGAATCTATGACAATATAAGATGTGGATGTGTGCAAGGTAATCTATGATGTGCATAATAACATGTAAGTGGGAGGTTACATAGTGGAGTAGTGGACTATGAAATGTTTGACCAACTTATGATTCATAAGAATGACATGTAATAGATCATCTTTGAGGCGAGTTATGAAGCCCAAAGTGGAGCACCCAAGTTTGGTGATAGATTATGACAAATTTTACGACCCAATAGTTACATTATATTTTTAGCTAGTTGACCATAATGGAGAGGGGGAATTGATTTTAGGTCCTAGATTTGGGCACCATGTTTATCCCATGATTTTGTAAGCCACTTGTTGTTTGTGTTTTGGGCTTTCTCCATTTATTTGGTCCTTGAGATGTAAGTATTGTACCACTTGTATTTGTAGGAAGGTTATGCTATTGGAATGTCTCTAGACATAGTTGGTGCATGAGCATGAGAGTGCATACTCTGAGGATTGTATTGTAACTATATTATTGTTGTTGAATAATACACTAATTCTCTTTTTGTTAGAAATGAAAGCAACACTACTTTAATGGAAATCTGATTTGAATAAATTTCAGCAATCTTTAAGTGTGCATTAACAGTGGAGATTGTATCAAAACATAAAACCTATTACATAAAAGATGTCAAACATGAAGAACTCAACACAATGACACATTGTTTACGTGGAGAAAACCCTTGTGAGTAAAAAACTCCACTAGGAAAGAGGTACAAGCTTGTATTAATCTGTAAAAGATCTGTACAATACATCAACTACACAACTCTCTCCACAAGTCTTCAATCTGACAACATTTTGACAACACCAGAATACCTAAAATGTGTATTGCAACAAAAAATACATGGAAAATACTTATAGAAATGTTTGCCACTCCATCCTAGGCATTCACCTTCTCTCTCCTAAGATTCTCCAACTTGTAAACATTAATTACCATCTTACAAGCATCTTACACTTGTCCAAAAATAGCCATGCAAAGGTTGGGGGCCCAAGACTAAACTGGCCTCTTACAACTTCTTATGACACAACATAACCATCATAGATTCCACAAAAGAGTATCTTTATAAGATAGGAACCTTGGGATAAATATAGCAAATATACAACTAACATATCTATCATATGCATCATAGAATCTTAGAATCTTATGATAACTTGCAGCTATCATAGATTCACTTACCAAACATTATGATAGTTGTCATTTATGCCAAATATAGTAGATTCCTCAAGGGAGCATGCCTACCCTCATTTAATTTGAGTTTTTACATTTGCCAAAATAAAAGTCACTTTGTAATTACCTCCGGTTACTCCAAAATTACCCCTGTCGGTGAAACTAGTACATCTCCTCATGGATAATTACAAATTACATATAATAAATGGAATACATACAATATTGGGATTTACAAGGTTAATGGCACCTTATACCAATATTCTCCCACTTGACATTATGCATTGTAAATCAACCCATAGGAAATCAAATGAAAAATAATTAGGCACTAGAAACAAGGCCCATGGCCTCTCTACACCATACGAACTTCTCTGTGCTCACAAGCTTGGTCAATGAATCTGCAACATTCTCCTGATTGTCTATCTTCTTTAGCTTAATCTCTCCATTTGCAACCAACTCTCAAACAAAGTGATACTGAACATTAGCATGCTTAGTCTGAGCATGATACATGGGATTATTGGCCAAATAGATAGCACTCTGGCTATCACAACCAATCTGAATGATCCTACAATCAAAACCCATACCTATACACAGTCTCCTCAACCAAACTACCTCCTTAGAGACATGAGTAGCAACCATATACTCTTCTTCTATGGTGTACAAAGCAACTGTGGGTTGCCTCTTACTCATCCAACTCACTGCACCCCCAAATAGAGTAAATACATAGCCACTAGTGGACCTTTGACTATCCAAGTCACCTTCCCAATCTGCATCAACAAAAGCTTGCATGTCCAAATATTTATTAGCACTATCAGTACCAGAATAAACCAAACAATAATTAGAAGTACCTGCAATATATTTAAACACACTCTTCACATAGTTCCAATGCTGTCTACTAGGGTTAGACATAAATCTGCTCAAAACTCCCACTACTTGGACAATATATGGTCTAGTGCAAACTATTGCATACATCAAACTCCTTATAGCACTAGCATATGGCACATTAGACATATCCTCAATATCATCCTCAATCTTTGGACACATATCTAATAAAATCTTAGTACCAATGGATAAAGGTACTCTAATTGGGACATAGTCCTGCAAACTAAACCTCTGCAAAATAGTATTCACATACTTACTTTGTGACAACCAAAGCTTTCTATTAACTCTCTCCCGCTTGATCTCCATTCCCAAAATATACCTTGTAGCACCAAGATCCTTCATCTCAAATGCACCTAAAAGTTGGGCTTTAAGCTCACTAATCATACCCTTAGTATTGCTGAAAAATAACATGTCATCAACATACAAAGCAAAAACCAATATAGAATCATCAACATAATAAATGTAAACATAGCAATCCTCCTCGCTTCTAACAAAGCCCAATTCAAAACATATGAGTCAAACTTTTGATACCACATTCTGGGGGACTGTTTCAGACCATAAAGAGACCTCTTTAACCTGCAAACCCAAAGTTCTTTTCCTTTTACCTCAAAACCTGTAGGTTGTTGCATATAAATTTCTTTTTTAAGATCTCCATGCAAGAATGTTGTTATATGGAGCCTAATCAGACTCAAAGGTTAAATTTACCCCACTTTTATCAGTACGGTTTCCCCCCAAATTATTTAACAGGGTCAAGGGGTAGCACCCCTTGTGGGAGTTATTTTTTCTATTGACCGACATAAGAAAACCCTATTTTTGTAACCAACATAAGGCTTGATAAAAGTGGCTAAGGGTTAGGGTTTGCGTTGATGTATTGTAGCATTTGCAGCAGTATTGAGTTGTAAGGATTGCTGGTTGTAATCAGTTTGATTTACTGGATAATAATATTGGACTCTCTGTTGGTGGATGTAGCTCGAGTTTGGGTGAACCATACAAAGAATGCAGTCTTAACATCCATTTACTCAATATCCCAATCATAAGCTATATCAATGGATAAGAGAAATATAATAGAAGTGAATTTAGCAACAGGAGAGAATATATCACCAAAATCAACTCCCTCTCTTTGGGAGTAGCCCTTAGCTACTAGTCTAGCCTTGTACTTCTCCAATGACCCATCTGCTCCAAACTTCTTCTTGAAGACTCACTTACATCCTATGGCCTTTCTTCCTTTGGGCAAACGAACAAGATTTCAAGTGTTACAAGAGTCTAAAGCCATCATCTCCTCCTGCATGCCTAACAACCAAGACTCACTATCATATGCAAAAATAGCTTCCATGTAGGATTTAGGTTCATCGTTAGTACTTAATAAAGCATATACACAATAGAAATCTGGTGGGCTATACCTGTCAACTAGATTCCATTGTCTTGTGGATCTCCTCAAGGGTGGAGTAAGAGACTCTACTTGTTCTACTGCATGATCATCCATAAGAACTTCTATAACAATAGACTCATCTTCATTAGAACTACTCAAATCTTCTTCTTCTTCTTCACTCCCCAATCCAGCATTCTATCTTCCTGAGGTGCATCTTGCTGCTCTAAATCAAAGTGCACCTTCTTTACATTTTCTTCTTTTTCTTTTGGCTACTCAGGTTCAAAAATAGCTCTAAGTTCCCTAAAAATAACATCTCTAGAAAAGATAATCTTGCAGGTTAGTGGATTCCAAAGCTTATAACTTTGACATTACCACCATATCTAATGAATGTAAACTTTTTAGCCTTTAGATCCAACTTAGATCACTTTTCCTTAGGTACATGAACAAAAGTCTCACAACAAAAAACCATTAAATGTGAAACAAAAGGTTTCTTACCTGTCCACACTTCATAAGGTTTCAAATCAAGATCCTTACAAGGAGATCTATTTATCAAGTAGCAAGCAGTACACACAACCTCTGCCTAAAAGAATTTATCCAAATGTACATCACTAAGCATACTTCTAGCTCTTTCCATAATTGTTTGATTCATCCTTTCTGCAACACCATTCTACTGTGGTGTATATGGAGTTGTCTTTTGTCTAATTATACCTACATGCTTGCAAAACTCATCAAATTCCTTAGAGAAATATTCCCCTCAATTGTTAGATCTTAATATTTTTATCTTTAAACCTGCTTAGTTCTCTACTAAGACTTTGAATTCCTTAAACTTAGTGAAAACTTTAGATTTATGTCTCATAAAATAAATCCATGTATATCTAGATACATCATCAATGAAGCTAACAAAATAACAAGATTTTCCAATAGATTCATTATCCACAGGTCCAAACACATCCATATGAATAATTTCTAATTTCTCTTTTACTCTATTGCTTCTTGAAAGAAATGATTTTATGTTTTGTTTACCAAACACACAATGCTCACAGAAATCAAAGTGCTCATCAGAATAGGAGAATTTGTCCAACAAATTTTTATTCTTAATAGTTTTTAATACATTATTGCTTGTGTGGCCCAATCTACGGTGCCACAACATACAAGTGTTTTTAGAAGCCTCAAAAACATAAGAGGCATTACAAACTGTAGTGTCTTCAAGCTTAAACAATTTCCCAAATCTCTTTCCTTTTGCTACCACCAAGTTCCCTCTCACCAATCTATAACCATGCTTGTAAAATGTCACATGCATTCCCAATCATTCAAATTCAAAACTAAAATTAGATTTCTAGGTAATCCAGAAACATGCAAAACACCAGGGAGGGTTTTAATCTTCCCATCACTAAAACACAACAATACCTTTCCTTTCTCAACAATCGGATATGAAGAGTTGTCACCAAGGTAGATATTACCTCCATCATATTCTTCATATGTGGAGAGCCATTCCTTATGTGGGGTCATATGAAATGAGCATCCCGAGTCAACCAACTAGTGATAATTAGAAACAAGATTACATGCAGAAAGTAAAACTTCTTTACCTCTATTCGAGGACTTATCTGAAGCACTCTCCCATTGTTTCTTGGGATTTATGCACTCCTTATTCACATGTCCTCTTTTACCGCAGTTCCAACTCTTAACTCTATTCTTTTTACCAGGAGTCTTAGACCAACCCTTGGAATTCTCCTTAGCCTCTTTCTGATCTCCCTTTGGCCCTCTTTCCTTAGACCTTCTCCTAATACTGAGAGCATCACCTAAACTATCTGAACTCTTCTTCCTCAATTCCTATGCCAATAAAACTGCAACAAGAGCATCCAAATTCAGATCTATGAGGTTAGTAGTGATAGAAAGGATAACATTCTCCCAAGACTTATGTAAAGAACAAAGAATTAAGATACATTTATATTCCTCACTAACTTCAACATCTACTAAAGCAAGTTGACTCAACAACAAATTAAAAGAATTTAAATGCTCTGCAACTGATTCACCTTCTCGCATTTTCACAGAAAAAAAATTTCTCTTTAAATAAATTTTATTTACCATACTCTTGGCTTGATAGATCTCACCCAACTGATTCCACAACTAGTGTGCAGTCTCCTCATTTGCGACATTCAATAGGATAGAGTCTGAAAGACACAACCGGATGGTTCCCCGTGCCTTCTTATCTAGTCTATCCCACTCATCTTGAGAGACATTGTCAGGTTTCTTCTCTTTTTGGATAGCCAACCACTAGTTTCTTTCTTCCAACAAATCTTCCATTTTCAGCTTCCACAACTCATACCCCATTTCGTTGAACTTCTCAATGTCCATCCAAGAGGTTGATGCAACAGTGGATGTAGCCATAATAACAACACAAGACCTGCAAAAAAAACACAACCAAACCTCCCACTATAGCTAAAGCTTCCACACTACCACTCAAGAGCCAAATCTAGCTAGGCTCTGATACCAAATGTTAGAAATGAAAGCGACACTACTTTAATGGAAATTTGATTTGAATAAATTTCAGCAATCTTTAAGTGTGCATTAACAATGGAGATTGTATCAAAACATAAAACCCATTACATAAAAGATGTCAAACATGAAGAACTCAACACAATGACACAATGTTTACATAGAGAAAACTATTGTGGGTAGAAAACTCCACCAGAAAAGAGGTACAAGTTTGTATTAATCTATAAAAGATCTATACAATACATCAACTACACAACTCTCTCCACAAGTCTTCAATCTGACAGCATTTCGACAACACTTGAGTGCCTAAAATCTATATTGCAGCAACAAATACATGGCTCAAATACTTATAGAAATTTTTTCCACTCCATTCTAAGCATTCACCTTCTCTCTCCTAATATTCTCCAACCTGTAAACATTAATTACCATCTTACAAGCATCTTACACTTGTCCAAAAATAGCCATGCAAAGGTTGGGGGCCCAAGACTAAATCTGGCCTCTTACATCATCTTATGACGCATCATAATTGTCATAGATTCCACAAAAGAGTATCTTTCCAAGATAGGAACCTTGGGCTAAATATAGCAAATATACAACTAACATATCCGTCATATGCATCATAGAATCTCAAAATCTTATGATAACTTGCAACTGTCATAGATTCACTTACCAAACATTATGACAGTTGTCATATATGCCAAATATAGTAGATTCCTCAAGGGAGTACACCTACCCTCATTTACTTTGATTTTTTACATTTGCCAACAGTAAAAGTCACTCCACAATTACCTTCGGGTACTCTAAAATTACCCCTATTGGTGAAACTAGTACATCTCCTCATGGATAATTACAAATTACATATAGTAAATGGAAAAAATACAATATTGGGATTTACAAGGTTAATGGCACCTTATGCCAACACTTTTTGTTATTAATCTTTTCCAAAAAGGGTTTTCCTAGGATATATGATGTGTCTTTATCTATGTGATTTTTAAATATTGTGTAATATACTTCCTCTCTTGGAATTTTTTAGATCATACATATTCTTTGATTCTCTCCTCATAGATAGTTGTAGGAAGCATTTTTTCTATCTATCCTTATTTCATTTGTTATCAAATCTTGAACAACTCCATTTCCTAGGTGTTAGGAAAAATGTTTTAGTGTGAGTCTCTTACACAAAAGTGATCTTTGTTTCAAGAATAATGGTGATTACATCACAGTTGAAGTTGGATAGGTTTAATGACATGGGTTTTGAGCCATGGAAGCTTAAAATGGAGGATCCACTCATAGATTGAGATCTATTGGTTATGGTTTCTAGAAATAAACTTGTGTCAATGGCACAAGATGTATGGGAGGTGTTGTATAGAAAAGTGAGAAGCCTAATTAGACTTTACTTGGTATATTGAAACTTTCTCTTGAATTTCTTGGGAGAAGTCACCTCAAAATCCCTCTAGAAGAAGTTGGGTACCTTGTACTAAGCTAAATCTTGAGTGAATAATATTTTTCTGTGAACGAAGTTGTATTCCTTAAATATGGGTTGGGGTGACTATTTATGAACACCTTAATGCTTTCAACACAAGAATTGCATGGTTTAATTCCATAGGTGTGCAAATGGATGATGAATATTAGAGTATTACTCTATCATGTCCTTTATCAAATTCTTGGGATAACCTACTAATGGAAATAGGTAGTACAACCACTAAGATGACCCTTTTAAAGAGGTGATGGGTGCTCTTTTCTCAAAGGAGATGATATGGAAGGATTTTGATTCTATTAAATATGTATTATTTGTTTGCACTAGACCAAAAGAAAATGAGTAGGGAAATAACAAGAAGAGGGACTAAAAATATAAATCAAGAGCAAGATCTAAGTATTTTGGGAGGTCTAAAGTAAAATGTTGGAATTGTGGGCAAGACATGTCACATTAGATAAGATTACAAGGAGAAGAAGAAGGACATGTGAGAATATGATAATGGATATGATTCCAAGACTTCTTAGCATGACATTGGTGATGTGTTTATTGTTGCCTTGGCTACACATGTATGTGAGGATGTATGGATGATTTACTCTAGAGTTTCTTTCCACATGACTCACCACATGGAGTGGTTTTTTACTATGATAGATTTGATGGTGTAATATGGTTCTTGGAGCTGTGGTACTTGAAAAGGGAGTTTGGATTGGAACTCTATTTTGTCTTGATGTGAGAATGTACATTTAACGTAATAGTTTTGTTGTACCTACAATGAAGAGATCTACAACAGTACATCTTTGGCATCAAAAACTTTATCAAAGAGATTTGTTATATCTAGTTTAGGTTCACCTAGGCATGTAGTGTGGGTTCCTAAGCATGCTCTTACCTCAAAGAGAAAATTACTTACCAAGAAGATTATGTTGTGGCATGAGCATATGGGCCACATTTATGTGAAAGGTATTAGGACCTTGAAAACTAAAATTGTTTTAGAGGGTTTGGTTGGTTGTTGCCTAAATTTTGACATTTGTGAACATTATATATATGCAAAGAAAAATTGTGTTTAATTTTATTCAAGATCTAATAAATCTCGAAGGATTTTAGATTTTATTTATAATTATGTTTTTGTTATAGTTGATGTACCATCACTTGAAAAATCCTTATGTTATGTTTCTTTAAATATTGGTGATTGCTCTAGGAGGATATGGGTCTAATTTTTGAAGCATATTTATCTAATTTATGAAGATAAAGGTGCTCATAATAGACATTGGTAGAGAATTATGTTCAACAAAGTTTGATCGTAAGGACAATGGAATTGAGTGGCACACGACAACTCCATACACTCCTTATTAGAATAGAGCTATAGAGAGGATGAATAGAATGTTGACAGAGAAGGCTAGGAGTATGTTCAATGGAGTTAGTTTGGATAAAAAATTCTAGGTAGAAGTGGTGAGCACCACGTTTTATCTAATTAACAATAATCCTACATCAACACTTGTTTATAAAACCCCTTAAATGGAGGTTTAGATAGGAAAGAATCCCTCACTTCACCAATTTCAAGTTTTTGGTTGTGAGGTATATGTTTAGATGCCTAAGGATAATTTATCTAAGTAAGATCACAAAGCCTTCAAACACATTTTCATTAGTTATAGTGGTGTGAAAGGATGCAACCTTTGGAATCCTCTAATAAGGAAGTACACTTGAAATGTGATCTTTGGGGAGATTATTCCTTATCCTAAAATTGAGCAACCAAAGGAGAATGTGAAGTCAATTGTGTAGCTATAATCAAAGCTTGAGGAGGATGTATCAAAGGCTAAACTATTAGATGAGGAAAGTTGTACTGAGAGGTTTGAGAGTTTAGAGGACCTTCACATTAACTTGTGAGGAGGTCCACTTAGTAAAGGAGGAAATTGGAGAGGTATATCCCATGAAAATTTAGATGTATTTTTCTTCATCTACTAACATTGATGAGATTAGAACTATGAAGGAGGCAATGAAGATGAACAAAAATAGGTTATATAAATTGGCCTTTAATGATGAGATGACAATGCTAGAGAATAATTACACATAGGACCTAGTTTAGGTTTTTTTAAAGGTGAGGAATGCCATATTGTATTGATGTATTCAAGAAAACTATATATAGTTTAATTAGACAATATGTGGCTTGATATATAAAAATGTTAGTATTAAAACTAGGAGACATAGTAGTAAACATGAAAGTGGAGAACAATAAGCAAAATACATTCACAACTTGTAAAATTCATTGAAAGAAAGAGTCACATAATTTGAAAGGTGGTGGGAGGGTTGTAGGTGGAGAAGGAGGTTCCTTGGCTGGTAGACATGAAGCTTGATTAGGAATGTTGCAAATATGTGCCTAAGTGGTGTTGTCATTGATGTCAACATATCCTTGTTACCATTGGTATCAACTGTATCTTATATTACTGTCTATATAGAAGGTTGGATTGTTGAGGATATTGGGAAAATTAATGACAATCAATGCATATAGACCATATGGTTGTGTGGAAGATTGCTAGAGGTTGCTCCAATTAAGAATTGAGAAGTCCGCATGAAGATTTGAAGAGGTTATGACCATCTGAGTATAACCAGATTTTGCAGTATTTAGAAGAGACAGTGTGATAGTAAGTTGGTCTGGATTGCTCCGTAGTGAAACATTATGGTCTGCAGATCTAAAGACATGTTTAGGAAGTCAATGTGTATAATCAATTCCAATGGTTTGTGGTTTGGAGGTTTGCAAGCTATCTTTCTAGTTTGATAGTTATGGTAGATAGTGTTCTTGAGGTTTCAGAGGAAGATACAAAGGATTCTGGTAATTTGGTTTAGAGTGAATGTTATTAATGAATTCAATGTTCTTGTGGAGCTCTTTGGATCGTGTGGCTACTGTGTTGGAGGTCTGGATTGAAGTTTGAGCTTGTTGATTGAAGATTTCTTCATTGAGGCTGATGTTCTTCCCAGTCTTGGCCGACTGAATGTTCCTAGCATGTTGCAGATGATCTAAAGAACATGTTATGAAGCATGGTATGTTAATGAAGGAAGTTCCAAGTCTTAGCTATGTTTGGCCAATAGTGTAAAGATCCGCATTAAGTTTAGTCAGCCTTGTTGATCATTCAAAAGTTGATGAAGTGTATAAATACTTGTTGAAGAGTTGTCAAAAATCATCTTGGTATGAAATGAATTGAATCCGAAGAAAGGATCAAAAGTAGAGTAGAGAAGAGGAGTGAAGGGAGTATAGAGTGAAGAGTTAGTGAAGAAGAATTTGAAGATAGGAGTAGAATTTTTTGTGAGCCTTCAAAGGGACTGATTTAGGCATGAATGTAGATGTTATTTCTTAGTTCATTATCTCTCTGCAAATTATAATTTCTTATAGGAAGTGAGCCTCTTCTTGAGTAGTGAGCTCTGGGCAGTGCGGTTGAAGGCATGTGCCTTCTATTTTCTTAAGTAGTTTTAACATGGTACACATTTTTGTGGGTTAACCCCCACCGTGGGTTTTCCCTTAACTGGGTTATCCACGTCAAAATTCTGGTGTTGTGTGTTCATGTTGTTTCTACTCATGTGTTGATCTATGCTTAAATGTTCACATCATTAATCTGGTTAAGAAATAAGATTTAAAACTTAAGAAAAGGTTAAAGTTAAGGGACACCTGATTCACCCCCCTCTCAGTTGTCTGGACTAATTCCAACAATTGGTATCAGAGCGAGGTTCCTCTAGAAGAAGTTTAATTGCTCGAGGAGATCTAGGATGTCAACTTACAAGAAAGATAGTCCAAGATTCAATGGAACAAATTACTCTAGTTGGAAGAGTCGCATGGAATGCCATTTACAATGCATGGGTGATGCTTATTACTTAATAACTAAAGATAAGTATGATGCTCCGGAGAAAGGTCCTTCAACCCCATATCAAGTCAAAGATGTGGAAAATAACCTTCAAGCTAAAGAAGCCTTGTTGAGTGCCTTGACTGATTCAGAAATGACATATTTTTGGACTAAAAATTGCTCATGAAATCTGGAAGAAGTTGGAGAATCTATATGAAGGAGATGAATATGTCAAATGTACCAAACTACAAAGTCTGAGAGGAAAATTTGAAAATATGAGGATGGGTGAAGATGAAAACATCACAATCTACATGCAAAAGATAAATGAACTTGTGTGTGGGATCAGGTGTGCTGGCAAAACTTTGGAAGAATTAGAGATTGTGGCAAAAGTGCTCAGATCTTTGCCTAATTCATACAAACATAAGGTTGCTTATATAGAGGAGATCAGGACTATTTCAGATGTTACAAGAGATCATCTAGTTGGCAAAATTTTAGCTTTTGAATTAAGTGAATTTGGTGATTCTCTTCCTAAGTCTGAATCTACATTCAAAGCCAGTGTTTATGGAAAACAAAGATACAATCTAGGTGAAATCTCTTCTGCAAGATCAAATAGATTTGTGAAGACAAGGAAGGATCTTGAAGATATTGAAATACAAACTGTAGATCTTGAAGCTCTTATTTCCAGTAGAATGCCAAGAGGATCTGATAAGTATGAAGGAAAATTACCACTCAAATGTTTTGCTTGTAATAAGATTGGTCATTTTACCTCAAGATGTTTGGAGAAGTTTTCAAAAAGGGTTAGAAGAATTGTTACTATGTCCAAGAAGTTGGAGAAGAAGGTGTCACAGATGACGAATCTGATCATGGAGGTTCCTTTGAAAATGATTAGGTGTTCATTGCTATCAAAGAAGAAGATTCAGTGTCTACTGAATCTTCTAGCTGTGTAAATGTGGAAAGTGCCTTGGCTACTCAAGTTATTGAAAAAGATGAATGGGTGATTGATAGTGGATGTTCTCATCATATGACTGGTGACAAGAGCAAGTTTGTGAGTTTTGAAAATTATGATGGAGGGCTTGTGAAATTTGGAGACAACTCAGTTGGTAGAATCCATGGTAGAGGATCCATCTCTATTGATGGTAAGAACATGACCAATGATGTTCTATATGTGGAAGGACTAAAGCATAATCTTCTTAGTGTTGGATAGTTGGTTGACAAGGGTTATGATCTTTGATTCAAGGATGGAAAATGTAGAATCTTAGAAAGCTCCATAACTAAAATTACATCCGGTACTCAAACTAAAGGTAACATGTTTCACTTAAGTAGTCATGACAAAAGTTGTTTGATTGCTCAGATAGATCAAAGTTGGTTATGGCATAGGAGGATGTGTCATGTGAATTTTGATAACATTATCAAAATAAGTTCCACTCAAGCTGTAAGAGATCTTCCAAGACTTGTGAAACCTGATAGCATATGTAGAGAATGCCAATTGGATAAACATAACAAAATTTAATTCAAAAGTAAGGAACAAAGTTCAAGTGGGAGATTGGAACAGGTACATACTGATCTCTATGGTCCTGCTAGAATTGGGAGTGTGCAAGGAGACAGATATTTCATGTTGCTGATTGATGATTACTCCCAGATGATGTGGGTAACTTTCCTAAAAGAAAAATTAGAAGCTCTTGATAAGTTTAAAGTATTCAGGATGATGGTTGAAAACAAGATTTGTGGGAAATTGAAGTGTCTGAGATCTAATAGAGGTGGAGAATTCACTTCCGGTGAGTTTGATGCTTTTTGTGAAAAGCATAGAATCAAAAGATAGTCATCTGCTCCTAAAACTCCTCAGCAAAATGGAGTTGTAGAAAGGAAGAACCAAACTATTCAAGAAGCTGCCAGGACCATGATGATGGAAACAAATGTTCCTCAAGCTTATTGGAGGGAATCTATGAGTACTGTTGTCTACTCTCTTAACCAAGTGTAGATCAAAGGAAATTCTGGTAAAACTCCTTATGAACTATGGTTTGACCATCCTCCTACTGTGAGATATTTCAGAGTTTTTGGTAGTAAATGCTATATCAAAAGAGATGAAGATTTAGGCAAGTTTGAGGCAAGAAGTGATGAAGGAATATTTTTGGGATACTCCACTCAAAGTAAGGCTTATCGGTGCTTCAATAAAAGGTTGAAAAAGATTGTTAAAAGTGGTAATGTTAAAGTTGATGAAAGCAAAGAAGGACATTCTAGGTACTGTGGATATGATTCGGATGATCAAGATGAAAGTCAAAATTAAGGAAGGCAAGTTCAAATCTAGACTCAGATCTAGATTAATCTAATAACTCTAGTAACTCAAGAGGTTAGTGTAGACGATGAGGAACAAGTTCAAGAAACAAAATTTCAAACAATTCCCAAAATCCCCAGGTATGTAAGAATGAATCATCCTGAAGATCAAATCATAGGAGACAGAAATAAAGGTGTTCAAACTAGGAGAAGAGTTGCTGAAGATTAGGAAGAGATTTGTTTGATTTCAAAGATTGAACCTAAATCAGTGAGTAAAGCCTGCCAAGATGAAAACTAGGTTAAGGCAATGGAAGAAGAATTGATGCAAATAGAAAAGAATCAAACTTGGGATCTTGTTCCAAGACCTGAGGAAAAAAATGTGTTTGGAACCAAATGGGTCTTTCAGAATAAACTAAATGAAGATGGTGAGGTTGTAAGGAACAAGTCAAGGTTGGTATGTAAAGGCTACTCTCAAGTAGAAGGAATTGATTTTGAAGAAACCTTTTCTCCAGTTGCAAGGATAGAGGCAGTTAGATTGTTTCTTGAATTTGCTGCCTTCAAAGATTTTAAAGTATATCAGATGGATGTCAAATCAACATTTATGAATGGAGATTTGGAAGAAGAAGTCTACATTGAGAAATCATAAGGATTTTAGTTATCTGATCAGGGAGATATGGTTTGTAGACTAAGAAAAGCCTTGTATGGACTCAAGAAAGCTCCAAGAGCCTGGTATGGCAGATTGGATAAGCTTTTGCTTAAGCTAGGATTTAGAAAAGGTACTGTTGATAGTAATTTGTACTTCAAGATTAATCATGAGGACATTCTAATTGTTTAGGTCTTTGTTGATGATATCATTTTTGGTGGAAATGAATGTATGTGCAAAGAATTTACTAATTAGATGAAAAGTGAGTTTGAGATGTCAATGTTTGGTGAGATGAATTTCTTCCTAGGTGTGCAAATTGTTTAGTCAGATAACGGTATCTTCATATCTCAGTCCAAGTATGTGAAAGAATTGTTGAAGAAGTTTGGAATGGAAGATTCAAAGCTAGTAGGTACACCTATGGTAACCAAATGCAAGCTAAGCAAAGATGATGACTCCCCCAAGGCAAATCAGAAAAGGTATAGATCAATGATTGGAGGATTGCTCTATCTGACTCAGACCAGACCTGACATCATGAATGTAGTTGGAATTGTTGCCAAATTCCAAGCTGATCCAAAAGAATCCCATGTTATGGAAGTCAAGAATTTTTAGATATCTCAAGGGGACAATTGATTATAGACTGTGGTATCCAAAGGATAATAACTTCACTCTTCATGCATATATAGATGTTGATTGGGCAGGAGATGTGGATGACACAAAAAGTACTAGTGGTGGTGCATTCTTCTTGGGGAGAAGATTGGTCTCTTGGATAAGAAAAAAACAAGAGGCAATATCTCTGTCTACTACAGAGGTAGAGTATATAGCAGCAACAAATAATTGTACTCAGGTTCTGTGGATGAAGCAAATGTTGAAGGACATCAGAAGTGTGTTTGAGGAGCCAGTAACAATCTTCTGTGATAATTCTAGTGCAATAAGCATGTCAAAGAATCATATATTGTATTCAAAGACAAAACATATATCTATCAAGTTTTGTTTCTTGAGAGAGAAGGTAAATGAGAATGAAGTCAAGTTGGAGTTTGTGCCTTCCAAAGATTAGATCACAGATATCTTCACTAAGCCTCTTCCCAAGGATACTTTTGAGTATCTCAAAGAGAAGTTAGTGATTATTACCTCTCCAGATCAGAACTAAGATGCACTTATGTGCATCAGTCCGGTGGAATTCTTAGACATATCTTGAGATCTAGATTGATGTTGAGAAGATACTACTCTAAGGAGTAGTTAGTATGCAAATATTGGAGATCAGTCTGAAATAAAAAGGGGGAGAAAAGATAGCAAATATGTGCCCTTTTCCATTGATGTCAAAGGGGGAGAGAAGTCATGTGAAAAACTTGGAAGTGAATAGTTACTGGTGAAAGGAGGAGTAGTGGATAAAATGGTTGTAGGTGTGATAAGAGAAAAAGGGGGAGAAGTTCTTGTCTTGATGGTTGAGTTTAGTTTTTCACATAATATGTTGCCATCAATGACAAAGGGGGATATTGTTGCAAATATGTGCCTAAGTGGTGTTGTCATTGATGTCAACATATCCTTGTTGCCATTGGTGTCAACTATATCCTATATTGTTGTTTGTATAGAAGACTAGATTGTTGAGGATATTGAGAAAATTAATGACAATCAATGCATGTAAACCAAATGGTTGTGTAGAAGATTGTCAGAGGTTGCTTTAGTTAAGAAATGAGAAGTCTGCATGAAGATTTGAAGAAGTTATGACCATCTAAGTAGAACCAAATTTTGCAGTATTGAGAAGAGACAGTGTGATAGTAAGTTGGTCTGGATTACTCTGTAGTGAAATATTATGGTCTATGGATCTAAAGGCATGTTTGGGAAGTCAGTGTGTATCATCAATTCTAGTGGTTTGTGGTTTGGAGGTCCGCAAGCTATCTTTCTAGTTTGACAGTCATGACAGATAGTTTTCTTGAGATTCTGGAGGAAGATACAAATAGTTCTGGTAATTTGGTTTAGAGTGAATGTTATTGATGAATTCAATGTACTTGTGGAGGTCTTTGGATCATGTGGCTACTGTGTTGGAGGTCCGCATTGAAGTTTGAGCTTGTTGATTAAAGATTTCTTCTTTGAGGTTGATGTTCTTCCTAGTCTTGGTTGACCATATGTTCCTAGCATCTTGCAGATGATCTAAAGAACATGTTATGAAGCATGGTATGTTAATGAAAGAAGTTTCAAGTCTCAGCTATGTTTGGCCAATAGTGTAAAGATCTGCATTAAGTTTAGCTGACCTTGTTGATCATTCCAAGGTTGATGAAGTGTATAAATACTTGTTGAAGAGTTGTGGAAAATCATCCTTGTATGAAATGAATTAAATCCAAAGAAAAGATCAAAAGCATAATAGAGAAGAAGAGGAGCAAAGGGAGTATGGAGTGAAGAGTCAGTGAAGAAGAATTTGAAGATAGGAGAAATTTTTTTTGTGAGCCTTCAAAGGGACTGATTCAGGCATGAATGTAGATACTATTTCTCAGTTCATTATCTCTGTGTAAATTATAATTTTGTATAGGCAGTGAGCCTCTTCTTGAGTAGTGATCTCTGGGTAGTGTGCTTGAAGGCATGTGCCTTCTATTTTCTTAAGTATTTTTAACAAGGTATGCATTTTTGTGGGTTAACCCCCACTGTGGTTTTTCTGTTAACTGAGTTTTCCACGTCAAAATTCTGGTGTTGTGTGTTCTTGTTCTTTCTGCTCATGTGTCGATCTATGCTTAAATGTTTACATCATTAATCTGGTTAAGAAAGAAGATTTAAAACTCAAGAAAAGGTTAAAGTTAAGCGAAAACTGATTCACCCCCCCTCTCAGTTGTCTGGACTAATTCCAACAAGGAGTGTACATTCTTAGGAACCAGACCATGCTATATAGATCTTTGGCTTTAACATCCAAGGCAATTGGGAGCTAAGAATGATGTGCATGAAGAGAACTATTCAATGCACTGGCACAACCAAACCTTAGTCCATTTTGAATAGCATGGAAGACACATGTGGAACCTAGAGAGGAATGCAATTGCTCAATTGGGAAGAGGCCATTAACAAGAAATTTACTAGAAAGCATATCATAGTCCTCCAGTGTGCTCTTCAACCTATTAGTAGATATCAAGTATTCATGCACATATTTGAAGCCCATCATTTCAAGGAATTATGCATCTTGGACCAAATCCATGATATTGGAGAAAATGACCAAAGCTACATTTGAAAACATTAACACTCAAGAGCTAGCTCTGAGCAAAGGTTCTCTTATAATGGTCCTAATGGTGAACTCAACATGTGGGAAGTCAATATAAAAAACATGCCCAAGATTTCTTGTGTCATACGGGTCCCATTCCATTGGATCCCATTTGAAAGATGGGAGGAGGATGTGTATATTACTTGTCCAATTTTCCATGGACAGTGTAGAAACACTGGTTTTGCAAGAGAGAAGGAAAAGGACATGAAGAGATGAGAAAATTTGAGAATGTATGCAAGGTTGAAGTGACATCCAGGATGGAGTTAATATAGACAAGTGTCCCACCTTTAGGTGATGAAGGGAAGGAAGCATGTTGGTTGTAAATGGGTCTTCAAGAAGAATTTTAGTTTTGAGGGAAAGTTGTGTTATGGAGTAAAAAGTTTCCCTATGCCTTTTTGCCTCCTAGTTTAGCTCCTAGGTCCCCGTGTTAACACTTTGCAAGTTAAATACTTATCCCAGAGAAATTTCCACCAAAAGTTATGTCAAATGGGACTAAGGAGCCCATTTTAAATATTTAAACATAACCAAAAAGGGCCTTGGGACTTGGCTGGCCATGCCCAAGTATAGCCTGATTTGTTAGGATGAAAATTAAAGCATGTTAGCTTGGGCCCTCTCAAAAATTTTCCCTTTGTCAGCTCTCTTGATTTAATTTATGAATGTTAGCAGGAAAGCATATTCAAATAGGTTTATGTCTTCATTTTAAGTTAAGATAGATAACGTGAACTTATGATATTGAGTAAAGAGTATTCAAAGCCTTCACTGTGTTTCAGAGTAGAATTGTGTTGTTATTGTGTTTCTTTGTTGCATATTTAGCTTCATCAATTCATCTCCTCATGGTTTGAAAGATCTTCATCTCCATGAGGGCTTCACCTTTAAGGTGACATCAATTTATGTTTCAATCATTTCATTTCATCATTGGATTGGGCCTTTGCACTCCTTGGGCATGCACTCTATCTAACAAAGGTGTTGGAAGACTTGAATGTTCTTTCAGGGCTTGACCGATGTAAGCTACTAAACACCACAACCCCCAAACCCCTTGCTTTGTGTGTACAGGTTACATGTGCAAGAGTTGGAAAAGTATAGGTGCATATAAGTAGTTTGAAGGATAATGTTTTAGGATCTGAAAAAATCTTGTGAATATTCCTCCCTCCTAGGCTAGGATGCCCACCCCATAGTCCTCCTGACAAGTTTGGATCTTGACTCAGGATTAGGATACAGTCTGCTACATCTCTCTGCTCAGAATCTTTAGAAATTCTACCCTATTAGACTTGGATGCCCACCCCATAGTTTGCTAGGGTTTCATTTGTAGAAACTCAACTTCTGGTATGTTTCTAATCATCACTGAGTATCTTCCTTTAAGTATTTCTATAGCATTCTGTCTGTTTATACCTAATTGTATTATAATTAGGGTTTGAGGCCTATTTGACCTAAGGTTTGGAAAATCTCTCAATCTAATCTATTCTTTCCATATCATTTTTGAGCACAAAATCTGTAGCTAAGTCCTCATCCATCTTGCAGTGACTTGGTTTGGTTTTGTCCTCAAATGTTATTGTGAAAAGAGGGTTTGATTTGATAGACTTAGCATCATTCAATATCCTCTTCTCCTTTTCACACATAACATTTTGGTGAACCTAGAAAAATGAGCATTTTGCATCTTTCTGAGTGTTTTAATCAGTCCTTGCATTAATTCAAATCATATTTACCATTTTGCATTGCAAAATTCTACATATATTTAAAAAAAATTAAAAAAACAAGCATTCTCAGCTTGCATTGAGGTATAGTTTGGCATAATTTGTATTGTATATGATAAAAGATTCAATTAGTAGATCTGAGTCTTATTACAGTAATTCATAATCAATTCATATTAAATCTTGCATTTAAAGGTTCCTTTTGCTAGGGTTTTGCTTAAAAAGTTGCATTTGTCATATAACCTAATGATTCCAAAAGCTAGTGTTTGTAGTCAAAATCTTATTTCATATTTTACTACTCCTTTAGACACTCATTCAAACATGATTTTAAGTTGCAGTTTTGCTTCCCTTGCATTGAAATTTCAAATTCTGCAAATACACATTATGTGTTTCAACAAGCATAACTACCTTATTCCTTTTGGTTGTTCTATTAGTTTGTGCACTGAGTGTTGTAGGAATTTGCTTGATTTGTATAACCCATTTCCCTAATAGAAATATCTTTGTAAGGAGAATTCATAGACTAATGGGTTCTAGTGATTTGACTAGTACTAATATGCAAACATTGGAAAACCCTTTGCACACCTACTTTACAAAGGGTGAATCAACATCTTTGCAAGATATCACAAATACCACCATGATAGAAGAACAAACATTTCATGATACTGCAGATGCAATTGGTGTGATAACACATGTACCTGATGATCAAATCCACAAACTTGATAGAGAACTAGCTAATTTTCAAACATTTGTGGAAAAAGAAAGGATAACTGAAGAAGTCATACCCATTGTTCATAGTCTAAGAGAATTATTAAAAGAAAGACAAGATGGTGTTAATATGCTTCATGGAATAACCCAAATAGTGGATAACAATATTATGTCAGTGGCTAATTGTGCAAACATCATTAACAATGTGTCATCACCTAATCATAAATAGGTATCGACACCTAGACCGACTACTAGAATGTCCAATTTCACATCATCAGTTCTCACTACTAATGCACAAGATTGTAGTAATTCTACCACTAGCATGGGAATATCTAATGGCATTAACTCATAGAATTACAAGGCTATGGGATTTAATTATCAAAACCTCACACCTAAGGTGTCTTCTTATATGAATAACCATTATCAACTACTCCTCCATTCCACTTATTCTCAAGCACCTTTCTTTTTCTCTTGACCACCTTTCAGTACAAATCATACTTAATCACCTTTAAATTTCACAACTGCAGCTTCCAATACTTCTAACCTACCAATCACATCACCTAATGATGCCATCTTAGACTAACTCTTGCAAAGTATGATCTCCTTACAATAGAAAGTAACAAATTTGACCAATGCTTCCTCTCAACCTAATATACTTGTTGTCATGAAGGATTGTGCCCTGAATGCTAAGCCTTAAATCTTGGCAATCCCATGCAACATGGGAACATTCTTAGAATGTGGGTTGTCTATGATGAGAATGAGCCCCTAGAAGAGCCAGCTCCCTTTAAATTCCCCTTGGATTTGAAATACTTTAATGGGAAAAGGGATAGAAGAATGATTAAATAAATTGAAACTTATCCTAAGGGGTGATGCACCAATGATTGAGTCCTAATTTGCAACTGATTTACAACTATTTTTCAATATATCTGTTGATATGCACTAGACAACTGAGAGGTGGGGCATTGATGGTGTTTTTAGCACACAACAATGCAGGTGTGATTGTTGGTTTCACACCTCTCTTGAAAAGTATCCTACCCTAGATAAAACTACTCCAAGGATAATATAGATAGGTCTTAGCTTGCCTAGAATGACTTAGTGGTATGTCTAGCTATGCCAACAAGGGGACTTACATATAACCTAGGGTTTGTGAAAGATGGTAATAATGTAAATGCAGAAACCTTAGGTGGTTCAGACTATGAAGTCTAAAATTTTAGTAGATGATCAATGTAATGCTGCTCAAATCCTAAATCCACCAAACTCTATGTAAAGAAAATGCAAAAGGAAAAGGGAGAGTGAAGAGAATGAAATCCTAAGTGACATCCACAACTAGGTAAAATGCTGCAGATAGACAAATACTTTTAATAAACCATTCCCTGTTTCACCAGGATAAGAAACCCACAATGTTGCAAGAAATGATGTAATCTTCAAAGGATTCTTATGATTTTCAAATTGCATTCACTCATTAAACACCTAGACAAAGGTGCAACTTAACTAGTGGAGTGCAACCAAACTATATTCAGTGACAAGGCCCAGGCTAACTATACACAACAACTTACAATCAACAAGCACTAATAGTATGAACCAAAGCATTAATCAGATATCTTAACATTTACCCATCATTGCAAAAGCACAACTAATTAACTTTAGATTGATATGAACCGTGAAAACCAAAGAGGATAACACAAGAACACAAATTCTCAACAACCTGTAAAACATGCTTTGTATTGATCACAATTTGGCATAGTCTCAGTAATTCAGTATCAAATCTTACTTACAAATGAGAGGAAAGATGGTCCTTTTATAGACAAGGCACCGTACTAAGTTTTCAATGGATAGTGGAGATTAACTCAACACCAATGGTCTAGATTACATGGCATTTAATGACATACAACAACTTGTTCCATTTTTAGATTTACATTTGTCCTTTAGGAAAAAGACAAAATACAACTTGCAAATATATCGAATATGGATAAAATGGATACCCATTTGATTGTACATGATGAAAAGTCAATTTTCAAGGCCTAATAAAGCCAAAATAAAGTCACATGACACTCAAAAACTTGAGTTGATGTGGATTCACAAGATTCCAAGTGTTGACTGGATCAAAAGGAGTATTTTGGTGAAGATATATGCAACTAGATGCTTGCTAGACTAATTCTTGATGACTGGACTACTGGGATAGTTGTATGCATGTCTTGGTGATCTAGTCCAGGGTCATTTCAGTGGTATTTTTGGGAAAATATCAAAAATATAATTTTTAGTATTGTCTATATCATAGTAAATTGCATTTTTAGAGGCCTTTGGAGCAGAATTGGGGCTCGAAACTTTGTCAGTTGCTTGGTGTTATGCCTTAGAAATTGAGTATCTCAAACTAGATAATTAGTTTATCTTTCCAATGAGTCCAAGAAGTTTAAATTCTAATAAAATAGCTAGGAGTTATGATCCTAGATTGGATCACTTGGACATTAGATTGGATCACTTGGACATTGGATTGTATCTGTAGGAACAATAATGAAATAGACTTGATCTTTTATGTCTTTATCTCCTGTAGCTCATCTCCATCATCTTGGACATCATACTGACTTCCTTTGCATGTGCAGCAGCAAATTGGTTGATAGAATGTCGATTCTATAGTTCCGGGTTAGCACTGCACCTCTCGTGTGTTCACCTTCCAAGATGGCTCCAATTGGCTCCTTTATCCTCTTAGACGTGAAATCAATGAGGAAAAGCATCAATTATCTTAACAAGTTATTTTCCATCATTTTGAATCAGAATATATTCATTTGCAGCCTTAGATTCATCTAGAACAACCCATTGTCAATGTTAATTTCTTGTCAACAACTTCACAAATCTAGTGATTTTCACATGATTTTTGAATTTTTTTACCATTTTCAAATAACCATTTGGCCAATTTATTGATCAGGGAAGTTTTTATGATCATTTGAATCCATTTGGGGACCTTTATTTTGCATTTTTATGGCTTTTTCTACAAAAAGCAGGATTTTTGGGGGTCATAGACTTTTCATGTGTAGTGGCATTAATTATCATAAAACATGCCCAAAATCAACACAAATTTGGTAAAATGTTCATCATGATGTGACAACTAGTTGTACAATTCAAATTCACCAAGAAAATCCAATTTGCTCATTGAAAAACTCAATTTTTAGGCAAAAATACCAAAAAATGTTGATTTTGGGGGTCGCTGACTTAGCATTGATTTTGGCTCCAACCGACCTAGCGCAGATTTTGGGTCCATCTAACCTAGCACGAATTTTGGCTCCAACTGACCTAACGTAGATTTTAGGTCCATCCAACCTAGCATGGATTTTGACTCCAACCGACTTAGCGCAGATTTTGGCTCCAATCGACCTAGCACAAATTTTAGGTTCATCTGACCTAGCACAGATTTTAGGTCCATCTGACCAATGACACTCAAAAACTTGAGTTGATGTGGATTCATAAGATTCCAAGTGTTGACTGGATCAAAAGGAGTATTTTGGTGAAGATATATGCAACTAGATGCTTGCTAGACTAATTCTTGATGACTGGACTACTGGGATAGTTGTATGCATGTCTTGGTGATCTAGTCCAGGTTCATTTGAGTGGTATTTTTGGGAAAATATCAACAATATAATTTTTAGTATTGTCTATATCATAGTAAATTGCATTTTTAGAGGCCTTTGGAGCAGAATTGGGGCTCGAAACTTTGTCAGTTGCTTGGTGTTAAGCCTTAGAAATTGAGTAGCTCAAACTAGATAATTAGTTTATCTTTCCAATGAGTCCAAGAAATTTAAATTCTAATAAAATAGCTAGGAGTTATGATCCTAGACTGGATCACTTGGACATTAGATTGGATCACTTGGACATTGGATTGTATCTGTAGGAACAATAATGAAATAGACTTGATCTTTTATGTCTTTACCTCCTGTAGCTCATCTCCATCATCTTGGACATCATACTGACTTCCTTTTGCATGTGCAGCAGCAAATTGGTTGATAGAATGTCGATTCTATAGTTTCGGGTTAGCACTGACCTCTTGTGTGTTCACCTTCCAAGATGGCTCCAATTGGCTCCTTTATCCTCTTAGACGTGAAATTAATGAGGAAAAGCATCAATTATCCTAACAAGTTATTTTCCATCATTTTGAATCAGAATATATTCATTTGCAGCCTTAGATTCATCTAGAACAACCCATTGTCAATGTTGATTTCTTGTCAACAACTTCACAAATCTAGTGATTTTCACATGATTTTTGAATTTTTTTACCATTTTCAAATAACCATTTGGCCAATTTATTGATCAGGGAAGTTTTTATGATCATTTGAATCCATTTGGGGACCTTTATTTTGCATTTTTATGGCTTTTTCTACAAAAAATAAGATTTTTGGGGGTCACAGACTTTTCATGTGCAGTGGCATTAATTATCATAAAAAATGCCCAAAATCAACACAAATTTGGCAAAATGTTCATCATGATGTGACAACTAGTTGTACAATTCAAATTCACCAAGAAAATCCAATTTGCTCATTGAAAAACTCAATTTTTAGGCAAAAATACCAAAAAATGCTGATTTTGGGGGTCGCCGACTTAGCGTTGATTTTGGCTCCAACCGACCTAGCGCGGATTTTGGGTCCATCCGACCTAGCATGAATTTTGGCTCCAACTGACCTAACGCAGATTTTAGGTCCATCCAACCTAGCATGGATTTTGATTCCAACCGACCTAGCGCAGATTTTGGCTCCAATCGACCTAGCACGAATTTTAGGTTCATCTGACCTAGCATAGATTTTAGGTATGTCTGACCAAAGTCAGTGAAGGTCATTTTTAGTACAAATCAGTTGAACATGATTTTAGCGCTAGATTTGATAGATGACGTGAGTAGCAATTTTGGTGCCAACCGACTTAGCGGTAGTGTGGAAGGAAGTTGGTCAGAGGTAATTTTAGAGCTAAGGTCGGCAGATGATGTTTTTCATACAAAAGTCAGTGGCCATTGTTTTTAGCGCAAAAGTTGGTAATGACTAATTTTAGCACAATTCAGTGAAAGGCATTTTTAGTACTTTTTGCAGTAGGAGGTGTTTTTTGCGCTAGATTTTGAATTGGCCAGGGTGAAAGTATATTTTAAAATATATTTAAGTATAAGTTTAGATATTATTCTTTAAATATTTTTAAATATACTTTTAGGATGTTTGATATAGGTTCCAGATCCATGGGATTTCATATGCAGATTCTAGAATTTTAAGGTTCCACCAGATTTCAGACTTAGCCATTTTTTAGGGTTTTCAGGGTTTCAGACTTAGCCAAATCAGGGCTTTAGGACTATGCGACAAGATGAAAGTATATGAACCCCTTAGTGAAATCGTGTGAAATTTGACATGATTTTGTAACTCTAAGATCCAGAAACTAGGAATTTCAAAATGAAACATCCTACAGAAGCAATTTTAAGGGCAATATCTAGTGACGGGATTTTGGAGCAAAAATATAGTAACACCCAATTTTAGTGCAAAAGACAACAAATGGCTATCTTTCAAGCACAAGACCACTCAATACACTTCCAAATCAATCATGCAAGACATCAAATGACTCCAAACATGCAAAATACCCAAATTTGAAGCAAATCTTGCATTCTAAGCACAAATCCACCTTCTCATTGTCATAAGCAACAGAAGTTAAGACTTCAAGCCAAAGCAAAAGAGGGGGTCTCCATTTGGCAAAATGGGGGCATGTGTGCAAGGCACAACATGGGGTGAATCAATTGTCTCAAAAATTTAAACACTTTTTGCAATTAAACATTAATCACTAACCACAATTATTATGATTTAACAATGAATGCATTAAATCAGAAACTTAACCACATATGCACCATAAAACAAAAGAGACACTAGATTTTATGTGGAAAACCCCAAGGTGGGGAAAAACCATGGAGAGGATTAGATCTCAATATATTGCAATCTTGAAATAATGATGTTTAGGCTTGGTCACTCCACGGGCCTAAACATATTGGCTCACTTACATGAAGAACAACTAGGTCTAGTAGGCTCACTACCTCAACCCTAAACCTAGAAAGATTACAATAAGGGATGTTAAAGCCCGAGGGTTGTTAAACCCTACTAGCAGCTCATTTCCAGACTCATTGCCATGATCAACACCTTTTTATGTCTGTGATTGAAATACAATAATTCCTCTACTCATCTCTATCTTTGATCTGCTCTTCCTCTTCTCTGCCCTACCTCTTCTCTGCTCTACCTTTTGGACCTTTCTTATTATCTTTCCATCTCCTCTCAATGAAAACTTTTCCATGACTCAACTACAAGTATTTATACACTTCAACAACCTTGGAATTATCATCAAGGTCGGCATTACAATCATCAACCATTAGAGAAATCTCCAAGGTTGGCATTTCAAACATTTACAAAATAGGTCTTCACCTATTACAACATTATACAAAAAATAAAGTAAAGATGTATGCAGATCACACCATTCCTTAGTTGGGACTCAAACACGATCTTCCATGCTTCAACACGCTTCCATAATCTTCAAGAGTTCTCGGCAAATACTAGAGTTAACCAAGTCGGTTAAGATTGGTTACACACTACATTATCTGGGAGCAATCTTAATTCCTTAACACGGACCAATGTCAAGATAGGAACATGATCAAGAGACATCCACAAGCACATTGTAATCATTAGGAGAAACCGTACAACCTTTATCCACTTTACCCATAAGAATCTTCACACCGGAACACATGAATTTCACTATCTTCAATTGTCATGAAAGAAAGATAGCTTGCAAACCACAAAACCATGAACCATTGCAAATGTAGGCACTTATCATCATCCCAGACTTCCCTCTAGAACCACAGAGTAAAATACTTTAATGCGGAGGAATGCGGAGCATAATACTTTCTCCCTATCCCATCTGAACTTACAGAAAAAGTAGGTTTCACTTTGGTGAACACAACTCACTCAGATCTTCATACGAAGGGCTTAAACCTAGAATGTAGTATCCTTAGACATACCTATAATTTACTTCCAATCCACAGACCATTAGCTTCAAGAAGCAATAAATGCGGAGTAGTTTATTGGACTGTTCTTCAGCATACAACTCACTGTCTGTACTGCACTTCACTATAACTCACTTATTTCTTCTGGAGAGGCTAATTTTCTCAATATCCTCAACATACAAAGCTTCTAAACAAGTAATAGAATAAGATATAGTTGACACCAATGACAACAAAGATATAGTTGACACCAATGACAACACCAATTAGGCACATACTTGCAACAATCTCCCCCTTTGTCATTGATGGAAACATATGATGTGAAAAACTTGCAATAGCCATCAAGACAAGATACTCCCCCTTTCTCTTTACACACCTGGACTCTTTCTTTCTCCAAGATTCTCCCCCTTTCTCTTTACACATCTGTACTCTTTGTCTATCTATGTTTTTCACATGACTTCTCTCCTCCTTTGACATCAATGGCAAAGGGCACATACTTGCACTCTTCTGCTCTGGTCCAATCTCTTTTCTGAACTCTTTGACTACCCCCCTAAGAAGTAACCCTGAAAAGCATCAATCTGGATCTCTGATCACCTCCTAATTGATGCACTATTGTGCATCTTAGTTTAGAGTAGGAGTAGTGATAACCCCTAACTTTATCTAAGATACTCAAAAGTATCCTTAGGCAGAGGCTTGGTGAAAATGTCTGCAATCTGATCTTTTGTAGAAACATACTCCAACTTTACTTCATTCTTTATCACCTTTTCTCTTAGAAAATGATACTTATTGGATATGTGCTTTGCCCTTGAATGCATCACTAGATTCTTAGATATGTTTATGGCACTTGTGTTGTCAGAAAATATTGTGATTGGATCCTCATACACAACTCTGATGTCGTTCAAAGTCTGCTTCATCCATAACACTTGAGTACAACTGCATGCTGCTGCAATGTATTCTACTTCTGTAGTAGATAGGGATATTGAATCATGTTTCTTGCTCAACCAAGATACTAACCATTTCCCCAAGAAGAATGCACCTCCACTTGTACTTTTTCTGTCATCCACATCTCTAGCCCAATCTGCATTAGTATATGCACTGAGAGTAAAGTCACTATCCTTAGGGTACCATAAATCATAATCCATTGTACCTTTTAAATATCACATAATTCTCTTGACTACCATCACATGTGATTCATAGGGTTTTGCTTGAAATCTTGTCACAAGACATACTGCATGCATTATGTTAGGTCTAGTTTGAGTCAGATAAAGTAATCCTCCAATCATAGATCTATACCATTTTTGGTCTGCCATGGGTGAGTTATTATCTTTACTCAACTTACAACTAGTTATCATAGGTATACAAATTGGTTTAGAGTCTTCCATCCCAAATTTCTTTAACAACTCTTTCACATACTTAGATTGAGCAATGAAGATACCTTTATCTGATTGACTTATTTGCAGACCTAAAAAGAAGTTCATCTCTCCAAACATGGACATTTCAAATTCACTTTGCATTTCTCCAACAAAAATTGAGCACATACCTTCATTGCCTCCAAAAATAATATCAACAAAGATTGCAACAATTAGGATTTGTTCATCATTGATCTTGAAGTAGAGATTGTTGTTTATAGTACCTTTATTGAACCCTATCTATATTAGATACCTGTCCAAATGTGCATACCATGCCTTGGGGGCTTTTTTTAATCCATACAAATATTTCTTCAATCTACATACCATGTCACCTTAATTTGATGACTGAATTCCTTCTGGTTGTTCAGTATAGACTTCTTCCAACTCTCCGTTTAAGAAAGTAGACTTCACATCCATTTGGTAAACCTTGAAATCTTTGTATGCTACAAAAGCCAAAAACATCCTTATTGCTTCAATCCTTGCCACTAGAGCAAACATTTCTTCAAAGTCTATTTCCTCAACTTGAGTGTATCCTTTGCATACCAACCTTGCTTTGTTTCTTACCACTTCACCATTCTCATTCATCTTATTTTTGAAGACCCACTTTGTGCCAATTACATTCTTATCTGCTAGTTTGGGAACAAGATCCCAAGTCTGATTCTTCTCTATTTGCATCAATTCCTCTTCCATATCCTTTGCCCAATTCTCATCTTTGCAAGCCTCATCCACAATTTTAGGTTCAATCTTAGAAATCAGATAGAAATTTACGTGTTCCTCTACAACTTTTCTTCTAGTTAAAATCCCTTTGCTCTTATCTCCTATAATTTGATCTTCAGAATGATTGATTCTTACATACCTTGGAGTTTTAATAGCACTTCCTAGAGCTCACTCTTCTTCATCTGAGCTATCTTCATGCTGCACCACTTTTGAAACATCATGATCATCTAACTCATATCCACTTAATTATGAAGATCTTTCCTTACATTAATCAACTTTAACATTTTTTCTTTCAATGATCTTATTTAGCCTCTTATTATAGCACTGGTAGGCCTTTCTCTTAGTGGAATAACCAAGGAAGATTCCTTCATCACATCTAGCATCAAACTTGCCTAGATCTTCTTCTCTTTTGATATAACATTTGCTACGAAAAAATTTGAAATATTTCATAGTAGGAACTTTACCATGCCACAACTCATAAGGAGTCTTAGAACTGTTACCTTTTACTTGGACTTTGTTTAGAATATATACATTAGTGTGAATTGCCTCTCTCCAATATGCTTCCAGAAGATCAACTTCCTTCATCATGGTTCTAGTAGCTTCTTGAACTATTCTATTTTTCCTTTCAGCAACTCCATTTTACTATGGAGTTCTAGGTGCAGATAGTTGTCTCTTTATTCCATGTTCTTCACAAAAGAAATTTAATTCATTTGATGTAAACTATCCTCCTCTATCATACCTCAAGTATTTGATTTTCAAATCCATCTCATTTTCAACCATTACCTTAAATGCCTTGAACTTGTCTAGAGCTTCAGTTTTTTCTTTCAAAAAGGTGACCCAAGTCATTCTAGAATAATCATCAATAAGCAACATGAAATACCTATCTCCTTGCAAACTTCTTACTCTATTAGGTCCACACAAATTTGTATGCACTAGCTCAAGTAGTCCTCTGATTGATTGGTCCTTGCTTTTGAAACTTGTTCTTGTTTGTTTCCCAAATTGACACTCCTTGCAAATGGGATTAGCAGGCTTCACAAGGTTAAGTGGATCTCTAACAGCCTGTGCAAGACTTATCTTCATAATATTATCAAAATTTATGTGACACAACCTTCCATAATCAACTCTCATCAGTCTGAGTCAACAAGCAATAGTTATCAGTTCCTTTCAAGTGATAGATATTATCTCAGGTCTTCTTACCAGTTGCAATGACTATTCCAGAGATTTCTTTGATCTTGCATCCATTGTCCTTGAAGCTTAAATCATAGCCCTTGTCACACATCTGATCCACACTCAAAAGATTGTGCTTTAATCCTTTCACATACAAGACATATTCAGTATTATGCTTGCCATCAAAAGAAATAGATCCTTTTTCCACAAATCTTACCAGCTGTATTGTCTCCAAACCTAACCCGCCCACCATCATATCTTTCCAAACTCACAAACTTACTTTTGTCCCTAGTCATGTGGTGAGAGCAACCACTATCAATAACCCATTCATCCTTGTCCTTAATAACCTAAGTAGCCAAAGCACATTCCACTAATTTTTCTTCCTTCACACAACTAGTAGAATTAGTAGACATGGGATCTTCCTTAATAGCAATAAACAAGAATTCATTTCTAGAGGTACTAGCATTGTTTGGTTCACCATTATCTGATTCTCCTTCATCATCATCAAAATCTTTGACATAATAACACTTCTTTTGAGTCCTAGGCCTGCTCTCATATCTTTTTCTATTTCTTTCAATTCTTTTAGGACATCTAGAAGCAAAATGACCTACTTTTCCATAGGAAAAACATTTGAAAGGTAATTTGCCTTTATACTTACTGGATCCTCTTTGTAGTCTATCCACAAAGTTGGCTTCAATTTCATCAAACTCATCATTAGATTCTGCCTTGTACTTTTCTGATCTAGAAGTTCTTCCAGGATACTGGCTCTGAAGGCCATCTCAACTTTTGGCAGAGCGTCACCAAACTCTCTCATTTCAACGGTAGTAAGATTACCAAGTAGCTGATCCCTTTTAACCTTTTTTACTTGCATGAATTCTTCAATTGCAGCTACCTTGTGACAATAGGACTTGGGTAGAGATATGAGAATTTTTATCACAATTTCCTTATTATCGAGAGTTTCCCCATAGCATTTATCCCTGTGAGAAGTTCATCAAGTCTTTGCATAAAGGATGATATGTTTTCATCTTCATTCATCTTCAAACTTTCATATTTCACTTTTAGACTTTGTAACTTAGCTTCTTTCATAGAATCATCTCCTTCATATAGATTTTCCAACTTTTCCCATACCTCATTTACAGTTTCAAGATCCACAACTTCCATTAGTATTGAGTGAGTTAATGAGCTTAGCAGAGCATCTTTTGCCTTGACATCCATCTCATATCATTTGATTTCATCTTTAGTCGTCAGACCATTTTGAAGCATGTCGTATTTTGTTTCTACATTTTTCCATACTTTGTAACCAAGACTAAGAAGATGACTTTTCATTTGATCCTTCCAAAGACCATAATTTGTTCCATCAAAATGTGACGCTTCCTTCTTGTAAGACATTTTGGATCTTCCTCAAGCTATTAAACTTCCTTCAGAGGAACTTGGCTCTGATACCAATTGTTGATATGTGTCGGACAACCAAGAGGGGGGGTGAATCAATTGTCTCAAAAACTTAAACACTTTTTGCAATTAAACATTAATCACTTATCCACAATTATTATGATTTAAAAATGAATGCATGAAATCAAAAACTTAACCACAGATACACCATAAAACACAAGAGACACCAGATTTTACTTAGAAAACCCCAAGGTGGGGAAAAAGAATGAAGAGGATTATCTCTTAATATATATTACAATCTCAAAATAATGATGTTTAGGCTTGGTCACTCCACAGGCCTAAACATATTGGCTCACTACCATGAAGAACAACTAGGTCTAGTAGGCTCACTACCTCAACCCTAAACCTAGCAAGATTACAATAAGGGCTACTAAACCCTACTGGTGGCTCACTGCCACGATCAAAACCTTTTTATGTCTATGATTGAAGTACAATAATTTCTCTGCTTTGCTCTACCTTTGCTCTGCTCTTCCTCTTCTCTACCTTGCCTCTTCTTTGCTCTACCTTTTGGACCTTTCTTATTATCTTTCTATCTTCGCTCAAGGACAACCTTTCCATGACTCAACTACAAGTATTTATACACCTCAAGAACCTTGGAATGATCATCAAGGTTGGCATCACAATCATCAACCATTGGAGCAATCTCCAAGGTCGGCATTACAAACATTTACAAAATAGGTCTTGACCTATTACAACATTATGCAAAAAATGAAGTAAAGATGTATACAAATCATGCCATGCCTTAGCTGGGACTCAAACACAATCTTTCATTCTTCAACATGCTTCCATAATATTTAAGGGATCTCCACAATTACTGGAGTTAACCAAGTCAGCTAAGACTGGTTACACGCTACTTTATCTAGGAACAATCTTCAAACATAATCTCAATTCCTTAACGCGGACCAATGTCAAGATAGGAACATGATCAAGAGACATCTAAAAGCATGTTGTAATCATCAGGAGCAACTGCACAACCTTTAACCACTTTACCCATCAGAATCTTCACACTGGAACACATGAACTTCACTATCTTCAACTGTCATGAAAGAAAGATAGCTTGCGGATCACCAAACCATGAACTATTCCAACTGTAGGCACTTATCATCATCACAGACTTCCCTCTAGAACCATAGAGAAAAATACTTTAATTCAAAGGAATGTGGAGCAAAATACTTTCTCCCAGTCCCATCTAAACTTACAAAAAAAGTGAGTTTCACTCTGGTGAACACAACTCACTTAGATCTTCATGCAGAGGGTTCAAAACTAGAATGTAGCATCCTCAGACATACCTCTAACTTACTTCTAATCTATAGACCATGATCTTCAAGCAACAATAAATGCAGAGCAGTTTATTAGACTGTTCTTCAGCATATAACTCACTGTCTGTACTACACTTCATTGTAACTCACTTATTTCTTTCGGAGAGGCTAATTTTCTCAATATCCTCAACATACAAAGCTTCTAAACAAGTAATAGAATAAGATATAGTTGACACCAATGACAACAAAGATATGTTGACATCAATGACAACACTGATTAGGCACATACTTGCAACAATATCTGCTCTTACAACTCAAATTGAATAATCTCATCACAAAAATGTTTTACAGAAAGGCATGAAAATAGTCCACTTTTTCTGAAGGAAAGCCAATGTTTTTCACAAACATAAAAGTAAAGAATCACCTATACAATCTATAACCTGTGGTAAAATATGCACTGATGTATACTTGCTTTAAGAGAATGAGATAGAAAACTTAAAGGTTTTGTTTTAAAACACAATAAATCTTTATTAAATCATTCATAAGATAACAAGACACCTGGATCTGAATAGAAGAAAACCTAATTTTATTGAGAAATAGAAGGAAAACTCTGCAATAACTATGTAATCTGCTGAAAAGAAAACTGCTACTGTATAAAAACCTGTAAAATATGTTGAGTTACAATACTCAATCTGTCTCTGCAATGTGTAAAGGCAAGATAAAAAGCAAGAACTAAGAAAAAAACATAAGATTTTTCTCCTATAATACAAAAATCTACCTCCAAAATCCAAGGGGGCTCAACTCTAATCTAACTGGACTCCAAATGATGCATGAATAGACTAAAAAAGCAACTCCTAGTTGCTGGGCGAGAAAGAGGGAAAAACTTAAAAATTAGGGCCCATAACTACTCCAAAATGAGCTATTTCAGCTTAGAACTCCTCCTCCCAAGGTGTTTGACCAATTGACTCCAAGTCAAAAATAGAAGTGAAGTAACCTTCTGCATGAGTTTCCAACCTCAGTTTGAACTCTCTCTCTCCTTTGCATGATTTGAGGGCACAAATATATTATTTTTGACAAGTATTAAGGGTAATTTATTTTTGTGTTTTACCTCAGTAGGTGTTGCATGGTCATCTTCTTGGGTTTTGTGCAACAAATATTAAGGTAAATTAAATAATTTTACCCTTAATAAATGTTAAGATACAATATGCTTGCCTTTTTCACATGCAAAAAGAAAGAAAGGTGATATGATTACATTTACAACTACTTGTCTTCTCCAACCTTTGTTTACAACTCAAGAGGCTTATAAAAATGCCCTTTCTACTTTTGACTTATGAAAGATTTTCAAATATGTCAAGAAATGATCTAGTCAGAAGAAAACTCAAATAGCCCTTCTCTTTTTAAACCTTAATCATATTTCTTTGAAGTTTAAGGTTTAAAAGATTTTAAAGAAAAGTCAAAGAAAACCCATCATCACCTTATAACTCCATGTCCCTCATGGGTTCATTATGCCTCTTTAGGATTTCACATACAGAAAAAGTGTTGACCATGGGGCTCCTTTGCTTGTAATGATTTTTCTAAAATAAAAGTAAAAAAGACTTGATGCATCGGCTAGGGCAATATTGACAAAGGGAAAACAAACCCTAAACTTCATTTCACTTTTCTTCTCTATCCTTTTGTTGTTGTACATCTGCATTGCCATGGAGGTTCTAAAGGTCCTATTAAAGGGTGTTCTTCATTCTATGTCACTATCTCTTTGATATTGGTGAGTTTCTCCTCCTTTCATATAGTACAAACTATTCCTTTTTGTTGTTCCATGTGCATGTGTGATCATTTTCTGTTGTTCTATTGATTATTGCATGAACAACACACTAAAACCTCTAGTTTCTTCCTTCCTATGAAGGAAATGCTTAATAAATTAATTTACTTTGGCTCTTGTGAGTGGTATCTATAGTTGTCTATTTCTCATGTCCTTTTTGTGCAAAAATACAACATTTCTTGCTCTTTACAATGATATTTGTGTACAAGAAAAGGAGAAAAAACTTGCCATTCTCTGTAGCTTCTTTTTGCCATATTATAGAACTATGAAATTTTACTTTACCTTTGTCAAAACCCTATGAGGGTTACATGGAAACCATGGCACTTTGTTATTTACTTGCACAGTGAAAAGGGGAAAGGAAGAAACTAAGGTTATGAAAACCTTTCTCTTAAAAAATGCTTGGAAAACTGCTTTACTAGTCTCGCTATTTTCACACATTGTTGTTCCATGTTGTGATAAGCCAGATAAGGGTGGCCCTTGTTTTCCAACCTTTACTATGGTTTCATGAACTTTGTGAAGAACCTCCCTTGGATAGTTGATAGTTATTGTTTAAACCTTATGGTGTTATTATCCTTCAACGATGAATATAATGCTCCACCTTCTAAGGGCTTCCATTCGCTCTATATGTTCATTCAATCTACATTTTGTGCACCTCTAAATTTGATTACTCTCTGCCTTCTTTTGTAGTAGCAAGCTACCTGGTGGATTTGGATGTTATTTCTATTTTGACTTCTTGAAAAGATAAGATTGTTCTCAATGGGGATGTAATTGTGCTTCTCTGCATTTACTATGTCATGGTTGGTGTGGTTTACTCCTAAGATGGCTTTTTGTGATTATCTTGCATAAGTTGTTTATAATAGATATGGTATCTCCTTGCTTTATGAATGTCTAATTATGACTATGTATACATGATGCTTTGAAGGTTTAACTGTTCATGTTATGTCCATGTTGCTCTTCTAGATGACTATCATACATGACTATTTTGGCTGTTGTTATCATTGTTGTGAATCCTTTTTAGAAATAATGATTGCTCTTGTTTACTATACCTACTCTTGGTAAGACCTCATGTAGCCTTGCTCTTCCATAGGGTTAGGCTACTTTATGACAACCTTTATGTTATCACTCAGGCCTGTTACTTTCTACTACACTCATATGATAGCCATTATGATTTCTATCATGTTGGTGTATGGTATGATCTCATCAGTGGCTTGGTCTGTGTAGAGTGTCAAAAATCTACATTTTGTTTCATTTTTGACTTAATCTTTGCATGGGTCTTCAAATGCTTAGTGCGCAGGTCTTAAAATCTTTCTATGTACGGGTTGTGCCAAGTGTCAAAGCCATAGTCAAAGCCACAACAATGTTTCTAGCATCAAGTATTATGTGGAATGTGCCACATATCAGATAGCATCACCGGTTTATTTTGTTTCAATGCTGCGGATAATGCCATGTGTTGCATGCAGAGGCAATCTCAAAAAGCTTCCTTTATTGCTATATTTTGTGTGGAGGGCACCATGTGTCTTTTGAGTTTTATGTGAAAGTTGCCACGTGTTTCTTTCCATATTAATATTGATGTCAATATAAATCATGGTGGGCCACAGTTTATTTTGTTTCAAGCTTGCGGAGGATGCCACATGGTGGTATACAGAGGAGTTGCTTTGTTCATAACTCTTGTAGCAAGAAACTTTTTGATTCACAGTTTTGTGTAGGTTGCACCAAGTGTCAACTTCTGCATGACCTTTCAAAAGTTTTATTTGTTTCAGCAAGTGTTGCAGAAGTTGCCACGTGTTAGCTATCATGAGCGCAGGGGCTACCATCTGTCTTAGTTTTATTCTGTTTGAGGGTAGTGAGTTTTAAAGGTTATGGGTCCCATTATTATTGTGTCTCAATTTATAAGTGGAGTGGGTTGCGACAGATGTCACAATGGAAGGTGCTCGAGTATAAAGACATAGGTTTTAAAGGGCTCCACAGGATAAAACACATATCATTTTTTAGAGTCTGCGGAATGCGACAAGTGTCTTTTTCCTGTTGATTTCTTTGAAGACAATGGAGTTTCTAAGTAGATGTGGATGTTGCCATCTGTCATATTTATTTTTAGTTTTAAGCATACGGGTCTCACCAGTTGTCTCAATACAGGTGGTGTGCCACATAATACTTTTCCCTAGCTAATGAGCATGTAGGAGGGATGGCCATTGCAGATTCAAAAGATTGTAACCGCCATGGACTTCCAGCAATCTTTAGTTCTGTTGGGCTGTTGAGGATTCGGGTTGTTGTAGACAATCTTGTGTCAAATTGATGATTATAAATATGCAGAATTTGTAATAGAGAGATATATATTGAGATAGATATTCATATAGATTCATTGATCTTTGATAAGTTTTTAGTCAGAAATCTAAAAGAGGAGTCAGAGACTTTGCTGTGACCAGTTTTTGTCATTTTGCCTTTATTTTGTTGTTCTTGATAAGAAAGTTAATGTATTTGTGCATGTATCTGTTCCTTTTATGTTGCTGGAAAATTAATAAGAACTCTGTTTTGTGCCTTGGTTGATATCATCTGTATCATTGCAAAGTTGTCTGGTTATAAGCCTTTGATTATATTCATTCTATCTATTTATGTTGATCATGCAGTATCTTCTCTTTAATATAACTATATCTTGAGAATAGCTTCACTATGCTTGAATTAAAGGGATACTTTTTACTTAGGTGCATCGCCATTATTAGATTTTCTTATTGTATCTGTAATCCTGTTAATTTCTTCCCTTTTGCTCAAAACCCAATTGAAATAGAGAAGAGCTAGCTTCTTTAAAATCTGGAGGTTGTTTCAAATAGCAATTCTCACATTCTTGAAACTTCCCATGTTGGTGTTAGAACCTACACAATTTTATACATCAATGGTTTTTGGCACGCCCAGTGGGACCTTTCTTGAAGTTTCTATCAAGATCATATGAGCCAGAGAGTAATAAAGAACTAGAGCTATGGACCTACAATAAGAGCTCAGTCTGCTACTAATCCAAGCATTCTTTTACCACCATTAGTATCTACTCCAAGGAGAAGAGTGAATCAGGTTGCAGTAGCATAAAGAATAAATATGGGAGCACCTATACCTCCAAGGAACCATGCAAATTGGAATACTATAGTCCCCTCATTCTCCCAGTACCACCAGCAACTTGGGATCCTATTCCAACCAATGCTTTGAAGGCTCTACCTAAGTTTAGTGGAGATCTCAAGACACTTGGGGAACATCTACAAGATGTATCTGATATGTGTGCAGTACATGTTATTACTGAACAAAATGTGGCAATACGACTACTAGCAGCTTCTTTCAAAGGAAAGGCTCTGGATTGGTATAGATCTCTCACTCCAAATATAATATCTACATGGGATCATCTTGGTGACACTTTCTTTGCAAGATTTGAAGAGAAAGGTGATAAATCTTCCCTGCTGCAACAATTAATCACTATCAAAAGGGCACCACAAGAAGCCATGACCGATTTCAACTCAATATTTCAAAAGAACTAGGATAGAATTCCTACTACAACAAGACCATTATCAGGTATGGCTATAGTGTTCTACCTCAAAGCTTTTAACTCTGATATATCAGTAATGATTCAGTTTCTAGGAGGTCAGACACTACCAGAAGCATATGAGTTGGCAGTCAAGGCTGAAAATAACTTGATATATGCTAGAAAATTGCCCCCAAGGCCTCCTATACCCATGTTCCTAGAAATTACCCTACCTTTGCCACAAGAAGTTCCTAATCTTACAGCTCCACCTGTGTCCATGTATTTATTTCTAGTACCTCAACAACTTGCTAGGGCAACCACCTCTACTCAACCGTCTGAAATGGATGATGTCAAGAACATTCTAAGGACCTTCTCAAATGAGATAATTAACCTAAAGAGACAACAAAACCTCTATTCAAAGCCTCCTTATCAAGGTTTCCAAGGAAATGGACCCCCTTTCAGCCAAATCAATATCAAGGCCCTCAAAGGTAAACTAATCCTCAGCCTTCAAACTAGTTGGTTTTAGTCCCTACACCTCTACAAACTGTTCCTCATAATCCCAACAGAGAAATAGTTCCAGGGCAAAATAACTTAGTAGATGACACATGCTTGGTGCTTTCCCTGCAACAATGCCCATATGCCCAGAGACTGTCCCAGAGGTAATTTGCAACAAAAGATAGCAGAACAAAGAGGGTTAGAAGGATAATTCTTAACCTCTAATGCTCCACCATATCAGTCCCCCGGTGTTTAAAATGCAGTAATGGTGGCCCAGATGCAAGGGATGTCCATACAACAAGAAGAGGAAATAGCCCTCGAACGTGCCTTATTTTCATGGATTGAAGAGGAAGATTCAGTGTTCTTGAATGAGGCATCCACTTCAAAGAAACCATTGGTACAGTCAGACTATTATACCAGATCAAAGAGGAGAATGATGGAGCAGACTGAAGTCACTAATAATGAAATTATCAGAACTCCTCCATTTCAAAATCATCACAATCCAGTCTCTAGGTAAGACATGCCCCAACCTATATAGAATCAAATAGCCTTGGGACAGGTGCTATAAAAGATAAGGTACCCTTATTATTCAAAGACACAAGCATTATGACCTATAAACATGGTGGACCAGCTGAAAAGAACTCTAGCACATGTATCAATCTGAGATATGTTAGCTATTCCCGAGTAGAAGACACTATTACAGGAAGCTCTGTAAGGTCAAGAAGCCTCTAAATACACTAGTGCTAAAGGAGGAGCTACTAATAAAGGGAAACTCCAACATAACGATATTGTACCTCTACAAACAACAGCTCTATTGAACAATGCACCTGAGGTAGGTAAATCTAAACTAGATCCCTTTTATTTGACTCTAATAGTTGGGAAAAAATTGCTGCATAATGCAATGATAGATTCTGAGGCCAGCACTACAGTAATTCCAAAGCAGATAGCAGATGCTTTAAAGATAAAGTATGAACCACTTACAAGAGGGGTCATGTAGTTGGATGGGAAATCTATTCAAACTATAGGAAAAATCAAACAACTTCCATTACAACTATATACTTGTCCCAATATAATTATCAATCAGGATGTGGTAGTCATAGATATTCCCCTTGTATTTGGTTTATGCTTGTCTAGAGATTTCATAGCCAAAATAGGAGGTTACATGTCACTAGATTGGTCACACCTCATCTTCAGAACCAAATATGAGACAAAGATGAAAGTATTGTCTGAGCCATTATCCAAAGACCATATCACAAATGAACCAACCCTAAAATTAGAAGCATCCCATGCCATGCTAAATAAAGAGGAGAGAGTCTTTGTTGAAGAATTAGGTGACTGGACTGAACATGACCAACAGGAAGAAGAGAACAATAAGCTATTGACCATGATGCAGAGTGATCCCTATGGAAACTATGACTCTACTAGTCTAGGCACTTATATTATTTTCGAAGAAGACCAAGAAATCCTCAATATTATAAGGAAATAAATATCAGAAAGTGGATAATCTGAAGGAGACTCAAAGATCTGGACCCTAAATTTTGATGGGGCTAGGAGTAAAAATGGTGCTGGAGTAGGTATTTGCCTTATTGCCCCAAATGGTGAGAAAATTCTAAGAGCCATTCGCTTTCAGTTCGCCTGTACCAATAATGACATTGAATATGAATCTTTGGTGCATTGACTCATGTTGGAAAAGAAAAAGGAAATAAAGAATTTGATAGTAAAAGGAGACTCAGAACTGGTGGTAAAACAAATTAGAGAGAAAGCAATAGCCAAAAATGTAAGAATGAGATCCTATAGACACAGGATTGGAACCTGATAGATGGTTTTGAGGCATTCAATATTGAGGTAGTTCCTAGAGCCCAAAATTTAGAAGCAGATAGAATGGCACAAATTGGTTCATAGTTTGACCTAGCAAGTGATCTATTAGTTAAAAATGAGTTAGTTAAGGTAATAGTAAGAACAACAATTCTAGACAATGATCAAAATTGGCAAGTTTTTGACAATGATCTTCAAGTACTTGCATTCTTGCAACAATCAGGTGAATTTGCTGATCAATTACATCCCAAAGTTGAGGAAGCATATGGTGATCAAATAAACTCCCTAAAGGAATGATTACTCTAGAAAATTTGTTTGATCTAGAAGATGCAAGCCTAGAGGAGAGGAGGTTTCAGGCAAATAAGGAAGATTATTCTGAGATCCAAGTTAGTGAAGGAAGAAAGCTGAAAATAGGTAATTCTACAACCCAAGAGGAAAAAGAAAAGCTGATTGCATTATGTGATAAATATGATAGGGTGATTGCTTGGACCTATGAGGACCTCCATGGCTATAATAGTGATATCATCCAACACACCATAGAGGTTACTGAAGGACCTAAACCAGTCCGACAGAAGCAAAGGCCAGTGAATCCTAGAATTGAACCTCTAATGGTGGATGAGCTGCAAAAGCTCCTAGAATCAAAGATTATTTTGCCAATTAAGCATTCAACTTAGGTATCAAACCTAGTGCCTGTAAGAAAGAAGAATGGTGATATAAGACTTTGTGTAGATTTTAGGGATCTAAATAGAGCATCTTTGAAAGATCATTATCCCCTGCCTTCTATGGAACAGATTTTATAGACTGTGTCTAGGTTAGAAAGGTTTTCCTTGCTAGATGGTTTCTCAGGATACAATCAGATTTGGTTAGCAGATGAAGATTAGCATAAGACTGCATTCACTACAAAGTGGGGAACATTTGCATATGCTAAAATGCCCTTTGGCCTTTCAAATGCTGGGGCTACTTTTTAGTGTGCAATGGATGTAGCATTCATGGAACTTATAAATAATATCATTCTGATCTATCTAGATGACCTGACTATTTTTTCTAAGAATGCCAGAGATCATTTTGACCATTTAGAGGCTATTTTTAAGAAATGTCAAGAGTTTAGAATCTCTCTGAATCCCAAGAAATGTATCTTTGTTGTACCTCAGGGTAAGCTTCTAGGACACATAGTGTCAACCAGAAAGGGTCACAACCATAATGAACCTATCTCTACCAGTCAACAAGAAAGAAGTTCAATCCTTTCTAGGAAAAATTAACTTTGTTAGCTGATTCATATCTGATTTTGCAGGTCTAATTAGACCAATGACACCGTTCCTTAAAAAAGATCTGGTTTTCAAATGGACCATAGAAGGAAGACAATCTTTTGAAGAAGTCAAGAGAGCCATTCCAACAACCCCAATTCTTAGAAACCTAGATTTCTCTAAAGCTTTTATAATGTATGTGTATGGGGGAGAATTCAGTGTTGCTGCTATTCTAACTCAGAAAGATGAACAACATGAAGGAGAGCATCCAATAGCTTTTTTCTCCATAACTCTTAGGGAATATGTGTCTAGATATAATTTCATGGAGAAGTAAGCATACACCATGGTAAAAGCCCTTAAAAAATTTAGACATTTGGTAACAGGAAATAAGATTCTGATATTAGTGGCTCACTCCAGTGTAAGAGAATATATTATGGAGGGTGAGATCACTAAGAAAAGAGCCAATTGGATAACAAAGATTCTAGAATATGCTATAGAAGTAAGACCCACCAAGTTAGTTAGAGGCAAAGGATTGTGCCAATACATGACCCAAGACATAGAAAGAATAGTGACTGAAGAAACAGGAAGTGAAAATGTATTGAAACTCCAAGAGGTTGACCAAGACTCTTGGGTCAGAAACAGGATATAGTTTATGAAGTATGGGATTTTCCCAAATGAACTCTCACATGATAAGAAAAGGTACTATAGGCACTAAGGAACCCATCTTATACTAATTGATCATATTTTATTTAGAAGGAATGTTGATGGTATACTCTTAAGATGTATAGAGAAAGATGAAGCTCAAAGAATAGTACATGTATTACATCATGGAGCATCAAGTGGACATTTTTCAGCAAGGACCACTGCAATCAAAGTAACACAATTAGGATATTTATGGCCCACTCTGTTTACAGATTGCCATCAAATGGTTAAGGAATGCCAGGCTTGCCAGTTTTATACTAGCAAAAGGAGAAATGCAATAATGCTTCTAAGTCCCATAGTTGTGGATGAACCCTTTGCTCAATGGGGTCTGTATGTTATTGGTATGATCAATCTAGTGTCAAATATGGGACACAAATGGATTCTCATAGAAACATATTACTTTACCAGGTGGAGTGAAGCAGTGCCACTCAAAGAGGCAACATAAAAAATCATACTAGAATTTTTAGAAGGCATAACTTTTCGGTTTGGTCCTCCTTGTACCATCATATCAGATAATGCTAAAGCATTTTTGGGAACCAAATTATCTGAGTTTACTTTAAGAAATGGGATATATTTGAAGACTTCTTCAAATTATTACCCACAAGGTAATGGTCTGGCAGAGTCCACTAACAAAAACCTTATCAGACTGATAAAAAGGATAGGGACTAATTATCATAGAGAATGACATAAGTTACTTAATACAACACTGTGGGCTGATAGGATAATGCCAAAGCAAGTGACTAAAATGTCTCCCTATGAGTTGGTTTATGGTAAACCTGTAGTAATGCCACTAAGTTTAGAGATTCCTGCTTTGCAATTGTTAAAACAGATAGAAATTGAAGAAAATGGCCCCATGCAAGTCAGATTTGCTGAACTGTTGGAAGTCCAAGAAAAAAGAGAAAAGGCACATGAATCACTAATGAAACATCAGCAAATGGTTAAGGACTAGTTTGATAAGAAGACTTCTAATCCCATTTTTGAAGTTGGCTCTTTGGTATTGAAATGGGATGAAAGAGTTGCCAAGCTAGGTCGACACAACAAATTTGAATCATTGTGGACGGCGCTTATAAAGTTCATTCTTGCAAGCAACAAAATTCATTTGAGTTGGAGACCATGAATGGAGAACCTGAAGAGATTCCAGTAAATGGGATCTTTCTGAAATATTTCAATTAAGAAGGGGCTCATCCTGTATCATAGTTAGTTTTGTTTCCTTTTCTCACTTTTTCTTTTTTCTCGCTTTCCCTTTCAAATAAGTGTTCGGTGAACACGTGTCAAGAAGTGCAAAGCCCCTTCTCTTTTAGCCTTGCATTTATTAAGGTTGTTCAGTAATCCCCAAAATCTCACAGAAGTACATGCTTTTTTAGAAAGATAGCCACTCTCATAACATATCTGACACTCCATTCAATGCAGATTTCAAAAAGATACACTAGTTATTTCTCGGCATTAATGCCATTAATAAGATGGGACGTGTCATTTATTATTTCCATAAGCCCTAATGAGCTAGGTTTTAAGTCCTTCTAAGTGCATCCATCATTTGTTTCTATCTCTCTGCTTTGAATCATTGTTGCATCCGAACTCTATCCCTAGCAAGTGCCTTTTAGCTAAGTATCACTCTGATAAAATAGTTTCATTCTTTTCTGTGTCAAAGCTTCCCACATTCTTCTCACAAAGATACAAATATGTCTGAGACACAGTCATCATGGGAGGGACATGGAATTTTTGAGTTGATGGACAAACTATTGAACAACAAATCATATGCTTTGGCAGCTGCACAACCAAGGAAGTCCTATCCAAGAACTAGGGTTCCTGAAGTAGGGTTATCTGTCAACCCAGAATAGGTGAAGGACTATGCAGATGACATATACGACATGCCTCTTCAAAAGAACACCAAGAGTCTCTAGGAGGGGGCACATTAGAGGTGCCTCATTCAGGTGAACAATGGGCAGTTCGAGACTTTTGGTATGAGAATATGGACCTCTTAATTGGCATAGTTCCTGGTCCCAAATGTCCACCCTTGTCCCAAGCTAATCAAATTATGTGCAGAGATGTTTCATGCACCATCAAATTCTATCCAACAGGGCCCTTTCATAGTGCATATTTTGCCCAAGGCCATAAGGGACATGATGGCCTTGCAGTATGATAGAACGGCCACATTTCCAACTATTGCCAAAATGCAAGGTACATGGGCAAATTTACATAACAAACTAAAATTCCTAAATTTAGAGATGCAGTTGGGAGAGGATAATACTCAGATGCCCACACTACCCACTGGGCGGGCGCAATTTACCCAAAATGTTCAGGATGCACTTTCAATGATAGCTTTCATTTTTGGAATGAAGGACAACACAGTTTATGATTGGCAATTGGCAATCATTTTCAAAATGAAAATGTGGATAAATCACAAGAGAACTGGCTAGATTTTTTGGAACAAATTGCTGCTGCCATGATTGATCAGCTCACAAATTTCAAAACAAATCGAGTATTCAGGTATTCTGCTTTCCTATTTCATCTTATGTTGTATCAGAACTTTGGTCTTTTTGCATAGCATATGCATTTAAATATGTATGATCTAGATTTTGGTCATGGTAAAACCATCCCTATGTCTGCATGGACACATGTGTTATCTGGAACCTCTGACCCCTATGAGTTTTTGGAGCATTTTCTCACCTCCACTTTCTGCTAGTTAAGCCCTGAGCTTGTAGAACATAGGATGACACAAAGTATAAGGGGTTTTATAGCCAATTGTCCAATTCTCTGTGACTACTTCTTTGGAGCACATAATACAATAATCAGAGTCCAAGGTTTCGCTGGGAAACCCGTGCTATTGCCTAAAGTATTGATCCCTAGGGTCATATTTTTAGAGGTTACTTGTCAAGTATCTATTGTTGATAATGACTTTGGCCACAAGAAAAGAAATAAGAAGATGTATGATGTCCCATGGGCCAGAAAAAATATGACACTTGAAGTTAGAGGTGCAGAGAGCCTCTTGTTAAGGAAGTTAGCTACCCTTAGGCTCCTCATCATAGAGGATAAATGGAAATATGACCTAGATAGTTTTCTAGCCTCCTGGATTATAAATAATAAGGTTTGTGCCAAGATGGTACATGAAGGTCGTCCATTCTGGGAGGACAGGAGGAATCCAAAGGAAGATAACCCAGATCTATATGTGGAATTAATTAATTTGCCCTATGAGGGGCCTAGGCCATGGGAAACCTTCTATGTCAAAGAGAAGGAGTATGACCCTAAGTTGAAGATGACCGTTGGTCTGAGAAAAGCATTAAAAGAAAAATAATGGAGAACAAAAAAGATTGAAGCCTATTGGAAATATAGGCAAGAGACTTTAGAGATTACACATTTATTTGGGAATGTTGAAAATGATGAAATATGGGAATCAATCTAGGATGAGTGGCATCCCTCCCTAGTCTCAAGTCTAGACACAAGCAGAATTTAGAGGAAGGGTGAGGAGACAGGGGAAGAAATAGAGTCGGTCCCAATAATGTAAGAAATATGACATGCATCATCTGCTGCTCCTGCATCTTCATGGCCTCAATCCCTCAGCACCTTAGAGAAGAAAAAAGGTGTTATGTCATCACCAATTCTAGGGACTTAAACAACTTCGGCATCTGGGAGTTCCAGAATGATCCCTTTGCAACCACCAGTGGTTGTAAATCTTGAAGATGAAGAAATAGAGGAAACAAGAGAGAGGCCTTTGAAACACAGGAAATTGTTCTTTCAAGAGGAAGAAGAAGAAGAAACAACACCATAGCAGCAACAAGTGCCAGTCACCTCTTCTATCACTCAAGTAAGTACTTCTCCCTTCTCTCCTATATCTCTTTCTTCTGCTATAGGAGTGGCAATCCCAAATATTTAGGCATCCATGTTCCCTGCCACTTCTGTTGTGCTTACATCAACCCTTGCCACTACTGCCAGTACACTGGCCATGTCCTCATAGGCCATTACATTGCCATTATTTTCTCCATCTATGCCTAAATGGATCCCTCCTTAGATTTCTCCTAGCCAACAATTATCTGCTATTCCCTATGGCCTGCCTCAAGGTCACCCCTTTGCTGGAGGTTATATTGCATCCCCTCCTACCTTCCAAGCTCAAGCAGACACAACAAAAAAGGATAGAGAGGCCGGGATGGACAAGAAGAGGAAAAAGGAAAACAAAAGCCCTATTGTGGCACACACGAGGTCACTCTATGACCCTATTCAACAATCATTGATAGTTACACACTTGTCTCCAAATGTGGTAAAACCAAATGAACAAATGTAGCCCCAAGATTATGCTATGAATGCCATGGCCATGGATATGTCTCTCTTCAGGCCATAGGATAGGGTTGAGTTGCTAAATGAAACTGCAACTATTATGGAAATAGACTATTTGAAAGTGTCCAAGAAGTTACAAAAGGCAGAAAATGATTTGGCTCAAGAGAAAGTGAATAGCAGCAATCTAGCTGGGGAGATTAAATCTAAGAAAAGTAAGATTGATAATGTGAACAAAAAATTGCATAATACTGTTTCTTTGCAGATACATCAAGCTGTACAGGCCCAGACTGCTTCTCTTATGACTGAGATGGTACAAGAAAAGGCTGCAATAACTATTTTAAGATAGGAAAAAGCCACTTCAGAAAAGAGATATCAGGATAAATTGCAAGAGGCCACACAATTGCAAAAAATTTTTTTGAATGCACAAAATACCAATAGTGCAGTTCAGGCACAACTCATGGCTAAGCAACTGACAATTAAGCTGGCTAATAGGCCACAAAATGCTAGAGTTATAAATTTGGCAAAAGAGCTATATGTTTTAGTATGGGAGAGAATCTCTGAGGAGATTATCTAGCTAAAGCCATCTTTAACTTTTCTGTTAAATGCTCAGCAGCTATGCAAGAAAGTAGAAACTTCAGTGTAGGCCACCTTGTCTACTATTTCATTGAGGGTTTCTGACTCTGAACTTTTGTTGAAAAAGTTATATGACACAACAGATGAAACATTATCAATAGACAGTATCAATGATAGAATGGTTATTGCTAAGAAGGTCAATGAAGTTTTGAGTTGTAACTCCATAGCCACAAATTGTCAGGAGCTCCTGGATATAGTAAAGGAAGGAGTAAAGAATATGAAGAAACATATAGACGATTTGGTGCAACTGGGGCTTCCTTCACCATTCCCAGATAGTAACACAATGTTGATGATTGATGACATCAAGGCCCTTCTTTTGACTAAGCAAAATGATCAGACAATTTTCTAGGGTTTAAGTGATTCATCAACAGTAAAGGAAGTTGAAACTATGTTGATACCTATGGCCTAGTTAGAATTTCAACTAAAGGCTGTGGTACAAATTTTGCAAACATTTTCTCATAAAAATATAATTAATCTTGACTTTGCTTTTCAAGATTTGTAGAGTAGACAGGGGCTCTCAGATTCATAATGGTCTGTATATCAGACAACGTTGCAAAATTTATGATTCAAAAGTTTTATTTTCAATACATATCTTTTTGTTAGTTTTGGGTTCTTTCAGAGCAGGCTCAGAAGTCCTGATGGCTTCCAAGAACTGTAGAGTATCAAAACTCTACATTTTGTTTCATTTTTTGTTTAATCTTTGTCCGGGTCTTCAAATGCTTAGTGTGCAGGTCTTAAAATGTTTCTGTGCATGGGTTATGCCAAGTGTCAAAGCCACAACAATGTTTCTAGCATCAAGTATTATGCGGAGCGTGCCACGTATTAGATAGAATTGCCAGTTTATTTTGTTTCAAAGCTGCGGATGGTGCCATGTGTCGCATACAGAGGCAGTCTCAAAAAGCTTCCTTTCTTGCTACATTTTGTGTGGAGGGTGCCGTGTGTCTTTTGAGTTTTATGTGGAAGTTGTCACGTGCTTCTTTCCGTATTAATATTGATGTCAATATAAATCATGGTGGGCCACAGTTTATTTTGTTTCAAGCTTGCAGAGGATGCCACGTGGTGGTATGCAAAGAAGGAGTTGCTTTCTTCATAACTCTTGTAGCGAGAAACTTTTTGATTCACAGTTTTGTGTAGGTTGCGCCAAGTGTCAACTTCTACAGGACCTTTCAAAATTTTTATTTGTTTCAGCAAGTGTTGCAGAAGGTGCCATGTGTTAGCTATCATGAGTGTGAGGGCCGCCATCTATCCCAGTTTTATTCCCTTTGAGGGTAGTGAGTTTTAAAGGTTGTGGGTCCGGTTATTATTGTGTCTCAATTTATAAGTGAAGCAGGTTGTGACAGATGTCACAACAGAAGGCGCTTGAGTATAAAGACACAGGTTTTAAAGGGCTCCGTAGGATAAGACACATCATTTTTTAGAGTTTATGAAATGTGACAAGTGTCTTTTTCCTATTGATTTCTTTGAAGACAAAGGAGTTTCTAAGTAGATGTGGACGCTGCCATCTATCATATTTATTTTTAGTTTTAAGCACGTGGGTCTCGCTAGGTGTCTCAATACAGGTGGTGTGCCACATAATATTTTGCCCCGACCAATGAGCATGTAGGAGGGACAGCCATTGCAGATTTAGAAGATCGTAACCGCCATGGACTTCTAGCAATCTTTAGTTCTGTCAGTCTGTTGAGGATTCAGGTTGTTGCAGACAATCTTGGGTCAAATTGATGATTATAAATATGCAGAATTTGTAATAGAGAGATATATATTGAGATAGATATTCATATAGATTCATTGATCTTTGATAAGTTTTTAGTTAGAAATCTAAAAGAGGAGTCGAAGACTTTGCTGTGACCAGTTTTTGTCATTTTGCCTTTATTTTGTTGTTCTTGATAAGAAAGTTAATGTATCTGTGCCTTTTATGTTGCTAGAAGATTAATAAGAAGAACTCTGTTCCTTGCCTTGGTTGATATCATCTGTATCATTGCAAAGTTGTCTGGTTATAAGCCTTTGATTATATTCATTCTATCTATTTATGTTGATCATGCAGTATCTTCTCTTTAATATAACTATATCTTGAGAATAGCTTCACTCTGCTTGAATTGAAGGGGTACTTTTGACTTAGGCGCATCGCCATAATTAGATTTGCTTATTGTATCTGTAATCCTATTAATTTCTTCCCCTTTGCTCAAAACCCAATTGAAATAGAGAAGAGCCAGCTTCTTTAAAATCTGGAGGTCATTTCAAGTAGAAAGTCTCACATTCTTGAATCTTCCCATGTTGGTGTTAGAACCTGTGCAATTTTATACATCAACAGTCTGTATGACTTGAGATGATGGTTTTAGATCATACCAAACCTAAGATGGAAGATGCTAGGAAACATACCACTCATGATATATATTATCTTCACTATCTTCATTAGGATGGTAACTAATCTAGACTGCACCCTTTGCACTATTTCTTAGGGCTTGTATCATGATCTCGTAGGTTCAACAGGCCTGCTTCATAGTATCCTTTGCCTTAAGATGAAAGCTCTAATAAGCCTTTTGATAGTTTGTGCAAACTTGTACACTGATTATGGCCTTTATGAAGACTCATACCTATGCAATCAATCAATATTTTTATGCAAACCTATACTAACCCCAACAAAATCACTCTCCTTTAGAATTTGAACATAGAAAATCCATACCCGAGTCTTTGAAATGCATTACCTAGGATTGATTTCCATAGTCTTCTTTCTAGATAGTTAACCAACTATATTACTATCTCATTCATTTTCGGGTGACTACTCCTAACTATTGTTGACAGTAATTTTACTAACTATTTCCTTGCTCACTGTTTAGTAACTTTGTATGACTATCTTCAATAGTCTCTCTCCTTGCTACAGTCTTTTCCTCTTTTGATAGTCCTTCTTTATATGCTATGCTTTTGCTGCTCCTTTATCATTGTCACAACTTTAATATTGTCTCATGCCTCTCTAAATCAGAAACAAAGTCTTCAACCTGACAGGGTTTTATATCTCCTACTTTCCTTCCTTGTCATAGGCATACCTTCAAACATGATTGTCACTTCATGATAGATCCTTGTCATCCTTATAAGATCCTTCTACTTAATTTCTACTCTAGCTCTTCTGTTGTGGTAACAGTAGTGAATCTCTGCTTATGAAAAGAGTAACAACAAGACTATGATAAGGGTTGGGATAAGGTTTTTACATGTGTGAGTTTCTCATTGCTACCCTCCTTTGTCCTACTTAGTGCTCAGGTTATGACTATGATGGTTCTAGCTGCTTTATCTTTATCATTGCTTACTCTGTGGCACATGATGCTTCTCTTTTATTTTTATCAAAGTATACCAGATGCTCTTTTGATGTTATACTTTGTCTTGGAAACCATAACAAGACTCAGGTCACCTTAAGACCTTTGTTCATTCTCCTTGTCTATCATTCATGGATGTATATGGTGTTTGATGGCACTATGACACTCATCTTCTTGCATTTGGTTTAGATACATCTCAATGTATCATTCTTCAAAACTTACAGTAACTTCTTATTTAACCCTTGCTTATGCATGATCTTCTTCAAATACCTCTATTCATTGTTATATTATGCTCATCATGTTCATAACAGTTGTAGACCCTCTCTTATAACCTATGTACAAGATAGGATCTTAGATATCACTGCCATTATGTCTTCATTCTCTCATTGTTGCATGTATGTCAAGCTATCTCTGACTTCCTTATGACTGTCCTTTGTAGTTGTTCTAGACTTTTAACAAATCTACATTTTTAGTTTGACCTTAAATTGCCAATGATGAGATGTTTGCGAGTACCTATACCTTTACACTCAAAACACACATTAGGAAAATAGTATAGAGGGAAGGAGCCTCTCTTGTGCTTATATGTTTCTATTCATTCTTGAATCCTTATGGTTGCACTCTTGCATCTAAGTGACTCTTTGTCTTTTTATTGTTCTTTCTTTGATGCTTATGGATGATGACATGTATATCTAATGTTAATACATATAGATTTTGAAGGCATCCTAAGCTCTAACCCCCTTTCCCTCTTTCTCTTGCAGGAGCCTTATAGGAGCGATGGAGAAGAAAAGATAGCCATCCATGGGGATTCATTGTTCAGGCAATGATGGATCCCCTTTCCCTTTCTATATGTTTATCTTACTTCACATGTATATGCTATTGTTCATTCCATTTGTATAGTTATTCCCATGGCTTGTGTGGGAAACTATGAACATATCTTCTCTTATGAATAAAAACAACAACTTTTATGCAATGATTTGTATATTTTTCTTTTGTAAAACACTGAATTGCATAATAAAATACATTTATATACTATTGCATGTTTTGAAACTTTTTATAATCATAGATAAGTTCAACAAGTGTGTTTACCTTTCTCATTTGAACAAAATGCACTCTTGTCTCCCTGTCAACCTTAGGATGCTTCCTATTTAGGTGGGATGTCTTCCCCCACCCTTGTCTAGCTCATGGAACAACTCTTGCTGAGTTGTTACATGATTAGGGTGATGGTGATGATTAGGAAGACCTTCTAACTGCATAGTAGGCATTCTAGGTTTGGTTGTCCCCCCTATAACTCTATGTTATTCCAGCCAGGCCTAATTGGACAAAAATGCACAATTAGATAACATTTTTGGTGACCTCTTAGGGGTGTTTTCCTACTATACAAATAGGATCAGTAGCCTAGCATATCCATTGTGCACAGGAGTCTTTTCTTAGCTTGAACAACTCAAAAAATTTATTGAAACCCAGCTGCTTGAAAAATAACAGCAGTAAAAGAAATTGAAAAGAAAACAATACTGGCTCTAAATAGGTCCAACAAACTATGCATGAGCACTTCTTGGAAAATAAAATTGAATTGAACTTATCTACCTATAGCTAACAAATGAAACTGGCTGGCTAAATAAAGTCATTAATTGGTTCCATGAAATATTTGCCTTTTCTTTACAACTTGTAGTATTTTACATTCTTCTGAGCAACCAAGAAAAGGTGAAGAAATGACAAATGTCCCACCAGCTGTTGCAAAGCCTCTTGAATAGAGAAAACAAATCCACTTACCCACTTATGTTGACCATTCATGCTATTGTTTTGAAGTGGATAGGACAGCTAGATGTACCTCCTTTCAATAGAATACTCATGCTTGGGTGCAAGAATGACCTGTGATGCATTGTTGGCTTCCATCCTAGCTAGATGTTGATAGGACACCCCCTTAAAATCTTTGGGCTAAACTTTTGTTCTTGTGGGACAAGCAACTGATTTAGAACTTCATGGCCTTCTTCTTCTTCCTTTAAAGAACCCAATAAGGCTGATATAATGTTTTCATGGATACATTCTTCAAACTTTTCCTCCTTTTGTTCATGGTTGTTCTGTTTCATGTCTAGTATAGTCACGGTAGGAGGGTCCACATAATGAACTATCTAGACTGTGCAGCAAGAGTAAACACAATGGAAATAACTAAGATATGAAACAAATGTAGATTCAATCATTCAATGTATCATAGAAACCAAATACAAATTGATCAACAACATGCGGGCTTACAAATTAGGGCTCACATGCCTGATTATAGAATATCAAAATATGCACAAGATATAGCTTTGGAGTTCCTTGGTGAAGGAGTAAAACTATCTATCTTTTCAATCCTTAGATCTAAGCTAACTACTTTCCTAGGGATCTATTACATCTATATATATAATATCTAGAACAATAGATTCCTCCACGTTGGCCAAGGAAGATTACAAACTCCAATGAAAAGCTATAGCATGTGTACACGGATAGGTCAGATGTAAACATGAAGAATTCCTCCACAAATGAATGGAATAAAGTGTGGATCTTAGGGAAGGTTGGCCATGAACCAAACATGGAATGATGTCATTAAGCTCCACAAGTCAAGAAATGCTCCCCAGGTCTTCTCCTTTAGCTGATTATCAAAGATTGTCAGGATACTCTGTTATGAGAAAACAATTGATCTTCTGATAGTGATATCTTTCCAGTAACTAATCCAAATGTTCTAAGAATTGGATATGATGTAGATGAATGTATCTAGATGCTAAGTCTAGCTCCGCAAGGTCTAAATATCAATTGCGGTAGAATACAAATCAAAATATAGAAATTTGCTACTGACTGAACTGCCTGAACTGAATTGGAAAATGAAAAGAAACAAACTAAACTGCAAACAAATTGAAATCCAGAGGTTTTTTTGGTTGATGCAAGATTTCTCTTGAAGTAGGGATGCTCTTACATCAAACATCCTCGATTATTGAAAAAGTGAGTCCCTCACTTTGTTGGGCCTAGAGGGAAGCCAAGATGGTCCAGCTTAGCATGAGAAATCCAAGATGAATCTTCTTCTAGCCTGTCTTTCCACTTCACAAGGTATTCTTTGTATTGTCTTCCTCTAGTGCAGCATCCAACTTTGCTATCCAAAATGTCTTCAATATGCTATGGTGCTTGTTGTGGTAATGACTTCTTCAAGTCTTCTTCAATGTTGTCACTAAACTCTACTTCATGATATTGATATAGGATTGTAATGTTGAAAATTGGTGATATACCCAATGTCTCTAGTAATTCCACTTCATATGCATTTCCTGAATCAAATTTCCTGAGTACCTTACAAGGTCCAAACTTCTTCATCTTCAACTTGTTATATGTCCCAACTGGAAATCTTTCTTTTCTCAAGTATACCATCACTTCATCTCCAATTGCAAATTCATTATGTCTTCTCTTCTCATCTATCTTTTCCTTATACTTACTGTTCACCTCCTCCAAATGCTTCTTAACCTGATCATGCACTGCCTTCATGTGATCTACAAATTCTTCTACTTCTACACTTCTCTTTTCTTCTGTGCTAATATCTCTCAAATATGCAACTCCTCTAGGGTTTACTCCAATAACAATCTGAAAAGGTGTTCTTCCAGTACTCCTATTCATTGAATTATTGTATGCAAATTCTACTTGTGAAAGAACCAAATCCCAACTTCCTGCCTTCTCTCCAATCAAACATCTCAACAAGTTTCCCAAACTCCTATTCACTACCTCTATTTGTCCATCAATCTATGGGTGAAATGCTGAACTAAAATTCAAATCTGTCTTCATCTTCTTCCAAAGTGTCTTCCAGAAGTTTCCAAGAAATCTTGTATCTTTGTCTGAAATTATGCTCTTAGGTAATCCATGCAATCTTACAATCTCTTTGAAAAATAGGTCAGCTACATATACTGCATTAGTTGTCTTCTTACAAGGTATGAAATGTGCCATATTTGAAAATTTATCTACTACTACAAATATTGAATCATGCCCTCTTTGTGTCTTCAACAGTCCCATCACAAAATCCATACTTATCTCTTCCCAAGGTCTCTCTGGTACTATCAAAAGTTTATACAATCCAGTGTTCTGACTACTCCCTTTTGCAACTTGAAAAATTCTACAACTTTGCACAAATTTCCTAACATTCTTATGTATATGAGGCCAAATGTAGTTTTCACTTACCAAAGCCACTGTCCTATCAATGCCAAAATGTCATGCTAATCCACCACTAAATTTTTCTTTGATCAAATTATCTCAAGCATGGAACTTCTGGATATGCATAACTGATTTCCTTTGCACAACATATCTTTCTGAATAAAATAATCCAACCAATTACTCCTATCTATCACAACAAGTTCCTTACATGATTCCAAGGTTTTATAAAATTAGTGTCTCCCTCATACATGTTCTTCAATTCATCAAATCCCATCACTTCAACTCTCATCTCTATCAGCACATTTCTTCTCCTACTCAAGGCATCAACGACTTTATTTGATTTGCCACTCCTATGTTCCAACATAAAAGTATAACTTTGCATGAACTCTACCTATCTGATATGTCTCTAATTCAACTTACCTTGACTATTCAAATACTACAAAGCTTGATTATCTGTATACACCACAAACTCCTTAGGCAACAAGTAATGTCTTCACTTCTTCAAGGCTTGAATCATGGCATAGAACTCTTGATCATAAACTAAATATTTTCTCCTTGCATCATTCAACTTCTCACTTAAATATACTACAGGTCTACCTTCTTGACTTAATACTACTCCAATTACATTTCCACTTGTATCACAATCTACCTGGAATACCTTATTGAAATCCGGTAATGCTAAAATAGGTTGATCTGTCACTTTTTGCTTCAACAATTCAAAACTTTTATTTTCTCTTGATGTCCACTTGAAATCTTTTCTATCACCTCTCATTGTCTTTGTCATAGGGTTGCATACTGAACTAAAATTCCTGATGAACTTTTGGTAGAAACTAGCTAATCCATGAAATGATCCAATTTCTTCAATGCTATCCATTGTAGGCCATTCAACAATTGCTTTTACTTTCTTAGGATCCATCTTCAATCCTTCCGTAGAAATCACAAATCCAAAGAATACCAATTCTTCCTTCATGAAACTACATTTCTTGATGTTTATCAACAATTTCTCCTCTCTCAATCTCTGCAATACTTGTCTTAGGTGCTACAAATATTCCTCTTTTGTCTTACTGAAAATCAAAATGTCATCCAAATACTTGATAATAAACTTACCCAAGAATTTCTTCAAAACTTCATTCATCAATATCATGAAAATACTAGGTGCATTTGTCAATCCAAAAGGCATCACTAACCACTCATACAATCCTTCATTTTTCTTAAAAGTATTCTTCCATTCATCACATTCTCTAATTCTGATTTGATGGTATCCACTCTTCAAATCTATCTTTGTAAAATATCTTGCTTCACTTAAACAATCCACGATATCATCTATCCTAGGTAAAGGAAATATATACTTAACTATGGTCCTATTGATTGCTCTAGAGTCACTACACATTCTCCATTCTCCATCCTTCTTTGGTGCTAACACTACAGGTACTGCACAAGGACTCAAACTTTCTCTAATTAAACCTTTCCTCAACAACTCATATCTTCCTATTCAGTTCTTCATTCTCTGCCGGTGTCATTCTATGTGCTGCTTTGTTAGGCAAACTTGCTCCCAGTATAAGATCCATGTGATGATTGATACTACTAATTGGTGGTAATCCTTTAGGTACATTATCTGATATGATGTTTTTAGTTGCAATTCTTCTATCTCCTTCTTCAATGTTTTAGGCTTCTTAGGGAACAAAGAATAACACATATTCTCATGTATCAAACCATCCAGAAATTTTCTTCTATCTACCAAATAGATTCTAGCATTCCCACATACTTTACTCTTAGGGTCATCCTCCAAAGGAATCAAAGTAATTCTCTTTCCATTTGCTATTATATTGTATGTATTTTTTCTCCCATCATGTATATCTTTTCTATCATACTGCTAAGGTCTACCCAACAAGATATGACAAACATCCATAGGCATAATATCACACAAGACTTCATCATGATAAGTTCCAATATGAAATTTCACTAAACATTGTTCACTCACTAGTACATTGTGATCATCCTAAATCCATGCTATCTGATAGGGTTTAGGGTGTTTCAATCTTTCTAACTTCATTTTAGTCACCATTTCCTTTGAAACTAGATTACCAGAACTACCACTATCAATAACAACTTTGCAACATTTACATCCAGATTTGCATCTTGTTCTAAACAAACTTTTCCTCTGTGGTGGTTCCTCATTGGTCTTTGTTTGAAAAAGTGTTCTCCTCATCACAAGTGATTCTCTTTTCTCAGGTTTACCAACTGAACCAAGTGATCCAACAGGTTCTTCTTCCACATAGGTTACTCTTCCATTATTCTCCATTCTCTTCCTTGTAATCCCTTGATCACATTCAAATGCTCTATGTCCTTCACCTCCATACTTGAAACAAGTGCCTCTAAATGTTCTTCTATCAAATCCTCTTCCTTCTCTTATGTGTCCTTCATTCTGGTATGAATTATAATTACCTCTATGATAAAAATTTCCATCATTGCTCTAGTAGGCATTTCTATCTCTATCCTCCTTCTTGAATGGGTTGTCAGGCTTATTCTACTCTGAATGTGATCTATCTCCTCCAAAAAATGTTCTACCTCTCTTAAATTTACTTCCTCTACCTCTTTGTCTCTGATCATGCCTCTTGTTCAACTTTTCCTCAACTTTTAGGGCAAACTGATAGGGTTCCTCCAAAGATGTCATCCTTACCAAGCTTAGTTCTTCTTGAATGTTCAATCTCAGTCCACTGATGTATCTAGCCACTTTCTCCTTGATTTCTTCACTATGTCATGTCCTTATGATCATATGAAATTCATCAGTATACTCCTTCACATATTTCTCCTTTTGTCTTAGGTTTTGCAATCTCTTCAACAACTCCAACTCATAGTTAGCAAGTATAAACTGATTCTTCAATTTTGTCACCATATGGTCCCACTTTGTGATCTTTTCTTTTCCTCTCTTGTTTCCATCTGAATGAACTTCCTTCCACCATATAGCAACACGTCCTTTCAACTTTGTCTTTGCAAATTTCACCCTTTCTGAATCTTCAACTTCTTCATATTCAAAGTATTCTTCCATGTCACTTATCTAGTCAATCAACTCTTCTAGGTTCAAATTACCAATATAGTTAAAGACATCATCTCTAGGTCTCTTCCTAATTTTTGAAATAGCTCACAATATCTTGACTTGATTTGATTCTTCTTCTTCATCGCCTCCTAGGGTTTTGCCAATTTGTTCAATAGATTGAAATTTCTCATCATCATCACTTTCAACATTAGGTCTAGGTGTCAATCCTCTTTTCCTATCTTCCTCGATAGCATCCCATCAAATTCTCATTATTTTCATCATTTCGATCATCTCATCCATCCTACCATCCATTATTCCAACAACAACTCTTCTCAGCAGCATCTTCCTAGGATCAAGTGTAAACTACCTCAAGTTCGGCAATCAGGCTACAAGGTGACAACTATCTCACATTCAGAGATTGGTTGCAACACAAGTAACCTGCCTCAATTCAGCAATCTTTCCACAACAAGATCTTACAAAATCCCTTTGCCAACTTCTCTCAATTCGCTCCCAAAGATTCAAACTTTCACTCTGATACCACTTGGTGCAGTCATGGTAGGAAGGTTCATAGAATGAACTGTCCAGATCATGCAACAAGAGTAAACACAATGGAAACAACTATAAGATATGAAACAAATGTAGATTCAGTCATTCAATATATCACAAAAACCAAATACAGATAAACTAGCAACATGCGGGCTTACAAATTAGGGCTCACAGGCCTGATTACAGAATATCAGAATATGCACAAGATATAGCTTTAGAGTTCCTTGGAGAAGGAGTAAAACTATCTATCTTTTCAATCCTTATAATTAAGCTCACTAATTTCCTAGGGATCTATCACATCTATATATATCATATCTGGAACAATAGATTCCTCTACGTCAACTAAGGAAGATTATAAACTCCAATGAAGAGCTATAGCGTGTGTACATGGATAGGTTAGACCTAAACATTAAGAATTCCTTTGCAAATAAATGAAATGAAGTGTAGATCTCAGGGAAGGTTGGCCACAAACCAAAAAACATGGAATGATGTGTCATTAAGCTCCACAAGTTAGGAAATGCTCTGCAGGTCTTCTCCTTTAGCTGATTATGAGAGATTGTCAAGATGCTCTGTTTTGAGAAAATAGTTGATCTTCTGATAGTGATATCTTTTTGGTAACTGATCCAAATTCTCTAAGAATTGGACATGCTGTAGATGAATGTATCTAGATGCTGAGTCTAGCTCCATAAGGTTTGAAATGCAATTGCAGCAAAATGCAGACCAAAATACAGAAAATTGCTACTGACTGAATTGCCTAGAATTGAATTGAGAAATGAAAAGAAACAAACTGAACTAAAAATAAACTAAAATGCAGAGGTTTTTTTGGTTGATGCAAGATTTCTCTTGAACCAAGGATGATCCTACATCAATGTCTAAGAAAAAACAAGTGAGAAGACAATTTTAATGATTAGAAATAATATCATTACTTTCAGTTTGCATGATAAATTGCCATGTCAGTTCCTCATCCATGGTCAATGGATCATCTTCCTCCATTATGGTAGCCAATAATTCATCAAAGCTATCAGCTCTTTGAAGGTTTTTAGGACTAGATAATTCAAGCTCCAAATTTCTATTATTATCCAAAGAAATACCCTCCAAATCAGACTTTTCTTCTTTAATGAAGGAAGGCAAATGTTCAAACAATGAGTTAGCCTCTTCCAACAAATTTTCATTTGTTATATCAACCTCAAGTTTTTCTGTACAATAGAAAGGAAATTCCTCCAACCAGCTGAGATCTTGTTCCATGTCTGATTTTTTAATTTTTGTTTCTTGTTCAACTTGATGAATGTCTTCATGTATAGAAATATCTCCATCTTCCAAAACAAGACTGTCCTCATTTTTCTCTTGGTAGGCTAGTACACTATCACAATTATTTGCATCCTCCTGGTGTCCCAAAATTGTTGTTGTTGTTGGTATGACCATGCTTTCTTCATCTTTCTCAATAAAAGAAGTATCTAATCAAACAAAAACACCAATTCTTCCTTTTCATTTGATTCTTCCTTTAATGAATCTTGCACAAGTTGTCTTTGCAACTGAAGATTCTCACCCTGTAGCCTTTCCATTCTACTTTCATTGATCTCTCAAAAAGAATTAGAAAAACCATCAAATGAATCAAAATGTATAGGATTGAGTGTCAAGCCTGAACCAACATCCTCTTCACATGCAGTATGCTCATATTTAGCTAGGAACACAGTACAAACAACATCAACTGCTTGCTATTCTTGTAATGGAGTTTCATTTTCATACTTACCTCCATGTAAAGGGTCTAATTTCTCATCTTGTATATCATATGGAGGATTGTAGACAACATATGAGTCTCCTTTTGTCTTCACTAACACTTCCTTTTTCCTACCACACCAACTTTGAATCTTGGAATTTGGAGACTTTGGGGAGGCTGTTGGATAGCTTTAGCTTGGAAAAATGCTGATTTTGACTGAAACTAGGAAAAGGAAAGGTATGCTTTTGGTCTTTGAACTTGAGCCATAACTTATCTCATTTGTTCCTCCTTAATAGCAATCTGCCTATTTAGACATTCTTCTTCATACCTTATTTTTCTTCCATCTCTTGCTGATAACAAAAGGCCTCACAAGACTGCTTCTCCTACTATTGGAGATAGGTTTGATAAGCAAGTTCCCCCTGCTCCATATCATACCCTTGTTCTCTTCCAATGGCATCCAACCTTTTTTGCAAATCTAAAACCATATCCCAAATGCTCATGTTATCATCATATTGAGGCTGATCAACAAAAAAAGCATGCTAATTGGGAACAAAGTAGTCTTTCTGGAACTAGTTATGAGCATAGGTAGGCTACTGTGAAGGTTGAGTAGGGGTGGGTGGGAGGTAAGCATGCTATTGCATAGATGTTTGGGATAAAACCAACAACATTTTCAGTTTGAAATGGGTATTGAAAAGGCTCTAAGACTACATTTTGGTGAAATGAAGGGGTAGGAACATAATTTCCTTAATAGTTTGCAATGCTATAACATGGAAATGAGCTAAAATTTCATGAAAATATCTTTTTGAAACAAGGAAAAGCATGCTTGACTCAAAAATTTATACACATACTTGTTGGCAAGAGACACTATATGGATTCATGGTTGTTGTCATTGATGGCAACAAAGGTCATTCCACATATCCGCAAGTCATGATATATCTCTACCGGAAGTCAGATTGAAGATTGTTGTGGTCCGGTGAACAAGAACAGAGCATGTGGCAAGGTCCGACAGATTGGTCCGGATCTCTCAGAGGAAGTGTCTTGGCACAGTGCGGATCTGGGGAAGTCAAGAGGACTATCTTGAGTAGTATATTCCAAGGATTTAGCCTCCGGAGATGGACAAAGAAAAAGATATGAATAGTTGAGTACCGGATTCCTGAGAGACAGTGAAAACAGAGGAAGAACTGACTGACTGAGTATCAAACTACTTTCCGGATGTGTTACAGACGATGATAAAGGTTGCGGAGGCATGAATCATGTTTGGCCGACATAATTGATGATATCTACAAGTATATGCTTGATCCGCATTGCTTGGTGAGCAAGGATTCAGCCGACAGAACTAAGTTTGTAAGAAACTAGACTGTTCCGGATGCCGACTAGAAAGATGATGAAATTACTTGTGCGGATATATATAGAGGATGGATTTAGTTGTAAAGGGTGTGAAGTGTATGTGAGGATATGCGAACAAGTCCAGAATAGAGCAGAAGAAACAAGAAAGATCCGGTATGTGAAAGGACAGCAGACTAAAGAACAGAGGAAAGATGAAGTGCAGCAGATCAGTATACTGAACCTAACCGGAACTGAACTCCAGCATATGCAGATGCTTCCAATCAGTTCAAGACTGTGATTCTTATCACTTTGTAAGACAGTGTGTCTTCTTGTAGGCAGTGAGCCTCTTGTGAGCAGTGTGCTCGGGCAGTGAGCCCTAATTGGCAAGTGCCATTTTTGTAATTTCCTATTCTTCTAACAGAGAATAATTCTTGGGTTAATCACCCCGTGGTTTTCTCCCTTAACAGGGTTTCCACGTCAAAAATACTGTGTCATGTGTTTCTTATTTCATGGTTAATGTTTTATGTTTGATGTTATGCTGCTTCAATTAAAAGGAAAGTTTAATAAGGGAAATAATTAGGATAACTGATTCACCCCCCCCTCTCAGTTATCAACAATTGGTATCAGAGCCAAGTTCCTCCTAATAGAGCCTAACAGCTTGAGGAAGATCTGGGATTTCAAATGGATGCATATGGTTTAAAGGAGCAACTCAAGACTGCCCTTGAGGATCTTGAACAGTCAAATTCTGAAGTCAGTGAATTAAGAGAAAGACTCAAACAGGCTGATGAATTCATGAGGGAATTAAAAGACAAATTAAGTCTCTCTATGAAAAAGAGAAAGGAGCTGCTCCAACAGTTGGCAAGACAAAGTGAAGAAAGCAATACAAATGAAGAATTGACTGAGCAAACCAAGTTATGTGAAAAGTTATCAAAAGAAGTCATTATGTTAAGACATGAAATGGAATCAGGAACTATAAAGTTCACTCAAGAGATTGAAGAAAAAAGAAAGGCTGAAGACAATCTAAGACAATCTCTTAAGGAAAAATCAGAAGAATGCCACCAGATGGACAGGATTATCAGACATCTTGAATCTGATCTTGAAGATGCCAAAGATAATGAAGAAAAACTTGAGGATCAAATTACCTCTCTCAAAAGAGATCTTCAAACAGCAAATGAATATAAAGAGAAATTCAAGATAAGTTCTGCTCAACTTGAAGTTCTTCTTGGAAGTCAAAAGAGGACTGATGACAAGTATGGTTTGGGATATGAGAAAGGAGAAAGCTCCGGATCCGGTCAGAGGAATCTTGGATCAGAAAATCCAAGGAGCAGGCCTAGAAGACCTCCGGTAAGACAGCCAAATGCTCAAAAATATCCATCCTTCAATGGATACTGCCACAGCTGCAACCATTTTGGTCACAAAGCTAATCAGTGCAGAATGAGAATGAATCAGATTAATTCATCCTTCTCCGGACAGTGCTTCAAATGCAAAAGGTATGGACATAAATCCCATGAATGCAGAATTATGCAAGTAAACAAATCATTCAAAGGTAGATGCTTTACATGCAATAGAATAGGTCATATGGCTAATCAATGCAGATCAAGGGGATATCAGTCAAATATGCAAAGAAATGTTATTTGCCAAATCTGCAATAGGTCCGGTCATAATGCTAAAGTCTGCAGAAACAAGAATCAGGACAAAAGAGGTCCGGTGTATAATCAGAATCAAGACAAGGGTAAACAAAAGATGAATGCGGATGAAGTTAGGAATCAGATGAGCAAGATTTGGGTGAAGAAAAACTCAGAGAATGTAGAGGTTGGATCCGCACCAGATTCTGGTGCTGATATTTCTTCCGGAAATTAAAAAGTGAGCTCAGGCTCAGGGGGAGACTCAAAGAAGATTCTGTTCCCCCAGCCAAACAAGTTGTGCCGGATGTGGCACAAGATGCGGATTAAAGGGTTTGTAGATATAAGTCCTGAGATGCTTCAGTCAAGTTTTCAGAGGTCCGCATGGAGTTATGAAGAAGCTGTGTTCGATTAAGTTAGACCTGTTCAGGGAGGTGCTCCGGTATGATAAAGGATTACAAAAAGGTCCGGAGAGATCCGGAAGTGCACGATCTTGTCTTGCGGATTGGACAGAGTGTTTGGGATGTTCTTGTAATATGTTACCTAGATTTATTCATGATTTAAAGATTCGGATGATATTCAGTGATCAGGACTAATCCGGGATACTCCAAGCTGTCCAGACATGGTAAACCGGAATAATGCAGGTGAAGCATTTATTGCAGACAGATATTAGGGTTTGCGGAGCAATATAAGGGATTTCTCAAAAGTTATCTGCACATTCTACACTTGAGAAGAAGCGAATAGTGGAGCTCTGCAAACAAGGTTCATCAAGCACACCAAGGATCTCCTGCCGAAGCTATTGCATAAAGAAATCAATCCAACCACTCCGTGCAAACCGAAGGCGCATAAGGTATTCTTCGTTTTTCATTGCCTCACTGCAAATCTTTGAAGAATGGCTACTCCAAACATAGTTAAGATCTCTGATAGACCTCGCCCCTCATTCAAGAAACATCCCTACAAATCGTTGGAGGTAGATCCACTAGGAGCCTTCTCTAGTGTTCCCCACGGAGTCTTACATACTGAAGATATTAGGGTTTACATACACGCAAACATTGAGGAATTTGGGGAATTCAAATTAAGAGACCTCTATCACAAACAACTGATAGACAATGCTTTTGAGCTCAAACCAGAGTATAAGGGTATCCAGAAGAAACAATTTGAGCAATTCATTCATTTCCCTAGCTTTGAAGAAGATGAATGGGTCCGGTATGTACTGAGCAGGATGCATGACAACTTCCTTTGGCTAGATAGACCCTGCAAGATCACAAAAGAAGCAATTAGAGCAGTAACTGGTCTATACTCTTCCGGGGGGGTACCTATCCTCAAATCTGTCAAGAACAACGTTGTAACTGAGACCACCGGATCAAAATATGATAAGAGAGCAATGACCATTGAAGATATTTTGGATCCGGATATCAAATATGCATCAATGATAATAGGATACAAGATCTATCACTCCAGCAGGGAGAATTCTGTATCCGGAACTGCAATATACACAGCATATGAAATGCTAAGAAAGAATGCAGATTATGATCTTTGTGAACTACTACTAAGCCAATTGATGGAAAATGTACAGAAAATCAAGAAAGACAAGAAGAACTCCTTTAAGTATGGTACTCTCATTATATGTCTATTCTTTTACTTCATGAATGAGCTACCCGGAACAAGTGGATGGGTATGGCAGAATGACAAACCTGTTGCAGTCCAGATAAGAGACTATCTGCATGGACTTGGGGATGCAAAAGCGAGGAATACAGCTCTATGGGGATACTTCAAAAACTTTCAGAGCATGATGCAAGCAAGAGAGAGAATTCCCCAGTCACTCATTGAGAAATACAAGGACTCAGTATGTTTTATGGTTGACACTGATCAGTGCCTAATGGAGGCAGTGGAGCCAAGGACTGTCTGGATCATGCCCATGGGGTATGAAGTTGATGAACAGATAGTAGAGCTGCATGTTCAACACATGCTAAGTCAGCCCAAAGATCCTAAGGCAGAAAGGTTTGGAACCTTTGAGGAGCTGAGCGTGAAATTACATGTAGAACTCAGGGAACCTGAGATTAAGAGAAAAGTGAGAAAAGAAGTAGAGCACATTGCTCAAGGCCTGGGCATCTCAAAAGAGGCACTTGATGCCAACCGGGAAAAGAGGAGAAAGGCTGAGGAAGAAGAGAAAAGCAAAGAAAGTGCTCCGGTTGAAACCCCCACCCGGACCAGATCATCAAAGAGATCTGCACCTTCCACAACCAAAAGCTCAAAACCGGAAGTCCAGGCATCCGGTAAAAGATCCAAGACAAAAGCATCAAGGGCTTATGAAAGCCAAAAGGATGAAGAGGAGACAGAATCAGATGAAGGAGTAAGAGAAGTAAAGAAACAGAAAAAGAAAGGATCCGGTAAGCCCTCCACAGACCAAGACAAGGAGGAAATGGCAGAGGTAACTGTTGAAAAGCCCACTCTGTCACTAGAGAGCATAATCAAGTCGGTCACGGTGGATGGAAACCTTCAACCAATGACTGAATCCTATGATGACTTCAGTGAGGCAGACCAAAAGACTCTGCAGGAAGCCACAGTTAAATATCTGAACACATACAATAAGGCTTTCATTGAGATCATATCACTCATTCCTAAAAGCCTAGAGAAGGAAATGGAAGTAAGAAAGAATAATGCTCATGCCAAAGATCTTGAGATCCGGGAGCAGATAGCTATTCAGCTATATCCTCAAATTGATCCCAAGACAATGAACATGATCTTCAAGGACTGCAGAGATGAGTTCAGAAGTAAAGCCAGGATGAATCAGCTCATGCTTGGTGAGACTGACAAAGTGGCACAAGAGACAGAAGAGATCCTCCGGAAGGCCTTCAAAAGGTTCAATCTTCCTGTTGTAGAGGACTTAGGTGCAGAAACAGCTGCTGATTTGGAATCTTCTGTTCCGGAAGAAGTGAGCCATGAACAGACAAGTGAGGACTTGGGACCCTCTGCTCCAGAAGAAGTGGCTCATGAGCAAGCAAGCATCTCTCCTCCGGTTTCCCCTACAGTCTCCGGATCCAAAGAAGAAGAGCAATTGCAGGAGAAGGAAGCAGTGGTGACAGACAAAGAGGTTGACAGTTCTAAGACTGCAGAAGAAAAGAAACATCTGTCTCCGGCAAGAGACACTGCACAAACTGTTCAACAATTTTTGAGCAAAGAAACTCTAGAGATTGATGAACCGGAGCTTCTAAAAGGTCCATTTGATTTTGACTCTCTCTCTCCGGTACAAACAATGAAGATAGCTTCATTTGCAAATGCCAAGGCAAATGAAAAGCTCCTGAAGTCTCATATGGAAGACTGTGAGTTGATAGAAGCTGCTTCCGGAGTACTTGTAAAGATCATGCCATCAATCCAAATAGATCCGACTGCCTCCACTTCCGGTAATCTAAAAACCTTAGTCAGCAGTATTGATACACATTTTAATTCTCTAGAAAAATCAGCTGAAGACAAGGTCCGGAAGGAATTTTTGGATAAGAGATTTTCTGAAATATTAGAATTAATCTCTAAGGATAGGAAGATTGTAAGCATTGGAATAAAGAGTTTAGAAAATGCTCTTAAGGATGGCGGTGACATCTACAAATTTTGTATATCTTGGTCAAAGGCAACAGCAGCAATTGACAAGAAAATAAAAGAGGAACAGGACAAGCTTCAAAGCTTATCTCAAAATTTTGATCCTCTCTCTTCCTCTATAATAAATCAAGAATGTCAGACTATTGCAGTCTTGAATGAAATAAAGAATCTTGAGAAGGAGAGGAAGAACATTATCAACCGGATGGGAGAACTTAGAAGGATTATAGTCCCTAAGTTGGAAACCATGCATGAGGCCATCAGTGATGCCCAGACCACCGCCCATACAAAAGATCCGACAGATCTCAGGCGGGCAGAAGCTTTTGCATTTTTGTTGAGTGGTCACATTTCAATCTTGGACAGAATGAAGCTAAGTTGGGCTACTGAAATGGTTCAACTGCAGACATCCTTTGCAGACATTCTGCAGTATATGTGAGTATGTAAATATGCGGCTATATATAGAAAATTTTTGAAAATTTTGGTGTGCGGACCCTACCCTTTGCCATTGATGTCAAAGGGGGAGTGAGGAGCAGTGAAAAATGAGGAATCCAACTCAGGGAGAGTTCCGGAAATTGTATATAAAGACAGAGCATCAGCAGAGGGGGAGCATAGTGTAAACACTTAGTCATTTTTCACTAAGTGTTGCCATCAATGCCAAAGGGGGAGATTGTTGGCAAGAGACACTATATGGATTCATGGTTGTTGTCATTGATGGCAACAAAGGTCATTCCACATATCCGCAAGTCATGATATATCTCTACCGGAAGTCAGATTGAAGATTGTTGTGGTCCGGTGAACAAGAACAGAGCATGTGGCAAGGTCCGACAGATTGGTCCGGATCTCTCAGAGGAAGTGTCTTGGCACAGTGCGGATCTGGGGAAGTCAAGAGGACTATCTTGAGTAGTATATTCCAAGGATTTAGCCTCCGGAGATGGACAAAGAAAAAGATATGAATAGTTGAGTACCGGATTCCTGAGAGACAGTGAAAACAGAGGAAGAACTGACTGACTGAGTATCAAACTACTTTCCGGATGTGTTACAGACGATGATAAAGGTTGCGGAGGCATGAATCATGTTTGGCCGACATAATTGATGATATCTACAAGTATATGCTTGATCCGCATTGCTTGGTGAGCAAGGATTCAGCCGACAGAACTAAGTTTGTAAGAAACTAGACTATTCCGGATGCCGACTAGAAAGATGATGAAATTACTTGTGCGGATATATATAGAGGATGGATTTAGTTGTAAAGGGTGTGAAGTGTATGTGAGGATATGCGAACAAGTCCAGAATAGAGCAGAAGAAACAAGAAAGATCCGGTATGTGAAAGGACAGCAGACTAAAGAACAGAGGAAAGATGAAGTGCAGCAGATCAGTATACTGAACCTAACCGGAACTGAACTCCAGCATATGCAGATGCTTCCAATCAGTTCAAGACTGTGATTCTTATCACTTTGTAAGACAGTGTGTCTTCTTGTAGGCAGTGAGCCTCTTGTGAGCAGTGTGCTCGGGCAGTGAGCCCTAATTGGCAAGTGCCATTTTTGTAATTTCCTATTCTTCTAACAGAGAATAATTCTTGGGTTAATCACCCCGTGGTTTTCTCCCTTAACAGGGTTTCCACGTCAAAAATACTGTGTCATGTGTTTCTTATTTCATGGTTAATGTTTTATGTTTGATGTTATGCTGCTTCAATTAAAAGGAAAGTTTAATAAGGGAAATAATTAGGATAACTGATTCACCCCCCCCTCTCAGTTATCAACAATACTAGCAAAGTCACCAAGTGATTGGAAGGATTCTGTGAAGGAAAGAATCAAGAACACCACCAAAATCCTGATCCTTGATAGTCTTTAAGCTTTTGGACTGCTGAAATTAGTAGATTTGAACTTGTAGAGTCACCAAGTGTTAAAGATTTTGCCTCCAAAGACTAATCTTGCTGATATACACACTGAATATCAGCAATGAATGAGAACTTATGGACTATAATAGTTTGATTTGTCCCACTGGGCATGCCAAAAATTGTTGTCACAAAGGATTGCACCCTGAATGCTAAGCCTTAAAGCTTGGAAATCCTATGCAACATGAGAACATTCTCACACTATGGATTGTCTATGATGAGAATGAACCTCTGGAAGAGTTGGCTCCCTTTAAATGTCCCTTGCATTTGAAATACTTTCATGGGAAAAGGGATAGAAGCATGATTAAATAAAATGAAACTTATCCTAAGGGGTGATGCACCAATGATTGAATCCTAATTTGCAACTGATTCACAACTATTTTTCAATATATCTACTCTCACAACTCAAACTGAACAATCTTATCACAAAAATGCTTCACAGAAAGGCATGAAAATAGTCCACTTTTTCTAAAGGAAAACCAAAGTTTTTCACAACCTTAAAAGTAAAGAATCACTTGCACAATCTGTAACCTGTGGTAAAATATGCACTGATGTATACTTGCGTTAATAGAATGAGAAGAAAACTTAAAGGTTTCATTTTAAAACATAGTAAATCTTTATCAAATAATTCATAAGATAACAAGACACCTAAATCTGAATAGAAGAACACCTAATTTTATTGAGAAATAGAAGGAAAACTCTACAATAACTATGTAATCTGCTGAAAAGAAAACTACTGCTATATAAAAACCTATAAAATATGCTGAGTTACATTACTCAATCTATCTCTGCAATGTGCAAAGGCAAGAGAAAAGCAAGAACTGAGAAAAAAGCATAAGCTTTTTCTCCTATAATAAAAAAATCTATCTCCAAAAGCCAAGGGGGCTCAACTCTAGTCTAACTGGACTCCAAATGATGCATGAATAGATTAAAAAAGTAACTCCTAGTTGTTGGGTGAGCAAGAGGGAAAAGCCTTAAAATTAGGGCTCATAACTGCTCCAAAATGAGCTATTTTAGCTCAGAACTCCTCCTCCCAAGGTGTTTGACCAAAAAACTACCAAAAATAGCTTAGTTTGACTCTAAGTAAAAAATAGAAGTGAAGTAACCTTCTGCATATGTTTCCAACCTTAGTTTGAACTCTCTCTCTCCTTTGCATGATTTGAGGGAAAAATTATATTATTTTTAACAAATATTAAGGGTAATATATGTTTGTGTTTTACCTCAGTAGGTGTTGCATGATCATCTTGGTAATATTAAGCTAAATTAAATAATTTTACCCTTAATAAATGTTAAGATATAATATGCTTGTCTTTTTCACATGCAAAAAGAAAGAAATGTGACATGATTACATTTACAACTACTTCTCTCCTCCAACCTTTGTTTACAACTCAAGAGGCTTATAATAACGCCCTTTCTGCTTTTGACTTATGAAAGATTTTCAAATATGTTAAGAAATGATCTAAGTCAAAAGAAAACTCAAATAGCCCTTCTCTTTTTAAACCTTAATCATATTTCTTTAAAGTTTAAGGTTTAAAAGATCTTAAAGAAAAGTCAAAGAAAACCCATCATCACCTTATAACTCCATGTCTCTCATGGGTTCATTATGTTGGCAAGAGACACTGCTAGGCATAATAGATGTTGTCATTTATGGAAACTAAGATCATCCCAGTCATCCACATAACACAATTTGTTCATACCAGAAGTCAGATTTAGAATTTGTCTAAGTCAGGACAACTAGGAACAGAGAAATAATAGGGTCTGGTATTTTAGTCTAGATCTCTCTGGTGGGAAGTCATGAGTGGCTGTGAATCTAAGGGAGTCATATGCATTGTTAAGATAGTCTAACTCCATATTTTTGTCCTTCGGTGATAAAGGATTCAAAAGATATTAGCCTCTAAGTGCTAGGTTCTAGTCTGTCAGAACAGACTGAAGAAGAACATGCCGACCTTGTAGAAGATCTTGATTCCGAATGTATGGAAGTTGTTTATTGGACAAATCATGATGATCAGTGATAGTGGCTGACATGAGTAAAAATTATCAAGATCAAGTTTTGGTCTGCACCTCAATTTATGTATAAATCTAATCGACAGAACAAAGCATTCATAAATGTTATAAGTGTTGTTGAAGCTAGCTGTTAGAATGATTGTAGATCATATTATGGATATATATAGCCAATGGAATTGGGTGATTAAGTGTGTTAAGTATGCAAAGGTGTATGTGAGAAGAGAAGAATCCAAAGTGCGAATGAAGGTAGAACAGTAAGAAGAGCAGATCAAGATGAAATGTGTAAGATCAGTTTTTGTACTTAACTGGAACTGAAACTTTTGCATGAGTAGATGCTATAAATTAGTTCAGACCTTTGTTATTTTTGTTGTAGTATTTCCAAAGGCAGTGAGCCTCCTTTTGAGAAGTGAGCTCTGGGTAGTGAGCCCAAATGCATGTGCATTCCCATTTGTAAAAATACTTTTAACAGAGTATTAATTTTTGGGTTAACCCCCACCATGGTTTTTCCCTTAACCGGGTTTCCACGTCAAAATCTTGGTGTCTAATGTGTTATTTAAGTATTCTATTTATATGTTATTGATTGATGCTAAAATGTTTATATCATTGAATTGATTATAAGACACTGAAAGAAGAAAAGAAAGTAAATATGTGACAACCGATTCACCCCCCTAGTTGTCTAGACCTAGACCAATAATTGGCATCAAAGCAATGTTCCTTTGAAAAGCCTAACAACCTAAGGAAAAGATCTTGGAAGGAGTCTGAAATGGGTTCACTAAAAGATCAATTTCAAGTGGCACTAGAAGAGCTTGTTCAGTCTAAAGAAGAAATCAAAAATTTGAAAGGTGAACTCAAAGATGCTAATGATACCATTGAATTGTTAAAAGATAAATTAAAGAAATCTCTACAAAGGAAAAAGGAACTACTTCTACAGCTATCCAATTTACTTGAAGAAAATGGCATGAATGAAGTTTTGGAAGAAAAGACAAAGGAATGTGAGAAGCTATCAAAAGAAGTTGCTGTTCTAAAAATTGAAATGGAATCTAGAATAATGAGGCAAACCAAAGAAGGTGAAGATAGGAAGAAAATTGAAGAAGATCTGAATCAAAAACTAAGAGAAAGAACTAAAGAATATTGCAAATTGGATAGAATAGCTGAACATCTAGAATCTGATCTACAAGCAAGTAGAGACAATGAGAGAGAACTTGAAAGGCAAATTGTCATTCTCAAACATGAACTAGAAGTTGCAAATGAATATAAGGAGGAGTTCAAGATAAGCTCAACAAAACTAGAAGTACTACTCGAAGGACAAAAAGGGGCTAATGACAAGCATGGTCTTGGATATGAGAAAGGTGAAAGCTCTGAATCTGGATAGAAAAATTTTCAATCTAGGAATGGGAGAAACATAACTAGAAAGTCCCCAGTAAGACAACCTAATGCTCAAAGATATCCTTCATTCAATGGAAATTGCTTCAACTGCAACAAGTTTGGTCATAGAGCTACTCAGTGCAGAAGCAGAGTACGTCAAAATGGTCCATCATTTTCCAGTTAATGCTTCAAATGTAAGAGGTATGGCCATAGATCAAATGAATGTAGAAATATGGAGATGAATATTGCTAACAATATAAGAATTAGCAATTCTTTCAATGGTTACTACTTTGTTTGCAATGGATTTGGACACATAGCTAATTAGTGCAGATCAAGAGAAAATCAGGTTTACAAGAAAAGAAATATTGTGTGCTTTAACTACAATAAATTTGGTCATACTGCAAGATTCTGTAGAAGTAGGGACAATGAAAGAAGTGGTCCGATAAGCAGAAAACCGGATGAGCAGAGACAAAATAAAGGTAAAAGAAAAATTGAAACGAATGAGACTCAGAATGAATCAAACAAGATATGGGTCAAGAAAACAAATATGGATGATAATAATGGATCCACACCAGAATTCAGTGCTAAAAATTCCTCTAGGAATTAATTTGAGAGCCTTGGCTCATGGGGAGCAGTATTGTAAATCAAATTCCCCTAACTAGTAAGTGAGTGGCTAGATTTGACAAAATAAGAAAATGTATCCTAAATTGACTTAGAATGGTTGGAAAGAACTCTAGAAGAAAAGAGGTGAACATGGCAGATTGCGAAGTAATTTATGTGAAACTGTTCAATAAACTAAAGCAACCATATGTATTGGGGAAGAGCATTTATTACAAAGACAAATTAGGTATTGTAGAACATAAAAAGATCATTCATTCCTCATTTAGACCACTTTGCATCAGAAGAAAGCAAGAAGAGGAGAAGTGAATGAGTTCAGAGTTGAGAATTTCCAAAAATTAAAGCACGAAGAAGATCTCCAAGCTAAACCCTAATCTACGGAACAAGGTATTTCTGTTTTCTATGAAACTTATTGAATTCTCAATCTCTGCAAATGGCTACACCTTTACTTGTTGATGTCACTAAGAGGCCTTGACCCAAATTCAAGAAGCATCCCTATAAATTTGTTGAAGTCGAGCCACTATGTGCCTTCTCGAGTGTCCCATATGGGGTTTTTCATGTTGAAGATATTAGGGCATACATTCATTGCAATCTAGAAGAATTTGGGAATCTAAAACTGATAGAGTTGTTTAAGAATCATTTGAAAGATGATAACTACCAACTGAGACCTAAATTTGAAGCCCTTGAGCAAACACTTTCTGTAAATGATTAAATTTTCATCTTTTGATGAAAATGAATGGGTTTGATACATCTTAAGCCAAATACATGATGAATTCTTGTGGCTAATGAAACCATTTAAGATCACAAAGGATGTTATCAAGACTATAAATGGGTTGAACTCCTCCAACAGATTACCCATGTTGAAATCCATTAAAAACCAGATAGTAACTGATGCTACCAGTGCCAAGTTTGACAAAAGGGCAATGACCATCAATGATATGACAGAACTAGATGTTAAATTTGCCTCCATGGTAATCAGGTACAAGATTTATCAATCAAGCAGGGAAAATTCAGTCTCCGGGACTGCAATATATGTAGCCTATAAGATGTTAAAGGAGAATGCAGACTATGATATGTGTGAATTACTACAAAATCAGCTGATAGAGAATGTGAGAAAAATCAAAAGAGATAAGAAAAAATCCTTCAAATATGGTTCCTTGATCATATGCCTATTTTTCTATTTTATGAATGAAGTGCCTGGAGTGCAAGGTGTGCACTAGACAAATGATAGACTAGTGGCAATCCAGATAAGAGACCATTTACATAATCTTGGAGATTCAGGATAATAAAAGACTACAATTTGGGCATATTTCAAAAACTTCTAGAGCCTGATGCATGCAAGGGAAAGAATCCCTAGTTCAGTCATAGAAAAGTATGAAAATGAAATATGTTTTATGGTAGACATAGATCAATGTTTGATGGAGGATTTAGAACCAAGAATAGTATGGATAATGTCTATGGGTCATGAAGTGGATGAGGAAATTCTAGACATGTATGCTCAACATCTTTTAAGCACACCTAAAGATACCTCTGTGGAAAGGTTTGGAATCTACAAGGAATTAAGTCTAAAATTACATGTGGAGTTTAAATAGCCTGAGACCAAGAGGAAAGTGCAAAGACAAGTTAAAAGGTATGCTGAGAGCATTAGCCTAAGCAAGGAGGTAGTAAAGTAGAACAGAGAAAGAATCAAAAAGATGAACAAGAGCATTGAGCAGACTATAGAAGAAAAAGTAGAAAGTCAACCGATAGTCACTCCGAAAATCCCACCAAGTTCTTCAAGGAAGACAAGGAGTTCTGTAACTCCTGCTGAGAAACTCAAGTCCACTTCCACCAAGAAGTTGGAAGTTACTCCATCTGGTGATGGAGGCAAAAGGAAGAAAACCAAGGCCACAAGAATCCATATAAGCACAAAAGATGATGAGGAGACATAGATAGATGAAGAAGTGAAAGAAATAAGATCCAAGAAGGTCAAAACTTCAAAGACTTCTGAAGACTGGCCTTTCGGAAGCAATAAGGCCAGTAAAAAGCAAGTAACCAGTAAGGTCTCTATGATTATTGATAAAATTGTAAAAACAATCACTGTTCACAGAAATTTAAGACCTATCAGAGTTTACTATGATAACCTTGATCAAGAAAACAAGAAAACTTTAGAAGATGCCGTTATCATATACCTGAATAAATTCAATAGAGCCCTGTTGGAAATCTTACAAGAACTTTCTAAAAGTTTGAGGAAAGTAATGGAAATGAGGAAAGAAGTAGCTAAGGATAAAGACACAAAACTCAAAGAGTACGTTCTCTCCTCTTTGTGCCATATAATGACCAGAAAAGTAGATAAAATCCTCAAAGAAGTTAAAGACAAATTAAGAAGCAAGGTTCAGATGAACAAGATAATGCTTGGTGAGACTGAGTTAATTGCAAAGGAAACAGAGGAAATTCTAAGAAAGGATTTAGACAAAAATAAATACTATATTGTTTCAGAAAAACAAGTGGAAGAAGACAATCCTCCTGCTCCAGAATGAGAAGCTCCTGAAGAAGAAAATATCAAGAGAATTGACAACCAAAGTACTACTCTAGATCCTCTGAAACTAATCCATGAGGAGACTAATGATGGACTTGATCCAAATATTGGAGAAGTTTAGGAAGAGGAACAAGTCAATCAAGACATAGATATGGTAGACAAAATAGTTGATGCAGGGGTTACTCCACCACCCGATCACTCTGGAAAGGAAGAGGATATTGCTACCACACAGAGCCCTCTAGATCAGGTAGCAAGTGGTGAGCAAATAGAAAAGAGTCCCTCAGAAGAGAACACAGAGAAGAGTAAAACAAAGAAAGAGGAAGAAAAAGGAAAGGAAGATAAGGTAGAAGAAGATGGTGCAAACATTGAAGCACCTAAAATAGATGTTGAGAAATCAAATGAACAAAAGGATGGTTCTAAAATGGTTGCAAGAGACACTATAGATGTAGTAAAAGGTCTTCTTGAGAAAGAAATGATTGAACTTGATGAGCCTAAGCTACTCCAAGGTCTAGCCAATCTAGATACTCTCTATCCAATTCAATTGATGATAATAGCATCATTCACCCAAGTAAAGGCCAGAGAAAAGACGTTAAAGTCCCACATGGAGGACAATGAGCTATTGGGGCTTGCAACCAGAATTCTAGAGAAATTAATGCCAACCTATTAGAAGAATCAAAATTATTCCCCCTCTAGACATCTAAAAAATCTTGTAAGTTTAGTAAACTCACATTTTGAGTCTTTTGAAAAGTCTGCGGAGGCAAAAGTTTAGAAAGAGTTCTTGAACAAGAAATTCAGTCAACTTAAGAATCTAATAAGGAGTGATAGGTTGATACTGGGCATTAGCATAAAGAGCATTCAGAATGCTCTAAGAGATGGAGGAGATGTATATAAGTTTTATCTAACATGGTCTAAGGTTAATGAGGATATTGAGAAGAAGATAAAGGAACAAGAACAAAAAATATCAGTTCTATCTCAAAATTTTGATCCTCTAACCGCCTCTCCTATAAGCCAAGAATGTTAGGTTATTAGCCTGATAGATGAAATAAAGGGACTAATAAAAGAGAAAGGCAATACAATGAAGAGGATGTCTGAACTCTATGGATTGATTGCCCCCAAGTTGGAATCGATGCATAATGCCTTATCGGAAGCCCATAATGCACTTCAGACAAGTGATCCTCCAGATCTAGCAAAGGCAGAAGCTTATGAATTTTTTTTGAGTGGGCACATCTCAATTTTGGATGGAATAAAGAGCACTTGGGCCTCCAAACTTGTGCAAATAAAAGCTAGTTTTGCAGACATCCTCAAGTTCATGTGAATAGAACTTAATGATTACTTTCACATATGCGGCAATGTATACATAAATTTTGGAGAATTTTGGCCTATGGACCCCACCCTTTGCCATTGATGTCAAAGGGGGAGTGAAGGGCAGTGAAAAATGAGGTATTCAGCAAAGGGGGAGCAATGGAACAAGTAAAATGCACGAATATACAGACAAAGGGAGAGTTGCACAGACAATGGAAAGAGACACTGCTAGGCATAATAGATGTTGTCATTGATGGCAACTAAGATCATCCCAATCATCCACATAACACAATTTGTTCATACTAGAAGTCAGATTCATAATTCATCTAAGTCAAGACAGCTAGGAACAGAGCAATAATAGGGTTCAATATTTTGGTCTGGATCTCTCCAGTGGGAAGTCATGAGTAGCTGCAGATCTAGGGGAGTCATATGCATTGTCAAGATAGTCTAACTCTAGTTTTTTGTCCTCCAGTGATAAAGGATTCAAAAGATTAGCCTCTAAGTGTCAAGTTCCAGTCTCTCAGAATAGACTGAAGAAGAACAGGCCGACCCTGTAGAAGATCTTGATTCTTGATGTATGGAAGTTGTTTATTAAACAAACCATGATGATCAATGATAGTGGCTGACATGAGTAATGATTATCAAGATCAAGTTTTGGTCTGCACCTCAAGTTATGCATAGATCTAACCGATAGAGCAGAGCATTCATAAATGTTCTAAGTGTTGTTGAAGCCGACTATTAGAATGATTGTAGATCATATTGCAGATATATATAGCCAATGGAATTAGGTGATTAAGTGTGTGAAGTATGCAAAGAAGGTGTATGTGAGAAGAGAAGAAATCCAAAGTGTGAATGAAGGAAGAACAATAAGAAGAGCAGATCAAGATGAAATGTGTAAGATCAGTTTTTGTACTTAACTGAAACTAAAACTCTTGCATGAGTAGATGCTATAAATTAGTTTAGACCTCTGTTATTTTTGTTGTAGTATTTCCAAAGGTAGTGAGCCTCCTTTTGAGAAATGAGCTCTGGGTAGTGAGCCTAGATGCATGTGCACTCCCATTTGTAAAAATATTTTTAACAGAGTATTAATTTTGTGGGTTAACCCCCATTATGGTTTTTCCCTTAACTGGGTTTCCATGTCAAAATCTTGGTGTCTAATGTGTTATTTAAGTTTTTTGTTTATATGTTATTGATTGATACTGGAATGTTTATATCATTGAATTGATTATAGGAGATTGAAAGAAGAAAAGAAAGTAAATGCGTGACAACTGATTCACCCCTCCTCTCAGTTGTCTAGACCTAGACCAACACATTATGCCTCTTTAGGCTTTCACACATAGAAAAAGTGTTGACCAAGGGGATCCTTTACTTGTAATGATTTTTTTAAAAGTAAAAAAGACTTGATGCACCATCTAGGGAAATCTTGACAAAGGGAAAACAAACCCTAAATTTTATTTCACTTTTCTTCTCTATCCTTTTGTTGCTCTGTATTTGTGCCACCATGGAGGTTTTGAAGGTCATGTTGAAGGGTGTTCTTCATTCTATGTCACTAGTTCTTTGATACTGGTGAGTTTCTCCTCCTTTCATATAGTACAAACTATTCCTTTTTGTTGTTCCATGTGCATGTGCGTGCATTTTCTGCCATTTTGTTGATTATTGCATGAACAACACACTAAAACCTCTAGTTTCTTGCTTCATAGTAAGGAAATGCTTAATAAATTAATTTACTTTGGCTCTTGTGAGTGGTATCTGTAGCTATTTATTTCTAATGTCCTTTTGATGCAAAAATACAACATTTCTTACTCTTTACCATGACCTCTATGTACAGGAAAAGGAGAAAAATCTTGCCATTCTCTGTAGCTTCTTTTTGCCATATTATGGAACTATGAAAGTTTACTTTATATCTGTCAAAACCCTACTAGGGTTACATGGAAACCATGGCACTTTGTTACTTACTTGCACATTGAAAAGAGAAAGGAAGAAACTAAGGTTATGAAAAGCTTTCTCTTAAAAAATGCTTGGAAAATTGCTTTATTGGTCTCCCTATTTTCACACATTACTATTCCATGTTATGATAGGCCATATAAGGGTGGCCCTTATTTTCCAACCCTTACTAGGGTTTCATGAACTTTGTGAAGAAACTCCCTTGGACAGTTGATAGTGACTGTTTAAACCTTATGGTGTTGCTATCCTTCAAGGATGAATATAATCTTGTACCTTCTAAGGGCTTCCATTTAATCTATATGTTCATTCACTCTACATTCTATGCACCTCTAAATGTGAGTACTCTCTTCCTTCTTCTATAGTAGCAAGCTACCTACTAGATTTGGATGTTATTTCCATTTTGACTTCTTGAAAAGATATAAGACTAATCCCAATGGGGATGTAATTGTGCTTCTTTGCATTTATTGTGTCATGGTTGGTGTGGTTTACTCCTGAGATGGCTTTTTACGATAAGCTTGCATAAGTTGTTTATAATAGATATGGTATCTCCTTGCTTTATGATTGTCCCGTTGTGACTTTGTATACATGATGCTTTGAAGGTTTAACTGTTCCTATTATGTCCATGTTTCTCTTCTAGATGATTGTCATACACGACTATTTTGGTTGCTATGAATCCTTTTTAGCAATAATGGTTTCTTTTGTTTACTGTACTTGCTCTTGGTAAGACCTCATGTATCCTTGCTCTTCCATAGGGTTAGGCTACTTTATGACAACCTTTATGTTATCACTCAAGCCTATTACTTTCTACTATACTCAAATGACATCCGTTGTGATTTCTATCAAGTTGGTGTATGGTATGATCTCATCAGTGGCTTGGTCTATATGACCTGAGATGATGGTTTGAGATGATACCAGACCTAAGACTATAGATTATAGAAAACATACCACTCATGATATATATTATCTTCACTGTCTTCATCACGATGGTAAATGATCTGGACTGCACCCTTTGCACTATTTCTTAGGCCTTGTATTATGATCTTGTAGGTTTAATAGGCTTCACAGTATCCTTTGCCTTAAGATGACTACTCTAATTAGCCTTTTGATAGTTTACATAAACTTATATGCCAATTATGGCCTTTAGGATGACTCATACCTATGAAATCAATCAATATTTCTATGCAAACCTGTACTGACCCTAAAAAAATCACTCTCCTTTAGAATTTGAACATAGAAACTCCATACCTGAGTCTTTGAAATGCATTACCTAGGATTGATTTCCATAGTCTTCTTTCTAGACAGGTAACCAACTATATTAGTGTCTCCTTAATTTTCTGGTAACTACTAATTGCTGTTGATAGTAATTTTACTGACTATTTCCTTGCTCACTGTTTAGTAACTTTGTATGACTATCTTCAATAGTCTCTCTCTTTACTACAATCTTTTCCTCCTTTAACTGTCCTTTATATGCTATGATTTTGCTTCTCCTTTATCATTTTCACAACTTTTCTATTGCCTCATGCCTTTCTAGAGCAGAAACAAAGTCTTCAACATGACAGGGTTTTATATCTCCTCCTTTCCTTTCTTTTCACAAACATGCCTTCAAACATGACTGTCACTTCACAATAGATCCATGTCATCCTTACAAGATCCTACTACTTAACTACTACTCTGGCTCATTAGTTGTGGTAACAGTAATTTATCTCTGCTCATGAAAAGAGTAACATGACTATGATAAGGGTTGAGATAAGGTTTTTACATGTGTGAGTTTCTCATTGCTACCCTCCTTTGTCCTGCTTAGTGCTCAGATTATGACTACGATGGTTCTAACTGCTCTATGTTTATCATTTCTTACATTATGAAAATGGTATAGAGCTAAGGATCCTCTCTCGTGCTTGTATGTTTCTATTCATTCCTAAATCCTTATGGTTGCACGCTTGCATCTAAGTGACTCTTTGTCTTTTAACTATTCTTCCTTTGATGCTTATGGATGATGGCATGTATGATGGCATGTATATCTAATGTTAATACATATAGATTGTGAAGGCATCTTAAGCTCTAACCCCCTTTCCCACTTTCTCTTGCAGGAGCCTTTTAGGAGCGATGGAGAAGAACTTGAAGACAACCATCCATGGGGATCCATTGTTCAGGAAAAGATGGACCCCCATTCCTTTTCTATATGTTTCTCTTACTTCACATGTATATGCTATTGTTTATTCCATTTGTACAATTATTCCCATGGCTTATGTGGGAAACTATGAACATATCATCTCTTATGAATATAAATGACTTTTATGCAATGATTTATACATTGTTCTTTTGTAAAACAATCAATTGCATAATGAAATACATCTGTATACTATTGCATGTTCTAAAACTTGTTATAATCATAGATAAGTTCAACAAGTGTGTGTTCCTTTCTCATTTGAACAAAATGCACTCATGTCTTCTTGTCAACCTTAGGATGCTTCCTATTCAGGTGGGATGTCTTCCCCCACCCTTGTCTGGCTCATGGAACAACTCTTGCTAAGTTGTTACATGATTCAGTTGATGGTGATGATTGGGAAGACCTTCTAACTGCATAGTAGGCCTTCTAGGTTTGGTTGTCCCCACTGTAACTTTGTGTTATTCTAGCTAGGCCTAATTGGGAAAAAATGCACAATTAGGTAACAATACCAACATACCATGCTTGCACTCCTTTATCTCTTACAATCATAAGAGCTCAAATTCTTGATAAGTTTGAGACTCCTCACTTTGAAAAGTACAATGGTAAAGGTGATCATAATACTCATGTGGTAGCATTCACAGCTATGTGTAGTGATTTCTTCTTCGATGAGGACTTGCTTGCAAAACTCTTCCCGTGATCCCTCAAAGATACCACTTTGAAATAGTTTTTCTTATTAACTTTGAATTCAATACACTCTTTCTCACAGCTTGTTTATCAATTCTTGCAACATTTCCAAGAAAATATTGGACTTCTGGTCTCACTGATTGATTTAGTTCATTGTAAGAAAGGTTAGAAAGAAAAGTTAATTGACTTCATCAATTGATATCAAGCTCTTCTCACATAGATACAATATCTGATTATAGATGAGGATGTTCAGATGGTATTCATTATTAATCTATAACCTAAAATCCATGATAAAATTCTCTTGATGAAGTATAGATCTTTTCAACATCTATGCACAACTCTTCGTGATTACCAGCTTTCATCTAGTTAGTATGAGAATCAAAACTCATTAGCTCAAGTTGGTCAATCCACAATTGGAACATCTCATAACAAATTTAAGAGAAATAACAAGAGTTTTATCAAGAACAATGGACAACATTCAAATAGTTTTCAATCACAAGTGTCCTCTATCAATAATCCCAAATGAGCATCATTTCAATTCAGACAACAACAAAGATAGTTTACTCCATTATCTGATTCTCTCCAATCAATTATGAATCAAACAATAAGCAACAATCTTTTGAAGCTTCCTCTTGTTAAACCATTCAATAGAAATAAGATACAAGGACCTTCATTTGATGTCGATGCCTATTGTAACTATCACCGCTTACAAGGACATGACACCGAATGATGTATGCATCTTAAACAGAAAATTCAAGACCTCATCGATTCTAATATAATACAGGTAACTAGTGTGAATAACAATGGAAACAAGTCAATCACCCCTCTGAATCAAAATTTATAGATCTTCACTACTCCTTTTTCTAAGCATAATGACAACAATTTGGTCATTGTGAAACAAAATACAATAGAGCAGGAAGATGACTACCTCGACTATGATGAAATAATTGGTATGATAGAAGTGGATAAGGAGAAGACTAGTAATTCATCTCATCCACAAGGGAAAGGTATCTATGTTGAGGTTCCTCTATCATTATCCCTTCAAGGATTGGGAGACAACTAGAATGCACCAAATACACATATTGAGAAACCTCAATAGGATAACATTAAGCAAGAAAAAGTTGTCACGATGGAAAGTATCCCATTTCATCATGACAAACTCCTTCATCAAGAAAATCATAATAAGAAAGCAAAAGACTGAAAAAGAACAAGGTGGGTATTATCTGTAGAAATAAGTAATGATTCCCCTCCTTGAAAGCATCAGAAGAGTTCAAACATACATGGTGTTGGGAAGAATACACCGCATAACTATTTTGGTAATGACAATAGAATAGGTACGAACTTCTCACACATTTTACCACATTTGATGGAGCACCTTTCTAAGATACTAGCAAGATTGGTATCCTCTTAGATATATGCTATGATAATGTGTCATGTTGTGTTCCCCCATGTTGTATTAAGTGTTGTTTAGGTCTCTTTGGATGACCCTTGATACTCTTGTAAGGTCAAGGATACCAAGAGACCACCTCTATTGTGACCATTCTTCTATTTATTTCTCCATTCTTCTACTCTTTTCTCCTCTATTTTATTGTTATGTGTTGTACCTTAGGGGCATAGAATTGTGGAGGATGTTTTTTGAGGGCATCCTCCTACGTGGTGTTCCTAAGTTACTCTTGTCTCCTCTCTCATTTTTATTGTTTACATTCTTCAGTGGCCCTACTAGCTGGTGAATGGTGAAAAAAAATAAATACTGATAAGGATTGTGTGTCCCTTTAGCAAGAAAAGAAAAAATGGACCTAGTCCATACATGAAGATGGGGTTGATATATACATCTAATTCTTGATTAGTAGAATCACTCCATCTGATGTATCATGTTGTGAAACTTCTTGTAACAAACATTTGCAATGCTCTAAATCTACTTCAACACACTTTGGTTGGTTTTGTATCTCACCTTGTTGCTACACTCGGTTATGAGATAACTATAGTATAGCCCAGTGACTATACTTGGTTCTGAACCTGCAAGTGTAGCCTTGGTCTTTAATGTGCTCTAATATATGATTTATGTATAGCTTTCAAGATTTGATTTGGTTATTATCTTTGAGTAAGATTTTCTAACCAAAGCTTATACCTTGTTGATCATCTTAGCAAACTTAATATCAATGTGTTTGTGGGAATATTTGGTGATTGTGGCACATGTCACCTTTGGGGGCATGGGCTTTGTGAAAGATCTTGTTCCCTTGCATGTTTTCACTCTACCTTAATGTACTTGATAGCGGCAAGTGGGATCAACAACCTTAAGATGGGGGCATATATAATGGTATCTCTTTGATTACTTTTACACTGACAAAGCGTGTTTGAAATCTCTCAATATGAGGCAAGATGGTGTATCTCTTGATCTAGTCCACATCCTTTTAAGAAAAAAACCCTCACCACAAGGTGGAATGGCGTATCTCTTGAGCTAGTGTACATCCTTTTATATAAATCCCTTCTACAGAAGGTGGGATGGTGTATCTCTTGAGCTAGTGCACATCCTTTTATACAAAGTCCTCATCACGAGGTGGGGTTGGATCTTGAGTCATTCACCCTTAAGTGTGTCTTTGGTGGTTGTGGTAGCATAGCTCAACTGCCAGGTGTGTCTAAAATGTGTTTTAGATGGTGGTACTTAGCAATAAGCTCCTTCCCATCACTTGTGTTTTCCATGTATGTTGATGACATACTATGTGGCGATCATGTATTCCATGTGTCTTCTTTATGTGTTTGTTGTGTCTTCCCCTAAGTGTGGTCTAAAGGCACATAGAAAAGAGCTCCCTCTACATTTGGGTTTTTGTTTGGCATGTCTTCCCCATGGTGTAGTCTAAAGGTGCATAGCAATGAGCTCCCTGCACATTTTGGGTTTTTTTTTTGTGTTTTTTGTGGTCTAAAGGCGTGTAGTGATGAGATCCCTCCACCCCTAGTTAGGATTTATCTAGTTCTTAAATCAATGTATATTTTGTGTATTGTGTGTCTTCTCTCATGTCTTCTTCATGTATTGCATGCTTCATTGTATTTTTTGTGTCTTGCGTGCTTCTGACTATCTCCTTTGTGTCTTGCATGACTCTTATGTGTTTTATAGTGCTTACCTAAGATTGGGGGCTAGAGATAGTCCTCCAACCTTTGGGTATGCTTTAGCTCTATGTGCCTGATGTGTTTGATGTGCTTCAGCCATACTTTAATGCATGTATGGAATCATAAGGTCATACATACATTAAAGTGGGGGCTAAATGTTATGGAGTAAAAAGTTTACCTATGCCTTCTTACCTCCTAGTTTACCTCCTAGGTCCCCGTGTTAACACTTTGCAAGTTAAATACTTATCCCAGAGAAATTTCCCCCGAAACCCATGTCAAATGGGACTAAGGGGCCCATTTTAAATATTTAAACATGACCAAAAAGGGCCTTGGGACTTGGGCACCCACACCCAAGTCCATCCTGATTTATCAAGATGAAAATTAAAGCATGTTAGCACAGACTCTCCCAAAAGGTTTCCCTTTGTCAGATCTCTTGATTTAATTTATAAATGTTAGTGGGAAAACATATTTAAATAGGTTTATGTCTTCATTTTAAGTTAAGATGGATAACACGAACTTGTGATATTGAGCAATGAGTATTCCAAGCCTTCATTATCTTTTAGAGTAGAATTGTATTTTTATTGTGTTTGTTTGTTGCAGATTTGGTTTCATCAATCCATCTCCTCATGGTTTGAAATATCTTCATCTTTGTGAGGGCTTAACCTCTAAAGTGACATCAAGTTATGTTTCAATCATTTCATTTCATCATTGGATTCGGCCTCTGCCCTCCTTAGGCACACACTATATCTAACAAAGGTGTTGGAAGACTTGAATGTCCTTCCTGGGCTTGACCAAGACAAGCTCTTAAATGCCACAACCCCCAAATCCCTTTCTTTGTGTGTGCAGGTTGCAGGTGCAGGAGTTGGAAAAGTACAAGTGCAAATAAGCAATTTGAAGGATAAGGTTTCGTGATCTGAAAGAATCTTACAAATATTCCTCCCTCATGGACTAGGGCATCCGCCCCATAGTCCTCCTAACAAGTTTGGCTCTAGATTCAGGATCAAGATATAATTTGTTACATCTCTTTGCTTGAAATCTTAAAAAATTCTACCCTATTAGACTTGGGCACCTGCCTTGTAGTTCGCTAGGGTTTTATTTCTAGAAACTCAACTTCTAGTATGTTTTTGATCATCCCTGAGTATCTTCATGTTAGGCTTCTATAACATTCTGTCTGTTTATACCTGATTACATTATAATTAGGGTTTGAGGCCTATTTGACCTAAGGTTTGGTAGATCTTTCAATCTAATCTATGCTTGCCATATCATTTCTAAGCACAAAATCTGTAGTTGAGCCCTCATCCATCTTGTAGTGACTTGGTTCAATTTTGTAATCAAATGTTATTGTGAAAGGACAGTTTGATTTCATAGACATAACATCATTCATTCTCCTCTTCTCCTTTTCACACATATCAAGTTGAGATGTAAAAAACAAGGTTGGTTGTGAAGGGATATTCCTTGGTTGAGGGAATTTATTTTGGTGAGATATTTTCTCTAGTTGAAAAGATGGCATCCATTAGATTCATGTTGCCTATTGTAGCGACATTTGACCTTTTAGTTGAGTAGATGGATGTGAAGACAACTTTCCTAATTAGTGAATTAGAGGAAGAGATCTACATGACACAACTAGAGAACATGGAAAAGGGTAAAATGTTATTGGTTTGTAAATTGTAGAAATGCCTTTGTAGTCTCAAATACTCACCTAGAATGTCATACCAAAAGTTTTATTATTTTATTTTATGGTTGGGATTTATAAATTATAAATTTGTTCATTGTGTTTATTATCAGTGGGATGGTGATCATTTTATTGTTTTGATTAAGATAACATCGCGAAGGGTTTGAACCCTTACATAAAAGTCAAAAAGGCAAGCCAAGAGAGTTTCACAAGTAGTAAAACTAAGAACAACCCCAAAACAAACATGGACAAATTAAATAGGAAAGACTAGCATAGAACAATAAAACCAACAAAAAATAGAACGAGAGCATCTATTACTCCGAGAGGTGCTTTAGGCCATTGATGGCCTACCAATCATGATTCAAGAACTTCATCTTGTCTTCAAATGTAGCCTCCTTTGAACTATTGACTTGAGAATTAGTATCTCCCACATCCACATCCTTACCTATTGGCATGTTTCTTTGGTTCTATTTGTTGAAAGTAAGGAATACTAAGAGGGGGGGGGGGGGTGAATAAGTATTCCACAAAACTTCTTCTTAACAAGTTTGTTAATCCAATTTCCAAATCTAATAGTATAAAAGTAGAATAAGCATAGGAACAACAACCTCAAAGACATAAAACATGAACACTGAGATTTTTGTGTGGAAAACCATAGTGAGTGTTAGCTCATAATATATTAGTATAGCACAATACTAGATTGCAATAAGGCTCACTGCCCTAAGAAATGCTCACTGTAAGAAAGGCTCACTGCCAAAATAGGCTCACTGCCTAGAGAAAGAAAGAAGAAGGAAGAATGGCTAACTGCCAAGTTTAGCTACTCAGGTTGCATCTATACATGCATGGTTACAACTCTGATGAAGCACAGAAAAACTGATTCAACACTCTTCATCTCTGTCTGCCCTATTTCACTGCTTTGCTCTTATTTGGGGATAAGATCTATCTTTTTTTTCTAGTTGTTCACTTATATTTGCATGCTTTTTCCACACAAAATACCTCTTCACTCAACATCCATACCTCCAAAATGAAATTCATCAGATATATATATCCGCAACAAGATTTATCTCTTAATCAGGTTGACAAGCTAAACCTGAAATGTGTAAACAAGAAGTTGTACTTTTTTGGACTGATCTTGTGTAAAATCTACATTACAGAATCAAACAAATGTGTACAAGTCTTCACATAGGTCAGCCCCAATCATATAATCACTTAAATTAATTATCTAGATGCTATAACTTCTCTGCATAAGGATCTACCATGCTTGTCAGCTTGTTTCTTAAGAACATACTTGGTCAATTCATTTGTCATATCATAGCTCATATTTTGGACCACAGGAGACTTAATAAATCACATCCAAGAATCATTACTGACCTCTTAACAAGCCTTTAGATCTGTAGAACCAGATAAACTTGTATGTCAAAATGCAGATCTTGGAACTGTTGCACTGTCACAGAGAAATATTGTCAAACTGGAAGCTGATATTGGGACTCTTGTAGAATGTGATATGTTGAACTTCATGGCCTATAATCCTGGGTTTATAGGTAGTCATGACATGTTTTTTAGTTGTTTCAGAACCACAGGACAAAATATGCAATTGTGGAGGAATGCGGACCATTTTACTTTGCACTATACACATTTCTTGTCTTACCTCTGTTCATCCAGACTTATACATTTTCTCCAAATGACTTCTGGAGGAAGTCATAACTTAAACAATAGAATATATCATCATCAAATAGATATGTCATCATACCTAAACTACATTTGTAGGTCTTCATTTGTGGAGACATATTGATTCACTTTCTATCCCTTACTCTGAACATTGTCCATACTTTGGTCATTTTGGCCTTCTGGACTTGAATACTTTTGTGCCTTGTTGCCAATCCAAGTTGATCTTCTGGAATGATGTCTTCTTTTCATGCTAATGTATCCTCTTTTCCTTGTTGCAATCAATGACAACATTCTAGTCTTCTTCATAGCAGCATCTCTTGCCAATAATCTCCCCCTTTGGCATTGATGGCAACAGTTAGTGAAAAATGTTAGATTGCTCCCCCTTTCTATATACACTCTGTATTTCTTCTCCCCTTGAGATGTTTTGCATATTTTTCACTAATCTTCTTGTCCCCCTTTGACATCAATGACAAAGGTGTAGGTTGTAGAGTCAAAACTTGTCAAAACTATAAAAATTTGTTGTACTCTACAGCATATGTACAAGTGCAATCTTCAACTTTATTTTACATGTGCTGGAAGATGTCACTAAAAATGCTCTTAATTTGGGCCAACTCACCATCCTAGCTTTTCTTGTCATTATCCAAAATTTGAATATGACCACTAAGTAGAAAAACTACAGTCTTTGCCTTGTGAAGATCAGAGGGTGTGTCAGATTGTAAAGCTACTTGTGCTTCATCTGCTAGATTAAACATAGAATCTAACTTAGGATTGATTATTCTTCTTCGCTGACACATTTTATTTCTAATTTTGTCCCTCTCACTTATTAGATTGTTCAAGTCATCATAAAAGTTGATGACTTGACTTTCTTTGCTGCTCACTGATTCTATCACCAGATCAAATGACTTAGAAATATTTATCAGTTTCAACTCTAAATCCTTGATCTTCACTTCTATTTCCTTAGTGGCTTTCAACCAGGATAAGAAAAATTTGTATATGTCACCAGCTTCTTTAATGGCACTATGAATGCTTTTTGTTCTATTATCCAGCTAGGCTTTATCATCAGCTATCATTTTCTACAACTCATTCAATCTTTTCTCATTAAACTCTTGCCTAACTTTTATGTCTACAGATTTCTCAAAGGATTCAAAATGTTTACTTACAGAGTTTAATAGTCCTTTGAGTTGATTTTCTAATGACAAAGAAGTATCCTTCTGGTATGTTGGCATCAGCTTCTCCAAAATGCTAGATGCCTCACCAATGAGCTCACTATCCTCTATGTGAGACTTTAACATTTCCTCTCTTACCTTTTCCTATACAATTGATGCCAATCTAAATTTTTGTATAGGGGACATTGTGTCCAAGTTTTGGACCATGTAGAAACTCAGGCTCATCCAAAACTTGTTTCTCTTTCTCCAAAAGTTCTTTAACCAACTCTGTAGTGTCTCTTGGTGTAGTAGAGACTTCTTTCAAGCTCTACTCTGGATCATCTAGATCCATGTCCTTATTAGAATCCTCCTTTTGTTCTGGTGAAGGATTTTCCTTAGCCTATTCCTCCTCAGTCCTCTCCTTGGCAATTTTATCCTCAGCTTGATGTTCGAGAGAGCATCTTGGTTCAGTAGGTACTTCTTTCTCCTTAGTCACTTTGTCATCTTCATTTATTTCCTTCTTAGGGTTTAGTTCTGGAACAGATGTATCATCTTCAACCTTAGTTTCTTTATTCTCATAAATAGTTGGGAGATTGAATTCCCTTAATGTGCTCAGAGTGGTTTCTTCAGTTTCCTTTACCACTTTTTCAATGTCTCCTCCCATAAGAGCATTCATTCTTTTCTTTGATCCGAATTTGCTATGAATTGCTTTGGAGATTTTACTTTTTTCCTCCAGAGTGATTTCTGGACATAGTTTTATTAAAGTGTGCTCTCTTAGTTTAGCATCCTTTTCCATGACCACTTCCTTTCTTATAGACATTATGCTTGCCAAGCTATGTGGAAGATCTTCAATTATTTCAATTAGGGCCCTGTTGTAGATATTCAGATATTCTACAACAATCTCAATAACCCTTTTATCTGGATCATTATAATCATCATATAATTGTGCAATTGGTTTTAGATTGTCATCCACGGTTATGGCTTTGAGCACATCTTCAAGACTTATTTTTGCTTCCTCTGTCAGAGGCACATCTTGCTTTTGCCTTTTTATAGATTTATCTTTATCAGAAGGTTTCTTTTTGCTGGTTCTGGAGGCTTTTGTAACCTCAACTTTCATCTTTTTCACTTCTTCATCAGACTCTATTTCTTCTTCATCAGTTCTTCCTATACTGACATACATCCTTCTATCTTTCATTTTCTATCTCTTTATGTCTTTGTCAGTTGATTTCTTGGATGGCTGCTCCACACTTGCAGATGGTGTGGGACCAGAGAAAGCAGCAAAGATTCTTGTAGACCTCTATGTTGCTTCAGGCTTTTCTTGTTTCCTTTTAGACTCCTCTAGAGCCTTAGTCGGTTCACTTTCTTTCTTTTCTCTTGCTTCCTTTTCTACTTGAGCTTTTTCTCTTGCTTCTTTGATTTGTTCCTTAGGGGTAAATGCACAAAGATGAGTCCACTTAAGGTGGAGTTTCAGACTTAGAAAAAAAACTTGAAATTGGGTAAACCAAAATGGGATCCCATTTTTATGAAATGAGATCCCGTTATGCTTCGGGATCCTGAGCCAAAAGCAGGATCACGTTTTCTAGAAATGGGATCCCATTTCGTAAAGGTTAAAATATTAACCTTTTATGAAATGAGATCCCATTTCATAAAGGTTAAAATATTAACCTTTTATGAAACGAGATCCCATTTCAAAATAGGATCTCATTTTTTAGAAAAGGGATCTCATTTATAGAACGGGATCCCATTTCATAAAATTTGAATTTTTGACCCCATTTTTGCTATGGGTTTTGGGTTAGAAAAAAGGCTTGGGAACCCGACCCTTGGCTTTGGACCTAGCTTGACCTGCAAGTTGAAGGTCCTGTCAATGTCACAACAAAATAGTGACTTTGAGCATATGTCTGAAGCCCTTTTTTTGTAGAATTTTTTGATGAAATTGAAACCCATTATAGATGAGACAGTGTAGATTCTAAATATGTAATTTTTTTTTACAATTGGATTATTTTTCTATTTTTCAATTAATTTATGATGAAACAGGTCCATAAACTTGAATTATCAGGGTTTTTCAATATTTTAATAACTTTTTATCAAGATAATTTTTTGTAAAAAAAATCATATGAAAATGTACTTTAGATAATTCTTTTCAATTTGAAAAAAAATTTCAAAAAATGATAAGTTTAGGTCATCTTATGCATGACGTACATGACGATTTTTTTAAACACCAAAAATGGTCTGTTGGTTATTTTTTCTGAATCGGCAGAGGGTTTGCCAGTTCCAATGCACGGGCAGATTCGGCCAACAGACACGAGAGGTTGTGTGAACTACCTCCCCTTCACTTCTGGTTCTGCCGCACTAAGGGGGGTGTCCCTATTTGATAAACATGTAACATTTACTCTACAAATGATAGAAAGATTTAACTTTGTAATAACAGGCAGAATACTCTCATGTGTGGAACAAGATTTGTGTGATAAATCACAAGGTTGACAACATTCTTGGACATAATTGTCTGGTTAGGATGAGAGCATGTAGGGGGTTCCTAATTCCTACTCCTACACTAACAGATGGAAGTTATGAAAAGATGGATTTTATGATTCGGATGTAAGGCAAGGGCTTTGGATCATAACTACTTCACAAGGGTAGACTGGTACCTATCTCAGGGCAAGGAGTCACATAGACATATACATGAGAATGGCTTGCAACTATCATTCGAGTTTCAAGGGGTTAGATTGATGCTTTCCTTACAAACATCACCCAAGAATGGGTATTTTAACTGTCTCTGCTTATGGATATCCCAGCTGACCTACAATCTCCTCCACACTCAACCTAAAATGATTTAATCCACTCCTTGAATGGAAGTCTAAGATTAAGCATGCAATGCATAAATCTGTATTCTAGAATTTGAGAAACCCTTAGCAACCAAATTCAGAAGAAGAAATGCATACAACAAGTGGAGACAAATAAAAAAACACATGCAAGAAGCATTTTTCATATAACATTGACACTGAAACTGAACATATGTGCAAGATACAACTCAAATGCGACACATAAACTCCACAGAGATACCACACAAAGGAAATGCTCTATTTTTCATTATTCACACAAAAAATTACCCAAGTCTTCAACCAAAACAATGAGTAACACGGTTTGGCCTTTATACCAAGACTGTGTACTCATCAAATTAATTACATGGCAAGTCAAAATTTTGCCAGATATAGCACATTAAAAAATGGTGCTTAAAATCATCAATGCAGTAGGCAGAAGGAATGGCGAGGAGGAGCTGGACTCAAGCTCTGTGCTGCTGTTCGGGGACTTTCCTCATAAAATTGATAGTTGGCCCGTCACTCAGTCCATCATGCCTCTGCAATTAGCCAATAATGGCCCACCTACCCACGGGATGCAGCAATGAACACATCTGAAGTTCTCCCACCCAAATCAAGTTTGAGGAAGCAAGGAAGACCAACTTTGCATCTTTAAAACCTGGCGGTTGATTTTGATTCCATCACTGAGATAATCAACACCAAAAACTGCAAAAAAGCCAAGGGCCAATGATTACATGCCACGTAGGCACTTCACATTCCTATCATTGACCTTTAGCCTCCCCAATTTGCCTTTTTCGCCCTTGTATATGCATGAACGGATGCATATACAATCACTGCTGTTCACCAGCCAAAAACCCTTTGTATATGCAAAATGCATATACATACAACTATTATAGAGCAAATTAGAATTCTCAATCGGGTCCACCCTGCATCTTCTTTCCTTGGATATCTCAATGTATATCTGCATATACATACAACTCATACATACAAGGCACGGATTTCAAATTATCATGAAGCATGCTAAAGTTGCTTTGAAATCTAGCTTGTATCTAACTCCTCTTGTATATTTTGAATGTACATTAGCACATACAAGCGCCCAATATACATGCTGCGGACCAGAAACATTATTGACTACATTTGATTTTCAATTGGGTCCAAAATGTATATTTCTTCATTGTATATTGGCTTATATGTGCAAACATACGAACACATATGCAACTAGTAGGCCCCATTTCTGACGTTGACCACCGCTGACCTGTTTGCATGTTTTACCTTCTACATTTCCTTTGCATGCCGAATATACAAACTCACTTGTATATTCTTGCGGGCCCAACCACATGTATCTCGGTCACACCACTGTAGCAAATGTATATTTGCACCTCCTTGTATATTTTCCTAGCATATGCACCGGCAACATACAAGCCCCTATATACAAGTGGGAATCTTCCATGGAATATACCTGCAATGTATCTTTTCTTTGTATCTAACCGTTGTATGTCTAAACATTCAAACCAAATATACATGCAACCCAATATGCAAGCAGCGAATATTCCCAAGAATCTGTGAAAGATTCCCCCTTGTATATGCAACCCGATATGCATTTAAAAATGCATACAACTCATTTTTCACCATTTTTTGAAGGCCGATGGAGATTTTTGCAAGGCCGCCAATGTACATTCAACTTGCATGTATACACAAATAGCCTTGTATATACAAAGACATGCATTTCAACTAATTTTTTGCATTTTTTAGCACTGTAGAGGCTGAAAGACATAGAATTTTTGGATTTTTTGGGAAGGGGCTTGCATATTTGAATACTTGAATCTTTAGGAAGGTGCCTGTAGATTTAAGCACTAACAGAGGCTCCGTCTGGGGATGCATGCCTCCTGTAGGCATGGTGAGAACCTCATATCTCGAGGATGCATACCAGTGCCTATCCATTGGGAAACAGAGTTGAACATTGCACCAACCTGCATCACCAATCACACTTGGTGGCCTAAGGCCACCAAGAAAGAAAAAACATGTATCTTCCTTTGTTAAATACTTTGTTTTGATTTGATATCACTGGATCAGGCCTGAAGAAGCTGCCATGATCTGGCCACAAAAAAACCTTGTCATTTGCATATTCAAACATCTCATTTAGCTTCCTCTTGTCAACCTTATGCAAACAACCATCAGCATCAAGCAACATGTGAATGCCATATTTATCAAACAATGGATATTCAAATGAAATATAACACATGTTTTCATCTGTATCAGCATTATGCATTGTAAAATGATCTCCTAGCTGGACTGAAAACTGAAAGCACTCAAAGTCCATCATGCAGCTAGGAACATCAGGGCTCATCTTATCACAAGCTGACATATCAAAGAAAAAGATTTCAGATTCACAGTTGTGCACATCATGCACACAACCATTAGTTGAACCAAGCTGGAAAGAATCAGGCTCTGGCATCTCTTTGCAGCAGTTTTCATGATGTATGTTGGTTTCTCTTTCATCAAAATAAAAAATAGAATCCTCCTCAACAATAGTGCCTTGATTTTCACCATACCCAAATAGATCCTCATCACTATACGTGTCAAAAATGGGTGGTCCAGGTGTTTTAACTTCATCATGGTATGTCGCTAGTTCATGGGCAGCAGAACATGCATCTTCATTACCAATGGATTCACTCTATGGAGGAGTATCGGCCTATGTGGCATAAGCAAAACTATAATCAAATGAAGAACAATCATGCTCAGCACTAGCACTTGTTTCAATTTCTAACTGCTCTTCATCATCTCCATGTGTTCGAAAAGAATGTATTGATTCACACATGGAATTGCCGCTCTGTTTGCTTATTTCTTCTCTATCTTGAGCACAATACTCACAATCATCTCCACAAATCCATTCAAACAGATGTTCATTTCTGTCCATAACCTCATCATTATTTTTAGAACCAGACACCTCAACCTTGCAACGGGGGTTATCATTGATCCTTCTACTGGCATCCTCAACTAATGTATTTTCATTCTCATTTTTATCTTCACATGATGCCATAATCACTTGGTCATTTGTAGCCTTACAACTATTATTCACACCAAAGCCTATGGATAGGGAATTCTGCATATGCTCATTTCTAATTTTTTCTATATTTTCTAAAAACTTGTATGCCATTTGCATACTTGTTATCTTGAATTCCCTCAACAATGCACTAGAGACCTCCTCAAAAGCTTCAAAATATATGCCAACACAGGCTGAAATATCAGGTCTAAAGACTTCTGGGATTTGTGAAAGGGCTACTGCAAATCTATGACTGAAATCAACACTAGGCTCTCCATCTTGTCTTCTAATTTCCATCAATCTTGCAACAAAATCAACAAGTTCTCTTGCAAATTCTTTTCTAAAACAGTCAACAAGTTCATCCCAATAGGCAAAGAATTTCTTTGGAAAGCTCAAATACCAATCTCTGGCTCTAGCACCAAAGGATCTAACAAAAAACCTCATCCACATATCCTCATCCCTAAATGAATGTCTCTCCATGAAGCAGTAAATTTTTTGGATATGTGCACCCCCATCACACACATTATGTCCATTAAATCTAGGCATCTGATTGTAAATTTTAGTAGGCATACTTTCAACTTGATAATCAACCCATGACAAATCTAATTGGTCATACAAATTATCAAACTAACTTACAAGAGGGTTATCATTTTGACTGGTAGACACAACAGGGTTACTACTATTTAACTGAGCTTGCTGGGCCTCTAAGGATATCAACCTATTCTTTATCTCTTCAATTTTTTTACTCAATACATCATCCCCCTCTTGACTGAGCATGAGTGAATACATATTTGGATTCATATAAACTTCACTCTTAGACATCCTATGTCTGTCTAACACCTAAGGCTTCCCCTTGGCATCTAACTTATGCAATAAAACAACAAATATAAATGGGAAGGAGCTAGGTACCTTTTCTCATCCAGATGCTGAAGCTTTGAACAGAATATTTTTAGATCTCAATAACATACATCAGCCTTTCATGTGCACTAAAACTTTTTTGCAGAGTCGCCACCTCTCCAAAGAGGATAAAAATTTCAAACAGTTGAAAGCTCATCAAACATTTTTCTGAGTTCATACTACCAGCAGAGCACCATCATTCACATGAAAGAACCAGATATGCAGCAATGATTTCACATTATTTAACTCTTGTCCCCACCGGAGTTGCCAATTCTGTTGGTTATTTTTTCTGAATCGGCAGAGGGTTTGCCAATTCCAATGCACAGGCAGATTCAGCCAATAGTCATGGGAGGTTGCGTGAGTTGCCTCCCCTTCACTTCTAGTTCTGCCGCACCAAGGGAGGTGTCCCTATTTGATAAAGATGTAACAATTACTCTCCAAATGATAGAAAGATTTAACTTTGTAATAATAGGCAGAATACTCTCATGTGTGGACCAAGATTTGTGTGATAAATCACAAGGTTGGCAATGTTCTTGGACATATTTGTCTACTCAGGATGAGAGCATACAGGGGGTTCCTAATTCCTACTCCTACACTAACAGATGGAAGTTATGAAAAGATGGATTTTATGATTCGGATGTAAGGCAAGGGCTTTGGATCATAACTACTTCACAAGGGTAGACCGATGCCTATCTTAGGGCAAGGAGTCACATAGATGTATACATGAGAATGGCTTGCAACTGTCATTTGAGTTTCAAGGGGTTAGATTGATGCTTTCCTTAAAAACATCACCCAAGAATGAGTATTTTAACTGTCTCTGCTTATGGATATCTTGGCTGACATACAATCTCCTCCACACTCAACCTAGACCGATTTAATCCACTCCTTGAATGGAAGTCTAAGATTAAGCATACAATACATAAATCTGTATTCTAGAATTTGAGAAACCCTTAGCAACCAAATTTAGAAGAAGAAATGCATACAACAAGTGGAGATAGACAGCAAAACACATGCAAGAAGCATTTTTCATATAACATTGACACTGAAACTGAACATATGTGCAAGATACAACTCAGATGCGACACAAACTCCACAAAGATACCACACACAGGAAACGCTCTATTTTTCGTTATTCACACAAAAAATTGCCCAAGTCTTCAACCAAAATAATGAGTAACACAGTTTGGCCTTTATACCAAGACTGTGTACTCATCAAATTAATTACATGGCAAGTCAAAATTTTGCCAGATACAGTGCATTCGAAAATGGCGCTTAAAATCATCAATGTAGTAGGTAGAAGGAATGGCAAGGAGGAGCTAGACTCGAGCTCTGCATGAGACATTCCTCATAAAATTGGTAGTTGGCCCATCACTCAATCCATCGCACCTCTGCAATTAGCCAATAATGGCCCACCTGCCTACGGGATGCAGCAATGAACACATCTGAAGTTCTCCCAACCAAAACAAGTCTGAGGAAGCAAGGAAGACCAACTCTGCATCTTTAAAACCTGGCTGTTGATTTCAATTCCATCGCTGAGATAATCGGCGCCAAAAACTATAAAAAGGATGAGGGCCAATGATTACGTGCCATGTAGGTACTTCACATTCCTATCACTGACCTTTAGCCTCCCCATTTTGCCTTTTTGCCCTTGTATATGCATGAACAGATGCATATACAATCGCCACTGTTCACCGGCCAAAAACCCTTTGTATATGCAAAATGCATATACATACAACTATTCATCATACAAGGCAGACCCCAAACTATTATAGAGCAAATTGGAATTCTCAATTAGGTCTAGCCTGCATCTTCTTTCCTTGCATATCTTAATGTATATCTGCATATACATACAACTCATACATACAAGGTGCGGATTTCAAATTATCATGAAGCATGCTGAAGTTGCTTTGAAATTCAGCTTGTATCTAACTCCTCTTGTATATTTTGAATGTACATTGGCACATACAAGTGCCCAATATACATGTTGCGGACCCAAAACATTATTCATTGCATTTGATTTTCAATTGGGTCTGGAATGTGTATTTCTTCATTGTATATTGGCTTGTATGTGTAAACATACAAACGAACACATATGCAACTTGTAGGCCCCATTTCTAACGTTGACCGCCGTTGACCTGTTTGGATGTTTTACCTTGTACATTTCCTCTGCATGCTGAATATACAAACTCGTTTGTATATTCCTGCGGGCCCAACCACATGTATCTCAGTCGCACCGCTGTAGAAAATGTATATTTGCACCTCCTTGTATATTTTCCTTACATATGCACCGGCGTCATACAAGCCCCTATATACAAGCGGGAATCTTCCATGGAATATACCTGCAATGTATCTTTTCTTTGTATCTAACCGTTGTATGTCTAAACATACAAACCAAATATACATGCAACCCAATATGCAAGCAACAAATATTCCTAGGAATCTGTGAAAGATTCCCCCTTGTATATGCAACCCGATATGCATTTAAAAATGCATACAAGTCATTTTTCACCATTTTTTGAAGGTCGATGGATATTTTTGCAAGGTCGCCAATGTACACTCGACCTATATGTATACACAAATAACCTTGTATATACAAAGACATGCATTTCAACTAATTTTTGCATTTTTTAGCACTGCAGATGCCGAAAGACAGAATTTTTGGATTTTTTGGGAAGGGGCTTGCATATTTGAATGCTTGAATCTTTAGGAAGGTGCTTGCAGATTTAAGCACTAACATGGTCAATAAAAAATTACCAAAAAAAAATATTCAATAAAAAATTACAAAAAAATATGGAAAACGTGTTTCAGTGAGTTACGAATCTTTTCCCAAAAGGATTTAGAAAAATATGATAATTTAGGTCAAAATATGGATGACATACACATGCATGGTATAGTAAAAAAAAAAGTGACTTTTAAACAGTGGTTTTTAGAAATACCTATTAAAAATCAATTTGTATCATCTAGGTATTAAAAAAATTACATATTTGGAAACTAGACTCCGAGTACTACATTTCATATTTACTGACTTTTTTCAAGATTCCACCTTTAAGTGCTTCAAATTTTTAGGTCAAATGTGACAAATTCTAAAAATCAAGGAAAACACTTCCACTTTTTGGCCAAAAAGTGGACTCAACTTCTTGCATGCACCCTTAGTGAAACCATGTTTCAATGCAACTTCTTATACCTCCTTCCTCACCTTCTTAGAGGTTTCAGGTTGTCTGAGTTCAATGTGGAGTTTCACAAATAGCTCTTCATAGGCTCCAAACCTTTCTTCTCTGCTGTCCTTGGGTTTGCTCAACATGTGTTGAGCATAGTTATCTAATATTTGTTCATCCACTTCATAACCCATTGACATTATCTAGACTATCCTAGGCTCAATAGCCTCCATCAAGCATTGATCTTTTGTAACCATAAAACATATAGTATCCTTATACTTCTCAACAATTTTCTCAGGGATCCTTTCTCTTGAATGCATCATGCTTTGAAAATCCTTGAAGTACCCCCAGAGAGCTACTCTTTTCTCATCATGGCTTCCAATGCTATTTAAATGATTTCTAATTTGGACAGCTACTGGTTGACAGGTTGTTGTAAGGTCCTAACACTTTAGATGAAAATTATTAGTTTATCACCCAGGGTAGTGTCCGACACTGTATGCAATAGCGAGTTTAGATATTTCATTAAGAAATAGCTTTCTAGTTCTGTTAAAAAGTTGAAACAATACATTAAATGAAATAGTAATTATATCCTTCTACAAAAAAGCATTCAAATCCAAGCATGAAAACTCTAGACTAGAAAGCATATCAATTCTACAGTTAGAAAGCAGATAAATTCTACACTAGAAAGTAGATAAATTTTATGCTAATAATTCATAAATGTAATCTACTATGCTGAAAGCACTCTAAATTCTAACCATAAAAAAAAGTAATTCTAACTAAGGCTGATGCACCGGAAAACTACTAATGAACACAGAAAGTTTCAAACAATAGTACACAATAGTTTAACAACACACCTTGCAGGTTAACAACAGAAACAAAACATAAACTATCTTCAACTGAATGAAAGCATCCACAAAAATGAAAATACTTATCTATCCTATAGTCCTGCGAGTGGTCAACTCATGGGAGAAACTTCTCTTAACTCAGATAACATTCAATTACTTCCATAGTACATGATAACTCCATTCAAATCTTCATATTTCCATATAAACTAGAAATTACAACACCATTTGTATTCATGAAAAATCACAAATACACAACTCTGATGATTTTTAAAACTAAGGGATTGTCTTTTCATTCATCCATAGTATGTATTTATATCCATGTTTTGAGCAACAACTAAAACTGAACTACTTCAAAATTCCTACATTTTAGGTGGCAGGAAAATGTCATTTGAAGAAGTCTTATAACTGAAAATAGAATCTTTACTACTGTTGTCTTTGAAAACATAAACATGACTCTGAGTGGAGCCATAATGTCTTTTGGGTAACCACAGAAATAACATAATCAAAACAAAGTCTTCATTTAATGCAAGCCTAAAATTTCTGGTGCCCCCAACTTCTAGTACACTCATCCACAACTACATAATGTCCACTTCTTCATAGGCAATGCATTAACCTGCATAGTTACCCAACTTTTCATGCCATTAAATCAACATTTAAAAGCTAGTTTCAATCAATTTAGGAAATAAGGATTTGTACAACATTTTATTAAAAATAGATAAATATTACTTATAAAAATAAATAAATTGGCAAGGCTAGGGAATTGGGTAATGCAAAAAGGCTATTTGTTCCATCAAAGAAATGAGGTTATTTATACCTCATCACTGGTTTGCTAGTTGACCAGAATAGATTCTTCATGTTTGGAAACTCATTCATAAAATAAAAGAATAGATAGATAATCGGCGTACCAAATTTGAAAGGATAGTTTTTGCTTTCCTTGATCTTCTTTAGATTCTCCAGTAGTTGGATTCTCAACAACTCACACAAATCATAATTAGCATTCTCTTTGACCATTTGATATGCAGTGTAAATCGTAGTACCTGAGATAGAGTTCTCCCAGTTTAAGAAATAGATCTTGTAGCCTATGACCATAGAAGCAAATCTTACTACATGGTCTGTGATGTCATTTATGGTTAATGCGCTCTTGTTAAATTGGGTTTTGGTAGCCGTTGTAATAGATTGATTCTTCACAACTTTTAGCAAGGGCACACCTCTGGTGGAGTTTAACCTTGTTACTGCCCTAATCGCCTCCTTGGTGATATTGAAGGGCTGCCCTAACCACATGAATTCATTGTGAATTCAACTTAGGATATATCGGACCCATTCATCCTCTACAAATGTAGGAAACTCTACATACTGGACAAATTTCTTCTCTTTTAAGACTTTGTATTCTTCCTTTAGGTCAAATTGATCATTACCTAAATACTTTAGGTATAGATCTAAGAATTTATCACCACTGAGCTCATCTAGGGCAACATGGATATAAGCCCTAACATCTTTCACATATAGAACTCCGTATGGTATTTTTGAAAATACACCCATTGGATCAACTTTGGTTGCTTTGAAGGGATGTTTCTTGAATTTGGGTCATGTTCACTCAGTAATATCAACAACTTGTGGGGTTTCCATTTGCAAAGATTCAGTAAAGATCCAATGGTAAATACCTTGTTATGCCGAATTAGGGTTTTCTTTACCTGGATCGCTTTGAGTTCTTTGAATTTCTATTGACGCTTGAAATATTGCTTCAATCTCTCTTGGATATTTGATAGCTTGAATGCAAAGTGAGTTATAATGCAAATGAGTTTTCTTTTTATCCTCCGCACTTGACCTAATCATCATAAATGCTCATTCTCAAAAGTTGCCTAACTTTTCTCTGATAGATACTATCAATCAAAATTACTCCACAATGTACCAGACTGACTTATTTTCTTCCATAAGATCATTCATATCAAATTCTACCACACATCTTTGTGCTAGATTCCAGCACTAACTATTTGGCTGGGGGTTTTGGATTTTCAACATTGGTCCCCCTGAGCCAGAGCTCCCAATTTACTTCTTGGAGGAAGTATCTGCACCAGATGATGGTGTAGATTCATCCTTGACTTCAATCACATCTTTCTTGATCCAAATCTTGCTCATTTCTTTCTTGGTTTCAATCAGATCAACCTTTTCTTTTCCTTTGTCATTCCTTCGTTCTGTTTTCCTATTTTTAGTATGGTAGTTTCTTTTCACATTTTTGCTTCTGTAGACTCTTGCAATATGTCCATACTTGTTGCATTGTAGCACACCACATTCCTTTATCTTTGATTCCTTCTATTGATTGGATTTGATCTACATTGATTAACCATATGTCCAAATCTATTGCATGTAAAGCACTTTCCATTGAATGATTGACTATTCCTTGCATTGTAGGAACCATTCCTTACTAGATTTCTGCATTCATTTGATTTGTGACCAATTTTCTTGTAATTGAAACATTGACTAGAAAAGGATGGAACATTTTGATTCTAGTTTATTATACTCTTGCACCTAGTAGCTTTATGACCAAACTTATTGCAATTAAAACAATAGCCATTGAAAGATGGATACCTTTGAGCATTTGGTTTTTTGGCTGGCGATCTTCTAGGTCTTCTTTGATTTCTAAATTAGTTTCTTCTATTTTTCTTTAACTCAGTGTTTGTTTGACCAGATTTTGAACTCTCTCCTTTCTCAAATCCCAAACCTTGCTTATCATCAACACTTCTTTTACTAGCAATCATCTCATCAAGCTTTGCAAAACTTGGCTTAAACTTTTCTTCATAGCTCTTGGCTGCTTCTAGATCAAATTTCAAAAGTAGCACTTCTTTGCCCAATTTTTCACATTCATCTAATTAATCCTTAACAACTTGATTCAGATGCCTTGCAATTTCTTCCTTCTTTTCAACTTCCAGTGTCAACCCATTTAGGAACTCATGTGCTTCATCTAATTGATCATTGAGCTCCTTGCTTTTCTCTTTTAATTTCTTGACTTTCTCTCTTAGCCTTAGGATGCACTCATCAACTTCTTGAATATTATCTTTTAGATCCTTGATTTCTGCATCATATTTTTCAAGATCAATAAGGGTTGCTTCTAGTTCCTTGTTGCTTTCATAATTTCCAAATCTTATGGCTGCCATGAGTGAACTCTCCCAGATCTTACTCAAATTGTTAGGCTTCTTCCAAGGAACCTTGTTCTGATACCAATTATTGAAAGTAAGGAATATTGAGAGGGGGGATGAATTAGTATTCCACAAAACTTCTTCTTAACAAGTTTGTTAATCCAATTTCCAAATCTAATAATATAAAAGCAGAGTAAGCATAGAAACATCAACCACAAAGACATAACATATGAACACTAGGATTTTTACGTGGAAAAACCCAAAAGGGAAAAACCATGGTGAGTGTTAACTCACAATATATTAATATAGCACAATAATAGATTACAATAAGGCTCACTGCCTTGAGAAATGCTCACTGCAAGAAATGCTCACTGGCAAAATAGGCTCACTACCTAGAGAAAGAAAGAAGAAGGAAGAATGTCTCACTGCCAAGTTTAGCTGCTTAGATTATATCTATACATGCATGGTTATAGCTCCAATGAAGCACATAACAATTGATTCAACACTCTTCATCTTTGTCTGCCCTATTTCACTGCTTTGCTCTTATTTAGGGATAAGATCTCTCTTTTTTTACTAGTTGTTCACTTATCTTTGCATGCCTTTTCCACACAAAATGCCTCTTCACTCAACATCCATACCACCAAAATGAAATTCATTATATATATATCCGCAATAAGATTTATCTCTTAATCAGGTCGGCAAGCTAAACCTGAAATGTGTGAACAATAAGTTGTACTTTGTTGGCTTGATCTTGTGTACAATCTATAGTATGAACTCAAAAAAACATGTACAAGTCTTCACATAGGTCGGCCCCAGTCATATAAAAGCTTAGATTAATTATCCAGATGCTATAACTTCTCCGCATAAGGATCTACCATGCTTGTCAGCTTGTTCCTTAAGAACATACTTGGTCAGTTCATCTGTCATATCATAGCTCATATTGCAAACCATAGGAGACTTAATAAATCATATATAACAATCATTATTGACCTCTTAACAAGCCTTTAGATTTGTGAAACCAGATAAACTTGTATGTCAAAATACGGATCTTGGAACTGTTGCACTATCACAGAGAAATACTCTCAAGTTGGAAGCCGATATTGGGAAGCTTGTAGGATGTGATCTATTAAACTTCAAGGGATATAATCATAGATTTAGGTAGTCATGACATGTCTTTTAGTTTCTTTAGAATCATATGACAAAATATGCACTTGTGGAGGAATGCAGACCATTTTACTTTGTACTGTACACATTTCTTATCTTACGTTTGTTCATCTAGACTTAGACATTTTCTCCAAATGACTTCTAGAGGAATTCATGACTTGAACACTAGAATATATCATCATCAAATAGCTATGAGTCATCATACCTGAACTACATTTGTAGGTCTTCATCCACAGAGGCATATTGATTCACTTTCTGTCCCTTACTCTAAACATTGTCCATACTTGGTCATTTTGGCTTTCCAGACTTGAATAATTTTGTGCCTTGTTGCCAATCCAAGTTGATCTTCTAGAATGATGTCTTCTTGTCATGCTGATGTATCCTCTTTGCCTTGTTGCCATCAATGACAACATTCCAGTCTTCTTCATAGCAGTGTCTCTTGCCAACACTATTGGCTAGACCTGAATGTGGCCTATTAACTAGTGTGGCCAGTAGTAAGAGTGCAAGAACTCTAACCCTTAGTAGCTTTTTGTTTCTCCAGCTCAACCTAAAATACATAGAGGGTGGTGGCCAAGTTCTTCACCATCTCTTTACTGAAACCAATTATGTCCATATTTATTTTTATGTCTTTCTAGATTTTCTTCATTCTAACCATTTCCTACTTTGTATTCTCCCATTTTTTAAAGGTGTTCGTAAACCTCTCAACCTCCTTCCATAAGTCTTCAAACACATTCTCACTAGGCTAGTTAGAAGTCTTAAGCTGAGTCACAATTTCTAGATGTTGAATTTTCTTTTTGGTATTGTGGAGTTAGGCCAATTGCCACTTTAGAACTTGGTTTTGGAGGTCCATGACCTTATACAAGGTGATAACCTTTTCTTCCAACTGACCATAGGTATTGCATCTACTTGTTACCTAGGAGGTACTTTGATTGGACACACCACTAAGGGAACTATTGTAAGGGGGGTAGGATGGTTCACTTTGGAGTTGGCAGAAGGATCAAAAGGTTTAGTTAAGGATGACCAAGACTGGGAGGAAGGGATGGTCACTGAAGGGTTTCTCTATAGCTTGGTCTTACTTTTGTAATTAGAGTGGCCAGAGGTAGACACTGAGTCCCTTGGGACATGCTCAAGAGGGGATCAACTAGGGTTTTACAAAAGGTGGCCTTGGGATTTTTCTTGCAAGAGGAGAGAGGGGGAAAAACTTGGCCACTTCTTCAAGAGGGTTAAGGTCGACAGAGGAAGGGGCTTCCCTAATTTGGGTTTCTTGGAGGGTGACTCGTCCACTAGTGAAGGGTTGTAAATGTGGGATCTAAAGGGGAGGGATAGGGTAAGGGCTAGCTCAAACTGGTATAGGGTGTAGATGAGCCTCTGGTGCAAAGGTAGGTCTCTCTCACTAATCAAAACTTTCTAAACTAGCTCCTTTAAAGAAGTAAACAACTAGTATGCAAAATTCAAAGTAGTTTGATGACAAAAATAATTAGGCATTGGAAATAATTAAGCATGAAACCTTTTATAGAACCCATCGAGGGTAATGTATCTCATTAGGACCTCTGAGACACATTTCCAAACCCCAGGGAGCTCATCCCTGTTGAAGCCATTTTGTAATCTGCTGACCTTCTCCCCCTTCTACAAAAATTTCTGCATTGTGTCTTGATAGTGCCCTTTCACCTTTTTAGGAAGCCAAGTCCCTTCCATCTTGAGGCCCATGGTAGTAACGATCAATTCTTTGGACACCCTGAATAAGATTCCTCAGATGTAAACAACCCCTAATTTCTAAGAGCTAGCATAATCTCTTGAAACATGGTATGAAACCCATTGAGAGCTTCATAATAAGAGGCAAAATGCCCCCTCTGAAGAATTCTCCAAAGCTTAGTATCAATCCTAAAATTCTTGCACCTGGTAGGCTCATTTTAGATTAGGTATGCTCCCATGGTGAAATGAAAAGGAACAATTGAGAGATTATCAGAAGCACAAACAATATTGATAGGCGAGAGCATACAGTTAGACCAAATGCACATAATATCAAGAATATAGAACCCTTCTTTACCATAATTAACCTTCTTCCAAAAAGTTCCTTCACTCATGCAAGTTGTCATCCTAAGGACAAGGAGGTGCATCTGATTATATATTGTGAGGTGCTTCATTTTTAATGATTGAAGATATACGACTTGGAAGAGTATCAATATCATTCCAAGTAGCGAAGTTTTCATAAGTGGTACCAAAGTTGACAAGGGCATTTACTAAACTATTACCTTCTCTAAAGATGTGTTGGATTTTGATTTTCTCAAACTTATCCAAGGTTTTCTTGATAACTTCTATAATGTCTTTATAGGCCCAACTATGGGTAGATTTGCAGGATAACATATCCAATATGTTCTTGGAATCCCCCTCTATGACCAAATCTTTTATTGTTATTGTTAGAGTATTAAGTTTAACATAGGGAAATTAGTTTTTCTTGTGAGGTGGTATTTTACCTATAGGGTAGTTTTCTTGTATCGGGTAGTTGTTCACCCATCATATATTTTCTTTCCTTTAAATAGGCATTTGTACATTTGTAAATAATCAATCAATCATCTATTTTCTTGTTGTATCATGCTTTTCATTATTCTCTTGTGGTGAATTATCTTCCTAGTTGATCTTGGCTCTTGCTTATCCTAACATGGTATTAGAGCATAGTGCTAGGAACCCTTGCCCGAATCCAAAGAATTAAGATGGAGAAGAGATAGACCCTGGCATCAATCCGTACCTGCATATCACATTACGGAGGCATCAATCTGTGTCTATACTTGGGGCATTTGCCCTCATTTATCATCATTCCCAGGCATCAATCCATGCCTAAATCATTCGAATGAAATTGTGTGAGGTGTTCAAGACACCACAATTTCCCATTATCATCTCCCTTCATCACCATTCCAAGAGCTGTTGAAAGGTGCAGATCCAAACTTGAGAGCTTGGCGAGGCAATTTCAAACAGCTAGGAGTGTGTGTATCCTGTCCCATCAAGTGTGACAGATCTAGATTCATTTTAGAGTGTTTGGAGCGCATACACAATTCCATTTTCAAGTGTGAAAGGCACTGATCTATTCCAATGAGTTTGAAGTGCATATACAATCCCATTTCAAGTGAAAGGAGGGGAGCATTTTGACCGATTCTCGAATGGACTTTATACCATCTCTCACCGCATATTCCATCAAAGGCGTGAGTTTCACAGAGCTTGGAGTACATGTTCCAAATCCCTTGCGGGATCTAAGTGCCAAGAGCAGATATAGTCCCAACCTTGCACGGGAGCCCAAACATATTGGCACAACATTTCTAAGCGTGCATAGTGCAGATTCATTCCTGAGAGTGGAGGATTATTCACCAGACCTACATTCCTGATTGGTAGCCATCAATACTTTTTGTTTACAAACTTTAATATCTGTAAAGTTTTTCAATGAAATATTTAGGGTTTTGGAAAGTGAGACCATCGTGCATTGAGTTTTTGAGTCCCATTTGAGTTTTTTACTCCCACATTGAACCTGTAGAGGTCTCACTTGGCCTTTATAACTTCCAATACTTGCATTTTATTGTGAAGTGGTTTAGATAGTTTGTGGAGTCAGTGCTTGGTGACTTGGAGATTGATTGGTAGGATTGCCACTATATTTTGCAACAAATCCATTGCATATTTTCTCTCTTGCAGTTTCTAATTTGGTGGCACACAATGGCTAAACCAGGGTTCAAGGTCATCACTACTCACAATTATCACACGTGGAAAGTAAAAATGCAAAGGTTATTTTGGTCAAAAGGATTATGGTCCACCTTGAATGAAGAGCAACCAAATATCACCAGGGAATATGAGAAATTTGCATATAAGAATAAGTGTGATGAGGCAATGGGTCAAATTGCAATGCATATCTCAGATTCTTTGTTCTTCCACATCAAGGAGTGCACTACACGTAGAGAGGTATGGACTAAACTAAAGGATATTTTTGGTGTAGTTAGTGACATAAGAGCTATTCAATTAGAAGCTGAATTAGCATCTCTTTCAATAGTTACATTCCACACTATTAAGGATTATTTGGTAAAATTCAAGTCCTTACGTTCTCAGTTGTTGAGGTGTGGAAAAGAAAAAGATGATAAGGAATGCATTTTCTTGATTCTGTCAAAATTAATAGGTGTTTTTTCATACTTTGCTACTTCCTTTTATTCTATAATGGATGGGTTGGGAACTAGATTTTTTATGCCATCCTTTGAGACATTCTGTGAAATATTGACAAGAGAACAATCCAAACTTCATCAATCCGATATCACTAAGTCTCATGCATTAGTTGCTTCTACATTCAAAGAGAAAGGAAAGAATAAGAAGGATAAACCTAAAACATAGTCAAATGAGCCTTCCTCTAAAGAGACACATCCTAAGAAGGAGAGGCCCAAATGTAATTTTTACAAAAAGAGGGTCATAATGAATAAAGTTGTTATAAGAAGGAAATTCATGAGTTAAAATAATTGCTCAAGGAACATAATATAACCCCTCCTTCCTTATCTAGTTCACCTCCTCCTTCTAACAAAAATAAGAATAAGGACATGGATACTTACCCCAGCTTCAAAGGAAAAGGACATGCGCTAATTACTACTCAATCATCCAAAGATGTCAGATGGATCATTGATTTAGGGGCTTCAGTGCACAGTACTTGATCACCTAATTTATTAGTTCCAAGTACTCTTAGAGCACCCTATTATGATAGATTTATGGTTGCTAACAATCAGGTGGTTCAAGTTTATGCCATAGGAGAGATAAATTTGGGTTATGGTTTGGTTTCCAATTACATTGTATACTTGAAATTGCCCATAATCTATTATCAGTATATCAGATCACACAGGTAGGTAATACAGTGGAGTTTACCTTTGATTCAATGCTTATTTGTCATTCTTTAGGAGAGTTGTTTGGAGTAGGTAGGACTGATCATTAGTCCAAGGTATATACCTTTGATCATTTTATTGATGATGATGATCCTTATGTTCCTTTGACTCCACCATCCAGGGTGTGTAGTAACTTAGTTCCTCTTCATGGGTTTGTTGATTTGATCACTATACCACCATCACCTGTCACATTAGAGTCAACAGAAGACATCATCAGTTCTTCCAATATGAGTTCTTCTCTTGAGTAGGTTGATCATAGTATTCTAGATCTTTCTTTGGTTGATGAGTATTTGGGAGGTTTATCAGACTTGTTTGTGGATACTCATCTTGGAGATTTGGAAGACACATTTAGGGTATATCCATCCTATTTGATGATAGTTGTGGTACAACTATTGTCACTTCATCTTTGTCTTTGGAGAATGTTCAAAATTAGTTTCTAGTGGTACCTTGTTTGTTACCTTCTATTGTGATTGGGAATGTTCTTGATTGGTTCATGGCATTATTTTCCAAGGTCTTGAAGACACGAGCAGATCTTAGAGACATCTTCATTCTTCATGCTTCTTTCTCTCAATTTATATCTAGAGTGGGAAGCATACCTATATCTATACATGGTTTTGTTTCTTCCAAAAGGGAGACAAGTTGTTTGTCGACATTGGATCATGTTCTGTCTTCAGGCACTTACCATTTTTGCAGGTGATTACACATTGTGGGGGGACTATATAGTCTCTCTTTTTCCCTCTTATGGGGGGGCCATAGATTGTATATAGAGGATGTATGTAGTACTTGGGGGGATATGACTAAGTCCTCCATACATGCATCATTTTTTGTTTTTCTTTCTCTCTTTTGGGGAGGGGTTTTTTCCCATAGGGTTTTTCTCCTTTTCTCCGATTATGAGAGATTCCTTTTTGTATTGTAAATGGGTACCTAACAAGGTTGTGTAGCTGGGACCCATATTGCATCTTGATTTTGCATAATAATTCTCCCTAAGTTTGCACTTAAGGGGGGTGTTAGAGTATTAAGTTTAACATAGGGAAATTAGTTTTTCCCGTGAGGTGGTTTTTTACCTGAAGGGTAGTTTTCTTGTATCGGGTAGTTGTTCACCCATCATATATTTTCTTTCATTTAAATAGGCATTTGTACATTTGTAAATAATCAGTCAATCATCTATTTTCTTCTTGTATCATGCTTTTCATTGTTCTCTTGTGGTGAATTATCTTCCTAGTTGATCCTGGCTCCTACTTATCCCAACAATTATCTATTTGTGTGTCAATGATATGTTTTTTAGTAATAATAAGAGTATGATTAGGGACTTGAAGTATTATCTTTCCTTACAATTTGATATGGACTTAAGGGTTAATAAGTTTATCATAGGGGTAGAGATCAATTGGGATAAGAGCTAATAGAAAATTTTGGGTAAGCTAAATGAAGCATGTTGACTTTTTTTGTGTGTTTCTACATGTTGAATTTTAAACTAGTGAGTGTTCCTATTTACATGGGAACAAATTTATTAGTTGAGTAGTTTCTATCTTAAACTAGTGAGATAGAGGATATATCTCATGTTCTTATGCTAGTGCAATCAAGAGCCTCATGTATGCTATGGCCTACACCAAACCAATCATTTCCCAAGTAATGGGAGCATTAAGTTAGTTTATAGCCAATCTTAGTAGGGATCACTAGGAAACAACAAAGATAATCTTAAAATATTTGCATGGTATTGCAAAGTACTATATTTGTTTTCAAGGGAGACACTTGAAGAATTCTTGTAGTAGTATTGATGATGCTTTGGATCACCTAGAGTACTCATTGGAGATTCAACCTAGATTGTAGACGTAGATTGGACAAGAGATGTTGATAGTAGGAGGTCTACTAGTGGCTATGTTTTTAGCCTATTCAGTGGTGCAATTAGTTGGATGAGCAAGCAATACACTATGGTTGCTCTTTCAACTACAAAGGTGGAGTACATGATAGCTACATATGCTTCTAAGGAGGCGATCCAACTTCATAGATTATGTTAAGATCTTGGGTTTAGTCATGAGATAGTTCAAATTGACTATGATAGTTAGAGTGCCATCAACTTGTCAAAGAACCCTTCTTTTCATGTGCAAACAAGCACATTGATGTTAAATATCTTTTTGTTCATAACATGGTGCAGAATCAAAGGTTGATGCTTGAAAAGGTTCACTTTGGTGAATGTTGTAGGGTATGTGTAGGATCATGATGGGCCACACTATACCTCTAAGTGGCAATGAAAATACAAAAAAATAGACTTAATCAAGTTCATGTGAAAATTTGAAAGGATTATCTACACAATTTGAAAAAGATGTAAGAACAAAATTTGTAGAGAATTAAATCTAGTTTATGGGCTACTATTTAAAAAAAAACTAAATTTACTTAGTGAAAAATGAATATTTCAATGAACAACTATTAAAATTTTCAGAATAAAATAAAAAGTGGGTGTCATTCCAGTCAGCCTAACTATGAGCAAAAGAAATATATATTTTTTAAACTTTCAAAACATGTAGAGGACTCATGCCCGGATGTGACACATATTTTTTTGAAATTTTTTCCAATAAAATAATTAGTTATGATTTTTTTACTATGACATTTTTTAAAAACTAAAAAGTAATTTTCTAGCCAACCTAACTCGATAAAAAAAATTGGAATTCAAATTTTTTTAACCTATAGCAAGAAAAGCATAGAGTCTGACATAACTTTTGTATCTCAAAAAGATGAAATAGTTTGAAAGTTATGTATGTTTTTCAATTAGTGTGTCCAACAAGATTTCAGACACACACTATATAGGAAATTATTAATAATTATTTAATAAAATGATAACCAAACAAATCTTATATTTTTAGAAAGCTAACAATTTATTCTATAAACCCTTTTCATTTTATCAATTTTGCATTAAAAAAAAGTCGTCAGCACGAAGGGTAAAGTTTGAAGAAGAGAGTGAAACCTGTAAAAACGTTAGAATTGAGGGAAAGTCAACTAAGACAGTCCCAAGCCTACATACAAGGAAAAAGCAAAGAAAAATGGATATCCCTTATTAATGGATATCCATTTTTCTTTGGTAAAGTACCATTTTCCTTTTTTTATGTTTTACAAAACGGATACCCATTTTGGGTTGCCCAAAACAGATATCCATTTTGCTTTACCCTATATGTTTCTCTCTCTCTCTCAAAAGGTGGTCTATTAATATACTGCAATGGTCAAAGAATTCATCTTTAGCTTTGTGTAAAATGCTAAAAAGGTGGTCTATCGATATCCCTCCATATTCTTATGACCATTGCATCTAATTTCATCTATGATCGAAAAGGCTTGTCTATTTTCTAAGTTTTGTAAAGAGCATTGATAACAACATTGTAATGTCCATTTTTAGATCAATTTTCTACATTTCCTATAATCATGGTAGTCTATGAATTCACATTTTTTTTGGTATTCTATCAAATAGTTAGCAATGCCTTGTCTATGTTTCCATAGATTTTATAAATATTTACTAGAAAGTTACCAAATATAATATTTTATAAGAATCCCCCTATCATTATTCTTTTGATGGATGCCCATATACCATTCCTTTGGTGTAAGTAAATAAGATAGTAGAAAAGATCATAGAGTTTGGCTATATACAAGTCGACTACATTTGTTTGAAGGTTTTTAAAACTTTTTCAACAAATTTCATTATGTTATGTATTGTAATGTTGGCACTTTGTAAGTTCTTTTTTGAAATGTATGTAAACATAAGAAAAGTCTACACATAATAGTTAGTCTTTTGGTAAATGAATGTTGTGGAACTTTATGAGGCATGGGGATGTTGAACTTCACTGCAATTTACAAGTTTGTGGATGAGTGCATTAGGATTTTGCATTGCTGATGCATAATTATTTTCAAAACCTTCATTTATATACTTACAAGATTTTGGGAAGTGGAGTCATGTTTTCCATCTACGACTTTGCAAAGGTTCCACTTTTCCAAGTCAAATAGATTAACATTACTTTTAATCTTGTAAGACTTTGGTAATGTTAAGATTAAATTAAGTTGGCAAAAGTGCACCTTGACTCTACACTTCTACTTTTTTGGACATCTATTTTGCTTTAGCCTCTCTCTCTCTCTCTCACATGGTCTGACCTATTACCTCCTAGTTGAATCATTTTCCTTTCCTAGTTTTCCTTTTCCTTTACAATTTCCCTAGAAGAGAGAGAGAGTCCTAGTTTTCTTGTTTTCATTTCCTTTGTCAATAAGGGAGAGGGAGAGATAGAGGTGAGAGATAGGGAGATAGAGGAATGATAGGGGAGAGAGAGGCAAGAGATAGAGAGATAGCTAGATAGAGAGAGAGTGGAGACAAATGTGGAGAGATAGAGGAGACAGAGGAGAGAGAGATGTCTAGAGAGAGAGTTGCTTGGGGTTAGGGGTTAGGGTTTAGGAGCATTGTTTAGGGTTTATGAGTTTAGCATTGCTCGAGTTTAGGGGTTAGGGTTTAGGGGTTTATGGTTGCTCGGGTTTAGGGTTTAGGGTTTAAAGAGAGATATAAAGAGGGGATTGATAGAGATTGGGAGAGATATAGGAGACAGAGGGGAGAGATAGGGAGATAGAGAGTGAGATACATGTCCAGAGAGAGAGAGAGAGAGGTTTAGGGTTGCTTGGGTTTAGGGGCATTATTTAGGGTTTAGGGTTTATGGTTTTGGGGTTAAAGGTTAAGGTTTAGAGGTTTAGGGTTTAGGGTTTAGAGAGAGGACCAATAGGGGGATATAGAGGAGAGTGAGGGGAGAGATAGGGAGATAGAGTGTGAGGGACATGGCCAGAGACATAGGGAGAGAGATTGAGAGGTAGAGGGACAAAGGTTATAGAGAGATAGGGAGAGATAGGGAGATAGAGGTTTAGGGTTTAGTGTTTCTTAGGTTTAGAGTTTAGGGTTTCTCAAGTTTAGGGGTTAGGGGTTAGGGTTTAGGGGCATTATTTAGTCTTTAGGGTTTATTGTTTAGGGGTTAGGGGTTCAAGTTTTGAGCTTTAAGGTTTAGGGTTTGTAGAGAGAGGAATAATAGAGAGATATAGAGGGAGAGAGAAGAATAATAGGGAGATATAGAGGAGACTGAGGAGAGAGATAAGGAGATAGAGAGTGAGGCACATGGCCAGGGACATAGGGAGAGAGATTGAGAGATAGAGGGATGATAGAGATAAGGATATAGGGGAGAGATAGGGAGATTAATGTTTATCTAAGTTGATGTGATTTAGGGTTTAGGAGTTAAGGTTTAGGGGTATTATTTAGGGTTTATAGTTTAGGGGTTAAGGTTTAGAGGTTTATGGTTTAGTGTTTATAGAGAGTGAGGGACATGGCTAGAGACATAGGAAGAGATAGGGATATGGAGAGTGAGGAGCATGGCCAGAGACATAGGGAGAGAGATTGAGAGGTAGACAAATGATAGAGATAGGGAGATAGGGAGATAGAGGTTTAGGGTTGCTTGGGTTTAGTGTTTAGGGTTTAGGAGTTTGGGGTTTAGGATTTAAGGGTTTAGGGTTTCTTAGGTTTAGGGTTTAGGGGATAGGGATTAGGGGCATTATTTAAGGTTTATGGTTTAGGGGTTAGGGTTTAGGGGCATTATTTAAGGTTTAGAGGTTTCTAGGGTTGCTCAAGTTTAGGGTTTAGGGGCATTATTCACAGTTTATGGTTGCATGTCAAAATAAGTCTCTCTCTCTCTCTAAATCCCTCAACCATAAATAATGCCCCTAATCCCTAACCCATAACCCCTAAACCCTAAACCTGAGCAACCCTAAACCTCTATCTCTAGGTATCTCTCCCTTATCTCCCTCTCTCTATCATCCCTCTACCTCTCAATCTCTCTCCCTCTCTCTAAACATCTCACTCACTCTTTATCTGCCTATATGATGCAGAGGAAAACGCAACAGAAGCTTACAAATGGGAAGGAGGAGTCATTAACACAACCAACATGTTAAAATCCTAGACATGCAGTATGTAATACCTATCGGCTTAACAGCATCATCATATTTCTTGCTAACAGACAGCATCATCATATTTCGAAGAGGCATGAAATATCCTCCTGCTAACTACTATCCACTTCCTTATCGCCTTTCGCCTGTCAGCATCATCATGATACTCGACTATCAGCAGTATCATCACATTCGGCAAGCGCAAACATCCTCCTGATGTTCATTGTTCATCTTACCGCCAAACTCTATCTTCATCATCATCATGATGTTTAGCATCATCTCCATCAGCAGGATATAAAATATCCGGTTCCTCCCATATATCCTGATGACGACAACTTCAAGCACCTTTCCCTCGATGCTTACGTCACCCCGATATCTGACTACTCAAACAACAGCATCAGGATATGACTTCTCCGGTCATATTGAAACATCCTGATGATGTTAACCAAACTTTATGCCGATGTCTTACGCCGATGCCAAAACACTTAGCGACAGTAGGATAAACTTGCATAGGGTGATATTCGCAATATCCTGATGATGACCTCTCCGGTCCTTAGCCAAAAAGTGAACTTTCACTTCTGCATGCGATAGTGACATGCAGACGAAAGATGATCCTGACGATGATATACACACTGAGTATATATCCAACCTATATCATCCTGATGCATTCAAAACATACAGTCTTCGTCAGCTTCATAACCCGATCCGGATAGCGATATACTCACAGATGACGATGTGATTCACTCCGTCTGGAAAAGCACATGCAGATCCCTGTATATCCATCAGCTGCATGCAAACTCACAGAACCGCACAATTTTACAAAGAAAACATGATGGTCGGGCCGGATCACCTTCAGATCAAAACTTAACAGTTTATCTTCCTAAATCCTAGCACATGAGGATGCTAGGTTGATTCACAGCATGCTACCAATCGATCTCCCACACAATGAAATGCATAAATAGAAAACTAAAATACAACCTAAACTAACATGCATGACCATTCCACCAATTCACAGAATCAACCGGTGGAAGGGTTGAAAGAATCCATTAACCTGTAATCAGAACAGAAATAAAAACCAGATAATGCAACTGATGAGATCTTATTTAGATGAAACACAAATGTCCTGTTTCTGTAATACTATCAAACAACAATGTTTCACAATGTCTGGACTGATCTCTGGATCTCACTCAATCACCAACATAACACAACTACTACTCTGATATCTTTCTGATATAATATGATATCAAACCCTAACTGATCTGAGTTATTTAAAGCAATATTCTACGAGTACTACCAACTCAGTTGAGGACAGCTCATACTACCTGATCACAAGCTCTAACTACCTGCACACTCTCCTAGGCTGATCTAATACATATGCATTGGTCCAATGGACCTTATTACATTATGAAGTCAAACATGCTAAAAATAGACTAATGTCCTGTCATGCGGACAATGAACCTATATCCTGTCTTGTAGGGGTGCTCCTGCACCATACTCCCCAGAAGAAGAAATCTCAAGTCCACTTGAGATGAGAGTATGAAGATCTGCACCATGTTTCTGGATCTGCTCTTCAGTCATCCAGACTGCTTCAGAATTAGGTTTTCCCTTCCAAGAGACTAGATACTCCAAGTACTATTTGTTCCGGGTCTGTTTGACCACTCTGGTGTCCAAAACCTTCTGCAACTGTGGAGGATCATGCTTGGGAATGTTATCATGGACTGTATCCTGTAGGAGTTCCTGATCTGCATCTGGATAAGACTTGTATGGAGTTAAATCACATACATTGAATATAGGGGACAAACCAAGATCAGGGGGGAGTTGTATCTCATAAGCATTCTGTCCATGCTTGTGCAAGATCTGACATGGTCCAACTTTTCTCTGCATAAGTTTAGTATATTTTCCCTTAGGAAGTCTGTCCTTCTTCAAATGAACCCATACCAAATCTCCAACATCAAACTGAACAACCTTCTTCTTTTTATCAGCATATTCCTTATACTTCAAGGTGGTTTGTTGCAGTTGGGTCTTGACTTGATCATGAACCTCTTTTATGGCCTCTGCAAAAGCTTCTCCTGCTGCACTAATAGGGTCTACTGTAGGTAGATCTCTCAATTCCAAAATTCCTCTTGGATGCATACCATAAACTATCTGGAAAGGTGATTTCCCTGTGCTCCTATTGACAGTATCATTATAGGAAAATTCAGCTTGAGATAGAATATTATCCCACTTTTCTCCATGTTGTTTTGTCAAACATCTAAGCAAATTTCCTAAGGAACGGTTCACTACTTTAGTCTGTCCATCCGTTTGAGGATGATATGCAGAGGAAAAAGACAAATTTGTTCCAAGTTTCTTCCAAAGAGTTCTCCAGAAGTGACCAATAAACTTCACATCCCTATCTGACACTATGCTCAATGGCAATCCATGGATCCTGACAATCTCCCTGAAAAATAAATCTGCAATGTATGAAGCATCAGCAGTGGTTTTGCATGGCAAGAAATGTGCCATTTTGCTGAATCTATCCACTACAACAAAAACACTGTCAAACCCTTTCCTTGTCCTTGGTAAACCCAAGACAAAATCCATACTTATGCTTTCCCATGGTCTGGAAGGAATGGGTAAGGGCTGATATAAACCTGCATTAGTCGACCTGCCTTTAGCTTTCTGACATATCACACATGTCTACAAACTTTCTGACATCTGATTGTAACTTAGGCCAAAAGTAATGTCTTCGGACCAGATCAAGAGTCTTATCTAGACCAAAATGACCTGCCATAGCTCCACAATGTTTCTCCTTAATGATGTTTAACCTCATAGAACACCTTGGAATACATAACTGTCCACCTTTGAACAACAATCCATCCTGAATCAAAAATTCAGAGAATTCAGCATGATATTTCTCTCCAAAAGACATACATACATGATATATCTCTCCAAAATCTTCATCAGTCTCATACATGGTCTGGAGTGAATCAATGCCAACACTTTCTAACTGAATCTGGTTGACTGTTAGAACTCTCCTGCTCAAAGCATCTGCAACTTTATTCTTGACTCCTTTCTTATGCTTCAATGTAAAAGTAAAAGCTTGTAAGGTTTCTACCCATTTCATGTGTCTGTGGTTTAGCTTTTCCTGGCTGTTTATGAAACTCAGAGCCTGGTTATCTGTGAATACTATGAATTCCTTTGGCATCGAGTAATGCCTCCATTTCTTGAGTGACTGAACTAAAGCATACATTTCCAAATCATATGAGGAATACCTCTTTTTAGCATCATTTAGCTTCTCACTGAAAAATGCAATAGGTCTACCTTCTTGGCTGAGTACTGCTCCAATGGCCATGTGACTGGCATCACATTCCACCTGAAAGATTTTGTTAAAGTCTGGAAGTGCAAGGACTGGCTGCTGTGCCACCTTCATCTTCAACGTTTCAAAAGAATCATCTGCTCTTTGAGTCCAAACAAATCTACACTTCTGTCCTCCTTTGATGGTATCAAGCATGGGTGCACAAATATGACTAAACCCTCTTATAAACTTCCTGTAGAAGGTTGCTAACCCATGGAAACTTCTAACATCATTCATAGTCTTTGGGGTCAGCCAAGACAATATGGCACTTACCTTCTCCTTATCCATTTGTAACTTTCCTTGTGAAATGACAAAACCCAAATATGTGATCTCCTCTTGCATGAACAAACACTTGTCTAAATTTATCATCAGCTGCTCTTCATGTAACCTCTTAAGAACCAAATCTATGTGTCTGAGATGTTCTTCTTTGGTGTTGCTGAAAATCAGAATGTCATCTAGATATACTATGACAAACTTACCAATGAACTCTTTCAAAACCTCATTCATCAACCTCATAAAAGTACTAGGTGCATTAGATAAACCAAAAGGCATAACCTTCCACTCATATAACCCTTCATTAGTTTTGAATGCTGTTTTCCATTCATCTCCTGGCCTAATCCTGATCTGATGATATCCACTCTTTAGATCTATTTTTGTAAAATACTTAGCACCTCCCAAACAGTCAAGTAAATCCTCTATCCTAGGGATTGGAAACCTATACCTGATTGTGATCTTGTTAATAGCTCTGGAATCTGTGCAAAGCCTCCAAGTACCTTCCTTCTTTGGTGCTAGTACAGCTGGTACTGCACATGGACTTAAACTTTTCCCAATCAGACCTGAATCCAATAATTCTTCAATTTGTCTGGCTACTTCTGCATTCTGTTCTGGAGTTAGCTTATAGGCTGCTTTGTTTGGAAGTGTTGACCCTGGAATTAAGTCTATGCGGTGACTAATATCTCTGACAGGTGGTAGGGATCTTGGCATTCCCTCTGAGATGATACCTTTGTACTTATCCAATAGCTCTTGGATAGCTGGGTCTATGAACCTTTGCTTCTTCTTTTCCTTGACTTCTTGCTGCTGTTCTTTATTCACCCTCATACATGGGATTAGGGCATATGCAACTGCACCTTCTGCTGCTACTTCTTTCATGAACTGTTTGCCTTCCATCAGCATTACCTTCACCTCTCTTCCTTTAGATTTCTCCTCCTTCTCCGGCAATGGTAGTAACTTTATAACCTTACCATCTTTAGTGATTGTATAGATGTTTCTAACACCATCATGTTGTGCCTTCAAATCATACTGCCATGGTCTACCAAATAAAAGATTGCAAGCATCCATCGTGGTAATGTCAAACAACAACTTATCTTTATATGCTCCAATCTGAAATTCTACCCAAGCCTGCTCTTCTACAGTTGTCTGCTGACCTTGGGTAAGCCATGAGACTCTATATGGGGATGGGTGAGGCAATCTCCTAAGCTTAAGCTTTGTCACCATTTCTTCAGACACAAAATTTTCAGTAGAACTAGAATCAATCAAAACTTTACATACCTTACCTCTTGCTTTGCAAATAGTCCTGAAAAGAGACTTTCTTTGAGGGGATTCTTTGTCAGGTACCTTCATGGTAGTCACTGTTCTTCTCATCATTAGAGACTCTCCACTTTTTGGGTATCTGCAATTATTAGGAGCATTCACACTCTGAAAAGCATTAGAGCCTGTCATACTTTGATTATCAGGTTCTTTGATTAGATTTGTTCTCCTTTCTCCTATTGAGCTTGTGGCCTTTTCTGGACATCTGCTGGCTATATGGCCTTCTTTGTTACAGTTATAACATCTGATGGATCCTCTGCCCTGGGATCTTCCTCTGAAAGGTCTTCTACCTCTAAATTTTCCTTGCTGACTATAATTTTCCCCCTGGTTCTGACTATTGTTTCCCTTACTATTGTCATGACTGGATTCTCCTTGATATCCATGTCCATGTCCTCTACCTCTAAAAGGACCTCTTCCACCCCTTTGTTGTCTTCCTCTTCCTCTATTGTGTTGTTCTTGTTTTCTCTTTAACTTCTCTTCCACTTTCAATGCCAACTGAAAGCATTTCTGAACTGTATCTGGATTATGCAGACTTAAATCTTCCTGAATGTTGAACCTCAATCCATTAAGGTATCTGGCTACCTTCTCTTCTTCACTTTCCTTTACCTTTGTTTTCATACAAAGTTTCATGAATTCTTCTGTATATGAGCTGACATCTAGCTCCTTCTGCTTCAGGTTTTGCTTCCTCTTGTGTAATTGGATACTGTAATCCAATGGGACATAAGCTTCCTTTACTAATGCCATCATCTTCTTCCATGTAGTGACTCTATGCTTTCCTTCCTGTACTCTATCATCTTGGACGAAATTCCACCATGTCAAGGCAGCTTCTTTCATTTTTGACTGGGCTATTTTCACCCTCTGTTGTTCTGGTATCTCCTCTGTTTCAAAGAAATTGTTCAAGGAGTCTATCCACTCCATCACTGAATCAGGTTCCATCTTTCCTGTAAACACTGGCAAATCCAGTTTCACATCCATGGTTCTCCTCTCCATGGCCTTGAGGGCGTTCAACAGTGGTCTCTGGTCTGCAGGAACGACCTCCTCGTTCCAACTAGGGATCTCTTCTTCTTCCCTATCTTCTTCTCTACCAGAACCTACTCTGCTCCTCAACTTCTCTAACTCATCCTTCAATTCCTGATTCTGAGCCTTCACGGCCTTGCTCTCTACAATCTGTTTCTTCACCAGAACTGCCAACTCAACGTTGGTCATCCTTGCCGGAATCTCAGATGTTCCTTCGTCACCTGACATCCTGCTATATCCTGATCTTTTCCAGAAGATCCTTCCTTTGCTCTGATACCACTATGATGCAGAGGAAAACACAACAGAAGCTTACAAATGGGAAGGAGGAGTCATTAACACAACCAGCATGTTAAAATCCTGGACATGCAGTATGTAATACCTATCGGCTTAACAGCATCATCATATTTCTTGCTAACAGACAGCATCATCATATTTTGAAGAGGCATGAAATATCCTCCTGCTAACTACTGTCCACTTCCTTATCGCCTTTCGCATGTCAGCATCATCATGATACTCGACTATCAGCAGTATCATCACATTCGGCAAGCGCAAACATCCTCCTGATGTTCACTGTTCATCTTACCACCAAACTCTATCTTCATCATCATCATGATGTTTAGCATCATCTCCATCAGCAGGATATAAAATATCCGGTTCCTCCCATATATCCTGATGACGACAACTTCAAGCACCTTTCCCTCGATGCTTACGTCACCTCGATATCCGACTACTCAAACAACAGCATCAGGATATGACTTCTCCGGTCATATTGAAACATCCTGATGATGTTAACCAAACTTTATGCCGATGTCTTACGCCGATGCCAAAACACTTAGCGACAGCAGGATAAACTTGCATAGGGTGATATTTGCAATATCCTGATGATGACCTCTCCGGTCCTTAGCCAAAAAGTGAACTTTCACTTCTGCATGCGATAGCGACATGCGGATGAAAGATGATCCTGATGATGATATACACACTAAGTATATATCCAACCTATATCATCCTGATGCATTCAAAACATACAGTCTTCGTCAGCTTCATAACCCGATCCGGATAGCGATATACTCACAGATGACGATGCGATTCACTCCGTCTGGAAAAGCACATGCAGATCCCTGTATATCCGTCAGCTGCATGCAAACTCACAGAACCGCACAATTTTACAAAGAAAACATGATGGTCGGGCCGGATCACCTTCAGATCAAAACTTAATAGTTTATCTTCCTAAATCCTAGCACATGAGGATGCTAGGTTGATTCACAGCATGCTACCAATCGATCTCCCACACAATGAAATGCATAAATAGAAAACTAAAATACAACCTAAACTAACATGCATGACCATTCCACCGATTCACAGAATCAACCAGTGGAAGGGTTGAAAGAATCCATTAACCTGTAATCAGAACAGAAATAAAAACCAGATAATGCAACTGATGAGATCTTATTTAGATGAAACACAAATGTCCTGTTTCTGTAATACTATCAAACAACAATGTTTCACAATGTCTGGACTGATCTCTGGATCTCACTCAATCACCAACATAACACAACTACTACTCTGATATCTTTCTGATATAATATGATATCAAACCCTAACTGATCTGAGTTATTTAAAGCAATATCCTACGAGTACTACCAACTCGGTTCCCAGCGGCTGGGAGCTTCCAAGCGGCTGGGAGAGGACAGCTCATACTACCTGATCACGAGCTCTAACTGCCTGCACACTCTCCTAGGCTGATCTAATACATATGCATTGGTCCAATGGACCTTATTACATTATGAAGTCAAACATGCTAAAAATAGACTAATGTCCTGTCATGCGGACAATGAACCTATATCCTGTCTTGTAGGGGTGCTCCTGCACCACTATATCTCCCTCTATCTCCTCTATCTCTCACAATCTATCTCCTCTCTCTACATATATATCTCTCCCTATCTCTTTACTCTCTCTCCCATATCATTCCTCTATCTCCCTATCTCTCTGGACATCTTGCTCACTCTCTATCTCCCTATCTCTCCCCTATGTCTCCTCTATCTCTCCCTATCTGTCTCCTCTCTATCTCTCTCTACCTAGCTATCTCTCCCTATCTCTCTCTCTCACCTCTCTCCCCCTATCATTCCTATATCTACCTATCTCTCCCCTCTATCTCTACCTCTCCCTTATCAATGAAGGAAATGAAAACAAGAAAACTAGGACTCTCTCTCAATCCTCTGTTTCTCTCTCTCTCTCTCTCTCTCTCTCTCTCTCTCTCTCTCTCTCTCTCTCTCTCTCTCTCTCTCCATGTACATAGCCATTGGGTAGGCTACTTTGCATATGGTGGTCATATCCTTTAGGTTCAATCACCTCCAAACTTCACAAATAGATATAGAGCATAATTCTAAGCATCTTTCCTAAAGACCACTTCTCTACATAGGTGCAACTAATACCACTTTTTCATTGTTTTCCACATTTAATACTTATTCGTTTCCATTTTCCAAGTCCTACATGTGTCCAATTTGTATTGTTTGTCAAGTTTTTAGTCTAATTGTTAGTCCTATCTCTCATGGTTATTAAAATGTTAGTATAGTTAGATTTATCCTTAGGTAACATTAATTTACACATTGTTGCACAAACAACCACACTAAAAAATAACCTTACCTAATTAAGGTTAACCTTTAAGGTTCTTTCATTTGGTGAGCTGTATCATACTATTGTTATTGACTTTTCTTTCCATCTCCATCATCATCATCCTAGTTATCATAGTTTGAGCCTACCATTTATCCTTATGCATCTCTTGTACTTCTTCTATTCATGTCAATTTTAATGACCAAATTTTCCATAAATTCTTCTCCACCAAACCCTAGACCCTCACCCAAATCCTTACTTTCCTAATAAAAGCCCTTCCCAAAACATCATTTGATCATGTGGATCCTTCCATCACTAGACACATGCCCCTACTTTCCATTATTCATCCAACACAATCCCAATGTCATATCTCACATTCCCACACCTACATTCATAGACTCCATTCTCATTGATAATAATTATAAGGAGACTCCCTTGAATAATAATTAAACCATGGATTATCCCATATCCCCATATTACACTTTCCCCACATTTGAACCCTTAGAAAATGACATTTATCTATCCTCAACATTACCAATCACACTTTCTATCAATCCCACATAAGACACCTTACCCATCGCTTCACCTAGGTCATCACCAATTAAATCACCTCATTAATCCATGCAACCATACCCATACCACCCCTTTCTCACTTCACAACCTATATTAATGCATGATTAGACCTAACCCTAAATTTGAGAAATCCTAAACCCCTAAATCCTAAACCCCAAACCCCTAAACCCTAAACACTAAACCAAAGAAACCCTAAACCTCTATCTCCCTATCTCTATCCTTCCTCTACCTCTCAATCTCTCTCCCTATGTCTTTGCACATGTCCCTCACTCTCTATATATCCCTATTGGTCCTATCTCTCTAAACACTAAACCCTAAACCTCTAAACCTTAACCCCTAAACCCTAAACCCTAAATAATGCCCCTAAACCTTAACCCCTAACCCCTAACCCCTAAACCCGAGCAACTTTAAACCCCTATCTCCCTATCTCTCCCTTATCTCCCTATCTCTATCATCCCTCTACCTCTCAATCCTTCTCCCTATTTTTGTGGACATCTCGTTCACTCTCTATCTCCCTATCTCTCCCCTCTATCTCCTCTATCTATTCCTATCTGTCTCCTCTCTCTCTCTCTCTATCTAGCTATCTCCAAACCTGAGCAACCCTAAACCCCTAAACCCTAAATCCAATCAACTCTAAACCTCTATCTCCCTATCTCTATCATCCCTCTACCTCTCAATCTCTCTCCCTATGTCTCTGGCCATGTCCCTCATTCTCTATCTCCTTATCTCTCCCCTTAGTCTCCTCTATATCTCCCTATTGGTCATCTATCTCTTTAAACCCTAAACCTCTAAACCTTAACCCCTAACCCCAAAACCCTAAACCCTAAACCCTAAATAATGCCCCTAAACCCAAGCAACCCTAAACCTCTATCTCCTTATCTATATCATCCCTCTACCTCTCAATCTCTCTCTCTATTTCTCTGGACATGTCTCTCACTCTCTATCTCCCTATCTCTCCCATCTATCTCCTCTATCTCTCCCAATCTCTATCAGTCCCCTCTCTCTATCTCTCTTTAAACCCTAAACCCCAAACCCCCAAACCCTAAATAATTCCCCTAACCCCTAAACCCTAAACCCTAAACTTGAGCAATGATAAACTCATAAACCCTATATAGTACCCCTAAACCCTACCCTAAGCATCTCTCTCTCTCCACCCTCTCTTCCTCTTCATCCCTATCTGTCTCCCTTATCGACAAAGCAAATGGAAACAAGAAAACTAGGACATGCAAAGAGGAAAGTGAGGACATAATGCAATGTTAACATGACATGAACTCTCTTGGAAGGCTAAGCATGGACTATAAGAAGATTGAACTAGTTGGATCTGTTAGGCTCACCAAATGAAAGAACATTAAAGGTTAACCTTAATTAGGTAAGGTTATTTTTGAGTATGGTTGTTTGTGCAACAATGTGTAAATTAATGTTACCTAAGGATAAATCTAACTATACTAACATTTTAATAACCATGAGAACTAGAACTAACAATTCAACTAAAAACTTGACAAACAATACAAATTGGACACATGTAGGACTTGGAAAATGGAAAAGAATAAGTATTAAATGTGGAAAACAATTAAAAAGTGGTATAGTAAAATAATTAAATGTGAAGAATTGGGTAAAGCAAAACGGATATCCATTTTGGGTTAGCCAAAATGGATACTCATTTTACAAAATGGATATACGTTTTGGGTTTCTCAAAATGGATATCCGTTTTGGAAAATAGATATCCATTTTGGGCAACCCAAAATGGATATCTGCTTTGAAACAGATATCCATTTCAAAACCTATGAAAGTCAAGCTTGGCCAAGTCACGAATTTGGCTAAGTAAAAACACGATTTTTTTTTCTATTGCCACTGTTTGGCCCGTGATGATCCTGCACATACCCTGTAGATGCATTGATGAAGCTTGTGAGAAGAGAAAAGTTTAGATGGTGATGCGAGTCCATGGTTCTTAGAACACTTAGTAAATAGTTCACAAATTGCTAGTGCTTCCCTTTTTCTCTTGCAAGGGTATATGAAAAATGGGAGAATGCTAAGATTAGCTATCATACATCATGGATATTCATTTTTTTGGTTTATTTATTTCATTTGTATAATTTATTGTGCCATCATGGAAAAGGGTGTCCCATTTGAAATGGCACTTATGCCATATGTATTTTGTGTTATGCCATTATGAGAGTGCATCAATGTCATGTAATATTTATACGAGAATCTATTATGTATGTAAGAGCATGTAATATGGAGGTTACATAGTGGAGTAGTGGACTATGACATGCTTGACCAACTTATGATGAGTAAGAATGTTGCATCATAGAGAATATTTGAGATGAGAACTCTGGAGCCTAAAGTGGAGCACCCAAGTTTAGTGATAGATTATGATAGCTTTTATGACTTAATGGTTATGTCTTATTTCTAGTTGATTTACCATCATGGAGAAGGGGCATTGGACTTTTGGTCCTAGATTTTGGTGTCATGTTTATCCCATGGAATCTTGGTCTATGGTTTTGTAAACCCCTTGTGGTTTATGGGTTGGGCTTGCTCTATTTATTTTGTGCTTGGGAAGGTAGTATTGTATCAAGTTTGTATTTTGATAAAGGTTATGTTGTTGAAATATCTCCAAACATAGTTGGTGTATAGGTAGGGGAGTACATACTTTGAGGAGTGTATTATAACCATATTGGTGTTTCTTAGTGATACATTGAGTCTCATTTTTCTGCTATGTTTTTTCCTCAAAGGGTTTTCCTAGAATATATGTTGTCTTTGTCTTTGTGGCTATAAAATATTGAGTAATATTTCTTCTCTTGAAATTGTTTAGATTGTACATTATCTTTCCATTCCTTCCTCATAGATTAGTGTAGGAAGCATTTCTTCTATCTTCCTTTCAATGTAATCATTGCATTCCAATAAACCACACTTTCTTGAAGCGTTTTGTCAAATAGTTCCTATGCCTTCTATATGCTTCCACACTTTGTACACATATCTAAAGGGCACTTTGCATAATGACATGTGAATCAATCTCACCCTTAATTATAGAGACCTTATGCATCATTCTCATGACTTGCAGTTGGCTAAACAATCTCATCACCTTGTTAGGATTTATATTCCAAACATAGCCTATAATGATTGTATTCCATGAAGCAACAATCTTCTAAGAGTGGCTATTAAACACCCATACTGCATTCTCTATACATCTGCACAACATTCGGCTTCACCTTTTCCATTTGCATTTGCCTAAATAACTTCAAGGCCTTGTTAAAATAGCCATTGTGAGCACATCCTATAATCATGGCATTCTAGGACAACAAATCTTTCTAACAATTTGTCAAACGCATGACATGCATAATTCATGCTCTCACATTTAGCATCTATAGAAACAAGTGCATTCCCCACATAAACAACAGATTCAAACCCACTTCTTAAACATTCATGTATACAGGGTATATCATCCACTTCAACAGTCAAAGATTAATTTTGGCCAATAAAAAAAGGACAAATAGTTACCACTCTTTGTTGTGACTGAGGGGTAAAATTACTATTGTTTGTTTGACCATTGAAACGGATGATATTTAAGTAGAGTGGTATATACCTACCCTATTGCAAAGCTTCTAGTCTAATGCAAACCTTGAGAACATAGGAAAACGTATAGTTATACAGCTTTAGGCAACCTTGTCTTATGTGATGATATAGCTTAACTACTAGCACTTGCACCCATAGGAGGTTCAATGAATACGCCGATAGGAACAACCGACGAGTTTAGAAAATTCCCCGGCGTGAATTTTTTTTTTCACGGCGTGAGACAATTCCGAGCAATATAATGCTCACATATGAAAGCCTATCGGCTAATTAGTTCACATTCTCCATACGTTGTTGATAGTTTTCAGCTTCGCCGGATAGAGAACTTGTGAATTGGCAGAATTAAATTATGTAGATCGAAGAGATGTAAATGCATATCTTTGCTTCCCAAATGATACTTCCTTGATTCCAAAGAATCCGTGAATAACATGTTTAGGCCCGCATGACAGAGAGGTCGCTACATTCATCTTGACTGAAGTGGCTGTGATGTTTGCCATTGTAGAAAAATAAAAAGTAAAAGAATCCTTTATTACACACTGTATGCCTTTCTTGTTTCTCATTTTTGTGAATGAAAACTATAAGAACACTGTTTGATTCAATGTCAGATAAATCCTTCATATGAATTGGATAACTGCTTATATCCAACAGAGGAGTTGACAGACTTTTGAAATGTTTATGCAAAGTTTTTAAACACATGTAAGCAAAATCCTCATTCATTAACTATTGAAGTGGATGATATTTAAGTAGAATACACTCACATAAACATAGTCAAGCTTACCTTCACCTTCCCACCTATAATGACTTTGACAGACTTGTCAACTGTGCATGCAAATCAAAATCCTAGATCCATACATATAGTTGGGCTTCTGGGTGCCATATGTAAGTTCAACCAAAAAACTACAAGACTACAACATATCCCCACATCCTTGCCAATGGAGACTTTGTCAAGCTCACGAGGTTTGTATGTAAGTATGTGAAAACTACAAAATGACACAGCTTATCTACACAAATAATGGAGGAATCCCCACAATATCAACAATAATGAAATATCTAGTGTTCACACATAGTAATCTTCTTTTGGAAAATCCTTTCTAAGTTACAAACTGTATTCACTTGTCAGGTACACTTGATGCCTGGAAAAGAAGCATGGGATGGATAACTACTGTTTTCATTCCCCTACACTTTAGAACCTGCAAGAGACAAAGCTAGGGTATAGGAATGGGCAAGGATATTGCAAATGGTAGCAGTGAGGAAATCGAGTCAGGTTTTTGGGATTTGGAAGGATATTAGTGTTGAAATTAGAAAATGCAAAGGGGGATGAATCTTGATATATCTTGAATGACTAGGGTTGCAGGAATCAGCTGCACATTAGCATATAGTACTAAACTGTCCGAAAGGTCTAATTTCCTATTTTGAGCCTTTTGAGGGGTTGTTAGCTTCACTCACACATTTGCAAGTGAACCCTATTTCCTTGTTTTGAATTATTACTGACTTTTATGACCCAACTCAGAAATTTTTCAATGATTAAAATGATCGAACTCTTTCTTGACGTGCAAGTGAACCACATTTCCTCATTTTAAAATATTATTGGATTTTCTGACTCAAACCAAACATTTTTCCACAATCAAAATGACCAAACTCTTTCCGAAGTCACTGGTAACTGATAATGTTTAACATTTAACAATTTTGTTTCAAAGTATCAAAATTTTACTTGATAAGGATACATGACAAAGGAATTTTATAGATGATTTAAAGCATTTGTACAACCTTCAAGAAGGCTATTTAGCTTTCACTTCAACATGGGGGACTCAAAATTTTAAAATTGGCATGAACAAAATTTGAGGACAGTTGGTTAACAATACTATTAGTTATTTATAACACTTTAGTTCTTTTTATTTTGTCCCATATAGTTATAGTTATGTAGTTGCTTCTTATTTTCATAAGGAGGTGCCCCTATAGATCTTCCAAAAATATCTCCTACTAATTAATGTTGGTGTAATATTTTCTTCATTTTTAATATGTCTCTATTCTAATTGTTATATTGCACCTATTAGTTATTTTTTTAGGTCACCTAGGTAACTAATAATGGCATGTTACACCTTGACTTGAGGTACATAAGTGTCACCACCAGCTCATCAATCCTTGATTGATGGTATTTAGGTTCCACCTTTGTTTAGTTAATGCCACCTCTATCTTAGACTAAGTTAACTCACCTCTTAATTGAGAGCGATTGAGAGTTAAACTCATATCTCTTGGACATGTCATCTCCTTGATTCATGCATCTAAGAGACTTATATATTTGTATGTTACTCTTTGTAATGATGCTCAATAATATTGAACATAGAAATTCTTTATTCATTTTCCTAGCTTGTGATTAGCGTATAGGCATTAGATCTTAGGTAGATTTGTTGTTTATGGTAAATTCTAACATGGAATTAAAGCTTTGATCTCCTAAGGCTAGTCCAATTCTAGGTTTAAGAGTAATTAGATCATATTGTAAGGGTTCTTTTTATGGCTTTGTTTTGTAGCTTTCTATAGGCAATTGCTAGAGTAAATATAAGCTTATCATTGAGTTTAGAGAATCTAAGAAAGTCATTTTTTTCTTTTTTATGTCCAAACTAGATATTGGAGGTTAGATCTATAAAGGTTTGAAGTTAGGAGGTGCATATCAAATCCATCACATACTCAATCCTTAAAAATGTTTTTGGTCAAATTTGATTTTACATTCACATTTAAAATGCCCAAGAACTTGTAGATTGATTATCATTTCATCAATATTGGAGCACTTGACCTAGAGCTCTCAAAAAAATCTCCTCCTACACTATCATAGAGATTGTACCATAAAAAACAATTCTATGTAGGTAGAGGCACAAGCCATATAATAATTAATTTTTTTCCATGTGTTTTATTTTAAGAAAGGATTTTGTAGTTTTCTATTAAAAAATGGGAATGTATTTTATAGGTATGCAAGGTACTTGGCACCTACAAACCCCATTTGAGGCACATGCAAGCATAGGACCAGCCATACTAGAGGTGGTTATGTATCATCAGTCATGACCTTTGACCCCACAACATGAGGTGGTGGCCCATCTTAGCATCTAACGACCACACCATATGTAGGTGTGCTACCCAAATCTAGCCCCATAGCTTTCATCTATTGTGATAGGATATTAAGGGAATATCCCCCCTTAAAATAGATTTCCATTAGCTCAAACTATTTCGAATGTATGATGATGGTTTGCAATTTGGAGAAGGTAGTTTCCAATGTAGAAAAAGGTGGCTTTTTAAAAACCAATGACATTTTTGGGGTTGCGAGAAAATATTCTATCCATGTAAGGAAAATATTCCATCAAGAATCTACTGACATCATCATTGTATTTTTTCCATCCTACCCCCCTCATGTGTTTGGAGTTTTAATTTTTTCACTTGATCTTTAGAGGTTCCATTCTAGATCATATTAACTCCTTTTTTTAAGCAATTTTTCAATTTGGTCTATTTTTTAAAGAGTTTTTACTATGGTATAGATGATTTTTTATTTTGGTGTCTAGATTTTCTGGAAATTATACGTTCTCATAGGTGATGCCAAGCAGTTCTTGTTGTGGGAACTTCTAGGGATTTTTTTGGGCTCATATGGTAATATTTTTTGGTGCAATTCTTTTTGAAAGTGCATAATTTTTGTGTGCCTTTCATTGGTATAATATGATCTATCACATGTTCTATATTAAAATTATAGTTTCAACTTTATGGTCTAGTTTGGCATCTGTAATATCCTAAGATCAAGACCAAGTTTCCCTAATTTGACAAGTAGCACTTGTAGTTGAACTAATTATAAAGTGCCAAAACTTTGTAATTATTGGTGGTTTTATGCATCAAATATTTTGTACTCCATGAATTGATATAAACTTCTAATTTGTTTTGGTGGGGGGGTTGGTACTCTTTCTTTGCATGCTAGTTTTGATTACTTAATCTAATTTCAAAAGTTAATATGGTTATAAAAAATAACCTGCAATAATTAAATTGGATATCTATGGAACTATATGTCTTGGCAAGATAGGCTCCTAAAGCATTTCAAGTGGGTCAAACTCTTACCAATTCCTTATGGACTGGTTCTAAAACTCACTACCTATTGTCATAAATTTGTATGGAAGGACTAGATTTATTATATCTGAGGATAAATTTCATGTAATGTCAACATCGACACCACAATGACCACCACTCATATTAATTGCTCTCATGAGATATGGATCAAAATCTAGGAGATGTTTGGAGACTTTGATGAATCTCCATTCCTAGATGATCATGTGATGGGCTGTCTTATACCTCTTGATGAATGTCAGCCATAAATCATCATGATACAATTGTTGTTGGGAATTAAGGTGTGTCAAACTTTGCAAGTTCTTAATGTTGTATTTATTTATTCTGCCTACTAGTTGTAATTTTCTATGTAAATTTTGTCCTCATATGAGGAGGTAGGCATCCCATGTTGACTTGGCATAGTTTTGCCTTGCGTCAACACCTTATGGTCATGTGTCATGAGTTATGATAGATTTTATGACATGTAACAGTTGAAATGACAGGTGTGACAAGTTGTTAGTATGTGGTGACTAATCATGTTGTAGGGTTGTGGGTACATGCAGTAAGATACATTTTGGTGACTTTGTCAGTCACGGTTTCCCCCAAAATAATTAATGGGGGAGTGTAGGAGGGTGAAGCCCCTCCTGCGGGACCCGAGGGGCTTATTCCCCCAGTGGGGGCCTAGGGGTGGAGCCCATGGTAGGGGTTTGGGGGAAACACATCAAGTAAGGGTTTCTTGGGGTAGTGCCCCCGAAGCAAAAAAAATGTCGTATATTTAATAAAGGCATCGATAATTAGTTTGTTATTGGCTGACATGGAAAAACCAACATTGGATAATTACCAAAGAGGCTTGATAAATAAGAGGTTGGAGAATGTGAAAGGTCATGGGATGCAAATGAGAATCAACATTTGTGTACTCCTAAAAGATCTTGCATTGCAAGTATTTTGTAATCATCTTTTGGTTTGATAATACATTGTGCAGGTTTTGGAGTGTGGGATTTTTTACCTGAAAGGGTTTTCCCCATGTATATCTTTTGTTGCGAGTATTACATACTTGTTTTTTGATGTGTTATTACCTTTCTATTAGTGTGCATCTAATAACCTGTAACTAGTAAAGATTGAATTTTGTATAACTTTCCTCATTAGATCACTGTAGGAATTTGTGTCTGCATACCTTGCTTCCTTTCAATTGTAACATTTGAAGATTGGAAAGATCTTTCTTGTCAAGATCACATGGAGATTTCTCCAAATACTCTTGAGACTTCATTTGATTTTGAGACTAAGGAATCCTCTACATGAGCACTTACAAATTTATTAGTTGTTCATATGTAGCCATCTAGTGTGGACATGATACTAGTGGATGAGATGCATTGAGAGTTCAACATCATATCTTTCCTTCATTGAGTTCATTGTTGCCTCTGGTGGGGCTTCTAGTGATTCAATTTAGCAAGACCATATATGGTCCATATAGGTAGTTTATTGGAATGAGTACTTAGTATATCTTGAGTATTTGTCTTGTGAGTCTTATCTTATAGATTTGGACGACACTTTTGAGGACTTGATTTTCCTCTTCAATGACAATTCCATTATATATGTTGTCACATCTTCTTTGGTTCTTGTACTACTTTAGTTTCTAGAGTGCTTTGAATTGCCATCTTCAATTAGGCCGAGGACACTTATTTTGATCTTGGCACCTCTCATCATTGATTTAGGTACTATGGCATAGTTACCAGAGACATTCATCTTACATTTTCTTCTCTCTTTTCTTGATTGGGAAGAGCTTCAACATGAACCATTGAGATTACTTCTTCTAAAGAGAAGGAATGTGGTTTGGTATGCATGGATCTTATTCAACTTGTTGTATCATCTTTCTATCTTTGGTCTACTTGGCATTGCATTTGGGGGGCTACCTAGTCTATTTATTCATTTTCTCTCTTGGGGAGTTCTTATTCTCTTCTTCTAGGGAAAACTTATTATACATGGTTATCTAACATGGCCTTGTTGCTAGGACCTATTTCTCTTAAGTTGCACTTATGGGGGGTGTTGGTGTAATATTTTCTTCATCTTGGATATGTCCCTATCCTAAGTCTGATATTGCACCTATTAAATTTGTTTAGTTAGGATGTTAGGAATATTTAATTATTCTCACTTGGGTAGTTAATAAGGGTATGTACACCTTGACTTGAGGTACATAAGTGCCACCACTACCTCATCAAACCTTGATTGATGGTAGTTAGGTGTCACCTCTATTTATTCAAGGCCACCTTTATTTTAGTTAGACTGAGTTAAATGACCTCCTGATTGGGAGTTAAACTCATACCTCTTGGATATGTCACCTCTTTGATTCATGCATCCCGCCTAAATATTTGTATGTTACTCTTTGTAATGATGCTCAATAATATTGAATATAGAAATTCTTTATTCATTTTCTCGGCTTTGTGATTAGCTTATAGACACTAGGTCTTGGGTAGATTTGTTGTTCATGACAAATTCTAACAATTAATTTTAAAATTAGTCTAGATGTGATGAATTTAATTACGTTAGTTCTCAAAATTATAGATTTTATGGTTCTCTAGATATTTTTTACTTCATAATATTTTTATAAGGATAACAAGTTGGGTTTTGAAAGGGCCCACTGCTTTTACAAGTAATGATATATCATGGAAGCCCAAATAGACACCAAGAAACAACATGGCACAATCAACACAAAGGCTAAAAAGATACAAAAAATAAACAACAAAAGAAACTCAAAACTTAGGTCACACCACCCATAAACAACAACAAACTAGCTAGCTCAAGGTGACTTGAAGACATAACACTTCAAAGAGCTTTGAATTCTACCAATAGCCCAATCCTTTGACTTGAAAGAGCCAACCTCCAATCTAGAACAACTCACCTTTCCAAGAGCCAATCTTGAATCTAAAGAGATTGTGGGACTCCTATCCCACCTCAGAACTATATACATCTTTTTTACCTTGATGGCAGATTGTGATAAGGGAAAATGTGAGATCTATTTCTTCTTTTTACCAAGTAGCTCCATTCCACTCACATCAGTTGAGACTTGCTCTTCATCCCACATGGTTTTTTCCAAGCTAGTCATATTGAAGAGCACCACCACATTGCTACCCTCAAATGACACCAAATCCATAGCTTGACGAAGGGGAGGCTCTATCTGAGCCTTTTCTTCTAAAAATTCTATGTTCTATTAAAATTCTTGTAGCCATTAACTAAATCACAAATCTTATGACATTTATTGACACATCACTAGGGACTCTTAATAAACAATCTTTTGCACCCATTTGCCTAGTTTGGAAGAAAATGTGATTGAAGTGGGGAGCACCTTATCCAAACTAGCTTTAACACAATATAGCAAATGGTAGGTGAGATATAGATTTAGTCACCCTATCAATAGCAATAAGTTGACCGAACAAACTAGCAATACTTTATAATTACTAACTGATCAAAATAAAAATTACATAATATTTTTTATTCATTTAAATTGAATTGAGAGAGAACATATTTATTAAAAGAATACACTTTATAGGAAGGTACCTCTATAGGTCCTCCACTAACATCTCCTACCAATTAATTTAAAAAATAGTTTAGATACAATAAATTTGGTTACACAAATCTTTTAAATTGTAGATTTTATGGTTCTCTACTTTTTACCTTATAATCATTAACTAACCCCCCCCCCTCCCCCCCAAAAAAAATACATAATACATTTTGTTCGTTTCAATTAATTGATTGAGACAGCATATTGATAAAAGAATACATTTAAGCTCAAGATGTAATGTTTCTGCTTTACTTTTAAGAAAGAAAAATAAAAACCAAAGTTTTCTTCTCCATTATTATAGGTAAAATATTTAAAATATTTAGTTTTGATGAAATAGTAATGTTCACCAATGTCTAGATTTGGTAAATAGAAGAGGGTACATAATGCACCTGAGAGGAAAACAAAGAATTAAAACTTGGCTTTCCTGATTTGGGATCTACTTTCTTCTTTTCTGCTTCCCTGACATTTGAGTTTTTAAAATTTCTCTTGTTATTACTATCATAATTATAGAAAGGAAACATACATCTGAAGGGTACTGGTTATATTTGCCTGTCATTCACAATATATTCTGGCAAGACAAACTGCCTTATGCAAAGCTTGCATAGCACATAGTATCAGTATCCAATTCTCATCTATATAATTGCAACAAAAACTCTAACAGAAAGGCACGTTCTTGATTTTATTTTTTGATTACTAAATATATGTGGGAAATATACTGCATCAAATAACCAGAATTTAACAATCCTCGAAGAGGGACACATTCAATAAAATAAAAAGAAAATGGCTACAGTATCGATCCAAAGCAAAGCTGTACAAAAAATGTATTTTGGGTCACACGACGCTACACCGTCATATTCAATTATTTTATCTTGGTAGATCCACAATCCTTGCAAATTACTGTCCCTAAAGATAACAGCAGCAGCAGCAGTAGCACAGGCCAAGACAGCTGCATAAAAACAACAGAGAAAATAGTAACTCACATCTTCAGTAAATATGATACAACAAGATATTTCTTACTCTATTCATTCCTTCAATGATCTATTTCTCACAAGCAGTGAATTGGACACTAGCCATGAGGTGCTTGAAATTGGTTGCGGCTGGGTAGTTTAGCCATAGAAGTTGTCAAGCAAACTGGATGCAAAAACACAGGAATTACTTTATGGGGGGAGACCAATTGATCACTCTACTTAAACATTGTCAATGGTTAAACACTGAATAGTAATTTTCCACCTCATTCATACCAAAAAAAAATGGTAAATATTTGTCCTAATAAAATGAATGCTATTTAAAAGTAGTCCCATGGAATAGTTGATGGGCACCCTCCAACCCCCTGTTCGGGGAGAAGCAGCTTATTCCCCCTCTTTCTGATAGGGCGCATGATTGTTCGGTTGCCCTGTTGTTGGCGGATGGGCAAAGCTCAGTTAGCTTTGTTTCTGTGTTGCTTTTAATTGTGAAAAATCTATTGCAGCTACTAATTATTAATTACCTATCTTAAGTAGATTATTTGGCTGCCGAAAAATAATTTACAACAAATATCAAATAATAACACAGCTGCAACTTCATGAAAAATCACGGAGACAGAAAAATAAAATCAACACAATATTTTGGACAAATTGTCCCTTGAAAAACCCCGAAAGGAAAACCAGTACTGCAGATGAGGAATTTTATTAAATCAAATCAAGAGATACATAAACTGCTTGCCTCTTACTGGCAGAGCTCCGGCAATGTTCTCCTCCGGAAATTCTTCTCCCAATTTCTCCTATAGAAATTCCACTACTGCTGTCTCGAACGCTATCGCTACGCCCTTGCTCTCACTGCGCCCTTGCTCTCACTACAAATCAATTTGCTATCACTGCAAATTTATTTATTTGCTATCGCTGCAAATACTTCTCGAATCTGTGTTCTCCAAATGCCCATTGATCCTCTTTTATAATCCCCTCATTGAAAACCAATGGCCATGATTTAATCTAAATCAATGGCTAGGATTAATTAGACTCTAGCAAACCCTAATATCTAGAAGTCTCTCAAGAAATCAATTTTCTAAGTATAGAGAAAAATATTTCAGCTGTGTTTCTAGCCTCGAAATCACCACCTGAGACTAGAACACCTGTCCAAGCTACATTTAAAATTAACACTCCCTCTTAGCGAGGAAGGTGTTCTGCATAACACCCAACTTAATTCTGAAGAAGATGAATTTCGCCTTCCCCAATGCCTTTGTTAAAATGTCTGCTACTTGCTGATCTGTAGGTATATACTGTAGCTGAACAATCCTCCGCTGTACACAATCCCTGATGAAATGATATCTGATGTCTATATGCTTAGACCTATCATGAAACACTGGATTCTCAGATAATCTGATGCAACTCTGATTATCATAGTGTATCACGGTAGTCTTAACCCTCTAACCAAACAAAGCTACCAGCAACTTCCGAAGCCATATAGCCTCACACGTTGCCATACTAGCTGCTATGTATTCTGCTTCTGCAGAACTCAGAGCAACGGACTTTTGCTTCCTGTTGTACCAAGAGACAACTCCTGATCCCAAACTAAAGCAACACCCTGAAGTGCTTTTCCTGTCCACTGTACTGCCTACCCAATCTACATCAGTATAGCCTATCAACTTAATACCATCACCTCGAGCATATCGGATCCCATACTCGATTGTACCACGCAAATACCGCAACACATGCTTTGCCGCTATCCAATGCACTCTCTTCGGCTCAACCATGAACTGACTAAGAGAGTTTACTACAAAGGATATATCTGGCCTAGTGTTAACCAAATACATGAGAGATCCAATCATCATCCTGTATAAGGTGGGGTCTACATCCTTTTCCTTGGATGCATCTACCTTCTTCCAATTCATGATCATAGGTGTAGACATGGCTCTGCAATCTTGCATCTCAAACCTCTTTAAGATTTCAATGCAGTATTTCCCTTGTCCAAGGAAAATCTCTCCATCTGTCTACCACACTTCCATGCCTAGAAAGTAATGCATAAGCCCCAAATCCTTCATCTTAAACGCTGCTGCAAGGTCCCTCTTGCACTCCTCTATGAGACCCAGTGAACCTGTTAAAAACAAGTTGTCCACATATAGAACAAGAATGAGCACTTCACCCCTAACCATCAAGTAGTAGAGGTTAGCATCTGCCTCACTTTTCACAAAGCCTATTCCCTGCAAGTATCTATCAATGCACTCATACCACGCCCTGGGAGCCTGCTTGAGTCCATACAAAGCTTTCTTCAATCTGCACACGTGGGTTTCACTGCTGTGTGCTACAAAGCCCTCTGGTTGTTCTATGTATACCTCCTTTGCCAATTCACCATTAAGAAATGCTGTCTTGACAACCATTTGATGGATCTATCATCCCATATGCACTGCAAGTGAGATTATGGCTCGTATAGAAGTATACCTGGCCACTGGAGCAAATGTCTCCTCATAGTCTATTCCCTCCTTCTGAGAGAACCCATTGGCCACGAACCTTGCCTTGTATTTCTTGATGCTACCATCTGCACCATGCTTAATCTTATAGATCCAGCGTGATCCAACCACTGCCCTATCTGTCGGTCTAGGCACAACCTCCCACACATCGTTCTGCATTATTGAGGTATATTCCTCAACCATTGCATCTTGCCACACCTGTTGTCGTGCAGCCTCCTGATAGCTGGAAGGCTCGCTATCTACCAACTGACTAACCAATGCCACATAGTCATTATACTTGGCCGGTTGTTTCCGTTGTCTACTACTCGTCCTAGGAGCTCCCACAAACTCCTGAGTATCCTTATGTGTCTGTTGAACCTCATGGTTCCTCCTGTCAACTATAGAGGATGAAATATCAAACTCCATATCTTCTTGATACATCTCTTGGATTTGCTGTATCTGTTGCTCCATACTCTGGGAACTCTCAACACCTGAACCTGTGCTTGTACTAGTAACTGTACTCATGCTTCGCTACCCCTGTGCTAGTTGAACAATCCTTGGAGCTTCTGTTGGCTGCTCATTCTGATCATCTGCTGGCAAATCTCTGGACCTCCTATACGCCTTGTCCTCCATGAATTTGACATCACGCCTGACTATAATCCTCTTGGTCCCTGGAATAAATATTCGATATGCCTTTAAGGTCTCGCTGTACCCCACAAAGTACCCTCTCTCTGCAGTCTGATCTAACTTGGAACGTGTAGCCCCTGGAATGTGACAAAATGCCAAACTCCCAAATATCCTGAAGTGACTGACATCTAGCTTCTTCCCTGAGAATGCCTCCTCTGGTGTCATCTTGCCCAATACCTTATGTGGAACCCTGTTCTGTATGTATACTGCTGTACTGCATGCCTCTGCCCATAAGTAACGTGGCATATCTTGGTCATACAACATAGCCCTTGCTGCCTCCGATATAGAACGATTCTTCCTCTCAGCAACCCCATTCTGCTGCGGGTTGTAAGGAACAGTCCACTCTCTCTTGATTCCTTCCCTGGTACAAAACTCCTAAAACTCTTTCCCTTTGTACTCGCCTCCATTGTCTGACCGAAGAACCTTTACCTTCCTGCCTGTTGAATTCTCCACAAGAGCTTTGAACTCTTGGAAGTGACTGAAGACCTCATCCTTGGTCTTCAAGAAGTATATCCAGGTCTTCCTAGAGAAATCATCAATAAAAGTAACAAAGTACTCATATCCTCTGAGAGACTTCGTTGACATTGGTCCACATATATCCGAATGTACTAGATCAAGAACCCCCTTGGATCTGGTGTCACTCCTTGGAAAAGCTGCTTTCACAAACTTCCCCAATACACATCCCTTACATACATCATCATGCTCTGTGCTCACGTCTGGAACACCAGTCACTGTCTCACAAAGCAATTTAAGTGCTCCATGATGTATATGGCCCATCCTCCTATGCCATAGCTCTCCTTGATCTCTAGGATTACTGCTGCTCACTAGTGCCTTAGGAGTATCAAACTGCAACCTGTAAAGTCAGCCGCTCCTAACTCCAATAGCTATGGGTGATTTCCAATCCTTATGCTTGATTAAAACATGCGCCCCTCTAAAGAGTACATTGTAGCCTTTATCCTGAAGGACAGATACAAAAATTAGATTCATGCCCAAGCCTGGCATATACAACACATCATGAATGGAAATAGGCTTGCCATTCTCCCTCTAAAATAGAACAGTCCCTCTCCCAACTGGATTACACTTGGACTTGTTCCCCTTCTGAATCTGGAATCTGATGTCCTCCTCCTTGTAGCTGGAGAAGTACTCTCTAACTCATGTCATATGAAATGACGCCCCACTGTCTATATACCAAACACCCTGTGAGGTTGAGCTAGTCAGGCAAGCTATGAGTGCAAACTCATCTTCCATTCTGCTAGAAAGCTCATCTACACTTGCTGAAGCTACCGTCTGCTTTTTGCCTTTCTTTTCATTTTTCTTCCTTTGTGGGCAATCGCTGACATAGTGTCCGAACTCGTGATAGCCATAGCATTTGACCCTAGACAAGTCCTTCTTCTTCTCACTTTTTGGATTTGATCCTTTGCCAGACCCCTTCTTCACTTTCCCTTTTCCTGCTAGGGCAACATTTTCCTATTCCACCTCACTTTTCTGACTATTACTGCTGGTTCTATTGACAAGACTTAGTCTAAGCTCCTCCTGAGTGAAGTCACTCCATAGTTGATCCCAACTCGGTAAGGTGTCTCATCCATTAATAACTTGAACAAAGACATCCCACTGCTCAGTAAACCCATTCAGGGCTATTCGTACTAGCTCATCATCCTTTGGTTTGTCTCCAACAGCTGCCAATTCATCCTTGACAAGTCTAAGTCTGGTGAGGTAACTTGTGACGTCTTCTCCCTTATTCATCTGGGTATTCCTTAACTTTTCTCTGAGAATCAGCTTTCGATTAAGGGTAGCATTCTGGTACAGATTCATAATGGCGTCCCACATCGTCTTTGCTGTATCTAACTCTGCAATATGCGGAACAATATGATCCTTAACACCGTCAAGAATCAGCCTCCTTGCCTTGGCATCTTCCTTCTTATATGCTAAGAGCTGTGTTGCATCTGTAGGTACAGGTACAACAGTGGTCACATAATCTTTGATACCATTCTCTTCCAGCAATAAAGAAATTCTGGCTTTCTAGACACCAAAATTTGAGGCTCCATCCAATCTGTCCTGATCTATTAAACCTGCTGAGGCCATCTCAAAAGAAAATAATAATTTGAAGAGGTCAAACTGGGTTTTATAAACCCTAGATTTTTTATTTATTATTTTTCCTTTCTCCCTGTGCCTGTTCTGCCCTCAGATCCGCTCTAATACCATGTGAAAAATCTATTGCAGCTACTAATTATTAATTACCTATCTTAAGTAGATTATTTGGCTGCCGAAAAATAACTTACAGCAAATATCAAATAATAACACAGCTGCAACTTCACGAAAAATCACAGAGATAGAAAAATAAAATCAACACAATATTTTGGACAAATTGTCCCTGGAAAAACCCCGAAGGGAAAACCAATACTGCAGATGAAGAATTTTATTAAATCAAATCAAGAGATACATAAACTGCTTGCCTCTTACTGGCAGAGCTCCGGCAATGTTCTCCTCCGAAAATTCTTCTCCCAATTTCTCCTATAGAAATTCCACTACTGCTGTCTCGAACGCTATCGCTGTGCCCTTGCTCTCACTGCAAATCAATTTGCTATCACTGCAAATTTATTTATTTGCTATCGCTGCAAATACTTCTTGGATATGTGTTCTCCAAATGCCCATTGATCCTTTTTTATAAACCCCTCATTGAAAACCAATGGCCATGATTTAATCTAAATCAATGGCTAGGATTAATTAGACTCTAGCAAACCCTAATATCTAGAAGTCTCTCAAGAAATCAATTTTCTAGGTATAGAGAAAAATATTCCAGCTGTGTTTCCAGCCTCGAAATCACCACCCAAGACTAGAACACCTGTCCAAGCTACATTTAAAATTAACATTAATTGTTGACGGTTCTCCTGATCCAGAAGGGAAGAGGCTTTTGGACTTGGGTGTGAATAAGTGATCCGAGGTAGATGTGACTAGTGGTAAGCCCTGCTCTAATCCAGTTCTGTCAAGCCCCCTAGAACTGGCTGTGTTGAACATTAGCTTACAGATTAAAGTCCTTGATTTTATTGTGGAGAGAACTTCCTCTAGGCTTAAAAATTCCCTTATTGGTAAGTTTTCAGGTGCCAAGCCAAACATTGATGTGGTGAGAAGATGGGCCCAAGGAATTGGAAACCATTTGGCCAAATGGATTTCTTGGCCCTATTTCATGGCTTCATTCTAATATCCTTTTCAAAGCATGATGATTGTATCACGACCCTTTTAGGTGGTCCTTAGTTCATGGGATGAATGGGGCTCTTCCTCCAAAAGTGGAAACTAGGTTTTGATTTAGAGGAGTGCTTTAAGGTTAGGTTATTAGGCCTACCATTGGAATATTGGGAAGAAGAGGTTGTGATGGGTATTGGTAACTTCTTTTGACAACTCATTGATTTAGGAAGCATCTATTGTTTGCTAGATTTTGTGTGAACACTGATGTTGATAAGGAGCTACCGACTTCAATCCCCTTGTCTTTTATGTACAATATTTGGGAGAAGAGGATCAACTATGAGGTGGCCTTGAATGTTTGTCAAATGTTTCCTATGACAAGCAATAGGTGGAAAAAGAATGCTTGGAGAAGGAAAGAAAGAAAGGAGCTTTATAATCCTCAAGGTAATGAAGAGATGTCTTCCTTTGAAATGGTTTTTGAGTCCTTTCTTTTGGATCCTAATGGTGAGAGATGTATGAAGGTGGCTAAAGGGGAGAAGGTTGTTTGTTGTGATAGTAGGGAGAGTCCTAATTCCAACCCCTCATGGACTACTTCACCTTCTTCTAGCACTCTATTCAAAGAAGAAAAAAGGGGGAGTATGAATCCTATTGGTCACTTGGGCATGTGAACGTCAAGTGACCCTTTGAAATTTAAAGAGTGTGATTGGCAGTCAAAAAAGGGAGATCAGATCTTTGTTTTAGTAATTTGGTGAATACAATTGCAGAAAGTACTTAGAGCTCTCTCGAGCTCTTTGGGTTTGCATAGCTAGTACTATTATGTTTGTTTCAATGGTGTTGCTCATGTTGTGAGGTTAGCAATTGTTTTGCAACCTAGGTGTTGCTTGTCTTTGTAATTGATTCTCATTTGCTTTTCTAAAATTTGATGCTATTTGTTTTGGATTTGGTAAAAAGGTTTGGGCCCTTTCAAAAACCCATATTTTAACCTTATAAAAGTAACATAGAATGAACCATAGATTAGAAGTTGAACACGGGTCACTAATAGAATATTAGTGAAAAATTTTGTACTACACAAATATTTTAAGGGATTAGGGATTTTGTAATGTTTGAAATTGAAATCAAAAGCAAAAAACATTTCCCATTACATCATTTCATTAGATTTTGCAGTCTTTAGTTTGCTCTTGTATCCTTCCTAAGATTTTATCTTTATTCTTAGAGTTAATTTTTCTATTATTAATTATATACATCCATTCTTTCTTATTTTTGAAAATTCATAAATAAAATGTTTAAAACTTTTCAATAACTTATATATATACACACCTATTCACTACTTTTTCTTTGATATTCTATGCCACTCAATAAACAAATATAAAATAACACTATTATTTTTTATTATATTTGAAATGGGATGATAAATATATTTTTTAATCAATTATTATTATATGTTTAATAAAATATAAATATGTATTTATAAAAATGACATGTGTCTAACATTAATTATTAATTATTAGTTTATTAATTTGAACTAGCTTTTAAAGTCACTTTACTATTCTTTTAACTTAACTATTTTCAATTTATTTCCATTTTAGTTAGATTTTTTTTCCATTTTTATTTATTATTCACCTTTAATAAAAAAATAAACACTTCTTAATATAAGTGATATGTTCCTAATATTAATTAGTAAAAGATAATTTTCTTTTCAGTCTATATTACAAATTTTAGAACAAATAGATTACTAGACCAACCCACATTTACTAGTCTATTAATTAATTACTATTTTTTTATTTTTTTACTTTTTTTTTACAATAGAAGGAAATTGGTTACAATCCTTCCTTATATCCTTCTAGGTTAAGAGTTTGACTTTGACACCTAGCCCCATTACTCCTTCATTGAGCAACATCACAACTTATTAGGTTTATGATTCTAGTTAGTAGTCACTATAAACCTGCCTCTTCTTGGTAAAGTCCAGTTGGAGTGAGGGAGATCCCCAACTTGCACTAACTCTTAACCTCTAGTTGGCAAGCACTTAGTGGCTACTGGTCACACCTTATTTAATAATTACTATTAACTATACTTTCAACTATAATACAAGGCAAGGACTAGTTGCTACACAACACTCATTCATATATAAAAAACATAATTTATTTTTTATTGTTAAACCATTTAATATTTAAAAATAACCATAAATTTTATTTCTACAAAATTAAAACTAATTAATTAACTAAATTTATTTCCCTAAATTCAAGCACTCTTCTTCATCCATTAAGCCATCCTCTACTTAAAATAAAGGCCAAGAAAATCATGCATGCTCATAACAGTTTTTTTAATAGAAGAAAAGACAAATAGATACTTCTAGGAATGGTTGATAAATTAACACTACAAAGCTTGTTTCCACAAGCAATTTTTTTTTTCAAGTAAAAAAGCCAAAACCCCACCGTCGAATTTAATCATAGACAAGAGAAGAAGTCATAGTCTTAATTAATTGGTTCATTGAACATTAAGAAATAAAACATTAATTAATTGACTAAATTTATTTCCTTTGGTTGAAACATTCTTCATATAAACATCCTCTTGTAAAATAAAAGGCAAGAGAATTTCATACCCATAACAGTAAAATAAACCTATAGTAGATTCGTTATAAGAGAAAATAAAAGGTAAGAGAATTGTTCATACTCATAATAGTAAAATAAAAGTTAAAGAGAATTGTTTATACCCATAATAGATTCGTTATAAGAGAAGTTCATACCATAACAGTAAAATAAAAACTAAGAGAATTGTTCATACCCATATTAGATTTATTATAAGAAAAAAAAAACTAAACTCATGAAGAATGGGTAATTGTAAGAGTTGATAACAAACACTAGACAAATACTGATGATAACAGATCTGTTATAGGAGAAAAAACTAAACTCATGACAAATGGGTAATTGCAGGAGTTGATTGGGTAATTGCTAGAGTTGATAACAAAAGCTAGACAAATACTGATGAAACCTGCTTCACAAGTTATTATTTTCTTCTAATAAAAGACAAACCCCAACCAACAAAAGGGAAAGCACCCCAGCATCCTAAGCATTGTCAAGAGAAGTCATAATCCTAACTAACTGGTGCATTGAGCATTAAAAAAAATATTAATTAATTTCTCTATATATGTGTTGAGAACTTACAGTCCCTTCATAAAGTCATTGTCTCCAGAATCTGTCTCAGGTGGGGGTCCTCCTTGGGGAGGGTAACCCTTCTGTGGATCCCCAGCTGGAGGATAGCTCTGCTGTGGTGGAGGATAAGCCTGTGAATACTCAGCTGTAGGATACCCTCTTCACATTAAAAAATAGCAAGTAACCTAAAACTACTATGACTCCAACAAAATCAGTATTTGAAAACAGATCATTAGAGGAATACAAACTCCCTATCATTAGGAAACCACACTTCCATCATTGTATATTCTCAAGAGAAAAGAAAATGACAATGGAAAAAATTGAACACAACCCAAAAGTTTGAGAGTGAAAAATACCTTGTGGAGGAGGAGCTCCAACAGGAGCTTGTTGCTGATTGTAAGAACTCATTCTCAGTAAGCTAAAGAATCAAGAAACAAAGCCTGCAGATAATACGCGTCTTCTCCCAACGAAATTAAATGAATGATTGCTATGTAAAGGCTATCTCACGTTTGTTAGATGTTTATGGCCAAGCGGGGAAGTTTCTTCGTAACAACGCCAACTCCTAATGTATTTGGATTTATGTGGAGGCGTTTAGTTTTTATTCCAGGACCGGCATGGGTAATCACGGAGAAATCTTTTAAAAAGTAATCAATTTACGTCTTTTGCATTGATTTAGTTTACGTCAATTCCAAAGTAACTTTCTTCTCCATTCTCAGTTGACTTTAAGGATGTAGAGGCCATGTAAGTAACATTAAATAGTCTCATGTCATTATATCGAGTAAAAAATCAAATCTTCCAACAAATCAAATTGTTAGGTCACTGTAAATCAATAAAATGAAAAATCAAATTTTCACCAAATCAAATCTTGGTACTTAGGTCAGGGTATTCTTAAACATCATCCATTTTAACATTCAAAAGTCAATTTTGGTCAATAAAAGCAATAAAATTAAGACAAATATTTATCACTTTTTATTGTGAATGATGTGTAAAATTAATGATTGTTTGACCATTGAACTGGATGATGTTTAAGTAGTGTACACGCTATTCTTAAACATCATCCATTTCAACAGTCAAAAGTCCATTTTGGCCAATTAAAACAATAAAAATAGGACAAATATTTATCACTTTTTTATTGTGAATGATGTCTAAAATTGCTACCAATTGTTTGACCATTACACTTGATGGTGGGACAAATGAACACATACAGGGGCTCATGAAGCTCACTCACAACCTCACTTTGCCATGTCATCTATAGAACTCCTGTTGTTGATTGCTAGTTCCAAATACCAATGCTTTTCAATAGATGAAACACTTCGACAACCAACCACTAATATGGTATGGCATTTTTTGGACTACTCAATGGGGAACAACATGAAACTCCTTGATGTTAATTTGACATGATTATTTTTTACATGAAACCACTTGTGTTGCTAAAGTTTAAAAGTAAACCAAGAGAAACATAAATCTGAAATAAAAACCAAACGCCTACACGTAAATCTAAATACATTCGGTCCTATCAGGAGTTGACAAAAATAGAGAATATAACAGCTGCATTCCTCATTGATTTAACAAATAAAGGTTACAATTTATAGAGATTACAAACTCATAACAAAGTCCTACAAAAGTGGATCTACACTTGACACCTAACTCAACTAATTGACAATACACTAACAACTAACAAATTGTTAACAACACATATAGGCAAGCTGTCCACATGCACAGCAGCTCACTGTTACATTCTATATGTGTTGGAGCATATATTCCAACACCCCCTCTTAATGTTACACTATTAAACTAACTAATAACATTAAAACCAGAAAATAAATTGTTTAGACACTACTCTTTGAAAACAATTCTTGGACCAATAAGACTTCATCAAGTTGGTCCCTATTTTAGGTGTAGTCACCTAGCTACAATCCAAGTTCCCAACATCATTGGATACCATTTGCACATGAAGTGTCTCATTACCCTTGTAAAGGTATGATGCTGAACTTCCAGATTTCCAGATCTCCCCTAAACTATTGGACATCAATCCTCACATGCATGTCTCATAACCCCAATGAGGTATAGTTTCTCTTATCCACAAGCACCTCAAAATATTGAGCATCTATCTATCCTCTATTGCATCCGTCCCCGCAAAAAAATCTTTAAAAATCTAGGCATCCACACACCACTCACAACCCTTTCATTTATCTATGAGGGAGTCATGCCCAGTCTAGGTCTAATACCAAAATAGAAAATAGAATAGCTGCATTCCTCATTGATTTAACAAATAAAATTTGTTGGACCACGATTTCCATTAGACACAAATGCCAACAATCTCCCCCCATTGTTCCCTGGGGAGTTTTGAACTTGAGACTATTGGCTCTGATACCAATTTGTTGGACCACAATTGCCATTAGACCAAAACCCATAGACATTAATCTCTGCTACAATTGCTAGAGTTATGATCCTCCAAAGGTAGTTAATCCATGTCACAAAACATAGGGAACACTGGATGCACATGCCAACAGACAATGCTGTTGTTTACAAAAAAACTAGTCCCCTTAGCCCAAAACAATTTTTAATGAACGTGACGTAGCCTTTCCATAGCAATCATTCATTTAATTTCATTGGGAGAATAGATGTGTATTATCTACAAGCTTTGTTTCTTATTTCTTTAGCTTACAGAGAATGAGTAATTACAATCAACAACAAGCCCCTATTGGCCCTGCTCCTCCACAAGGTATTTCTCACACTCAAATTTTTGGGTTGTGCTCAATCTTTTCCATTGTCATTTGGTTTTCTCTTATGAACATTCAATGATTGGAAGTATCTATTTTTCTAATGATTTAGAGATAATATTATCAATTTATGTTTTTTAATACTGATTTTGTTGGAGTCTTAGTAGTTTTAGGTTATTTGTTATTTTAATGTGAAGAGGGTATCCTACAACTGTGTATCCATAGGCTTATCCTCAACCACAACAAAGCTATCCTCCACTTGGGGTTCCACAGAAGGGTTACCCTCACCAAGGACCCCCACCTGAGAGAGAATCTGGAGACAATGACTTTATGAAGGGATTGTGAGTTCTCAATACATACATATATAGAGTAATTAATTAATATATTTTTTAATATTCAATGCACCATCTAGTTAGGATTATGACTTGTCTTGACATTGCTTAGGATGTTGGGGTGCTTTACTTTTTGTTAGTTGGGGTTTGGCCTTTATTTGGAGAAATAAATAGCTTGTGAAATAGGTTTCTTAAGTATTTATCTAGTGTATGTTATCAACTCTTGCAATTACCTATTTGTTATGAGTCTAGTTCTCTCTTATAACATATGTGTTATGGGTGTGAATGTAATTCTACTTTGGCTTTTATTTTAGGAGGGGATGTTTATATGAAAAGTGTTTCAATTTAAGGAAATGAATTTAGTCAATTAATTAATATTTTATTTTTTAATGTTCAATGAACCACTTTGACTTCTTCTCTTGATTATGATTGAATGTTTCATTTGTTAATTGGGTTTTAGCTTTTTTATTGGAGGAAAAAAAATTGTGAAAACAAGTTTCTTCAATATTTATCCATTGTTAGTACAATTACATATTTATCATGAGTTTCTTTTCTTCTATTAAGAAATCTATTATGAGTATGAATGATTCTCTTGCCTTTTATTTTAAGTAGAAGATTATTTTTTTGTTTTCTTCTATTAAGAAATCTTTTATGAGTACGAGTGATTCTCTTGACTTTTATTTTAAGTAGAGGATGACTTATGGATGAAGAAAAGTGTTTGAATGTAGGGAAATGAATTTAGTTAATTAATTAGTTTTAATTTTATAGAAATAAATTTTATGGTTATTCTTAGATATCAAATGGTTTAACAATAAAAGGTAAATTATGACTTTTATACATGAACAAGTGTTGTGTAGCAACTAGTCCTTGTCTCACACTGCATCCTTGCCAACTGACTATGTTGTCCCATCCGGGGCCTGTGGTTGTGATATGGCCTCCATGTGAAGTCATTGGGTCAGAGTCTATCTAGCACTTCTCTCTAGTACAACAAATCACCAAATCTCTAGCATCTAACAAATGGATAGGCATGTGTCCATGGATGTGTCCATGTTGGCTCAATGGGAAACCCAACTTGCCATGTGCATCTAATATGCTTGAATGCCCATACATGTAACAAGGTGCATATCATAAGACTATGTGCCTCATAGTGAACATAACACCCTAGGTCTCGAAATATGTACGAAAGCATATTGTACCCCCATGCATAGAGTTTCCTCTCCCCCTCCATCACCCAGATAGTGAGAACAAGGCCCCCATGAAGGTGTGTCCCTTGCCCATCTGGGGTAACTGCTAATGCGATGGTAGTGATCATGATGTAACAAACTAGGGGTATGTTTGTGCATCCCTGCTCTAACCAACAAAGCATGATGTGTCCTCGTCTAAGTGGTGTCACCATCTGGCCTAGATAGTAGTTGTGACTCTCATGAGTATACTCCTTGGAGAGATTCTCTATGATCCGCACTACTTGCCTTCAGATTGAAAGTCATAGTATCCAGTATACATCCTCAAGTGTAACAGTCATCTCACCTGTGGGTAGATGGAAGATAGACATATTTGCATTCCATCTCTCTATCAGGGCCATCAACATACTGCCATGGTATCTCATAGTGGGCATCGTAAAAACCCACCATAGGTTAGTATCCTGAAGGAGACCATGATCCTTGACGGAGATAGTACCTATGTGGCTCCAGAGTAAAGTCATGAGTCAGCCACCAATGTGCTCCCACATCCAGATGATGTCCTATGCATCAAATAGTTTCGAATTAGTGCATACTAATCAAAAATCAAACATTCATCAATATCAATCCAACCATGTCTTGTCCTCTTGTGCCCTTTTTCTCTCTAGACTTGGGCACCCCAGGAAGACTTAGGTGCCCCATGAGGACTTGGGCACCCTAGGTGGACTAAGGTGCCCAAAGAGGACTTGGGTGCCCTAAATGGACTTGGGCACCCTAGATAAGAACTCGTGTCCATAACATCCTACAAGGAATACAAAATGATAAAAAGTACACAAAACTAAAAATAATTGATGTGAGAAGTGAAGTTTAGAGTCCTTCCTCATGCTCAACTCATCTGTCTGTCACTCTAGACCAAAGTGCATCTAGTCTCAAGGCTTGATATGGGTGTCAGGTTGGCATTGTAGCTCTCTCCTCCTCTTCTTCTTTGAAAGTGAAAGTGACAAATGAATGGCAAAAAAGTGAAAACTCCCTTTACTTATAGTAAATGGATGAGAATTCCTTTTCAATATCTAGGAGCAACAAAGGTACATCTATGATCAAACATATTTATCTTGGGTTGTCAAACTTGGATTTCTACACCATTTGTTGTGTTGGAATCCTAGTTCCATCCTTCATCAAACCTAATACTTTGCATCTTGTCGTTATTTACAAAATTAACCCTACCAAAGCATTCTTCTTGAAGATTTCCCTGAAATCCGTGTGTGAAGATTACCACCTTGTTTCTCCTTTTCAGACTAAGCAAGTAGAAATAAGGGGGCATATATCTCTCGTGATTCCCACCCTAATCATGTCTCATCATTCATCCCTTTAGTTCTTATGACCAACTTATTCATTATTTATTTGCAGGATGATTTGATTATTTCATCTAACATATCTTTCTTTGTAGGTTGTGGTTCCTAACCTTTGTGATCTTGCAGGATTGCAGACCAGGGGCCTCTACCTTCTACTAGGCAACATTCAACTTCCTCTATAGTATCCTTTTGGGTATCATTTTTTGTGATTACTGTATTTACTTTCCTTTAGTTGCATATGCATGTAGTGTCATATGGCCACTAAAGTGGGGGCTAAATGTTATGTCGTAAATTGTGACCCTACTTGGATTAGCACAATTTCACTAAGTTTAGCTCCTACCTTTCAATGTCCCTCAACCCTTATTTATTGGACCTATCTAAGCCCTAATTAATGACTACCTTATCGAGGAAATGTCACATTTCACAGTATCTAACGACAAAACCTGGGAAGAGATGATGAATTTTGGACATTTAAGAGATCCCTAGGCATAATTTGGAGCCAAACTTGGGGGTTGGACTTGGGCGCTCGCGCCCTAGGCTTTCCCTAAATCTCGTGATTCTAAGTTTTCTTCCAATATTGGCTTAGGTTACGTGTTTTGAGATTTTGAATTCATATTTTGTTTTTTGCGCGATGTTGACATGATATTTCGATGCTTTTCCCTCCTAAGGTTAGGTATTTAAAGAGAACTGAAAATCATTTTATTACACACAAATTGTACATGTGCAAGCTTACTATGCCAAAATTCTACTACTATTTCTATTTAAGTCTACAAAGTGCTGAAGCTCATTGAAGAATTTCTTCTTTTCTATCATGGAGACATGTTGTGGAGATTAGGAATAAATATCTTGATTCTATCTTGCTCTTCCTGGTGTTTTGTCAAACCCTTTAAATACGATTGGGAGAAGGGTTGAAGCCTCTAAATTGAGTTTTGGAAACCTCTGCAGATATGGCTACCTTGCCTTCTTGTTCTACAAGTCTTCATTGATGTCATCTCCTTGAGGTGAAGTTGTTGTTTCCTTGAGTGAAACATTTGTGGATCTAATCCTTGATGCTTGAGTCATTTAGGATATTGCAATTGTTTATGCTTACACATTTGATTTACAAGCACACACATCTACATAGTTTGACATTGGCTATCATTGAGGTAGAAATACCAAAGACAGGGTTTGACTGAGGCAAACTCCTATATAGCCACAACCATCTCTCACCTTCTTTTGCTTGTGTAGGTTAGATTTAGGAAGATCAGATGTAAAGAAGCAAAGAAGAAGTAGGTGTTACAGGTACAGTCATCACAGAAGTTGCATCTTCATCATTAGAATATCTACTAGATGCTGGGGCTAGCACTCGAGTCTAACTAGGCCTAAAAACTAGGATCTGGAACCTTGAACAGAGTTATGCATATGGTATAGATAATTCTACTGAAGGAAAACTTACAGGACAATGGGTCTAGCACCCAAGTCTAGCAGGCCTCTGAATTTTAGGTGCACAATCATTGTTACCTCTTGTTTGTATTTATGTGATCGGTCTATGTGTTACTACTCCTGAAATCCATCTGTTAGTGCATATTTTACAACTAGGGTTTGATCTCTCCTTGGCTCATTAGGGATTGAAATACTCTAGTAGACACCTTTTCAAGTACAACAAAGAGGAATAGGATACATGTAGCTTATCACTCTCATAGTGATTGAGCTTGGTTCATATTTTGAATGTTAATGCATGAAAAGAGGGGCTTGACCTAGTTTAAAAATACTATCATTCTCTTTCTTTTCACCATTAAAAAACCAATATGGTCAACATTGCTCTCAAAAGGCTTCTTATTCGCATTATATTTAGTCCATTCCCTTTTACAAAAGGACATCAAGGTGAATAAAAACTCTAGGAACAAGGTAAGAAAAACTTGGTGCATTTACTACTATTAAATCTAATAGACATTGTGATGTTGTTAATGAAACATGATGGAAGTTGCATTTGGAATTACAACAATAAAAATGTTACATCATACATAATACGTAATACATAAGTACATTAAGAAACATGCTTAGAATCAAATCATTATTTCTAGATACGATACAAATATAATTGAATTCTTTTAATGTATTTATTTGGAATGATGGATTGAAATTTCATGACATTAAAGCCTTAACAAATGGACACTAAAGCTAATTGGATCATTGATTGAGTGACGATGAGGAGCAAGAATGGGAGCAAAAAAGGGACCGAGAATGGAGTTTTAAAACAAGGATAGAGCGGGAGTGACGATGGTCTAGATGAAGGGGATGAGGATGACGGAGACTTTGATGAATGGTTAGGACCTTTTGAGGAAGATGAGGTTGATGGTGAGGAAACCCTATTGGAGTTAGGGATGGAGGCACATATATTAGTATTGCGAACAAAATCATCTTCAAGGAGGCTAGCTTCATCTATTTCTGAGGTAGGAGACCTTGGGAGAGCACTCACAAAGGGATTTTTGCTCCTCTCTCCCAATATTTCTTTTGAGTTGGACTTGGTGGCTAAGACCCAATCCCATGCTTTTGTTCTAATAGAGGCTCCTTGCAGGTCTATTAGCTCTCTGATAGCTAGGGCATCCTTGGCTATGGATGTGGTTGGTGCATCTTTGGACCAACACATTATGCTAGATGGCCCTATGGTTTATTCTGCTGGATGTGGATATGATGTTTTGGCTATGGAGGAGGCTTCCCCTAAGTCAGTTGAGGTTGTTTGTCCTCTGGATTTGTCTAATGTGGTTGTTGTTCCTTCCTAGACTGAGGTGGAGGGTTCAAATCCTCATCTCTTGATTCTAGACAACCTTGTTGATAGCTCTAGTGCTTGGCTCAACAGCTCACTCGTTGGCAGATTCTGTGGTTATTGTCCCAACACCAAGATGTCCTTAGAAGATGGGTTATTCGAAAATGGAATCTTGTGGGGAGGGTTGAGGTAATTACTATGTTGAACAACTTTTTCTTGTTTTACTTTTCAAACCCTATTGATTATTCTAAGATCCTTTGGAAGGCCCTTGGTTTCTAGGGCATAATGGTCTTTGTCTTAAGAATTGGTATCTAAGTTTTAACCTGATGAAGGACAACATTAACAAATTTTTGATCTGGGTAAGATTACTAGGTGTGCCATTGGAATACTAGCATGAAAAAATATTAAGAGCTATTGCCAACACTTTTGGCTAGTACATTACAGTTGATGTAATCACTAAATTCAAGAAACAAATTTTGTTTGCAAGATTTTGTACACTTGTGGACTTGATGAGAGGGTGCGCCCATCTCATATTACCTTATCTTACAAATGGGGGAAGTGGGTGCAGCAATTTGAATTTGAAAAATCTTTAGTTGTTTGTCATTGTTGCTCCAAAGTGGGACATGCAATGGTGGATTGCCTTAGCAAGAAGAAACATGATCCCATATGGCAGAAAAAAGATCAAATATCTTTTGCTGATAAAAATTGTAATAGCAACACTGAGGCTGTGGAGGAGGGTTATGAGGGGAGTGCTCCTACTGTGATGGAGCCCCATTTGATGGAGGGTCATGGAGAGACTTATGATCTGGGAGCTTGAAAGGATGGTTTCCCTTTGGTTCTTCCTAAAAATAAAAGGAGACTTGTGTAGAAGGACCTTAGCTTTAAGGAAAATATGATTGTGGATTCTCAAAATTCTTTGGAAAATTTTGACTTCAAACCACCCTGATTGTGGGATATTGTATTGTCTTTTGTAGTTGTTTTTAGTTGTTGTTACTAAATTATGTTTACAACCTAATTTAGTGAGGCCTAGACAACAATTTTTGAAAAGGGGGTAAAGAAAATTCTTTATGTGCATGATCATCCAATTAATGCTTGATGTCTTGACAAAAGAACAATATGAGATCACTTATCAGGATCATGTGACAACTCAAGCTGGGCTGTCAAACCATCCTGATATGTGAAATTCCCTAAGGACAAGAAAGCAAACATTTAAATAATGACAAGTTTTAAATTAACTTCATTTTTTAGTTATGATGTTGCTGATTATTCAGTACATTTCAGTACCATTTCAAAAGAGAGGTATTTATAAACTGTCATTTCTTCATCATATTTTAAACATGTGCTTTAAAAGAGTTTCAGTTGTTTTATGCTATGTATTTGATTCAGAAAGCAAAGTATACATAAATCATTTCATAAAGTGAAATAACTTATTGTATTCAAAAGAGTGTTTAAATAAGTCCCACACAAGTTGTGGGAGTAACTGGAACATGCTACATAAAAGTAAATTCTACTTTTGAAAGAATAAGAATGCATAAGAAAAGGATAGGGACCCGTCATTACTTGTGAATGATGAATCCTGAGGTTATTGAGTTGATTTTTAGCTCCCTCCATCTGTTGAGCTCCAGAATACATGCAAGAAGTTATGTTAGAGCTCTGGGTTCCAATACTTTCATATACACAATCAAACAACAAAAGTACAACTTACTTTATGTTGGCAAGAGACACTGCTAGGATTCATAAGTGTTGTCATTGATGGAAACAAAGTATATCCCACTCATCCGCAGTGCATAAATTACTCATACCAGAAGTCAGTTTGAAGATAAGTTGATCCAGTAGTCAAGAACAAAGCATACGGCAGGGTCCAACAGATTGGGTCCAGAACTCTCTGATGGTGAAACCCAGCATGTTGCAGATTTGGGTGAGAAATAAGAAGTATCTGAACTATTTTATTCCAGAGATTTAGCCTCTGGTGACAAAGCATGTGACAGATATGAGCATCTGAGTATCAGACTTCAGTTAGACAATGCAGACAGAGGAAGAACTAGCCAACAGGGTATCAAACCTCAATCCATATATGTAGAAGGTGTTGATCAAGTAATTTAAGGTGTTATATGATTTTGGCCAACTTAGGTAATGACTTCTATGCCTAAGTTTTTGGTACGCATCATCTATCAAGTATGAATTCAACCGACAGAATAGTATCTTGCAAATATCCTAAGTGTTCTTGTTGCTGACTAGAAGGTTGTTTGAAATCCTTGATGCGGATATATATACTCGATGGATTCAAGCTTGTGAATGTGTGATAGTGATAGTAGTATGGATTAAGTGCGAAGAAAAGCAGAGAGAAGTGCGAAGGTAGTAATCCAAGCTCAAAATGTGACAAAAGAGTGATATTAAGCAGATGAAGAATGAAATGTGTTAGATCGATATACTGAGCCTAACTAGAACTAAATTCTTGCATATGTGGATGTTGTTCATCAGTTCAAACACATTGTTATCATTTGTAAGTCTCTAGTAGGCAGTGAGCCTCTTGTGAGTAGTGTACTTGGGTAGTGAGCCCTAACTGGCAAGTGCCATTTTGTACTTCTTTATTCTTTTAACAAAGAATACAATCTTGGGTTAATCACCCCATGGTTTTTCCCTTAACAAGGTTTCCACGTAAAAATCCTTGTGTTATATGTTTTGATTTCATTTCAGTTCTTATGGTTGCTTATTCTTTCATGCTTTGATATTTCACTGAATGTTAAGATAAGAAAAGGAAGTAAAAGTAAGAAAGTTTTGAGATAAGAAAAGGAAGTAAAAGTACGAAAGTTTTGAGATAACTGCTTCACCCCCCTCTTAGTTATCTGCCTTGTTTCGAACAATTGGCATCAAAGCTAAGTTCATTAGAAAAAGCCTAACAACTTAAGGAGGATTTGGGAATCTCAATGGATGCATATGGTATGAAAGAGCAACTACAGTCTGCCTTAGATGATCTTGAACAATCCTAGTCTGAAGTTAATAATTTGAGAGAGTGACTTAAGGAGGCTGATGATTTCATCAATGAGCTAAAAGAAAAACTCAATAATTCTGTGAAAAATAGAAAGGAACTACTTCAGAAGCTAGCAGATCAGAATGAAACCTATAATACTGATAAGGACCTGAATGAGAAAACAAAGCTATGTGAAAAGATGTCAAAAGAAGTTGTTATTCTAAGACATGAAATGGAATCATGGGTTATGAAATTTACCCAAGAAATTGAAGAAAGGAGAAAGACTGAAGATAACTTAAAATAATCCCTCAAGGAGAAAGTAGAAGACTGCTACAAAATGGACAAAATAATTACACATCTTGAGTTTGATCTTGGAAAAGCCAGATACAATGAAGAACAACTTGAGAGATAGATAGACACTCTTAAACAAGATCTTGAAACTGAAAATGAATACAAAGAAAAATTCAAGATAAGCTCAACCAAACTTGAAGTACTTCTTGAAAGTCAAAAGAGGGTAGATGATAAGCATGGCTTGGGATATGAGAAAGGTGAAAGCTCTGGATCTGGTCAAAAGAACTTTGGATCAGGAAGACAAAGAAATAGGTCTAGAAGACCTCCGGTAAGACAACCTAATGCTCAAAGATATCCATCCTTCAATGGAAACTACTTCAATTGCAACAAATTTAGTCATAAAGCAACTCAGTGCAGGAACAGAATGAATTAGAATAATCCATCCTTCTCTAGTCAATGATTTAGTTGTAAAAGGTATGGTCACAAATCTCATGAATGCAGAAATATGCAAATGAATAATTCTTTCAATGGTAGATGCTTTTCATGCAATAGAATGGGGCATATGTCTAATTAGTGCAGATCAAGAGGATATCAATCAAATAAGCAAGGAAATGTTGTGTGTTACAATTGCAATAAATCTGGTCATATAGCTAGATTTTGCAGGAGAAAAAATTATGATGGAAAAGGTTTGGTAAAACATGATCAAAAACAAGACAAAGGCAAAGGTAAAGTGAATGCGGATGAGATTCAGAAGGAGATGAGCAAGACTTGGGTAAAGAAGAGTGTGATGAACATTGGTGAGAAGTCTATAATAGAATTTGGTGCTTGTAACCCTTACAGAAATTAAAAAGTGAGCTCTGGCTCAGGAGGAACTGCAAAGAAGATCAAAATTCCCCCAGCCAGCTAGTAAGTGCCTAAATTCGACACATTAAGTAAGAATCAAAGGTTGCGAATTAAAGGGCTTTTTGGAGGTTCATTTGAATTCATTCAGTTAAGAGTTGAGAAATCTACTTATAAATTTGAAGAAGTTGTGAGGTCCAGTTCTGATAGCTATCTGGTAAAAATAGAATTACACAAACAAATCTGATAGATCTGAAAATGCAATTTTATGGTCTGCAGATTTAAAGGCATGTTTTGAAAGGCTAAAGTTATGTTATCAACTCACTTAGATGATAATCTAAAGATCCGTACAATGATTCATGAGAAATTCACGCAAAACAGGGTAACCAGATGACTTAAAATGTGCATTTATTGCAACAAGGAATTAGGTTTTTGTGAAAGGATAAAAGGCTTTCCATTCATCATTTTCAACACTTTGCACTCATGAAGAAGAGAGAAGAGCTTTGAGAAGAGATCCTGCAAATTATTAAAGTTGAAGCTGAAGATTGAAATCAAGTAAAAATTTGCTCTGACAGTTGCAAAAAACCCTAAGGCAAAAAAGGTATTTCTTCTCTACAAAATTTCTCTGAATTTCATTACTCATCCCGTACAGTGTTCTACATGTAGAAGATATTAGGGTTTACATTCATGCAAACATTGAATACTTTGGAGACTTAGAATTGATGGAAATATACCACAAACAGTTAAGAGCTGAGAATTTTGATCTCAAACCAGAATTCAAGGCCCTAAAAGACAAGCACTTTGCACATTGCATACATTTCCCATCTTTTACAGAGGACGAATGGGTCTGGTATGTGTTAAGTAGGATGCATGATAACTTTATGTGGTTAATGAGTCCATTCAAGATAACCAAAGATGCCATTAGGGATGTAACTGGATTGCACTCAACTAGTGGGTTGCCTGCACTCAAATCTATGAAAAATCAAACCATAACAGATGCCACCAGACCAAAATATGACAAGAGGGCAATGACTATAGATGATATTACTAACTTGGATGTCAAGTTTGCATCAATTGTAATTGGTTACAAAATTTACCACTCAAGTAGGGAAAATTCTATATCTGGTACCACAATCCATACTGCATATCAGATGGTCAAGGAAAATGTAGATTATGATTTGTGTGGGCTTCTGTTGACTCAACTGATAGAGAATCTGCAGAAGATTAAGAAAGATAAGAAAAATTCTTTCAAGTATGGCAATCTAGTGTTGTGTCTGTTCTATTACATGAATGAGTTATTGGGATCAAAATGTCTAATCTGGGCAAATGATAGACTTGTTGCAATTCAAATCAGAGATTATTTGTATGGACTTGGTGATGCACAAGCCCAAAAGATAGCTCTCTAGGGTTACTTCAAGAATTTCTAGAGCATGATGCATGCAAGAGAAAGAATACCAAAATCAATAGTTGAGAAATACAAGGACACAATTTGCTTCATGGTTGACATAGATCAATGCCTAATGGAGGCAGTCGAGCCAAGAACTATATGGGTAATGCCCATGGGTTGTGAAGTTGATGAAAACATATTGGAGGTACATGTTCAACACCTACTAAGCCAACCCAAGGACACTAAGGCAGAGAGGTTTGGCACCTTTGATGAGCTAAACATAAAAATACATGTTGAATTAAGGAAGCCTAAGTCAAAAAGAAAAGTGAGGAAGGAGGTTGAAGAAATTGCTAAGAGGTTTGGCATAACAAAGGAGGCAGTGGATGCTAATAGAGAAAGAATAGAGAAAATTGAAAGGGAAAGGGAAGAAGAAAATAAAGAAAGCGTCCCAGTGGAAGCCTCTACCCAGACAAGATCCACCAGGAGTTCTACACCTATCTCTCCTAAAATCTCAAAAATTGTAAAACCGGTAACCAAACCATTTGTTACAGGAGAAAATAGAAAGAAGTCCAAGGCCACAAGAACATATGTGAGCCTTAAGGATGATGAAGAGACAAAATCAGATGTAGAGGTCAGAGATTTAAAGAAAACCAAGAACAAACCTTCCAAGAATGATAGGACTGATGAGAAGCAAAAGATAGAAGAGTTTGTTGAGAGACCCACTCTCTCAATCAAAGACATCATTAAAGCAGTCACTATTGATGGAAACCTGCAGCTGGTAATAGAATTCTATGATGAGTACAATGATGCAGACAAGAGAATTCTTGAGGAAGCAACGATAAGGTACCTTAACATTTATAACAAAGCTTTCATTGAAATAATTTCCTTGATTCCTAAGAGATTAGAAGAAGTTTTGGAGTTAAGAAAAGAAAGTACAAAAGAAAAAGACTTGGAGATCTAGGACCAAATAGTGATTCAGTTATGTCCATCTATCACTCAAAAACAAATGGACATGGTTTTCAAGGATGCCAAAGAAGAATTTTGGAGCAAGTCCAAAATGAATAAGCTCATGCTTGGAGAAACTGACCAAATAGTTGATGAGACAAAAGAAATTCTCTAGTGTGCCCTGAAAAGGTTCAATCTTCCCGTTGTAGAGGAAACAAATGAAAAGCCTTCTGACATGGATGTTGAAGGATTAAAGAAAATTGATGAAGAGCCTTCTGACATGGATGATGAAGGATTAAAGAAAAGTGATGAAGAACAATCTGAGGCCTTAGACTCCTCTGTTCTGGAAGAGGAAGTACAAAAAGAAGAAACAAATTCTATTGGTGGCAATAAGCAAATTAGTCTGGATGTCCCCAAAGAAAAGGAAGTTGAGAATACAAGAGACACTGCAGAAGTAGTGCAAAGCTTCTTGGACAAGGAAGTTGTGGGATTAGATGAACCAGAGTTGATACAAGGACCACTGAATCTAGACTCTCTCTCTCCGGTTCAGATAATGAAGATAGCATCTTTTGCTGAGGCCAAAGCCAATGAAAAACTCTTGAAATCTCATATAAAAAACTGTGAGCTGCTGAGTATTGCATCCGGAATGATGGAGAAGATTATGCCCTCATATCAAAAGGATCCTTCTGCATCCCCATCTGGTAACTTAAAAAACTTAGTTAATTCTGTCAATACACATTTTGAATCTTTAGAAAAATTAGCAGAAACTAAGGTCTGAAATGAGTTCTTGGGAAAATGGTTCAGTGAGGTGGAAGGGCTAATTGTTAATGATAGAAAAACCATGGGCATTGGCATAAAAAGCATTGGAAATGCTCTTAAGGATGGTGGAGACATATAGAAATTTTGTTTATCCTGGCCCAAAGTTACAGAGGACATTGAGAAGAAAATAAAAGAATAAGAATAAAAACTGACAAATCTATCTCAGAATTTTGATCCTCTCACTGCCTCTTTGGTAAGTCAAGAATGCCAAGCAGTTGATATAATAAATGAAATGAAGAAACTAGTGAAGGAGAAGAAGAATATAATGGATAGAATTGGTGAACTCAGAGGGAGAGTCATCCCTAAGTTAGAGACAATGCACAATGCCTTAGCAGATGCTCTAAGTATAGCCCAAACCAGTGATCCAAAAGATTTGAAGAGAACAAAAGCATATGCATTTTTGTTGAGTGGACATATCTCCATTTTGGATAGGATGAAGAGAAGTTTGGCCATAGAGCTTGTACAGTTGTAGACTACATTTGCAGATATACTTAAGTATATGTAAGTTTATCTTATGGATTGTATGTACATGTACAGCCTTATATAATAATTTTTGCACATTTTTGGTTTGCAGATCCCACCCTTTGCCATTGATGTCAAAGGGGGAGTAAAGAGTAGTGAAAAATGAGGAATCTAGTTTTAGGGGAGCATTGGTAAGCAGTGTGGAGAAATGGAGCACAAGCTAAAGGGGAGTTACAACGACACTTAGTCATTTTTCACTAAGTGTTGCCATCAATGCCAAAGGGGGAGATTGTTGGCAAGAGACACTGCCAGGATTCATAAGTGTTGTCATTGATGGAAACAAAGTATATCCCACTCATCCACAGTGCATAAATTACTCATATTAGAAGTCAGTTTGAAGATAAGTTGATCAGGTAGTCAAGAGCAAAGCATATGGCAGGGTCTGACAAATTGGGTCCAGAACTCTCTGATGGTGAAAATCAGCATTTTGCAGATTTGGGAGAGAAATAAGAAGTATCTAAACTATTGTATTCCAAAGATTTAGCCTTTGGTGACAAAGCATGTGACAGATATGAGCATCTAAGTATCAGACTTCAATTAGACAGTGCAGACAGGGGAAGAACTAGCCAACAGGGTATTAGACCTCAATCCAGATATGCAGAATGTGTTGATCAAGTAACTTAAGGTGTTATATGAGTTTGGTCGACTTAGGTAATGACTTCTATGCCTAATTTTTTGATACACATCATCTATCAAGTATGAATTCAGCCGACATAACAGTATCTTGCAAATATCCTAAGTGTTCTTGTTGCCGACTAGAAAGTTGTTTGAAATCCTTGATGTAGATATACATACCCAATGGATTCAAGCTTGTGAATGTGTGACAGTGATAGTAGTGTGGATTAAGTGCAAAGAAAAGCAGAGAGAAGTATGAAGGCAGTAATCCAAGCTTGGAATGTGACAGAAGAGTGATACTAAGCAGAGGAAGAATGAAATGTGCTAGATCGGTATACTAAGTCTAACTAGAACTAAATTCTTGCATATGTGGATGTTGTTCATCAATTCAAACACATTGTTATCATTTGTAAGTCTCTAGTAGGCAGTGAGCCTCTTGTGAGCAGTGTGCTCATGTAGTGAGACCTAACTGGCAAGTGCCATTTTGTACTTCTTTATTCTTTTAATAGAGAATACAATCTTGGGTTAATCACCCCGTGGTTTTTCTATTAACAGGGTTTCCACATAAAACTCCTTGTGTTATATATGTTGATTTCATTTCAGTTCTTATGGTTGCTTATTCTTTCATGCTTTGATATTTCACTGAATGTTAAGATAAGAAAAGGAAGTAAAAGTAAGAAAGTTTTGAGATAACTGATTCACCCCCCCTCTTAGTTATTTGCCTTGTTTCCAATATTGTAATGGAGCAGCAGTCATTAATGATTAGATTATGCAATAAGAGAAGCAGAAGAAATAGTTGAACAAGAAGATTTAAGTGCCATATCAGAGAGAAAGATAAATCCATACAAGAAACATCATCTCCTATAATCCAAGATATGTTTTCATGTGCTAACTTGTTTGTTCACTGTGTAGGTATAGGAGAAATCATGTTCCTAATTCATTTTTTATGAAATAGCATGTGGAGAAAATGGGCTCCCACAAGGGTTGAGCCCAACATGCTAAAAATAATGTCATTAATGCAAAAGTATTTAATTTGTAATCACTTTCTATCAAGGTGTCATTAAAAGAATGCATTTTGACATTAGACATTTACCAGGACTAAGAAATGTTTAGTGAACTTGGAGCAACCATGAAGGAGTAGATCTTTGGTAGATATATATCAGAATGAGCTATTCCCTAGCTTTGGTAACTATCTAATGTCAAAGTGAAAATTGATTTGATATCTAAGGGACAATGATAACAAACATCATGGTTTTACATCATATACATGTTGTTTCATCATCATTTCTTACTGTTTCTATGAAATATGATGCATACATTAATAATACGGGTTCGGTACCAAATCAAAAGGAAAAAATTAGAAGATTGAGAAGTTACTGTAGTCTTCCTTCAAAAAGAAGACATAATAAGATGATAATAAGCAGGGCAGTTGTATGAAGGTTCAAAGTCTTTTGAGATAGTAGATTAGACAAAGACTATGAAAATGCTTGAAGATGTATAAGAAAGAGAACAATGTAAAGACAACGTTAGACTGTTCTGCAGAGATCCATGAGAAGATCTAAAAAATTAAAAGCAAGAAGATAGTAATCATGATCAACATGTTTCATGAAAAAGGCCTAAAGTCAATATTGATTCATAAACATACACTGCAAACTTGCTTCAATTAAAGATTACTAAACACAAAGTATTTTTAGTCTCACATTCATCATAGAAGCTATCCATAAGAGATAGTCTATGTAATAGGATGTATTGAACTGAAGGAGAGATAAGTATCTTCAAGTATACATAAAGTAATGTTTACATCATTGATAGAGATACCAGTCCATAAGACAAAAGAATAATAGAGGTCTATTGATGATCCTAGGAGTTCCAGGAACCCTGCACGTACAAGAATCAATATAAAGGATAGTCAAAATGAGCTGGACAGAGATTATACTATGTGGACCAGAGTCTCCATGAAAGCTTGTATAGTACAGTAAACCAACAAGATAAGTCAAGTAGATGACAATAGAGAAAACCAAAGAAAAGGTATTTGACAGGTTGTCGCTGTACCTCATTATTTAATCTGTTTTCAGATGTCAAAGAACCAGGGCTGTGTCCATGGCTGTTTGCAACTAGGGATTCTAAGTGACTAGTTTACAACTAATCCTAATGCTTAAAAGAATGACTAATCTATTTGCTTGTTGGATAAATGGAATGAATGCTTGTAAAACAGAAGAAAATAGGAAATGTACTCAAAGCAAAGAAACAATAACATGCATCTATCTATTAAAATAGGAAACACCTTTATAAAAGAAAACTTGAAACAATAAAACAGAGATACTAGCCTCCTGCCTGATTGGTGAGAGTGGGCCCTTGCTCCGCACCTTTGAGGCTGAAGGCTATTGCAGGAAATTAGCACAAAAGATGATCTACACTAAATTCAGTCCAATTCATTCATTTCTATATTCATGAAAATGTATGGCTATAGCAGAACTAAAATCTCTAAAAAATCAGAATAATTTTATCATTGTTGTTCTATTACTATTTCTGAAAGTATATATAAAAAGAGTGATGATATATCACTGAACTTATCTATTAGTCTTTCTAAGAGATGACACCATCTCTTATTTGTACTTAACTGTCTAACTTATGAAAGATCACCATGCAAGAAAGGTAGAATTGAGTGGAACAGAAGTCCACTCAGAGGTCTAAGTTTAGGTCTTAATACACTTGGGCATCAAAGCCCTGAAAATAAGAATATTGGATTAGTTCAATTCGTAACTCGTGCAAAATCTTTGGAAAGATAAAACTTCAATAGTTTAACTGATAGTTGACCCTTCACCACTTAGGTGATGATTTGAGTGAAGTAAGGGGGGTATTAGGATTGCTGCTGAAGTGTCTGGGCGGCAGCTCTGTCTGGAACATGCCCCATTCTCAGGAGGCACCAGAGATAGCTATTTCTGTCTGCAGCTCCAGATATTTTTCAGACACTCGCAGAGCTCCGAAGAGTCATTCCCCATATCTTCAAAACTCCAGGTGTCACTGTTCTTGGTTATGGTCTCCGGAGATCATTGAAGACGATCTCCGGAGATGCACAAAATCGTTGTTTCTGACATTTACACCTGCTGATTCAAAAAGGAAAGAGAAATTCTGTATTTTTCTATTAATCCCATGCACGTTAGTCATCTAATCAGAAATTCTAATCTCAAGTAATCTATCTTAATTAATCACAAAATAGAACAATCTTGCTAACTTATTTGAGTGCAGACACAAGGAAGATGAATTGAATAGGGGAAAAAGAGAGGCAAAAAGGGGTGTATTTTATGAGTGCAATTTGACACTCATCATCCCCCCATACCTAAGGTTTGGCAGGTCCTCCTGCTTTTCACATTTTGGATTTATTTTGACGAAGCAATCTGTCATTCAAACTATACTCCTGGAGATAGGTTGTCCAAGTAGTTTTATTGGTGTTACCATTCCCTCTGTACTTTGTCAACTTGCTTCATCCAATCTTGCAATTTTTCATCTTCCAGCTGTTCTGTCCATATAGGGAGTGGTTCAATTATCAGAGGAGGTCTGAACTACCCTCCTATCCATTCCTATTTATGTTTATCCATCAGTTTGGATATCATCTTTGCCTTCCTCATGAATAGTCTCAGGTTTGCAGGGGTGACCACTTCTCTATGTTTTTTCTCTGTGGTTAAAATACTCCATCTCCTCTTTGCTACAGCAAGGACATGATTTGCTGAATTAATCATAAAAAGACCAAAGTCAATGGAGCATTCCTGCAAACTTTTCAAGTATAATGGCAATATGCTGGTTGCACTTGCAGGATGATAGATGATGGACCTGAATTAGGTTTGAAAAGCAAAAGGATTGGGACATTCTTTTCTGAGGAGGAGATCTATTTTTGAATCCTTTTGAAGATGATCTTCCATCCTTTCGTCCCAGATCTGGTGGTTTCTCATGAGGGACATGAATGCCTTAAGCTGGCATTCTCCCACAAAATGATTAATCATGAAGGCTATATCATTAATGCAGAACCCATGTAAGTATAATTCACATAGGAAGTTTTTGTCTTCATCATTGCTTCTGGTGTAAGCTGCCATGAAACCTTCTGCTATTTTGGTATCCTCATTCATGTCAGATAGGACTAAGGAGAGTTTCCTTTGCAGTATCCTTTCCTGTAAGAACATTGAATAGCTGGCACTTGGAGGTCTGCAAGATAGAATTTCTGAGGAAAGGGAGGCCATTTGAATGATTTTGCTTTCCAAAGTTGCTATCCTTTCTGCTTTGGCAATGACTGCCCTTTATAATTGCAACATTGGCTTGGAGGCTTCAAATTCTCTACACCTTTCCTCCCAATGAAATAGGGCTTTGGGAATGTCAATGGGGATTGGACCCACATAGGCATCTATTTGAATTTCCTGCTCATTGGTTGCCCTTGGGCCAGATAGTACTTGAATATATTCTTCTTGGTCATCCAGTTTGTTATTGGCCAAGTTAATTGTTTATCCTGGCTTTGTACCTTTTCAATCAGTGCTGCCATTACTATGAGGCCGTTGTCTCTGGCCATGGTGAGCTCAGAAACCTTTTGTGCTTCTTCTTTTTCTTTTTCTTTCATCACTTTTGCTGCCTCACATTTCTGTGTTTCTAACTCTGCCTCCCTCTCCTGAATGATTCTGTCCTTGTTTTGGAGGTCTGTTTGGATTTTTGCAATAGTTTGCTTCAGTTCCATCTCCATCTCTACTCTGACCTTGTTGAGGTCAGTAATAATTAAATTCTTTCCCCAGAGCATCCTTTTTAAATTCTTAATTTCTTCCATTAATTGTTGCTCTGTTAAGATTTTGATATCCTCTTGGTTAGAGGGATGTGATAGAGTTTCTGCCTCTGTTTCTGTGGCTGTTGGCTGATTATCAATATTATCCATGGCCACCTGCCCTGCTTCTCCCAATGTATCCGTGTGCCCTGTTTCTCCTTCTGCAGTGTTCCTGTCCTGAGGATCCTCTGCTGCTGCTGGCACAAATGAAGGTCCTGCTTTGTCCTCACATGTGCTCAATTCCAGGAGTGCCTCAGCGAGTAGGGCAGTATCCTTCTCAGCTTGTGAGAGCTGCCTCTTCCTTTTGCTTCTCCGGAGCACAGGTGGAACTAGTGCCTCTGGAGCAGGTCTTCCTTCCTCAGAATCTGAGGAGATAGTAATAGTTGGTAAGCTTCCTGTATCCGGAGCACATGGTGGTGTTGAAACTAGACTTGACTCCATATGAACAGATGGTGCTGGAGAATTTTCACTTTGCTTCCTCTTTCTGACCAGAGGTATCTCATCGGAGTCATGTGATGGTTCTTCAACCCACCATCTCCCCTCAATTCCTTGTCCTGCCTTTTCCTCTATTAATTCCCTAGGCCTAGATTCCTCAGGTAAAGTCATTTTTCGCCTGACTGACTGAGTCATGTATAGAGGTCGTGTAGGAGCAGGCTCTGCAATTTGTTTGCCTTTCCCCTTCTTGTTGGGAATAGGGGCTGCAGATGATGTAGCCTCCTATGAGGGTGATGTCCCTTTGTGAGAAGCTATGGAGGAGGTTGTAGGCTCAGTTTCTTCATCATGGTGAGAGAGAGAACTCTCATCCTCTGTTTGTGTTATCTCTAGTTCTCTGACCTGAGGGTTATGCTCAAGAAAGTTCTGCAATAGTTCTTCTCCATTAGCCTGAGATAAGAAGTGGTGCTTGACTATCAGGAAGATGAGGCCATGATGTTTCATGGGTCCCTTACCCTACTGGTATTTCTCTGCAGTTGCCCTGATGGTAGAATATAGGAAATTGAGGATATTTATACGATATTCGGGGTGCCTATTTCCATGTCTGAGAAAAATTAGCATTTTCATTATGGGCCCTAAAACTATGGAGAATTGGCCATCATAGGTAAAGTACTTCATTAACCAGGTAGCAACAATTGCCCAAGGGTTTGGGAGAGTGGACCTCAAAATTTCTTTGACCTCATTCTTATTCATATGCAATTGAATAGCAGGTTCACCATGAACAAAAAAATTTCTAATTAAATCAGTATACAAGGTTTTCAGGTTGTAGAACCTCTCACCTTGTTCGGGGAGTCCAGAGATGTGGCTGATAATTATGGAGGAGAGACTGATTTGGTTTCCTCTCATAGTGGTCTGGTCGTCTCTTAAATTCCTAAGGAATTCATCCACAATATCCTCCTGAAACCCTTCAAACTTATCTAGGAAATCTAACCATCCAGCAGCCCTTAAAATATTTGCTGCAGCTGCATTCTTTAGAAGACCTGCAGTATTTTCTGGCTCAGACTTTTTCTTGACCCCCATTGTTGAATTGATGGCAGTTTCTATGTTTTATTCTTTTACTTCCACGGCCTGTAGTCTATCTGTCCCTTTGATCTGTGGGCTCCGGAGTATTGTTTAAATTACTCTGTAGACTCCGGAGAGTTGTTTAATGTATCTTATGCTTCAGTCTATTCCAGAGGTTTGAATGAGGGATGCTATTATTTTCAGGCTGGGCTTATGCAGATGGGTTAAGGAGCCAAAGCAGCCATAATTGTAACGAACTAACAGGGCGCTCTGGAGGTAAGGTGGCATTAAGGCACAGATGGCGGCATGCTTGGATGTGAAAAAGGAAATGATGGCGGAGGGACGTGTCATCATGGCAGCACTCAAAATAGAAAGACATGACAATTACTAATTAATGATTAATTAAAAACAGATTTACCTGGATCAGTTTTAATGATGAGGTGATGTACACGGGAGAAATGCTGCGCTGTTTTATAAACTGCACGCGTCGTGACATTTAAGCAGCGGCCTGAAATGACATCCACTTCCTACTTGCACGTGACCTGCAATTATTGCACTGAGTGGCACTAAAATCCACGCCCATGGGTGATGTCAGCGCTGGCTTGTGGACACTCCTGCAATTATTAGTATTCTAATTTTAATTATGCTATGCGATGAAGTAGAAGATGAGTCATGATGACCTCATCATATGAGTTGTCTAATTTACTACCTGGCGAGGTAGGTCCTGCCCTTATTATGGAACTGTCGGCGTTATTAACAGAGTGCCGGAGGTGCTCCTAATTGGAAAGCACCAGAGGTGCTCCTTATTGGAAAGTGCCGGAGATGCATTGGGCCAATTTCTGGCAATAGATCATATTCGGAGCTCAATTATTACAACTGTCCTGGAGAAGGGAACCACCATTTACTGGTTTTCAACTCCCTTGGTCAAGAAAGATAGCCATTTGCTAGTTTTCCATCTTTTTCAATTTTTTTTTATTTTTTTTAGAAGGCAGCCATTGCTGGTTTTCAACCTTCTTTTTTTTTTTTTTCAATCATTCCAACACCGTGACAGAGGAGGTATCCCCTGTATCAAAACATAGATCATCAAGAAATTCTTCTTTAGTAGACAGTCTTTTGTAGAGCTTTATCCGGTGACCATTTACTAGAAATGTGTTTGTGCTCCCATCAATTGGTTGCAATAATACAGTTCCATTTTCAAACACTTCCTTTATTTGATAAGGATCTAGCCAGTGAGTCTGTAATTTCCCTTTAAATTCTTTGAATTTAGAATCATAGAGAAGAACTCAATCTCCTTATCGAAATGTCCTCCTCTTGATATGTTGGTCATGCCATTGTTTCCTTTAGTACTGAACTAGTTCTGTTTGCTGAATGGCTTCTGTCCAAATCTCATCCAACTCGTTGAGCTGAAGAATTTTGTTCTGTTGAATTGTAGACAGCGGCAGCCTAACATCCAATATAGTTTTAAGTGTCTGGAGTTCAAATTCTATAGATAGTATAGACTTTTTCCCATAAACCAGTTCATATGGTGAAAACTTTGTTGTGAACTTCCAAATGGTGTTGTAAGCCCAAACTGCTTCAGGTAGTCTATTAGCCCAATCCTTTCTGCTCATTGCTACTGTCCTTGTTAGGATATTCTCAAGTTCTCTGTTAGTTACTTCTACCTGCCCATTTGCTTGAGGATGGTAAGGTGAAGCTTTTCTGTGCTTGACTTGGTATAAATCTATGAATGCCTTGATTACCTGTGAAATAAATTAAGGTCCTCTATCTAAAACTATTGATTTTGGGGCTCCAAATCTCAAGAAAATTCTATTGTAAAGGAAATCAGCAACTTTTTCTTCTCTTGCAAACTGTGATGCTTGAACCTCAGCCCACTTAGTAACATAGTCTGTGCATACTAGAATATACTCCTTGCTTGATGATGGCGGTGAAATTGGTCCCACAAAGTCTAGACCCCATTGCTCAAATGGTTCCATCATGACTTGAGGATGTAGCAGCATTTCCTGGGTAAAAGTGGGCTGCCCCATCCTTTGGCACTGGTCACGGTGCTGCACATACTTCTTTGTGTCTTTATGAAGAGAAGGCCAGTAGTAACCAGCTCCACGGATCTTGTGGACTGTCTTGTGGAAAGAGTAGTGGCCACCAGATGGTTCATCATGACATGCTCTCAACACATCAAAAGTCTCATCAGCCTTCAGGCACCTGCGTAGAATGAAATCAGGACCACATTTAAATAATAAACCATTCAACCATTTGTAGGATAAACTTTCTTTAACCAAATGTTTTCTTTGTTTTGAAGTAAAATGGGATGGATACAAGCTTGTAGCTAAAAAATTAGCTATGTCAGCAAACCAAGGTGCAGTAGTGGATATGGCAAAAAGATGTTCATCTGGAAATTTGTCATCCACTGGTTGATCTTCTCCTCCTGTATGCAATCTTGACAGAAAATCAGCAACCAAATTAAACTTTCCTGGATTATCAACTATGGTAATATCAAATTCTTGCAATAGCAATAACCACCTGATGATCCTTGCACCTACTACTAGTTTATTCATTAGGTACTTGATGGCTGCATGATCAGTGTGAACAAATATTTTATATCTGGTAATATAATGTCTGAATTTGTTTATAGCATAGATAACTGCCAAGAATTCTTTCTCAGGTGTTGTATAATTTCTTTCTGCAGAGTTAAGGTTTTTGCTGATGTAATAAATGGCATGCATACTCTCTCCTTCCTCCTTTTGTCCTAAAACACCCCCAATGGATTCATTTGAAGCATCAGTTTGTATGTGGAATGGTAAAGTCCAATTAGGTCCTCTTAAAACTGTTGTCACAGTAAGCTTCTCCTTCAAAGTTTCAAATGCTGATTGACAGTCTGCTGTCCAGAGAAATTTTGTTTCCTTGTTAAGCAGGGTAAACAGGGGGGCAGCTATTCTGCTAAAATTTTCTATGAACCTCCTATAGTAGCCTGCATGACCTAGAAAACTTCTGACATCAGTCTGATTTTTGGGTGAAGGCAACTGTGTGATTACTTCTATCTTGTTCTGATCCACTCTGATCCCTTTTTCTGAAATATGGTGTCCCAAAACAATTCCTTCCTCCACCATCATAAAACATTTCTCATGGCTAAGGGACAGTCAATTTTTATCACAACATTTTAGTACTTTTCCAAGGTTTGTGAGAGCTTCCTCGAAGTTATTCCCATACACAGTAAAGTCATCCATGTAGACTTCCATGCATTCATTAGCCAGTTCAGCAAAAATAGCTAGAACCAGTCTCTGAAATGTACTTGGGGCATTGCACAACCCAAAAGGAAGAACATTGTAAGAAAAGGTTCCCCAAGAGCATGTGAAGGTGGTTTTGTCTTAGTCCTCAGGTGCTACTTGAATTTGATTATACCTACTAAATCCATCTAAAAAAGAAAAATACTTTCTCCCAGCAAGGTTGTCCAGAACTTGGTCAATAAATGGTAAGGGAAAGTAGTCCTTTTTTGTGGCCTTGTTGAGTTCTCTATAATCAATACACACCCTCCATTTCCCATTCTTTTTAGGCACAATGACAAGGGGTGAGACCCATTGACTATCTGAGATTGGATATATGAACCCTGCCTAGAGTAATTTTTCTATTTCAGTTTTGACAATGTCCTTTAAGGCAGGATTCAATCTTTTTTGTGGTTGTCTGACAGGTTTAATATCCTCAGTGTAGATATGATGTGTATAGATTTTAGGAGGTATGCCTTTCATATCTTGGTATTCCCAGGCAAAAGATGCTGAGTGGGAAACCAAAAGCTAAATAAGTTTTTCTTCCTGACTTGCTGTTAACTGAGTATTTATATTAAGTGTTTTCCCTAGCAGAATCATGACCTGTTTTGTAATTTGATCCATAGATGTGGTGAGTCCATACATTGGTGTCATGGCATTGAGAGGACAAGAATGTGGGAGTAACATGTGGAAGGTGGCTAAGTCCCTGTAAAAGGTTTCCCCACAAGGAATAATCTTGGTAAGGGTACAATGAGAAGAAACAAGAAGTTCTCTCTGAGGATCTTGGGTGAGTTCCATCACATCTTTGTTGATTAGGATGTGAGTGAAGTCTTCCATTGTATCATAGTATACTTCTTCTCCTAATTCTCCCAGATGTTCCCTAATGGTTACCATAGCTAATGAGGCACTGTTGTTCATGTTATCCGGTTCATCCACCCATACTCTTCCCGTGTAATGCACCGATGGTTTAGTTGGAGGATACAGAGATATTTTCTTTAAATCTATCCCATTAGAAATGACCATATCTCCAGTTTGACAATCAATAGATGCTGCTGCAGTAGCCAGCCATGGCCTTCCTAAAATCAGCGGATAAGCATTTCTCTAGTTTCTAGGTTCTAGTATTAAGAAATCCACTAGGAACTCCCATTAATCTATCACAACAGGTACATCAGTGATCACTCCCTTTAGAACAGCTACTGACTGATCAGCAAGTTGAAGAATTGTAGTCATGGATTGGATACCTGACAGAGCTAACCTGTCCATTGTATGAACTGTCATCACATTAATTGCTGCTCCTAAGTCAACCAGAACATTTGGAATTTCTACCCCCGAGATGAAAACAGTTATGATAGGGTTCCCAGGGTCTCCATATTTTGGGAGGAGAATTTCTCCCATCAATAGATCCATTACTTTTCCTTCCACCTGTATTGTGGAGGGAAAACTTTTCTTTCTACCCTGTGTTTTGATGTAATATTGTTTGATGAATTGATTTAGTTTGGGTACATCTCTGATGGCCTGGAGGAGAGGAATTTCAATGTTTAGCTGCTTGAGTTCTTGTAAAAGCTCTGATTCCTAATTGGTTTGGATTTGTTTTTGTAAAAAAAATTTCTGGGGAGCATTTTGTTTAAGTCGTTCTGGGTAGGGGGCTAGCTTTTCCATCTCTGGAGCATCTCCGGAGCTCTTATCAGAATTGTGTTCAAGACTGTTCTCTGGAGTTGGCTTTTTAGGAGTAACTTCGGAGTTGTCTATGGTTGATTTTTCTAGCACTTTTTTGTTAGTAATCTCCTCTGGGGGTTGATTGGATGGATTTTCAGGTTCCTCATCATTAGTTATTTCAACTATAGTTGGAGGAGAAGGTCTTGGGAATGCTTTCCCAGAACGCAGCTAGAGATTATTTGAATATATAGCATTAATTTCAGCCATATTTTCTTGATCTGTCATATAGACAGCTGCTTCCTATTTATTCCGTGGATTTGGTATAGGCTGAGCTGGTAAAGGTGGTTGACTAACTGGTTCATTTGGTGTTTGACCCTGTGTGTTGGAGGATCCAATTAGTAAAGCCTGTTGTTGAGGTTGGAAATGTCTAGGTTGTCCTTGGTATTGTTGATGATATCCCTGTTGAGGACCCCATTGAGGTTGCATGCCTTGTGACCCAAACTGTGGTGGCCATTGTTGATTTCCCCAAGGCTGATTTTGCCAGTTTTGGTTTTGCCAATTTTGGTTTTGCCAATCCTGCTGTCCCCAAGGAGGATTATTTTGAGGGCCATACCAAGCTGGATTCCACTGATTATTTCCCCAATTAGTAGGACCCCTGTAAGAAGACTAGCTTGGGTACTGATTATAAGGGAAATTTCTGGCTTATTTTTGTCCCACATAGTTCAACTCCTCCTCTATCACAGCATTCTTTTTACTCAATCTTTTCAAGGCTGGAAGTTGACTACACTGACTGGTAGGATGTTCCCTATCACAGATTTGACAAATCTCTGATTTGTCCAATGGACATTCTCTCAACAGGTGTTTGTTTCTACACCTAGGACAATAAATGGAAAGCGGTTCAGTTGCTCTACTTTGATCAGTTGTTCTAGTTTTTGCTTGAATCCCATCCAATGTGGTATTCAGTTAGACCAGAATATCTATTTTTAGATTTGCAATTTCCTCCATCAACTGTCCTATCTCATTCTTCCCTTTAAAAGTTTTGGATGACCTTACTCCATCTTGAGTCCTAGAATAATTCCTACAGAGTTCCTCTATGTCAGGTATTTCCATTTTGTTAATGTTCCCTTTTCCCATCAGGTCCAGTGCCTGTTTTGATTCTTTATCCAATCCTTTTATAAACAGGGTTCTGGCCAAGGAGTGATCCACCGGATTGCCATACCTTCTCAAGGCAAAATTAAACCTATCCACATAGTCTTCTAAGGATTCTTCCTCTCCCTGCCTAATTTTAAATAGTTCTTCAGTTTTATTACTGGATCTGCAATAATCTTGGTATTTTTCCAAAAACTCTGTTTCCATTTGATCCCAAGAATGGATAGAACCTTGGGGTAAACCCATAAACCATCTCATCGCAGAATCTTTCAGGGTTGAAGGGAATAGTTTGAGTTTCTAGTTATCTGATCCATAATCATAAGTTTGGCAGACTACTTTGAATTCAAAAAAGAACTGATCTGGATCCTCAGAGGAAAGTCCTCTGAAATTTGGTAGATGTGCTGGTGAGATATTCTTCATGGGAGCATTGTCTCCAGCAGCCAAAACAATAGGATAAGAGAAGGTTCTTGGGGCCTGATTTTCCTCTTCCCCATGATTATCATTTTCCATGTTTAGTACTAGTTCTTCTTCCTGAGGTTCTAGGAAATTAGGTTCTACCAAAGGATCTGCCTCAACTTTTTGTTGTAATTCCTGGATATAATTGGCAAGTGGAATATCTGTAGGATCTAAGGGATTGTTGTTTTGAAGTGCAGGTTCCAAATTAAAATCTAGGTTTCCTTCCTCAACAAGATTTTGTACCACCTCACTGCTTTCCCCTATGGTGTGTTGTTGGGGTGTCTGCTTAATATATCTTCCTTTGAGATCTCTAGCTCTAACCATACAGATCTATTCTAAAAACTATTTTTAACTCAGTGTCCCTAATTAACACAAACTACATCCCCGGCAACGACGCCAAAAATGACAGGTTGTCGCTGTACCTCATCATTTAATCTATTTTCAGATGTCAAAGAACTAGGGATGTGTCCATGGCTGTCTGCAACTAGGGATTCTAAGTGACCAATTTATAGCTAATCCTAATGCTTAAAAGAATGACTAATCTATCTGCTTGTTGGATAAATGGAATGAATGCTTGTAAAATAGAAGAAAACAGGAAATGTACTCAAAGCAAAGAAACAATAACATGCATCTATCTATTAAAACAGGAAACACCTTTATAAAAGAAAACTTGAAACAATAAAATAGAGATACTAGCCTCTTGCCTGATTGGTGAGAGTGGGCCCTTGCTTCGCACCTTTGAGGCTGAAGGCTATTGTAGGAAATCAGCACAAAAGATGATCTACACTAAATTTAGTCCAATTCATTCATTTCTATATTCATGAAAATGTATGGCTATAGCAGAACTGAAATCTCCAAAAAATTAGAATAATTTTATCATTGTTGTTCTATTACTATTTCTGAAAGTATATATAAAAAGAGTGATGATATATCACTGAACTTATCTATCAGTCTTTCTAGGAGATGACACCATCTCTTATTTGTACTTAACTATCTAACTTATGAAAGATCACCATGCAAGAAAGGTAGACTTGAGTGGAACAGAAGTCCACTCAGAGGTCTAAGTTTAGGTCTTAATACACTTGGGCATCAAAGCCCTGAAAATAAGAATATTGGATTAGTTCAATTCGTAACTCATGCAAAACCTTTGGAAAGATAAAACTTCCGCAGTTTAACTGATAGTTGACCCTTCACCACTCAGGTAATGATTTGAGTGAAGTAAGGGGGGTATTAGGATTGCTGCTAAAGTGTCTGGGCGGCAGCTCTGTCTGGAACATGCCCCGTTCTCAGGAGGCACCGGAGATAGTTGTTTCTGTCTACAGCTCTGGAGATATTCTAGACACTCGCAGAGCTCTGGAGAGTCATTCCCCATATCTTCAAAACTCCAGGTGTCACTATTCTTGGTTATGGTCTCCGGAGATCATTGAAGACGATCTCCGGAGATGCACAAAATTACTGTTTCTGACATTTACACTTGCTAATTCAAAAAGGAAAGAGAAATTCTGCATTTTTCCATTAATCCCATGCACATTAGTCATCTAATAAGAAATTCTAATCTCAAGTAATCTATCTTAATTAATCACAAAATAGAACAATCTTGCTAACTTATTTGAGTGCAGACACAAGGAAGATGAACTAAATAGGGGAAAAAGAGAGGCAGAAAGGGGTGTATTTTATGAGTACAATTTGACACTCATCAATATTCACTAGCCCTTAGTCCATGCATTAGAGAAGATAACACAGTCAAATAGAAACACCATTCACATCTGTGCAAAGAAGAGCAGCCACCTGAGTGGGCAGCATGCAAGGAGTCCATAACAACTTTTTGTTATCTCCTGAATGTGCACCCTTTTTTAAACGCTGTTCAACCACTCAGTGAAACATTGGAAGACCTCTAAAGCTGTGGGTAACTTGTAAATAGAGGTCAACCTCTGGGGAAGGCCGGCTTCCTATGGTGTCACCTAAACTAATCTATCCTACTGTTATTCATAAATAAAAGGGATAGAGAAGAACATAAACTAAGCCTAAAACTGGAAATAGGGTTATACACCAAACTAACTAGGACAAACACACCCAGATTACAACACTTGCCTTCAATTAACAAGAATCAAGAATTGTACAACTCACTCCTGTATGTCTTTGCATAAATATTTTATAAAAAGGCCCAAATGCCAACTCCTAGGAGGAAAGAAACTTCACAGCTAAAAGCAACTTGCATTCTTGACAGAAATTATAACCTACAACAACACACTCCTCTGCAAAAGGTGCTTAGCATGTGACAAAATTACAAGGAAATGATCAAAACTCCACAAGTAATTCAATCAATCGATTGATGCACACAATGAAACAAATGAGTAAGAAGACAAACATATTCCAATCACTGAAATCCAAGGTTGTCAATGATATTCATATCCAAAACTGAATTACAAAATATACCCCAATTTTCCAAAGGACTCCAAAAAGTCACAAGTATCAGAAAACTGCATATCCAGAACTAACTATAACAATGAGTCCAAAATGATTATATTCTCCATTCCAAGTAGCTCCACCAAAAAAGGCTCTAGAAACAGTTGGGGTCAGATGCAACAAAAAAGCCCCAAATTTAGCATGCAAATCCACTTCAAAATGCTTCATAATGTAGAAAAAGTCAAGGCATGACTTCTTCATCCATAAACATCCCTAGGTCTACACCAAACTTGGTCAAACAACCCTCAAAAAGGGAAAACGACTCCCTATATGTTTGGCATGTGTTTGCCAATCTCCTCCAACCTCCCTACATGCTTGCAAGTCATAAAGGTCAACCATAAATCATAAATGTAATGCATCATTTTTTGCATCTAAAATAACAGTTTGATTTGATGATTTATAACATCATTCAAATCAAATGTTTTACAATGTTGGAGCAAAATGTAAAAAAGAAACAAAAATCCTAATTTGACTTATGGGGAATATAAATTCAAAAAAAAAAGTCTTAAAGGACTTAGTTACAAAAGCATATTCAAAGGGCCTAAAAGGCCATAGGAAAGCATTAGTTGGTGCATTTTTTCATAAAATAAAAGTGAAAAATCACCTTTTGTGGTCGACCTCCATTAGAGTAAAACCCTAAAAAAACCAAACAATGCAAAAGTTTAAACATTTCATTCTTCACTCTTACCTTGCCTCTGGAGCACCGCCACACAAGGGTTTCAATGCTGCTTCCATGGAGTTTTCCCTGTGCATCTTTCTATATCTCATCACATGCTATACTCAGGCAGTGACAAGTAACTATACTTTTTTGTCTTTGTGTATGACTTATAGAGCAGAAAACAATGAATATCTCATTCCTCTTCATGACTATGTGAAGTCATATTTTGAGCATACTGTATACTTCTTGTTTTCTTGACAAAATCATGAAGTAAAATGGGATAGTGACTGTATTTTCTTTGTATCTTTCCCTTTTCTAACATTCATTCCATGAAATGTCTTTTGGATTTGCTTTGATAAGAGTCATTTAGATGATTGTTTTCTCCCTTTTGTTTGTATGAGCCTTTCTACTAGATTGATTGGCCGAAGCTCTTTTATAACTGTGACCCATTGTATATTCTTGAAAGGAAGTGCTAAACTTGTGAATTATAAGAGTTTCCTCAACCACATTTGGACTGTAGACAGCATCAAGAAAATAACAGAGCTCTTTCGCATACATTTTCAATCTTGCAGAGATGGCAATGAATCAGAATGCCATATATCAATGGTGCAGCATGATACAACCTTCTTAGCAGTTATCCAATATCCTACCATGACCTAGGGTTTAATGAGTTTAAAAGCCTTTTAGTATTCTTTCTATTTCTGCCTTATAGCACAATCATCTTTCTTAACCATTACATGATTGTCCTTTGGTCATAGATCATGCCTATCATGGAAACTAAGGGTAGATCTGTACCATTTGAGTAGAGTTTATGACGTATGGAGGATCTATCAAGCATATCAAGGTTTGTAAAGAATTGGATTTTCCATAATGATCTCATAAGACTAATACAAAAAATATATGACAACTTCATACCTCTGCATCATCTCAAGAATCTCTTGGAAATCTATCCTCTTCCTTATGACTATCTCCTTATGTTTTAAAAAAAATAAAATCATTATGACTAATTTCATGATGTATGCTCACTATTTGACAGTGACTACTATCATAGACTATTTACTGTTGGCTAGTCCTAATACCTTGTGAACTACTTCATACACATGTAACCTGCTGCTCTATACACAGTGCTGTTGTTCCTCTATGGTTTTTTGACTCCATGACTGTTCATGATCCCTAATCAAAGTTGATGAGTTTGAATGACATTCACCTCTATGCATTTATCTCCTTTTTTACTCTTCAACCTACTTTGACTATCCATTGTAACATTCATAGTCACTGAATTGTGATAGCTTTTATGGAGAACTCCTGTAGCAAATTCATAACATATACTTCTACCCTACATTTTTGGCAAATTCTCTTATATATATCATGATCATTTATAATAAGACTATATCAACCTATCAGTCCTCCATGTTTTGGAAACATGTTAAGGTTTACAGATTCTATTTTCCTTGTGTATTAGCCTTCAGGACTACTATAACAACATTTTATTGACTTATGATTACTCTTACCATTAAGATGTCTGTAGTTTTGCTTTTGAATCTGAATCTCTACATTCTGTTCATCTTGAACATGTATCACTAAAGATATCTTGGCATGAAAGTGATGCTCTTCACTCCATTCTGAGTAGGTTTATTGCTTTTTTTGGATTGATTCTAAGATGGAAGCATATTGGTTTCATGATAAAATGTGAAGGAATATGAAATTTTGGACTGTATTTGTCTCATGTAACAGGGGACTATATTATAGATTGTTGTCACTTTTCCTCTTTTCCACATGGCTCTTTACTGTCACATGGGCTGTTCCTTCACACTAGTTGACTTCTATCATGTTTTGTCTTAACACAGCCCACTCCATCTTCCTATATTAAGCCACCTTCATCATTATTGTTGACATACATCTTCTTATACTATTGGTGTCAGAAGATTCTCTGTCATATCAAAGAGCAATGTGTCATTATGCCCTTACTATTGACTCCTAGTCATATTCCACTGATCTTCCCATTCAAACCTCTGTCACTCTATCCTCTTATATGTTTCACTTGCATGCTTGACTATCTTTATATGCTATCCCTGACCATTTTGAAGGTTTATGGCATCTATTATCCCCTTATAGTATTGATTGCCCCGAACTCTCTACTTCACTGTATGTTCTTATGACTGGTCACAGTCATACTATGACCGTCTTTTCATGCATAATGCATATGATTGCATCTTTCGTGGTTGTTTTATAATGGTTTGGGATTGTCCTAAACTGGCCATTTACATTGTCTCTATGAACAAGATTCAAGTGTTGAAGACTTAAAACAAAAGAAACAAAAACTCTTCATTGTCCCCTATTGCAGGCTTCCATGATAGTCAGGGATAACTATCCTACTCATGACAATTAGTATGTTGTGATAGTCAGAAAGACTGTCTTCTTTAAAACTGCCTTTATATTATGATGCATGTCTCTTTACAGTTCTCTGTATGTACCTACATATAAAACCCTAACATATTTACAATCCCTATGTAGAACACTATCTTAGTAGACATACCTTCAAAGGGTGAGTATCTTTGTGTTTGAGATCATGTGACTGTCTTTCATAATAGAAAGTCACTATTCCTTGCATGATTTGTTTGTTGACAGTCATGTTTTTGCTACTTTGATGACAATCATTACATAAATTTTATTTCTCTGCAACCCTTGTGACTATTTAGGTAGAGTCTCACCAATAAAATATAGGTCTACTGTAGTTTGCAATGGAATTATCCTTGTTTATTAACAACAAAGCTTCCTCATCAGGAACTCTATCTCTGCCCACTATTCTCCATGACTGCCACATGTCCCTTTTGTGACTGATCATGATCATTTTATAAGATTGTTCCTGCTCTTGACTATTCTAAAGGCAGTAAGTACACTGTCTTTATCAATGCATCTCTTTAAAACATGATACATTAGCTTTTAGGTCAACTATCCTCCTTGCATCTGTAATAAATACATATGAAATGCTTCTGTAATATTTATGAGTTGGGCTCAACCCTTGTGTGAGCCACATTTTCCCCACTCATAATATAGTCTAATGAATCACTCAGAAACACAATTTCACCTGTATCTGCACATGAAGCAAACTTGTCAGAAAATAAAATGCATACTTTGGATGTATTTGATGACTTGTTTGTTTTATAGGACATCCAAAGTATACATTTCTTGTTTAATGAAATTTAGGAGCAGTTTATACATGCATAGGTACTTGTTCATGTTAGGTTAGGGATGATTCATTGCTTAGAGTATTACTCTAACATCATTCTTTTACCAGATGTAGGGACTAGAGACGACATGAAACTAGGAGGGACAAAGACAACTCAGGGCAACAGGACAATACATCTGAACCAAAACTAGTCATTCTCAGGCAATGACTGGCCTCTATCCTTACATGCATTTTTACTTTTATTTACTTATTCATATATAAATTGTTTCTTCAATTTCATTGAATAAGAAATTTAATCTCATGACTTGTGTGAGATAATGTACATTTTACATTCAATAAAGATTATTCATTTTCCAGAAAGGATTTGTATAAATCTTTCTTATATTACATGCACTTGGATAAATGTAGTAATTTGATAATCATAATCTTTTGAATTATTTCATTTATGCACTTGAACATAATGTAATAAGGATCGGAAGAAATGTACCTTTTAACTTTGAATCAAAGCTCTACCTGAATGAGCTGTAGTGAAATTTAGGTAACATTTTTGGTGACATCTACTATATGTTTGCCTACTAAACATCAGACCAGTTGCCTAAAGCTTATCCATTTTGCATAGGGTCACTCTAAGACTTTGTAAAACACTTGGACAACAGATTTCTGACTTCTGTAACTTAGCAGAACTGCAGTGAAAGACACTTGAAAACCGAACCAAAAGCAAAATTGTAGAAAGGAAACAAACTAGTTATCTGTGTAGAAGCTACACTTGGAGAAAAACAAAACTGCTGTACCTACTCTACCCTAACCAAGAAAGACACTAACTTAAACAAAACCATTTACTATTTGGGTGAAGTAGTTGCCTTTTCTGCATAGTATACAATTTTTTCCATGCTTGAGGACAACTAGAAAGAGAGGAAATATGAACATAAATTGAACAAAGAGATGCAATACCTCTTGATGAACATACACAAGTTCACTAACCTTTTCACATGGAATGTAAAAATTCCTGTCCTGAGGTAGAAAAGTGACTTGAATCTACTCTTTCCTAGCTGTATCCTCATGGTTGGGTGCAAGCAAGATATGAATATCCTTGTTGGCTTCCATTCTTGCTAGATGTCTAATTGGGCATCCTTTGGAAAGAGTGCTTTTAAAACTCTCCATGCTAGTTCCTTGTTGTTCCAAATCATGTAGTTGTTCCTCTTCTTGTCTTTTATCTTGTCTTTTATCTTTTGTTTCAAATAGTGCTGGCTCAATATCCAAAACTGGGCAAAAAGATGCTTCCTCCTGAGTTAAAATAGACTTTAGATCATTCCAAAATGAAACTACCTCATGAGCTAAAGCTTCATTTCCATATTGACTTTCACGAATCAACAACTCATTAGACTGTTCAACAACCTATAGTTGTCCCAAGTCTTGGGTTATCACAGTCATATCTTCTCTATTTTGTTCAACAACTAAAGGTAACCCAGCATACCAAAACATATCAGCCTTATTTCTACCAAGTTCCTCTTGTTCATTTATCTCCTCTACAGACTGTTCCTACTCTTGTTCAAACCTGTGAACTTGCTATCTGATTTAGCATGATTTGCAACTTCTTCCAGCAGGTTTAATCCTTTGTCATCTAGTTTAGAGACAAAAACATCAAGGTCATCCCAAATTGACTCTTCCTCACACTCTTCATGAAATTCTGATGGAGGAGGGCTAATTTCTGCTTCATAACAGCTCTTAGCCAGCTGCACAGGTTCCAAGAAAGGCTTACTTTCACTTTCTTTTACTTGATCCAAGACCGCATTGTCAGATTGCTTAGTTCTAATCAACAACTCCTCATATTGTTGAGCCTCTTCTTGCTAGTCTAAAATTATTGGCAAGCCAGGTACCTGAAAGCTTTCATCATCTTGTTCAACAAAAGTAGGTAATTGATCAAACAAGAAAACCAATTCTCCCTCTTCATGTGGTACCTTCTCCAATGAAACTTGGGCATCCTATCTTCGAAACTGAAGACCTTTACCTCGCAACCTCTGAATGCTACCTTCATTCATTTTATAAACAACAATAGCAAATTCATCAAATGAATGAAAATTTAAGGGATTCAGTGACAAGCCTAGTCCTACATCCTCTTCACATGTATTATGCTCATATTTCGCTGGGGACATGGTACAAACAACAGCAACTGACTACTCCTCTTGCCATAGAGTTTCATGTTTAGACTTACCTCCTGGTAAAATTTTGATTCTTCATCTTCCTGATTCTGGATAGGTATGGATAGCCTTAACAAGATTTGGCAATTTATAACCATGATACCTAGTCCAAGATGGCTGCCACATTTTTTTTGTATTATGATGGCTTGGTTCAAGTTCTTGATATGATTGAAACTAAGGATTAATGGACTGGTTTGTTTGATTTTGTTCATTCATGGGCTCTTGTTGTAAATAATATTCTTGCTGCCTCTTTATGTCATCCAACTGCTTGTTCCAGTCAAACCATATGTTCTTGATATTTGTAATCTCCATTCTCTTATCATTTCGAAACTAATTGGGAAAATAGTATTGCTGGCTTGGCATAAAATGAGATTCTTGAGGCTAGTCATAGGCATACAGTGGCTGCCATGGAGTTTGTGCATGGGTGGGAGGGTGGTAAGCATGACAGACTAGTTGGTTATCAATTGTCAATGGGTTGTTTGGACTAAGACCAGCTATATGACCACTATGATGCAGCTCATAAAATGATGTATAAATAGGACTTTCATGAAATGGTGGAAAGTAAGACATATTTCTTTGAAAAGAAGACATACTGCGGCATTTATATGTGCTGAAAGCTCATTGAAAACTTTCACAATAAAAATCTAGTCTGATTTTTAGTAAAATAAGTACATACCAGCACTTGAAACTAGTAGATATTTCTTTCCAAAGTCGCCAGGTGTGTGTTTTCCTTGCCTCCCAAGGCAGGTTTTGCTGACATACACAGCAATATCAGCAATGTACAAATTGTTTTGCATTGGTTTTCACTAAACCAAAGCTTCGGAGTCACCAAGTATGTATTTAAAACACCTCAAAAGGCATAAATCAACTGTTGTACACACCAAACAATAGTGAAAAGTATAAAATGAACTAGGAATCAGTTCACAGTCCCACCGGGCATGCCAAAAACTATTATCTCCCTAATGTACACCCTTTGTTGAACCATGTTCAACCACTCAATGAAACATTGGAAGACCTCTAAAGCTATGGGTAACTTGTAAACAGAGGTCAACCTCTAGAGAAGGCTGACTTCCTATGGTGTCACCTAAACTAATCTATCCTACTATTTTTCATAAAGAAAAGGGATAGAGAAGAACATAAACTAAGCCTAAAACTAGAAATAGGGTGATACACCAAAATAACTAGAACAAAAAAACCTAGATTACAACACTTTCCTTCAATTAATAGGAATCGAGAATTGTACAACTCACTCCTGTATGTCTTTGCATAAATATTTTATAAAAAGGCCCAAATGCCAACTCCTAGGAGGAAAGAAACTTCATAGCTAAAAGTAACTTGCATTCTTGACACAAATTATAACCTACAACAACACACTCCTATGCAAAAGGTGCTTAGCATGAGACAAAATTACAAGGAAATGATCAAAACTCCACAAGTAATTCGATCAATCGATTGATGCACACAATGAAACAAATGAGTAAGAAGACAAACATATTCCAATCACTGAAATCCAAGGTTGTCAATGATATTCATATCCAAAACTGAGTTACAAAATATACCCCAATCTGCCAAAGGACTCCAAAAAGTCACAAGTATCAAAAAATTGCATATCCAGAACTAACTGTAACAATGAGTCCAAAATGACTATATTCTCCATTCCAAGTAGCTCCACCAAAAAAGGCTCTAGAAACAGTTGGGGTCATATGCAACTAAAAAGCCCCAAATTTATCATGCGAATCCACTTCAAAATGTTTCATAATGTAGAAAAGTCAAGGCATGACTTCTTCTTCCATAAACATCCCTAAATCTACTCCAAACTTGGTCAAACAACCCTCAAAAAGGGAAAACAACTCCCTATATGTTTGGCATGTGTTTGCCAATCTCCTCCAACCTCCCTACATGCTTGCAAGTCATAAAGCTCAACCATAAATCATAAATGTAATGCATCATATTTTGCATCTAAAATAATAGTTTGATTTGATGATTTATAACAACATCATTCGAACCAAATGTTTTACAATGTTGGAGCAAAATGCAAAAAAGAAACAAAAATCCTAATTTGACTTATGGGGAAAATAAATGCAAAAAAAAAAAGTTTTAAAGGACTTAGTTACAAAAGCATATTCAAAGGGCCTAAAAGGCCATGTGAAAGCATTAGTTGGTGCATTTTTTCATTAAATAAAGGTGAAAAATCACCTTTTGTGGTCGACCTCCATTACGGTAAAACCCTAACAAAACAAAATAATGCAAAAGTTTCAACATTTCATTCTTCACTCTTAACCTGCCTCTAGAGTGCCGCCACACAAGGGTTTCAATGCTGCTTCCATGGAGTTTTCCCTGTGCATCTTTCTACATCTAATTGCATGCTATACTTAGGAAGTGACATGTAACTATACTTTTTTGTCTTTCTGTATGACTTACAGAGTAGAAAACAGTGAATATCTTATTCCTCTTCATGACTGTGTGAAGTCATATTTTCAGCATACTGTATACTTCTTGTTTTCTTGACAAAATTATGAAGTAAAATGGGATAGTGACTGTATTTTCTGTGTATCTTTCCCTTTTCTAACATTCATTCCATGAAATATCTTTTGGATCTACTTTGATAAGAGTCATTTAGATGACTATTTTCTCCCTTTTGTTTATATGAGGCTTTCTATTAGATTGATTGTTTGAAGCTCTTTTATAACTATGACCCATTGCATATTCTTGAAAGGCAGTGCTAAACTCGTGAATTATAAGAGTTTCCTCAACCACATTTGGACTATAGATAGCATCAAGAAAATAACAAAGCTCTTTCACATACATTTTTAATCTTGCAGAGATGCCAATGACTTAGAATGCCATAGATCAATGGTGCAGCATGATACTGTAGCACATTTCACAGTTGAGTATATTGTCTTTTCATTGATGTCAAAATATCAGGAAATCAGGATGTTGCATTACACAGTTTTCACAAGATGCAGTTGACAGATGTGTTGATCACATTATATTTCAGAAGGATTCTTCATAGGAAAGTTTAAGTTATGCTTTCAGTGAAAGTGGCTAAGGTTGGCATTATGAGTGGTCTTCATGCAATTATGACACTTTTGAATGTGACTTGTTGTAATCACAGTGGTTTGATACCTTCTCAGTTTTCAAGTTGTAAAACTCTTACAAGTGGTCCTTCATGATAATGACATCAGTGACATCAGTGTTGATTCTATGTGAGTTTGTTCTGACTTAGTCATTTCAGAAGATGACACTCATTGCATCAATATTGAATCAGGAGGAGGGCTTATGTCATTTAATAAAAGTTAACTTGCATCATATTAACTTGATGACAGTGGCGGATTAGTTGAAGCTTGGTTTACAAGGTTGAGGTTTAAATATGTGTTGAGGTCTGTTGAGGTTTAAATATGTGTTGAGGTGTGTTGAGGCTTAAATATGTGTTGAGGTGTGTTGAGGTTAACACTTAACAAGTCATAAACTTATGTTCAACATTACCTTATTGCCCGTCATGCACTTTATGTTATAAACTTAAACTGACCGGTCGAGAAGGTCATCGGGCCTTAAGTTGCAATGTAAGGGTATGAAGCTCGTCGGTTTTACCGGCCCCATTGCCTAGGGTGCCCGGTAACAAGTCAATGCATTGTGTGGTCCGCGGGAAACACAAAATCAACGGTTATATTTGAATCCACAGTTGGCGGGCACCGAAGATCGAAAGGTGGGTTTTTAAATGGAAAGTTTTGACAAACGGTCAGTTAGCCGATTAAACTTGACGTCCTCCTTGTTCTAAAAGGCAGTAAAGCATCTATTTCTATCTTCTCTCACCGAAATTTAAGAGATTTTTGAATATAGAAATTTATGAAAAGGAGAGTGTAAGTTTTTTAGAAGGTTTCTAAATGATAAGAAGATGAAAAGGCAGAATTCTATGAAGGGATTTCATTTTTTTTGTTTTATGTTTTTTTGTTTTTGGTGAGAGAGAAGATGAGAAGTTTAAGAAGAAATGTAATGTTGAAGTTGAACCGGTTTTTGAAGATTTTGGTTTTTTTGATTGAAATTCTTTTTGCATATAGTGATTTTGTTTGAATGGCAGATATAAGAGGAGTTGCAGATGAGAGATAAGTAATGAGAATTTTTGAAGAAGTTCTTTTGGAGAATGGAATTGTTATATAATTTTTGCAGGAATGGAGAATCATTTTTCAGGGATTTATGTTGAGATTCTTCAATGATCATGATGGAGTAATGTTTGTTCAGAGAAAGTGAAGGTGTCAGAGAAAGTGAAGGTGATTAAAGACTATAATTTTTCAGAGAAGATAAATTGTTCAGTTTGCAGAGAGAGAAAGCTCAAAATGGTGAATTAGTTTGAAATGGTGTTGCAGAGGTATGAAATATATTGAAGATCAAAATTGATTGACTGTAGGAGTTGAAGACAGTTAAAGGTTGATTGAAAAATTTATTTTGTTTATCTTAAAAGGGAGAAATAAGGTTTTGGTTTTTATTGAAACAGGGAAATCCCCTGAGTTATAATTTTTCATTGAATGTTGATGATGTCAGTGAGACATGCAGAGAGATAAAATTTGCCAGTGAGGCAGAATTGTAATGTCAGTGAGACATTTGTAATCTGAATTTTGTGTTAAGCCAGTGAGGCAGTTGAGTGGTTTTTATACCCCAGGAGGGTTTTCCACTCAGGAAATTTCTTGTGTCAAATCTGTGTGTTGATACTCTGCATATTTACTTTGTTCCTTCTGAAGAATTCTAAATTGTGAAATTAGATTAATCAAAAGTTTTAAAAAGTGTTAAAATTGTTAACAACACTGATTCACCCCCCCTCTCAGTGTTGTGTGTATTCCTACAATTGGTATCAGAGCCTGGTACCCTGTCAAAGCTTAATCAGCTTGGGTAGATCATATTTCTGGAATACTTATCATGGCAAGTCAAGAAGGTTACTCAAATTATAAGGCACCTATGTTTGATGGCTCTAACTATGCTTTTTGGAAATTCAGGATGGAGTCATATTTGTCATCTCTAGGCTATGATGTGTATGATGCTATTGTTACTGGATATACTGCTACAAATCCTCCTAGCACAGCTGATGAGAAAAGAGCATATGAAAATAATGCTAAGGCTAAAAATGCATTATGTTGTGGTCTTACCAATGACATACTTGTAAAAATCATGGAGTGTAAAACAGCCAAGGAAATATGGGACAAATTGTCAAATATCTATCAAGGAGATGATAAAATCAAAGAAGCAAAACTGCAATCCTACAGAGCAAAATTTGAAAGTCTCAGAATGAGTGATGATGAGAAAGTGGCAGAATATCTTTTAAGGGTCCAAGAAATTGTAAATGCTATCAGAGGACTTGGTGATACACTGGAAGAGAAGACAGTTGTTACAAAAATCTTAAGGACCTTAAATCCAAAATATGAATCCAAAGTGTCTGCTGTTGAAGAAAGAGATTTAAGCAAAGTTACCTTTGATGAACTTCATGGCACTTTCACAGCTTATGAGATGAGGATTAGCAATGACATACCTTCAAGCAAAGAAGCTGCTTTCAAATCAGTCAGAAAAGAAAAGGAGATTTCTGATTCAGATGAATTGGATGATGAACAAGAAATATCTCTTGCAAGCAAGTTAAAGAAGGGATCTGTTGGTAAGTACAAAGGTAAGCTTCCATTCAAATGTTTTGAGTGTGGAAAGATTGGACACTATGCAGCTCAGTGCCCTTACAAAGATCCAGACAGTGATGAAGATGAAAACAAGAAGCAATTCAAAAAGAAACAGTTTGTTTCTAGAAGGAAAAATAATTTTAGAAAGAAAAGAAGTCTGTTCATAAAAAATGTTGATATGACTGAAAGTGATTCAGTTGATTTTCTTGATGAAAATGCACAGACTTTGTTTATGGCTATTCTAAATGAAAATGAAAAATGTGAAGAACAATCAAACAGTTGTGAAGCTGTTATTGACTTTGAAGGAGAATTGATATGTGCATTAAGTCAAGTCAAGAAACTTAAGAAGGAAATCATTGCTCAAAGAAGTCAGTTTCAAAAAGAAAATGATATCATGAATAACAAGTTAACTTGTTATGAGAAACAGATTACTGATCTAATTCTTTCTCTTGAAGAAAGTAAGAAAATTATTGATGATAAAGACAAAGAATTGAATAACAAGGACAAGGAATGTCATACACTTGAAGCTGAAATTGTTGGTCTAAGAAGAAGACTTGATATGTGCAGAAGCAGTGATAAATTAGATGATCTTCTTGATAGACAAAAAGGATTCAAAGATAAATCAGGTCTTGGATTTGAAGAGGGACAATGTTCTCAAAAGGCTAGTATAAAAGGCAAATCAATCATAAGGACAACAAACTACAACAGAAGTGATACTTTCAGGTATAATGCTCACTTTACTGGATATTGTTTTTGTTGCAACAGATTTGGACACAAAGCCAGTGAATGCAGATTTGGAATCAGAAGAGAAATGCATCCATTCATGTTCTTAAGAAGTTTGAAGTGTTACAATTGTAAAAATTTTGGGCATATTGCAAAATTCTGTAGACCCTCATTGCAAATGCAGCAAACAACAAGAAATACTGTCTCAGGTTTGTCTTCTTTGGATTTTGAAAAGAAATTGCTTGTTTGGAAACCTAAGGTAATTAATAAGAGCTTAGATGTTATGATTGCACAAGCTGCTTTTCATGCCAAAAGAAAGGAACAGTGGGTGATTGACAGTGGTTGCTCCAACCACATGACAGGGGACAAAGATAAGTTTGTTAAGTTTGAAGACATTAATGAAGGCTCTGTTATGTTTGGAAATAATGATTGTATTATGATCAGAGGCAAAGGTACAATTCTTCTTGATGATGAAACACCACTAAATGATGTGTATTTTGTAGAAGGACTGAAGCACAATCTGTTAAGTGTCAGTCAAATATGTGACAATGGTTTTAATGTGGTGTTTGATGCACATGGATGTGAGATTAAAAAGAAATCAGGTAAAGTTATTGCAGCAGGTCTAAGGACTAGTGGTAACATCTACAATCTTCATAACTCAAAAACTAAAAGTGTTGATAGTCATATCTGTTTCATGGGTCAAATTGAGGAAAGCTGGTTATGGCACAGAAGACTTGGTCATGTGAATTTTGACAATCTTGTGAGAATTAGCAAGAATCACAATGTCAGAAATATGCCTCATATTTCAAAACCAAGTAATACTATATGCAAAGAGTGTCAGCTGGGTAAGCAAACCAAAGTTAGTTTCAAGCCTAAGGAGTATTTTACTTCAAAACCTCTGCAGCTAGTACATTCAGATTTGTGTGGTCCTACAAGGACTAAAGCTCTGGGAGAAGAAAAGTATTTTATGCTTTTCATTGATGACTTTTCAAGAATGACATGGGTAACATTCTTAAGGCATAAATCAGAGGCATTTGATAGATTCAAAATCTTCAAGAAGATGGTTGAAAAGGAATCTGATTTCAAGCTAAAATGTCTAAGGTCAGACAATGGATGAGAGTACACTTCAAAGGAATTTGAGGAGTATTGTGAAAAACATGGGATAAGAAGGCAATTCTCCACTCCTAGAACTCCACAGCAAAATGGAGTAGCTGAAAGGAAAAACAGGACTGTAAAAGAAATGGCAAGAACTTTACTACATGATGCAAATCTGCCTAATGTCTATTGGAGAGAAGCTGTTCATACAGCTATATATACTCTAAACAGAGTTCAATTAAGGGTAAAGTCAAATTATACTCCTTATGAACTGTGGTATGGTAAGTCAGCTAATGTTGGGTATTTCAAAATTTTTGGAAGTAAGTGTTACATCAAGAAAGATAATGATAGCTTATGTGGTTTTGAGTCTAGATGTGATGAAGGCATTTTTCTTGGTTATTCTACACATAGCAAGGCATATAAATGTTTTAACAATAGGCTTAAAAGAATAATTGAAAGTACTAATGTTAAGGTGGATGAGGATTTGCAGCCCTGTATGCAGTTGATTCATGACATTGAAGTTGATCATCATTCACAAAAGGAAGAAGAAATTCAGGAAGAGAAAGAAGATCCTGAAAAATCTCTTGATGTTAAGACAAAGACTCTTTCAAAGGCATTTCAAAGAGATCATCCTCATGAGTTGATCATTGGGGATAAGGACAGTGGTGTGTTAACAAGAAGAGGAAAGCAAGCTACTGCACATAATCAAGCACATGTGTGTTTGATATCTGAAATGGAACCAAAGAATTATGTTGAGGCCAGCAAAGATGAAGCATGGGTTAATGCCATGGAAGAGGAGTTAAGCCAAATAGAAAAGAACAAAACATGGGAACTTGTTCCAAGACCAGAAGGTAAGAATGTCATTGGATCAAAATGGGTGTTTAGGAATAAGCTTGATGATAAAGGTAAAGTTGTTAGAAACAAAGCCAGACTGGTTTGCAAAGGGTATTCACAAATTGAAGGTATTGACTTTGAAGAAACATTTGCTCCTGTTGCTAGATTAGAAGCTATAAGGATGTTTTTAGCTTTTTCAGTTTATAAAAATTTCAAAGTTTTCCAAATGGATGTAAAATCAACATTTCTAAATGGAGATCTTGAAGAAGAAGTCTACATGGAACAACCAGAAGGTTTTGTGAATAAAGATAATTCAGATCATGTTTACAGGTTGAAAAAGGCTTTATATGGTTTAAAGCAAGCTCCAAGGGCTTGGTATTATAGACTGGATAAGTTTTTGCAGGAACAGGGGTTCACAAAAGGAGGTGTGGATAGTAATTTATACTATTTAATCAAAGGTGAGGATATTCTGGTTGTTGAAATTTATGTAGATGATATCATTTTTGGTAGTAACAATGATGATATGAGTCATTCATTTCCTAACATCATGAAATCAGAATTTGAAATGTCTATGTTGGGAGAATTGTCCTTCTTTCTTGGTCTTCAGGTATCTCAGCTTGAAAAGGGAATATTCATCTCACAAAATAAATATGCCAAAGAGATGTTAAAGAGGTTTCAAATGGATGATTGCAAACCTTTGGGTACTCCTATGGAGACAAGGCATAAGCTAAGTAAAAATGATGAATCACCTAAAGTAGAACAATCTCTGTATAGATCTATGATTGGGAGTCTTTTATATCTCACTGCTTCTAGGCCTGATATTATGCAGGCTGTTTGTTTGGTTGCTAGATTTCAAGCTTGTCCTAAACAATCACATTTGAATGCTGTTAAGAGAATCTTTAGATATATTAAGGGTACAATTGATTTTGGTTTATGGTATCCTAGACACAATGATTTTACTCTTCTTGCCTATACAGATGCAGATTGGGCAGGGTGTCCTGATGACAGAAAAAGCACAAGTGGGGCAGCTTTCTTTCTGGGTGGCAGATTGGTTGCATGGCAGAGTAAGAAACAAGATTGTGTTTCTCTATCTACAGCTGAAGCTGAGTACATTGTTGCTTCATCATGTTGTACACAGGTACTTTGGATGGTACAATCACTTCTTGATATTAAGGTTGAGGTTAAAAAGCCTGTGTCTATTCTTTGTGATAATACAAGTTCAATCAATATGTCAAAGAATCCTATAATGCATTCAAGAACCAAGCACATTGCTATCAGATATCATTTTCTAAGGGAAAAGGTGATTGAAAATGAAGTTGCTTTGGAATATGTGCATACTAGTGATCAGTTGGCTAACATCTTCACAAAGCCTTTGCCAAAGGAGACATTTGAAACTCTGAGACAGAGACTGGGAGTTCTGTCTCTTGTCTCTCTTCAGTAAGTTACAGAGATATCAGATTCAGGGGGAGTTGTTTTCTAGATTATTTTTGATGTCCTGAATCTCATTTGTACATAGTCTGTATATAGTTTTTGTACATATTTTTGTGATTGGCAGTGTTACAGTATTGTACATTTGATCAGTTTGAAGTAAAGTGTTGTTTTTGACAAATTTTTTCAGAGGATTGTATTTACAAGAACAGGAATCTATGATTGTGGTGTTATTTTTTGCCTTTGACAATTTTATGTCAAAAAGGGGGAGAAATGTGTTATGGTTTTGCCACCAATGTCAAAGACAAAGGGGGAGTTTTGTAGCACATTTCACAGTTGAGTATATTGTCTTTTCATTGATGTCAAAATATCAGGAAATTAAGATGTTGCATTACACAGTTTTCACAAGATGCAGTTGACAGATGTGTTGATCACATTATATTTCAGAAGGATTCTTCATAGGAAAGTTTAAGTTATGCTTTCAGTGAAAGTGGCTAAGGTTGGCATTATGAGTGGTCTTCATGCAATTATGACACTTTTGAATGTGACTTGTTGTAATCACAGTGGTTTGATACCTTCTCAGTTTTCAAGTTGTAAAACTCTTACAAGTGGTCCTTCATGATAATGACATCAGTGACATCAGTGTTGATTCTATGTGAGTTTGTTCTGACTTAGTCATTTCAGAAGATGACACTCATTGCATCAATATTGAATCAGGAGGAGGGCTTATGTCATTTAATAAAAGTTAACTTGCATCATATTAACTTGATGACAGTGGCAGATCAGTTGAAGCTTGGTTTACAAGGTTGAGGTTTAAATATGTGTTGAGGTCTGTTGAGGTTTAAATATGTGTTGAGGTGTGTTGAGGCTTAAATATGTGTTGAGGTGTGTTGAGGTTAACACTTAACAAGTCATAAACTTATGTTCAACATTACCTTATTGCCCGTCATGCACTTTATGTTATAAACTTAAACTGACCGGTCGAGAAGGTCATCGGGCCTTAAGTTGCAATGTAAGGGTATGAAGCTCGTCAGTTTTACCGGCCCCATTGTCTAGGGTGCCCGGTAACAAGTCAATGCATTGTGTGGTCCGCGGGAAACACAAAATCAACGGTTATATTTGAATCCAAAGTTGGCGGGCACCGAAGATCGAAAGGTGGGTTTTTAAATGGAAAGTTTTGACAAACGGTCAGTTAGCCGATTAAACTTGACGTCCTCCTTGTTCTAAAAGGCAGTAAAGCATCTATTTCTATCTTCTCTCACCGAAATTTAAGAGATTTTTGAATATAGAAATTTATGAAAAGGAGAGTGTAAGTTTTTTAGAAGGTTTCTAAATGATAAGAAGATGAAAAGGCAGAATTCTACGAAGGGATTTCATTTTTTTTGTTTTATGTTTTTTTGTTTTTGGTAAGAGAGAAGATGAGAAGTTTAAGAAGAAATGTAATGTTGAAGTTGAACCGGTTTTTGAAGATTTTGGTTTTTTTGATTGAAATTCTTTTTGCATATAGTGATTTTGTTTGAATGACAGATATAAGAGGAGTTGCAGATGAGAGATAAGTAATGAGAATTTTTGAAGAAGTTCTTTTGGAGAATGGAATTGTTATATAATTTTTGCAGGAATGGAGAATCATTTTTCAGGGATTTATGTTGAGATTCTTCAATGATCATGATGGAGTAATGTTTGTTCAGAGAAAGTGAAGGTGTCAGAGAAAGTGAAGGTGATTAAAGACTATAATTTTTCAGAGAAGATAAATTGTTCAGTTTGCAGAGAGAGAAAGCTCAAAATGGTGAATTAGTTTGAAATGGTGTTGCAGAGGTATGAAATATATTGAAGATCAAAATTGATTGACTGTAGGAGTTGAAGACAGTTAAAGGTTGATTGAAAAATTTATTTTGTTTATCTTAAAAGGGAGAAATAAGGTTTTGGTTTTTATTGAAACAGGGAAATCCCCTGAGTTATAATTTTTCATTGAATGTTGATGATGTCAGTAAGACATGCAGAGAGATAAAATTTGCCAGTGAGGCAGAATTGTAATGTCAGTGAGACATTTGTAATCTGAATTTTGTGTTAAGCCAGTGAGGCAGTTGAGTGGTTTTTATACCCCAGGAGGGTTTTCCACTCGGGAAATTTCTTGTGTCAAATCTGTGTGTTGATACTCTGCATATTTACTTTGTTCCTTCTGAAGAATTCTAAATTGTGAAATTAGATTAATCAAAAGTTTTAAAAAGTGTTAAAATTGTTAACAACACTGATTCACCCCCCCTCTCAGTGTTGTGTGTATTCCTACAGATACAGTCTTCTTAGCAATGATCCAGTATCCTACCATGACCTAGGGTTTAATGAGTTTAAAAGACTTTCACTATTCTTTCTGTTTCTGCCTTATGGCACAATCGTCCTTCTTAACCATTGCATGATTGTCCTTTGGTCATAGATCATGCCTATCATGGAAACTAAGAGTATATCTGTACCATTTGAGCAAAGTTTATGACTTATGGAGGATCTATCAAGCATATCAAGGCTTTTCAAGACTTGGATTTGCCATAATGATCTCATAAGACTGATACAAAACATATATGACAACTTCATACTGACAAGATGTCACTTTACCTCATCATTTAATCTGTTTTCAGATGTCAAAAACTAGGGTTGTGTCCACGGTTGTCTACAACTAGGGATTCTATAGTTGCCAGTTCATAGCTAATCCTAATAGTCTCTACAATTTGAAAGGAGATTAATCTATCTGCTTGCTAAATAAATTTCAGGAATGCTGGAAAATAGAATAAAATAGGGAATTTACTTAAAGCAAAGAAACAGTAACATGCATCTATCTATTAAAAATAGGAAACACCTTTATAATAGAAAAAAATTGAAACAATAAAATAGTGGTACTAGCCTTCTGCCTGAGTGGTGAGAGTGGGCCCTTGCTCCACACCCTTGAGGCTGAAGGCTATAGCAGGAAATCAGCACAAAAGATGATCACAACTAAATTCAATCCAATTCATTCATTTCTGCATTCATGGAAATATTACTAACACAGAACTGAGATCTCTAAGAGTCAAAATAATTCAATCTTTGTCTATTTCTTCTACTGTTTCTAAGAGTATATATAAAAATGAGTGATGATATATCACTAAACTTATCTACTAATCTTTCTATGAGATGACACCATCTCTTTATTGTACTTAACTATCTAACTATGAAAAATAACCATGCAATAAAGGTAGACTTGAGTGGAATAGAAGTCCACTCAGAAGTCTAAGTTTGAGTCTTAATACACTTGGGCATCGAGGCCCTAAAAATAAGGATATTGGATCAGTTCCATCCGTAACTCATGCAAAATCTTTGAAAAGATAAAACTTCAGCAGTTTAACTAAAGTCGACCCTTCACCACTCAGGTGATGATTTGAGTGAAGTGAGGGGTATTAAGATCACTGCTGAGAGTGTCTGGTTGGCAACTCTGCTGGAAATATGCCCTACTCTTAGGAGGCGCTAGAGATAACTATTCCTGTCTGCAGCTCTGGAGATATGTTTGTAGCTTCTTGTTTAGCTCCGGAGATACTCTAGACTCTCATAGAGCTCTGGAGAGGCATTCCTCATATCTTCAAAACTTCAGGTGTCATGGTTCTTTGGTATTGTCTCCGGAGATCATTGAAGACGATCTTTGAAGATGCACAAAATCATTATTCCTGGCATCTACACCTGTTGATTCAAAAAGAGAGAGAAGTTTCTACATTTTTCCATCAATTCCATGCACATTAGTCACTTCAATCAGAGATTCTAATCTTAAGTAATCTATCCCAATTAATCATAAAATAGAATGATCTTGCTAGCTTATTTGGGTGCAGACACTAGGAAAGATGAACTCAGAAAGGGGAAAAAGAGAGGCAAAAGGATGTATTTCATGAGTGCAATTTGGCACTCATCATCTCACATTCTAGATTTATTTTGGCGAAGCAGCCTATCAATCAGTTTATAATCCTAGATGTAGGTGGTCCAAGTTGTCTTGTTGGTATTACCATTGCCTCTGTACTTATCAACTTGCTTCAACCAATCTTTCAATTTTTCATCTTCCATCTGTTCTGCCCAGACAGGGAGTGGTTCAATTATTAGAGGGGGCCTAAACCGTCCACCTATCCATTCCTATTTGTGGGTATCCATCAGTTTGGATATCAACTTTGCCTTTCTCATGAATAATCTCAGGTTTGCAGAGGTGACCACCTCTCTAAGTTTCTACTCTGGGGTCAAAGTATTCCATCTCCTCTTTGCTACAGCAAGTACTAAATTTGCTGAATTGACCATAAAAAGACCAAAGTCAATGGAGCATTCCTGCAAACTTTTCAAGTATAATAGCAACATTCTAATTGCATTTTCAGGATGATAGATAAGGGACCTGAATTGGGTCTGAAGAGCAAAAGGATTGGGACATTCTTTCCTGATGAAGAGATCTGTTTTTAAATCCTTCTGAAGATGATCTTCCATCCTTTCATTCTAGATCTGGTGGTTTCTCATTAGGGGCATGAATGCCTTAAGCTGGCATTCTCCAACAAAGAGATTAAGAATGAAGGCTATATCATTAATACAGAACCCATGCAGGTATAATTCACATAGGAAGTTTTTGTCCTCATCATTACTTCTGGTGTAAGATGCTATGAATCCTTCTGCTATTTTGGTATCCTTAGTTAGGTCAGACAGGACTAAGGAGAGTTTCCTTTGCAGTACCTTTTCCTGTAAGAACATTGAATAGCTGGCACTTGGAAGCCTGTAGGATAGAATTTCTGAGGAAAGGGAGGCCATTTTAATGATTTTACTTTCCAAAGTTGTTATTCTTCCTGTTTTGGCAGTGACTGCCCTCTGTAACTACAACATAGGTTTGGAGGCCTCAAATTCTCTACACCTTTTCTCCCAATGAAACAGGGCTTTGGGAATGTCAATGGGGATTGGACCCACATAGGCATCTGTTTGGATTTCTTGCTCATTGGTTGCCCTTGGGCTAGACAATTCTTGAATGTATTCTTCTTGGTCATCCAGTCTGTTATTGGCCCAAGTTAACTGTTTATCTTGGCTTTGTACCTTCTCAATTAGTGCTACTATTATTGTGAGGCCATTGTCTCTAGCCATGGTGAGCTGAGAAACCTTCTGTGCTACTTCTTTCTCTTTTTCCTCCATCAATTTGGCTGTCTCACTTTTATGTGCCTCCAACACTGCCTCTTTCTCTTGGATGATGTTATCCTTGCTTTGGAGGTCTATTTGGAGATGTGCAATGGTTTGTTTTAGCTCCATCTCCACTTCTACTCTGACCTTCTTGAGGTCAGTAATAATTAAATTCTTTCCCCAGAGCAATCTCTTTAAATTTTCAATTTCTTCCATCAATTGATGTTCTATTGAAATTTCTACATCCTCTTGGTCAAAGGGATGAGAGAGAGTTTTTATTTCTCCTTCTGTGGCTATTGGCTGATCATCAAGGTTTTCCATGGCCATCTGCCCTGCTTTGCCTACTGTATCCATTTGCCCTGTTTCTTCTTCTTTAGCCTACCTGACCTGAGGATCCTCTGCTTCTGCTGGCACTGATGAAGGCCCAGCCTTATCCTCACATGTTCTCAATTCCAAGAGTGCCTCGGCGAGCAGGGCAGTATCCTTTTTAGCTTGTGAGAGTTGTCTCTTCCTTTTTCTTCTCCAAAGCAAAAGTGGGTTGGTGCCTCCAAAGCAGGTCTCCCTTCCTCAGAATTTGAGGAGATAGTAAAAGTTTGTAAGTTTCCTGTCTCCGGAGCACATGGTGGTATTGAAACTGGACTTGACTCCACATGAACAGATGGTGCTAGAGAATTTTCACTTTGCTTCCTCTTCCTGACCAGAGGGATCTCATCTGAATCATGGGATGGTTCTTTAGCCCACCACTTTTCCTCAATTCCCTGTCCTGACCTCCCCTCTACTAATTCCTTAGGCCAAGATTCCTTAGGTAGAGTCATCTTCCTCCTGACCGACCGAGTCATGTATAGGGTTTGTGTAGGAGTTGTTTGCCTTTCCTCTTTTTGTCAGGAATAGGGGCTGTAAATGAAGTGGCCTCTTGTGAGGGTGACTTCCCTTTGCGAACAGCTGTGGAGGATGCTGAAGGCTCAATTTCCTCATCTTGGTGAGAAGGAGAACTCTCACCTTTCTAGTTGTGCTATCTCTAGTTCTCTGACCTGGGGGTTCTACTCAAGAAAGTTTTGCATCAGTTCTTCCCCATTGGCCTGAGATAGGAAGTGGTGCTTGACTACCAGAAAGATGAGGCCATGATGTGTCATGGGTCCCTTATTCTGCTGATATTTCTCTGCAATTGCCCTGATGGCAGAATATAGGAAATTGGGGATACTTATGCTATACTCAGGGTGTCTATTTCCATGTCTAAGAAAAATCAGCATTTTCATGATTGGTCCTAAAACTATAGAGAATTGGCCATCACAAGTAAAGTATTTCATTAACCAGGTAACAACAGATGCCCAAGGGTTTGGGAGTGTGGACCTCAAAATTCCTTTGACTTCATTCTTATTTGAATGTAATTGAATAGCAGGTTCACCACGAATAGAAAATTTTTTAATCAAATCAGTGTATAAGGTTTTCAAGTGGTAGAACCTCTCACCTTGTTCAGGAAGTCTAGAAATGTGGCTGATAATTGCTGAGGAGAAATTGATTTGGATTCCTCTCACAGTCGTCTGGTTGTCTCTTATATTCCTGAGGAATTCATCCACAATATCCTCCTAAAACCCTTCAAATATGTCTAGGAAATCTAACCATCCAACAGCCCTTAAAATGTTTGCTACAGCTACATCCCTCAGAAGATCCGCAGTATTTTCTAGCTCAGACTTTTTCTTGACTCCCATTGCTGAATTGATTTCGCTTTCTATGTTTATTCTTTTACCTCCCCAATCTGTAGTCTATCTTTTCCTCTTATCTCAGTGGGCTCCGGAGTATTGTTCAAATTGCTTTGTAGACTCTGGAGAATTGTTTAATTTACCTTATGCTTCAGTCTATTCTAGAGGTTTGAATGAGGGATGTTATTTTTTTAGTTTAGGCTTATGTAGATGGGTTAGGGAACCAAGGCAGTCATAAATGTAGTAGACTGACAGGGCACTTCAGAGGTAAGGTGGCATTAAGGCACAGATGGCAGCATGCTCGGATGTGAAGAAGAAAATGATGGCAGAAGGACGTGTCATCGTGGCAGCACCCAAAATAGAAAGACAAGACAATTACTAATAATGATTAATTAAAGATAGATTTACCTGGATCAATTTTAATGATGAGGCGATGTACATGGGAGAGATGCTATGTCATTTTAGAAATTGCATGCATCGTGGCAATTAAGCAACGGCTTGAGATGACATCCACTTCCCATTTGTACGCAACCTACAATCATTGCGCTGAGTGGTTCAAAAATCCACACCTTTAGGTGATGTCAGCACTGGCTTGTGGTTAATCCTACAAATGATTATTATTCTAATTTAATGATTCTTTGTGATAAAGTAGAGGATGAGTCATGATGACCTCATCATATGATGTGTCTACCTTACCCCCTGGGGAGGTGGGTCCCCCTTATTATTGAGATTGATGGCATTATTGACAGAGCGCCGGAGGTGCTCCAGATTGAGAAGCATCAGAGGTGCATTTGACCAACTCCTAGCAACTTGATCATATCTGGAGCTCAATTATTTCAACTGTCCTGAAGAAGGGAACCGTCATTTTACTGGTTTTCAACTCCCTTGGTCGAGAAAGACAACTATTTGCTGGTTTTCCATCTTTCTTTGTTTTTTTTTATTAGAAGGCAGCTATTGCTGGTTTTCAACCTTCCCCCCCCTTTTTTTAATTCAATCCAACACCATGACAGAGGAGGTATCCCTTGTATCAAAACACAAATTATTCAGAAATTCTTCTTTAGTAGATGGTCTTTTGTAGAGCCTGATTCTTTGACCATTTACTAGAAATGTGTCTATGCTCCCATCAATAGGTTACAATAATACAGTTCTATTTTCAAACATGTCCTTTATTTGATAAGGACCCAGCTAGTGAGTTTGCAATTTCCCCTTGAATTCTTTGAATTTAGAATCATAAAAAAGAACCCAATCTCCTTGTTGAAATGTCCTCTTAATGTGTTGGTCATGCCATTGCTTCCTCTGGTATTGAACCAGTTCTATTTGCTGAATGGCTTCTGTTTGAATTTCATCCAACTCGTTGAGCTGAAGAATTCTGTTCTGCTAATTTATAGATAATGGTAGACCAACATCCAATACAGTTTTAAGTGTCTAGAGTTCAAATTCTATAGATAATATAGGCTTTTTCCCATAAACCAATTCATAAGGTGAGAACTTTGTTGTGGACTTCCAAGTGGTATTGTAAGCCCAAATTGCTTCAGGTAATCTACTAGCCCAATCTTTTCTGTTCATTGCCACTGTCCTTGTCAGAATATTCTCAATTTCCCTATTAGTCACTTCTACTTGTCCATTTGCTTGAGGATGGTAAGGTGAAGATTTCATGTGCTTGACTTGGTATAACTTTGTGAATGCCTTGATTACCTGTGAAGTAAACTGAGGTCCTCTATCTGAAACTATTGATTTTGGGGCTCCAAATCTTAAGAAAATTTTATTGTAGAGGAAATCAGCGACTTTTTCTTCTCTTGCAAACTGTAATGCTTGAACATCATCCCACTTAGTAACATAGTCTATGCACACTAGAATATACTCCTTGCCTGATGATGGTGGTGAAATTGGTCCCACAAAGTCTAGACCCCATTGCTCAAACAGTTCCATCATGACTTGAGGATGTAGCAGCATTTCCTGGGTAAAGGTTGGCTACCCCATCCTTTGGCACTGGTCACAGTGTTGCACATACTTCTTTATGTCTTTATGAAGAGAAGGCTAGTAGTAACCAGCTCCAAGGATCTTGTGGACTGTCTGGTGGAAAGAGTAATGGCCACCAAATGGTTCATCATGACATGCTCTCAACATGTCAAAAGTCTCATCAGCCTTTAAACACTTGCGTAGAATGAAATCAAGACCACATTTAAATAGTAAACCATTCAACCATTTGTAAGATAAACTTTCTTTAACTAAATATTTTCTTTGTTTTGAAGTGAAATGGGATGGATACAAGCCTGTAGCTAAAAGATTAGCTATGTCAGCAAACCAAGGTGTAGTAGAGGATATGGCAAAAATATGTTCATCTGGAAACTTGTCCTCCACTGGTTGGTCTTATCCTCCTGTATACAATCTTGACAGAAAATTAACAACCAAATTAAACTTTCCTGGATTATCAACTATGGTAATATCAAATTCCTGCAATAGCAATAACCACCTGATGATCCTTGCACCTACTACTAGTTTATTCATTAGGTACTTGATGGCTGCATGATTAGTGTGTACAAATATCTTATATCCAGTGATATAATGCCTGAATTTGTTTATAACATAGATGACTGCCAAGAATTTTTTTTCAGTTGTATAATTTCTTTCTGTAGAGGTAAGGTTTTTGCTGATGTAATAAATGGCATGCATACTTTCTCCTTCCTCCTTTTGTCCTAAAACTGCCCCAATGGATTCGTTTGAAGCATCAGTTTGTATGTGAAATGGTAAAGTCCAATTAGGTCCTCTTAAGAGTGGTGTGACAGTAAGCTTCTCCTTCAAGGTTTCAAATGCTGATTGACATTCTTCTATCCACAGAAATTCTGTGTCTTTGCTAAGTAGGATAAACAGGGGGGCAGCTATCCTGCTGAAATTTTCTATGAACCTCCTATAGTAGCCTGCATGACCCAAAAAACTTTTGACGTCAGTCTGATTTTTGGGTGAAGGCAACTGTGTGATTACTTCTATCTTGTTCTGATCCACTTTGATCCCTTTCTCTGAAATATGGTGTCCCAAAACAATTCCTTCCTCCACCATCATAAAACACTTTTCATGGCTAAGGGACAATTGATTTTTCTCACAGCATTTTAGTACTTTTTCAAGGTTTGTGAGAGCTTCCTCAAAGTTATCCCCATACACAGTAAAGTCATCCATGTAGACCTCCATGCATTCGTTAGCCAGTTTAGCAAAAATAGCTAGAACCAGTCTCTAAAATGTAGCTAGGGCATTGCATAGCCCAAAGGGAAGAACTTTGTAAGCAAAAGTTCCCCAAGAGCATGTGAAGGTGGTTTTATCTTGGTCTTTAGGTGCTACTTGAATTTGATTATACCCACTAAATCCATCTAGAAAAGAAAAATACTTTCTCCCAGCAAGGTTTTCCAGAACTTGGTCAATAAATGGTAAGGGAAAGTAGTCCTTTTTTGTGGCCTTGTTGAGTTCTCTATAATCAATACACACCCTCCATTTCCCATTCTTTTTAGGCACAATGATAAGGGGTGAGACTCATTGACTATATGAGATTGGATATATGAACCCTGCCTGGAGTAATTTTTCTATTTCAGTTTTGACAATGTCCTTTAAAGCAGGATTCAATCTTCTTTGTGGTTGTCTAACATGTTTAATATCCTCAGTGTAGATATGATGGGTACAGATCTTAGGAGGTATGCCTTTCATATCTTGGTATTCCTAGGCAAAAGATGCTGAGTGGGAGACTAAAAGTTGGATAAGTTTTTCTTCCTGATTTGCTATTAACTGAGTATTTATATTAAGTGTTTTCCCTAGCAGAATCATGACCTGTTTTGTGATTTGATCCATAGATGTGGTTAATCCATAAATTGGAGTCATGGTATTGAGAGGACAAGAATGTGGAAGCAACATGTGGAAAGTGGCTAAGTCCCTATAAAAGGTTTCCCCACAAGGAATAATGTTGGTAAGGGTACAATGAGAAGAAATAAGAAGTTCTCTCTGAGGATCTTGGGTGAGTTCCATCACATCTTTATTGATTAGGATGTGAGTGAAGTCTTCCATTGTATCATAGTATACTTCTTCTTCTGATTCTCCTAGATGTTCCTTGATGGTTACCATAGATAATAAAGCACTGTTGTCATTATTCTCTGGTTCATCCACCCATACTCTTCCTGTGTAATGCACTGATGGTTTAGCTGGAGGATACAGAGATATTTGCTTTAGATCTATCCCATTAGAAATGACCATATCTCCAATTCGACAATCAATAGATGTTGCTGCAGTAGCCAGCCATGGTCTTCCTAAAATTAGTGGATAAGCATTTCTCTAGTTTATAGGTTCTAGTATTAATAAGTCCACTAGAAATTCCCATGAATCTATCACACCAGGTACATCAGTGATTACTCCTTTTGGAACAGCTACTGACTGATCAACAAGTTGAAGAATTGTAGTTGTGGATTGGATACCTGATAGAGCTAACTTGTCCATTGTATGAACTGTCATCACATTAATTGCTACTCCTAAATCAACCAGAACATTTGAAATTTCTACCCCTGAGATGAAAATAGTTATGATAGGATTTCTAGGGTCTCCATATTTTGGGAGGAGAATTTCTCCCATCAATAGGTCCACTACTTTTCCTTCCACTTGCATTGTGGAGAGGAAGTTTTTCTTTTTGCCTTATGTTTTAATACAATACTATTTAATGAACTGATTTAGTTTTGCGACATCTCTGATTGCCTGGAGAAGAGGAATTTCAATGGTTAGCTGCTTGATTTCTTATAAAAGTTCTGATTCCAGGTTGGTTTGGATTTGTTTTTGTAGAATCTTTCTCTGGAGAGCATTCTATTTAAGCCATTCTAGGTATGGTGCTAGCTTTTCTAGCTTCGGAGCATCTCCAGAGCTCTTGTCAGAATTGTGTTCAGGATTGTTCTCTGGAGCCGGTCTTTTAGGAGTGACTCTGGAGTTGTCTATGGATGATTTTTCTAGCACTTTTTTGTTAGTAATCTCCTCTGGGGGTTGATTGGAAGGATTTTCAGGTTCCTCATCATTGGTTACTTCAACTATAGTTGGAGGAGATGGTCTTGGGAATGCTTTCCCAAAATGTAGCTGGAGATTATTTGAATATATAGCATTAATTCCAGCCAGATTTTCTTGCTCTGTCATGTAGACAGCTGCTCCCTATTTATTCTGTGGGTTTGGTATAGGCTGAGCTGGTAAAGGTGGTTGACTAACTGGTTCATTTTGTGTTTAACCTTGTGTGTTGTAGGGTCTAGTTAGTAAAGCCTATTGTTGAGGTTGGAAACATCTAGGTTGTCCTTGGTATTGTTGATTATATCCCTGTTGAGAATCCCATTGAGGTTGCATGTTTTATGATCCAAACTATGGTGGCCACTGTTGATTTCCCCAAGGCTGATTTTGCCAATTTTGGTTTTGCCAGTTTTGGTTTTACCAATGTTGACTTGGCCAATCCTGCTGTCCCCAAGGAGGATTATTTTGAGGGCCATACCAAGTTGGATTCCACTGATTATTTCCCTAATTAGAAGGACCCCTGTAAGAAGGCTGGTTTGGATACTGATTATAAGGGAAATTTCTAGTTTATTTTTGTCCCACATAGTTCAACTCCTCTTCTATTACAACATTCTTTTTACTCAATCTTTTCAAGGCTGGAAGTTGACCACACTGACTGGTAGGATGTTCCCTATCATAGATCTGACAAATCTCTAATTTGTCCAAGGGACATTCTCTCATCAAGTGTTTGTTTCTACACCTAGGACAATAGATGGAGAGTGGTTCAGTTGCTCTATTTTGATTAGTTATTCTGGTTTTTGCTTGAATCCCATCTAATGTGGTATTTAGTTGGACCAGAATGTCTGTTTTTAGATTTGCAATCTCCTCCATCAACTGTCCTATTTCATTCTTCCCTTTGAAAGTTTTGGATGACCTTACTCCATTTTGGGTTTTGGAATAGTTCCTGCAGAGTTCCTCTATATCAGGTATTTCCATTTTGTTAATGTTCACTTTCCCCATTAGGTCCAGTGCCTATTTTGATTCTTTATCCAATCCTTTTATAAACAGGGTTTTGGCCAAGGAGTGATCCACTGGATTGCCATACCTTCTCAAGGAAAAATTAAATCTATCCACATAGTCCTCTAAGTATTCTTCCTCCCCCTACCTAATTTTAAACAATTCTTCATTTTTATTACTGGATCTGCAATAATCTTGGTATTTTTCTAAAAACTCTGTTTCCATTTGATCCCAAGAATGGATAGAATTTTGGGGTAATCCCATAAACCATCTCATTGCATAATCTTTCAGGGTTGAAGGGAACAATTTGAGTTTCTGGTTATCTAATCCATAATCATAAGTTTGGCAGACTACTTTGAATTTAAACAAGAACTGATCTGGATCCTCAGAAGAAAGTCCTCTAAAATTTGGCAGGTGTGCTGGTGAGATATTTTTCATAGGAGCATTGTCTCTAGTAGCCAAAACAATAGGATAAGAGAAGGTTCTTGGAGCCTGATTTTCCTCTTCCCCATGATTATCATTTTCCATGTTTAGTACTGGTTCTTCTTCCTGAGGCTCTAGGAAATTAGTTTTTACCAAAGGATCTGCCTAAAACTTTTGTTGTAATTCCTAGATATAATTGGCAAGTGGAATGTCTGGAGGATGTAAGGGATTGTTGTTTTGAGGTGCAGGTTCCAAATTAAGATCTAGGTTTCCTTCTTCTACAAGATTTTGTACCACCCCACTGCTTTCCCCTATGGTGTGTTGTTGGGGTGTCTGCTTAATATATCTTCCTTTTAGATCTCTAGCTCTAACCATACAGATCTATCCTAAAAACTATTTTAACTTAGTTTCCCTAATTAACACAAGATTATCCCTGGCAACGGCGCCAAAAATGACAAGATGTCACTGTACCTCATCATTTAATCTATTTTCAAATGTCAAAAACTAGGGCTGTGTCCACAGCTGTCTGTAACTAGGGATTCTACAGTTGCCAGTTCAAAGCTAATCCTAACAGTCTCTACAATTTGAAAGGAGATTAATCTATCTGCTTGCTAAATAAATTTAAGGAATGCTAGAAAACAGAATAAAATAGGGAATTAACTTAAAGCAAAGAAACAGTAACATGCATCTATCTATTAAAAATAGGAAACACCTTTATAATAGAAAAAAAATTGAAACAATAAAACAGTGGTACTAGCCTCCTGCCTAAGTGGTAAGAGTGGGCCCTTGCTCCACACCCTTGAGGCTGAAGGCTATAGCAGGAAATCAGCACAAAAGATTATCACAACTAAATTCAATCCAATTCATTTATTTCTGCTCCATGGAAATATTGCTAACATAGAACTGAGATCTCTGAGAGTCAGAATAATTCAATCATTGTCTATTTCTTCTACTGTTTCTGAGAGTATATATAAAAATGAGTGATGATATATCACTGAACTTATCTACCAGTCTTTCTATGAGATGACACCATCTCTTTATTATACTTAACTGTCTAACTATGAAAAATAACCATGTAATAAAGGTAGACTTGAGTGGAACAGAAGTCCACTCAGAAGTCTAAGTTTGAGTCTTAATACACTTGGGCATCGAGGCCCTGAAAATAAGGATATTGGATCAGTTCCATCCATAACTCATGCAAAATCTTTGAAAAGATAAAACTTCAGCAGTTTAACTAAAGTCGATCCTTCACCACTCAAGTGATGATTTGAGTGAAGTGAGGGGTATTAAGATCGCTGCTGAAAGTGTCTGGTCAGCAGCTCTGCTGGAAATATGCCCTGCTCTTAGGAGGTGCTGGAGATAACTGTTCCTGTCTGCAGCTCCAGAGATATGTTTGTAGCTTCTTGTTCAGCTCCGGAGAGGCATTCCTCATATCTTCAAAACTTCAGGTGTCATGGTTCTTTGGTATTGTCTCCAGAGATCATTGAAGATGATCTCCGGAGATGCACAAAATCATTGTTCCTGGCATCTACACCTATTGATTCAAAAAGAGAGAAGTTTCTACATTTTTCCATTAATTCCATGCACATTAGTCACTTCAATTAGAAATTCTAATCTTAAGTAATCTATCCCAATTAATCATAAAATAGAATGATCTTGCTAGCTTATTTAGGTGCAGACACTAGGAAAGATGAACTCAGAAAGGGGAAAAAGAGAGGCAAAAGGATGTATTTCATGAGTGCAATTTGGCACTCATCACATACCTCTGCATCATCTAAAGAATCTCTTCGAAATCTATCCTCTTCCTTATGACTATCTCCTTATGTTTTTTTTTTTAAAAAAAATCCTTATGACGGATTTCATGATGTATGCTCACTATTTGACAGTGACTACTATCATAGACTGTTTACTATTGTCTAATCTTAATACCTTGTGAACTGCTTCATACACATGCAACCTACTGCTCTATACACAGTGTTGTTGTTCCTTTGGGGTTTTCTGACTCTATGACTGTTCATGATCCCTAATCATAGTTGATGAGTTTGAATGACATTCACCTCCATGCATGCTTTTACCTCCTTTTGTGCTCTTCAACTTGCTTTCACTGTCCATTGTAACATTCATAGTCACTAAATTGTGATAGCTTTTATGGAGAACTCCTGTAGAAACTTGATAACATATACTTCTACCCTACATTTCTGGTAAATTCTCTAATACATATTATGAACATTTATAATAAGACTATATCAGCCTATCAGTCCTCCATGTTCTAGAAACATGTTAAGGTTTATAAATTCTATTTTCCTTGTGTATTAGCCTTCAGGACTACTGTAACAACATTTTATTGACTTATGATTACTCTTGCTATTAAGATGCCTGTAGCTTTCCTTTTGAATCTGAATCTCTACATTCTATTCATCTTGAACATGTATTACTGAAGCTATATTGGCATGAAAGTGATGCTCTTCACTCCATTCTGAGTAGGTTTGTTGCTTTTTCTAGATTGATTCTAAGATGGAAGCACATTGGTTTCATGATAAAATGCGAAGGAATATGAAATTTTGGACTGTATTTGTCTCATGTAACAGGTGACTATATTATAGATTGTTGTCAATTTTCCTCTTTTCCACATGGCTCTTTATTGTCACATGGGTTGTTCCTTCACACTAGTTGACTTCTATCATGTTTTGTCTTAACACAACCCACTCCATCTTCCTATATTAGCCACCTTCATCATTATTGTTTACATACATCTTCTTATACTATTGGTGATAGAATATTCTCTGTCATATCAAAGAGCAATGTGTCATGCTGCCCTTACTGTTGACTCCTAGTCATATTCCATTGATCTTCCAATGCAAACCTCTGTCACTCTATCCTCTTATAGGTTTCACTTACATGATTGACTGTCTTTATATGCTATCCCTGACCATTTTGAAGGTTTATGGCATCTATTATCCCCTTATAGTATTGATTGCCCTGAACTCTCTACTTCACTGTATGTTCTTATGACTGGTTACAGTCATACTATGACCATCTTTTCATGCATATGACTGCATCTTTTGTGGTTGTTTTATAATGGTTTGGGATTGTCCTAGACTGGCCATTTACATTATCTCTACCAACAAGATTCAAGTGTTGAAGAGTTAAAACAAAAGAAACAAAAACTCTTCATTGTCCCCTGTTGCAGGCTTCCATGATAGTCAGGGATAACTGTCCTACTCGTGACAATTAGTATGTTGTGATATTCAGAAAGACTATCTTCTTTAAAACTGGCTTTATATTATGATTAATGTCTCTTTACACTTCTCTATATGTACCTACAAATAAAACTCTAACATCTTTATAGTCCCTATGGAGAATACTATCTTAGTAGACATACCTTCAAAGGGTGAGTATCTTTGTGTTTGGGATCATGTGACTGTCTTTCATAATAGAAAGTCACTATTCCTTGCATGATTTGTTTACTGATAGTCATGTTTTTGCTACTTTGATGATAGTCATTACATAACTTTTATTTCTCTGCAACCCTTGTGACTATTTAGGTAGAGTCTCACCAATAAAACATAGGTCTACTGTAGTTTGCAATGGAATTATCCTTGTTTATTAACAACAAAGCTTCCTCACCAGGAACTCTATCTCTACCCACTATTCTCCATGACTACCACACGACTCTTTTGTGACTGATCATGGTCATTTTATAAGACTGTTCCTGTTCTTAACTGTTCTAAAGGTAGTAAGTACCCTGTCTTTATCAGTGCATCTCTTTAAAACATGATACATTAGATTTTATGTCAACTATCCTCCTTGCATCTGTAATAAATACATATGAAATGCTTCTGTAATACTTATGAGCTGGGCTTAACCCTTGTGTGAGCCACATTTTCCCCACTCATAATATAGTCTAACAAATCACTCAGAAACACAATTTCACCTATATTTGTACATGAATCAAACTTATCAGAAAATAAAATGCATACTTTGGATGTGTTTGATGACTTGCTTGTTTTCTAGGACATCCAAAGTATACATTTCTTGTTTAATGCATTTTAGGAGTAGTTTATACATGCATAGGTACTTGTTCATGTCAGGTTAGGGATGATTCATTGCTTAGAGTATTACTCTGACATCATTCTTTTGCCAGATGTAGGGACTAGAGATGACATGAAACTAAGAGGGACAAAGACAACTCGGGGCAACAGGACAATACACCTGAACTAGAACTAGTCATTCTCAGGCAATGACTGGCCTCTATCCTTACATGCACTTTTACTTTTCTTTACTTATTCATGTATAAATTGTTTCTTCAATTTCATTGAATAAGAAAGTTAATCTCATGGCTTGTTTCGAGATAATGTACATTTTACATTCAATAAAGATTATTTATTTTCCAGAAAGAATTTGTATAAATCTTTCTTATGTTACATACACTTGGATAAATGTAGTAATTTGATAATCATAATCTTTTGAATTATTTCATTTATGCACTTGAACGTAATGTAATAAGGATTGGAAGAAATGTACGTTTTAACTTTGAATCAAAGCTCTATTTGAATGAGCTATAGTGAAATTTAGGTAACACTTTCCAAGCATAATGGAACATACCTTATGAAAATAGAGACCATGAAGTTTATATAAGATACATAGAGCAGATGATGAATACAAACTCCAGATAACAAGGCATCAAGATCAAGTATGTATAGAGACCTTAAGGAACAAGTAAAATGCATTACAAGATCATGCAATGAAGGATACAGGTACAACAATATGAATTAAGAGCTGCCCACATTCAATATAGAATGCAATATAAGGATGAGAAGAGGTGATCATGGTAGGTGAAGATAAAGGTATTTTTCAAATGATAAAATGCATACCACAGGGATTTGTGTCAAGTGTCATATAATACAAGCCATGTAAGATTCACTGTACAGAGCAAGGCCAATGAATGACAGTCATAAACTAGTCAAGACAAGATACCAAAGTGGAGACAACCCATGAATATCAATGACAAGAAACAAATCAAAAACATTGTCAGTGTATCCAATAAATTCTTTAGGAAGCAAGTAGTGCCTCCATTTTTTTAGAGCTTGTACCATGGCATACAACTCTAAATCATAAGAGGAGTACTTCTTCTTAGCTTCATTCAATTTTTCACTGAAAAAGGCTACTGGTTTGCCTTCTTGGCTCCTATGGCCAACCCACTTGCATCACATTCAATGGTAAAAACCTTATTGAAATCAGGAAGTATTAAGACAGGATACTTGGCAACTTTCTGCTTCAGACTTTCAAAACTCTAATTTGCCTCTTTTATCCACACAAACTTCACCTTACCGCCACCCTTGATGGTCTCTAACATAGGTGCACAAATATCACTGTAGTTCTTAATAAATTTTCTATAAAATGTGGCCAAGCCATGAAAACTTCTGACCTCTCCTGTTGTCCTAGGTGTAGGCCAATTCAAAATAGCTTCTACCTTGGAAGGATCCATTTTCAAATCACCCTTAGAGATGACAAAACCTAGGTACACCAATTCTTGTTTCATGAAGTCACACTTTTCCAAGTTTATCATTAGCTTATGATCTTGTAGCCTCTTCAAGACTATCTCCAAATGTTTCAAGTGTTCTTCCTTGCTCTTACTAAACACCAAGATATCATCAATGTATACTACCACAAATTTCCCTATGAATTCTTGCAACACCTCATTCATTAGTCTCATAAAGGTGCTAGGGGCGTTTGAAAGAGAAAAAGGCATCACAAGCCACTCATACAACCCTTCATTGGTTTTGAATGTTGTCTTCCACTCATCCCCCACTCTTATCCTTGTCTGGTGATACCCACTCTTTAAGTCTATCTTGGAGAAATAAGTAGCCCCTCCCAAACAATCCATTAGATCTTCTATTCTAGGAATAGGAAACCTATACCTAATGGTTATCCTATTGATGGCCCTAGAATTAGTACAAAGCCTCCATTTCCCATCCTTCTTTGGGGCTAAAATAGTAGGTATTGCACATGGGCTAAGGCTCTTCCTTATCAGCCCTTTGTTTAGGAGTTCTTGAACCTGACTTGCTATCTCTTCACTCTGTTGAGGCCACATTTTATATGCTGCCTTATTAGGGAGTACTACTCCTGGTATGAGATCTATCTGATGGCTAATGTCTCTGACAGGTGGTAGGGAATTTGGTATATCTTTTGTAATCACTCCTTTGTAACTCAAATCTCTGACCTCCTTAGGCCCTACTTCTCTCACATTTTCCTTCTTTTCCCCCTTAGGCTTCACAATCAGAGAAAAACCTACTCCATCACCTTCCTTTAATGTGTCCATGAATTCTTTTTCTCATACCATCATTACACTAGATCCTATAGGCTGTGGATCCTCTTCTACCAATGACTGTATCCTATAAGTTACACCATCCTTTTGGAATGAGTACACATTCTTTTCTCCATCATGATGAGCCTTTCTATCAAACTACCATGGTCTTCCTAACAAAGATGACAAGCATCCATTGGAAGGATGTCACACAAGATTTTATCTCTATACCCCCCAATACTAAGTTCTACCCATGCTTGTTCATTGATGAGTATGTGCTGTCCCTTATTTAACCAACTAATTTTATATGGACTACTATGGGGTATCCTTTCTAACTTCAACTTATTCACTACTTCCAAAGATATGATATTATCAGTAGAACCAGAGTCAATAATAACTTTACAAACCTTACCTTGGATCTTGCAATTGATTCTGAACAAAGCCCTTCTTTGAGACGGTTCAGTCTGCATTGGTTCCTTGAGCAACGTCCTCTTGATCATCATTTTTTTTCCCATTTTTGATGCTAGATTCACTTCAGGAGATCTCACACTCCTTGCATCTTCTTGAATCAAAGTGGTTCTCTTCTCACTACCATGAGAAGTTGAGGCCTTCTCTGGACACTTATATGTTAGGTGCCCTATTTGATTGCAGTTATAACATCTCATATTGGAGAACTTGGATCCTCTACCTAATCCATTTGTCCCACCTCTTCCATTAGGCCTTCTTCCTCGGTAGCCTCCTCTACTACTTGAGTCTCCAACTTACTCTTCTTGGCTAGACTCACCACTAGGCCTCTGGTTAGGACTTCTTCCTCCAAAACTACCTCTACCTCTGAAACTTCTTCCTCCTCTACCTCTATTATTCTGTTCACTCTTTCTCTTTATCTTCTCTTCAGCCCTTAAGGCCATTTGGAAACACTTGTTCACTGTTTCTGGTGCTAAGATGCTAATCTCATCTTGGATGTTCATCCTTAGGCCATTCAAATACCTAGCCACCTTCCCTGACTCTTCTTCTTGTCTCTTTGACCTGAGACTGAGTTTATGAAACTCTTGTGTGTATGCATTCACATTGAGGTCTCTCTATCTGAGGTTCTATAATTTCTTATACATCTGCACATTATAGTCCAGAGGTAAGAATTGTGCCTTGATTTTGGTCTTCATCCTTTCCCAGGAGGTTATTATATTCTTCCCCTCCTTGACTCTCTCTCTCCTTACTCATAATTCCACCATGCAAGAGCAGATCCCTTCAACCTTGCCTTTGCCAACTTAACCCTCTTATCATCAGGGACTTATTTGTATTTGAAATGATTGTTCAATGCCTCAATCCAGTCAATCACCTCTTCAGTTTCCATACTTCCACTATACATAGGTAACCCATCTATGGTGTCCCTATTGACTAACTTCAAAGCATTTACAAATGTCTTATGGTCTGCTGGTATCTTCTTTGTCCTCTTATTGGTTCCCTCAATTTTTGTATCTCCTTCATCGCTGTCACTTTCATCTTCCCTATCCTTGCTTTTGGACTGCTTGAACTCTCCCATCTTGGATTCAAGCATCTCCTTGATCAGCTTCTTAATGGCATCTTGCGACATACTTTTGGGAGGCATCTTCTCCACCTCTGTCTCACTTTCTCTGTCTGACATATACTATTCACAGATAGCACCCAAATGCCAGTACTCCCACAAATCCTCAATTTGACTTGCCATCCAAATCTTTTCAAGCTCTGATACCAATATGATGAGGAGATACTATTTCATCAATGTCAGCAAGACTAAATGAATGAGCCGTCGATACATCTCCATCGGTCAAACAACCATCGTCGGAGAGACTTTCTTAAGTCTCTTTGGGACAAAACTCACACCGATAACTATCTTTACTTTCTCTTCAGCGAGATACCACGGGACTCACACTGAGTCATTCAACCCCTTACCATCGGTGAGACTTCCTCCATCGGCTGAGTCCTTCATCCTTCTGTCGATGCACTGATGATGGTTAAGTTCCCCACGCCTCGATCGTGATGACTTCCACACCGATTAGCGATGACCTTATCGGTGAGACTGTTCTTGTCGGTGAAACCTTGAACTCATCTACCGATGTCACACCTCTTCCTGATGGTATTTGGCTTCAATGAAACTTTCACTATCGGTCAGACATTCTCTGGAGTTACTGATAAGCTGATCACTCTGATGTCACTTCAGACCTTCACTCATCAGCATGATAATTACTATTAGCCACCTTAGGGTTTGCTACGTTGATACGTCATTACGTCATTGTACAGTCTACCTTCTCCTGAACCCTAGCACATGGAGATGCTAGGTCAACCTACTGTGCACCCCGCATTGTCTGGATCCTCTACATCGCTAAACAATGAAACAAAATAGGAAACAAATGAATATTGTACAACGAAGCCATTCCACTGATTTTGATAGAAATCGCACCAGTGGAATGCTTCACATCGACATTTTGCAACAACAAAAAACATAGAAAGGAAAGGAAATCTACAGCTATGCAATTTGTAATTACAGAGAATGGAAAATAGATTGATGAAATAGAATAGTTTGATTTCTCCTTAACACAATGCATAATCACATTTGATCTCTTCTCTTTGATCTGATTACCATTCATGTCATTTGGTTCATTCCTCTGGGTTTATAAACTCACCTTGAGGAAAACCAACCGATTCCAAGCAGCTGGGAGGAAAACCAACCAATTCCAAGTGGCTGGGAGACCAACCGTCTTAAGATAAACAATTTGACAAATGTGACCTAAGTCACTTGGGACTTACAAAACAACCTAGATAGAAACTGAAATGACATGCATTAGTTAAATAGACCTTATTACAAAACATGATTTTCTAGGTGCTCCTACACCAACAAGTCCAACTACATTCATAATATTAGGTCTGGTTTGAGTCAGATAAAGCAGTCCTCCAATCATTGATCTATACCTTTTCTGATCTTCCATAGGGGAATCATCATCTTTACTCAACTTGCATCCAGTTACCATAGGAGTACTTACCAGTTTTGAATCCTCCATTCCAAACTTTTTTAACATCTCTCTCACATACTTAGACTGGGATATGAAGATACCTTTGTCTGATTGAGTGATTTGCAGTCCTAAGAAGAAATTCATTTCACCAAACATGGACATCTCATATTCTTTTTGTATCTGATTAGCAAATTTCTTACACATACTCCCATTTCCACCAAAGATGATATCATCAACAAATACCTCAATAATCAAGATGTGCTCATGATCAATTTTTAAATAAAGATTACTGTTAGTTGTGCCTTTGCTAAATCCTAGATTAAGCAGATACTTATCTAATCTTGCATACCAAGTGCTTGGGGCTTGTTTAAGTCCATACAATGCTTTCCTCAATCTGCAGACCATATCTTCTTTATCAGACAACTGAAATCCTTTTGATTGCTCAATGTAAACTTCTTTTAGATCTCCATTCAAGAATGCTAACCTGACATCCATCTGGTAAACCTTGAAATCTTTAAAAGCAGCAAAAGCAAAAAAAATCTGACTGCTTCTATTCTTGCCACCAGAGAAAAAGTTTCTTCAAAATCAATTCCTTCTACCTGAGAATATCCTTTGCACACCAATCTTGCTTTGTTTCTCACAACTTCACCATCTTCATTTAGTTTATTCGAGAAGACCCATTCAGTTCCAATCACATTTTTTCTTTAGGTCTAGGAACAAGATCCCAAGTGTGATTCTTTTTAATTTGCATTAATTCTTCTTCCATTGCTTTTACCCAATTTTTATCATGGCAAGCTTCACTTACTAGTTTTGGTTCAATCTTTGAAATCAAACAAATCTCCTCTTCAACAATTCTTCTTCTAGTTTGAATGCCTTTATTTCTATCTCCTATGATTTGATCTTCAGAATGATTCAGCCTTACATACCTAGGAGTTTTGGGATTTGCTTGAACTTCTTATTCTTGAACTTGTTCCTCACCATCTGCACCAGCTTCTTGAATTTCTAGGTTTTCCAGAGCAATCTAAGTCTAAACTTCTTTTCCATTATTTGGACTCTCATCATTTGATTCATATCCACTGAACCTGGAAGGAACTTCTTTGCTTTCATCAACCTTGACATTAGCACTTTCAATAATCTTTTTCAATATCTTGTTAAGGCATCGGTATGCCTTACTTTGAGTAGAGTAACCCATAAATATTCCTTCATCACTTCCTACATAAAACTTGCCTAGATCCTCATCTCTTTTGATATAGCATTTACTACCAAAAAATCTAAAATATTTCACTGTAGGAGGATGACCAAACCATAGTTCATAAGGTGTCTTACTAGAATTGCCTTTGATCTGCACCTGGTTAAGAGTGTAGACAGCAATACTCACAACTTCTCTCCAATAGACTTGTGGAACATTTGCTTCCATCATCATGGTCCTAGCAACTTCTTGAATGGTCTGGTTCTTTCTTTCCACAATTCCATTCTTCTAAGGAGTCCTAGAAGCAGATAACTGTCTTTTAATTCCATGCTTTTCATAGAATGTATTAAACTTACCAGAGATAAACTCTCCACCTCTGTCAGATCTCAGACACTTTATCTTCACACCAATCTCATTCTCCACTATAACCTTGAACACTTTGAATTTGTCAAGAGCTTCTAATTTTTCTTTCAAGAATGTTACCCACAACATCTGAGAGTAATCATCAATTAGCAACATAAAAATATATCTCCTTGCACACTCCTAATTCTAGTAGGACCACATAGATCTGTATGCACAAGTTCCAACAATCCACTTGAATTTTGTTCTTTTCTCTTGAATGTAGTTCTACTCTATTTACCCAAATGACATTCTCTACACATGTTATTAACAAGTTTCACAAGTTTTGGAAGATCTCTTACAGCCTGAGTAGAACTTATGTTGACAATGTTGTCAAAGTTCACATGAGACATTCTCCTATGCCATAACCAACTCTGATCAATCTATGCAATCAAGCAACTGTTACCAGAACTACTTAAATGAAAGATGTTACCTCTAGTCTGAGTACCAAATGTAATTTTAGTTCTAGAACTTTCAAAGATTCTACATTTTCCGTCCTTGAATCGGATATCATAACCCTTGTCGACTAACTGCCCAACACTAAGAAGATTACACTTTAATCCTTCCACATATAGAACATCATTAGTGTTATTCTTACCATCAAAAGAGATGGATCCTTTGCCACGGATTCTACCAGCTGAGTTGTCTCCAAACTTCACAATTCCACTTTCATATCTTTCCAAACTTACAAACTTACTTTTATCACTAGTCATATGATGAGAACATCCATTGTTAATCACCCATTCATCCTTTTCTTCAATCTGAGTAGCTAAAGCACTTTCCACATTCACACAGCCAGTAGATTCAGTAGACACCGGATCTTCTTCCTTGATAGCAATGAACACCCAATCATTTTCAGAGGTACTTCCTTTATCAGATTCATCATATGTGATTCCTTTAGCTTCTTGGACATAGTAACATTTCTTCTAACCCCTAGGTCTATTAGGGTTTGGTTTTGAAACCCTCTCCAGACATCTTGAAGAAAAATGACCAATCTTATTGCAAGAAAAATATTTGAAAGGCAACATTCCTTCATACTTATTGGATCCTCTTGGTAATCTTTTGGCAATAAGGGCTTCAAGTTGTTCAAGCCCAGATTCATCTTCATCAAGATCCTTTCTTGCCATTTCATAACTAGTTGATCTTCTTGAAGAGCTTTCACCAGGATCAAATCTTTGTTTTCCAAAAACACTGACCTTGAATGTAGATTCTGATTTAGGAAGAGAATCACCAAACTCACTCAATTCAAATGCTGAAATCTTGCCAACCAACTAATCTCTTGTAACTTTTGTGATAGTCCCGATCTCCTCAATAGAAGCAACCTTTGTTTGTATGAATTAGGTAAGGATCTGAGCATTTTTGCAACAATCTCTGATTCTTCCAATTTTCCACTAGCACACCTGATACCACACATAAGTTCATTTACCTTCTGCATGTAGGAACTGATGTTTTCATCTTCACTCATCCTTAAACTTTCATATCTACCTCTTAGACTTTGTAACTTAGCACATTTGACATATTCATCACCTTCATACAGATTTTCTAATTTCTTCCAAGTTTCATGAGCAGTTTTCAGTTCAAAGACATTTGTCATTTCTGTATTAGTCAGGGCACTCAACAAGGTTTATTTAGCTCAAATGTTATTTTTAGCATCTTTGAGTTCATCTGGAGTTGAAGGACCTTTCTCCGGAGGCTTATACTCATCCTTAGTTATCAACCAATAAGAATCACCCATGCATTGCAAATGGCACTCCATGCAACTCTTCCAAAGAGAGTAATTTGTTCCATCAAATCTTGGACTATCCTTCTTGTAAGTTGACATCCTAGATATCCTCAAGTGGTCAAGCTTCTTTTAGAGGAATCGACTTTGATACCAATTGTTGGAATTAGGTCAGACAACTGAGAGGGGCGGTGAATTAGTTGTCCCACAATATTAACTTTTTCTGATTTTGATCTTCTTTCTCAACTTATAAATAGATTAATGATGTAAACATTAAAGCATGAATCAACAATGCATGAAAAGAAACAAAATGAACACATATAACACTAGAATGTTTACGTGGAAACCTGATTAAGGGAAAACCACGGTGGGGGTTAACCTACAAAATTTGTACCCTGTTAAAAGTACTTAAAAGAAATGGGATGGCACTTGCCTTTAGGCTCACTGCCTAGAGCTCACTACTCAAAGAGGCTCACTACCTATAGGAGGCTCACTGCCTACAAGATTTTATGTTTAATACAAGAAGAATGAACTGAGAAATAACATCATCTTCATGCCTGGTTCAGTCCCGTTGAAAGCTCACAAAACTTTTTCTCTACCCCCAATCACTTCTTCACTATCTCTTCATCCTTTATTACTCTTGTTCTTCTACTCCTCTTCTCTAATCTGCCTTTGTACCTTTCTTTGGATTTCATCATTTTCTCTCACTCAACTTTTCACCACTCGATCACAAGTATTTATATGCTTCATCAACCTTGGAATTAATCATCAAGGTCAGCACTACAAACATCTGACTTAATATGAATCATTATACTATCATCCAAACATAGCTGAGACTTGAATCTTCCTCAACCAACATGCCACGCTTCATAGAACTTCTCTTAGATTGTTCACAACACGTACAAAGCATCCGGTCGGCCAAACTGGAATGAACAACAACACTCAAGAAGAAATCTTCAATCACAAGCTCAATTCTCAATGTGGACCATCAACACAGTAGGCACGTGATCCAGAGACCACAACAAGCACAATAAAATCATCAGGAACAATTGTACCACTTCAGATCACCAGAATCACTTACATCTTCATATCAGAACTCAAGAACACTGACTGCCATGACTATCACACTAGAAAGGTTGCTTGCAGACCTCCAAACCATGAACCACTTGAGTTGAGGATACACATCAATATCCCAAACATGCTTCTAGAACCATAGACCATAATATTTTAATGCGGAGCAATCTAGACCAACTAATTGTCACTCTATTTCCTTTTAACAACTGAAAACCCCGGTTCTACTCAGAAGGCCATAACTTCACCAATACTTCCTACAAACCTCTCAAATCTTGACTGGAGTAACTACAGACAATCCTCAACAAACCCTTTAATCTGCAAACTTTGATCTTCATCTTACTAGGAATGCAGAGCAATCTACTTCACTGAACTACACTATCTTCACTGTTTCTAACAATGAGATATATGACTCATTTGTTTCTTCCAGAGAGGCTAATTTTCTTAATATCCTTAACATTCTAGTCTTCTATACATGCAATAGATTGCCCAGATATAGTTGACACCAATGGCAACAAGAATATGTTGACATCAATGACAACACTGATTAGGCACATATTTGCAACAGTATTTGGGTCTTAGACAATAGGTATATCTTCTTGATCATATATGGCAATATTTGCATTTATGGGACTAGGGATATATGGTTAAGATGATCATTGGATAATGGTTCTAATTTTATGGTAATATTGGTTCCATATCTTGCTCTGAAAAATAAATGAGTCCAATCAGAAGATAGATAGCCTCCTAGTTTTACAGTGAAATCTCTAGATAGACAAATGGCAAAATGTTGTGGCAAATCAATAACATGAATGTCATGATGGATCACAAAATTGGGGCATGCATGTAAGGTAAGACCAAGATTCTTTAGCATTCCCACTGTGTTAACTTCTATGTCATCTAATTGGACAACTCCCCTAGTAATGGGTTCATAATTCAAACCAAGATTATCAACCAACTGTTTTGGAATCACTGAGCTACTAGGTCTTGAGTCAATCATACATTTATGGACCAAATAATTGCCAACAATGAGAGTTACATACAATGGAGGTGGTTTGACCACTTGTCTTGGCTATTCATTATTGTTTTGTGCATCATTATTAAGCACAACCTAGGGCTAATTTGTTTAAGGCTCATTGGACAAAGATAACTAAGCTAAGGCATCTTGCAATAAATCTTTTTGTCCAAGGATGTGTAATGCATCCAACATTGACATGCTAACTATGGATTGCTTCATATGATCAACAATGTTAAAAGAAGGACCACTAACCTTTTGATGTATTTTAGGAACAATGACATTTGAATGTACCTTTGCTGGTTGTGCTTGAACATCTGGCTATCCTTTATCAGCATTTGTCTATCCCCTTGGTAGAATATGAATATTTTGAGAAGTAGAGGCCTCAGGTTGACTTTGTTGACCTACAGAAGCTTATTTTTTACCTTTATCAACTTGTTGTTGTACTTTATCAGCCTGTTGTTTGCTAACATCAGCTTGTTGTTGTAACTCGACAACTCTTTTCTTTGATCTGGTATTGGCTACAATGTTCGTAAAAGATTGTTTCTACCCTGGTAACTGGTTTACCCCACAAAAATCATTAACTTGTCAATTCATTAAAGCAACATTGGGATTATTATGTTGAGTTTGGGAATCTAGCTGATCACTACCATCATTTGCTATATTTTTAGAAGCAGCATAATTATTTTGAACAATAAGTGCTTAACTGACCACTCCATTCATGCAAGTAGCCTGGGTATGAGGCTAATTACATGGGTAGCACCATACATAATCTTGGGCCATGTTATTTTGCATAGGTACAAGCTCTTTTGATGACCTGACAACATTGGGATTATATTGTTGATTAGGCTTATTGTTATAATTCTTTCTCTATCCCCAGTAATCTTCCTAATAAGGAGGCCTATTTTCTTGGAATGTTGCTTGGTATGGTCTATTATTCAAGTTTTGTTCATTGCTAACAGTTTGTAATAATTTTTCTATTTCTTGCTGATTACCCTTGAGTTCTTGTATTTCTGATTGCAATGGAACAACATTATTTTGGACAACTGTTTGATAGCCAAAGGCTGGGATGGTAGGTATTAATGCAATAGGAGGCACTAAAATTGGCATTAGTGCTAAATGTCAGGAAAAATAGGCATAGGTGGCTTTGGTGCAATTTTTCTAGCCTAAATAAGGTTATTCTCAGCTCTAATAGCTATATCAAATGCTTCTGGTAAAGTTACCCCACCCATTGACTGAATCATAACAACTATATCACTGGTCAATGCTCTAAGATAATATAGAAATGCATGTTCAGGGGTAGATCTTATCATTACTGGAATTCGATTCCAAGTCCTTTGGAACTAAAAATTGAAGTCTGACATCTATTCTTATGGAGCCCTCTTGATAGTTGTCATCTGCTCAACAAGTGATAGATAATCTAATTTATCTTGAAACTACCTATTCAAGGCAGTTCCTAACTCATCCCATGTTGTAATAGAGTTAACAGCTAATCCTTGGAACCATTAAAGAGCTTTGCCTTTTAATGATGCTGCTAGCAGCCTTATTGCTACATTCTCTTCTGTAACATGATAGACCCCACAAAGTGAAGCTACATCTTTGATGTGTTCTATTGGTGTAGTTCCATCTTCACTAGTGAAATTAGGCATACTTTTGAGTGTAGCTATTAGTATATCATCATGCTACTGCAGATTCAATGGGCTGCCCCCATTAAAAGTAACAAATGGCTAATTTCTAGGTGGCCTTTGAGCTTCCATTTGAATAATTGGTACTTATACAGCCTAAAAAATAGGTACTAGTATCTCTTGGAGGATAGGTACTTGTTCTTCTTGTAAAACAAGTTCTTCTTGGAAAACTGGTACTTGTTCTGTTAGACTTGTTGGTGGAGAATTATCAGGTACTTGTGATGAAGAACTTGCAAATAAGGGATTTTGATGAGATGCAAATGCAGGGTGAGAATTTGGAAGATTTGGTACTGTTGTACTTGATGGTCTTGCTACTCTATTTACTTCCTTAACCCTCCTTTTTGGTGGTGAAAGTTGGATATGCTTCTCAGGATATGCACTTGATCTTTTTTGAATCTTTCTCATAGGCTAAAAAATTTGATCTATCAAACCAGAAAGTTAGAATCACCAGGTACTTGAAATAAAACCTCTAAAATGTTGTAATAACTGTTGATCATACAAAAAAAATAGAAAAATAAGTTCCTTTTGAACTAAAAATCAGTTCAAATAGTCCCACCGGGCAGGCCAAAAACTGTTATCATGCAGGATTGTACCCATGGTGCAAAGTTGTGAAGCTCAACAATCCTGTGTAACATGGGATCAAACTCAGGTTGTGGGTGACCTATGGTGAGATTGAACCTCCAGATTCTGGGTTGGTTCCCTTATAATTTTCTAATGGGTTAATGACATGGCAAGAAAAAGGATAGAAAAAATGAAATGAAAGGACACAATTGAAAGTAAATGGGTGGTGATGCACCTAATTGGTAGAAACATGCAATTCTAACTCACAATAATTTTCAGAGTATCTATCCACACAAACCACTTTGGCAATATGACCACAAAAATGATTCTAAGGAAGGCTTGAATAACTTTCTTTTTGGAGGAAAACTAGGTTCACACAGCATGAAAGAAAAGACTATTCTGATACACAACCTAAGACCTGTGATTTTTACTACTTTTCAATGCATGCAATTATAAATGAGACAATGATTTTAAAGGTTTTGATACTAAAAAACAATAAAATCTCATCAAATCATTCATAAAACAATACAAAAGAGAAGGTAGATACTTGATTCTACTGAAAATAAAGGAAGACTTGCATAAAAATGGCAAAAAAAAACCTGTAACCTACTGTAATGTATTAATCTGCAAAAATTAATTTGAACTCTTTATCTCTGTAATACACAAGAGAGCAAAAACGCAAGAACTAGAAAAACATCATTTTTTCTCCCCATATATAATCTTCTCATAAAAAAAGACCTAAAAGGGTGAGTGTGAGATCATGATGGGTCAAACAGTGGCAATGGAGAAAAAACATGATGGCTGAAAAAGTGTTAACATTTAGACTAATATTTAGATTTGCATGGAAGGGGTGTTAATATTTCTAGCTCAAATATGGATTCCCTCTAAAAATTTCTTGGGATTACCTCATATTTAGGAAAGTGGGAGTCCCAAAACTTGTCAAAGAAACTTGCAAAACCACCCATTTTGTTATCCTAAAATTTTCCACAATTTCATCCTTGAAGCTGACAGACTTTTTTGTAACTAAATTTAATCAAATGAAAAGGGTTTATAGAGGAGGCTATTAATATTCTAAAAATATAATATACACCTAATAGTAATTTTAATAGGTAATTATTATTAATTTTGTACATACGCTATGTCTGATTTCCTCATAGATATACATATTGAAAAACATACATAACTTTCAACATATTAATCCTTTTTCAAATCCAAAAGATGCGTCACATTCTAGGATATATTGGGTATACATTAACATTTTAAATTTTTTATTTTCATATATTTTTAACCAAGTTAGGCTGGTTGGAAATATAATTTTTAATATTTTAAAAAAGTCACAGTAAAAAAATCATAAATAATTCTTTATTTACTTAAAAAATTCAAAAAAATATGTGTCTCATCTGCTCATCTGTCCTTTACTTAAATCCAAATCATGGAGGAAAAATATTTTCTTTTTCTCATACTTAGGTTGGCCAGAATGAGACATATTTTTTTACATTTTTTTGAAAATTTTAGTAGTGCTTCATTGAAATATCCAATTTTCACCAAACTATTTTTAAATTTTTTTTAAAAAAGTAGTAGCCCACAGATTACATTCAATTCATTACAACTTTTATTACTACCTTATTTCTAGATTATATATATAACTCATTCAATTTTTGACATGAAGTTACTTAAGTCTATTTTTCACATTTACATTGCCATTTAGTGGTAGTGTTTGGCCCATCATAATCTTGCACTTACCCAAAAGGTCAACTCTAGTCAATTGCTTCTAAAAATAACACCTCCAAAACTGATCCACGAGAAAGCATAAAAATCCTTAAAATTTAGGGTCATAACTGTAGGAAAAAGAGCAAAAATAGCTCCAAACTGCCCTTCACACTCAATTTGACCAAGTGATACACCAAACTCTCTCTAGTTTGATCAAAAATCATGCAAAAAGCTCCCAAATACCTTAGTCAACTCAACCTCCTAATTTTGCATGATTTGGGGATGAAGATAACCATGTGAACAAATAATATAGTAATCAACATGACTTAAACTTTACTATTTGTTATGAATTTGTCTATTTTTGTTTCTACATCTTTATGACAAATAATAAAGTAAATTATAATTTATTACTTTATTATTTGTTTTACATTTGTATATTAATTTTCAAATCATGCAAAAAATAATAATCTCCTTATAACTCCCCTTTGACTTCATGATCTCTTCATGCATTTTATGACGATATCAATAAAAACATATTCCCCTTTCATGCAAAATCAAAGCACCTAGTCATATGTGAGATATGATATGTAAAAATATGCATCAAACCCTTATGTCTTCCATGCCATTTTGCATTATTTATCTCTGCATCATTATTCAACATATTAACAAAACACCTTATAACTCTCACTTTATCATATACCTTACCTTTGCATCATTGTTTCCATTAACTTGTGAAAAACAAAAGAAATAATATAGCCCTCACGGGCTTCCTTCACTTGATCACTAGGTATAATGATGTTTTGTTGGTATGTGGTGATTGATCATGCACGTACTATACACTAGCAAAACCCTAAATCTAGAAGCTTCCCAAAAAGCTTGTTATAAATAGTTGGGATGTATTCATGAGATTGTAATTTATTTTGCACTGGATAATAAAATTATTGGATGGATGATTTTCTGTGGATGTAGCCCATATTGGGTGAACCACGTTAAATTTATGTGTTAATCTCTTTTGTGTTATTCCTTATTGTTATATTTAGGTTATTTAATCTGCATATAATTGTTAGTGTTTATTTCTTTGATCTACCTGAACCCTAACAACTAGTATTAGAGCGGGTTGTGTTTGTTTATTGTCTGCAGGAAGGTCTCACGGTTGAGTGGGAGTCTCACGGTTGAGTGGGAGTCTCACGGTTGAGTGGGAGTCTCACGGTTAAGTGGGAGCAATGGCAGACGAGGGTGAATTGAATGTAGATAAATTCAATGGGTAGAGCTATCAATTATGGAAGATGCAGATGGAGGATTATCTCTATCAGAAGGATTTATGGAGGCTGTTGGAAGGAATAGCCAAGAAACTGGCAGCAATGACTGATGGGATTGGGACCTTCTGGATAGAAAGGCACTGGAAACCATTCGGTTGTGCTTGGCACCATCTGTGGCATTCAATATAGTAGAAGCGAAGACAAAAAGTGAAGTGATGAAAGCTTTGGCCAAATTGTATGAAAAACCCTCAGCCTCTAATAAGGTATTTCTCATGAAGTGTTTGTTTAATTTGAAGATGATTGAAGGTGGATCTATGTCAGATCATTTAAAAGAGTTTAATATGATTACTAGTCAATTAAATTCTGTAAAAGTGAAATTTGATGAAGAGGTGAGGGCTCTCTTGGTTTTATGTTCTTTTCCAGAAAGTTGGAATAACTTGGTAATGGTTGTAAGTAACTCTGTCTTTGGTTCAAATACTTTGAAATTTGATGATGTTGGTGTTATCCTTAGTGAGGAAATGCGACGGAAAAGCATAGGTGAGACTTCAACATCTGGTAATGCTTTCACTATAGAGAATAGGGGAAGAACAAAGGAGAGAGGAAAAAGCCCAACAAATCACAGGAAGTCACAAGAAAAGTCGAAGAAAGGTAGATCTAAATCCAGAGGAAGAATGGATTGCTGGCATTGTGGAAAGCCAAGACACTTAAAGAAGGCTTGCTGGTCTCGAAAGGGAAAACAAGGAGATGAACAACATGATGACAGTAAGGAAGCTAATGTTGCAAATAATAAATTATAGGATGCTTTAATTTTGTGTTTAGATAAAGCTAATGATTCCTAGGTAATAGATTTAGGAGCTTCATTTCATGCCACACCCCATAGGAAATATTTTGTAGATTATGTTCAAGGTGATTTTGGACATGTATATTTGGGTGATTTGATGAACCTTGTTAGATTGTTGGAAAAGGAAAGATAAAAATCAAGTTACAGAATGGAAATGAATGGTTGCTACAGGAGGTAAGGCATGTTCCAAATTTGAGAAGGAATTTAATCTCTGCAAGACAACTAGGTAGTGAAGGCTGCATAGTTACCTTTTCAGACAAAGTGTGGAAGGTCACTAAAGGTGAAAAGGTAGGCACATTGTATTTGTGTACTGGTAATACTTATTCTACCTTAGATGCTACAGAAATAGTTGCTACTAAGATAGTTATAACACTTGCTACAGGGATAGAAACAAAATTGTGCCACCATAGACTTGGGCACATGAGTGAGAAAGGGATGAAGATCCTTCACTCCAAAAAGTTGCTACCAGGTCTGAAGAAGATTGACTTGGAGTTTTGCAAAAATTGTGTTTATGGAAAACAGAAAAGAGTCTGATTTCTCAAAGTTGGGAAAGAGAAGAAGAGTGAGAAATTAGAGCTTGTGCATTCAGATGTATGGGGACTAGCTCAGTTATCTTCTCTTGGTGCCTCTTGCTATTATGTTACTTTTATTGATGATGCAACTAGGAAAACATAGATGTATTTCCTAAAACAAAATCAGAAGTATTTGAAACTTTTAAAATGTGGAAAGCTTTGGTTGAGAATGAGACAGGGAAAAAGTTGAAGTGTCTCAGATCTGATAATAGAGGTGAGTATTTCAGCAAAGAATTTGAGAATTACTATTCATACAATGGAATCCATATGCAGAAAATGGTTCCTAGAACCCCACAAGAAAATGGTGTGTTTGAGAGGATGAATAGGACCATTATTGAGTGTGCAAGGAGCATGAGATTGCATGTTGGACTATGCTTACACTTTTGGGTAGATGTTGTACATACTATGGTTTATTTAATAAACAGGGGACCTTCAAATCCTTTGGATGGTGGCATTCTAGAGGAGGCATGGACAGGTAAACAGGTAAACTATTTATTTCTAAAAACCTTTGGTTGTGAAGCTTTTGTCCATGTTGATATTGAAAATAGAACCAAGCTTGAGGCTAAATCTAAAAAATGTACCTTCATTAGATACATGGAGTAGATGAGTTTGGTTATTGGTTATGGGATTATGAAAATTATAAAATCATTAGGAGCAAAAATTTTATATTCAATGAGAAGGTCATGTATAAGGATCAACTGTAGGAAAAGAAGCATGAACATGCCAAAAAGGAATATGTGGTGTTGGATGAGATTCTAGAAAATAAAATACCAGTGGTAATTGATGCTCAACAACAACTAGTTATCCCACAGACTCCTACAAGTGTTAGACGTTCTACAAGGATATATAGACCTCCAGAAAGATTTTCTCCATCATTATATTCTATATTATTAACTCATTCTGGTGAACCTGAAAGTTATGAAGAAACAATGCAAGTAGATACCAAAAAGAAGTGGGAGCTAGGCATGAAAGAGGAAATGGATTCCTTGCTGCAGAATCAGACTTGGGACTTAGTCTAATTGCCTGCAGGTAAAAGAGCCTTGTCAAATAAATGGGTTTATAGGTTGAAGGAAGAAGATGGAAGCAAAAAAAGATATAAGGCCAGACTCATGGTAAAAGGTTTTGCACAGAAAAAAGGTATAGATTTTGATGAAATATTTTCTCTAGTTATAAATATGACTTCTATTAGAACTATTCTAAGTCTTGTGGCTACAGAAGACTTGCATCTTGAATAGCTAGATGTGAAAACAACTTTTCTCCATGGGGATTTAGAAGAGGAAATATACATGGAGCAACTACAAAGATATGAGGTCAAGGATAAGGAGGAATTTGTGTGCAGATTAAAGAAGAATTTGTATGGCTTGAAGTAAGCACCTCGGCAATGGTATTTAAAATTTGATAGTTTTATGGTTGACCAAGGTTATAAAAGATGTCATTCTGATTATTGTGTTTATTTTAAGAAATTGGGTAATGGCAACTATATTATCCTATTGCTTTATGTTGATGACATGCTTGTTACTAGGTCTAACATGCAGCATATTAAGGATTTGAGTGTAGCAAAACAAATCCTTGGTATGAGGATCACACGGAACAAGACAAACATAAAATTATTTTTGTCTCAAAGTGAGTATGTAGAGAAGGTGTTGAAAAGGTTTAACATGCAGAATGCAAAAGCAGTTAGTACACCTTTGCCTAGTCATTTTAAGTTGACTAAGGAGATGTGTCCAAAGACACAAGAGGAGGAAGACAAAATCTCTAAGATACCATATGCATCAGCAATTGGCAGGTTGATGTATGAAATGGTATGCACAAGGCCAGATATTGCACATGCAGTGGGAGTTTTGAGAAGGTATATGAGCAATCCAAGTATGGAACATTAGAATGTAGGGCATGTGCACAAAGATGGGGGACCAAAAAGTTGCCAAAATCACTTTTTGGTCCATTGTACATATAACATGAGCACATTATAACACACTCATGTTATAACAAGCTCGCATTATGGCTCGATAGTGGCTCGGTCACTACCAAGCCATAACGTGAGTGCATTATAATGCACTCACGTTATTAGAAACATAAAAAACAGTGTATTTTTTATGTTTATCATAATGCGGGTGCGTTATGAAAAAACATAAAAAAATACACTAAATTTTTTATGTTTTTATAACATGCATTAGAAATAGTGTACTTTTTATGTTTTTCATAACGCGCTCACGTTATGAAAAACATAAAAAATACACTATTTTTTATGTTTTTAATAACGCGATCGTGTTTTTTAAATCTTTTATAACGTGAGCACGTTTTAACATGCTCATATTATAACTTGCCTTGGAAACTACCAACCCTTAGGGTTGGATTTGCTTTGGGCATATAACCTAAAGGGTTGGACTTGCATGTCAATGCCCAAAGATGTGTTTTTTATAAAATATAGAAAAACAACTAAATGTCGAGTGTGCTCTCCATTAGGTTTGCACATTTTTCAATGTCAATCTGAAAAAATGCCACAGTAATGTCAAGCTCTCTCTTACCTTTCTAACCATATATTTTTTTCTACATTTCGAATACATTAAGGTTTTGATCTTCAATTTCTTTTACTAGTGTCTTCCTTTTTGCCAAAAACCTATGTATAGTATTTTTCATGTCATTTTTTATCCATTCATCCAAATTTGAAAAAAATTACATTTTTACATTTTAGACTCTATTCTATACACATTTAAAAAAAGAAAAACTAAATTTTGACTAGTTTTTAGAAAAATTAGGTGGGAGCACGCTCAAATTTTTATTTTTCAGGATGTGTCCACTTTGAAAATTCATAAAAAATCATATATTCATTAAAAAAATTAGTAGAAAAATCAGGCATAAACTACATGATGTTATCTAATTTTTCACTTAAGCAATTTATGAAATACTTAAAAAAACTCAACATTTTAGGGGGAGCACACCAGATGCTATGTTATTTTTTTCTAAGAAAAACTAGACCAATTTGTGTGTTCCTCCTTTTTGAACCCCTTAATCTCAACCATTTTTGAAAAAAAATAGTAGTTTAGAAACTAGATTTAGAGCACTATGACTCTTGTTTTTGTTGTATCTTCAAATTTTGAGTGTAACTATCTTCAATTTCTCATCCAACATCAATGTTTGCTGATTTTAGAAAAAAAGTGGCATCTTAAGACCCCCTTTTGGTCCTTCATCTTTGTGCACTTACCCTGCGATAAAATGGATTCTCTAATATTTGAGAGGTACTACTTCAAAGAAACTATGTTTTGGAGGAAAAAATTCTTCTCTAAAAGGATATGTTGAGTCTAATCTGGCGGGTGATATTGATAGCAAGAGGAGTACTACAGGGTATATTTTTACTGTAGGAGGTACTGCAGTCAGTTGGATTTTATGGCTACAAAAGGTTGTTGCACTTTCAACTACTGAAGCTGAGTATGTTGCTACTATAGAAGCTAGCAAGGAGATGATTTGGTTACATCATTTTATGGAGGAATTACGGCAACAACAACAAGGTAGCCCTTTGTACACTGATAGCCAGAGTGCTATTCGTCTTGCTAAGAATTTAGCTTTGCACTAAAAAAACTAAGCACATATAGCTCAGATACCACTTCATCTGGTCAGTTTTGAAGGATGGGAAGTTGAAGCTAAAGAAAATTCACACAAATCAGAATCCTGCAGATATGTTCACAAAGGTAGTTACACAGGAGAAACAAATTTCCTCATCAGTTTCCATTGGCCTTCATGACTAATAATGGTGGACATAAGAAACCAACCAGGCCTGTATTCCAGCGGGAGTTGTAAGTGCAGCGATGTTGTCCAGGATCAATCTCCAAGTGGGAGATTGTTGGTATGTGGTGACTGATCATGCAAGTACTATACACTAGTTATGCATTTTTTCCCTCTTTTTGCATGATCGAAGTCAGTTGTTAATTTTTTTGTTAACTGACAAAAGAAAAATGACATTGTAAAACCCTAATTCTAGAAGCTTCCAAAAAGCTTGTTATAAGTGGCTAGGATGTATGTTATGATGATGTATTCGCGAGATTGTAATCTATTTTGCACTGGATAATAAAATCATTGGATGGCTGAGTTTCTATGGATGTATCCCATATTGGGTGAACCACGTTAAATTTATGTGTTGATCTCTTTTGTGTTATTCCTCATTGTTATATTTAGGTTATTTAATCTACATATAATTGTTAGTGTTTATTTCTTTGATCTACTTGAACCCTAACAGTTTTAAGTTTTGACCACAAGCATGCTTATGGATAACAATAATTTTCATAAAAGAAGTCAAAAAATATGAGAGCCCTCAGTCGGCATTCGGTCAAAATGAAGGTTTGAAACCCTAACCTTATCATTTGTCACTTTTGTTTTCTCCTTATGGATGCTCTGAGCCTGCTGACATGCAAGGGTTTGAAGCCATTTCTGGAGCACTCTGGAGGTTTAACTTGTTGTTCTTCAAGCTATTTTCAATGCCATACTCATTCAAGTAGGAATCCTCTCTGTATCTCTTTATTTTTCTACAAGAAAAGTGGAAAAAATACAGTGTTTGGTTGCTCTTGAAGCCGCTTTCATTCTAGTTTTTGTTTAGTGACATGATGAAGGATAACTAATCCATTTGCTTCTGTATATGCTCCATCTCTTTTACTCTGTTGTGGCATAAGGAAAAAAGGAAGAAAGGTCATTTTTTACACTGGTTTTTCATTATACTCATTGTACTTTGTTCTACATACTCTTCTCTCCTCTTGTTCGGCCTCCATGGCATAGTGACTATGAAAGTTCTGTGAAAAGCTCTTGAAAAAGAGAATTGTAGACTATATTTCCTTAAATGTTTTAATTTTCCACTCATGGCATGATTGCAACAGGATAAAGATGCATAGCCATTGAAAATAAAAGGGAAAAAAATTCATTCACTGTGAGTAAACCCTAGTAGGGTTTGGTGGACCAAACACTTCATTTTTTGTTTCTCTTTGTTATGAAAGGTACAACTGTTCCATAGAATTTTGTTTACCTCTTGTTTTTCCCTTAGTTTAAGCTTTTATTGTAGTAAAAATATGAAAGAGACTTCTTCTCTCATTTGTTACAAACCCTACTAGGGTTTACATACTCCCTTAGGCTCCTTTACATAGTGTTATTCAATTTCCTTTAAAGACAGTCAGTTGAAGGGAAATGATTTTAACTTCATGGTTTCTGCTACTCCATAACCCACTTACCTATATTGTGAGCTTTACCTTTTATGATGAAGGTTGTGTTGATAACTGAGAGGGGGGGGGGTGAATCAGTTATCCTAAACTTTCTTCCAATTCAAACATTCAGATCCACTTAGTTATTCATTAGCATAGCAATTAATCATCCATGAAAGCATAAAGCATAAACATCAGAGCAGATAAACATCAACACATTGAACACCAAGATTTTGACGTGGAAAACCTGATTAAGGAAAAAACCACGGGGTGATTAACCCAAGGATTATTCTCTGTTAGAAGAATAAGAAAAAGAGGGCACCTACCAATTAGGGCTCATAGCCCAAGCACACTGCTCACAAGAGGCACATTGCCTACAAAGAGACACATTGTCTACAGAGTGATAAGAATCACAATCTTGAACTAGAGAATGACATCATTACCATGTCCGGATCAGTTCCATTTAAGCCCAAAAACCCTTGCTCTGCCTTTCGCACTTCTCTTCACTATGCCACACTCATCCACACACTTCACACTCCAAAATGAATTCACAAACCCTTACTTATATAAGACATCGACTTACGACCAATCATCTAAGTTAGCAAACATCACAATAACATTCGCAAGGTGTGTAGAACATCCGGTCAGCCTGTCTCCAGAAGAACACCAACAACAGGTGGTCATTACATCAAAACCAAACTCTAACTTCAATGCAAATTGCCAACACAAACTGGACATGATCCAACGATCATCATAACCTTCCCTAAATCACCAGGAACATCCGCACTTCATCAGCTTATCAGAATTCTTCTCTTCATCATCTAGAACTTCAAGAACACAGTCTGTTGCCACTGTCATAATGCAAAAGGTACTTTCAGACCTCCAAACCATTCACAAATTGAGATGATACATCACAAGGACATCCCAAACACTACTTCCAACCTGCAGAATAGGAAAATACAATTCCGGATCACACCGGACCTTTTTGTGACCCTCTGTCACCTCTGAACACCTACTGGAACCAGTTTCACACAAATCACCATAACTTCTTCAGTTCTTTATGCGGACCTCTAAAATCTTAACTAGAACATCTCAAGACTCATATCTATAAACCCTTTAATCCGCATCCTTTTCTCCTCAACCTATATAGTACTTTTGCCTTCTTCTCTTCACTGTTCTGGAGAGAGATTGATTTCCTTAATAACAACAGCACAACTCATCCAAGCCTTCTTACCAATGCACTATGAGTATGTTGACATCAATGACAACACTGGTTAACCTCATACTTGCAACAATCTCCCCCTTTGTCATTGATGGCAACATATGATGTGAAAAATGATCAAGACAAGAACTTCTCCTTTCTGTCACAGCTCCCCCTATCAGCAACATGTCTTCTCTTCCTTTATTGCTCCCCCTTTGATCATCAACCACTTGTTTTTCACATGTCTTCTCTCCCCCTTTGACATCAATGGCAAAGGGCTCATACTTGCAATTCCAACATATCAGAATCATACTAGCTGCTCCCCCTTAGTAGCAGCTGCACAACATCAATCCGGATCACAAGATATGTCTGTGATATCCACCAGACTGATGCACAACAGTGCATCTTAATGCATCACTGGAGGGGCCATGGCCCCTAACTTCTCCCTGAGATACTCAAAAGAGTCCTTGGGAAGAGGTTTAGTAAAAATATCTGCAAGCTGATCCTTGGAGGGCACATACTCCAACCTGACTTCACCTTTGTTCACTTGTTCTCTCAGAAAATAAAATTTGATAAATATATGCTTGGTCTTAGAATGTAATACTGGATTCTTAGAAATATTTATTGCACTTGAATTATCACAGAAAATTGTGATAGGCTCCTCATATTCTACTTGAATATCTCTTAGCATTTGTTTCATCCACAAAAGTTGAGTGCAACTACCTGCTGCTGCAATGTGTTCTGCTTCTGTTGTAGACAGAGATATTGCATCTTGTTTCTTGCTTAGCCAAGAACCAATCTTTTTCCCAAAAAGAAGGCTCCTCCACTTGTACTCTTCCTATAATCCACATCTCCTGCCCAATCTGCATATGTGTATACATGAAGAGAGAAGTCATGATCTCTAGGATACCATAGACCATACTCAATTGTTCCTTTCAAGTACCTAAAGATTCTTTTGATTGCCATAACATGAGATTCTCTGGGATCAGCCTGAAATCTTGCCACAAGACCAACTGTTTGCATTATATCTGGTCTAGTCTGAGTGAGATACAATAATCCACCAATCATTGATCTATACTTTGTCTGATCTGTCTTAGGAGAGTCATCATCTTTACTCAACTTACATCCGGTAGCCATAGGAGTGTTCATTGGCTTTGAATCTTCCATTCCAAATTTCTTCAATAGTTTTTTCACATACTTGGTCTGAGAGATAAAGATTCCTTTCTTTGTCTGAGTGATTTGCAGACCCAAGAAGAAATTCATTTCACCGAGCATTGACATTTCAAACTCACTTTTCATTTGGTTTGCAAAAGTTTGACACATACTGTCTCTTTCCCCAAAAATGATATCATCTACAAATACTTCAACAATCAAGATGTTTTCATGATCAATTTTGAAATATAGATTACTATCAGCAGTACCCTTATTGAAACCAATCTTCAAAAGATTTTTGTCTAGCCTTTCATACCATGCTCTTGGAGCTTGCTTTAGACCATATAGTGCCTTCTTCAATTTACAGACCATATCACCATGCTTAGATAACTGAAATCCATCTGGTTGTTCAATGTACACCTCTTCTTCTAGATCACCATTCAAAAAAGTAGATTTGACATCCATCTGATACACTTTGAAATCTTTGAAGGCAGCAAATGCAAGAAATAGTCTGACTGCTTCAATTCTTGCCACCAGAGAAAAAGTTTCATCAAAATCAATCCCTTCTATTTGAGAGTAGCCTTTGCAGACTAATCTAGCTTTATTTCTGATTACTTCACCATCTTCATTTAGTTTGTTCCGGAAGACCCATTTGGTTCCAATCACATTCTTGTTACTAGGTCTGGAAACAAGATCCCAAGTGTGATTTTTCTCAATTTTCATCAACTCTTCTTCCATAGCTTTGGTCCAATTTTCATCATTGCAGGCTTCACTTATTGTCTTAGGTTCAATCTTTGAAATCAGACAACATTCATCCAGATTTTGAGCAACATTCCTCCTAGTTTGCACACCTTTGCTTCTGTCACCTATGATCTGATCTTCAGAGTGGTTCAGTCTTACATACCTTGGAATTTTGGGAGTATCTTGCACTGCTCCTTCTTGATCATGCTCATTCAGACCTATCTCTTCTTCCTGATTTACCGGATCAGTCTGACCCTGATTTACCAAAGAGGATTGAGCTCCTTGAACCTAAACACCATCTTGATCATCTTCATCAAGCTCATAAAATCTTGAGAGCTTCTTAATTCCTTAATCAACTTTCACATTAGTACTTTCTATCATCTTTCTCAGTCTCTTATTGTAACACCGGTATGCTTTGCTTTGAGTGGAGTAACCCAAGAAAATACCTTCATCACTTCTAGCATCAAACTTCCCTAGATCTTCATCTCTTTTAATATAACACTTGCTACCAAATACTCTGAAATATCTCATAGTAGGAGTGATGCCAAACCAAAGTTCATAGAGGGTCTTACCGCTATTGTTTCTGATTTGAACTCAATTGAGGGTGTAGATTGCAGTGCTGATAACTTCTCTCCAAAACATCTGAGGAACATTTGCTTCCAACATCATTGTCCTGGCAGCTTCCTGGATGGTCCGGTTCTTTCTCTCAACTACTCCATTTTGCTGTGGAGTTGTAGGAGCAGACAACTATCTCTTTATGCCACGCTTCTCACAAAAGTCTATGAAATCATCGGATGTGAATTCACCACCTCTATCAGACCTCAGACACTTCAGTTTTAATCTGGTTTGATTCTCTACCATAGCTTTGAAGATTTTGAACTTTTCAAAGGCTTCTAACTTCTCTTTCAGAAAGGTGACCCACATTATCCGGGAATAATCATCAATTAGTAACATGAAGTATCTATCACATTGCATACTCTTGACTCTTGTCGGACCACATAGATCAGTATGAACTAATTCCAATAATCCGGTAGAGAACTAATCTTTTCTTTTGAATGAAACTCTACTCTGTTTACCTAGCTGACATTCTTTGCACAAACCATTTGTAGGTTTTACCAATTTTGGAAGATCTCTAACAACCTAAGTATTGCTTATCCTAATGATGTTGTCAAAATTAACATGACACATCCTTCTATGCCATAACCAGCTCTGATCAACTTGAACAAGTAGACAACTTTTATCAGTACCAACCAAGTGAAAGATATTACCTTTAGTTTGAGTACCGGATGCAATCTCTGTTCTGGATCTTTCTAAGATTCTACATTTTCCATCTTTGAATCAGAGATCATAACCTTTGTCTACCAACTGTCCAACACTGAGAAGATTGTACTTCAGACCTTCAACATACAACACATTACCATTTTTGTTTCTTCCATTAAAATAAATGGTTCCTCTTCCTCTGATTCTACCAGCTGAATTATCACCAAACTTTACCACTCCTCCTTCATATCTTTCCAACTATAAGAACTTGTTCTTGTCACCTGTCATATGGTGAGAGCATCCACTGTCAATAACCCAATCATCCTTTTCTTGAACTTGGGCAGCCAAAGCTCTTTCTTCAACCTTATGATTGATAGATATTGGATCTTCTTCCTTGATAGCAATAAGCACCCATTCATTTCAAGATTTGTCTCCTATCTCTGATTCATCATCTATTACTCCTTCATTATCAGCTTCTTCATGAACATAATAACAATTCTTTTGAAACCTTTGTCTATTAGAATCTGACCTTGTGGATCTTTCTGGACATCTTGAGGCAAAGTGACCAATCTTATTGCAATTGAAGCATTTAAAAGGTAATTTTCCTTCATACTTACCGGATCCTCTTGGCAGTCTTTTTGCAATGAGGGCTTCAAGTTGAGTTGTTTCTGCTTCTTCCTCTTCCATATCTTTCCTTGCTTGTTCATACCATGACAGCTTCCTTGAAGAGTTTTCTCCCAGATCAAATCTCTATTTGCCTTTCACATAGGCACTAGCTTTGAATGTAGATTCAGTCTTGGGGTGATCATCTCCAAACTCAGTCATTTCAAATGCAGCAAGTTTGCTAGCCAGTTGCTCTCTTGTGATAGTTGTATGGGCTCTGAATTCATCAATGGCAGCAACCTTGATTTTGTAGGCAGCAGGAAGAGATCTTAGAATTTTGCAAACAATCTCATTTTCATCCAAAGTTCCACCAGCATTCCTGATTCCACACACCAGCTCATTTACTCTTGGCATAAAGGTAGTGATATTCTCATCATCTCTCATTTTCAATCTTTCAAATTTCCCTTTGAGACTTTGCAATCTTGCACTCTTAACAAACTCATCTCCTTCATGCAGAAGTTCTAGTTTAACCCAGATCTCATATGCAGTGGTAGGTCAATAACATTTGAGAGTTCTGAGTCAGTCAAAGCACTTAGAAGAGCTTTCCTGGTCCATAGATTGTTTTCAACTTCTGTGATTTCATTCAGAGTTGTCAGACCACCCTGCGGAGGTACATAGGGTTTTGTGACCATGGATAAGTACGCCTTTCCCATACACTCCAAGTGACATTTCATGCGGCCTTTCCAGAGAGTGAAGTTGGTTCCATCAAACTTTAGACTGTCCTTTTTATATGATGACATCCTGGATCTCCTCAAGCAGTTAAGCTCTCTTCAGAGGAACTTAGCTCTGATACCAATTGTTATAACTAAGAGGGGGGGTGAATCAGCTATCCTAAACTTTCTTCCAATTCAAACATTTAGATCCACTTAGTTATTCATTAGCATAGCAATTAATCATCCATGAAAGCATAAAGCATAAACATCAGAGCAAATAAACATCAACACATTGAACACCAAGATTTTGACATGGAAAACCCGGTTAAGGGAAAAACCACGGGGTGATTAACCCAAGGATTATTCTCTGTTAGAAGAATAAGAAAAAGATGGCACCTACCAATTAGGGCTCACAGCCCGAGCACACTGCTCACAAGAGGCACACTTCCTACAAAGAGACACACCATCTACAGAGTGATAAGAATCACAATCTTGAACTGGAGAACGACATCATTACCATGTCTGGATCAGTTCCATTTAAGCCCAAAAACCCTTGCTCTGCCTTTTGCACTTCTCTTCGCTATGCCACACTCATCCACACACTTCACACTCCAAAATGAATTCACAAACCCTTACTTATATGAGACATCGACTTAGGAACAATCATCTAAGTCGGCAAACATCACAATAACATTCGCAAGGCGTGTAGAACATCCGGTCAGCCTGTCTCCAGAAGAACACCAACAACAGGTGGTCATTACATCAAAACCAAACTCTAACTTCAATACGGATCGCCAACATGAATTGGACATGATCCAACAATCATCATAACCTTCCCTGAATCACCAGGAACATCCACACTTCATCAGCTTACCGGAATTCTTCTCTTCATCATCCAGAACTTCAAGAACACAGTCTATCGCCACTGTCATAATGCAAAAGGTACTTTCGGACCTCCAAACCATTCACAAATTGAGATGATACATCATAAGGACATCCCAAACACTACTTCCAATCCGCAGAATAGGAAAATACAATTCCGGATCACACCGGACCTTTTTGTGACCCTCTATCACCTCTGAACACCTACCGGAACCGGTTTCATACAAACAGCCATAACTTCTTTAGTTCTTTATGCGGACCTCTGAAATCTTAACTGGAACATCTCAAGACTCATATCTACAAACCCTTTAATCCACATCCTCTGATCCTCAACCTATACAGTACTTTTTCCTTCTTCTCTTCACTATTCTTCACTATTTCGGAGAGAGACTGATTTCCTTAATAACAACAGCACACAACTCATCCAATCCTTCTTACCAATGCAATATGAGTATGTTGACATCAATGACAACACTGGTTAACCTCATACTTGCAACAGGTTGTAGAATGATTTCAAAATATATGCTACTCTTATTTGTATCTCTATAGGTAAACAAAAGAGAAAAAAAATCTCTGCTGCTCCAAAAAACACTTGTCTTCAACATAGATAAATGTCCCTTCATGATAGTGATAGATGACTACTCTTTTCACATCATTGTAGACTGTTCTCATCATTGGTAACTCATGCTCTCAATTTTTTGAATGGATAGGAAAAGCTTAGTCATAGACACATGAAGTGGGTGGAAAGTCTTCAAGCATACACCTTCATCATCAAACATAAGAAGGGGATAACCAATAAGGTTGTTGATGCCTTAAGCAAAAGGGTATTAACAATGCAAGAAGTGCAGCTACAAAGCATGGGTGTTGAGGCACTCAAAGGATTGTATGAAGAGGACGAAGATTTCAAGGAGATTTACAAGGTATGCAATGAATTTGCTAATACTTTTCACAGTGAGTTTTTAGATTTTACATTGCAGAATGGACTATTGTTCAAAGGATGTCAGTTATGTATCCCTAAATGCTCAATGAGGGATAATATTGTGAAGGAAAAACATAGTGGTGGTTTAGGAGGACATTTTGGGCTCAATAAGACCTTAGATCTAGTAAGAAGATTTTACTTTTGGCCAAAGATGCAATCTGATATCTGAAGGTTTGTTGAGAGTTGCATGGTATGTCAGAGAGCAAAGGGGGTCTCAACCAATGTAGGACTGTACCAACCTTTGCCCATACCAAATAGACCTTGGGAAAGTTTGAGTATGGATTTTGTGATGGGATTACCCAAGACAAGGATGGGTCATGACAGTGTGTTTGTTGTGGTAGATAGATTTAGCAAAATGGCGCATTTTATTCCTTGTAAAACCACCAATGATGCTAGCTACATTGTAGGATTGTTCTTTAAAGAAATTGTTAGGATTCATGGACTACCTTTGAGTATTGTATCTGACAGAGACAAAAAATTTGTGGGACATTTTTGGAGAACCTTGTGGAAAAGATTGGGTACCAATCTATCCTTTAGCTCAGCCTATCATCCTCAGATTGATGGCCAAATTGAGGTTGTGAATAGGTCATTAGGCAATCTGCTAAGATGTTTGACAAGAGATCATGGAAGTAGTTGGGACGTGGTACTCGCACAAGCAGAATATGCCTATAATGATTCTACAAACAGAAGTACAGGTCTAAGTCCTTTTGAAGTTATCTATGGTAGTCATCCTAGAGGGATTTTTGAATTGAGAGATGTTCAAGGGTTGGACAAGAGGAGTGGATATGCTGATACATTTGTAGAGGCTATGAAAGAGATCCATCAACAAGTTAGAGATACTCTACACAAGAATAGTCAGAAGATCAAGGCTAGAGTGGATCAAAGGTGAAGGGATATTCAGTACCAAATAGGAGATATGGTCATGGTTCATCTCAACAAGAACAAACTACCCAAGGGAAACCACAGCAAGTTGATAATGAGAAAAATTGGACCTTGTAAGATTCTGGAGAAATATGGTCCTAATGCTTACAAAATTAAACTCCCTGATGATATTGCTATTTCCCCTATATTCAATGTTTATGATCTAACATTATTTAGGAGTCCTGATATAGGAGAAGGTACAGTAGATTCTATCCAAGACAATGCAGAGTGGGTGCAACATTTACCACCTAAGGAACCACCTACGATGGAGTGCATCTTGGATAGCAGGACAACCAAGAAGACAAGAAATCAGACCTATTTTGAGCACTTGGTTAAATGGAAAGGACTTCCAGACTTAGAAGCCACATGGATGTTGGAAGAAGACATCAAAAAGCAGGGTGGTGATTTGCAGCAGTTAGTCTCTAAGAGGACTTGAGCCAAATTTCACCCGGGGAGTATGGTACAGGAGCACCTAGAAAATCATGTTTTGTAATAAGGTCTATTTGACCAATGCATGTCATTTCAGTTTGTATCTAAGTTGTTTTGTAAGTCCCAAGTGACTTAGGTCACATTTGTCAAATTGTTTATCTTAAGACGGTTGGTCTCCCAGCCGCTTGGAATCAGTTGGTTTTCTTCCTAGCCACTTGGAATCGGTTGGTTTTCTCAGGGTGAGTTTATAAATCTAGAGGAATGAAGCAAATGACATGAATGGTAATCAGATCGAAGAGAAGAGATCGAACGTGATTATGCATTGTGTTAAGGAGAAATTGAACTATTCTATTTCATCAATCTATTTTCTATTCTCTATAATTACAAATTGCATAGCTGTAGATTTCCTTTCCTTTATGTGTTTTTTGTTGTTGCAAAATGTCGATGTGAAGCATTCCATTGGTGAGATTTATGTCAAAATCAGTGGAATAGCTTTATTGTACAATATTCATTTGTTTCCTATTTTGTTTCATTGTTCGGCGATGCAAAGGATCCAGATAGTGTGGGGTGCATAGTAGGTTGACCTAGCATCTCCATGTGCTAGGGTTTAGGAGAAGGTAGACTATGCAACGGTGTAACGGTGTATCAACGTAGCAAACCCTAAGGTGGCCGATAGTAATTATCACGCCGACGAGTGAAGGTCTAAAGTGACATCAGAGTGATTGACTTATCGGCAGCTCTGGAGAATGTCTGACCAATAGTGAAAGTTTCACCAAAGGAAAATACCATCAGGAAGAGGTGTGACATCGGCAGATGAGTTAAAGGTTTCACCGATGAGAAGAGTCTCACCGATAAGGTCACCGCTAACCGGTGTGGAAGCCATCATGGTCGAGGCATGGGGAACTTAATCATCATCGGTGCATTGGCAAAAGGATGAAGGACTTGGCCAATGGAGGAAGTCTCACCGACGGTAAGGGGTTGAATGACTCGGTGTGAGTCCCGTGGTATCTCATCGAAGAGAAAGTAAAGACAATTATCCCTGTGAGTTTGTTCTTGGAGAGACTTAAGAAATTCTTTCCGACAATGGTTGTTTGACCAATGGAGATGTATCGGTGGCTCATTCATTTAGTCTTGCCGACTATGAGGAAGTAGTATCTCCTCATCACTTGTTTCTAGATTTCAAGTTGATCCAAGAGAATTTCATGTTGTAGCAGTCAAAAGAATTTCTAGATATCTAAAGAGGACATCTGATTATGGCCTATGGTATCCTAAGGATAATGATTTCACTCTTCATGCATATACAGATGCTAATTGGGCAGGAGATGTGGATGACAAGAAAAGTACTAGTGGTGGTACATTCTTCTTGGGAAAGAGATTGGTTTCTTGGTTGAGCAAAAAGCAAGAGGCAATATCTTTGTCTACTGTAGAGGCAGAGTATATAGCAACAGCAAGTAATTGTACTCAAGTCTTGTGGATGAAATAAATGTTGAAGGACATTAGAATTATGTTTGAAGAGCCTATTACAATCTTCTGTGATAATTCAAGTGCAATAAATATCTAAAAGAATCCGATGTTGCATTCAAAGAAAAAGCACATATCCATCAAGTTTCACTTCTTGAGAGAGAAGGTAAATGAGAATGAAGTCAAAATGGAGTTTGTTTCTTCAAAGGATCAGATTGTAGATATTTTCACTAAGCCTTTGCCTAAGGATACTTTTGAGTATCTTAGAGGGAAGATAGGGGTTATTACCCCTCTTGATCAGAACTAAGATGCACTAGGGTGCATCAGTCCGGTGGAATCCACAGTCATATCTTGTGATCCAGATTGATGTTAAGGGGCTACTACTTAGGGGAGTAGTCAATTCAATTTGATTTGATATAAAGAATAAGAAGAGGGAGGGATGATTGCAAATATGTGCCTTTTGCCATTGATGTCAAAGGGGGAGAGAAGTCATGTGAAAAAATTGGAAGTAAATAATTGCTGGTGAAAGAAGGAGCTATAAAGAAAAATGGTAGTAGGCGTGTTAAGAGAAAAGGGGAGAAGTTATTGTCTTGATGGTTGAATCAAATTTTCACATCATATGTTTCCATCAATGACAAAGGGGGAGATTGTTGCAAATATGTGCCTAATTGGTGTTGTCATTGGTGTCAACTGTATCCCAATCTATTGCCTATTTAGAAGACTGGAATGTTGAGGATATTGAGAAAATTAGCCTTTCCAAAAGAAACAAGTGAGTCATATATCTCATTGTCAGAAATAGTGAAGACAATGCAGTCAGTGAAGTAGATTGCTCTGCATTCCCAGTAAGATGAAGATCAAAGTCTATAGATTAAAGGGTTTGTCAAGGATTGTCTATAGTTGCTCCAGTCAATATTTGAGAGGTTCATAGGAAGTATTGGTGAAGTTATGGCCTTCTAAGTAGAACCAAATTTTTTAGTTGTTTAGAGGAAACAGAGTGACAGTTAGTTGGTCTGGATTGCTTCGCATTGAAATATTATGGTCTGCAGTTCTAGAAGCATGTTTGGGATATTAATGTGTATCCTCAACTCAACTGGTTCATGGTTTGGAGGTCTGCAAGTAACCTTTCTAGTGTGACAGTCATGGCAGTCAGTGTTCTTGAGTTCCGATATGAAGATGTAAGTGATTCTGGTGATCTAAAGTGGTGCAGTTGTTCTTGATGATTTCATTGTGCTTGTTGTGGTCTTTGGATCATGTGCCTACTGTGTTGATGGTCTGCATTGAGAATTGAGCTCATGATTGAAGATTTCTTCTTGAGTGTTGTTGTTCATTCCAATTTGGCCAACCGGATGCTTTGTGCATGTTGCAAACGATCTAAGAGAAGTTCTATGAAGCATGGCATGTTGGTTGAGGAAGATTCAAGTCTCAACTATGTTTGTCTAATAGTATAACGATTTGTATTAAGTCAGATGTTTGTAGTGCCAACCTTGATGATTAATTCCAGGGTTGATGAAGCATATAAATAATTGTGATCGAGTGGTGAAAAGTTGCATGAGCAAAAATGATAAAATCTGAAGAAAGGTGTAGAGGGAGAGTAGAGAAGAGGAGTAGAAGAACAAGAGTAGTAAAGAATGAAGAGATAGTGAAGAAGTGATTGGGGATAGAGCAAAAGTTTTGTGAGTTTTCAATGGGACTAAACCAAGCATGAAGATGATGTTATTTCTCAGTTCATCTTCCTGTATCAAACATAAAATCTTGTAGGCAGTGAGCCTACTGTAGGTAGTGAGCCTCGTTGAGTAGTGATCTCTAGGTAGTGAGCCCAAAGGCAAGTGCCTTCCCATTTATTTTAATTACTTTTAACAAGGTACGAATTTTGTGGGTTAACCCCCACCATGGTTTTCCCTTAACTAGGTTTTCACGTAAAAATTCTGGTGTTATGTGTGTTCATTTTGTTTCTACTCATGTGTTGTTGATTCATGCTTTAATGTTTACATAATTAATCTGTTTGTTAGTTGAGAAAGAAGATCAAAATCAAAAAAAGTTAATATTGTGGGACAACTGATTCACCCCCCTTCTCAGTTGCCCAACCTAATTCCAACAAATACACTTATCGAAGGAATACCTGATGTATGTTTAGATCAATGGGCAACAGATAATCATGAGACAGATCCTTTTGATCAAATGGATGAAATAGGTCTTAGTGTTTATATGATTCAAGAGAAATATTTTGTTGTTCCAAACCTGTTAAAAGGTGAAAATCAACAAAGTAAACAATCTAATAATGATATCTAGTAGTTGTATTTTGACAGTTCCAGAAGCAAAATTGGTGCTGGTGGACGAGTTGTTTTAGTTTCTCCCACGGGTGAAAGGTATTATTCATCTTTTTGTTTTTCTTTCAGTTGTTCAAATAACTCAGATGAGTATGAGGCACTAGTGCATTGATTGGAATGGGCTAGGAAAAGGAATATTAAATGCCTTAAAGTGTTTAAGGATAGTGAATTAGTGGTAAAACAAGTAAGGAATATTGCTGCCACCAAAAATGATTTGCTAAAACCATACAAACATAGAGTTTGGGATATGATAGATGAATTTGATGCTTTTAATTTGGTGTCTATACCAATGATTAATAATAAATAGGCTGATAAATTCACTGCTATTGGTGCTGAATATGATATTCCAGCAGAAATGAAGAATGTTCATACTCTTCTTTATGTGAAAATTGTTGTTAGACCATCAGTGTCAGGCAATAATACAAGTTGGCAAGTCTTTGATAGTGATGAGAAAATAGTTAATTTTCTAATGGAAGAAGCTGAGTTTGCTGCAAGAAATCAACAGAAATGGCAGCAAAAATATGATGACTGGATCTTGTAATTGAAGTCAAATAAGTTGCCTAAGGGTTTGGTAACATTATAGTGAATTTTTAATACTGATGATTATGTTAGAAAAGATAAAGCTTGCATATCTGTGAAATAGGAGCATTATGAACCCATTGAGATATTTAGAGATAAGCTACTCAAGCTTGGAAAAGTATGCACAAAATAGGAACATCAAGATTTTATTTAGTTGTGTCAAGAATTCAGTGATGCATTTGCTTGGGAGTATGGAGATCTAAAGGGTTTTAACCCTGAGTTAGCTCAACATACCATTGAGTTGGAACCCAAGGCTAAACCAGTTAGACAAAAACAAAGACCATTAAACCCAAATCTGGAAGTACTCATGAAGACTAAATTGAACAAGTTGATTGAAGGTAACATTATCTTTCCAATTAAGCATACATCTTGGGTTTCTAACTTGGTACCTATTAGAAAGAAAAATGGTGAGATTAGGCTATGTGTTGATTTCTATGATTTAAATAGAGCCTCTCTTAAAGACCATTACCCACTGCCCTCAATGGAGTAGATTCTATAGGTTGTTTCAAGATCATAAAGGTTCTCCTTATTGGATGGTTATTCAGGATACAATCATATTTTAGTGAAAGAGGAAGACCAATTCAAGACTTCCTTCACTACCAAGTGGGGCACAATGGCTTATAGAAAAATGCCATTTGGATTATCTAATGAAGAGACAACTTTTCAAAGAGCCATGGACATGGCTTTCTAAAGCCTCATAAATAAATTTGTACTTGTATATTTAGATGATGTAACTATTTTTTAAAGAAAGATGACAAAAAAATTGATCATCTTAGGCAAATCTTTGAAAGGTGTAGAGAATTCGGGGTCTCACTCAACCCAAAGAAGAGCATTTTTTCTGCTCATGAAGGAAAGCTTTTAGGAGACATAGTGTCAAAAGATGGAATATCCATAGATCCTGAAAGGATTTAGCAATCTTAGCATTACCTCTTCCAGCTCATAAGAAAGGCTTACAAAGCTTTCTTGGAAGAATCAACTTTGTAAGGAGGTTCATACCCAACATAGCAATATTGTTGCAGACCCTTACAGCCATGCTCAAAAAGAATATTCCTTTCAGCTGGAAAAAGTAGGGTAAGCAAAGTTTTGAAGAAATGAAAGAGGCACTTGCTGCAACCCCAACACTCATTAATCCAAACATTGATAAAGATTTCATCTTGTATGCATTTGGGAGTGTTGATATAATTTCAGCAATGCTCTGTCAACAGAATGAGGAAGGCTTAGAGTAGCCCGTGGCTTTCTTTAGCCAAATCCTTCATGATTATGAGGTGAGATATTCATTTGTTGAGAAACATGTATTGGCTGTAATAATAAGACTTAAAAATTTTAAACACATGCTTTCCAACAATAGAATACAGCTAATGGTTGCCCATCCAACAATTAAAGAATTCTTGCTTAGCAAGGATCTTAGTGATAAAAAGACAAGATGGATTACAAAAGTGATGGAATATGACATTCAGATCAAGGTCACCAAGCTTGTCCAAGGAAAGGGTTTGTGTGAACAGCTTGCATGAAATGAAGAAAATAGTACAAAACTTGTAGAAGAAGTTGTGATAGTGCTACATAACCAGGAACAAGCTACTGTCCTAGTTCCATCTACAAGTTGGGTTCATCAAATGATTCATTATCTGCATACTGGGGACTATCCTGAAGGTTTAGACAAATAAAAAAGAAGGTATTATAGGCTGCAAGCCATCTCTTATGTTGTAATTGATGGAATATTGTATAAAAGGGATTTTCATGGTGTTTTGCTCAGATGTGTAAAACCATAATAGATTCAAAAAATTCTGGAAGAATTTCATGATGGGCCTTCTGGAGGCCACTTAGCACCAAGAACAATAGCTTTAAAGATTATGAGAGCTAGTTATTATTGGCTAGAATTTTTTAAAGTTGCACATGATTGGGTGAAGAAATGTAATAAATGTTGTGTTTGCAGGAAAATAGAAGCTTGCAGCCCTGCCCCTACAACCAATTCAGGTAGAACAACCATTTGGTAAGTGGGGATTGGATTTCATTGGTCCCATTAACCCACCTTTAAGTCAAGGACATAAATGGATACTAATTGCAACATATTATTTCACAAAGTGGCCTGAAGCAGTTGCATTGAAGGAGGCAAATGAGACTTCTATTTTGAACTTTTACCAAGACTTAGTTTCCAGGTTTGGCACTCCTAATTCAATCATTTTTGATAATGCTTTAGCATTAATTGGTTTAAAATTTTCTGATTGGTCTGTAAAGAACAATATATTTTTGAATACTTCGTCCAACTATTACCCCCAGGGTAATGGACAAGCTGAATCAACCAATAAGAACTTGATTAACATAATCATGAAAACAATTGATGATAATCAAAGATCTTGGCATGACAAACTAAAACTAGCCCTTTGGATTGATAGGATAACTCCAAAAATAGCTCCAAGTAATTCACCTTATGTTCTAACTTATGGGAAAGAAGCCAAATTACCAATTTCAGTTGAGTTGCCAACTCTAAGTTATGTCAAAGAACTTGAATTGTTAGAGGAAAACCTATGGAGGTTAGGCTTGCACAGCTAATGTAGCTGGAAGAAACCAGAAAAGAAGCACTAAGAAACCTGGAGATACATCAAGCTCAAATGAAAAGAACTTTTGACATAAAGGTAGCTCCAATAATTTTCAAGGAAGGAGATCTAGTGTTCAAATGGGATGAGCTTAAAAGAAAACCTGGTAAACACACCAAGTTTGATGTCATGTGGGATGGCCCATATATCATTACAGAATGCAAACAACATAATACATTTCAGCTTGCAAAGTTATATGGAGAGGTGTTTCCAATCCCGTCAATGGGATTCACCTCAAACAATACTATTAATGAATGAGAAGTTTGCAACCAATAAGTGCTTCTAGCACATTTATTTTAGTTTTGTTTTGTTTTCCAATAAGTGCACATGCACAATCTGCTAGCCATGTCCTAAACAAGGTCAGTTTAGTTCGATTTCAGTATTGTTTTGCTACTGTATGGTTCTTAACAGCTGAGTTCCAAAAGGTTTTTTAAGACTTTAGGCAAGAAGAGACTCATATACCCAATGGATTTGGAAGGCTACTGGTCCTATTTTGTTTAGAAAGAAAACACCCCTGAGAGGTCACCAAAACTATTACTAAATTATGTTTGCAACCTAATTTAGTGAGGGCTAGATAGCAATTGTTGAAAAGGGGGTAAAGAAAATTCTTTATGTGCATGATCATCCAATTAATGCCTGATGTCTTAACAAAAGAACAATATGAGATCACTTATCAGGATCATGTGATAGCTCAAGTTGGGCTGTCAAACAATCTTGATAAGTGAAATGCCCTAAGGACAAGAAAGAAGACATTCAAAGAATGACAGGTTTTAAATTGACTTTATTTTTTAGTTATGATGTTGATTATTCAGTATATTTTAGTGCAATTTCAAAGGAGAGGTATTTATAAATTGTCATTTCTTCATCATATTTTAAACATGTGCTTTAAAAGAGTTTCAGTTGTTTTATGCTATGTATTTGATTCAGAAAGCAAAGTATACATAAATCATTGCATAAAGTGAAATAACTGATTGTATTCAAAAGAGCATTTAAATATGTCCCACACAAGCCGTGGGAGTAACTAGAACATGCTACATAAAAGTAAATTCTACTTTTGAAAGAATAAGAATGCATAAGAAAAGGATAGGGACCCGTCATTGCCTATGAATGATGAATTCTGAGGTTGTTGAGTTGATTTTCAGCTCCCTCCATTTGTCGAGCTCCAGAATACCTACAAGAAGTCATGTTAGACCTTTGGGTTCTAATACTTTTCATATACACAATCAAACAACAAAAGTACAACTTACTTTAATGGAGCAGTAGTCATTAATGATTATATTATGCAATAAGAGAAGCAAAAGAAATAGTTGAACAAGTAGATTCAAGTGCCATATCAGAGAGAAAGATAAATCCATATAAGAAACATCATGTCCTGTAATCCAAGATATGTTTTTATGTGCTAACTTGTTTGTTCATTGTGCAAGTATAGGAGAAATCATATTGCTGATTCATTTTTTATGAAATAGCATGTGGAGAAAATGGGTTCCTACAAGGGTTGAGCCCAGCATGCTAAAAATAATGTCAATAATGCAAAAGTATTCAATTTGTAATCACTTTCTATCAAGGTGTCATTAAAAGAATGCATTTTGACATTAAACAGTTACCAGAACTAAGAAATGTTTAGTGAACTTGGAGCAACCATGAAGGAGTAGATCTTTGGCAGTAGACAATTATTAGACTGAGCTATTCCCTAGCTTTGGTAACTATCTAATGTCTAAGTGAAACTTGATTTGACAGCCAAGGGACAAAGATAAAAAAACATCATGGTTTTACATCATATGCATTTTGTTTCATCATCATTTCTTACTATTTCTATGAAATATGATGCCTACATTAATAATACAAGTTCAGTACCAAATCAGAAGGACAAAATCAGAAGATTGATAAGTTACTGCAGTCTTCATTCAAAAAGATGACTTAATAAGATGATAATAAGAAGTGCAGTTGTATGAAGGTTCAAAGTCTTTTGAGACAGTAGATTAGACAAAGACTATGAAAATGTTTGAAGATGTATAAGAAAGAGAATAATGTAAAGACAATGTTGGACTATTCTACAAAGATCCATGTGAAGATCTAAAAATTAAAAGCAAGAAGATAGTAATCATGATCAACATGTTTCATGAAAAAGGCTTAATGTCAATATTGATTCATAAACATACACTGCAAACTTGCTTCAATAAAAGATTAGTAAACACAAAGTATTTTCAGTCTCACATGTATCATAGAAGTTATCCATAAGAGACAGTCTATGTAATAGGATGTATTGAATTGAAGAAGAGATAAGTATCTTCAAGCATACAAAAAGTAATGTTTACATTATTGACAGAGATACAAGTCCGTAAGACAAAAGAATAATAGAGGTCTATTGATGATCCTAGGAGTTCCAAGAACCCTGCACCCTACAGGAATCAATATAAAAGGATAGTCAAAATGAGTTGGATAGAGATTATACTGTGTGGAGTGGAGTCCCCATGAAATCTTGTACAATACAGTAAACTAACAAGATCAGTCACGTAGATGACAATAGAGAAAACCAAAGAAAAGGTATTCACTGACCCTTAGTCCATGAATCAGAGAAGACAACACAGTCAAATAGAAACACCATTCACATCTATGCAAAGAAGAGCAGCCACCTGAGTGGGCAGCATGCAAGGAGTCCATAACAACTTTCCAAGCATAATGGAACATACCTTATGAAAATAGAGACCATGAAATGTATATAAGATTCATAGAGCAGCTGATGAATACAAACTCCAGATAACAAGGCATCAAGATCAAGTATGTATAGAGACCTTAAGGAACAAGTAAAATGCATTACAAGATCATGCAATGAAGGATAGAGGTGCAACAATATGAATCAAGAGCAGCCCACAGTCAAGATAGAATGCAATATAAGGATGAGTAGAGGTGATCATGGTAGGTGAAGATAAAGGTAATTTTTAAATGATAAAATGCATACCACAGGGATTTGTGTCAAGCGTCACATAATACAAGCCATGTAAGCTTCACTATACAGAGTAGGGCCAATGAATGATAGTCATGTACCAGTCAAGACAAGATACTAAAGTGTAGACAACCCATGAATATCAATGACAAGAAACAAATCAAAAGCATCAAAATGTTGAATGGAACAGCATACCATCAAGAGGCAGCAAAACACAATGAAAAGTAAGTCTTTTCTCTCCATAGAACAATCATCTTGAGCTAATAGTCAGCCACTATATCATGGAATCATAGACTGTCATAATATGAGGAAAACATTTATTGAAGGATGGTAGTCATCAACATAGATGAAGAGTCTTTAAATGTCATAAGAATAGTTACCAATGATGAGAATAGTCTACAATGATGTCAAAATAGCAGTCATCTATCACTGTCATGAAGGGACATTTATCTATGTTGAAGACAAGTATTTTTTGGAGCAGTAGAGATGTTTTTTCTCTTTTGTTTACCTAAAGAGATACAAATAAGAGTAGCATATATTTTGAAATCATTGTACAACCTTCATCATAAAATGTAAAGCACACAATATAGGTAAGTGGGTTATGGAGCAGAAGACACCATGAAGTTAAAATCATTTCTCTTCAGCTGACTATCTCTAAAGGCAACTAAATAACACTATGTAAAGGAGCCTAAGGGAGTATGTAAAACCTAGTAGGGTTTGTAACAAATAAGAGAAGAAGTTTGTTTCATCTTTTCACTACAATAAAAGCTCAAACTAAGGGAAATATAGGAGGTAAACAAAATGCTAAGGAACAACTGAAGTGTTTGGTCCACCAAACTCTACTAGGGTTTACTCACAATGAATGAAGTTTTTTCCCTTTTATTTTCAATGGCTATGCATCTTTATCCTGTTGCAGTCATGCCATGAGTGGAAAATTAAAACATTTAAGGAAATATAGTCTATAGTTCTCTTTTTCAAGAGATTTTCACAAAACCCTCACAGTCACTATGCCATGGAGGCCGAACAAGAGGAGAGAATAGTATGTAGAATAAAGTATAATGAGTATAATGAAAACCCAGTGCAAAAAATGACCTTTCTTTCTTGTTTCCTTATTCCACAACAGAGTAAAAAAGATGGAGCATATATAGAAGCAAATGGAGGAGTTATCCTTAATCATGTCACTAAACAAAAACCAGAATGAAAGCGGCTTTAGGAGCAACCAAACACTACATTTTTTCCACTTTTCTTGCAGAAAAATAAAGAGATACAAAGAGGATTCCTACTTGAATGAGTATGGCATTGAAAATAGCTTGAAGAACAACAAGTTAAACCTCCAGAGTGCTCCAGAAATGGCTTCAAACACTTGCATGTCGGGGGACTCAGAGCAATCACAAGGAGAAAGCAAAAATGAAAAATGATAAAGTTAGGGTTTCAAACCTTCTTTTTGACTGAATGCTGACTGAGGGCTCTCATATTTTTTGACTTCTTTTATGAGAATCATTGTTATCCATATGAATGCCCCTGGACAAAACTTAAAACATCATTATACCTAGTGATCGAGTGAAGGGAGCCCGTGAGGGCTATATTGTTTCTTTTGTTTTTCACAAGTCAATGAAAACAATGATGTAAAGGTAAGGTATATGATAAAGTGGGAGTTATAAGGTGTTTTGTTAATATGTTGAATAATGATGTAGAGATAAATAATGCAAAATTGCATGGGAGACATAAGGGTTTGATGCATATTTTTACATATCATATCTTACATATGACTAGGTGCTTTGATTTTGCATGAAAGGGGAATATGTTTTTATTGGTATCATCATAAGATGCATGAAGAGATCATGAAGTCAAAGGGGAGTTATAAGAAGATTATTATTTTTTGCATGATTTGGAAATTAATATACAAATGTAAAACAAATAATAAAGTAATAAATTATAAATTACTTTATTATTCGTCATAAAGATGTAGAAACAAAAATAGACAAATTCATAACAAATAGTAAAGTAAGTCATGTTGATTACTATATTATTTGTTCACATGGTTATCTTCATCATTAAGAGGTTGAGTTGACTAAGGTATTTTGGAGCTTTTTGCATGATTTTTGGTAAAACTAGAGAGAGTTTGGTGTATCACTTGGTCAAACTAAGTGTGAGAGGTAGTTTGGAGCTATTTTTGCTCTTTTTCATGCAGTTATGTCCCTAAATTTTAGGGAATTTTATGCTTTCTTGTGGATCAGTTTTAGAGGTGTTATTTTTAGAGGCAGTTGACTGTAGTTGACCTTTTAGGTATTTTTTGTGATCAGATTATATATGGGGAGAAAAACTTATGTTTTTCTAGTTCTTGCCTTTTTGCTCTCTTGTACATTGCAGAGAGAAAGATTGTTTGTAACTCATTTTTTATAGATTAATACATTACAGCATGTTATAGGTTATATTTTTTGCCATTTTTATGCAAGTGTTCCTTTATTTTTAGTAGAATCAAGTATCTACATTCTCATTTGTGCTGTTTTATGAATGATTTGATGAGATTTTATTGTGTTTTAGTATCAGAACCTTTAAAATCATTGTCTCATTTATAATTACATGCATTGAAAAGTAGTAAGAATCATAGGTCTCAGGTTATGTATTGGAGTAGTCCTTTCTTTCATGCTATGAGAACCCAGTTTTCCTCCAAAAAGAAAGTTATTCAAGCCTTCTTTAGAATCATTTTTATGGTTATATTGTCAAAGCGGTTTATGTTGATACATACTCTAAAAAATATTGTGAGTTAGAGTTGCATCTTTCTACCAATTAGGTGCATCACCACCCATTTACTTTCAGTTGTGTCCTTTCATTTCATTCTTTCTATGCTTTTTCCTGCCAAGTCATTAACCTATTAAAAAATTATAAGGGAACCAACCCATAATCTGGAGGTTCAATCTCACCATAGGTCACCCACAACCTGAGTTTGATCCTATGTTACACACGATTGCTGAGCTTCATAGCTTTGCATCATGGGTGCAATCTTGCATGATAATAGTTGTTCCAGTGGTTGTCTTGTTGATGGTGTTTGGTGTTTGCCTTTTGTTTGAGTTTTTAAACTTCATTGTCTTATCCTCCTTATTGTAAAAGGTTCATGGCCCTTTCAAAATCCCTGCTTACCTTAATAAAAAACAAATGGACACTAAAATGTCATTTGGTAAAATAAAAAACTAGTAGTTGTAACATTGAAATGGCTTGTATTATCATAATCCTCTAAATTTATTAGGTACAAATCACCTACTCATAATGGGTGATTGTTGCCTTAAGAAATTGTATGAGGAGAAAAAGTGGAAATGGTATCTCACGCGTTACTATATTTTTAGTAGGATGACTTTTTTTCCTTGCAAAAACATGGAAAATTATACATACTTATGTTTATGAAAATACCATATGATATCCTTGATAAGATAGTTAGATCATTTTTAAGTATTTTCACATCATGTTATGTGTACAGTTGACTTCTTAATAAAAATTAATTATGGGCCTTATTATTCCTGCATCAAAAATATATATTTTTTGGTTATTTTTCTACTGACTATGTTGGTGATCCTATTGATAGGAAATATATGTCAAGTTGTGTCTTCAAAATAGGATGCAGGTGCGAGCTCACATGGATGAATTAATAATTAAATAGCTACCTTTTATAATCCTTTAATCAACGGCTAAATACAAAAGTAGCTACAAAAGAATCAATGTGGCCTAGGAGATTATTAGAAGAATTTTTCATCTAGGTACTAATACAAGTCCCACTTTACTATATGATAACCAAAGCTATTTACTCTTACTGAAAACTCATATTTCTATAAATAAAGCACATTTTAAGTTCCTGGGAATTTCATCCAAGGGAAAATGTTTCCATCATAGAATTAATTTGTAGTTCTACAAGACTGATTATCACATACCTATAGATATACTATGATCATGAAGAATAGGCTAGTCTCCTAATAATTATAAAAGAAATATGTAGTATATCACCACACCTTTATGAAATACTAAATTCTTCAAATTTATATCATTGTTTGGCCATAAGGAGTTTCCATTGAAGGGGAGTGTGCATGACAATGGCACCTCTGGATGTAAGACCTAAAAGACATAAATAAGACCTCTAGGCATTATATATAACCCCTTTAGATGTAAGACATAAACGACATAAAATAAGACCTATAGGCATTATATATGGCTAAAATATTGGATTTAATACCTAGAAAGCGTAACATAAGACATATAGGAATTATATGTATAAGTCCTTTGGGCATATTGTAAATTCTTTTCTTTGCAACGCTTCCACTTGTAAAAGAATTGTAATATATAAGACCTATGGGTACTATGCAATGAACCTAGGGGAGACTAGTTTGAGGAGGCCCAATCTCTAATAAAAACTTTATAAGACCTCAGAAGCATCATTTTTTAAGACACTAGGATTATAAATTAAGACAAGATGAATTTCATGTAGTTTAGAATGCATGATCTTCATTTTGACATATATTTGTGTCTTTGTTTATCACTATCAAAGAAGATCTATGTTAGTGGGGTATTCATTTTTTATTTTATAAAAAATGATAGGTTATGCCCCTATTAATACTAAGGGAGAGTGTTAGAACATAACATTATTAGAGGTCAATACCCTTATAACATTTATATATTTTTCTAATATGAGGTTATAAAACCTTATGCTTATTATATGCTTTTAACAATTACTAATCTAATAAACTATTGGATTAATAATTATTTACAAATGGTTTTTGAATAGGTGTGATTAATACTCCTTCAAGTATTTTGCCACCCCTTCTCTTATATTTAAGGAGCTTCTCTCTTATTAAGAGGTAATAGAATTTGAAGATTTATAGTGAATTATATCACTATGCATGGGAGGTATTATTGGCCATGTGGAAGTGAGGAGAAGTGGTATCCCCAAGTTCTATCCATAATTTTATAGACAATTTTTTAAGTGTTTTATAATAAAATGATGATTTATGGGGTTTTTTTACCTTGATGAGTTTTCACATCTAAATGTTGTGTAATGTGATAAATATATGCTTCTAGAATTCCTGTTTTATTTATTTTATATTCTATTTATAATTATTAGTATTCTAAGATCCTAATTTTTAACACAACACACACCATCTTAGTGACTTCAGGGATGTATCATATTATATATGTTTCCTAGAGATTCTTGTTCTATTATTCTCTTGTATCTTAGTAATAATTTCATACTTTTCAGTTATGCAATTATTTTAAGGGGGAATATATCCACAATCACATGTGTACTTGTGGTTCCAAGTATAGACACATGTTTGGATTTAGACACCCTTACCAAGATTACCTAGCTATAAATTATTCTAGTAGATTTAATCCTTGGTATTGTATTTGTGTATGAGCCACCTAACAACAAAGTACATTAGTGCATACATTGACTCATATCGACTAATTTTTATGCTCTTTATGGATCACCTAGCAATAGAGTATGGCAGTAAATTCTATTCATAAAGGTATTGTATAGTTCTTAGAAATAGAGCACACTAGATCTTGAATCATATCCTTCATTTTCCTAACAATAGAATACATAGGGATTCAATTTTCTAGTAACAAAGCATGCTAGAAAATTCTTGATTTTTCTTCTTCACCTCTTTGTAGGTGCTTCCTAACCCTTTTCCATCTATGTGTTCTATATGTTTTCCTTCACATATGTTGTGTCAAAGTTTGATAATATATGATAATTTTCTAACATATTTTTTGTTGCAAGTTATGTTTATAACACATTAGTCTTGCAAGTTTTGATATTTCTAATGTATTTGTTTTGTCAGCTTATGTTCTTGACATTATTTTGGTGCAAGTTTTATTCATATGATGTGTTTATTTTACAAGTTCTAGCCTAGGGGCACAAATCCCTCACTCTAAGATTGTTATTGTATATCCAAGTTTTAATATTGTTATTTTTGGTATTTTTCATTTCTTACTTTAGCATAATTTTATCACCTAGTGGCACAAGCCTACTAAAGTGGAAGCAAAAAGTAAGGTCAAAAATTGCATACCCTACAATTTTGACGTCATTTTTATTGTTCACTCTTTGTAGCATGTTATTAGTGAAGGAATGGAAAGATCTTTTGAATAGAATTCTAATGTTTATTGGGTGACAAAGGTCAAGCAATCACATGCCTTGCAAGTTAAAAACAAAGAATGCAAAGAAGAAATATGAGACACATGAAATTGGATTACCACATAATGCATTTATCATAAGGAAGATGTACATATATAGGAGAGAGGGAAGAAACAACCATGTAGAATTAGTGGAGAATAATGGGTAGTTAACCCCCACCAACTAGTACTAGTGTTGAGTTAACTTCTTCAAGACTCACATGCAATGGCAAGTGGACTCTTACTAACTAGGACACTTAAGTAGGCTTAACGCCATCTGGAATTATCTCATGTGCATGTAAATAATGCATGAGATAATATATGAATTATCCATGTGCATGTAAATAATGCATGAGATAATATAAACACTAATACCTCCCCCCACCTTAATGATAGCTGGTGCAGGGGCACCTAGTCCTAGTCAAGTGATGTAATCATGAATCAAATGTTGTGTTTCATGTTTTTGAGTCCAATATTGATGTAATAAGGTTAGTTTAGACTATCTCATATGTTTTTCACATGTTTTTGGTCATAAGGTCAGTTGTAGGGGTGAAAAAGTGACATGTTCATTAAGAAAATGTGGCATTCCCATGTATTTTGAGGAGGTTGAACGACCTTGTCAGTTCGAAAGTTGGTTGGCACCATTGGAATTTGGTTCTCAATGTTTAACTTCCTCTAAAAATCTTTTAGGGAGGCTAAAAAAGGCATTATTGAAGACAAAACAATAAAATATCACTATTTTTCCTGCAATTTTCTGTGTTATTTGTTGTTCCCATGTTCTTTACAGCTCCATATAGGAGTGTCATGATTTGAAATGCATAAAATCTTAAAGTGGCATGATTTATCTTTCATTTGAGTCTGGTTAGGGCAGATTTCATTGAGTTTGGAGGATTTTGTAGCATAATTTCTGAAAACAGGTTGAAAACCCTAAGGTTTTGTACAAAAAATGGGATTTTGACCCATTCTACTAGTGTCACCTTCTATAAATTGGTGGAATGGTCTTAGATAGGATGTGTTTTAGTGTTGTTAGGGTTGCAGGTGCAGGGGATAGAAATGAGGATTTATTTGAATCAAACTATGCCTAATATCCTCATGTGTTAGGCCTACAAGCATAGGTGTGTTAGTGATCTATTGAAAAGGTGACTTGGTGTAGGACATGGCCATAAAACCTACATAATTAGACCTCTTCTAACCTCAATGAAGCCTTGGAGTAGGAATGAGAAGGTTGGAGTTGAATTTACATACACTTTCTTTGTAAAAGTGGTCTAATTAGAACATGACAGTCAATTATTGAGGCTTGTGTTCAAAACAACCTCACCTAATTTATTGCTATGTTGTGAGGGAGCCAAAAGGGTATCTAGAATGACAATTGGTTTTTGGGTTTGTAATTGTTTCCTCAAGTTATGCTAGAAAAACCCTATTGCAAGGGTTATAAGCCAATAGACTTGTTTGCAAGGGAATGATAGGAAAAAGAAAGGATCAGGGTTCTTGGTGAGTCTTGGTGGCCTAAACCTATCAATTTTATGAGGTTCAAGGTGTATCAGAGGGTTAGCAAGAGGTCTGAGATAGTAAACCACTTTTGGGTACACTTCACAAGCCTTGAAACCATGTTGTATGGGAGAGGAGATTGGATATGCTTAGAAGATTAGTCATGTTTTGAGTCTTTCTATAAACCTAAGGAGATATTCCCTGCTTTGCATCAATAGCTTAGGTGGGTACAAAGTAAAAATTGGGTCCCAGCAACTAGGCCTCATGAGGTACCCAAGTATAATGCAATCTCTCATAAAGTGGAGAAAGGAAGAAAACCCAATGGGAAAAAAATTCACTCCAAAAGAGAGAAAAGAAAGCGAAATGAAGAGGACTAGAAATGCCCCATAGAATTGATAGTCCTAAAATCCCTACAAGATAGGGCTCATGTGTGCCTCCATAAAGAAGAGAAAGAAAGTCAACACAGAATGAACTGCATGGCAAATGTTGTAGTAGGTCCTTCTACAACAAATGTTGCCTCTTCCTTTCGGAAGATAGAAACCCCAAGCTGTCAAACTACTAAATTCCCATTCAATTGGAATGTATGATAGAATTAGGATGTATGGTTCTATAAATTGCTCATGTTTCTCAAAGTTGATGTCGAATTGTGACCGTGCCATGCAAGATTCAGAACAGTGACCACTAAAATGTGAGTTTTGAATCTATGTGAATTAGAATGTGTCAAGATAGTAGCATGAAGTGGTGGAGAGAGAACAAGAGGATCCAAACCAAGAGATGATGCAACTAGATGGGAGTTTTCATCAAAGAGAAGACATATGCCCTCAATGTTGTTGTCAAGATTAAGAATGAGAAATTCTACAAACACGTGATGGATGTCTGATAAGATGATATATTGTTGATCAAGAGGACAAGTGTGAACCTACTAAAGAGAATCTGAAGTAGCATGCAGAGAAGCCAAGATCTCTGTCAAATTGGTAGGTAGAGGTGGTAGAATAGCTGCTAATGCTAGAGGTGTAGAAAGAGGAGAAGCAAGAGTAGATCTCTCTATGTCATCAACACATTCAACGCTTTCCCAATAAGAAAGTTCCTCTTCAATATCATCATCATACAAAGGATTATCAACATCATCAAAGGAAAGAAGTATGTCCATAATGAGATTATCTAGGAATGGAGGTTCATTGGGATCTCCATACATTTCCCATAGTGTAGTCCATAGAGTGTAAGGGCAATCAATGTGTGATAGAGCCCACAATGTGGGGTCCCCAACACTTAAACCAATTAATCCTAAGACATAATCATTTATATTTCTCTATGCAGATTTATGCCAACATGTACTTGGTTTATGAATAAGCCCATACAAATGTGGTAATAGATGAATCCATCGGCAATGCTTTAGGATGCTATCACACTAGGACTTGTAGTTTCCTTCTTCCAAAGTAATGAAAGAGGGATGATTTTTGATACCTATTATTGACTTATATAGATTACCCCCTTAACAAATTTGGAGCTTTATGTGAGTTCATTGATTACAAGATGTTTGTTTATAATCTCCCCAAAGAATGATACATAAAAGGGAACTTTATAAGTTGAGTGCATGTGCATGAACAACCCCCCTAATATGCTCAACTACTCCCCTGAAATTTTCTCACTTTATAATTTTAGTGCATACATGTCTAATTGGAATGAAAAATGACACTTTATAATTTTAGTGCGATGACATTTCTAATAGATTGGGCACAAAAAATTATTCACATTAAAAAAATGGCACTCAATTTTGAGTTTCTAGTCAAAAGTTAAAATAATTTCTCTATTTTCTTGTCTTGCTTATATTTGCACTCAAAAATTTTAAAAAATGCATTTCAAATGAGAGAATAGAAAGGACGCTAGGGGTTGGAGTTAAGCCTCCACTGGTAGGACACAACCATACCATATGACCAGGGGGTAAACACTTTGGTGGGTCTCTCCCCTCTTCATGATGAAATCTTGGTGTGAATGTTAAGGCCCAACCTCTAGTTTTATTTTGATGCATTGCTACTTCTTTTGATGTTTGTGTAGGTCGCAAGCCTTCAACCAGACCACAAGCCTTGAAAACAAGCCACACACTTCTATCTCAAGTGCCCTATATTGAACACACATATCCACAGTGGCACAAAACACCCTCACTCACGTCCATGAAGCCACGAAATGGGCTTTGTGAACACACAGATTCGCCTGCAAGAACAAATTCTTCCACATGCATGAACACACCTAGAGATTCTTGATTTTATGCAAAACCTTATTTTAAATTAAGCTATGCAAATTACCAAATCAACATTGGAACTAGATCCTCTATGATACCATGAAGGAATGGTAGGATATTCTAAACAGAATGCTAATATCGGTTGGGCAACGAAGGTCAAGCAATCGCATGCAATGCAAGTTAGAAAACAAAGAATTCAAAGAAGAGATAAGAGAAACATGAAATTTGATTAACCATGCAATGCATTTACCATAAGGAAGATGTGCATATATATAGGAGAGAGAGAGAAGAAACTGTCATGTAGAATCAGTGGAGAAGACTGGGTAGCCAACTTCCACTAAATAGTACTAGTGGTGAGTTAACTTCCTCAAGACTCGCATGTAATGGCAAGTGAACTCTCACTAACTAGGACACCTAAGTAGGCTTAACACCATGTGGAGTTATCTCATGTGCACATAAATAATGCATGAGATAATATATACACTAACAATTAAGGATTATTTAGCCATGTTTTGGCCTTTACCCCACCCGTGGTGCCAACAAGGCCATATGTTTAAATATTTTCTAAGTGTTTTATATATTACTCATGCTTGTGTGTTGTTATATTTCTATTCTATCATGTTTTTGGTCATGTTGTACTAGGATAATAACATAGGTACATAGATGTTTATGTGGGCATGTTGCTATCCTCAAACATTATTGTCATATGGTGATAGTTTCTTACCAACTTAACAACCTTCCAACTTCCAAATCTACATGCATAATTGTTTCCCTGAGCCATTGTAAGGAATTCAGTGCATGAGGTGACCTTTGGACTTTCATCTATTCATCCTTCTAACTTGATTTGGAATCCATTTATACCTTCTACAACATCTTCCCATAGCACTCTTCTCCATAATTTGTATTGAACAAAAATCCTACAAACAATCTTGGTAGTGAGCTTGGACATCGGCCTTCATGATCACATTTGCTTCTTGATCTAGTATTGTGTGTATTTTTTGAAAGAGTTTTCATCCATACTTATTATAGCTACTATCTCCCTTTGTAAAAATGATATTGTTGTAGTTTATTTGTTTTCCTATGCTCTATAATCTTTTAGCATCATTCCATTTTATGGAGTACCTGAATATTATTACACCATTGTTGTTATCTCCATATTTTTTTGCATCATGTTGTGAGATTCATGAATTTCCTTGCATTCACTACTCCTATCTGACATCTTATTAGCACCTTGGGATTTCATTTCCCATTTTCTCTTTATACATGCATATACTAGAGTGTTTATAATTTGTGTAGACCTAAGATTTAACACAAATTAATTTACTTTCTTGTTCTTAAGTTCTAGATACATATAGGCTTAAGAGAACACATGAAATTATATTCCGTCATGTCGTTGACTATCCATAGAAGCTAAAAGGATAGAATAGGGGCTTGACCACCTTGGCAAGCTTTGAAGTAGTCACAACCTTCTCTTTAGTCCCAGAAATAAGTGCTTGAAAGATATCAATCACATGGAGGTTTGCATCATTCTTTCTTATTTTCTATTTCATCATTTCATTTAACCTTAATTAGTTTAGATTAATCTTTTCTGATTTTGTGTATCTTGTGTTCTTGCTTTTTAGCATGTGCAAACATAACATATTTTGTTTACATATTTTTATTCTTTGTCATCTTGGGATGACAATGCTAAATTAGGATGACAACATACATTCCAAATGATAGTGCAAGTGAACTGAAGTCCAAGGCCAAAAGCTTCCTAAATCATTTGCCAAGTTTCTTGACATCTTGTATTTATTATTCTATATTTAATTTCCAAAATTTATTTTTGTACCACCTACATTTCTCATTTTCACACTTACTAGCTCTACATTTTGTTTAGTCAAACATACTTTAATTAAACAAAATAAATTTTATAAGAAATTGAAACCTCGCTATTATATATGTCAACAAAACAACAAAAATGTTTCATTTCTTTAGTCTTATCTAATATGATAAATTAGTTGAAATCTAGAACTTAACCTAGATAATCAACTTTACCCCCTTACACTTGCCAACTATTATTCTCGCCATTTGTTATAGATGATAACATTGGGGTTATTGGCTTTCATTTTATTCCATAATTCCCCACCCTCCTCCAATATATTCGTCACTTCTGTCCATATAAAGTGGCACTCTTTCAGACTTTTTAGGAGCTCCAATCCAGGTGGAACTTCGTTCAGATTGGGACAGTCATATACATCTAGTATCTCAAGGTGTGGCATCACCCCATCCTCTAATTCTGGCAACTCCTCTAACATTGAAAACTTCCAAATACGAAGATCATGCAGCTGTGGAAATCCACCGGGCTTCCCAAAACTTTTTGGCAATGCCTCGCAATTTTCATTGTCTGCCAACTCCAACTTTATTAAGTTGGGCATTATTTCTAGTGCTGGATATTCAACACAATAGCATTTGCCTAAGCTCAGATGCCTCAGATTTGTGAAGCCACATATCCAATTTGGCACTGCAAAGCAACTTAGCTCAAGGAATTCAAGATTTTTCATAGCTAACATTTTCTCCGATAGAGGCATAAGATTGCATACATCAGCATAACCGGCAACCTTATTGACTATTACCAGATCACGCATCTTCACTAATGTGGCAAGGATCCCATCTTCTATACTTCTCAATTCAACCTCGTGATGAATATGTATGCACACTTCACGGAGGTTGATGAAATTGACAAAATGTTCCAGCTTTAAGAATTCATTCTCTTAAATAGACAATTTGCTGCTGAAATCTAATCTCAGTACCTGTAAAAACCCAAGCTTTGATATTCCCTTGGGCATCAATCCATCCAATTTGCTATTTTTCACACCACGTGTATCGAGGTGTTCTGGCGAATTAAGTTCACCAATCACTAAGGCAACCGTTCTAGACTCGAGCACCTTGATATGTCAAGGAAGCGAAGACTCTTATTACTTTTACAAATTCTGGCATCTCAGTAATTTGTGTTCCCCTTAGATACAAAACTCTGAGGAGCTTCAAATTCCCAACACAAGCGGGCAAAAATGAGATGTTAGTGTAACTCAAGTCAAGAACGCGGAGCACTCTTGCACCGATAAACAACATTGCTGGAATATTTTGAATGCCTCTATTCTTTCAGAAAGATAGAGTGCGAAGACATGATGCAGAATATACCTTGTTTCTTGCCATTGCATCTACAACATCATCGCCTATGCTTTTCTTGCCCATTAAAATCTTACGGTACCTATTCCTTGTTTGCACAGTTGGACCTTTCTTGAAGTCTTTCTCTACACTAAAAGCACATTGACTTTCCTTTCCTTTGATATACTAATGGCCAAATCAAGCAATAAATCATGCAATTTGAACCTTGGAAATAGCTGATCATAAAAGTGATCTTCTATTTCGACCAAACATAGATTATGAAGATCATATATATAACTCCTTCCAATATCCAGCTGGTCCTCTCCTTGAGGAATATATCCTTCTGCTACCCACAGGTTTATGAGATATTGGGCACCTATATACTCATCCTCAGGAAAGAAAGAAAGAAATGCAATAGCCACTGGTCGTGAATCGCTCTCTATAAGACTTGTTCTCCTCCACCTTACATTCTCAGGAATACTCGTAGAGGGTTGATCTGAATGAATGAGATTCCTAACAAGATTCAGCTCGGTTGCATCTTCCAATTTGGACCTCATTCTATCTTTCACGTCTTTAATCCGGTGTCCCATTTTATAGCGAAAGGCTAATTGAAAACAAGTGAAAGCACAGACACAGGAGGATCGGTTGCTTTCATTGTTACTACCTTTAGACTCAGCAGCACATTCTTCCAGTATGTCCTCTGCATCCCAAGCAATATTTGCAACATTTAGCAGCCAGCTTTTCACAGAGGCATTGTGGGCACTCTGCTCATCTGCATCTCGGAGATATCTTTTATGTTTGTGAGCTTGTTGCTCAGCCACTCAAAATCTTTTCTGAAGTTGAGAACTGTTGGAATGTAATCTCAACTACCCATAATGAATGTAGCAGACATAACACTATTTCCCATTAAATTCTGAAGACTTTTGCACAGAAATGAATTGACCTCTGCTATGTAATGTGGCATGCCTGTTTGTATTTTTTAAAATCTTAATTGTGTGATTTTTATTAGATTTTTGTGTGTTCTTTCAGATAAACAGAAGATGCAGAAGGGGGTTTTATGTTTTCCTGCAGATGTAGTGTCAGAGCACACAATATATAGCATAGAAACTAAACCCAGAAAATATACAATGAATCTGAAGAAACTAAAGACAACCCAGATAGTAAAATAGCCAGGAAACAATTACTATCACATACCCATATGAAAATATGCAACTTGGTACGACAGTTGGAAATGGACCAACAAGTGGGTATAGTTGGAAATGCATCAAATCACCATAGAATGTCACAAATGACTCATACAAAATATAAGAGAAACAACTAAAGCACTAAACACCTCCCAAAGACTATGAATGAGTAGTAGAAGCAAAGAGAAAAGCTTCCCTACAATACTCCAAACTCCTTTTTATGCAGTACAGCCAAGCTTGGATAGTACGGCCAGCAATGGAGAGGTACAGCAGCAAGGAACTACTTCAAACACTCTGATTTCTGCCTTCTATACCATCCATTCTCAACTTATAACAGCAATAGAAAAAGATCTTTCACTCAGCACAAGAAATAACTTCAAATGTCTCCATTTCAGCACATATGCGAATGCCAAATACATCCACCGTCAATGGCACCGTTGGGTGGTCTTTCACACCTATGGGATACCGTCACTAATGAAGGTTCCGTCTCCAATAGCCTGATGCAAATTCTCAAACTCCAAAAACCCTAGCAAGCTCTCACAAGCAAATATCAAAACATAGAATAAAATGAAATGAGCTCCCAATTCACCTTATATTCTCCCTCCAAGATGGCATTGGAATTCAAGAGGGAGTTTTATCATTTAAAAACACTTTTTACTTGCCTAAGGATGGGTGCCCAAGGTCACATCTTACAAAAAGATTTTATATCCCAATAATTCACTTTTTCCGCAAAATATAATAAAGTCCATATTAATATTAATTATTAAATCTTCAGACTTTACAATAAGTATGAAGACGGTGTCAGAATTCACTGATCTTTAGCTCGCCAGAAAGGTCTTGATGAAATGCATCTGATCCAACTCTGAAAATCTCAAACCGACACAGTACCCAAACTTACTAAAAATAGTAAGTAATGACCAAGAGCCCACTGAACTGACCACAAGGGTGCCAACTGGATCGACTGAATGCAAACCATAACTTCCTCATTGACAAGGACCTCCAGAGCCAACTAACCACGGTTCCCTAACCAAACTGCTAGCCCACGGAAACTCCATGATGGACTAACCATGTGTCTGGAAGGGGACATTACAGTCTGCCCTCCCTAAGATTGCTAGCCTTAAGCAATCTCAGCTCAGGATGCTCCAAAATCCACTCGTTCTCCCACGTAGCATCCTCAACCAACAGGTTTTTCTATTTGACCAAGTACTCTCTAATAATCCTCCTCCTCAAATTGCGATCCCTGGTGTCAATGATTGCCTTGGGTACCAATATCAATTTCCCCTCTTCATCCAGAGGAAGCAACTCAACTGAGGGTGTCACATTGTGCCCCAGTGTGTTATGCCCTTACTTCTATAGTGTATATGGTTATGAATAGTCGGCTTGTGGCTATCTTAACCCTTAATTAAGTCATATTATCATTATTATATTGTTATTTAGTTGTTTAGGTCGGCCTAAGGCTTCTATAGGGCTATCTAAGTCGGCCTGGGTGATATCCTAGACATAAATAGGTGTATATAGGGGTAGTGAGTCTCATTTCATATCATATTGTGTATTGTGTTCTCATTGAAGAATATTGGAGGTATCCCCCTCGAAGTGGATTAGGAGGTTGCCCCCTCGAAGTGGCATATTATTATCAAGTATTTGCAGCATATTTACTATTATATTCAGATATTGTGCAAGTTGTTTCATTACAAGTGGTATCAGAGCATGATCTTGGCACCGTAGAGGCAAGATTTTTTCTCAACATTGGAGGCGATTTTGGGAAGAGCATAACTTTCAGATTTTAGCAAATTTTTTAAAGATTTTTAAAGGGTTTTTGAAGACAATATTAAATAAGATACAGTCCAGATTTCAAAGGAATTGGAGCAAAAATAAGTGATTTATTGCAAAATTATGGTTTCCAACAAATTCTCTCTCAAGGCAGCAAATTTGCTAATTTTTTGGATTTTTTTCTGGGTAAGTGGTATCTTGGCCTTAGTAAGTTACAGTAAAAAGTTTGGAGAATTTACATTTCATTTGTGTGATTTATTTCAAAAATATTGGTTTCCATCATGACGAGCCTTGCGACAAGAGGCAAAAAGAATGTTGTCACACTGGGGAAATCCTCTGATAAGGATGAGGAAATAAGTAAGTACAAGAGGGATATGTGTGACCTAAGAGAAGATATATCATATATACGAAGCATGTTAAGTGCCTTAATGAAGGAACCAAGAAAGGAGGTCTCAAGCAACAAAGAAGAAGAAGAAGAAGCAGTAGCAGTAGACAAAGAAGAAGAAGAACCAGAAGAAGAAGAAAAAGAAGAACCTGAAGAAGAAGAAGAAGAAGAAGAAGAACCAGAAGAAGAAGAAGAAGAAGAAGTGGAAGAAGAAGCGAAAGAAGAGGAAGAAGCGGAAGAAGAAGCGGAAGAAGTAGAAGCGGAAGAAGTAGCGGAAGAAGCAGAAGAAGAAGCGGAAGAAGAGGAAGAAGCGAAAGAAGAGGAAGAAGTGGAAGAAGAAGTGGAAGAAGAAGTGGAAGAAGCAAAAGAAGCAGAAGAAGCAGAAGAAGAAGCGGAAGACGCAGCGGAAGAAGCGAAAGAAGAAGCAGAAGAAGCGAAAGAAGCGGCAGAAGTAGCGGAAGAAGAAATAGAAGAAGAAGAAGAAGAAGAAGAAGAAGACGAAGAAGAAGAAGAAGAAGATGATGATGATGATGATGATGATGAAGTAGAAGAAGAGACAGAAGAAGAAGAAGAAGAAGAAGAAGAAGAAAAAACAAAAGAAAAAGAAAAAGATGATGACGAAGAAGTGAAAGAAGAAGAAGTTCCTGATCAAGCTATTCAACCAATGCAAGGGTACCATGTACTATTCCTCACCTCTTCCTCTATGGCACATCAAAAGGTTCAAGTAAAGGAAGAACACATTCATCACCATCAAGAGCTAGATGCAAAGGGAAGACACATCTTGGAGCTGAAGTTAATTTTCTAGACACACATGAACAAACTGAGGACATCAAGGACATATCTTCTAGTTGAAGTTGCCACATGGGATGATAAAGATTATATGAAGAAACTACCACAATTGATTAGCGTTGAGGACAACGCTTTTGTAAAGGTGGGGGGCATGTTATGCCCTTACTTCTATAGTGTATATGGTTATGAATAGTCGGCTTGTGGCTATCTTAACCTTTAATTAAGTCATATTATCATTATTATATTGTTATTTAGTTGTTTAGGTCGGCCTAAGGCTTCTATAGGGCTATCTAAGTCGGCCTGGGTGATATCCTAGGCGTAAATAGGTATATATAGGGGTAGTGAGTCTCATTTCATATCATATTGTGTATTGTGTTCTCATTGAAGAATATTGGAGGTATCCCCCTCGAAGTGGATTAGGAGGTTGCCCCCTCGAAGTGGCATATTATTATCAAGTATTTGCAGCATATTTACTATTATATTCAGATATTGTGCAAGTTGTTTCATTACAAGTGGTATCAGAGCATGATCTTGGCACCGTAGAGGCAAGATTTTTTCTCAACATTGGAGGTGATTTTGGGAAGAGCATAACTTTCAGATTTTAGCAAATTTTTTAAAGATTTTTAAAGGGTTTTTGAAGACAATATTAAATAAGATACAGTCCAGATTTCAGAGGAATTGGAGCAAAAATAAGTGATTTATTGCAAAATTAGGGTTTCCAACAAATTCGCTCTCAAGGCAGCAAATTTGCTAATTTTTTGGATTTTTTTCTAGGTAAGTGGTATCTTGGCCTTAGTAAGTTACAGTAAAAAGTTTGGAGAATTTACATTTCATTTGTGTGATTTATTTCAAAAATATTGGTTTCCATCATGACGAGCCTTGCGACAAGAGGCAAAAAGAATGCTGTCACACTGGGGAAATCCTCTGATAAGGATGAGGAAATAAATAAGTACAAGAGGGATATGTGTGACCTAAGAGAAGATATATCATATATACGAAGCATGTTAAGTGCCTTAATGAAGGAACCAAGAAAGGAGGTCTCAAGTAACAAAGAAGAAGAAGAAGAAGCAGTAGCAGTAGACAAAGAAGAAGAAGAACCAGAAGAAGAAGAAAAAGAAGAAGAACCAGAAGAAGAAGAAAAAGAAGAACCCGAAGAAGAAGAAGAAGAAGAAGAAGAACCAGAAGAAGAAGAAGAAGAAGAAGTGGAAGAAGAAGCGAAAGAAGAGGAAGAAGCGGAAGAAGAAGTGGAAGAAGTAGAAGCGGAAGAAGAAGCGGAAGAAGTAGCGGAAGAAGCGGAAGAAGAAGCGGAAGAAGAGGAAGAAGTGAAAGAAGAGGAAGAAGTGGAAGAAGAAGTGGAAGAAGCAGAAGAAGTGGAAGAAGCAAAAGAAGCAGAAGAAGCAGAAGAAGAAGCGGAAGACGCAGCGGAAGAAGTGAAAGAAGAAGCAGAAGAAGCGGAAGAAGCGGCAGAAGTAGCGGAAGAAGAAACAGAAGAAGCGGAAGAAGAAGAAGAAGAAGAAGAAGAAGAAGAAGAAGAAGAAGATGATGATGATGATGATGATGATGAAGTAGAAGAAGAGACAGAAGAAGAAGAAGAAGAAGAAGAAGAAACAAAAGAAAAAGAAAAAGATGATGACGAAGAAGTGAAAGAAGAAGAAGTTCCTGATCAAGCTATTCAACCAATGCAAGGGTACTATGTACTATTCCTCACCTCTTCCTCTATGGCACATCAAAAGGTTCAAGTAAAGGAAGAACACATTCATCACCATCAAGAGCTAGATGCAAAGGGAAGATACATCTTGGAGCTGAAGTTAATTTTCCAGACACACATGAACAAGCTGAGGACATCAAGGACATATCTTCTAGTTGAAGTTGCCACATGGGATGATGAAGATTATATGAAGAAACTACCAGAATTGATTAGCGTTGAGGACAACGCTTTTGTAAAGGTGGGGGGCATGTTATGCCCTTACTTCTATAGTGTATATGGTTATGAATAGTCGGCTTGTGGCTATCTTAACCCTTAATTAAGTCATATTATCATTATTATATTGTTATTTAGTTGTTTAGGTCGGCCTAAGGCTTCTATAGGGCTATCTAAGTCGGCCTGGGTGATATCCTAGGCATAAATAGGTATATATAGGGGTAGTGAGTCTCATTTCATATCATATTGTGTATTGTGTTCTCATTGAAGAATATTGGAGGTATCCCCCTCGAAGTGGATTAGGAGGTTGCCCCCTCGAAGTGGCATATTATTATCAAGTATTTGCAGTATATTTACTATTATATTCAGATATTGTGCAAGTTGTTTCATTACACAGTGCCTTCTTGAGGCGAGAAACATGGAACACATTATTTACCTTGCTCCCTGCTGGTAACTCCAACTCATAAGCCACTTCACCAATCCTCTTGGTGCCCCTGAAGGGTCCATAATACCGTGGCTTCAACTTCTCTGCTCCACTCTTCTTGAGAGTAGATTGCCTATAAGGCTGCAGCATGAGGTAAACCATGTCACCGACCTTAAATTTTTGCTCAGTCCTCTGCTGATTCTGAGCTTCCTATATGTTTTCCTTTAATGCCCTCATGATATCTTGACTCTTCTGAAGGAAGTCTTTGGCCTTCGGCACCCTGCTATCACCAAACAATAAATCAACAAAGCTCGGTGCTTCATAACCATATAATGCCATGAAGGGTGACATCTAAATGGACATGTGGTAAGTGGAATTGTAGCAATACTCCCCCATGTGAAGCCACCTAACCCATGCCTTCTGCTACCCTGAAACATAGTTTCAGAGGTAACCTTCCACCCACTTATTCACTATCTCTGTCTGACCATCAGTCTAGGGGTGATAACTTGTACTGGGTGTGAGCTCTCTCCCTGACAACCTGAAGAGCTCCTGCCAAAAATTACTAAGGAACCTGCTGTCCCTATCACTGACGATACTCCTCGGCAATCCATGAAGTCGAAATACCTCCAGAAAGAACAACTCTGCAACCTAAGCTACAATATAAGTGGTAGGAATAGCAAAGAAGTGTGCATACTTCATCAATCTGTCCACTACCACATAAATACAATCCATGCCTTGGACTCTAAGTAACCCTATGATAAAGTCCATAGAAATGATGTCCCACTTCCTGTCAGGAATGGGTAGGGGCTGCAATAAACCTCCTGGCAGCGAGTGCTATTGCTTGTTCTGCTGACATATTGGGCACTCTCTCACATATTGCATCACCTCGGTCTTGAGGCCCTTCCAGGTGAACCTCTCTCTGACCTGCCTGTAAGTTTTGAAGTATTCTGGATGCCTTGCCATAGGTAAGTCATGAAATGCCCTCAAAACTTTTTGCTTCATCTGTGAACCAGACACCAAAAAGATCCTATCCTTGTAAATGATCAAATCATTTACCATTGTGTACCTGTCATCTTTGATGGTGCCATCAATCACTCCAGTAGCCCACTCATCCTTGGCATACTCTGCTGAAATCAACTCTCTCCAATCATCAGCAATAGCACCTAGTACACACAAATGAGGCCTCCTAGATAAGGCGTCGGTAACAACATTCTTCTTTCCCTTGACATAAACAATGTCAAAGTCGTAGGCCTGTAACTTGCTGACCCACTTTTGTTTCCTCTCACTCAAATCTCTCTGCACAAGGAAATGCTTCAGACTGTTGTGATCCGTCTTAACCACAAATTTGCTACCCACCAAGTACTGTCTGAACTTAGCCAATGCATGCATGATGGCTAACATCTCCTTATCATATATGCTGTAACTCCTCTCCACACCCCTCAACTTCCTACTCTCAAATGCAATGGGGTGCTTATCCTGCATGATTACCGTACCAATGCCTACACCTAAGGCATCACACTGTAGCTCAAAAGGTTTGCTGAAATCAGGGATGGCTAACACAGGGCAAGCACTCATGATCTTCTTGAACTTGTCGAAACACTCCTGTGCCTTATCAGACCAACTGAAAGCATCCTTACGAGTCAAATCAGTAAGGGGAGCAGCTGATTGAGAGAACCCCTTCACAAACCGGCGGTAATATCCACAGAGACTAAGAAATCCCTTGAGATATGAGAGATTTTTCAGCGGTGGCCAGTCCACAATTGCCCAAATTTTTCCCAGGTCTACCTTCACACTACCAGCACTGATGATATGACCCAAGTATAGCAACTCAGTTATCCCAAACTCACACTTTGACATTTTCGCATACAATGACTCACTCTCCAAGATGCTCAGAACAATCAATGTATTTCAGATGCTCTTCCCACATCCTGTTGTAAATCAATATATCATAAAAAAAAATCAGCACAAATCTCCTCAACTACTCTCTGAACACCTTGTTCATATAGGACTGGAAGGTAGCTGGTACATTGGTCAAACCGAATGGCATGACCAGGAACTCAAAGTACCCATAATGACACCTGAATGCGGTCTTCTCCACATCGTCATCTCTGACCCATATCTGATGGTAACTGAATCTCAAATCAATCTTGGAGAGTAACAAGCCCCGTACAACTCATCGATCAACTCATCGATTCTAGGAATCGGGTACCTATTATTGATTGTTTTCTTATTGAGTTCCCTATAATTGATACACATTCTGAGAGTCCCATCCTTCTTCTTTACCAATACCATGGATGATGTAAATGGACTCTTACTAGGCTTGATGTGCCCCATCTCGAGAAGCTCTTTGATAGCCTTCTCGATCTCATCTTTATACCTCTTTGGGTGCCTGTAAGGTGTCGTGATTACTGGCTTAGCACCCTCCTCCAACTCGGTCACATGCTCAAAACCCCTATCAGGAGGTTTACCTGGTGAAATATCACTAAACACTTTGGTGTGTTTAGTAAGTATAGACTGTATGTCAGGAGGATACACATGCTTCTATTGATCTACTACAGGCATCACCATAACCTTGGCTTCCCACTCCACCTGATCATGACGAATCAATCGCTCCATCCGCTTGAGAGAAACAACTCTCAATCCCCCATCTGAAATGCCTCTAAGCACATGTCTAACTCCGTCCACCTCAAACTTCATTTCCATCATCCGCAAGTTGAGAGTGAACTCCTCAATATCATTCAACCACTTCATACCCAACACAACATCCATCTCACCCATACCGACAACATAAAATTCTGATTGGCAAGTGTATTTGTTCAGCTGGATTGATAGATTGGGTATCCTGTTAGTGCAGGTGAGTACAAAACCATCTGCAACCTTCACCTTAAAGCCCTCAAATTCCTTGATTTTCAGCCCTCTCTTGGTGACCAAGCCCTCGTCTATGAAGTTATGAGTGGCACCTGTGTCAAGTAAGGCAATACATCATTGCCCGCTCAGTACCCCTCTAATCCTGAATGATCCTTCATTCTGAATACGTGTGATATGTGCTGTAGGTCGAGCTAGATCATCCTCTCTATTTGATGCTTCCCCTGAGCCCTCTGATTCTCCACCCTCGGCCTTTGAATGGTAATCTGAGTGGGGTTCCCCATCAATAGACTCGTCGGCTAAAAAGTACTCTAATTGTTTGGCTTTTCCTTGGGCAGCACACTTGTGCATAGGATCCCAAGGCTCTTGACACTAAAAACAAGCTTCTTCCTCCTTAAATCATTCAGCTGATCACTGTCCAATCTAGAAGAACTCTTATGCTACTGTCCTGCATCTCTCTGAAAGGGTATCCTATCCCTCTCCTTATCTTTTCTTGGTGGAAACCCTTTGGATTGAAATTTATTCCTGCATACCGATGATTCCATGTCCCGGGCCTTCTTCATGGCCTCCTAAAGTGTAGTAGGGTCAAAACCCTTCACCCAACCATGAAGTTGATCTGACAATCCATCAATGAAAAGAACAACCAATTTGCGCTCAGTAATATCTAGAACCATAACAGATATATCCTAGAAATCAGCAATGTAGGAGTCTACTGATCTACTCTGTCTAAACTGAGTCAACTCCTTGAACTGTGACTCTGGGTCCTTTTTATCGAACCAGTCGATCAGTCTAGCTGTGAACTCCACATATGAAGTGACCTGATCGTGACCTAATGTAACTTTCCCGTTACTCCACCATTTGTGAGCAGTCCCCTCCAAGTGTAGAGCTGCATAAGTAATAGCATCCTCCTTTGGCATGGGACTAATCTGCAAGTAGCTGTCCAATTTCTGTACCCAAGCTCTCGCGGTGGTCTTACCCGATCTGTCAAAGTAAGGAAGTGTCATCTTACTTACTTTCCTCTGTTGTTCTTGGTTCTGTGATCTACCTCCCCTCCAAGGTCTACACCTAGCCCTCATTTCAGAATATTCAACAAATGTCATCTCATTTCTAAAACCCTCACTGGATGCTCTCTAGTCCCTCAAAATCTCCTCCTGGAACTCTGCCTGAGTAGGATCTTGTTCAGGAACTTGATTCTTGGGAGCAAATATTAGAATACCAGGTCTATCTCCCACAGTGAACTGTGAAGCCCTACGGTGGTTAACCAAAGCCTCATCATCATCATCTCTATCCTTGCATCTATCATCATGATACCTGTCCCCATTATTCCGTTCTTCCTGGTTCCTATCACCATTATGCCTATCATTCCCATCATTCCTGTTCCTTTCTCCCCCATCATGTCTGTTTCTATCATTGTCCTGGTACCTGTTCCTGTCACCACTGTTGTATCTGTTTCTATCACCTCCATGGTACTTGTTCCTATCACTTTCATTGTATCTGTTCTTGTCACGGTGATTGTCTAAGTCATTACCCATTCGTCCGATGGCATGTGCTAACTCTGCCTGTGCCTCTACCATCTCACATCAAGACTCTCTCATCTCTCAGGTGAGTGCGATCAAAATGTCACGTGCACTAAGTTCTGGTTCTTCCCTATCACCCATCTCCTCTGTAGGTCCTGTAACTGGTGGAAGCTCTCCAGAGAATGGGTCTGTCCGTGATACCTGAGAATTGTCCTCAGTAGCTGCTACCACTATCTCAGTTTCTAGCTCAAAAGGATCTATTATAGGTACTGGATTCTCTAGAATAATCGACTGTGGAACCTGTGTTACTTGCCTTGCCCTTGTACTTCTGAAAGGATATCTATCTGTAGATCGCATGTCTCATTTTTACTTCTGCATGTCAAAACTGAACTCAAAGGATGGCAAGATCTTTAGCTCTGATACCACTGTAATGTGCCGTACCTATTTGTATTTTTTAAAATCTTAATTGTGTGATTTTTATTAGATTTTTGTGTGTTCTTTCAGATAGACAGAAGATGCAGAAGGGGGTTTTATGTTTTCCTGCAGATGTAGTGCCAGAGCACACAATATATAGCATAGAACCTAAACCCAGAAAATATACAATGAATCTGAAGAAACTAAAGACAACCCAGATAGTAAAATAGCCAGGAAACAATTACTATCATGTACCCATATGAAAATATGCAACTTGGTATGGCCGCCGGAAATAGACCAGCAAGTGGGTATGGCTAGAAATGCATCAAATTTCCATAGAATGTCACAAATGACTCATACAAAATATAAGAGAAACAACTGAAGTACTAAACACCTCCCAAAGACCATGAATGAGTAGTAGAAGCAAAGAGAAAAGCTTCCCTACAATACTCCAAACTCCTCTTTATGCAGTACGGCCAGCAATGGAAAGGTACAATAGCAAAGAACTACTTCAAACACTTTGATTTCTGCCTTCTATACCATCTATTATCAACTTATAATAGCAATAGAAAAAGATCTTTCACTCAGCACAAGAAACAACCTCAAATGCCTCCATTTCAGCACATATGTGAATGCCGAATACATCCACTGTCAATGGCACCGTTGGGTAGTCTTTTACACTTATGGGATACCATCACTAATGGACATTTCTGTCTCCAATACCCTGATGCAAATTCTCAAACTCCAGAAACCCTAGCAGAGCTCTCACAAGCAAATATCAAAACATAGCATAAAATGAAATGAGCTCCCAATTCACCTTATATTCTCCCTCCAATATGGCATTGAAATTCAAGAGGGAGTTTTATCATTTAAAAATGTTTTTTACTTGCCTAAGGATGGGCGCCCAAGGTCACATCTTGCAAAAAGACTTTATTTCCCAATAATTCACTTTTCCCACAAAATATAATAAAGTCTATATTAATATTAATTATTAAATCTTCAGACTTTAAAATAAGTATGAAGACGGTGTCAGAATTCACTGATCTTTAGCTCGCCGGAAAGGTCTCAACGAAATGCATCTGATCCAACTCTGAAAATCCCAAACTGACACAGTACCCAAACTTACTAAAAATAGTAAGTAATGACCAAGAGCCCACTGAACCGACCACGAGGGTGCCAACTGGATCCACTAAATGCAAACCATAACTTCTTCACTGACAAGGACCTCCAGAGCCAACTAACCACGGTTCCCTAACCAAACCGCTAGCCCACAGGAACTCCATGATGGACTAACCCTGTGTCTAGAAGGGGAAATTACATGCTATCTTCTTCTACTCTCTCCATACCTATTAAAATGCTCATTTACATTCTCTGTAGTATGTTGTCAAGAAGTATGGCCCCCCTTTCTCCTGCATATGGAAGAAAGTTAGATTTTGTCAGAGCAAAAAAAATTCAGTCAAGTCAAGTTATAGCAGTGCTATTTTTTTCTTACGAGCCTGGCATAGAAAATTTGTAGGAGTTATGCTCTGTTTATCATGTATGCAAAAAGAAGTTCTGTAGTATAAAAAAATGCTCTTTTTTTTCCTTTATGGAATGAGCTGTAGCTCACTATTTTTGAAATTTCTGTGTGAAGGGAAAGAGCAGAAGCTTTTGTTGAATCATATAACTATCTTGTAATAAGAAATATATTTTGTTGTTTATCTTTGTGTTTTATCACTGGTTATTTTTTTGTCTCTGTTTTAGTCCGCTGCCTCTTACCTTCACCTGGTATCAGAGCCATGGTCATGAGCTAAAGGTTTCAAGTAAGGTTTTATCAGTGGTAAAGTTTTTTTTTAAGAAAGGTTTTTTCAAGAAGAAAGTTTCATAGTCAACAATGGCAAGCACAAGCACAAGTTTAACAAATCCTCAAATCCCACAGTTCAATGAAAAAAATTTTGATTACTAGCCCATAACAATGAAGGCACTATTTTGTTTTCAAGACATTTGGGATCTAGTAGAGAATGGTTTTCTAGAACCAGCAGATGTAGCAACATACAATGCATTGATTGAAGCAGAGAAAGATTTGTTGAGGAATAATAGGAAGGACTCCAAAGCTCTCTTTTACATATTTCAAGCAATGCATGAGAGCATTTTTCTAAGGATTACAACAGCAACAAAGTCTAAACAAGCATGTGATATACTCCAAATAGCCTATCAAGGAATGGTAAAGGTGAAAACAACTAAGTTGCAAATGCTAAGAAGAGATTTTGAAACAATTTTTATGAAGGATTCAGATTCAATAGACACTTTCTTCACACAAGTGATGGGTTTAGTTAATCAAATTAGATTTCATGGTGAGACACTTGAAGATAGAAGGATTGTTGAAAAGATTTTAAGGAGTTTACCCACAAGGTTTGAATCCATAGTTGTGACCATAGAGGAGACAAAGAATCTCTCACAATTTTTAGTTGATGAGCTTCATGCATCTCTCATTTCTCATGAGCATAGGCATAGCAGGTCAGCAAACTCATCATTGGAGCATGCATTCAAGACACAAGCTTCAATCAACCATCGAAGAGGTAGAGGAAGATCTAATTTCAGAGGTAGAGGAAGGAATTCATATAGAGGTGGAAGAAGCAGCCCATCAAGCTCAAGTGGAAGAGGTAGTAGCCAAAACTTAAGCCCAAACCCATCTCAAAATCCACCACAAGGTCAAAGGTATGACAAATCTCAAATCTAATGTCATTATTGTAAGAAATATGGGCATTATTCAAATGAGTGTAGAAAGAAGCAGTGTGATTTTAGCAAACTAAATGCAAACTTCACAAAAGAAAATCAAAATCAGAGTAATATGTTCATAGCATGCAATGTAGCACAAGAGAATCAAAAGGATGTATGGTTCTTAGACTCAGATTGCAGCAATCACATGTCAGGAAACACAGAAATGTTCTCAAGTTTAGATGAAAGTGTAAAATCAGATGTCACATTGGGTAATGACAACAAAGTGTCAGTTATTGGTAAAGGAAACATCAATATTCTAACTAAACAAGGGGGGAAGAAGTATATTTTAGATGTGTATTTTGTGTTTGGTCTAAAACACAATCTAATGAGCATTGGGCAGCCTGTTCAAAAGGGGTATAGAGTCTACTTCAAAAACAAAGAATGTACTATTCTAGATAAATTTCCAAGTAATCAGCTTATTGCTAAAGTGCAAATGTCAAATAGTAAAATGTTTCCTCTAAAGATTAAGTTAGATTTGAATGTGGAATATGCTCAAACACAACCCATAATGAACCCACAAAAGAATAAAGAACAAGTTGCAGCAGTTACACAAACCATCTTTCAAGCAGAAATAAAAGATGAAAATTGGTTATGGCATCTAAGATTTGGGCATCTCAACTTTGCAGGTCTAAATTTGCTTCATAGGAAGAGTATGGTAAAGGGTTTGCCATTAATAGAGAAACTAGAAAGAGTATGTGAAGGATGCATCTTGGGAAAGCAACATAGAGAGACATTTCCAATAGGCAAGTCAATTAGATCAAAGGCACCTCTAGAGATTGTGCATTCAGATTTGTGTGGACCAATGAAAACACCTTCAATTGGTGGAAGATTCTACTTTTTGACATTCATTGATGACTATTCAAGGAAAACATGGGTCTACTTCCTAAGGCAAAAGAACGAAGTGTTTGATTTCTTCTGTCAATTCAAGGCTCTTGTTGAGAAGCAAAGTAGGTACTACATCAAAGCATTGAGAACATATAGAGGTGGTGAGTACATCTCAAATGAATTTCTAAATTTTTGCAAAGACCATGGGATTCATAAGCAATTCACAACCAGGTACACACCTCAAAAAAATAGGGTCCCTGAAAGGAAAAATAGAACAAGCATGGAAATGGCAAGAAGCATGTTGAAAGCAAAGCATTTGTCAAATGAATATTGGGCTGAAGCTCTAGTTTGTGCAACATACATTATGAATAGATGTCCAACCAAGAGTGTGAAGAATACAATTCTTGAAGAAGCATGGACAGGAAGAAAACATAGTGTTTCTCACATGAAAGTATTTGGATGTGTGGCATATGCACATGTGCTAGATGAGTTGAGAAGAAAGTTGGACAACAAGGGAGAAAAGTGTATATTTGTTGGTTATAGTGATGAATCCAAAGCATGCAAACTATACAATCCAATAACTAAGAAATTATAATCAGAAGAGATGTGCAATTCATAGAAGATGAAGCATCAGATGGAAGTTTGGAGAAAACAATCAATATTACAGCCAACTTACCACAAGAAGATAGAGAAGTTTTTATACCAGCAAGTACTCCATCAAATGTAACTCCTTCCACACCCATTCAAACTCAATAAAGTGGTCAACAAATGACACCATCATCAAGTGTAAGGATAGCCCCATGTATTCAAGCATCCACTCCTTCACATGTACAACAAACACCATCTACAAGTGGCAATCAAGGTGCAGGATCGTCAAGTCCACATTCCACAAGTTCTAGTGCAAGTGATATGTCAAATCCAACATTGGCAAGCTTAAGAAGACAAAAAAATAGAAGTTTAAGAGACATTTATGAGCAAAATGAAGGTGAGAACAATGCTGGTCTGATTTCTCTTTTTGTATTTTATTCACAAGTAGAAGATCCAATTCATTATGAAGATGCTATCAAACATGAAAAATGGATAAATGCAATGGATGATGAAATTGATGCAATTGAAAAGAATCAAACATGGGGGTTAAGAGTCTTCCAGAAGACAAGGATGTCATATGAGTGAAGTGGGTTTACAAAACCAAATTAGATGGAAATGGTGATGTACAAAAACATAAAGCAAGACTAGTGGCAAAAGGATATTCACAATAGCCCAGGGTTGATTACAATGAGACATTTGCTCCAGTAGCACATTTAGACACTGTGAGAACTATACTTTTCATAGCAGCTCAAAATAAATGGCCAGTTTACCAAATGGATGTGAAATCAGCCTTTTTGAATGGTTATCTTGAAGAAGTTTATGTGGAGTAGCCACCTGAGTATGAGATTTTGGGTTAAGAAAACAAAGTCTACAAACTGAAAAAGGCACTCTATGGACTCAATCAAGCCCCAAGAGCTTGGTATAGTAGAATTGACTCTTATCTTTTGCAAAATGGCTTCAATAGGTGCATCAGTGAGCCTACATTGTATACCAAGATGAATGAGCAAGGTGAGATAATAATTGTTTGCTTGTATGTTGATGATTTAATATTCACGGGTGATTTGGCAATTGATTTATTCAAAGGAGCTATGAAAAAGGAACTTGAAATGACTAATTTGGGTCTCATGAAGTATTTTCTTGGCATTGAGGTGAATCAAAATGATAACGGTACATTCATCTCCCAAACTAAGTATGCAAATGATATTTTAAAGAAGTTTAACATGGCAAATTGCAAATTAGCTCCAACACCAATTGTGACAGGGTTGAAATTAAGCAAGGATGACAAAGGAGCCAACATTGATCCAACTTTGTATAAAAGACTTGTTGGTAGCCTCATGTATTTAACAGCCACAAGGTCTGACATAATGTATGCAGTTAGTCTTATCTCAAGGTTCATGGAATCTCCAAAAGTTTCTCATTGGCAAGCAAGAAAAAGGATTCTCAGATATGTGAGTGGAAAAAGGAACTATGGCATTCAGTATTCAAGGTCAAATGAGTTCAAGTTGATAGGTTACACAGATAGTGATTGTGCAGGAAGCATAGATGATAGAAAAAGTACTTCTGGTTATGTTTTTCATTTTGGAATAGGTGTAGTTTCATGGGCTTCAAAGAAACAACCAATAGTCACTCTCTCATCAGCTGAAGCAGAGTATGTAGCAGCCATAGATGCATCATGTCAAGCAGTTTGGATGAGAAGAATGTTCAAAGAACTTAGGCAAGAACAAGAAGAGGCAACAAAGATCTATTGTGACAACAACTCAGCTATAGCATTGTCAAAGAATCCAGTTTTTCACAAGAGAAGTAAACATATAGACACACGGTATCACTTCATTAGAGAACTAATCAACAATGGAGAAATCTTTTTGTAATTTTGCAGGTTTGAAGATCAATGTACTAACATATTCACCAAGCCATTAGGGAAAGAAAGTTTTGTGTTTCAAAGAGATCGTTTGGGTATCAAAGAAGGCGGTAGTTGTGATTAAGGGCGAGTGTTGGAATGTAGTCTCAACTACCCATAATGAATGTAGCAGACAACACTATTTCCCATTAAATTCTGATGACTTTTGCATAGAAATGAATTGACCTCTGCTATCTCCATTCTGCTCTCTCCATACCTATTAAAATGCTCATTTACATTCTCTACAGTATGCTGTTAAGAAGTATGGTCCCCCTTTCTCCTGCGTATGGAAGAGAGTTGGATTTTGTCAAAGCAAAAAAATTTAGTCAAGTTAAGTTATAGCTGTGTTATTTTTTTCTTACGAGCCTGGCATAGAAAATTTGTAGGAGTTATGCTCTATTTATCATGTGTGCAGAGAGAAGTTCTACAGTATAAAAAAATACTCTATTTTTTTCTTTATGGAATGAGCTGTAGCTCACTATTTTTGAAATTTTTGTGTGAAAGGAAAGAGTAGAAGCTCTTGTTGAATCATATAACTATCTTGTAATAGGAAATATATTTGTTGTTTATCTTTGTGTTTTATCGCTAGTTATTTTTTGTCTCTGTTTTAGTCCTCTGCCTCTTACCTTCAAGGACGAGTGAAGCCTCCTCATTTATCATCACCCAAAGCTTTTCAACAACACGACCAAGCAAAGCAGATGTCATATTTATTTTTTTGAATAACTATTGAAAAACTGAAGCTCAGTACCCAGCTATTTTTCAATTGAAACCAACCAAAAAGAAGACCTAAACTGCAATGACTGTGAGTAAGCCAAGGAAATATGTAAATTTATAATAGTTAAGGTCAAAGTGGTTGGAAGCATCCTAGTCTCTACTTCAATTATTAAATTATTCTCCTTCCCTCTCTTCACAAGAAAGTGGTGCACTTCCCACAGCCCGCACGTTGTGTGCTGGTTATTTTTTCAATCTTTCAACCTGTAAATCTTTCCACCTGATCAGTCGACCCTGCTGCACAATTTGACTACTACATTTTGTGGAAGAATTCCTTGAAAATAGACAAGTTGGCAACATTTTGACCAACGTTTTACAACGTACATGCTGGTTAAGATTAGGTATAATGGCATAAAATAAAAGAATATAATGTAAGCCTTTGATCAAGACATTTTGTATAAATATGGCTAATAAAATAAATAAATATATTTTGATATATTCGGCATTCCAGGCTGGCCATTTGGACAGCTTCCCACCTTGAACATGAATATTGAATTATTCAATTAAAGGAATAGTATACTCGCATTGGATTGGTATGATTTTGTTCTTTTATATTACAAAGATTAAGAATAGCAGCACTTTTGAGGGCATTATTGAAAAGAAAATAAAGACTAAAGACAAGTGGCTTTTTCCATTTAATAATCCATAAAGATTACTGATATTTATAAAAATGTAGTGGCACAGTGGCACTACTATAATTTTTGTTTCTTGGTACTTTTATAATAGAAATAATTTATAATAATACAAGATAAGATGGAATGGCATCTTTGGTGATTATTCACCTACAACTTGGTTCATATTATCATTGACTTTGTTATAACTTTGTTTTTTTATTATGTCACTTCAAAATAAGGAAACAATAAATAAAGAATAAATACAAGATAAGATGTAATGACATCTTTCATGACTATTCACCTACAACTCCTTTCACACTATCATTGACTTTCTTATAATTTTGTTTTCTTATTATGTTACCTTAAAAATAAGGAAATAATAAATACAAGATAAGATGGAATGACATCTTTCTTGACTATTCACCTAGTATCTAGAACTTGGTTTACACTACCATTGACTTTCTTATTTAAAAATAAGGAAATAATAAATAAAGAATGATAAATAAAAACTATTTTTGTCATCTTAAGAATTTTAAGGATAAAAAATTATGATATTTATATTAGGGTTCAACTATGTAATTTTTGAGTTAAATTTTTTGATTTATATTTCATGATGATGATGTTTACAGGGGTGAAACATCAGGATTTCTGAAGAGGTTACTCATTCTACTACTACTTCAACTCAAACACATTTAACCATGGAGTTCCCCCAAGATTAAAACCACATAGCTTGCTACCCTATTTGTAGAACCTTCAAAAATTGTTGTGCCTTATGACCATTCATTATAGGGCCCCCTTTACCACCTACTTGTCAAAGGATGAAAACTTTTTAGCAAGCACTTTCTTCTTCTATTTTTTTAATTTACTTTGACTTATTTGACTTGAGTATAATAAATAATGTACAATTTAATATGTTTTTATGTTAAAGTTATCAAAATAACTTAAATTTACCTTCATACATTCTAAGGGTTTGAATCTAATCTATAGTTTAGCCCTTTATTATTTTGAAGAGCTTTTGCATGTAAATTTTAAATTCAAAATTGAGCTCAAACCATCCCCTTTTCTATTACCCATTATTTGTTGAGTTAAATACAAAAATATTCAAATTGTATGATAGGATGTTGTCTAAAACAACAAAGCCTAATTTATTGAGATCATCTAGACTTATCTATCAAGCATCCCTCACCTAATATAAAGGGCGTGACCACATAACAACATATTTGCACATTATTAGAACCTAACATCAACATGATTTGTATCATGTAGGAGAATTACATTATTGCTTAGCATGTCTTCAAATTTGTAACACCATTGAATCAAATCTAAGGGCTTGACTAACAAGAAGATATTCACATGGAAAATTCCAAAAGGTGTTGATCAACAATGTGACCAATGTTTCATTGCATGTCTAAACACCTTAGGCAAGTACATATCTAAAATGATGATAAAACTACATATATTCCATAGTACAAGGTTGAATATGTGCATCATAGATCAAATACATGCATCAGAGATTAAATCTATGCATCAGAAATCAAATTCACACATCAAAGATTGAACCCTTTCTAATTAGATACAACTAGTTTCTTCTACTTTTCAAAATATGTCAAATAACTCTTCCATCATAAATGAGCATGACTAGGCATCTTAAGACATGGAAATGAGATGGTTTTTTTTTTCCTCACACACATTATGACACATTAAAATAAACCTCCATTTATTAGATCCATGTGTATGGAAATAACTTTTTTACTTCTTTCAAAAGATTTAACTTCAAATTTTGTTTCAATTTTAAATTGTCTTTGTTCATATTTGACATAAATATTTTATCTCTTCCTCTTTTCAAAGAATATATGTAGTAGTTCAAGACATGAAATTTCCACAATCCATGTAAAGAATTGTTATGCTTTTGGTAGAAAGCTATGTGTATCCTTTTGCATCTATATATGTCTATCAACCTTGTGTTCATATTTTCTAATAGAAACATTTTGGTTAGAGCTCATACTATGTTGTTCATGGAGGATTGTTCTTGAACCATCTACCCTTGTTGTCAAATAATTTATCCTTTTTACTTTTTTATTTTGTTGCCCCGAGTTCTGTCTTTATCTATCCCTTGTGGTTTTCATAGACCTTATTCATCTATCTTTCCCCCTTAGATCAGTTTTACTTAGTCATTTTTCACAAGTTGGCAATCCTTTGTATCTGTGTCGCAAGTCAGCGGTTTCACAAGTTCATGAAGTACCCGACAAGCCAACTTCCCTTGTATTTTCAGTACTCTGAGTCTATGTTAAGTCTCTGTAAAAGGTCTTTCCCTTGTAGTCGGGAGGTCAGAGATTCTTTGAAGTTTTGAATCTTTGACTCCTAGTTCAAAAGTTCATATTTTACCCGACTCGCCGACTTCGCGTGGTGCCCTTTCTTAAAAAACCTTGGCTACATCGACATGTTGTATGGAGGAATGACACTTGTCATTGTGCATTCAATTTGAGGTACGTGCAGGCATAGTGGCACATTTATCAGAGGGAAAGTTGCGGCATGCATTTATGATTTCTAATGATTAACTCGCCACCAATATTTAATGAGAAATTTATGAGAAGTGACTTGAAGGTCAGGTAAGGTGGTATTATGAGCAGAAGGATGTGTTGCAGTGGGATGAACAACTAGTTCGATGCATGCAAAATTTCAACTCAATTATATTCTCACAGGTTAGTAAAGCTGGTAACTTTTCCTTCTCTATAAAGACCTCATATCTTCTCAGAGAAGTTATACATTTCTGTTTCCCATGAATATATGTAAGGAATTTTCTGTGAGTGTTTTGCCTCATTCCCTGCTATCCGCATACATCTCTGAGTCTCTCGTCTACTGGTTTCTGGAGAATACAGAAAAGAAATTTAAGTTTCAAGGGGCTCCCGCAGCCTCTATTATAGAAAATGGTCTAGCTGGAGTGAAGGATATGAATTTGGGCCATGTTGATTTAAATGATTTTTGGGGAAGAATACAGTCCGAGAAAAGAACCCCTTTAGCAGGGAAAATTGTCAGCGGCGGTTTGCATAAAGTGGATGGCTTTACTCTTGCCATGGCCTGTCCTAAGTTAATGGTTGCATGTACAAATGGTTATTTTGCTGACTCTCAGGAGATAAAGTCTCCCAATGGTACTGTGGTGGCTAAAATCGATTCTAAGTCTGTTGCTCTAGCTTTGGACTAGAAGAATACGAAGGTGACGATGATGTTTCTGTGTCCTCAACCTAGAATTTCTATAATGAAAAGGACTGGTGTCATACCTGTGTTGCCAAGCATTGGTTAGAGGAAGAAAAGACTGGGAAGTCTTGACTGCCTGCTAACTTGAAAAGAGACCATTTCAAGGAGGAAATATTAGATATGGTAGCTTTACTAAACAAAGTGATTGGCAGTCCTAAGTTAGATGTTTTTGAATTCTAGATGTGCAGGTTTGTCCTATTAATTTGTGGAGATCACCAAATTGATTGGCTAAAGATCATCAGTAATTGCCTATATGAACAGTTGGTGAACTTCACAAGAAGTACAAACTTCCATATGTGTTCTCAGTTGGTCTACATCTTAGCTTAGAAAGAGGCTGCCTAGCTGAGTTTAAGGACTTAGAGAAGTTATTCGGTGAGCATGCCTGTGTATCAAATCTTCCCTTAGTTACAAAGAAATGAGGGTATGAAAGATTTCTATCTTGTGAATGATACATTTTCTATGATGTTAGCTAAAAGAATTGATGGCTCAATAGAGAGGAGATTTTCCATAGAAGCCTTTTCATTGGTCACAAAATTTGGAAGTGTCTATATTCAGTTTGACCGCTTCTCTTATTTGAGGATTGGGGGTTATGAAGATGCCCCATTAAAATTGGCTCGGTACCCCTCCAACTATTTGGTGTTACTGGAAGTTTGTCACCAGATAGATGTGGTTAATGTCAAGTATCAAGCAATGAAAAAAAAAGGGTATTCATTTCCTGTTTCTTTGTCCTTCTATTCCTGCAAAAATAATGAAAGTGCTCGAAATGTGGAAAAACTACTGTCTAAGTTCAGTCTTCATAGTTTGTCTCCTCATGCAGCATTTGAGAGTAAGAATTTTATAAAAGAACATATGCACGTAGGTGGTTCTTATTTACACATTGATCAGCCTGAAGATTTTTGGGAGGACTGTGTTGACGAGAGAGAGGTTCAGAAAAGAAAGTTGATGAGATTGACTGTTGATCAAGTCTGTGCTTTCAAGCTGAGTATTTAGGTCCCAAATATGATTGATGATTTTTCAAATCTTCTGAGTGAAGAGTATAGTAAAGTGTCTAGAGATTCCCTGCCTCCGCTAGATTGGTCGGTGACAGAAGTCACAGATATCATGTTACTGTCATTTAATGTTTTAAGGAGAACTGAAAAGTGGTTGTAAGCAAAGTCCAAAGAGTGAGCTAGCCCATAAACAACTAAAGACTCATTCTCTCAAAATCAAGCTAGGTCCTGGACTGCCACCTCACATAGAAGAACACCCAGTTCAGACCCAACTTTGCAGAGAGTTGGTTTGCAACCAAATGGCGATGGTGAAGGTCCACCTAAGGAACTTGGCAATTTGAAAACCACCTGTGAACAAGATGTTCAAGTCACAAAAAGAAATACCAGATCAATAGCCTTATCATCTAAGGTCGATCATGTACCCTTATCAAACAATTAGGCAAGTGATTCTGATTCTTTTATCTTCTCACAATTGGGAGATAATTTATTGCATTCATTACTTAGTCCACCTAATTCCCCACAACAAAAAGAGATGTCTATGCAAAATCTTCATCTTGCCAAAATGGTGGTTACTACTAATGCTGTCAACGCACCAGTCTCATCTCCTAACTGGTTAAAGAAGGTAGTTCAAAAGAAGAAAAGATGTATTGTCCCACCCAATGATGGTATTGATACTATTGCCAGTCTATTGCAAATGGTTCCAAAACCTAAACGTGCAAAAAGAATGTCCAAGATGGTGATTGATGCTACCTCAGGAAATCAATTTTTAGAAATTACAGACTCGCTAGTAGAGAAGAATGAAGATGAAATAACTGAGGCTGATTTCAGAGTAAGTCAGGTGGATCTAGGACCATCAACCACCGAAGGTGATCTATAACTATGCACTTTTCAGTGGGCAACATTTCTAGAAGAGTGAAAGATTTGCAGGATGAAAATTTAAATTTGTTGGTACATGTAAGTTCTTTGTCTTCCTTCACCAATTCAATTTCTAAGATAGTCACCCCTTTAGTTGGAACTTCTTCTACTATTAAGATTCCCACTCTCGACCCAAATCTACAAAAAATTAAAATTTCTTTGTCTTTGAGGCAAGCTATAGAGCAATGGACTGAAAAGATCATATTTGATGGTCTTATATTTATTGAAGAAGTAGTTAAATTGTTTGATTCTATTCATGCTAAGAGAGAATTTTTAATAGTGGAATTTGAGAAAGTCTGAAGCGATCACTATACTTTGAGTATACTTTCCAAGGAAGTACGTGAGATTGCTAGCATGGACCCTGGCATCCTGACGGCTGAAGAGATCATAGGTGATCCCAAAGAATTAGATACTAATGTGTGGGTTGATACATTGGAATGGAAGATTTGTGTGTTCACAGTGACTAAGGAAGAAATAGGAAAGGTAGTGTTAATTTATTATAAGTAGATGATGAGAATGAAAAGAGAGTTTGCTGCTTTGGATATAGAAGCTAACAGGTCTAATGATGAAAAACTTCTAGACATCAAGGTAATCAAACAAAATTTCAAGAAAGTGGTGAAAGAGGATATACAAAACTACAATGCTATTATAAGGGAATCATTGGGCAGAATTTCTAAAATGGTAGCCTACATTAACACTTGCAAAAATCGCATTGAGGAGATACATTGAAAGGTGACTAACCTTGACAGGACTATTATGAAGAAGAAGCACCAAATCAGCATGACTGGATCTCCACCTAGGATGGTATTAACATCAATTATCAATAAATATAGAACATATAAAGCCAGGTTATGAGAATAGGTACCTCAAGTGGCGCAAAGTGTCAATAAGGAAGGCAAACAGTCAAGGGAAGACGAAGAGATGGACGAGGTGGATGATGGCGATGCAAACTTGAAAATCTTGAATTAACTTAGTATTTTTATATTGGCAAGTTATCTTTTATTTGCTCAAAAACTATTGGCCCCTTTATTATTGTTTAAAAACAATCTTTAATTGGTTGTTTCAAGAAGCTATTATGGTTTTTCTGGATGGTTATGTTTTGGCTTAGCTATATATTTTGAATGGCTAGTCGAACTAAGGACTCTTCTTTTTTTGGTAAAAATTTTGGTTTTTCTCTAGGAAGGGTGATAACAATAGTATGTTTCTGACTTCTATGATATATGAAATATATTTAATATGATGGAGTTTCGAATGATTATGGACTTTGCTATGATCATTTGGAATTATGTTCTTCCTATGTTGAATATTGTTCTATTGATGTTAATGGTGTTCATATATTATGGTGGTTGTATGTTATTGATTCTTGCTCACTGCTTTGAGTAATTTATCTGATGGTATTTTATCTTAAGGTGGTGATGTCATATGTATGTTTAATGTTCTAAAATGCTCTATTGTGATTAGAAGTCTGAACTTCTCTTGTTAGTGCTAGAATTATAGATTCATCTTTATAGCTTTCTGGTCAAAAGATTTGGTGTTATCTTGCTTTCTGGTTAAAAGCAACCTCAAGTTTACATTCCTCACAACATCTATAGAAGGTAGATGTGCCTTGTTAAATAAGCATAGAGCCCATGTAAAATACCAATATATCAGGCTCAACTGTTGATACATTTGTCACTTGTTTGGGCGTGAGTATATAGAGTTAGGTGACAAATCTGTTAACCAACAAATTTTTGGCGACTCTACTAGGGAAAAACTAATTTAGAATTTATTATATCATCTTTGTGAGTTGCTTAGTTGGATTTTATCATTCTTCATGGAAGACGTGCACCAGTTTTACAGCCTAACATTGATTGGCTAGTAGGAGACCAAGAAGACATTGTTACTGGCCTTAGGCTTGTTGCTTGGAAAACTAGAAGAAGTAACCAACAGTATCACCAAGTTAATGAAGTGCTAGAAGAAGAGGAAGAACTTGGTGAGATTATAGAAGAAAATGAACGTCTTTTTGCTGATATGTAGGACTTAATTTTCATAAGACTAGCTGTTCTTGCACCAAGGAGAGTAGAGCCTCAGCAAGTTAGAGTGGTTCCTGAAAATAGACTAAGAAACCCTACTGCTAGACCAGGGAATCAAAATCCTGCTAGACCAGTTCCTCCTCACAATAACTAGTAAGTGGTTTGGTGACTCTAATTAATTGTTTTACATATCTGTAGAAGTGTGACACAAAAAGATATACACGAGGGGATAGAAAAAAGGGCATAGCTAATATTGATTTTGATTTGCTCCAATCTTTTCAAACTTTGCTCCTTATCCTCCCACAAGAAAAATCAAATTCTTGAGCAGGACATCTTCTCCTCCTTCCACAAGAAGTGTTGCTGGTTCATCTTGCCAAAGTTTGATCTTACACAGTATTGTCTTACCCTTACAAGTAAATTGTCTTCCTCAGAATATGACCCATCCATAACCTCCACCTGTTCCATGGGACACAGCCATTGGACCTCTTAACCTTGGTGCTAACCTGCATGATCTTCAAAGAGGGTCTAGTAAAATCTTGCCTAAATTTAAAGGTGATGACAAGGTTACCCTTGAAGAGCATATCAATGCCTTCTTTGATGCATGTTCTATCCTGGGTGTCCAACATGAAGACGTATCTGTTAGGCTATTTATCAAATCTCTTGCTGACTCAGCTACTGAATGGTTTTACCACCTTCCTAATGCTTCTATTAATGACTGGGCTACAATGAGATAAAGATTTGAGGAAAGATTTAAAACTACCGATAATGAACATACACTGGTAGCCCAATTGTCCACTATGAAGAAGGAGATTCAAGAGCAGATGAAGGAATATGTAGCTAAGTTCAATAGACTAGCCAATAGAATTCTTGCAAATGTTAGGCTTGGAGATGGGTTAATGATGTGTTTCTTCATCAATTCACTTCCACCAGATGTTAGTTATGCCATTAAAAGACAAGGAGTCCCTAACTCGGCTGCCAGACAATCATTGGTTGTAACTATGGAAGATGATTTGATTACTGCAAGAAAATAGAAGAGAGAGTTACAAATTAGAAAGGCTGCAGTTGCCAATCCTACTAATCCTATCATTCAGAGAGTGGTCAATGATATTATCACTCTGAAATGTCAGATGCCTAAGAGCCCTATGTAGAATCCTCAAGGAGGCTATAATAGAACGTTACAATTGCTCGGCCCTAATCAAAAGTTAGCTATTAAAGGACGTTTGGCCAGCAAGAGTAATCATATGATTTGCAATTTTCATCTCACATCCAACCATGATGGAGCCTCCTATCCTGAGATGGTGTGGTTTATGCAAATGTTGTCCATGAATGAACACGCTGAAGAACCATTAGTAGAAGAACCTCCCACACCTAGCGATGCTGGTGTGAATTTCTTTGAATATGAATTAGATGAAGAGAATGGAGCAGATATGTATACCGAAGTGGACAATTCTAACTATGCAGTGTTTACTCAAGGCCAACAAACATAGAGAGGTCAGAACACTCTAGGGCAATCCAACAGTTCCACTTCTGCCCCTAAGTATATCTTGACAAGACAAAATAATGCTAAGAAAGCTAAGGAGGTGTCAACCAAGAATGCAACCACTGAGGTACCATCTACTTCACCTCCTAAAACTCATGTCTCAAGTTCATTTGATATTGTAGAATCATGCAAGAATACTAAGATTGAAATTTCCCAAGATGAGTATTTGAGACTTAACCCATCTGAACTTGATAGACTGGTCAGATACATTAGACAGGACCCTTCCCCTTCTCATTGTAATGTTCAAAAATCCAGTGATGCCAAAGCACATGTAAAAAACCAAAATTGTTCAAACTCTAGTGCTCAAGACATTGGTTCCCAAAATCCTTTTAGCAAGCTGGAGCCCTTTTATATTTCCCTCTATATTGTTGGTTTTAAACTCAATAATTGTGTTATTGATTTTGGGGCCTTAGAGAATGTTATGCATGCACAAGTTGCCAAAGCTTTGGGATTGTCTTATACGCCTTCACATGGCAAATGTTTTTCAATTGATGGTTCTCTAGTGCCTATCCTGGGTTAGATTAAAGATGCCCAAACTGCCTTAGTTGCCTTCCCAAAATAAAAGATTGAAATTGACTATCCTTGTGGCTGACATACCCGCCAGTTATGGGATGCTCTTAAGTCATAGTTTCTGTAAGGACCTAGGAGGGGAAATTCAAATGGATTGGTCACATGCTCTGATACCTATGGATGTGAAGAAAGTTTAGCTTAATCCTAAACCTAAAGCTAAGTTCACTGTGCTCAAATCTGGAGATCCTAGAGCAGACATTTTATTTGTGGAAACTAGACTGGGCACTTACATGTGTACATCTACTGAAGATGAGAATATGAATCTAATCAATCCTGATCTAATTGATGAGTTATGGACTCTAGAGTTTGATGGTAGTTGTTCTACCGCGGGATCTAGGGAAGGGGTTGTTTTGATTTCACCGGATGGTTACTCCTTCCCTTTTATTTTCAAACTGGAGTTTGAGAATACAAATAACACATCCGAGTATGACGCCTTGCTATTGGTCCTAGAATTGGCCAAAGAAAGGGGCATAAAGCAGTTGAAAGTTAAAGGAGATGTCAAACTAATTGTTAAGCAGGTGAGAAAGATGTACATAGTCAAAAATGGTAGATTGAGGCATTATTGTAATAGGGTATGAGATTGCATTGAAGAATTTGATGCTTTTTCCATAGAAGCAATACCTAGAGAGCAGAATTCTAGAGCTAACTCTTTAGCTGTTTCAGCATCCCTTCTACTGCCACATCCAAACTTTAAAGACAAACCATATAGGATTGAAGTGTTGTATAGACCCAATGTTCCTGATAATGTTAATCACTAGCAAGTTTTCAATTCTGATTAGCAAATTATTTCATTTCTTGAAAAGGCCAAATCTTTTGCCAGTATGTTTTTCAAAGGCAGTAATGATGACTATAACAATGTCCTAGAGGAAGAAATGAAAACCCCTGATAGTTCGAGCTTAGAAATGATTCAACTAAAGGGAAATAAGATCCCTAAAGGACTGGTTTCTCTTGAAAATCTTTTTAACATACATGATCTGTACCTCAAAAGGAAGAATAAAATTTCAATAACAACTTCAGCTAATTATGATAAGGTGAATATTGGTATAGAAGTTGATCCAAAGATTGTTTGTATTGGTAAGTGTTGTTCTAAAGATGAAAAAGAACGTTTGATCTCTCTTCTTACTAGATACAAAGATGTCTTTGCTTAGTGTTATGCTGATCTTAATATATTCAGGAATGGAGAAAGGTAGCATCATATCCCCTTGAAGCCTAGCACCATACCTTTCAGGCAAAAATAGAGGACTTATAACCCAAAAATAGTTGAAGCTATCTTCAATGAAATCAACAAAATGTTGAAGGCAAAAATTATCTACCCTATTCACCACTCTACTTGGGTGGTAAATATTGTCCCTGTTAGAAAGAAGAATGGAGAGATTCAAATTTGTATAGATTTCAAGAATTTGAACCAAGCCTGCCTAAAAGATAATTATCCCTTGCCAGTTATGGACCATATTTTATAGACTGTGTTCGGTTCAGAGATGATGTCCATGCTTGATGGGTTCTCAGGATATAACCAAATTGAGGTAGCCTAAGAGGATCAGCATAAAACAGCTTTCACTACCCCCATTGGTGTATTTGCATATAACAAGATGTCTTTTGGTCTCATAAATGTTGCAGCCACATTTCATAGAGCAATGGATTTAACTTTCGGCGATTTGAAAAATAAAATCATTGTAGTGTATCTTGATGACCTGACAGTTTTCTCAAAAAGGAGTTCTAATCACTTACATGACTTAGAGGTGGTTTTACAATGGTGCAGAGAGAATGTTATCTCCCTAAATCCTAAGAAGTCAAACTTTGTGGTCACTAAAGGAAAGCTATTGGGTCACATTGTCTCAAAGGATGGGATAAAGATCAATCCATAAAGAGTCAAGGCTATTCAGCAGCTAAGCCTACCTGCAACTAAGAATAACATGAGGTCCTTTTTCAGTTAGGTAAATTTTCTGAGAAGATTTGTCCCTGGTTTCAGTGAGCTAACCAAACACGTTGTATAAATGATGAGAAATAATCTTGTCTTTAGTTGGAATGTTGAAGGGACAAGGGCATTTGATGACATTAAAAGAACCATTGCTAATTCACCCACACTTGTGCACCTTGGCTTCTAGAAAGATTTTATTGTCTATTGTTACGCCTCTAAACATACTTTATCAACTATCCTATTACAGAAGAATGGACAAGGAATTGAAGCTCCCATTTCTTTCATGAGTGTGTCATTGAAAAACTATGAGCTTAAATACTCTACTCTCAAGAATCATGCATATGTAGTGGTGAAGGCATTGAAGAGTTTCAGGTTTTATGTCTTTGCTTGGTGTTATGCTGATCTTAAGATATTTAGAAATGGAGAAAGGCAGTATCATATCCCCTTGAAGCCTGGCACTGTACCTTTAAGGCAAAAATAGAGGACTTATAACCCAAAAATAGCCGAAGCTATCTTCAATGAAATCAACAAAATGCTAAAGGCAAAAATTATCTACCCTATTCACCACTCTACTTGGGTGGTAAATATTGTGCCTGTTAGAAAGAAGAATGGAGAGATTCAGATTTGTGTAGATTTCAGGAATTTGAACCAAGCCTGCCTAAGTAATGGCCAGATGTAGTCTAGCAACAAAAATCTCATCTCTACTATTAAAAAAGATAGTTGAGGAGAATCAGAAAGGATGGCATAAACATTTATATGATGCTCTTTTGGCCTATAGGATAACATATAAAAGAGTGATTACCATATCCCCTTTCCAGCTTGTCTATGGTATTGACAGTACAATTCGTATTCCCTTGGAACTGTCTGCATTAAATCTGTAAAAGGCAATTGAAGATGAACAATTTCAGTCGGCCCTAGAAAAGAGAATCTTGTACTTACAAGAGCTAGAGGACCAAAGAGAAGTTGTTGTGGATAGGATTGCCAAACATCAACAGACTATGAAGAACGTTTTTGACAAAAAGGCTAAGCAAAGGACTTCTATAGTGGGAGATGTTGTACTCTTATGGGATCAGAGAAGAGAACCAAAAGGTGCACACAGGAAGTTTGATTCTTTATGGAAATGCCCCTTCAAGATTAGGGAAGTTGTGGGAAAAAATACTTTTCTATTGGCATATCCTAATGGAACACTGTTATCTCTTTCCTATAATGGGCAAGATTTGAAATTATGCAATTGGTAGGGTTTCTGGGTCTAATCCTGTACCATAGTTTCTTTCCCCCCTTCTTTTTCTTCCGATTCTTTGTGTGTCATTTCATTTTTGGTGTGACTCTATCACCCTTGGAATAAGGCTCATTGGCCATGTTTCGTCTGAGTTCTCTGCATCCTCCAGAGTCCTTGTCACCAATTAGAGCTAGTTGTTTCCCCAAGTTCTATCTTTGTCTATCCCTTGTGGTTTTCATAGACCTTATTCATCTATCTTTCCCCCTCGGGTCAGTTTTACTTAGTCATTTTTCGCAAGTTGGCAATCCTTTGTATCTGTGTTGCAAGTCGGCGGGTTCACAAGTTCATGAAGTACCCGACGAGCTGACTTACCTTGTATTTTCAGTACTCTGAGTCTGTGTTAAGTCTCCGTAAAGGGTCTTTCCCTTGTAGTTAGGAGGTCGAAGATTCTTTGAAGTTTTGAATGTTTGACTCCTATTTCAAAATTTCATATTTTACCTGACTCGCTGACTTCGTATGGCGCCCTTTCTTAAAAAGCCTTGGCTGCGCTGGCATGTTGTACGGAGGAATGACACTTGTCATTGTACATTCAATTTGAGGTATGTGTGGGCATAGTGGCACATTTATTAGAGGGAAAGTTGAGGCATGCATTTATGATTTCTAATGATAAACTCGCCACCAATTTTTAATGAGAAATTTATGAGAAGTGACTTGAAGGTCGGGTAAGGTGGTATTATGAACTGAAGGATGTGTTGTAGTGGGATGAACAACTAGTTCAATGCATTTAAAATTTCAACTCAATTATATTCTCACAAGTTAATAAAGCTGGTAACTTTTCCTTCTCTATAAAGACCTCATATCTTCTCGAAGAAGTTATACATTTCTGTTTCCCATGAATATATGTAAGGAATTTTGTGTGAGTGTTTTGCCTCATTCCATGCTATTTGCATACATCTTTGAGTCTCTTGTCTATTGGTTTCTAGAGAATACAAAAATTAAATTTAAGTTTCAAGGGGCTCCCATAGCCTCTATTATAGAAAATGGTCTAGCTGGAGTGAAGGATACGAATTTGGGCCATGTTGATTTAAATGATTTTTGGGGAAGAATACAATCTAAGAAAAGAACCCCTTTAGTATGGAAAATTGTCAGTAGTGGTTTACATAAAGCGGGTGGCTTTCCTCTTGTCGTGCCCTGTCTTGAGTTAATGGTTGCATTTGCAAATGGTTATTTTCCTAACTCTTAGGAGATAAAGACTCCCAATGGTACTATAAAATTGATTCTAAGTCTGTTGCTCTGGCTTTGGACTTAGAAGAATACGAAGGTGACAATGATGTTTCTATGTCCTCGGCCTGGAATTTCTACAATGAAAAGAAGCACTAGTGTCGCCAAGCATTAGTTGGAGGAAGAAAAGACTAGGAAGTCTCGACTGCTGCTAACTAAAAAAGAGGCCATTTCAAGGAGGAAATCTTAGATATGATAACTCTGCTGAATAGAGTGATTGGTAGTCCTGAGTGAGATGATTTTGAATTTTGGATGTGCAGGTTTATCCTATTAGTTTGTGGAGATCACCAAATTGATTGGCCAAAGATCATCAATAATTTCCTACATGAACAGTTGGTGAACTTCACATGAAGCACAAACTTCCATATGTGTTCTCAGCTAGTCTACATCTTAGCTCGGAAAGAGGGTACTTGGCCTGGTTTAAGGACCTAGAGAAGTTCTTCAGCAAGCATGCATGTGTATCAAATCTTCCCTCAATTGCAAAGAAATGAAGGTATGAAAGATTTCCATCGTGTGAATGATGCATTTTCTATGATGTTAGCTAAAAGAATTGATAGCTCAATAGAGAGGAGATTTTCTGTAGAAGCCTTTTCATTTGTCACAAAATTTGGAAGTGTCTATGTTCAATTTGACCGCTTCTCTTATTTGAGGATTAGGGGTTATGAAGATGCCCCATTAAAATTGCCTCGGTACCCCTCCGACTATTTGGTGTTACTAGAAGTTTGTCGCCAAATAACTATGGTTAATGTCAAGTATTAGGCAATGAAAAAGAAAGGGTATTCATTTCCTATGCCTTTGTCCTTCTATTCCTACAAAAATAATGAAAGTGCCCAAAATGTGGAAATATTGCTGTCTAAGTTCAGTCTTCATAGTTTGTCTCCTCGCGCAGCATTTGATAGTAAGAATTTTATAAAAAGAACATATGCATGCAGGTGGTTCTTATTTACACATTCCTCAGCTTGAAGATTTTTGGGAGGACTGTGTTGATGAGAGAGAGGTTCAGAAAAGAAAGTTGATGAGGCTAGCTGTTGATCAAGTCCATGCTTTCAAGATGAGTATTCAGGTCCCAATATGATTGATGATTTTTTAGATCTTTCAAGTGAAGAGTATAGTAAAGTGTCTGGAGATCCCCTGCCTCTACTAGATTGGTCAGTGAGAGAAGTCACAGATATCATGTTACTGTCATTTCATGTTTTAAGGAGAACTGAAAAGTAGTTGCAAGCAAAGTCCAAAGAGTGCGCTAGCTCGTCGACACCTAAAGACTCAGCTTCTCAAAATCAAGCCAAGTCCCAGTTTGCCACCTCACATAGAAGAACACCAAGTTTGGACCCGGCTTTACAGAGTTGGTTTGCAACCAAATGGTGATGGTGAAGGTCCACCTGAGGAACTTGGCAAGTTGAAAACTACCTGTGAACAAGATGTTCAAGTCACAAAAATAAATACTAGATCGACAGCCTTATCATCTAAGGCTAATCATGTGCCCTTATCAAACAATCAAGCAAGTGATTTTGATTCTTTTATCTTCTCACAATTGGGAGATAATTTATTGCATTCACTACTTAGTCCACCTAATTCCCCACAACAAAAAGAGATGTCTATGCAAAATCTTCATCCTGCCCAAATGGTGGTTACTACTGATGCTATCAATGCACCAATCTCATCTCCTTACTGGTTAAAGAAGGTAGTTCAAAAGAAGAAAAGATGTACTGTCCCACCCAATGATGGTATTGATACTATTTCCAGTCTATTGCAAATGGCTTCAAAACCTAAACGTGCAAAAAGAATTCCAGGATGGTGACTGATGCCACCTCGGGAAATCAATTTTCTGAAATTAAAGACCCGCTAGTAGAGAAAAACAAAGACAAAATAACTGAGGCTGATTTCAGAGTAAGTCAAGTGGATCTAGGACCATCAACCCCCAAAGGTGATCTATACCACATGCACTTTTCAGTGGGCAACATTTCTAAAAGAGTGAAAGATTTGTAGGATGAAAATTCAAAGGTTTTGGCACATGTAAGTTCTTTGTCTTCCTTCACCAATTCAATTTCCGAGATAGTCACCCCTTCAGTTGGAACTTCTTCTACTATTAAGATTCCCACTCTTGACCCAAATCTACTTCAACAAATTAAAACTTCTTTGTCTCTGAGGCAAGCTATGGAACAATGGACTAAAAAGATCATATTTGATGGTCTTATATTTATTGAAGTAGTCAAATTTTTTTATTCTATTCATGCTAAGAGAGAAGTTTTAATAGTGGAATTTGAGAAAGTCTAAAGTGATCACCATACTTTGAGTATACTTTCCAAGGAAGTACGTGAGATTTCTAACATGGACCCTGGTAGCCTGATGGCTGAAGAGATCATAGATGATCTGAAATAATTAGATACTGATGTGTGGGCTGATGCATTGGAATGGAAGATTTGTGTGTTCGCAGCGACTGAGGAAGAAATAGGAAAGGCAATGGCAATTTATTATAAGGAGATGATGAGAATCAAAAGAGACTTTGTTGATCTGGATATAGAAGCTAACAGGTCTGATGATGAAAAACTGCTAGACATCAAGGTAATCAAACAAAATTTCAAGAAAGTGTGAAAGAGGATATAATAAACTACAATGCTATTACTAGGGAATCATTGGGCAGACTTTCTAAAATGGCAGCGTACATTAACACTTGGAAAAATGGCATTGAGAAGATATGTTGAAAGGTGACTGACCTTGATAGGACTATTATGAAGAAGAAGCAACGAATTAGCATGACCGGATCTCCACCTGGTATGGTATTAACCCCAGTCATCAATAAATACAGAACATATAAAGCCAGGTTACAAGCACAGGTACCTCAAGTGGGGCAAAGTGTCAATAAGGAAGGCAAACAGTTGAGGTAAGATGAAGAGATGGACGAGTTGGACGATGGCGACGCAGACTTGCAAATCTTGAATTAGCTTAGTATTTTTATATTGGCAAGTTATCTTTTATTTTCTCAAAAACTATTGGCTCTGGAGGGCCCCTTTATTATTGTTTAAAAATAATCTTTAATCTGCTATTTCAAGAAGCTGTTATGGTTTTTCTAGATGGTTATGTTTTGGCTTAGCTATATATTTTGAATGGCTAGTCGAACTGAAGACTCTTCTTTTTTTGGTAAAAATTTTGGTTTTTCTCTGGGAAGGGTGATAACAATAGTCTATTTCTGACTTCTATGATATATGAAATATAGTTAATACAGTGGAGTTTCAGATGATTATGGACTTTGTGCTGCGATTATTTGGAATTGTATTCTTCCTATGTTGAATATTATTCTGCTGATGTTAATGGTGTTCATATATTATGGTGGTTGTATGTTATCAATTCTCGCTCACTACTTTAAGTAATTTATCTGTTGGTATTTTATCTTAAGGTGGTGATTTCATATGTACATATAATGTTCTAAAATACTCTGTTGTGATTGGAAGTCTATGAACTTCTCTTGTTGGTGCTAGAATTATAGATTCACCTTTACAGCTTTCTGGTCAAAAGCTTTGCCTTTATCTTGCTTTCTAGTTAAAAGCAACCTGAAGTTTACATTCCTCAAAACATTTGTAGAAGGTAGCTACACCTTGTTAAATAAGCAGAGAGCCCATGTAAAATACCAATATATCGGGCTCAAAGTTGTTGATTACATTTGTCACTTGTCCAGGCGTGAGTATATAGAGTTAGGTGACAAATCTGATAACCAACAAATTCATGTCTTACTTTTCATCACCCTTTCCACATTTTCTTCTAGGAAATCTACTCATTCATTCAAAGCATTCAAATTTTCCACTTTCACATATATATTCCACTTCTAGGTAGAGATTTCTAGGTTGAAAGGATTGAATATTGTGTGAGACAAAGAAAATACAATGTTGGAACAACTTGTATAAATTCAATTCAAAACACTATATTTTTATCTTTGAAAAATCTAAGGGAATAAAAAACTACTTGGAAGTGGAAATTACACATCTACTAAATCACATTACCTCAGAAAAATAAATTACTTCTTTGAAAAATCTTATTATTAATATCAAGTTGTCAATCCTTTTTATAGTTGAATTCCCTCAATTTGATTATGTTAGAAAAATCTCACAATCCTTTAATAATGTAATTTCCCTCTCCATGTCTTCTTATAAGTGGTGGAAGATCCTAAGTATGCACTGAAAGAACTTCTTGACCAAAATTGAAGAGACATGATCAAAATAATCACTTCATATTTTGGTGTCAATAATTCAAACAAAACTATTCCTTTAAATAGATTAATGGTTATGTTGCTACGACAATAGTTACAAAACTATAGATACAATGCAACTAATAGTTTGAAAACACCCTTGACAAAATTGGTGGTTTCACTCTATTGGTTCTTGGGGTATTTTTAGAGAAAATATTTTCCATGGGTATATATAATGTCTCATATTGTAGCATACTATGTCCAATATAATAAATTTAATAATCTTTATCATTTTTATCATGATGTGGTAAAAGGTCACTAATGAAGGAATGAATAAAGGCCTTGCATGAATAGCTAGCATAGGGATAGGTGGATGCAAAAAAAATCCTTAATTTCATTAAAAAAATTTTGGAAGTCATTGTTCAATTCAAACTTGACTGTCTTTTTAAGTAATCATGTAAATGGTAGGGATATTGTCAAAGAGCCATGCCATAAATCATCTTATAACTTGGATTTGTAAAATTCTTAGTTGACATGTCTTTTTTAATTGAGGCCTATTAATAATGACTTCAATCCTTTGAGTATCCATTTCAATGCCAAATCAAAATAAAATGGACGCCATCAATCACCTGTTTTCAACACCAAAAATATATTTATTAGGATTGAGATATACTTGGTAGTGCCTCATGTTGAAAGATTATTCATAAATAAGTGATATGATCCACTTTCATTTGGATTTTCCAAGTATGTCTTGGCATAATATTTGAGAATATTATGCATTAAATAATAGAATATTAATGTCATCTCACATTGATAGGTTGCCCAACATTTTTAAGACCAAAAAGCATGACAAAATGGAAAAAAAATCTCTAAGAATTGGTAAAAATAGTTTTATTAAATAGTCTTTGGGATTGATAAGTGTTTGACAATATCACAAAAATCCATCCATGAAATAAATAATTTCATATCTTTTAATGGAATAAATCATCATATCAATGTTAGGTATCTAGGAAAATCATCATTGTTTAAATCTCTAAAGTCAATGGAGATGTGTATGTGACTATTAGGTTTTGCAAGAAGAATTATGGAAGAAATCCGAGATGAATAATCAATGGGCCATATAAACTAAGTATAAGTCTAGCTTTAAACATCTTTTCTAGATCTTTTCTTTGACCATCAAAGTGACATATGATGTATCTTAAAAATTTCTTTCCTAACAAGTTTGTATTTATGATGTAGAACAATGTTGTTAATCATTATGTTGTCATTGGTACTTCACATATTCTCATAAGGCTAAGTTAATAGTTCACTAAATTCATGCAAGAGTTATATAATCAACATGCCTGCTATGGGATAGACACCCACCAATGTTCAAATTTAACTTCATTTAGCTTTTCATCTCTACATCAATAGTATCTTCAAATACAAGTGTACTTAAATCTTCAATAAATTGAATTTTGGATAATTAATCTAGTAATTCTTTAGTGAGTTTAGAATCATCATGAGGACCTAAAGTTCCCAAAAAAAAAAAAGCTTGTTTGAATGAACTACAAAGGGAACCCTCAATTGTGATTGAAAATGGATAAATCAACTTAAACAAACTCTCTCACAATAATTCTTAATTAGATAATAAATACACTTGAGGAGGAGTGTGAAATCTCACATCTCCTAGAGGAACAATCTCAACTTACTAATAATGATGGACTAACCACATTTTTAACCTATGATTAGAAAAAAAAAAATTATTGCTATGACTCAAGTTATAACTAATTATGTGTATAAGTGTGTTTTCCTAATAAATTGGATGGACTAACCACATTTTTAACCTATGATTAAAAAAAATATATATTGCTATGACTCAAGTTATAACTAATTATGTGTGTATAAGTATGTTTTCCTAACAAATTGGATATAAGTGAAGATGGTGTTTACATTGTAACTAGATTTAATATTACCTATTAAACATGTTCATACATCTTAATAATTGTTTTAAATAAAAAGGATCATTTGAAACTAGCTATTAATCATTGATTAAGTATGTATCTCTCACATATGCATAGGAAGCTTTCTTTTATAGATAAAAGATCAATTGCAATATAGATCAACGTATTTATTTATGTGTAAGCATGTTCATCTTTGTACATGCATCTACTAAACATATGATGTGACAATAATTATTTATTACAATTATACAGTATAATGATAGATGATTGTATTTCAATAATGTATTTTGAGTGTGATCATTGTGCAGCATGAAGAGTTTAGAATTTGTGCTTTATTTATGCTTATTTATATATGTAGACATGTATATAAAGTATGGATAGGTTCATATTCCTTTGAATGAATGCATGACTTCCTATTTGTACACTTTTATTTCTATGTTATTTTCATATTTCTATTATAGGCAAATAAAAAAGTTGACTATGCCACTAGCTTATGATAGTAGACTTCTAAGCTGTGTATTGTAAAAAGGAAGTTATTTGAGGAATGGGAAATATTGGGGGAAATTTCTAGACTAAAACCTAGAACGGGCTAGAGATTAATCTTATTCCAAATTTATTACAATCAAATAAGGGTTAACTAAATATTTTAGACATTATAGATGCTAAAGATATATGGACAACATGTCAAATGAGCTTTAAAAGGGAAGATTATTACCAAAAGAATTCTTCTTGAATAATATAGGGTGTCATATTTCATAATTAATTTTACATTTTTTTTTTCTTTTTATTTTTTCTTTTTGTTTCCTTTTATTTTGTGACCCCTTAATACTAGTCTTATCAAACTAGGAAGATGAAAGGGATCACCATTAAAGGTTAGGATAAGGTGAGAAAGGAAACTCCATGTTTCACAGCCCCACACAACCAAGAAGATGTTAGGGTTCTCCAACAAAGTAAAAGAAGTCTATAGAGGAGTTTCATATTACCATACATCATAAATTGTCGTCTTTTTCTTTTCCTAACTTTACTCTTGTTGAGAATTGACAATAATGGGAAATATCTATATGTTATCTTCTAAGTAACATGGCGGACCTAGGTACCTGATAGAGAGGGAAAGGAAGTGTAAGGCTAAAATGTATTGCAATCAATCTCCTACTCCATTAAAATGGTGAGAGCCCATAGAGTTGTAAATTACACCATCCAATATAATTTAATTGATAATATATTTCATATAATGTAGGAATACAACAATTTGATTTACATTTTCTTACACTGGTTTAAAAGACAAGCAAATGAAGGATTGAAGTAAGCAAAATTCACAAGCACAATAGTGAAAAGGCTTCATTAATTTCTAGAATTTCAATTGACATTTATTTATTTGTTAGTGAACAAGAAACCTTCTTCAGCCATAAGAATCGGGCTTCTGTGTTGCATTGAAACCTTGCACGATTAGACACCACCCACCGTAAACAGCCAGTACGTTGTGTGCCGACTGTTTACCACTATTTTCCACCTGCAATTTCCTCGATTTGTTCTACAGTCCGTATGAATCAATGATCTGCAATGTTTTCAACCTCCAATTTTGTCGACAGAATTTTGACTTATATCATTGTCGGCATGATTTCAACCTAACATATGGACTGTTTAAACCCTTCCCTTAGAGAGACACATACATGACTAGACAGACACAGAAACAGAAACCCGAACCCGAACCATCCAGGTTTTATTATAATAAAACTAGTAGCGTAGACGACACACAGACAAACCATCGGACAAAGGAAATTCAAAGACGAAAGCCCTTCCTAACCATTAAGGACTAGAAAGAACATTTAGCGTTCCTTCACAAGCAGACCACAGACAGAACATACATTACGTGGAAATGGCTCAGCATTACATCCATGGCAGTGAGATGGCTGAGGTAGACTTGCAGGTGAGTGAGACGGCTGAGGAAAACATCCAGGATATGGAAATGGCTGATGAAAACCTCCATAATATGGAAATGGCTGGAAGTGAGATTGCTGAGGAAAGCATTCATGAAATGGAAATGGCTGACGAAAATATGGACGGACTGAAGAGAGACGTTTTTTGAGAAATTTAAGTGCCTGTTCAATTACAATTTGGTTTTCCGATGCAGGTTTCCACTCCTTATAATCACCAAGATAACCGAAGCCAGTAACCTCCCCAATAAACTCGCAGTTTAACTCCTCAATGGGCAAACAATCAATAGCGATCTTACACCTCATTTATACAAAAAGTGGCAAATATTTGTCCTATTTTTATTGGTCAAAATTGACCATTGACTGTTGAAGTAGATGATATTTAAGAATAGCCCAGAAACAAGAACACGAAGCCAAACAATCCAAGTTTTATTATAATAAAACTAATAAGATAGACGACACACAGACAAACCATAAGACAAAGGAAATTCAAAGACTAAAGCTCTTCCTCCCCATTTAGCACATTTAGAGTCGTAATTCTGTTCTTCAAGATTTAACTGTGTGATGCATTTTTGTCTCAATGTTTCGGATCACACTACATGATCCATCATCAGGAGAGTAGAGAGCAAGAGAATAGAAATTCTGATGATGGATCCTGTAGTATGATCTGAAACATTGAGACAAAAATCCATCACACAGTTAAATCCTGAAGCACAGAATTACAATATTTATATGGACTGTGGACATTTGATGTCTACTACATTTAGAATTGCTTCACAAGCTGACAATAGGAAGAACATGAATTACCTGGAAATGGCTCGGCATGACATCCCTGGGAGTGAGATGTCTGAGGAAAACATCCAGGATATGGAAATGGCTGATGATAACCTCCACAATATGGAAATGGCTGGAAGTGAGATCGCTGAAAAAAACATCCATGATATGGAAATGGCTGACGAAAATATGGATGGCATGAAGAGATACGCTTTCTGAGAACTTTAAGGGCCTGATCAATTACAACTTGGTTTTCCATTGCAGATCTCCACTCCTTGAAATCACCAAGATTACCGAAGATAGTAACGCCCCCACTAAACTGGCAGTTGAACTCTTCAAGCATTTCCTTAACGAGTGAAAACAATTGATATTGATTCTTGCTTAACGCAGTCCACTCTTTCCCGTCACGGCATTGATCGATAAGGCGAACCATATTTGCTGTTTTCCAACTGCATATCAAATATCTTGAGTGAGCACTATTTATAGATATATAATTATACTACCACAAATACTAAACTGAATTAGATAATTCTGGAAGAGAGAGACCAAGGCATAAACTAAAACACACAGAGAAATTCAATGGATAATCAAAACACCTTTCCTTTAATGGTTTTACACAGCTCTCACTGACTCCAAGCTCCAATGTTGATGAAAACTAATCAGATCTCGATCAGCTTATATAGAGATGGCCGAGGAATCTTCTTAAGGATGAAGCAACCCTTCAAATTAAATGTTCAAACTTACCCAGACAGGTTTATTGGATGGGTCAAAGAAAATTTCTGTTGCGGAGCGAGACGCTCCGTGTAGTTGCAGGTTTAAATCAACTGTCTGCGTGCCAGCGCGGGTACAGGGACGACCATAGGATCCAGCTGGGCTGTTGGGAGACATATTTAATGGTTGAATGTCTATAGTGTCAGTCACATAAAAAAAGTTAAAAATGAAGATTGCAGAAAAATTATTTAAATTTTTATTATTTATCTAATGCATGTGCATTGTCTCTTACAATATTTTTTTAAGTAATTCACATTTTCAATAATACAATCAGGTGTTAAGAAGGGGGTGAATTGGCACATACTAAACCTTAACCAGAGATATTAACTTTTAAAACTGAATATCATATAGAGCAGAGAGGAAAGCATTCAACACAATAATTAACACATGATACCAGTATTTTTATGTGGAAAACCTTAAGATAGGGAAAAACTACGGTGACTGTTAGCTCACAATATAATATGCTCACTGCAAAAATGTTACAACTTTGTTTTAGGGCTTCAACTCAAGGAAGCTACTACTCCCTGATTTACAACTTTGATTTCGGGCTACAACCCAAGGAAGCGACTACTTCCTTTATACTGCAATTGGATTTCCAATGATAGTACAACTACATGGACTGCTATGGAGAATAGATCTGTCATTTGCTAATGATGCAGTCTGCTTTGTCTTCTCAATATATATATCTTCAAACTAATTTGCACACTTCATATCTTACCCTCTACTCTGCTATTCGCATTCACTTTCTTATGTCTCAAATGAAATATATCTTCTATAAATATCCTCCGCAACACATTGAAACATTAATTAGGTCAGCATCGTGATCAATATTGGATGAAACGTGTAACTTGTCACTGGTCAGCCTCAACACATGCAAAATGATGAGAAAACTTGTTGTGGACCTTAGGGATTTATGAAAAGGATCAAGGCACATCTTTCCATACCTTCTAGACTTGAGGGAATTAATTAGGAGCCTCCGCATATTCTGATACTTAACCGGTCGACTCATACTGCTTAGGACAATTAACTATTCATCTTCATGCAGTCGGGAAGAAGCCAAAAACTCTATGCAAACCAAGGATTCAATTATACACAAACTCAACAATGTCCATACTCCTTGATGAAGAAGTATCATATCAAACTATGCATCTGCAAGACAAGAAACATGACTATTTGTAGATAACAGAGCCTTCTGGACCTAATGTGATGCTCCACATCTCAAGATATAATGTTACGATAAATTGCAAGGCCTAAAGTCTTTTGGGAATGAACTTAGACATCAATATATGCTAGTTATCAGATCTGCACACCTTTATCTAATGTTTCCAGAGGAATTCAAAAAGTGACCTAGGTAACCAGGTTTCCGGAGGACAGTTGTACTTAAAACTTTAATTGTAGACATGATAACTTGATGCAGTACCAGAAAATGAAAATTGTCTGCATGTGGATCTTATTTGATGTACCTTGGACCATATAATACCTACACATAAGCTCTAATGACATATCTATGTACATGTTTCAACTTCTACAGAACTTAACTTGTGTATTCAAGCTCCAGAATAGGCTGTATTGCCTCTGTCACTTAAGTACTATCTTTGTGGACCACCAAAGCACTTGAAACTCCACCATAACATATCTAATACATATTTTAGTCATTCTTCAGAACCACATCACAAATAGATCTCTTCCGGAGGAATGCGGAGCGTTCCATTATCTCCCTATTATTGCATTGCTTTGTCTAGGTGATGGCTGATACAGTGTCCCTTGTAACTTTTCATGCTGAAGATGTGAGGAGCTGAAACCTTGAATGGATCATGTCAATACATACAAGAATCTATCTTTAGAACCGCAAGATCAAATTTTTCTTTGTGGAGAAGTGTAGACCAATTGAAGTTGACTCTGTCTTAGGATGTGCACTATGAATGCCTTAGTTTTCTGCTTCTTACCATTAAGTGCGGTACTCCCACCTAATGAGATATGTATGTGTGGATGCAAGAACCATACAGGGATGTAAGTGTTTACATCTGCATTATGCTCAAACCCAAAACTAATCATCTCTTCATACTTGGATTGTTTCCTCTTCTCTCGGACTAGTTTGCTTTGACCATACTAACTCTTTCTTTATACAAGTCTATATATACATTTCCATCTACTATGTTGATATCAATGTATACTATGTTGACATCAATTACAACACATGTTGCCAATAGAAGGAGGGCTAGATGGTAGATTATTGTGTTGATTTGTGTGGTTGGATGTTGAACCATTGGTATGTCTACACATTGTCTTGTGGCTTGTTAGATAACTAATGTTGCGATATTAGAGTCAATGATTTTAATGAGTACTTCTAAAAGATAATGCTCTATTTCACAATGTTCTTCTCTCCACTAGCTTTGTTTTTTGTGTTCTTGGATTATTCTAATGATGGGTTGATTCTCTTGGAGTTCATCCAAAACTATCTCTATCCAATCTTCCTAATCCTAGGACACATTTGGCATGAAAATCCAAGTGAGAGATACGAAGGTTGAACAAGAGTGATTTTGGTGAGCTTTATTTGCTTGCTGAAGTTGTGTTGTTTACTTAGTTTGAATTGTTTTGTTCACTTTATTTGTTGAATAGTCATTGAATTCATCATGATGCTATTGAGGGCTTTTCTCTTTCTATTTTTCTTTTTTGAATGTTTTGAATGATTCTAACTAAATGCACTATATTAAATGCATACAAAAGAGCTTTTATCCAATTATTATTTTATTTTTTTCTAAAAGTTTCCAATTTGAAATGTGAATTAATTAATTATTCTAATAACAACTATATGGCTTTTCAAATGCAATCTATGGTATGCTTTTTTATATTTTCAATAGAGATTTAATGAACTTAATCTACTTGCAAGGAAAGAAAAGAAAGTAATCTAAATCTAATCTTCATAAGGAAATGAATGGAAAAATAATTAAGAAGCAACAATAGAGTGTTACAATCTTTAGAGAAGAGTGTGTGATCCTATTGCTAACAAATGAAGCTTTGCATAAAGAAATTTCCTTTTTGAAATAGATGACCTAGGAGAAGATTTGGATCTTATTGAAGAAACATTGTGAGTGTGTCCTCAAAGGGTCCATCTTTTATATATAGTTTCTTATCCTCTTCCATCCTTAGGGTGCTTTGCTTGAAAGAATGGAAATATTGGAATTGATGAAGAAGATAGCATTTACTTCCTATACTATATGGATGAGGATTTGAGATTAGCCTTTGTAGTGAGGCTTGCATCTTGTAAAGGTGATCCAATGCTTGGTAAAGGGATACAAATATTTTCACAAAGAGTTGCAGAGGTAGCGTAATAATCCTTCTATCCTATGGGGAGAAAAGATTCTTTGAATTTGCTCAAAGTTAAATGCAAATAGGATGATCGTTTAGTTACCTTGTAAGTCATGGTCTCATATTTAAATAATATTATTTATAAAATTGATAATCACATGAATGTTCAAAAATAATTATTGAATTGGATATTACAATTCAATTGAGTAATAACTTCTAAATTTTGGTAATTGAAAATCATATTTGAAAACTTTCATTAAGCTTCTTGATACAATTGTTACATGGATAACCTTATGATAGATTCCTTGGAATCAGGTGAACCATTTTAATTCTTGGAATCAAGTGAACCATGTTAATTCAAACTAGACACCTAATGAATCTACACAAAACAATAATATACAAGTATGGACAATTTTCTTGAAAATTAACTTTTGACCATATAGACACAAGCGGAATGTCCTATTTAACAAAGGAGAACCTCTATGGTTGAGTATCCATGTTATTAAGTTTCTAAATGTTAGGAAAATTGAATACAATTATAAATGTCATCTTAAATTAATACTTATGTTTCCTTAGGTAAAAGAACACTAAAACAACTTAAACAAACATTAAGGTTAAATGAACCATCATGTTTCTTGAGCATGTAAATTGCAAGGACAAGTGTATTCAATTCGAATGAACATAGATTATGTAGATTTTAAATTGGTTGGACAATTAGAATATCTATTGACTAGTTTTGGTTAATGAGAACCTTATTAATTTTACTCAAGTTATGGAAATAATTCTCTTGTTGAAGATGTCTACCTCATTTTATGACTTATTGGTTTAAAAGAAAGTTAGCAATGATCATGCAAGAAATTGTATCAATTCTTTACTTACATGATAAAATAAAATTCCCTTGTTTCTCTTAAGACTGCATCCTTATGTGCATTATTGATAAAATATCCCTTTTTATGTATGTGCAATTATGAATTGATGGCAATAATTATATCATTTCTAGGCCTATTCAATTTGCATAAACAAATTAATCAAGCATGTTCCCTTTATCATTTTATTTATTTTGATATAGATAAAGCTTTTCTATTAGCTAGGTAAACCTTGTAATTAATGGTCCAAACTCAAACATTCGCAGTGTTCGGTATTTACGGTACCTCTGTGTCACGTTTACGGGTAATGCCATCGGGTTGAACCAAGTACCTCGCGCCTAACATAGCTGCAACAACGACGTCTGGGCACCGTCCCTCTAAATTATCGGGGAGTAATAAGGAACATGTCAGAGTTAAATCCATAGGAAGGAAAAATCTCCTCGGATACCTCACTAAAAAGATTAACAAAAGAAAAAAAAGAGAAAAGGTGAGACTATCAAAAATTGTTGTAGGACAATCAATGGGAAGACCTCGTCAGGAAAATATGCGTGTTAGGTAAACTATTCACATTGAAAACCTAAACCTCAAACACTCCTGGGAGATGTGTTTGCAAAATAGTTCCTTAGGAATTCCATCCGTTGTATCACTCGAGTGGGTGGCAATCGGCGAAGAGTTGTGTACCCACTCACAGCTACATTAAACATAGTGCAAGACAGAACTACATGTTTGCATTCATCGTGTAGATCGCATCCGAAGAGGGCCTTGATCCCGTGGATACAGGGTATGTAGGCAGTCTAGATGGTGAAGGATGCCCCCAGTACTCAGGTCCCTTGGATATAGTATACTCCTTTATAATCAACTTCATAATCTCGATCCCTAGTTTAAAGGTTATCTAGGTAACTTAAGAACTCTCCTAGTACTCAGAAGAATCCCTAGGGTGGATTACTTGTACCCAGCTTTACCGTAAACTGAGGTGAGTACATGTTGATGATATGTGTTCCTTGGTCGACATCCTCAGTACAGTGTCTGGACAGACTGTGGTCCCCAAGAAGTGACTCATGAACCTGTATTGGTCCCGAGGGAGTCAAAAGTCTCTAGCCAGAGCATAATGATTCCTATCCTCTTTAGCCCATTAGGCTGTTATGTTTATGTATCCTAGATTGGATAGAGTATTGGTCCATTAGACCCACTAGGCCTTTTGGCCATTGTTTGTTCTACCCGAATCAGGTAGCGATAAGGTCCGTTTGACCTAGTTTTGTATGAACCTATTTGCCCAAAGGATAGAAGAGCCCAAGTGGCTTAAGAATGTTCTGTTTTGAACATATGGCCCATTTTGGCCAAAGTTTTTCTTGAGTACTCAATCAAAGTCTTGACATATCTCATAAGAACTTGTTAATAAAGTAAGTTTTTTGAAAATTTGAGTCTGGACCAAGCGGGTCCTTACACTACAATTCCCTTTTCCAAGAAAACTCATGCTCATCTTAAATCACAATCAGTGGTGTCCATTTTTTTGAGTGTTTGGATAATGGAATCTTTGCCCTCTGGTATCCTCATATCCTCATATATGCAAAGTTGCAGGGTGTTAGTTATATTCAGAGGGCTAATGTTTTGTTATATCTGGGTTATCTGACACTTGCGAATAGTACATGCACAAGCTTAAGTTAGAGTACAAAGATACCACTTTAAATTTATCTAGTCTAAACTATCAAATGAAACCCCAAAAAAGTTTTTTTTGTGTTAAAAAACATCAGGGAATTCACTGACCCATAGCACCTTCTGATAGACAGAATAATATGATGTTTGGTATGGATTTTGGATTGATTTTGTTTATAACATGGCAGAGAATGCTTTCATCTCTCAAACACCTTCTTAGTTCTTCTTCAGAAGGCACATCAAGGAGACATAGAGTGTCAAACAAGTTGTTAAGCCAAGCTACTACAATAGATCTCTTGATGAATGCTTCTACATTTCTAGGTGAAGCAATGTGTATATCTTCCAATTTGAATGGAAAGCTTCCAATAAATGGCAATGAAAAGCTCATGTTTGTAATATGCTTAGAATTCAAAATATTTGAGAAGAGCTATTTTGATCTTTGAGGAGATCAAGCCTTCTCCTACAGTTGAGAAATGAAAGGATAATGTGAATTCAGTAGTAGACCAGTTTTATAGTGTCTGGAAAGATCAACCCATGTCAATGAGGCTAGGATTTGGCAAAACATAGTCAGAGTTTTTTTTGCATCTTTGCTCCCTTGTGCCTCAAGGATATGTGTATGCATTTGTTTATGTTTTGAAAGATCAATAATGTAATTATGCACTTGTTTATATTTTTCACTGCATGGGGGTTGCCTTTTCTCAAGAATGTCAAAGAGTGGGTGACCTTTCAGAGGAGTGCTACGAGTTCTTCAAAGTAATCAGCTCTCAAAATGTATCATTTGGACATCTAATATTTGATCCCCTGCATATAACTACAATTGAAATTTACAGTTGTTTGCACACACAGCAGGTCACCATCTTATTTCAGAAATATTTTAAACACACTAATTTTAATTTACAAGTCTAGCCTTGTCTCCATAAAAATGGAAGGTGATGAGGGCATGCAGTAAAAACAATATGGTATTTAAATCTCGATATTTTGTATGGATTAAAATCATTAGTCTGTTTATTTTTTCTTTCACTTGTTATATTAGATAACTTCTACTCATTATGAAACAAACATGGAAACATAGGTTTTACATGATAGAAATAGAAGCTGACTACCATTTTTTTTTGCAATATCAACATATGTTGTACTGTAGAAGCCAACTGAAAAAAGATGTTTGAAACCTGTAGGCTCTTCAATGAAAATATACTGGAAACTGGAATTGACTCCTTTTCTGCCATATATGCACATGTTATTATCTATTTTTAGTCATAATCGTTGCATGAGTTCATTGATAGAGATGTGCTATGGTTGTATTTTATGGAATGGGAATGGGATAGAAGCATAGGGGCATGTGGTTATGGGCATTGGACTACACCACGTAAAGGCCTCTACATGATATATCAATAGTTTGAGGTCACTCTTGCATTGACCTTCAGGTCAAGGGTAGCACAGAATTGAATTTTTCCCAGATAAGAACTCTGTAGGAATTTTGATTAGTTGAGGTTATTTTCCTCTATCCAAGGTTAATAATTTCCATGTTCACAAAAGGGGCTCAAATTCTTTGTCGGATCTAGTTGTGGATTTTATTGAGAAACTTCTGTCACTGTTGGATTAGCAAAATAAAACTTATTAATGGAAAAACAAAGGTATATGAGAGGTATATGTATTTAGTCGTCCTCTCTGGAAAAAGATGACCCAAAACAGTTACAACAATTTGTAATCTGTTAACAAACTACCACAACCAACTTGTGCAAAACCAACAATGTTTAATAACTATTTACTATTCTAACAATAAACAGCAATTCTAACACAACAATATAAGACCAAGTTTAATTCAAACAATAATATGGGGTGTTTATAAAATAGAAGCACGTCCCCAGTAATGATGAAACACTCGAAAGATGTTGCTTAGAAGAGAAAACAACCACCCACTTGTGATCCAAAAGCAACATCTATTAAAAAAAACTTCCAAAGATCCCCTTGACCAAAGGGAGAGCTCTTTGGACAAACACAAATATTCGTGTGGAATTTCTCAAACTTAAGCTGATCAAGAGGCTTGGTGAAGATGCCAACAATGTGATTTGTTAGGTTTTTTGAAACCAATGTTTGAAAATAGTGATATTTGACTTCCATTTGCTTAGTATTATGTGGTGTCTTTTGATCTTGTTTATCAATGACGAGGTTTGAGCATTATTAAGAAAGTTGAAATGATTTTCTTTTTTCTATAGTAGGCCTCTAAAGGTGCTTTAGTGTTGTCTATTTTTGTTCTTGTTGAGATTTTAGACTATCTGTAGTCTAGTTGCAGTTTTAGCTTTGTAGAATCCATGACAATATGACAAATAGTCATCATTTTATTTTCTTATGAATCTGGGTGAGTATATCCTAGACCATTCTCTCATCATCCTGGGTGACAAAGTTAATTGCCACACCCTTCCTACCAAATCGCCCACCATGACCTATAAGGTGGAGATAGTTTTCTGGTTGTGTTGGCAAGCCATAATTGATAACAACAGAAACTTGCTGTACACCAATACCTTGGGCCAAAAGGTCAGTGGCAATGAGCACTCTAGAAGAACCAGATCTAAATTCTCTCATAATGATGTCTCTAGTATTCTGATCTATATCACCATGTGTTGCAGACACACTGTGATCAAGAGCTCTCATTTGGTCTGTGAGCCAATCAACATTTCTCCTGGTATTGATGAAAATCACACTCTGGGTTATTTTCTATATTTATCTATGGCGATAATATATGGCATAGTAAAATATATTCTCAGTCTTTAACAAAACACATTTCCCAGCTCCGATGCACATTGCAATGTTTTTGCTTTTCGCTCCTTCGCATGCCTTTGCTACTCTGCAGTTGGCAGGGACTCAAGCTGCATTGCAGCTCTTGTTTTGTCTGGTTTTGGCCTCCTATATCCCCCATCATGTGTTGAAAACTTTTAAAAAACCTTCAAGTCCTTCAAATTCATTAAGTATATAAGCCTTTTGGCAAGTTCACCAGTTTGCAAACCTGCCAAAAGACCAAAAGCCTTTGAACAATAAAGCACTTCGGCTTTTTGGTAGGTTTATGAACCAACAAACCTACCAAAAAAGTTCATGAGTTTCTCAAGTAGCTGAAAAGGTAAGAAAAAAAAGAGAAAATTTGAAAAGGAAGAAATTTTTCGGCATTTCAACAAGTTCATAAACTAGCAAACCTACCGAAAAGGTTCATAAGTTCTCAGTTTCCACAAGATTTTTTTCCTCCAATAAAAAGATAAAACCCAATTAACAAATGAGACATTTAATCATAGTCAAGAGAAGTCAAAACTGGTTCATTGAACATTAAGAATAAAACATTAATTAATTGACTAAATTCATTTCCTTATATTCAAACACTTTTCATATAAACATCCCTCATAAAGTAAAAGCCAAAGGAGAATTGTTCATACCCATAACAGACCTGTTATAAGAGAGAAAACTAAACTCATGACAAATGGGTAATTGCAGGAGTTGATAACAAACACCAGACAAATACTGAAGAAACCTATTTCACAAGCTATTTATTTCTCCAAATAAAGGCCAAACCCCAACTAACAAAAGGTAAAGCACCCCAGCATCCTAAGCATAGTCAAGAGAAGAAGTCATAATCCTAACTGGTTGGTGAATTGAACATTAAAAGAATTTATTAATTAATTACTCTATATATGTATGTATTGAGAACTCACAATCCTTTCATAAAGTTGTAATGTCCCCTTCTGGCAAGCCAAAAGTTTCACAACCTTGCAGACAATTTCAACTTACTAAAAGAGAACATTAGTTTTCCACTTTTCATTTCCTTTTAATCTTGATGATAATCATAATCATAACCATATGCTATTTGCCATTTCATAAATCTATTTTTCCATACATCATGATTCTCCCTGGGTGAGATAATCTTAGGCCTCTTATTAACCTCACCTTTCACCTTGTGAGAGAAGATTCGTTAGGTAGGTGATGTCATCTCAATCCTATGGGTCCATTAATATAATTCCTTAGTTCGTCAACTAAGGCCCATAATTTCTTTAGTTCGTCAACTAAGGCCCATTCCTTCGATACTTAAATCAAAGGTCCATAGCAATATCCTTGATTCGTCAATCAAGGCCCATAATATCCTTGATTCGTCAATCAAGGCCCATTCCCATGGAATGATCCATACCTACCGTAACTATCTACCCCACATTCTTAGTGTAAGGTAGTTTAGTAAGGGGTCTCGTATCTAACCCTTCGGTGATCATGCCCATTAAGGTCATATTCACAAACCATGCTACCAATTTTGTCTTATGCCATTCCCATATACTCCAATATGGAAATCTTTATTTATCTAATACATTGCAATTCAATCCTTTATTGAGATATGCACACTAAATATCTATGTTAATCTAATTTCATTTCTTCACTTATTCAATCATATTAAGCTATAATCCTTAACGTAATAATGAGTGCATATTCTAAAACATGACTATACATATCCTATTCTAATTCAGAGATAGATAAGCATGAGATTCATTTTATTGCTTTTTCCAACCTACGTACTAGATTCCTACTTTACCGTTATATATTTTCTATTGTATATTGATAGTAATATCTGCATACTAATTTCCTTAAATCTTATAAACATGATAAATAAGTAAGGGACTTACCTTAAATACCTCTAATGGACGGTGGATGCCCTGCAGAACCGGTGCCTTCTCTTACTTGCTGTGGCCTAAATCCTGATTTCCTGTCGTATAGTGCTAAATCATCGATTCCCTGTGGTATCTTTGATGTCTCTATTCGATGCTGACTATAATAAGATCCAATGTTCGATGATGTTCAAGTCTATTTACTGCTATGAAGTTCTTATCCACAGATGTGATATGTTTTATTTGTTCAATACTCGATGGTAGATTATTATCGATTTCCTTCGCAGTGTATTCCTGTTGGTCCCTACTTAATTGCAAAATGATATCTTATGATTGATGATCCTTGTGTGATGAGATGTTCGCTGCTTGGACTCCCCATTCGTATGACTCAGATATTCACCCTTATATACTTGATCGAATGATTTCTTTCGAAAGGATACCTCTCTTAGAGGAGATCGCTGTCTTAAGAGGCACCACCCTTAATATGCTTTTTTCCTTATCAATCGTCATTGGTCTCGGTTTGTTTGGAATATAATCATTGACTATTTATTAATAATTGTTGTCTCTATGAAATTCAAATCGCAGTCCTTCATAATGCTAATTGCTGCTATAAGTAAATCATATTTATAATCACATACTTAGCCACCTTTCATGCAATTTATTCTCTAGTTTATAGATCACGTCATTCTACTCTTTTGAATAAGTCAAATATGTCTTCCATTATATCCCCCTTCTGAGGATTCCCTCACCGAAATCTTTTATATCCTCCATGTAGCGTCTTAGAGAAGGGGTGTGATTTCATAGATCGCACCCCTAATATAGTATCTGTCCCCTAATATAGTATCCGTTGCTTTTACTAGGGTCCGTCCCTTAATGTGGGATCGCTGACCCTCTTGTTAGTAGTAATAATATTTACATTTATTTAATCACTTATATTTATATTAATATTTATAATTAAATACTTATATCTATATTAAATACTTATATCCATATTACATTATCGACTTTTCGTATATATTGATTAATAATATCATTATTATTAATCTATAATTATAACATTATATATTATAATAATAATTAATATGCAATTTTATATTTTGTCCTTTTGATATTTATTGTATTTCAAAACTCAATAGTTATACACACAATTATCACTCCAACTGATGACGAAAGGGATACAAAGTAACTTCATTGGTTTATCGTGATGTTTAAATCTTTAATTTAAACAAAGCCTTAATATCAGAACATGACAGGCCTCCCCTCTTGAGATTGCTTGTCCTCAAGCAATCACAATGATTTCTTTCATTACCTTACACCTTTTAATGTCTATTTGTTGAGACGAAATCATGGTTTAGATTAAACATATTTTTTTTTTTTGTGAAGACAATTGATTGTGGTTTCATGAAAGAGAATTTGTGATTAAAAGAGCATTTGTTTGATGTTTTGAATAATAACGACGAGATGCAAGTATCATAGATTAAGAAGATCATAGAGTATTGAGATTCTAAGATTTTAATGAATGATGAAAATATCTTGAAATTTTGGAGAGATGGATCCAATGATGTTGCAGAGAAAGTAGATCATAGAAGTGTTTAATGATGATAATGAGATTGCGTGGAGACAATTTACAATAGATAAGATTATAGAAGAGAGAAGATCCATGTTGAAGTATATGCACACAATTATATATGAAACACAAATCATAAATATACGTAGTACATGAAGCACACACAAATCTTATACACGCAGAAGTATACAAGCATGGAGCATGAACATAGTATGTAATACACAAGTATATGCATGTAATACATGAAACACATAGCATACATGTAACACACAAGTATACGCATGATTATGTAGTATACACATGAACACAAGTAAGTCATGAAGTGTGCATTTGAACATATACAAGTCATGGAATGCAGTCAAAATTATATAGTTGAATGCACAAAGTCATAGAGAATACACTCAACTACCAATCATTCAAATAATCATAGATTATACATTCAAATACACATACAAGCATAGAGTATACACTCAAAATATAATTGCAATCATAAAGTATGCACTCAATTACCAATACAAAGTCATGAAGTATACACTCGGATACAAGTACAAAGTTATAGAGCATACATTTGAAGACAATTGCAAAGTCATAGAGCATACAATTGCAAGTCATAGAATATACACTCAAATACAAATTCAAATCACAGAGTATTCACTCGAATACCAATTTCAAGTCAGAGAGTGCACACTGGCATACAAATACATCTTCATAGAGCATACATGTTCATAGAGTGTACATTTGTATCCAAATCATAATGCATACAAAGTCAGAGTATATAAAGTCATAGAATATATGTTTGCATATAAATACACTCAATGAAGAATACACATAAAACATACACATGAATGTCTAAATAGCATGTGTATGGACACATATGGAGCTTGAATTATATACGCCGAGAATATGCATAAGATTTGAGAAACATACATTCATCAACATGAGAAGGCATATCAATAGGAAGCATACAAGTATGAAGAAATACATGAAAATACACAAGAATATGCATAAACACACATAGACAGGAAACATGAAGTAAAATACGTGAACACACACAAGAATATACGAAAATACACACACAAGAAGCATACAAGTAAGGATGAAGCATGAAGTAATACCCATAAAAGCATGATACATATAAACATATGTAAGGTACATAAAGCATAAATATATGGAACATACCCATGCATGCAAATACAAGTTATAGAATACATAAGTCATAAGAAAATGAATACACATAATTTGCATTAATACATACAAGTATACTATCGGACAATTGGAAAGGGGAATTGGTGCATCCCATACTACACCGTGGACCCATCCACTGTTCCAAGGTCACCAAGTATACATATGAACACATGTAATACTAAAGCATACACAATATGTAAACTACTTCATATCTGTAATGCATAGTGGAAGTTTAATCATACTAGGACTTGGATGAGAAACATGATAGGTCCGCCCAAAGCTATCCATGCTAAGCCCAACAGCAGATATACCATCCCTCTTGGCCCCAAGTGACAGACATGCGGCTATCCAATATGGGGTGGTGTACTTAGTGGATACACTTGTACTTGCTTTCCCTATCATGCTGTTTAATCCATACCTCTTATGATTGAAATTCTTTCAACAACCAATCCATGTGGGGATTGGGGAAATGCTATAATAGGAGGCCCGTAGATTTTCTTTTCTAAGCCCAAGGGCAGTCACTCACCCCCTTGGCTCCAAGTGGTTGGCTCGGAGTGGCATACTTAGAAATAAATCTTGTATCTGCTCACCCTACTAGTATTTCTCCCACTCTTCCTCATGATTGCTTGATGAGAATTACAAAAACTAAATATATCCAGATTCTTTAATAGCATAATTAATAATGAGTTCAATACATATATTAACAGTCACATCATACACAAAATATTCACATAGTTGCATAAATTACAAATATACACACAGGATGGCAGGATGACTGCTCTGATACCACTTGTAATGTCCCCTTCTGGCAAGCCAAAAGTTTCACAACCTTGCAGACAATTTCAACTTACTAAAAGAGAACATTAGTTTTCCACTTTTCATTTCCTTTTAATCTTGATGATAATCATAATCATAACCATATGCTATTTGCCATTTCATAAATCTATTTTTCCATACATCATGATTCTCCCTGGGTGAGATAATCTTAGGCCTCTTATTAACCTCACCTTTCACCTTGTGAGAGAAGATTCGTTAGGTAGGTGATGTCATCTCAATCCTATGGGTCCATTAATATAATTCCTTAGTTCGTCAACTAAGGCCCATAATTTCTTTAGTTCGTCAACTAAGGCCCATTCCTTCGATACTTAAATCAAAGGTCCATAGCAATATCCTTGATTCGTCAATCAAGGCCCATAATATCCTTGATTCGTCAATCAAGGCCCATTCCCATGGAATGATCCATACCTACCGTAACTATCTACCCCACATTCTTAGTGTAAGGTAGTTTAGTAAGGGGTCTCGTATCTAACCCTTCGGTGATCATGCCCATTAAGGTCATATTCACAAACCATGCTACCAATTTTGTCTTATGCCATTGCCATATACTCCAATATGGAAATCTTTATTTATCTAATACATTGCAATTCAATCCTTTATTGAGATATGCACACTAAATATCTATGTTAATCTAATTTCATTTCTTCACTTATTCAATCATATTAAGCTATAATCCTTAACGTAATAATGAGTGCATATTCTAAAACATGACTATACATATCCTGTTCTAATTCAGAGATAGATAAGCATGAGATTCATTTTATTGCTTTTTCCAACCTACGTACTAGATTCCTACTTTACCGTTATATATTTTCTATTGTATATTGATAGTAATATCTGCATACTAATTTCCTTAAATCTTATAAACATGATAAATAAGTAAGGGACTTACCTTAAATACCTCTAATGGACGGTGGATGCCCTGCAGAACCGGTGCCTTCTCTTACTTGTTGTGGCCTAAATCCTGATTTCCTGTCGTATAGTGCTAAATCATCGATTCCCTGTGGTATCTTCGATGTCTCTATTCGATGCTGACTATAATAAGATCCAATGTTCGATGATGTTCAAGTCTATTTACTGCTATGAAGTTCTTATCCACAGATGTGATATGTTTTATTTGTTCAATACTCGATGGTAGATTATTATCGATTTCCTTCGCAGTGTATTCCTGTTGGTCCCTACTTAATTGCAAAATGATATCTTATGATTGATGATCCTTGTGTGATGAGATGTTCGCTGCTTGGACTCCCCATTCGTATGACTCAGATATTCACCCTTATATACTTGATCGAATGCTTTCTTTCGAAAGGATACCTCTCTTAGAGGAGATCGCTGTCTTAAGAGGCACCACCCTTAATATGCTTTTTTCCTTATCAATCGTCATTGGTCTCGGTTTGTTTGGAATATAATCATTGACTATTTATTAATAATTGTTGTCTCTATGAAATTCAAATCGCAGTCCTTCATAATGCTAATTGCTGCTCTAAGTAAATCATATTTATAATCACATACTTAGCCACCTTTCATGCAATTTATTCTCTAGTTTATAGATCACGTCATTCTACTCTTTTGAATAAGTCAAATATGTCTTCCATTATATCCCCCTTCTGAGGATTCCCTCACCGAAATCTTTTATATCCTCCATGTAGCGTCTTAGAGAAGGGGTGTGATTTCATAGATCGCACCCCTAATATAGTATCTGTCCCCTAATATAGTATCCGTTGCTTTTACTAGGGTCCGTTCCTTAATGTGGGATCGCTGACCCTCTGGTTAGTAGTAATAATATTTACATTTATTTAATCACTTATATTTATATTAATATTTATAATTAAATACTTATATCTATATTAAATACTTATATCCATATTACATTATCGACTTTTCGTATATATTGATTAATAATATCATTATTATTAATCTATAATTATAACATTATATATTATAATAATAATTAATATGCAATTTTATATTTTGTCCTTTTGATATTTATTGTATTTCAAAACTCAATAGTTATACACACAATTATCACTCCAACTGATGACGAAAGGGATACAAAGTAACTTCATTGGTTTATCGTGATGTTTAAATCTTTAATTTAAACAAAGCCTTAATATCAGAACATGACAAAAGTCATTGTCTCCAGATTCTGTCTCAGGTGGGGGTCTTCCTTGGAGAGGGTAACCCTTCTGTGGATCCCCAGCTGGAGGATAGCTCTGCTGTGGTGGAGGATAAGTCTGTAGATACTCAGCTGTAGGATACCCTCTTCACATTAAAATAACAAATAACCTAAAACTACTAAGACTGTAACAAAATCAGTATTAAAAAACAGAAATTGATAATCTTATCTGTAAATCATTGGAAAAACACACACTGCCGATCATTAGAAAAACAGATACTTCCAATCATTGAATGTTCTTAAGAGAAAACTAAATGACAATGGAAAAGATTGAACACAACCCAAAAATTTGAGAGTGAGAAATACCTTGTGGAGGAGGAGCTTCAACAGGGGCTTGTTACTGAATGTAATTACTCATTCTCTGTAAGCTAAAGAAACAAGAAACAAAGCCTGCAGATAATACGCCTCTATTCTCCCAACGAAATTAAATGAATGATTGCTATTGAAAGGCTACCTCGCGTTCGTTAAAAATTGTTTTTGGCTAAGGGGACAAGTTTCTTCGTCAACAACAGCATTGCCAACTCCTCATATGGCCGAATGTATTTGGATTTATGTGCAGGCGTTTGGTTTTTATTTCAGAATTGGTGTCGACCGGCATGGGTAATCACGGTGAAATCTTTAAAAAAGCAATGAATTTATGCCTTCTTTTGTACTGATAAGAATGTCTGTTAAAAGGGAAATTTTGATTTTTTTTTTTTTTCAATTCTAACAGCCGGGTCCCATATAGATGTTTATCTTGGTTTACTTTTAAATTTTAGCAATACAAGTGGTTTCATGTAAAAGATAAGCATGCCAAATTAACATCAAGGAGTCTCATGTTGATTCCCATTGAGTAGTCCAGAAATGCCATACCATATTAGTGGTTGGTTGTCCAAGAGTTTCATCTATTGAAGAGCATTAGTATTTGGAACTAGCAATCAATGGTGGGAGTTCTATGGACACCTGGCAGAGTGAGGTTGTGAGTGAGCTTCATGAGCCCCTATATGTGATTATTTGTCACACCATAGAATTTAATGGTCAAACAATCGATAGCAATTTTATACATCATTCACAATAAAAAGTGATAAATATTTGTCCTATTTTTATTGTTTTTATTGGTGACTTTTTTACTGTTGAAATGGATGATGTTTGAGAATAGTCTACGCTACTTAAACATCATTGAGTTTGGTCAAACAATCGATAGCAATTTTACACATCATTCACAATATAAAGATAAATATTTATCTTATTTTTATTGTTTTTATTAGCCAAAATTGACTTTTGACTATTGAAATGGATGATGTTTAAGAATAGCCTATAGACTACTTAAACATCATCGAGTTCAATGGTCAAACAATGGATAGCAATTTTACACATCATTCACAATAAAAAGTGATAAATATTTTCTTGTTTCTATTGTTTTTATTGGCCAAAATTGACTTTTGTATGTTGAGATGGATGATGTTTAAAAGAATAGTTTGTACATAAAACCACAACATAAGGGACATATATGTGAAGAATTATTTTTATTTACTTGAAGAGTTACTTTATTTTATTTTAGGATTATTTAAAAATTATTTTATTTTATTTATATTGATTAATTTATTTTTATTTGAAGAATTATTTTTATTTACTTAAGAGTTATTTTATTTTATATTTCTTTACTTAGATTTATGTTTTGGTTTTTATGTACATTATAATGAAATGCGACTAAAAAGTCATGGAACTACTAGCTTCACAAAAAAGTTCTTTAATACCTAAACAACCTAAACTGAACAACCACATGACACCTTACCTTAAATAGCATGTCTTTAATCTTTATTTATTTATATTTTTATTATTTACTTTTTTATTTATTTCTAATAAACTTTAAAAACTTTATTCAAATAACCAAGAGGCTAAAGGCTAGATACAAAAGAGTCCAAGATAGAAAAATCCAATGCCAAAACAACAAATAGGAAGAGAAAGAGGATAGGAATGCAAAGAAGATTAGAAGAAAGAAAAGAAACTCAAATAAGGAAACTATTGATAAGCAAAACCAATGGAGGAAAAAGATCAAAAATATTATTGAAGAGGAGATAACTATGAACGAAACAACATACAACCAAAATGAACCTTGAAAAGAGGATGCAAATAGTCCTCACATGCCTACAAACAACCCACACATGCCACAAAGATAGATTTTGGGCATCTCCCTAGACCAATGAGACCTTTTTTTTAGCTTGGTACCAAGTTAGAATCCTTTAATGACAACCTAGCCATGGAAAAGCATTAGCCTTCAGAAATCATTTAGCTTTTCAATTTTTGTTCTAGGGGAAGTCAGACATCTCATAGATTTATCCAAAAAAACTAAAGACTTCTTTAGCTATATGATTCCCACTACCATGAAGATTCCATCCCAACCAATCTCTTTTATCACTCTAAATAGGCCTAAAATTATGCAAAAGCAAAGAAAGTTTATCTCCATCCTTCTCTTGAACCTCAAAAATAGAAGGTAAAGATTTCCATACTCTTAAATTTCCAAACATTTCAAACTTTTCTTCCCAATAATCCTTAATTCTAGAGCCCCATTTATTTTTAAAATACAAAGGGAGACTAATAAAATTGAGAACACTATCCAGAGGAGTATTAGTTAACCATGTGTCTTTCTAGAATGAGATTCAAGAACCATCTTGGATCTTCCACAAAATGTACCTCCTAATTATCTTTATTGAGGTTTTCATTCCTTCCTAGGTAGTAGAATGCAGTGAATAATTAATAACATTAAGCATACTTAGGGTTGATCACTATTGAGATACTTGGATCTCATAATATGAATCTAAGAACTTTGATAGAAAGGAAGATATGAATCTCCACACCACTTTGTCCAATAGGGCTTCATTAAAAGATTGAACATCTTTAATTCCTAAGCCCCTCTTCTCAATTAATACAAATTTTATTTCAACTAAACAAAGGGAATTTAAAATGATCATCATATCCTTTCTAAAGAAGGTCTCGAGAATTAATTTTTTCAATAACACTTTTAGAAGATAGAAAAAGAGAGAAGATATAAATAGGAATAGCCTGAAAGATAAAGTTAAGAAGAACCAACCTCCCAATTGAAGAAATCCACCTACTTTTCCACCCTTCCAATAATCTTCTAAATTTGTCCAAGATTGAGTTCCACAACACTTTTCTATTTCTTCTATAGAAAATAGAAAATATGAGATATGAATATATGAAAGATCCTTTACTAAAGGGGAGATAATTACATATATTTAATCTTGTTTTATCCTATATTGAGGAAGAATATTTTAGATTTAATTCTATTGACCATCTAGCCAAATACATGTTAATAAAAAGATAATAAGACTCTAATTCTCTTAATTTCTAAGATGGATGGAGAAGCAAAGAACATTGTATCACCAACAAAATATTGATGAGTGATAACGTTTTCTATAGATGAAGCCTTGAGACCATGTAGGAACCATTATTTTTAATAGAACCTAGACTCCTTCCAAGAGATTTGGCCAAAATCCAATAAACAAATAAAGGGACAAAGGATCCCACTATCTAAGAGCTCTCAATGATGAAAAGTAACCTTCAACGTAACCATTAATTAGGATTGAAATGGAAGCTAAGGAACAATAGCCATAAACTCAATCGCTCCATTCCTTACCAAAATTGAATCTTTCTAAAATTTTGTCAAGGAAATCCTAGCTTACTCTATCATAAGCTTTCATAATATCATGTTTTACTAACATACCTTTTCTTAAGGAATAATTTCATAAATAAAGATAATTCCATCTGATATGTGATGACCCTTTACAAAACCTCCTTTCTATTTAGAGATTAAAGAGCAAAGAAGAAGTTTGAGTCTATTAGAAATAAATTTAGAAATGATCTTATATATGGTGTTATAAAGAGATATGTGTCTGAAATATTGACCAGCAAGAGCATTCCTTTTTTTAGGAATAAGTGCAAGAAAAGTAGAATTCGTAGCTTTAAGTACCCTTCTTGATTCTATGGAATCTTATACCACATCACTAATTTATTCATCTATAATATCCCAAAGTGTTCAAAGAAAAAAATTGAGAAACCATCATGACCTAGAGTAGGTTCCTCGACCATCTCAAAAACAACAAGTCTAACTTCTAAGGAAATCTTTCTCATCAATTTTTTATTTTCTTCTAGGCCAATCTCTGAAGGAATAGATTTAACAAAGCTATCTTTATTTTCCTCTTGATCTATAAATTGTTTAGTAATCTTTTTTTTCCAAAAAGAAATGAAAGAACCTTCAATTAGATCTAGATTATGAGTTATTTGTCCTTTGTCAATTTCTAACTTTGAGAAGAAATTCTTCTACTTTGTCATATTGCAAGAGATATGAAAAAACCTATAATTGCAATCCCCTTCCTTAAGCCATTTAATTCAATATTTTTGTTCCCAAAATATTTATTGACATTTGTATATATCCTCAAGTTGAGAGGCCATCTCCTTCTCCTCTTCTTTTAAAGATTCATAAATATTACCATGATGATTATTAGCTTGAATTTTAATCATTCTACTTTCCAAACTATTTTTTTTATAAAAATATTCTTGAACACCAATCTATTCCAATCTTTGAGAAAAAAAGCTTCAAAATTTTTAACTTCCTAGAGAAAATACACATTTTAATACCATATAAAGATTGATGACTTTTCTAAAAATTTGAGATAACCTCATCAAAGTCCTTATGTTCTAGCCACATTTTTCAAACTTGAAGGGGATCTTTCTTCAAAAGTTGTCCTTATTAAAAGTTAAAAGGATAGGCCATTGATTGGATCTCATTTCCATCAAAACCTTAGAATTACATATAATGTCATTTTGAAGCCAAGAAGTAGAGGTCAAGAAACTACCTAATCTAGCTAGAATATTTTCATCGCCTTTTCTTCCATTGGAACAAGTAAACTAGAATCTATATGGTTTAATATCCCATAAATTAAAGTCTCTTAAAAATTAAGAAAATGTGAGATTCTCTCCACAATCTTGGGATCTGCCTTTTCTTCCAATAGAATCAAGTCTAGCATTAAAATCTCCAACCACAATCCTTATTTCACTTGGATCTACTCTAAATATAGAAGAACTTTGAGCCCAACATTGCTTCTTATCCTAAGAGGATTTAGGACCATAAACATTAACAAGGGAGAATTTTTTCTTAGAATTTAGAAAAATTACTTGAACAACCATCCATGAATCAAAAGATAGCACCAGACAATTCCAAATCATACCCATCCCTCCAATAGAACCTTTACCTTCCTTTATGGTGACTCCCTAATTTCTAGATGGCTTAGTAAAAGATTGGAAGTTATCAATATTAGTGGACTTAGTTCCTTGTAACTACATAGTCTCAGGATCATATTTATCTTCTCTAAAGATAAAGAATCTTGGAAGGGCGATTTAATCCTCTTATATTCTAAGAAAGCACCTCCATTGATCAACCTTAGTTTTCTTGGTGCCCACCAAGACAACCTCCAATGGAGCTTGATTACCAACTAGAACCTGATTCGTTGTCTCATCTTAAAGAAAAGAATACTAATTAGGTGTCTCCACATTATTTTGAGCAAAATCTCACTTCCTCTTGCCTATCTTTTTTGATGAAGTTTATTTACTCAAATTTTCAAGATCAAGGCTAAAGTCATTCACAAATTCTAAATTGACCTTATTAGATCCTTGAGATTTTTTAATCCAGAGAAGATAAACTAAGGGGATATTTTCTCTTTTCTTTGATGCTCTTATTTCTAAATATCTATAGTTTCTTTCTCTATCAATTTTTTTTCTAGGTCACCTTTGAATTCATAATCCTTAAGCAACCCCTCATTGATTGCCTCTTCACTCTAATGATGAGCATTTGCCTTAGTATGGTAATTTTTCCTATAATTAGAAGAAACCTCAACATTCTTCTAGAGATTTTGAGAGAATCGCTTTCTATTTTTAAAAGTTTATTTCTTATTCAGAATCATGAATCCCTATGCACCCTTTTTTCCATCATATTTATTTTATTCCTGATCAAGATTACTTGAAAGGGTGGGATATTACTAGATAAAATGGTCATATTCATGATATCCTCTGCATCGAAAAGGAATACTTTCATAATCAAGAGCATGAGAACATTCAAAATCTCCCATAAGAATAATAACACTTTTTGAAAAGCTTATTTTGCTAGCCCTTTCATAAAATTTTGATTTTGTGCTATTTTTTTCTATTTTAACCCTATTTTTCTACATGAAATAGATAATGCAATATTTGTACTTGGTGGGACATCCATGTCTAGTTTGGCATAATCTAACATTTCTACTCTCTAGAATTAGTGGTTTTTACACTCTATGTAGCATTTGTGCCTTATGTGTTAGTAATTGTACAATACTATGGACTTTCCAATGTAATTTTTAATCATTTTTCTAACGTTTCTTTATTTTTGGACTTGATTATATTATGGATTTGTCACTAACCATTGGTAGGTTTGATTGATGAAGCCCTAGACCTTTAAACTTCTCCATCTCTATCATTGACATGCTTTCAATATTTCTTGCAACAAGATCTTTTTTTATGCAAGCTCCTACTTAGTCCAATATTAGTGCAAAAAGCCCTTGTCCCTAACACCTAGAACTTGAGGTGATCAGGCTCTAATACCAAATGAAAGGAAGCTATGATGTGGAATATGCTTTCTATACTAATCTATGAGAGGAGATATGTGCAAAAATTAAATGAAACATATAGCTACAAGGAAATAAACATAAAAGAAAGAAACCATAACACAATGATGTATGTGGAAAAAAAACTGACACTCCAAAGAAATCAATGTATTATTTAGTAATCAAAATGTTACAATAAAATTGTAAACTATAATCCTTTATAAGAGCATCACCAACTAGAGATTTGGAGGAATTATTGTAGTATAATGTTCAATACCTACAAAACTTGCTCCTTCAACCTCCATCCCAAGTACTCAATATCTAGGAAACATAATACATGAAACCATCAAATGGTAATTAGGAAACCACGAGCTAAGACCACCTAGAAAAGTGGCACCCATATTCTTAGTTAGAAATCCAACACCCAAACCCCACGATGAGTCCACAAGAGGGTGTTCCATTTTAGCTCCATTATCTCCAACTATATATGTATTATGATGTTTCATAAGACAAATCATAAGTTGGTCAACAAGTGCAACTTTGGCTTATAGCTCTTTGTTGTGTCCTGGATGTTTTTACATTTCCAATGTGGTATGCCCAACTTCTGGAGGCCATAACTTTTGATTTAGGAGGTTGATTGGGCCCTTCTTTTATAAATTATAGATCTTGAAGAGGTCCACATGACAAGCACCAAGGAACTAATGCGAAATAACCCAAAAAAATTATTTGGCCAAAAACCAACTCTATAGCCCAAAAATTAAGTTTTTCTATTTTATAACCTAAAATTTAACCTCTTTGTAATCTTAACATTAGAAGTAAGGTTGAGAGACCTTTCCTAACACCTTATACATTATCATTCCTCCTTCTCACCCAATCAAATGAAATTTTTAACATTATTCAACCCCATCCCACTGCCAACCAAAACCCAAACTAACACCTTCATCCCCACCTCCAAACTTTTCTATATCACTTCTTCCTTAACTTGAGGTGGTTCCTCCTCCATAATATTCTAATCCTTGTGCTATCACATCTACTAAAAATAACAAGGATTAGAGATTAGTGGTGTATTATATGTCTAATTCATTAACCCATTCAACTAATGGGTCTATTTTTTAGTCGATTGTAAATGTTCCTATACTGTCAAAAATATTTACTTGTATGCTGACCATGACTTATTTGATGGACATTTAGGGGGTTTTGATCATCTCATATCTATGGAATGTACCCTTTCTATTTCTTTTCCACTACTATTATTATGCCTCCATCAACTTTGGTTCCACCTAATAATCCTACGTCCCCTATGGTCATGATTGGGAGGAGGATGACTTGTTGAGTGAGGAATTCACTAGATAGATAGTCCATCTTCATTTCATTGTATATATGTATACATACTCATTCTTTAGATAGCATGTGTGGATTGTATGCACTCCCATGCATTTATGCTTATTTGTGTATGTTAGTTCACCCTAGAGGACCCATGGTACTATTGTAAGTACATGGATATAGGAGGAATGACATGTTGTGACACTCTTCTATTTGTACACTAAATTATTCTCATGTTTTTTATTACTTTTATCTATTCTCTTGGGAATGATGCAAAACATTGGGAAAAATATGTTTTTTTCATGTTGACCCAAGTTCGATCATGTATTTATTTTTATTTCTATCATGTAATTTATTTCATTGTACTTGTAGTTCTATATGCCTTGGATAATTATGCCAATTCCACTACTATCCCCTAATTAAATACATTTTTGAAACATATAATGAACGTAGACATATACTATATAGATTCCTTTGTGTGTGTTTTTGCAATGTTACTAACACACATGTGACATTACCTCTACTTTTTCTTATGTCATGCCTTGAACATGATCTCAAGTGTACCATGATTTCTTTTTGTATAAATATCTTGTCACTTTGTCTCTCCTTAGGGACAACATGTTAGAACATAATGTTATTAGGGGTCATACCCTTATAACATTTATATATTATTCTAATACAAGGTTATAAAACCTTATGCTTATTATATGCTTTATAAAGAATATTCCATTTAGTAATTAATTATTTACAAATGGTTTTTTTGAATAGGTGTGACTAATACCCATTCAAGTATTTTTCCACCCCTTCTCCTATATCTAAGGAGCTTCTCTATTATAGAGAGGTAATAGAATTTGGAGATTTACAGTGAATTCTATCACTATGCACATGAGGTATTATTTGCCATGTGGAAGTGAGGAGAAGTTGTATCCCAAGGTTCTATCTATAATTTTATAGAAAAAATTATAAGTGTTTTATAATCAAATGATGCTTTATGGGGTTTTTTTACCTAGAAAGGTTTTCTCATGTATATGTTGTGTAATGTGTTAAATCTATGCTTCTAGATATAATTCTCATTTTATAATTTATTTTATATTTTATTTGTAATGATTAGTATCCTAAAATCCTTATTTCTAACATGGTATCAAAGACAAATAAGCTATGCTAATATTTTTTTATAGGAGATACCATTGCTTAATACATTGGGTATGTCTATTTTATATTTTTCTTTTTTTTTCAAAATTAATCTTTCTCCCACATGTGAAATCAATATCCTATCACATGTAGCAAATTAGTTCTAAACCAATACTATACATAGATACTTGTTAAGTCATGCCATTCTCTTTTGAAGAAAGGCAACCATTTTAATATCTATGTGCCCTTTAAGTACCAAACAAATTGTACATAGATACAAATTTTAATGTAAGGAGGCCATTTTATATAGGTTGTCTTAAATGGACTATTTTTTAATCCTGGTATAGGCACTTTCTTCGTAATATTTCATATTCTAAATCATCTAGATCTATTTTAGATTTTTAGATTTTTTTTTTCTCAATCAATTTTTTGTTTCAAAATCAAGCATTATTTTTTTACAAATAACAAGACATTTATATGTTGGAATACGAAAATAAAATACATTTTTAAAAAACTTTACATAGTCAATTATTTGAAATTATAATTTAATTTCTAGCACATAAAAACAACAATAGAAAATCTCTCAAAGACATGATTAAAAAGCATATACAATATGGTCAAAGCATTTCTAAAGAACCTACACCCATTTTTCATTGGGCCCACTATAACCAACATTGATCAAAGTATTGAAATGTCAAAATAATTTTCATTATTTTGGATCTTTCTTTCACTTTACCAAGCTCTTTTTTAATAATTCATAGTCCTCTATTTAAAATTGAAGAACTTGTTTTTGCGAAGGGTTGAAGAGAATGATAATAAGTCATGACCTTTGTTTTAAAAGCCCTAGCGTTTGCTAAAAAAAAATCCCATTAAAATTGATATACAAGATTCATATGACTATTTATTTTTATCTTCAACTATTTTTATAATTTCAACAATATCATCAAAAAATTCTGATAAAAAAAATTATTCTAACTACAACAACCTCTCAACTTATTTTGACTAATTTGAAAGAGACTTCAACAACATAAGCTAAATAGAGAAGTATATTTTTTGTAAAACTCGGTAAAATCTTGTTTAGATTTAATGATATTGAGTGCTTTTGCATTCTAGCATATATATGATAGGCTCCTCAATTATCATTTCTATTGTGGTACAATGTTTCTTGATTATTCCCTTCTACACAATGCATATTCAATCATGTTTGGCACCTCCAAAAGTATGGCATAAATCAGATGGACAATTTCAAGTAGTTCAAGATTAATATGAATGTGGTAAGGCATAGTTTATCAATGTCTTAAACAAGTTTGTAACTAATCATGGATATTTCATTTTATAATCACATGGCTAACAACTACGCATTCTTCATCATTCCATCTCTTTCTAAAATTTTGCTAAACACATGATGTGCATCATCCATGCTTCTACATTTGGTATCCATATTGTTTGTCAAATTTCTACATGTAAGTCATTGAGAGTAAGAGAGAAATATAGGTTTTATAATTTGTTTAAGAATACCCATAAATAAGGATCCATAAAGGTGACAATGGTAATATTGACTTAAAAGATGAGAAGTTAAAGAAAAAATAATTTATCCCAATATTTGCTTAATTTGCTAGGTCTTAATAACCACTCTCTTCAATTAAATGCAAAATATTGAAATCCACAATGACAATGAGATCATTCTCAACCAACCCTTAGATATCAAGGAAATACCCACATGTAAATAGTCCACACACTTGGTATAATGTTTTCTATTATGCATGTCATTTTACATTGCACTAAAGAATTCTAATTTGTCTATCTTTACAAGGCATATGCCTTATCATTATCCAATCATTCCAATGAAATTGATAGTTGGCATGGAAAAGTGAACGTCGACTTCCAAAAATACATCAACATGTGTGTCCATTTCCCAAATATTATGCCCATCAAACTTGGGCAACTATTTGTAGACCTTGCTTGGCATACTCATTGTTTTGTAATCAACCCATGAGAGGTCTAGCTGATCATAAACAAGATCTATGGGAAGAGCTGACCAGAATAATGGGTTACACTTTTTGTCCAAACTTGACATTGAAATCAACATTTTGAACTAAATCTTCACTTTCTGACACCTATAGCCACTAAACTGTTAGGTATTTGAAGATGATGTGAACTAGTGATTTGTGAGATTTTGTTTGTAGATTCTAAATATATTTTTTTTTTTAAATTTTGGAGTTAAATTGTAAAAAATTCTGTGTCTCCTTTGATAACTAGTTTTTAATAGTAAACACCATTTTTTTAAAGTGATGTGTATTTTGTAGCACATAACCTTTTTTCTACAAAGGATAAAATTCTGATTCTTTTGAATTTAAATTGGTAACACTGATATATAGGGAATGCATTTGGTTTCATAATGCTTTGTTGATTTTTTTTAATTAAGTTTTGAAGTCAAACTAATTATAATTTAGACATAGGGTATTCTGTAAAACGTAACTTTTTCTGTGTGTATCAAAATTCAAGTTTTCTTTTTTTTGTTGAAACAAGGACATCAATACCTAGGGCATAGATATTTTTTAGAATTTTTTTTCACTAATTTACTAATATCCCATGTGTGTAGAATAGAGAACTTGATGTTCGGTGAAAAACCTACATTCACAAGAAATAAAAAATAAATATAATAATCAAATTAAACATATTTAAAATTATACTTTTTGGGAAGCTTATAAGAAGGACTACATACTTACAAAACATAAATTTTAAATGAATTCATTTGATCCCCCAAAAGGTAAATCAAAAATGGTTTTTTATCCACATTTTGATAGGTGTAGAGGAGACTCCATTACAGGTATGGTTTAAAACTAGTGGGGTTCTATCCAAGTGGATTTGAATCTAAGGGGGTTTGATCAAACCCTCTTCAATTAAAATCTTTTAAATGGAACCTTTCAAAGCTTAAATCATTATATTTTCTAAAAATATGTGATTTTAGCAAAAATCAGGATGTCCCAGAAAGTGTAACCCATTATTGTGGCAACACTTAACGTTAAATATAAATTATTATTCAATTCAATAGTTTGAATGAATTCTTTTGACCAATTGAATTGTTGAGCTATAAAATTTAGAAAAAAAACTAGGTTGGTTATTATATTGATTACATAGATTAGAAAATCCTATTCAACTCGTCAAATAATCAATAGAGAGAAAAATGTGAAGATTCCTTTATAAAGTGAGCATATATTTTTATAGAAGATCTTCACCCCCATGCACAAAATCATAATGGAGTTAGAGTTAATAGGTTTTCATGCTTGCAATATTGTCCATCAGAAATTGCTCCAGCTAGCATCAGTTAATTGCCATAAGGACAAAAGAATGATATTCAAATTAGTTTCTAGAAGTGATGCTAGACCTTGTTCCCAATTATTAGATCCTATTTAGACCTTATTCCCAATTGTTAGATCCTATTTGTTCATCAATCTTGATGTTGGGTGTATGTATAATAATGGTTTAAGGGAATTGAAGCCATCTAAAAAAGAATCATAAGCCTCCTTAATTTATGTAAAATAACAGCCAGTTGAAGTATATACTTAACTATAACAATTTCATATTAATATCATGCATATAAAAGGAGCTACTAATTTTATTGTAAACAATGTTAACTATCTATAATTCATTTAGACATGAAACTTCAATAGGGCCCCAACAATATGGATGGTACCCTAATTTTGATAACATATTAGTGTTGCAAGTATGGGCCTAACCAGTGTTGTCATTGATGTCAACATACTCCTATTGCATTAATGATAAGGTTTGGATGAGCCGTGAGCTGAGGATATTGAGAAAATTAGTCTCAATCAGGAACAGTGATTACTGTAAGACAAAATTCCAAGATAGGATGATGTTCAGAGGATGTGGATTAAAGGGTTTGTAGATATGTGTCTGTAGGTGATCCAATAGAGATTTTAGAGGTCCGCATGAAGATATGAAGAAGTTGTGGCCGCTCAAGTAAAATTGGTTTCAATAGGTGTTCAGAGGTGACAATATGTAACAAGAAAGGTCCGGTGAGATCTGGAAATGAAGTTTCCTGTTCTGCAGATTTGAGGGAGTTCTGAGGAAGTCTTTGTGGTGTATCAACTCTATTGGTGCATGGTTTGAAGGTCTAAAAGCACCTATTCCTTTGTGACAGTTATGACAAAATGTGTTCTTAAGGTTTCAGATGAAGGAGAGAAGGATTTCAGTAAGTAGAAGAAGTGTGGATGTTCTTGGTGATTCAGGCAAGCTTGTGGAAGTCTTTGGATCATGTCCAATTCGTGTTGATGGTCTACATTGAAGTTGGAGCTCGCAATTGAAGAGTAACTTTTGTATGATGGTGTTCTTCTTGAGACAAGCTGACCGGATGAGTTATGCATCTGTCGGATGATCTTATGAATGTTTGCCAACTTAGATGATCATTCCTAAGTTGATACCTTGTATAAATAAGGGATTGTGAAGTCAGTTTGAATAACTAGTTTTTAATAGTAAACACCATTTTTTTAAAGTGATGTGTATTCTGTAGCACATAACCTTTTTTCTACAAAGGATAAAATTCTTATTCTTTTGAATTTAAATTGGTAACACTGATATATAGGGAATGCATTTGGTTTCATAATGCTTTGTTGATTTTTTTAAATTAAGTTTTGAAGTCAAACTAATTATAATTTAGACATAGGCATATTCCGTAAAACATAACTTTTTCTGTGTGTATCAAAATTCAAGTTTTCTTTTTTTTGTTGAAACAAGGACATCAATACCTAGGGCATAGATATTTTTTAGAATTTTTTTTCACTAATTTACTAATATCCCATGTGTGTAGAATAGAGAACTTGATGTTCGGTGAAAAACCTACATTCACAAGAAATAAAAAATAAATATAATAATCAAATTAAACATATTTAAAATTATACTTTTTGGGAAGCTTATAAGAAGGACTACATACTTACAAAACATAAATTTTAAATTTTAAATTTTTAATGGTATTTAAAATTTTGGAGTTAAATTGTAAAAAATTCTGTGTCTCCTTTGATAACTAGTTTTTAATAGTAAACACCATTTTTTTAAAGTGATGTGTATTCTGTAGCACATAACCTTTTTTCTACAAAGGATAAAATTCGGATTCTTTTGAATTTAAATTGGTAACACTGATATATAGGAAATGCATTTGGTTTCATAATGCTTTGTTGATTTTTTTTAATTAAGTTTTGAAGTCAAACTAATTATAATTTAGACATAGGCGTATTCTGTAAAACATAACTTTTTCTGTGTGTATCAAAATTCAAGTTTTCTTTTTTTTGTTGAAACAAGGACATCAATACCTAGGGCATAGATATTTTTTAGAATTTTTTTTCACTAATTTACTAATATCCCATGTGTGTAGAATAGAGAACTTGGTGTTCGGTGAAAAACCTACATTCACAAGAAATAAAAAATAAATATAATAATCAAATTAAACATATTTAAAATTATACTTTTTGGGAAGCTTATAAGAAGGACTACATACTTACAAAACATAAATTTTAAATGAATTCATTTGATCCCCCAAAAGGTAAATCAAAAATGGTTTTTTATCCACATTTTGATAGGTGTAGAGGAGACTCCATTACAGGTATGGTTTAAAACTAGTGGGGTTCTATCCAAGTGGATTTGAATCTAAGGGGGTTTGATCAAACCCTCTTCAATTAAAATCCTTTAAATGGAACCTTTCAAAGCTTAAATCATTATATTTTCTAAAAATATGTGATTTTAGCAAAAATCAGGATGTCCCAGAAAGTGTAACCCATTATTGTGGCAGCACTTAACGTTAAATATAAATTATTATTCAATTCAATAGTTTGAATGAATTCTTTTGACCAATTGAATTGTTGAGCTATAAAATTTAGAAAAAAAACTTGGTTGGTTATTATATTGATTACATAGATTAGAAAATCCTATTCAACTCGTCAAATAATCAATAGAGAGAAAAATGTGAAGATTCCTTTATAAAGTGAGCATATATTTTTATAGAAGATCTTCACCCCCATGTACAAAATCATAATGGAGTTAGAGTTAATAGGTTTTCATGCTTGCAATATTGTCCATCAGAAATTGCTCCAGCTAGCATCAGTTAATTGCCATAAGGACAAAAGAATGATATTCAAATTAGTTTCTAGAAGTGATGCTAGACCTTGTTCCCAATTATTAGATCCTATTTAGACCTTATTCCCAATTGTTAGATCCTATTTGTTCATCAATCTTGATGTTGGGTGTATGTATAATAATGGTTTAAGGGAATTGAAGCCATCTAAAAAAGAATCATAAGCCTCCTTAATTTATGTAAAATAATAGCCAGTTGAAGTATATACTTAACTATAACAATTTCATATTAATATCATGCATATAAAAGGAGCTACTAATTTTATTGTAAACAATGTTAACTATCTATAATTCATTTAGACATGAAACTTCAATAGGGCCCCAACAATATGGATGGTACCCTAATTTTGATAACATATTAGTGTTGCAAGTATGGGCCTAACCAGTGTTGTCATTGATGTCAACATACTCCTATTGCATTAATGATAAGGTTTGGATGAGCCGTGAGCTGAGGATATTGAGAAAATTAGTCTCAATCAGGAACAGTGATTACTGTAAGACAAAAGTCCAAGATAGGATACTGTTCAGAGGATGTGGATTAAAGGGTTTGTAGATATGTGTCTGTAGGTGATCCAATAGAGATTTTAGAGGTCCGCATGAAGATATGAAGAAGTTGTGGCCGCTCAAGTAAAATTGGTTTCAATAGGTGTTTAGAGGTGACAATATGTAACAAGAAAGGTCCGGTGAGATCTGGAAATGAAGTTTCCTGTTCTGCAGATTTGAGGGAGTTTTGAGGAAGTCTTTCTGGTGTATCAACTCTATTGGTGCATGGTTTGAAGGTCTAAAAGCACCTATTCCTTTGTGACAGTTATGACAAACTATGTTCTTAAGGTTTCAGATGAAGGAGAGAAGGATTTCAGTAAGTAGAAGAAGTGTGGATGTTCTTGGTGATTCAAGCAAGCTTGTGGAAGTCTTTGGATCATGTCCAATTCATGTTGATGGTCTGCATTGAAGTTGGAGCTCGCAATTGAAGAGTAACTTTTGTATGATGGTGTTCTTCTTGAGACAGGCTGACCGGATGAGTTATGCATCTGTCGGATGATCTTATGAATGTTTGCCAACTTAGATGATCATTCCTAAGTTGATACCTTGTATAAATAAGGGATTGTGAAGTCAGTTTGAATTTGCCTTTTTGTGTGGAGAAGAGAGTGTGGTAGTGAAGAGGAGAGCGAAAGGCAGAACAGAATTATTGAGCATAATGGAACTGATTCAAGCATGGTGAAGATGCTATTCTCCAGTTCATGTATGTGATACTTATTTCTTTGTAGACAATGTGTCTCTTGTAGGTAGTGAGCCTCTTGTGAGCAGTGTGCTCGGGCAGTGAGCCCTAATTGGCATGTGCCATTTTGTTCTTTCTATTCTTCTAATAGAGAATACTTTCTTGGGTTAATCACCCTGTGGTTTTTCCCTTAACCAAGTTTTCCATGTCAAAATCTTGGTGTCTTATGTGTTGATGAGTTTCTACTTTTGATGTGAATGCATTATGTTTCATGTTTAATATACTGCTACTCAGTAAGAGGATTTAAGTGTTTAAATTAGAGAAAGTTTTGCACAACTGATTCACCCCCCTCTCAGTTGTGTGCCCTAAGTCTAACAATTGGTATCAGAGCTAAGTTCCTCTAAAAGGAGCTTACCCACTTGAGGAGATCCAGGATGTCGTCTTACAAGAAGGATAGTCCGAAGTTTGATGGAACCAACTTTGCTCTTTGGAAAGGTCACATGAAATGTCACTTGCAGTGTATGGGAATGGCGTATTGGTCCATGGTTACAAAACCATATGTACCTCCACAAGGTGGTCTGACAACCCTAAATGAAATCACAGATGCTGAAAACAATCTGCGGACCAAAGAGGCTCTTCTAAGCGCATTATCTAACTCAGAGCTCTCAAATGTTATTGACCTACCAACTGCCTTTGAGATTTGGAATAAACTGGAACTTTTGCATGAAGGAGACCATTATGTTAAATGTGCAAGGTTATAGAGTCTAAAAGGGAAATTTGAAAAACTGAAGATGAGAGATGATGAAAATATTACCACTTTTATGCCAAGAGTGAATGAGCCGGTTTGTGGAATTAGAAATCCTGGTGGAGTCTTGGATGAAAATGAGATTGTTGGTAAAATTCTCAGATCCCTTCTTGCTTCTTACAAAATCAAGGCTACTGCCACTGAAGAATTTAGAGCCCATACAACTGTCACAAGAGATCAATTGGCTGGGAAATTGGCTGCATTTGAAATGACAGAGTTTGGAGATGACCCCCCCAAGACTAAATCTACATTCAAAGCCAGTGCCTCTATTAAAGGTAAACAAAGGCTTGATCTGGGAGAGAATTCTTCAAGGAAATTGTCATGGTATGAAAAAGCAAGAAAAGATCTGGAAGAAGAAGAAGTAGAAACTACTCAACTTGAAGCCCTTATTGCAAAAAGGATGCCAAAAGGATCTGGTAAGTATGAAGTAAAATTACCTTTTAAGTGTTTTAATTGCAATAAGATTGGTTATTTTGCCTCAAGGTGTCCGGAAAGATTTTCAAGACAAAATCCTAACAAGCCAAGGTTCCAAAAGAACTATTACTATGTACATGAAGATGATGATAATGAAGGAGTAACAGATGATGAATTAGAGATAGGAAACAAATCCGGAAATGAATGGGTGTTCATTGCCATCAAGGAAGAAGATCCAATGTCCACTATATCTGTCAATCTTAAGACTGTGGAAAAATCTCAGGCTACCCAAATTGAAGAGAAGGATGATTGGGTCATTGACAGTGGATGCTCTCGCCATATGACAGGTGACAAAAATAAGTTTGTAGATTTGGAAAGGTATGAAGGAGGAGTGGTAAAGTTTGGTGACAATTTTTCTAGTAGAATCAGAGGAAGAGGAACTATTTCTTTTGATGGAAGAAACAAAACTGGTAATGTACTGTATGTTGAAGGTTTGAAGCACAATCTTCTCAGTGTTGGACAGTTGGTGGACAAAGGCTATGATCTCCGATTCAAGGATGGAAAATGCAAAATCTTTGAAAGTTCTAGAGTAGAGATTGTATCCGGTACTCAAACTAAAGGTAATATCTTCCACTTGGTTGGTACTGGTAAAAGTTGCTTATTTGTTCAAGTTGATCAGAGTTGGCTATGGTATAGAAGGATGTGTCATGTGAATTTTGATAATGTCATCAAGATAAGCAATACTCAGGCTATAAGAGATCTTCCAAAATTGGTGAAACCTACTAATAGCTTGTGCAAGGAATGTCAGTTGGGTAAGTTGAGTAGAGTCACATTCAAAAGCAAGGAACTATTTTCTACTGGATTATTGGACTTAGTTCACACTGATCTTTGTGGTTTGGCAAGAATCAAGAGTATTCAAGGTGATAGATACTTCATGCTACTAATTGATGACTATTCCCGAATGATGTGGGCAACCTTTCTAAAGGAGAAATCATAAGCTCTTGAGAAATTCAAAATATTCAAGGATATGGTAGAGAATGAAATAGGATTAAAGTTGAAATGTTTGAGGTCTGATAGAGGTGGAGAATTCACATCTGGTGAGTTCATAGAGTTATGTGAGAAACATGGAATTAAGAGACAGTTGTCTACTCCTATGACTCCACAGCAGAATGGAGTAGTGGAGAGAAAGAATCGAACCATCTAGGAAGCATCTAGGACCATGATAATGGAAGCAAATGTTCCTCAGATCTATTGGAGAGAAGCTGTCAGCATTGTAGTCTATACTCTCAATCGAGTTCAAATTAGAAGCAATACTGGTAAGACCCCTTATGAACTTTGGTTTGGCATTACTCCTACTGTAAGATATTTTAGAGTCTTTGGTAGCAAATGTTACATCAAAAGAGATGAAGATCTAGGAAAGTTTGATGCTAGAAGTGATGAAGGAATATTCTTGGGTTACTCTACTCAAAGCAAAGCATACCAGCGTTATAACAAGAGTCTAAGAAAGATATAGAAAGTACAAATGTGAAGGTTGATGAGGGAATAGAGAAACCCTCAAGGTTTTATGAATATGATGAAGATGATCAGAAAGGTGTTCTGGTTCAAGAAGTTCAATCCTCCTCTGAAAGTTAGATTCAGACTGATCCTATAAATCAGGAAGAAGAGATAGGTCTGAATGAGCCTGATCAAGAAGCAGAAGTGCAAGAAACTCCAAAAGTTCCAAGGTATGTAAGACTGAACCACTCTGAAGATCAAATCATAGGTGACAAAAGCAAAGGTGTGCAAACTAGAAGGAAAATTGCTCAAAATTTAGATGAATATTGTCTAATTTCAAAGATTGAACCTAAGACAATAAATGAAGCATGCAATGATGAAACCTAGACCAAAGCAATGGAGGAAGAGTTGATGCAAATTGAGAAAAATCACACTTGGGATCTTGTTCCTAGACCTAGAAACAAGAATCTGATTGGAACCAAATGGGTCTTTCGAAACAAACTAAATGAAGTTGGTGAAGTAATTAGAAATAAAGCCAGATTGGTCTGCAAGGGCTACTCCCAAATAGAAGGAATTGATTTTGAAGAAAATTTTGCTCCGGTGGCAAGAGTTGAAGTAGTTAGATTATTTCTTGCCTTTGCTGCCTTCAAGGATTTCAAGGTATATCAAATGGATGTCAAGTCTGCCTTTCTAAATGATGACTTGGAAGAAGTGTATATAGAGCAACTGGATGGATTTCAATTGTCTGATCATGGTGATATGGTTTGCAAGTTGAAGAATGCACTGTATGGATTAAAGAAAGCTCCAAGAGCCTGGTATGAGAGATTAGATAAGCATCTTTTGAAGATTGGTTTCAACAAAGGTACTGTCGACAGTAGCTTATATTTCAAAATTGATCATGAAAACATCTTGATTGTTGAAGTATTTGTTGATGATATCATCTTTGGAGGAAGAGATAGTATGTGTAAAGCTTTTGCAAATCAAATAAAAAGTGAGTTTGAGATGTCTATGCTTGGTGAAATGAATTTCTTCTTGGGTCTGCAAATTACTCAAACAAAGAAAGGAATCTTCATTTCTTAGACCAAATATGTGAAAGAATTATTGAAAAAAATTGGGATGGAAGATTCAAAGCCAATGAATACTCCCATGGAAAATGGATGTAAGTTGAGCAAAGATGATGACTCTCCTAAGGTAGACCAGACAAAGTACAAATCAATGATTGGAGGATTGTTGTATCTCACTCAAACTAGACCAGATATTATGCAAGTTGTTGGTCTTGGTGCTAGATTCCAAGCTGATCCTAGAGAATCCCATGTCATGGCAATCAAGAGGATTTTTAGATATCTAAAGGGACAGTTGAGTATGGTCTGTGGTATCCTAGAGATCATGATTTCTCTCTTCATGCATATACAGATGCTGATTGGGCAGGAGATGTGGATGACCAGAAGAGTACCAGTGGTGGAGCATTCTTTTTGGGGAAGAGATTAGTCTCTTGGCTAAGCAAGAAACAAGAGGTAATATCTCTATCTACAACTGAAGAAGAATATATTGCAGAAGTAGGTAGTTGCACTCAAGTTTTGTGGATGAAGCAGATGCTAAGAGATATCAAAGTGGAGTATGAGGAACCTCTCACAATCTTCTATGATAATTCAAGTGCTATAAGTATATCTAAGAATCCGGTGTTGCATTCAAAGACTAAGCATATATCTATTAAGTTTCACTTTCTAAGAGAGCAAGTGAACAAGAATGAAGCCAAATTAGAGCTTGTGTCATCCAAGGATTAGATTGCAGATATCTTTATTAAATCTCTACCTAAGGACTCTTTTGAGTATCTCAGGGAGAAGTTAGGGGTTATTGCCCCTCTAGTGATGATCTAAGGTTCACTAATGTGCATCAGTCTGGTGGGTATCATAGTCACATCTTGTGATCCGGATTGATGTTGGGGAGCTGCTACTCAGGGGGAGCAGCAGGTATGATTCTGAAGTGGTGAAATTGCAAGTATATGCCCTTTGCCATTGATGTCAAAGGGGGAGAGAAGACATGTGAAAAAAAAATGGTTTCTAATCAAAGGGGGAGAAATAAAGGGAGAGAAGACATGTGAATGATTTTTGTTGATAGGGGGAGCTGCGACAGTAAGGAGAAGTTCTTGTCTTGATGGTTTTTCACATCATATGTTGCCATCAATGACAAAGGGGGAGATTCTTGCAAGTATGGGCCTAACCGGTGTTGTCATTGATGTCAACATACTCCTATTGCATTAATGATAAGGTTTGGATGAGCCATGAGCTGAGGATATTGAGAAAATTAGTTTCAATCAGGAACAGTGATGAACAATGATGATTGTAAGACAAAAGTCCAAGATAGGATGATGTTCAGAGGATGCAGATTAAAGGGTTTGTAGATATGTGTCTATAGGTGATCTAGTAGAGATTTCAGAGGTCCGCATGAAGATATGGAGAAGTTGTGGCCGTTCAAGTAAAACTAGTTCTAGTAGGTGTTCAGAGGTGACAGTGTGTAACAAGAAAGGTCTGGTGGGATCTGGAAATGAAGTTTCCTATTCTTTAGATTTAAGGGAGTTCTAAGGAAGTCTTTGTGGTGTATCAACTCTATTGGTACATGGTTTGAAGGTCTGCAAGCACCTATTCCTTTGTGACAGTTATGACAGACTGTGTTCTTAAGGTTCTGGATGAAGGAGAGAAGGATTTCAATAAGCAGAAGAAGTGTGGATGTTCTTGGTGATTCAGGCAAGCTTGTGGAAGTCTTTGGATCATGTCCAGTTTGTGTTAGTGGTCCGCATTGAAGTTGGAGCTCGCAATTGAAGAGTAACTTTTGTATGATGGTGTTCTTCTTGAGACAGGCTGACCGGATGAGTTATGCATCTGTCGGATGATCTTATGAATGTTTTCTAACTTAGATGATCATTCCTAAGTTGATGCCTTGTATAAATAAGGGATTATGAAGTCAGTTTGAATTTGTCTTTTTGTGTGGAGATGAGAGTGTGGTAGCGAAGAGGAGAGTGAAAGGCAGAACAGAAGTATTGAGCTTAATGGAACTGATTCAAGCATGGTGAAGATGCTATTCTCCAGTTCATGTATGTGATACTTATATCTTTGTAGATAGTGTGTCTCTTGTAGGCAGTGAGCCTCTTGTGAGCAGTGTGCTTGGGCAGTGAGCCCTAATTGGCATGTGCCATTTTGTTCTTTCTATTCTTCTAACAGAGAATACTTTCTTGGGTTCATCACCCTATGGTTTTTCCCTTAACCAGGTTTTCCACATCAAAATCTTGGTGTCTTATGTGTTGATAAGTTTCTGCTTTTGATTTGAATGCATTATGTTTCATGTTTAATATATTGTTAATCACTAAGAGGATTTAAGTGTGTAAATTGGAGAAAGTTTTGCACAACTGATTCACCCCCCCTCTCAGTTGTGTGCCCTAAGTCTAACAATTAGATAAAATAATTTTTGGTATATTGGTTTTATTTTGTTCATGACTCAATAAAAAATAGATGAACTATAACATCTAATTTTGTTTAATCACTCTAGGAAATGTAGTAATGTCATTGTTTCTCAAATGAAAAACATGAAGCACCCTCATACTAAGAAGTTTTCATAAATATCTATCCTAATATAATTTTAATGTAATTATAATATCCACAAAAGTTTAGGAGAAGTTGCATAAAGGATCTTTTCCTTGAAATCGTCTTAGCCTATTTTTTTGGGAAACTAAATCCTACACCAACCATCTCCTTGGGAATTCTCAAAGCGCCTCTTCCACATCAAAAGCACAATTATTTTATTTAGTTATATACTTAAGCCAAATATAGAATCAAGTCATTAACTCTACAATATATCTTTAGTTTATAACCAAAACCAAAAGTTGCCTTATAAATAAAATAAATGCAAGTTATTTTCTTAGTAAGGATTATGTATGCATAACCTCCTTCAATTGACCATTATTATATAATGTTGTGAGATTGAGATGAGTAGTGGATGACAATGGCATTTTATGATTGTCATTGAACCAGTTAAACAAGGCTTAATCTCAAGGTATGATAGAAACTTACCCCTTTCAACATAAAATAGTAATTACTAATATGGTCAATATTTCTCTCAAAAGACTTCTTATTCTCATTATATTTAGTTCATTCCCTTTTGCAAAAGGACGTCAAGGGGGATCAAAAACTCAAGGAAAAAGGTAAGAAAAACTTGGTACATTTACTACTATTAAATCTAATAGACATTGTGATGTTGTAACTAAAACATGATGGAAGTTGCATTGGGAATTATAACAATAAAAATGTTACATCATGCATAATACATAAGTACATTAAGAAACATGCTTAAAATCAAATCATTATTTCTAGATATTATACAATTCTAATTGAATTCTTTTAATGTATTTATTTGAAATGATGGATTGAAGTTCCATGATATTAAAGCCTTAACAAATGGACATTAAAATGTCATTTGGTAAAATAAAAAACTAGTAGTTGTAACATTGAAATGACTTGTATTATCATAATCCTTTAAATTTATTAGGTATAAAGCACCTACTCATAATGGGTGATTTTCACCTTAAGAAATTATCTGGGGAGCAAACATGGAAAGGATAGCTCACCTGTTACTATATGTTTAGTAGGATGACTATTATTTTTCCTTGCAAAAACATGGAAAATTATACATTATTATGCTTATGAAAATCCCATATGATATCCTTCATAAGATACTTTGATCATTTTTTAAGTATTTTCACATCATGTTATGTGTAGTTGACTTCTTATTAAATTAATTATGGGCCTTATTATTCCTGCATCAAAAATAAAAATTTATTGGTGATTGTGTTACTGACTATGTTGGTGATCCTAATGATAGGACATATATGTCAAGATATGTCTTCAAAATAGGATGTAGGTGTTATCACATAGATGGAGTAATAATTAAACTACCTTGTATATCCCGTTAATCAAAGGATAACTACAAAAGTATCTACAAAAGAATCAATCTGGCAAGATTATTGGAAGACTTTTTCATCTAGGTACTAATACAAGTACGACTTTACTATATGATAGCCAAAGCTATTTACTCTTACTAAAAACTCATATTTCTAGAAATAAAGCACATTTGAAGTTCATGATAATTTCATCCAAGGGAAAATGTTTCCGTCATAAAATTACTTTGTAGTTATACAAGATTGATTATTAGGTAGCAGATATACTATGATAAAAAAGAACTAGACTAGTCTCCTAATAATCATAAAAGAAATTTTATATGTAGTATAGCACCACACCTCTATGCAGTACTAAATTCTTAAAATTTATATCAATGTTTGGCCATAAGAAGTTTCCATTGAGGGGGAGTGTGAATGACAATGACACCTATGAATGTAAGACCTAAAATACATAAATAAGACCTCTAGGCATTATTTATAACCCCTTTAGATGTAAGAGAGGTAAAAGGCATAAAAAAGGACCTCTAGACATTATATATGGCTAAAATCTTGGATGTAATACCTAACAAGTATAACATAAGACATCTAGGCATTATATGTATAAGTACTTTGGGCATATTGTAAATTCTTCTCTTTGTAAATATTCCACTTGTAAAAGAATTGTATTACATAAGACCTATGGGTAATATGTAATGAACCTAGGGGGTGCTAGTTTGAGGAATCCTAGGCTATAACAAAAAATTTATAAGACATCAGAAGAATCATTTTTTAAAACACCGGGATTGTAAATTAAGACAAGATGACTTTCATGTGGTTTAGAATACATGATCTTCATTGTGGCATATATTTGTGTCTCTATAAATATCACTATCAAAGAGGACCTATGTTAGTGGGGTATTTCATTTTTTATTTTATAGAAATTGACAGGTTATGCCCATGTTAATATTAAGGGAGAGTGTTAGAACATAATGTTATTTGAGGTCAATACCCTTATAACATTTACATATTTTTTAATATAAGATTATAAAACCTTATGCTTATTATATGCTTTATAAAACATATACCATTTAACAATTAATAATCTAATAAACTATTAGATTATTAATTATTTACAAATGGTTATTTTGAATAGGTATGAATAATACTCCAGGTATTTTTCCACCCCTTCTATATTTAAGGAGCTTCTATCTTATTGAGAGGTGAATAAATTTTCAAGATTTATACCAGGAATTCTATCACTATGCATGGGAGGTATTATTGGCCATGTGGAAGTTAGGAGAAGTGGTATCCCCAAGTTCTATCTATAATTTTATAGACAACTTTGTAAGTGTTTTATATTAAAATGATACTTTATCAAATTTTAAATACCTTTAAGAGTTTTCCCATGTATATGTTGTATAATGTGTTAAATATATACTTCTACAACTCTCTTTTTATTTATTTTGTATTCTATTTATTATTATTAGTATCCTAAGATCCTAATTTATAACACAACACACACCACGTTAGTGACTTCGGGGGTGTATCATATTATATATGTTCCCTAGATATTCTTGTTCTATTATTCTCTTCTACCTTAGAATTAATTACATAAGTTTTTCATTTATGCAATTATTTTAAGAGGGCATATATCCACAATCACATGTGTAAACACAAATACACATCAATAGCTTGTGGCTCCAAGTATAGGGGCATGCTTGGATTTAGACACCCTTGCTAGGATTACATAGTTATAGAGTATTCAAGTAGATTTAATCCTTGAAATTGTATTTGTATATGAACCACCTAACAACAAAGTATGTTAGTGCATGTGACTCATATCAAATACTTTTTATGCTCTTTATGGATCACCTAGCAATAGAGTATGCTAGTACAAATGTGATTGATATAGGTATTGTATAGTTATTAGCAATAGAGCACACTATATCTTGAATCATATCATACATTTTCCTAAGAATAGAATACATAGGTATTATGCCTTTCAATTTTCAAGCAACAAAGCATGTTGGAAAATTCTTGATTTTTCTTTTTCACCTCTTTGTAGGTTCCATTGGTTATGATGTTAGGCATAAACAGACATAGATAAAGAAATGCAAATCAAACCTTTATCATCTTGAAAGATACAATGAATTCAAAGAATTCATAATCCCAAGTCTCTGTCAATTAGTTCATAATCTACTGATGTTGCTCATTGGTTTGATGTGCCTTGTTATTTTCCATTCAAGGGGTCTTACATTTCCAATTCCAAGAACTAATGTTTGGACATCTAGAATTTCACCTGCTTTTTGTAAATCTTTCAATAGACAAGGTTAATCTTATGGTATTTAAACAAATGATGAGTATTTTTTCTAAGTTTGATCAATTCTTCTATTCCTCCACTTACATAAACTAAATTTTACCTCAACACTATAAATTGACTTAAATGATGTGCCTATAGGTAGGTATTCACATGATTATTGTCATTATTTATGTTTACTTCCATGATATTTATCATTTTAACATGCTGTTTGGCTCAAATATGCTATGAAAATTCAATTATCTACGGGATATCAACATATTTTATTGTATTTGCTTAAGATTTTATGTGAATTTGCAATTGTGATAGTGATTTTAAAATGAAATCAAACAAATTTGAATGAAGTGATTTGCAATTGTATTTGCTTGATCCATATACATTCCTGATACTATCATGAAGAGAAGGAAATCAAACCATATGTTCACTAGGATGTTCCACAGCTAGATATGATTGATGCTAACTTCGATGGAAAAGGAATGAAAGCAACATGCACAACATGAAATGCACTCCAAGGGACGCAGCAAATCAAAGTACAAGTTAGGAATCCATTCATAGATTAATCAAAGTTTACGATTGCATGTAACCTAGAGCTTCTTCTTCATTAAGTATACGAAAGAGATGTATATTTACAATTAGCCTTGAGAATTAGTCTCGATGCTTTAGTAATCTAATCTCAATTAAGTTTCGAATGATTACAAAATGTACTACATCTCCCTTTTATAGAACAAGAGGAGGAGGCGGTTACAAAATGATCCTAGGATTATGATTTATCTATTAAGATCAACAGTCCATATTACTCTTTGACCAAGTCAATAGGAAAGCACATGGCACAAGTTGCCAGCTAGAAACCCTCTGGTAGCATATCATGCACATGATCATGTCTTTTACATCATGCCTATTCTTCATCTTCCTCATCAATGGACAAATCTTCTTCATCTGTTGGCGCACTTATCACTCCCCTGATGGGCTCATATGCTTGTACTACCCTTTCAATTTCACCTCCATCTTGAACTTTGGCTTTGGTGACTGCAAGTTCTTGTGACTTCAATTGTGCTTGTAATAAAGACCATTTGTTCTTTCTACTATTCAACATTTCATTATATTTCTCCACCTTTGCCTTCATCCTAATGGCCTTATTGATAGTATCCTCTAATAATTGATTGAGAGGATCATCTGTAGCAGGCTTGAAATTGTCTTGGATTGCTTTAACGGTAAAGTCTGCATATTGATTTTCAATCTTTCCTTCCACCCTTTCTTCAAGAGCCTCCAAGATTTCTACTTCATTAGATAGGAGTTTGTGTAATCTCACATTGATATCTCTAAGCTTTGCATTGCACTTTCTACGGATATCACTTTCAAATTTGGTGTCCTCATACCATATGCTCAACAACTTTGATGTCTAGTTTTTTAATATTTTATTGTAAACCAAGACATTGGCATCTATGTGCTTCGTTTCTGATAGGGCAGTTAGATGTTTCTCAATCTTTATGGACCTTTGCCCAACCTCCTTCTGCAATTTATCAACCTTGCTCTTCAATGTGTTGTGCAGGTTTCAATTATTGAGAGAGGTCTTTATCACCTTTTTTGCCTCTATGATGAATTGGATGAACCAATTGTCCATCATATGTGCTTTGTGTTTCATAATATGTAGTCATGTCACCTCATTCTGTGATATAATAGTGAGTGGGGTGGATGTGCTGACTGGCACATTATTGGGGTCTATCAACCCCTTTATAAATTTATGCAGTTGAGCAATGTACTTGCTAACACTTATCTCTCCTTTGTCTTTGTGTACCATAGGTACGGCTACTTCAGCTGTCCTACCTATTGCCTGATCTCTCTTTATTGCCGATGTAGCCCTAGCCCTTCTCCTTGTCTTGGTTGTATTGGCTGAAAATAATGAAGCAATATCAAAATTTGGTGCAACACTAGGTGGATGTGCTTGTACCTCTTGTTGTAGCCAGTATGGTACATCATCTGTAGACCCTTGCTGGTCTATATGTTTAATGTGAATATCTTGTGATTCTGCATTGTATTCCACCCTTGGTGGTAATTGCTCCTTTTCTTGTTCATTAGGTACTTCCTCATCATGCTCTTCCTCATGTGCAAGGACATTTGATATTACCTCTTCATTCTTCTACTACTCATCTTATGATGGTGGTGGATCTGCATGAGGGCTAGGATTGTTCTGCTTTGTCATACCTTGATGATCTTTCTGACTTTCTTTATTCACATTTTCTTTCTTCCCTTGATCATCACTTACTTGAGGGCGCCTTTTCCCATCATTTGATATATCTACTTTTTTATAATCCTGGGGTTCATTTATCTCTACTCTATCTACTTCCGTCTCAGGTACTTGTTCATTATCCTGACTATCATTCTGATTAGGTATCTCTTCTTCCTCCATTTGTACATTGACTTCTAGTTTCTTTTTCTTCGAAGGCAAATCTTCACCTTTACTTTGGTCCTCCTCGCCTTGATATGCTAATTCTGTTGCTGTTGGGCTAGTGACCTGATCCACTAATCTTGCTAGATCAATTTGTTGTGCTACCATTTCAAGATTACCCTCTATTATCTCTTCTTCTTTGACCTCCTTCTACACTGTGGGGATGCCATGAGGGGTCATCTTTGTGTTCTTTACTAGTGTCTTCATAGAGCTAGCAGACACTTCATTTACTACATAATCATATGATAACTCCACAGTGTTATCCAAGGGAAAAGATTGGTCACTTCGTTTATTATGTGTCTACTTCCTTTGCTCTTCTCCCAATTCAGTCTTCAAATGTACTATGGCAAGAATAGGAACTTCATGCTGCAGAGTTCTCTTAATACCTTCACCACCCTTTCCTTTTAGTATAATGGTAAGATTCTTTTCTATTGTCCCCCTCATTGCAAATGTTTTCTTCTTTTGGGGCACCTCTTGGGTTTTCTTTTTCTTTCTACTTATCAAGAGATCATCATCATCAATGCTTTCCTCTTCAACCTCATAAGTAGGAGCATACTATGTAATTGGTTTTTTCTATTCTGTAGGTGCCTAAGATGTGGTAGCAGAAAAAGTTGAGGCCAGGTCCTCCTTAGGTTGAGGATGTCAAATGATTCTTACACCAACCACTTGGTTTCCCTTCTTAGATTTGTCTTGTTGCCTCTCTCCTTTAGATGCCCTTTTTTCTTTGAGGAAATCATCATGTTCTCCATCTCTCAATTCTTGTCTTTTCCTCTTCTTATCAATAGTGAGAGCTACTCCCCTTTTCTTCAATTTTGTGACCTCTACATCTACCCAGCCTTTGGTTAATAGCATAACCTTCTATGTTATCTATGCTAATGATGTCTCTTCTGGCTGACTATAGTCAAGGGATGATATTGTTTCATTGTATATTTTCTTTCTCTCATATTCCTGAGACATGATATTCCCATCATCCTCATGCAATTGTGGTGGAACTGGGATGTTGTCCAATGTGTGTACCTACTTTAGAGTAAGCCTTTGGTAGCTTCCCCTTATCACTTCCATTTCATCATCACAATTTGCCCAATAGTCCTCAAGATGCATCTGATGCATTGGCTTCTTGTGTAGTGTTTACATCCTACCATATGGGTCATATTGCCTGGATAATGAAAAAGGATGTAAAGACATCAACTACAATCCCCCTGTTGCCTCTTTAGCACTTTCTTTGTCATGGTACATATACCACCCAATCATGATTGGGAACAAGACATTAGGTATTTTGCTTTTCTCAATATAAGCCTCAAATGAAGGTAATATCTACCTAGCCATCTCCATTTGGATGACCTTATCAGTTGGGTATCTTGGCAACATGAGAGGCTGCCCAGTGAAGCCTTCTATTCTTATAAATGTGAATGTGCGGAATTGAATAAACCAAGCCCCATGGTTGTATATCATGGCCTGAGCTTCCATGCTCAACCTCTTTGCTCTACCTTCTTCCATAGTTCTTACTAAATGCATGGAAAATGAATCATTCACTCTCTGGTAGTGTTGGAGAGACTCTCTTTATTTTAACTGTGGGCAGTGGTCCCATATATTCACATCCCCAGGGTTATTTTCAACCCTGCCTACTATCTGCAAACCACTGAATGTCCCCCTGAATGCACATGCATAAACAACATACGAGGTCATATGGAACATATTGGTCTTTCCTCCTAGTTTCATCATTCCCTCATCTAGACTTTCACTTATGATCTTAGCCCACAGGGGCTTTTCATTAGTATTTGCTACCGGTCTTATGAGACCATACATCCAGTTTTTGAAATATCTAGTATTTAGTTTTCTAGTCATGTGGCTCAGCATCACCATCATATATTGATATTCAAGAGTGAAATCAAACTTGTATATATGTATAGGTAGATTTGCAGAGGCCTTATAGGTGTTGTCATTATCTCTCCATGAGTACATGATTTTTTTGCAATCCTTTATAGTTTTATTGTATTTTTTTTCTAACTTCTCCAAGTTTATTCTACTCACTTGACGTCCCCTAGGTAAATTGAAAGTTGTAGTAATATGCTCAACTAAGAAGTCTGCATATACCCGGCCATGTTTCTATACATTTCTGGTGTTGGTATTGTAATTACGAGCATAATCTACTACCATCTTAATGGCTTCCATTGGATAAGGAAATCCTCCCACATGCCACATGCCTGATTTGTAAATGTTAATGAGCAGGGTTGTCCATGCCCCTTTTCTGACAATGTCGTCCATGCATCCAAATCAATGTTTCTTGGATGAGTGTCATTTATCTGACCATATTTGAATGCTATTCCCTCAAGTTGTACACACATATGTTTTAGGAATTCTGCATTTGACCTATTTTTACAGAGTGTCATTGAATCTTGCAATAAAACACATGCATTTCTTACCCTAACATATCATGTGCACATGTGTATTAATGATTATATGAATATCATGATGTTTTGATTCTTATTCAGTATATATCATACATCATCATATTGATTATTGTGGTAAAAGCAATTTTTACCTGTTCATTTTATCCATAAACAACAAAAGAGGGTTTTTTCATTACATACCTGATATTCACTACCCTTTTAATATTTAATTGATATCTAGCTATGCACGTTCACCTTATAGTTACCCTCCTCCATTTGCCATTTGAATTCGCACCTCATTTTGTTACTTTCACAAAATGTTGTAATATCACCTTAATCACATAGTAACTCTGTAACTTTTGCTTGAATATGAGATAAATTTAAAATGGACTCAAATCCTTGTTTTTAATCAAAAACATTGTTGAATTAGGGCATGATTAATGCTAATTTGTTGATACCCGTTGATTGACACCTAAGCATCAAAGATGTTAACAGGTGGCAGGCAATTATTTGAAATTTTAAAGGTTCAACCACTGCTAGAATGATATTTAATGTGAGTACGCACATTCACAAATATTAGGGATATTAAGAAACATGACCCTCAGAAGATGATGACGTCATCATGTTGTTGACCAACGACCAAAACCGGGTCATCTTACCTTTGTTTAATGATCATGATAACGTAGGGTATCAATATGATTGATTCAATGTGCCACGTGGAAGAAGCCTATTGGTTCATAATGATCTGCGTGTTCTACATCTTAAAAGTGGATATGGAGGATATTAAGAAATATCAGGGTTCTTTAGTATGTGAAGCATCCCCACATATTCAAAGATTAGGATGATGTCAGCATCCTTCATTAATGTTTCAAACTGGAGCATAAATGATGTCATTGTCACATTGGCAAAGATCAGGGATCTTAGATAATGTGCGAGATATTAAGGTTTTCCTTTACTTTGCATTGGATCAGGATAATAACAAATATCTAAGATATTGGGAAATATATGACCCCTCTTAAGTGTCGGGAATATGATGGCATCGTCATCATCTCAGGGCTTATTTATATCAAGTTAGGATGACATCATTGTCATACTAATGAAGATCAAGGATCTTAGTTAACATGACGGATATTAAGGATTATACTGATATCGAGTATCTACATTATATTTGAGGCAAGCCCTCATATAAGTGAATATCAGGGATATTAAGAGATATCACCCTCCGACAATGTACACGGGTTCTTGATGAGTAAATGCCTCTTGCATTTAAATTTGATGTCTACATATTAACGAATATGTGGGATATTGATGAATATCAGGGATATTAGTGAATATCACCCTGAGTGACTGTTTTGACCAAACTTTGACCAAACATAATTTTCTATCCTTAAGGAATTTTAGGGTGATTCAAAAGGCAAAGCTGCTTAGAATTTTGTACTCATTCACTTGGTGTGGTTCACAATAGTAGAATTTGACTTTGGCACTTAACTTACCTCTGATGAGGCCTATGCATGTATAGGGTAATTTCCTATCGCCGCATCTGAAATCTGACTTTTACCATATCGCCCGAAGCAAAAAAAGTAGGGAAAAAGCCAAAAAAGTTGGGTCCCTATTTTGCTAAGACAAAATGGGGTGTGTTGTGTAACCACACAACAGGTTCTTCCTAGCTCTTTTTCATGTATGTGTTCTATATGATTTCCTTCTAATATGTTGTGTCAATGTTAGATAATATATGATTTTCTAGCATAAGTTTTGTTGCAAGTTATGTTTTTCTAACACATTTATCTTGCAAGTTTTGATATTTCTAATGTATTTATTTTTCCATTTTATGTTTTTGACATTCCTTTTGGTGTAGGATTTGTTCATATAATGTGTTTTTTTTACAAGTTCCAGTCTAGCGGCAGAAATCCCTCATTCCAAGATTGTTGTCTATCATTTTATAATGTTATTTTTAGTATTTTTCATTTCTTACTTTAGTGTAATTTTATCACCTAGAGGCACAAGCCCACTAAAGTGGGGGCAAAAAATAAGGTAAAAAATTGCATACCCTACAATTTTGACATTTCAAGTTAACTTCATTTTTAGTGTTCACTCCTTCTAGCATGTTATTAGTGAAGGAAAGGTAGGATCTTCTAGACAAAATGGTAATACTAGTTGGGAAACAAAGGTCAAGCAATTGCATGCACTGCAAGTTAAAAAACAAAGAATACAAAGAAGAAATAAGAGACACACAAAATTGGATTAACCATGCAATGCATATACCATAAGGAAGATGTACATATATATAGGAGAGAGGGAAGAACCACCATGCAAAATCAGTGGAGAATACTAGGTAGTTGAGTCCCACTAACTAGTATGGTGGTGAGTTACCTTCCTCAAGAGTCACATGCAATGGTGAGTGAACTCTCACTAACTAGGACACCTAAGTAGGCTTAACACCATGTAGAATTATCTTATGTGAATGCAAATAATGCATAAGATAATATATGAACTATCCATGTGCATGTAAATAGTACATAAGATCTAATATATACACTAACACCCCTCCTTAAGCATAGCTTAGGTGGGCATAAAGTAAAAATTGTGTCCCAACAAATAGGCCTGATGAGGTACCCAAGTATAAGGCAATCTCTCATAAAGTGGAGAGAGGAAGATAACTTAGTGGGAAAAAAATTCCCTCCTAAGAGAGAAAAGAAAGTGAAATGAAGAGGACTAGAAATGCCCCCCAAAAGTGATAGTCCTGAAATCCCTACAAGATAGGGCCCGTGTGTACCTCCACAAAGAAGAGAAAGAAAGTCAACATAGAATGTTGGACGGAAAATGTTATAGTATGTCCCTCTACAACAAATTATGCCTCTTCCTTTCAGAAGATAGAAACCTTGAGCTATCAAACTGCTAAATTCCCACTCAATTGGAATGTATGAAGGAAGTCATTGATTTTCCATAGTCCATAATGTTGAAATTGATAATGCTTCTGGATTTGACTATGTTGAATATTTTTCCCTCAATGTTTTGAATCACACTCAGTGATCCATCATCAAGAGAAAGAGAGCAAGAGAAGAGAGACAACAAATGTGATAATTTGTAGACTTAAGCTTACTTAAAAAGAGGGATGGGGTGGGAATGATGGTATGTGGAAACCAAGAAATCAAAAGGGGAAGGGAAACAACCTATCAGATAAAGTGAAGAAGAGGATGAAATAGAAAAAAAGGAACAAAAACACCTTAAGAGAAGAAACAAGAGACAAGAAGAGGAGGACTCAATAAGAAAAAAGAAGAAAAGAAGAAATAGTGAAATTATATATATAAAAAACCATTATATCCCCTAGATAGCTCAAAAAATATGGGAATAACACATAAAGGACAACATGAAAACAATATTTAAATCTGAAGAAAACAAAAAGGTGACATAACGATAGCACACAAAAAATTAAGAAAAAACACAAATATATATATATGATCTATTTAAACTAAAGGAACATATTTAAAAATGCAAAATATATATACAAATAATTTTATATTAAAGGAAAACAAATAAAAATGCATACACATATATATGAGGAGAAGAGGGCATAAACCCAACAATAGAGAGACAACATAAAAATATCTAGATATCAAATGAATATCGTAAATGCCATTTAATATACATAGGTACCACATAAGATATGGGAAATATAAGGAGAAAAATGAAACAAACACAAATGAAAAATAAACTCAAATAAAGAATCACAGGATATATATATATATATAAACCAATGAAATATGGATAATAGACAAACAAAATATTCTCTCCACTAAAGAAGAGATATCACAAAGGATACAGAAAAAAAAATAGAGCCAATCATTGAAAAACACAGATAAAATTAATCATCACAATAACCAAATAATAAGATATATATTTTTATTTTTATTATTTATTTAATGCATGTGTACTGTCTCATACAATTTTTTTAAGTAATTCACATCTTCAAAAATGATTTCATGAGGAAGGTGTTGAACACAATGAGGTGCTGAGAGGGGGCTAAATCACCACATACTAAACCTTAACCAAATATTAACTTTAAAAATTGAATATCACAAAGAATAGAAAGGAAAGCATTCAACACAATAATCAACACATGACACCAATATTTTTATGTAGAAAACCCTAAGACGGGGAAAAACCATGGTGAGTGTTAGCTCACAATATAATATGCTCACTGCAAAAATGTTACAACTTTGTTTTAGGGCTTCAACCTAAGGAAGCTACTACTCCATGATTTACAACTTTGATTTAGGGCTACAACCCAAGGAAGCTACTACTCCCTGTATACTGCAATTGGATTTACAATGATAGTACAAGTATATGGACTGCTATGGAGAACACATTTTTTATATGCTAATGATGCAGTCTGCTTTGTCTGCTCAATATATATCTTCAAACTGATTTTGCGCACTTCATATCTTGCCCTCTAATCTACTATTCACATTTTCCTTCTTACATCTCAAATGAATTATATCTTCTATAAATATCCTCCACAACACATTAAAACATTGATTAGGTTGGCATCATGATCAATATTGGATGAAATGTGTAACTTGTCACTGGTCAGCCTCAACACATGCAAAATGATGAGAAAACTTGTTGTAACCAAAAACTCTATGTAGACCAAGGATTCAATTATACATGAACTCAACAACATCCATACTCCTTGATGAAGAAGTATCATATCAAATTATGCATCTACAAGACAAGAAACATGACTATTTATAGATAACAGAGCCTTCCAGACCTCATGTGATGCTTCACATCTCAAGATATAATGTTGTAGTGAAGTGCAAGGCCTAAATCCTTTTGGGAATGAACTTAGACTTCAATATATGTGACTTATCAGATCTGTACACCTTTATCTGATGTTTCTAGAGGAATTCAAAAAGTGACTTTGATAACTAGGGTTTCGGAGGATAGTTGTACTTGAAACTTTACTTGCAGACATGATAACTTGATGCAGTACTAGAAAATGAAAATTATCTACATGTGGATCATACCTAATGTACCTTGGACCATATAATAATTCTGCATAAGCTTTGATGATAGATCTATACATGTTTCAACTTTTGCAAAACTTAACTTGTGTATTCAGGCTCCAGAATAGGTTGTATTGCCTTTGTCACTTAAGTACTAAGTTTACGGACCACCATAGTACTTGAAACTCCATCATTACATGTCTCATACATATCTTATTCATTATTTAGAACTGCATGACAAATAGATCTCTTTTGGAGGAATGCAGAGCATTCCATTATCTCCCTATTACTGCGTTGCTCTATCTAGGTGATGGCTGATACACTGTCCCTTATAATTTTTCATGCTGAAGATATGAGGAGCAAAAACCTTGGATATATCATGTCAATACATACAAGAAGATATCTTTATAACCACAAGATCAAATATTTCTTTGTGGAGATTCAAGTTGACTCTGCTTTAGGATGTACATTGTGAATGCCTTAATCAGTTTTCTACTTCTTACCATTAAGTGTGGTACTCCCATCTGATGAGCTATGTATGTGTGGATGTAGGAACCATGTAGGGACATAAGTGGTTACCTCTGCATTATGCTTAAACCTAAAACTAAGCATCTCTTCATACTTAGATGGTTTCCTCTTCTCCCAAACTAGTTTACTTTAACCATATAACTCTTTCTTTGACATCAATGTATACTATGTTGACATCAATGACAACACATGTTGCCAACAATCTTGCCCTTTGTCATTGATGGCAACATATACTCCCCCTTAGACATATGTTTCTCTTTCCCCTTTTGACATCAAGGAAAAAGGGATTGATAACCTTTGTATCAATCCAAAAACTATATGGACTCCCCCTTACAAAATGATTTCTAAATTGTACTCCCCCTGGCTATGTTATTTAGTTACAAAATTATACCTTTGAAAAGAAAAATATTACTTCCAATCTACTCAATACCTCTGTCATACTATGTATATAAAAAATAGTCTTATTTACATTGTTCTAACAACTCATTTGGATGGTATGATGGATTTGTAGATTACCTTGAGTTGTTGAACAGTTGTGGTCCATATAGCACATTCTGAGGCAAGCACCTAATTCTAACACTCACACTACATGCACATTTCCTCAGCTTCCTCTAAATTGCTTGCGGTCTTCATCTTTTGATCTACCTTTTTTGCCTCCTCTAATAGACCAAACATTGAGGCAAGTCTGAAATTTAGTACCTCTCTTAACTGACCAAATTACTTCTTCAAATTTTCTCTTTGGTCATGCAATTGAGACAATTGTGCATGCAGGTTTTCCACTTGTGCTCTTGTTGTACCCATCTTGTCCTTTGACAAATCATACACTTCGACCACCTTAGAGCTCTATGACTCAATAAAGTCCATTTGAGCTTTGATAGATTTTGTGGAGTTTGGCCAATTTAGGCAGAATAGATATAAGGTTGTGACCTCCTCAATACAAGCTTTCAATTTCTTCAAATTTTATTTGAGCTTGTTATGTGCATTAGCACACTTGTCATTCATCTCTGCCATTCTTTTGTCATTAAATATTTTTTCTTCCTCTTTTTCTGCCTTTTTCTCTATGTGGGAGGAGTGATCCTCAAAGGAATCCATTAATAGCTTGAGCTTCTATTCCAAAGGCAATGAGGGATCAATGGTTACCACTGGTAACCCTTCTTATACCAATTTCACTGCATCCTCTATTGCACTAGATTTCTTTAGACTTTCATGTAAGAATTCTTTCCTTGTAGAGGCATCTAGTATATCACCAAACTGTAACTTGTGTAAAGGGAATATGCTTGTTAGATCAATTTGTCCTTCATTGGTTGGAACTTGCAGCAATTAGGGAGTGACAACTAGTTGAAATTGGATTTGTAAGTTTAACAGTTCTGTGAGGGAGTCAGTTGCACCTTGACCAGTCTCCTCTGCCCCATCTTGAATTTTTTTCAAAGTCTTTTCTTTGTCTATGGCAGAATCTTTATGCTGCTTTGTAATCTCTGGAACATCTTACACATTTTTCTATCCATCCACTTGATTAGTGTTCTCCAGAACACTTTATTCATCTTTCAAGTTGTCTTGAAGAGACGAATCAATATTCATATCTCTTTTCTTGTCCTTTTCTTTTTCAATATGTTCTTCTTTCTCTAAAGATGATGCAATAGCATGATGAGGTGATTGTGGTGGTGAGACATGTGGTATATCTTCCATTTCTCTCACTTCACCAAGTATCTTTTGAGTGATTTCTTTAGTTTCATTTGTGATTTATTCAATATCCTCCTTTCTATTTTGCATAAGAGTGTCTACCCTATGCTTAGTTCTGAGCTCTTGAACTCATCTTTGGATCAACTTTTCTTTTTCTTCCTCAGAAAAGAAAGCACTAGATTTATTTAAACCATCTTGTCTGAGTTTTTCATCAAGTTCCACATCTTCATCTCTATCTCTTCTTAAGGCATTTTTGTAGGCTTTCCAGTACTTTAGCCAAGATTTCTTCTAGAGACTTATTATATCTCATCATATACATAACAATAGCCTTTTCAATGATGGCTTGAGCCTCAGAAGTGGATTCAGGATGGAGTGCCACAGTTTAATCAAACAAGTTGTGATGAATGATTGCATTATATACAACTTCAAGAGATAGAGGTCCCCTAGAAGAAGATGTTGGTTCCTGAGAGTCATTTTTCTTTTTCTTCTTGGGAGGAAGAGTTGGCTCCTCTTCTCTTTTTCACTTGTCTCTATACCTTGTTTCTTATTTCTCTTGGCCTTCACCTTGACCCATGATCCCTTTTTCTTCTTTTTCTTTTTTTGTTTCTTACAAATCACTTATTCTTCATTATCACTTTTAATTTCCTCCACACTAGTTTCTTTCTTCTTCTCTAATTGTTGTTCCTTAGATCTTGTCTATGTTTTCCCTTCAAAGAAAGTAGACTGTGGAATACTAGTTGTGGATTGAGAAGTAGATCTACCTGATCTCCTCGGTGTTGGATGCATAGTGAGGAGTGGCTCAGCAAATTCAGAAGTGTTCTAAGCAGAGAAACCTCTAGTTGGGATACCAACCTTTTTGAATAATTTTTCTTTGTTCTTCACTACCTCTTCTTCTTCCCTTTTCTTGCATAATTTGTCTTGAATTTTCTCATAAGTTCCAAATCCTTCACCTTTAGGATCTTTGGGCTGACTTAACAAGATCCCAACATAGGCCTTGACTTCCTCATTAGATACTTCATATGGAAGCTTGGGAATCCATGAAGTTCTTGGCTTGAAAGCTACCATATAACAACAGTCTTTGTCCAGAAGAAATATTATATCATTTTTGTATTTTCTGACCAAATCTAAAGAGATTCTATCCTTTTTATGCATTTCAATTTGGAAATTCTTCAAGAAACCCTAGAAGATGGTATTGTAACTTTGTGAGTCAAATCTTCTTATGTGCTTTTTTATTTGTGTTGTTACTAGCTTGTCTTGTTGCCATATATTTCCTTTAAACCCTGGTTGTAACATCCAAGTTATAAAAACGTAGTAAAACCATAAACTTACCATAGAGTAAATCAACAAGGTAAAAATGAGATAGAGAAAATTTTTCTATTATTCAACATATAATCAAGTAACTACAATTACAAGATTTCTCTTTACAAAATACAATAAACTATATTTTCTTTCTCAATTACAATGTTTACAAATTTAAATCAATTACATATACAAATTTTGGAATAAATACTGCTTTTGAATATCTGACATCTTTATCACAAATCCTAGCATGTTTCTTGCTTGGAAAGAGAGTATATTTCCAGTGATTTACCTCCATCCATAGACTGGCAGTCTCCCACACATCTTCCACATAGGAGGTGGCCCTACCCTTCACAAGGAATATAGACCTTAGGTGACCAATGATAATTTGCCTTTCTCGAGTACATAGTGTTGTATCCTACTCAACTCTATCAACCATACAACCCTAGATACCCTCTAGCTAAGTATGATTTCCGGTAGGATGAGCAATCTAGATACAGTGAACTGATAATGAATGCACAAAACAAATGCATTACTTTAGCCAAAGTTTTTTTAATAACAATATCGTTCATAATGAACGTAGTCATTATGTTCATCCACCCCTACTCGACTTGGATACTATCGTATTCTTGCAGATATTCCCACCGACTATATTTACATAATGTTTTAATCATCTTGTCATGATAAATGTTTTCTTGAATTAGGTAAGTCTAAAAGACATAACCATTCTTTGGGTTCATAATTGACTCTAGGGTTTTTATAACAACCCATTGGATATTATGATATTTCAATATGTATATATATATATCATTCCTGTAAGACTAGGTTCATAATCGACCTTTGGTTTATCTCTTTCATGGCTAAGAATGCTATAATTCTTGTGAAGATATTAACTTCTATTCAAAGGAATATGATTACCTTTTAAATTATGTCTATGTGATGTCATTAACCATCACTACATATATATATACTCATATATGATTTTATTCAAGGATGTTTCTATATAGACTTAGTCTATTTCCTGTAATGGTTTTCTATAGCTAAACTCATCAAGATTACAAGTATAGACATTAAGAATATCTTTGGAGATTTATCTCATTTATCTACTAATCCTAGTTCTTCTACCATTCAATAGATTATACCAAAATTACCATAGAACACTAAGAATCTATGTTTCTTGGGATAAGATATCATTTTCAACATGTATAGAAACTTAACAAGGAAATGTTCTTGAAATAACATTACCCCAACTCAAGGTCTAAACTATATGGCTCAAGGCTATGAATATAACTATTCAAGTTAAATCAATACTAATAAAATTCAAGAGTCTAATATATGATTATCTCATGAACATATCATTGGTTTCTACAAAATTATTCAATAAGTAAACTATTTTTCAAAACAAACATCAACTAAGACAACCTCCTTCTATGATGATCATTTATCCTCCATACTATGATTTGATATGATTATCATTTAGATATCTATAAGAAAATAGTCGATTCAGAATACTATAACATAGTGTTCACTTGTATTACCAAGTATCAACCATATAAAATGCATTCGATGCCTAATCATTTCAAAAATAGATCTAAATGGTTTACTAATAATGCTATCTACATTATCCCATGATTGATACTAATATCTTTCTAACAGTAAACACAATGAATACCGGAGGATATACCTCACTGGCATTCTCATATGACTGTCAAAAAACACAATGATTGACATCCTAAAACAATCATACGATTTCCTCATTGTTATTGACATATAGAACTGAGGAATACCTATTAGTTGATGGTCATAGGGTTGGTAATTCTTGCTGATAGAACTCTACAGTCAATGCCTCTAGCTATGTATATCCTCTCAGCCATGATTTCTCCTCTATGTATCCCTAAACTTCACACAAGTTTCTCCTTATTCCTCTATGATACCTCACGGCTCAACTGTGTCATTTACTAAAGTCTCAAGCATGACTCTTATAGAGTCACCTTACTCCTCACTTCCACTTGTTTCAGTTGCAACTTAATTGAATGCATAATAGTCCATGTTCGATTTGGTTCTAACTGAAGCCAAGTTTAATGCAAAGTTTACACATGTTGATGGGAGTTAACCATCCCATGGGCTCTTAGATAGTGGTAGGTAATACCACAGTCCTCTTTAGGAATATGCCAACACATCTCTTAACTATTGCTAATTATTTAATGATCCCCAATAAGTGATTTGACTCACTGCTACTATTATTGAAGGCTCTCCTATTTGCAAGTTAGTATAACAATATTGACTTATTATGAGGTATTATCCTCACTCGACACGTAAGCATATTCTTGTTTGATTATGTCAAATATGATTCACATAACATCACCTTAATTAGATAGTTATGGTTTAATCAAATAAAAAGATAATATTTAAACAAAGGATTACAGATATTGTGATTGGGTTAAGCGTGTCTCCCCATCACAATCCATCGACAATATTCACGTCTTCTTAACTCAATGAAAATGTCTTAATGTTAAGAATCATTTATAACACCTCAAGGGGACTTAATAATAATAAGACAACCATTTTGCGACAATAACATTGTAATATTTATGTTAAATGTAAATTGTCACAAATCACACTTCAAATGATGTCGCTAACATTATTAATGACTAAGATGACTTACTATGACTTAGAAAGATTTATAAATAATATCAACTACCTGTCATTTAGGTTCAAAAGTAAACTAACAAGACAAGACTTACCTCTTACAACACATTGGTTCACATTTTCGTTAAACACTTATACTCGATTTGGCAAATAAACCACTCATAACATGAGGTCTATATCTCTCTCCTGGAAAGATAATCTCTCTCTCTTTTCTCTAAGAGTCATCTGATAACCTATAATCCTATATCAAACTTGTTACCAAACAAATTATGATCAGTGCATCATTATTCAAATAATAGATCAAATCTCATAATGCAAATATTAAATCGATAATAACATAATCATTTCCATAATTTCATAAATGACATTCAATATAATTCATTTCTTTCCTTGTCATTAATCTAATCATCATAATAAATTTGCTTATGTCCAAGTAAAAGGTAAAAGAATAGCAAGACAAAAATTGGGGATGTAACATATCCTTCCCCTAAAGATTCATCATCCTCGATGATATAAATTATTAAAAAGTAACTAAAAAGCAACTTCATTGTTTTCAACTAGTAACATCATTAAATAAATGAGGAAACTTTTAATAAAATTCATGGTAATCATCCCATGTAGCATTTTCCTTAGCATATTGGTCCCATTGGACCTTGCATTGCAAGACCTCTCTGTTATGCAAGTGGAGCTTGCACGTTTCTAACACCTTGAGTGGATCGATCGTGACCACCCCTAGTTCTTGCATCTGTAAAGAATTCCAACTCAAAATATGATTATTACCTACAATATATTTCTTCAAATAAGACATGAAAAACATTGTGCATTCTAGATAAGGCTGGTGGTTGAGAAATTCTGTAGGCAACCAAATTGATTACTTCAAGCACTTCAAAGGGTCCCACATATCAAGGGGTTAGCTTAGAAGACTTCCCAAACTTAATAGAACTTTTTTAAGGTTTGAATATGCTTTACATCCACATAGCTCTTTTGCCTATCATTGGCTTCTACCAATCTTTTTCTAATCAACTTAACTTTTTCTTCCATTTCAGCTAGCATTTCTGGTCTGATGCTAATTCTATCTTCTAGTTTATCCTAGCTTATAGGAGTTCAACATCTTCTTCCATAGAATGCTTCGAATGGTGCCATCTTAATAGCAGAATGATAGGAATTGTTGAAAGCAAATTCCACAAGTGATAAGTATTCTTCCCAGTTATATTGATGATCCATGCAATACATTCGCAACAAGTCTTCCAAGACTTGGTTAACTCTCTCAGTTTGCCCATCAGTTTCAAGATGCTAAGATGTACTCATGTTGAGTTTAGTCCCTAGTACAAAAAACAAAGTTTTCCAAAACCTTGATGTTACACGTGCATCTCTATCTAAGATAAACTTTTCAAGGAAGCTATGCAATCTAAACACCTCTTGCGCGAATTTGTGAGCTAACATAGGTGTTCCATCAGTCAAATTCCCTAGTATGAAATGTGCTACCTTTGTGAGTTTATCAACCACCACTAAAATGGCATCATGTTTATTCCTTGACATAGGAAGACCTTAAACAAAATCCATGCTAATAACTTGCCATTTCCACTCTGGCACATCATGTGGGTACAACAATCCTGCAGGGTGTTGATGCTCTACTTTTACCTATTGACATTCTAAACAACTTGCTACAAATCTTACAGCATCATTCTTCATTCCTTTCTAGAAATAAAGAGGTTTAACATCCGCTAGAAGTTTGGTTACTCCTGGATGTATAGAATATGGTGTAGTATGAACTTCTTTCCATGCTAGATCCCTCAATCTAGCTAAATTAGGAACATAAATTCTATCTTTATACCTCAATAGTCCATTTGACTCAAATAGAAAATCATCATACCTTGGATCTCTATGATTATTTTTCAGAGCTTGCTTAACCTTCTCATAAAACTCATAACTAGACAAATTTTTCAACACCAAATCCTTAAAATTTCCACGAATAGAAGCAATAGAAGCTATATGTCTTATACGACTCAAAGCATCAGCTACTCTATTCTCTTTTCCTTTGATGTAGTTTATCTCAAAGTCATAGTTAGATATCAATTCTAACCATCTCCTTTTTCAAGCATTCAAATGTGGTTGAGAGAAAATATACTTAAGACTTTGATGGTCTTATTTAAGTACAAAAGTCTTCCCCCACAAATAGTGTCTCAACATCTGCAAGGCATGAGTTGCTGCTACCAATTCTAGATCATGTTGTGCATAATTTTTCTGATAGGATTTTAGTTTCCTGGACTCATATGCTATAACTCTTCTATCTTGCATAAGTACTCCTCCTAATCCTTCTCTTGAGGCATCTGTAATTACCTCAAATTGTCCTTCGGGGTCAGGAACTTTCAAGATTGGAGCTGTAGTTAACTTTTCCTTTAAGAGATCAAATACATCCTGACATTTGTCTATCCATTCAAATCTCTTTCCTTTCCTTTGCAGGGAAGTGATTGGACTAGAAATACTGGAGAAATGTAGAACAAACTTTCTATAATAGCCTACCAAGCCCGTGAAACTATGCACCTCATGCAAATTTGTTGGTACAGGCCAATCTAGAATCGCTGTAATTTTTGTAGGATCAACAGATATTCCATTATCTGATATAATATGCCCTAGGTATTAAATCTCCTTATGGAAGAATGTACACTTTAACAGTTTCTCATATAACTTATGTTCTCTTAACCTTTGCAGAACTATTTGCAGGTGTCGTTGATGTTCTTCATTCTTAGAATAAATGAGTATATCATCCAGGAAGACTAAAATAAACTTGTCCAAACAATCTTTGAATTCATGAGATTCATGAATGCAGCAGGTGCATTCATCAAACCAAATGGCAACATTGTGAACTCATAGTGTCCATATCTAGTTCTAAAAGTAGTCTTATGAATATCTTCATCCTTTAGTCTTAACTAATGATATTCTGATCGCAAATCAATCTTTGAAAACACAACAGCTTCACACATCTAATAAAAAAGATCATCAATACGTGGCAAAGGATATTTGTTCTTTACTATTGCTTTATTAAGCATATGATAATCTATACACAATTGAAGGGTTCCATCCTTCTTCTTAACAAAAATAACTAGAGCACCCCAAGGTGAAACACTGGGTCTGATCAAACCTTTTGCTAACAATTTTTGTAATTGTGCTTTCAATTCCATTAAGTCCATAGTTGTCATATGGTAGGATGCTTTTGATATAGGCTAAGATCCTGGTTTAATGTCAATTGAAAAATAAAAATCTTGGAAGTTCTTCTGGAAACACATCCTAAAATTCCTGAAGAAAAGGATACTTTTCTCCAAAAGATAGACTAGGGTTTTCTATCCCTTCCTCCACTTGTTCCATTTTGACTACAAACAACTAATAACCTTTCCTTCTAGCCCTTTTCAATTGCTTGGCAAAGATAGGTCTGATTTTAACTTCTGTTTGAATCTCTTGGAATTGGGTTTGATTTCCCAAATCATCTAAGCATTCAACTATTTTTGAAAAATAGTCTACCTTAGCTCTATGCTTCCATAACCAACTCATTCCTAGGATTACATCATAGGAACCTAGGGAAGCGCATACAGGTTTACTTCACTTCAAAAACTATGGAGATCAATCTTGGCTTCAAACAAACATTGCTCTACCTAAGCCTTAGATTGGTTAGCATATTCTACTAACCAAGGTTTGGACATGTACCCAGCTTTTCTAGGAAATTTATTCAAAATTCTAGGAGAAACAAAGTTTTCAGTGGCTCCTGTATCAATCAAAATAGATATAGGGACTCCAAACAAAGTACATGTCATTTCAATGGGTGTGATTTGATAATCTGCTTGACAATTGCTGAGAATTGCATGAATCCTTTGTTGGAATGCTTCTTGCTAAGTAGGTAGTGTAGTACCTCTTTGTTGTCCATTTTGATTTTTCTTAGGGCAATGATTTGCATAATGGTCACCCCCACAAGTAAAGCATCCTCCAATGGGTCCTTTCTTATCTAATGTCTTCCTATTGTTATCCTCATTTCTTTTGTAGTTGACATTCTTCTTCTGATTACCAGATCCACCTTTGTTCTTCTGAGGTCCTTTATCTTTTCTCTTGTTATCATAGCTCTTTTCATATCTTTTCTTGTATGGTTGATTGTTAGGAGTTCCATTAAACCTTTTGCATCTTCTATCACAATAAGCCAAGATGGATTTCAGCTTTTTCTCTTGCTTGATCACCTTCTCATACACTTAATCCATTGTTGTGGGACCATACACATCCACTTCACCACCAATTTGAGCATTTAAGCCCATGATGAACTTTTTGATCCTGAATCTCTCATCCTTATGATACTATGGAACATATTTTAGGAGTCGAGTGAATTTTTCTCCATATTCCACCGCTGTCATATCTCCTTGTCAAAGATTCTCAAAATTAGTCAGTTTCTGATCAAAATAGAGTTGTGGTAACCATCTCTTGCAAAAGAGTTCCATGAATGTTTCCCAAGTTATCCTTAGAGAGCATAAATTCAATTCCATCTTCTTATTCATCCACCAAGTGGATGCTTCTCCTACCAATTGGAATGCTCCCCATATTGCCTTGGTCACCTCCGAGTAATTTCTTATCTTGAAATATTTTTCCATCTCTGTTAACCAAGCTTCTGCAGCATCTCCGGTCTTTGTCCCATCAAATTTTGGTGGAGCAACCTTCTTCATATCCTTTGAGAGCTTCGAGGTCAATCTATCCCTTGCCTCTTTATGAGGTTCCTCACTCTTACTTTGATCTTCATGATTTTCTCCACTTTCACCATGAGAGTTTTCACCTCCTCCCTCAGTATTCCCTTTATCATCCACCTTCTTTTCCAAATCACCTAATCTTTTCTTGGTTTCCTCAAGCATGGTTATGATTTGGTCTAGCTTATTATTTGGTGGGTGGTTTCCTCTTCACTTTCTCCTTGGTTAGTTCTTGTCCAAACCATGTTTATTGATTTCTCACACCCGATAATATTGAGTTGTCCATTAGTTCAAGATTATAACACATCCCATTAAATCTAAACATAATAAACTCAATTTAAACAATAGTTTGGCACAAAAACAACTCTTTTTTTTCATTTAAAAATTAAAGAGTATTCTTCATTTATACAAGAAATGACTTCAAAAGTCATGCTTAAGAGGTGTATATCCTTCAGAATCATTTTTAGATACATAATCTCGAGGTATATAACCCTCTGACTCACTATCGGACCTAACTTCTATGACCTCAACAATTGGGGGTATGCAGAGATCTCGCCTAGCCATAGTTGTTTCCTCATCTGACATATACTCTATGATTTTGGTAGTGATCTTAACTCTTTCCATGTTTTCCCTTCTCACTTGCTTGATTCAAGTTAAGGTAGTCACCAGAGTTTCAGTATCACTTAATCAAATGTCACTCTCATCATTGGTTCCCTGAAAGGTTTTGATAATTGCCTCACATTCTCTTTTTTCTTTAAGGAAACATTGACCCCAATTAATAGACTTTCTTGCTGTCTTCTTAAGACGTACCATCCTAGCACAAAAATTTTCAAACATTACCTAACCACATAATGTTGACTACATGAAAGCATAGTGGTCTCATAAGCCCTAGTGCTAAACCTAGTAGCTCTAATACCATATGTAACATCCAAGTTCTAAAAACATAGTAAAACCAGAAATTTACCATAGAGTAAATCAACAAGGTAAAAATAAGATAGAGAAAAATTTTCTTTTATTCCACATATAATCAAGTAACTACAATTACAAGATTTCTCTTTACAAAATACAATAAACCATATTGTCTTTCTCAATTACAATGTTTGCAAATGTAAATCAAATACATATACAAATTTTGCAATAAATACTACTTCTGAATATCTTACATCTTTATCATAAGTCCTGGCATGATTCTTGCTTGGAGAGAGAGTACCTTTCCAGTGATTTACCTCCATCCATAGACTGGCGGTCTCCCACACATCTTCCACATAGGAAGTGGCCCTACCCTTCACGAGGAATATAGACCTTAGGTGGCCAGTCATAATTGGCCTTTCCTGAGTACATAGTGTTGTATCCTACTCAACTCTATCAAACATACAACCCTAGACATCCTTTAGATAAGTATGATTTCTGATAGGATGAGCAATCCGGATACAATGAACCAACAATGCATGCAGAAAACAAATGCATTACTTTGGCCAAAGTTTTTTTAATAACAATATCGTTCATAATGAACGTAGTCATTGTGTTCACCCACCCCTATTCGACTTGGATACTATCGTATTCTTGCAGATATTCCCACTGACTATATTTACATAATGTTTTAATCATCTTATCATGGTAAAAGTTTTCTTGAATTAGGTAAGTCTAAAAGACATAACCATTCTTTGGGTTCATAATCGACTCTAGGGTTTTTAAAACAACCCATTGGATATTACAATATTCTCTATATATATATATATATATATATATATATATATATATATATATATATATATATATATATATATCATTCCTATAAGACTAGGTTCATAATTGACCTTTGGTTTATCTTTTTCATGGCTAAGAATGTTATAATTCTTGTGAAGATATTAACTTCTATTCAAAGGAATAAGATTACCTTTCAAATTACCTCTATGTGATGTCATTAACCATCACTATATATATATATATATACATATACTCATATATGATTTTATACAAGGATGTTTCTATATAGGCTTAGTCTATTTCCCGTAATGGTTTTCTATAGCTAAACTCATCAAGATTACAAGTATAGAAATTAAGAAGATCTTTGGACATTTATCTCGTTTATCTACTAATCCTGGTTCTTCTACCATTCAATAGATTATACCAAAATTACCATAGAAGACTAAGAATCTAATTTTCTTGGGATAAGATATCATTTTCAACATGTGTAGAAACTTAACAAGGAAATGTTTTTGAAATAACATTACCCCGACTCAAGGTCTAAACTATATGACTTAAGGCTATGAATATAACTATTCAAGTTAAATCAATACTAATAAAATTCAAGAGTCTAATATATGATTATCTCATGAACATATCATTGGTTTCTACAAAATTATTCAATAAGTAAACTATTTTTCAAAACAAACATCAACTAAGACAACCTCCTTCTATGATGATCATTTATCCTCCATACTATGATTTGATGTGATTATCATTCAGATATCTATAAGAAAATAGTCGATTTAGAATACTATAACATAGTGTTCAGTTGTATTACCAAGTATCGGCCATATAAAATGCATTCGATACCTAATCATTTCAGAAATAGATCTAAATGGTTTACTAATAATGCTATCTGCATTATCCCATGATCGATACTAATATCTTTTTAATAGTAAACACAATGAATACCAGAGGATATACCTCACTAGCATTCTCATATGACTGTCCAAAAACACAATGATGGACATCCTAAAAGAATCATACGATTTCATCATTGTTATTAACATATAGAATTGAGGAATACCTATTCATTGATGGTCTTAGAGTTGGAAATACTTGTTGATAGAACTCTACAGTCAACACCTCTGGCTGTGTATCTCCTCTTAGCCATGATTTCTCCTCTACGTAACCCTAAACTTCACACAAGTTTCTCCTTATTCATCTCTGCTGCCTCATAGCTCAATTGTGTCATTTACTAAAGGCTCAGGCATGACTCCTAAAGAGTCACCTTACTCCTCACTTCCACTTGTTTCAGTTACAACTTAATTGAATGCATAACAATCCATGTTCTATTTAGTTCTAACTGAAGCCAAGTTTAATGCAAAGTTTACACATGTTGATGGGAGATAACTATCCCATGGGCTTGTCGATAGTGGTAGTTAATACCACAGTCCTTCTCTTTAGGAAGAGGCCGAGACATCTCTTAACTATTGCTAATTATTTAATGATCCCCAATAAGTGATTCGACTCGCTACTACTATTATTGAATGCTCTCGTATTTGCAAGCTATTATAACAATATTGACTTATTATGAGGTATTATCCTCACTCGACACATAAGCATATTCTTATTTGATTGTGTCAAATATGATTCACATAACATCACCTCAATTATATAGTTATGGTTTAATCAAATAAAAAGATAGTATTTAAACAAAGGATTATGGATATTGTGATTGGGTTGAGCTTGTCTCCCTATCACAATCCACCGACAATATTCACATCTTCTTAACTTGACAAAAATGTTTTAATGTTAAGAATCATTTATATTAATATTTATGTTTTAACGTAACATAAATATTACGATGTTATTGTCGTAAAATGGTTGTCTTATTATTATTAAGTCCCCTTGAGGAACACCTCAAGGGGACTTAATAATAATAAGACAACCATTTTACGACAATAACATCGTAATATTTATGTTAAATGTAAATAGTCACAAATCACACTTCAAATGATGTCGTTAACATTATTAATGACTATGATGGCTTACTACGACTTAGAAAGATGTGTAAATAATATCAACTACCTGTCGATTAGGTTTAGAAGTAAACTGACAAGACAAGACTTACCTCTTACGACACATTGGTTCACATTTTCATTAAACACTTATACTTGATTTGGTAAATAAACCACTCGTAACCTGAGGTCTATATCTCTCTCCTGGAAAGATACTCTCTCTCTCTTTTCTCTGAGAGTCATCTAATAACCTATAATCCTATATCAAACTCGTTACCAAACAAATTATGATCAGTGCATCATTATTCAAATTATAGATCAAATCTCATAATGCAAATATTAAATCAATAATAACATAATCATTTCCATAATTTCATAAATGATATTCAATATAATCCATTTCTTTCCTTGTCATTAATCTAATCATCATAATAAATTTACTTATGTCCAAGTAAAAAGTAAAAGTATAGCAAGACAAAAATTGGGGATGTAACACTGGTAATTCATTCATGAAATAGAATGCCAGACAGATGATCAGTGAACCATACTTGAAGTTGTATCTTGTCTCCTTTGTTTTTCTCAAATTCTCTAACAATTGACCCTTCATCACTTCACACAAATCACAATCCTTACCTTCTTTAGCCATTTGATAGGTAGTGTATATGGTTATAGCTATTGTAGATTCCTCTCTGTTGGAATAGCATACTTTGTAGGCAATTCACATTGCCACATGTCTCACATTGGGATCAATAATGTCATCAATTGTCAAGGCCCTTTTGTCAAATTTGGCACTAGATAACTCAATGACCTTTTCATTCTTGATTGATTTCAACTGTGGTATGGGTCCAGTGGAACATAACCCTATTACATCTCTAATAGCTTCTTTAATTAGTTGATGAGGTTTGTTGAGGTATATGAATTCATCATGAATTCTACTGAGGATATAGCTATGCTCATTACAAAAATCTAGAAAGTCTTTCCAAACATCCTCTTATTTTGCTTCAATGTTAGCATACTCAAGTTTGTAGTATATGTCATCATCATCTAGCAGTTTATGCCTTAGGGTTTTGAATTTGCCATGATCAATTTCTTCCAACTTTGCATGAACATATATTCTAACATCTTTCATATACACTGCAAATGCAAGAACATTAGATAATGTTTCACTGCCATCAACTTCCATTGCATTATACAGGTGTTTCTTGAATTTCAGTTGGGGTTCATCAGCAATGTTAATCAACTGAAGAGTAAAGGTTGCAGCCATATTAATAGCTTCAAGAACTAGGTTTTAACCAAAGAAACTAAAGATTACTTGGGAATGCAGTGATGGGGCTTGCTTGGTTGAATTGTTGAGTGTTTTTAGTTCCCCTTTAGCTCTTCAATTTTCTTCACTTCAATCAAATGAGATTAGGAATGATCAGGCATCAACTATATAGTCATTTCACTAAACAAGTTTATTCGACATTAATTGCATCCTCTGGTATAACCTAATTTTCTCTTTTCATATGTAGAGCCGTATGAACCTTCAACAACCCTTCATAAGTCAAAAAATTGCTCCAAAATTCTTGTCAAGCTCATCTATATGATGAGTTCTTTTAGCATAATGAAGGGGAGATAAAGAATTTGCAATAACAACTCCCCCTCAGTCCATGTATCTTTATGGTAGATGCCCAAATCACTATAAACCCTAAAGAATTATGTAATGTGTTGCATTTAGAGATTTTTCTCCTAAATTTTTATCAACCTTCTTCAATTCCTTATCTTTTCATGCTCACACCAACACTAGCCAAAGTGCTGAGAATTCAACATCTTGCTTATTCAGGGGTTTGCAGAATTTTGTAGTTGTAACTCCCCCTGAACCAGTACTTCATCTTTTAGTTACTGGAGGATCCATCTACACTAGGTAGAGGTCCAGAAACATCACATACTTCCTTCTTCCTCCATAATTTGTTCATTTCCATCCTTTGTTGAGCAATATCAACTTTCTTTTGGAAAACAAGCCTCACATTCTTTCTAGAGTGCCTTGTTTGATTGTGCCCATGATAGGTGCACTTTGTTTGCTGATCACTTCCATTTCTCCTTGCCTTTGATATGTAATTAGTTGCCTTATGGACAAACTTATTACAAGTATAGTAGTATCTATAGAAGGATTGAGTATTATCCCTATTGTTCCTTGGTACTTTACCTCTACACACATTAGCCTTATGTCCCATCTTATTGTAGACATAACACCTAACTAAGTTCTACTTGCTTCTACATTCAATAGCTTTATGACCAATGTTATTGCAAGTGTAACATATTAGAGTATTTTGATTTATCTTGTTCCTACAATCAACATCTTTTTGTCCAAACTTAAATTGTAAGCAAAACAATAGCCATTGAAGCCTTGAGAGTACTTGATGTGAGCTAGTTGCCTTGTAGGTAGAGGATCTTTGAAAATTTTCTTCATAATCTTCCTCTATCTTTGGACAGGAGTGAATTCATCTTCTCTTGTAACTCTATAGGTTTTCTTCTTAGGATTTTCAATGTAGGTCTTCTCTTTCTTTGCTTCAGCCTTTCCTTCTGATTGGAAGTTATCATATAGATTTATAGAAGCACTTACATTGGACTTTTCCCCTTTTCAAAACCAAGACCTAATTTTCCATTTGTTGTCTTTTGAGAATTAATGATTTCATCAAGGATTTCAGATCCTCCTTTCATCTTTAGTCCCTTGTCAATCTATTTTTTTTCCTTTTCAAGTTCTTTCCTTAGAATGACAACTTCATCCTCAAGTTTTGAGCATTTACGTAATTCCTCATTAAGCTTGATGTTCAAGCAGTCTTCAATCCTCTTTTCTTCTTCAACCATTATCTTTAGATTTGAGATCATTTCTTCTTCCTCTTTGAGTTTTGTGTCACCTCATTTATCTCCTTCTAATGGATTTTTCAACTTGCCAACTTCTTCTTTTGATTCTTTGGCCTTTGCCTTCAATTTGTTAGTTGTCTCCTTGGTTGTTTCAAACATGTCTTCATATTCTTTATTTAGTTCTCTTGCATCATCTAGTTCATCAAGGGTTGACTTGAGTTCTCCTTCAATAACTATTCCACATTCATCAAGATCCCAACCTTTAGATTCCATTTCTTCTAGATCTAGTTCTGGTACAAATACATGATTGTCCATAGCTTCAAATTCCATGTGTTCAAGTGTAGGATCTACTGCAACTGTTAGGCTACTCAAAGGTACTTGGCTCTGATACCAATTGTTGAACACAATGAGGTGCTGGGGGGGAGGTGAATCAACACATACTAAACATTAACTAGATATTAACTTTTAAAACTAAATGTCACATAGAATAGAGAGGAAAGCATTCAACACAATTATCAACACATGACACTGGTATTTTTACATGGAAACCCTAAGATAGGGAAAAACCATGGTGAGTGTTAGCACACAATATAATATGCTCACTGCAAAAATGTTACAAGTTTGTTTTAGGGCTTCAACCCAAGGAAGCTACTAATCCCTGATTTACAACTTTGATTTAGGGCTACAACCCAAGGAAGCTACTACTCCCTCTATATTGCAATTGGATTTACAATGATAGTACAAGTATATCGACTACTATGGAGAACACATCTGACATATGTTGATGGTGCAGTCTACTTTGTCTACTTCAAACTAATCTTGCACACTTCATATCTTGCCCTCTACTCTGCTATTCACATTCACCTTCTTACATCTCAAATGAAGTATATCTTCTATAAATATCCTTTGCAACACGTTGAAACAGTGATTAGGTTCGCATCATGATCAATATTGGATGAAATGTGCAACTTGTCACTAGTCCACCTCAACACATGTAAAATGATGAGAAAACTTGTTGCAGAACTCAGGGCTTTATGAAAAGGATCAAGACACATCTTTCCATACCTTCAAGACTTGAGGAAATTAATTAGGAGCCTCTATATATTCTGATACTTAACTGGTCAACTCATACTACTCAAGAGCATTAACTATTCATTTTTATACAACTGGGGAGAAACCCAAAACTCTATGCAGACAAAGGATTCAATTATACACAAAATCAACAATGTCCATACTCCTTGATGAAAAAGTATCATATCAAACTATGCATCTGTAAGACAAGAAACATGACTATTTATAGATAATAGAGCCTTCTGAACCTCATGTGATGATTCACATCTCAAGATATAATGTTGTGGTAAAGTGCAAGGCTTGAAACCTTTTGGGAATGAACTTAGACATCAATATATGCTACTTATCAGATCCACACACCTTTATCTGACATTTCTGGAGGAATTCAAAAAGTGACTTGGATAACCAGGGTTTCAGAGGATAGTTGTACTTAAAACTTTACTTGCAGACATGATAACTTGATGTGGTATCAAAAAGTGAAAATTGTCTGCATGCGGATCATACCTGATATACCTTGGACCATATAATAGCTCCACATAAGCTCTGATGACAAATCAATACATGTTTCAACTTCTACAGAACTTAACTTGTGTATTCAAGCCCTGGAACAAGTTGTATTGCCTCTGTCACTTAAGTACAATCTTTGTGGACCACCAAAGCACTTGAAACTCCATCATAACATGTCTCATAAATATCCTAGTCATTATTCAAAACCTCATGAAAAATAGATCTCTTGCGGGGGAATACAGAGCATTCCATTATCTCCCTATTACTGCATTGCTTTGTCTAGCTGATGGTTGAAACACTGTCCCTTGTAACTTTTCATGTTGAACATGTGAGGAGCTCTAAAACCTTGCATATATCATGTCAATACATACATGAAGCTATCTTTAGAAACACAAGATCAAATTTTACTTTCTAGAGAAGTGCAGACCAATTCAAGTTGACTCTGCCTTAAGATGTGCACTATGAATGCCTTAGTCAATTTTCTGCCTCTTACCATTAAATGTGGTACTCCCACCTAATGAGATATGTATGTGTGGATGTAGGAATCATATGGGGACATATGTGTTTACCTCTACATTATGCTCAAACCCAAAACTAATCATCTCTTCATACTTAGATTGTTTCCTCTTCTCCTGGACTGGTTTGCTTTGACCATACCAACTCTTTCTTTGTACAAGTCTATCTATACATTTCCATCTGCTATGTTGACATCAAGGACAACACATGTTGCCAATAGAAGGAGGGCTAGATGGTAGATTATTGTGTTGATTTGTGTGGTTGGATGTTGAACCATTGGTATGTCTACACATTGTCTTATGGCTTGTTGGACAACTAATCTTGTGATATTAGAGCCAATGATTTTAATGAGTACTTCTAAAAGATAATTCTCTATTCCACAATGTTCTTCTCTCCACTACCTTTGTTTTTTGTGTTCTTGGATTATTCTAATGGTGGGTTGATTCTCTTGGAGTTTATCCAAAACTATCTCTACCCAATCTTCCTTAATCCTAGGACACATTTGACATGAAAATCCAAGTGAGAGATATGAAGGTTGAACATGAGTGATTTTGGTGAGATTTATTTCCCTGTTGAAGTTGTGTTGTTTACTTGGTTTGAGTTGTTTTGTTCAATTTATTTGTTGAATAGTCATTGAATTCCTCATGATGGTATTGAGGGCTTTTCTCTTTCTATTTTTCATTTTTGAATGTTTGAATGATTTTAACTAAATGCACTATGTTAAATACATACAAAAGAGATTTTATCTACTTATTATTATTTTTTTTGCTTTTCCAATTTGAAATGTAAATTAAAATTAATTATTCCAATAACAACTATATGGATTTTTAAATGCAATCTATGGTATGCTTTTCTTGTATTTTCAATAGATCTTTAGTGAACTTAAAATCTACTTGCAAGCAAACAAAAGAAAGTAACCTAAATCTAATATTCATAAGGAAATGAATGCTAAAAAAATTAAGAAGCAACAATAGAGTGTTACAATCTTTTAAAGGGAAGAGTGTGTGATCCTATTGCTAACAAATGACACTTTGCATAAAAAAATTTCCTTTTTGAAATAGATAACCTAGGACAAGATTTGGATCTTATTGAAGAACATTTGTGAGTGTGTCCTCAAAGGGTCCATATTTTATATATAGTTTCTTTGCATCTTCCATCTTTAGGGTACATTGATTGATAGAAAGGGAATATTGGAATTGATGAGGAAGATAGCATTGACTTCCTATACTATATGGATGAGGATCTGAGATTAGCCTTTTTAGTGAGGCTTGCATATTATAAAGGTGATCCAATACTTGGTAAAGAGATACAAATATTTTCACAAAGAGTTGTAGATGTATCCTAATAATCCTTGTATCCTACGGGGAGAAAAGATTCTTTGAATTTGCACAAAGTTAACTGCAAAAGTTATCCTCCCTCATTAACAAGAGAGGGGTGATTTATTTAGGAAAAGAGGATAATTTAACAAAGGGAAAATCAATTCAAAGAGGGAATGAAAGATCAATTTCAAAGAAGAAAATAAAACATACTATCTACCATTGAAAAGCTTGAGTTTTGGAAAGAAAACTAGAGAAAATAGGCAAATCCAAATGACTCACAACCATGCCAAATGATGATAGGGTCACCCATGTTAGGGTATGTGTCAATTGTATAGGGGTCTGGGTTACCCCTCTTACCATTTTCAGTCACTCGGGTGGTCTTACAACTTTACATGAGTCACTTGGATGACCTAGAAGTCTCTTGGGTGCCCCTATAGCTCAAGGCACTTGCCAAGACATTCAAATGGCAAGAAAGTTGGGAAGGATGGGAAGATGAAAAACAAAGGGGAAAGAACATCTAAAGAAAGGTACTTAATTGCACTAGGAGGGCTTCCATCTATGTGGAAAGGGTTGTGAGGAAAAATGAGAATGCCACAAGGGTTGTAAGTTGGACCACAAAATCATCAATGGATGTGTTTATTGACCCATGCAATTTTGTGTACTTATAGAACCTCAATATTCTTGAAAAACATGTATTCATTTCCTTTTGAAATTTTCTAAATTTCTAAAATGTTTTTATTATGTGGAATCATGAATTTTCCCATAAAAATAAAATGTGCATTCATTGGGAAGTATGTTTTCTTTAAAAAATGAACCTTACTTATCCTCAAGCTTTTTGAAGAAGAGTTAACCACTGGATTTTTAAGGATTAGGAGATTCCAATAGGAGCCTTAAGAGTGACTAATTACTAGACCCTTGTGAAGAGTTTGGATGCAAGTGTTGAAGAAGCCTTGGTTAAATTAGAGTAATGAATTAACTAATGAATCTTGAATCAAAAACCTGAAGTAAGCATATTGCATTAATGAAAAAGAATGAATTGATATAACTATGCATTGAATAAGTACTTGCATAGGTATAATGTGTTGAACAAGCTCTTGCATAGGTGTAGATGTGTTGAAGAAGATCCTATCATGCATTCAAGTGCTGAAGTAGTCCCTTGTATAATTGAAAATCATACATGGGGTGGATGCTCACTATGAGACCTTTGTGGTTGTTTCACTTTCTAGCTTGGTTATGAAGAACCAAGGGAAAGTCCACTCCATTTCCTTAGCATATTCTCATATTCTTCTTGTTTGATTGGGATGGTTGTATCCAATCATATGTTGAGAAAACCATGTGTAGCTCTTGTGAGTGATGGTGTCTTGTTTGAGACTCTTTGTTTGTGTGTGAGTTTTGGCCTTGATCGAGGTATGTCCATGATCTTTTTCTCCTTGCTTGGGGGTTTCCTAGAGTGGCATAGGCTTATATTGTTCTTGACAATGGTAATATGGTTGGGTGGTGGGTAACATCCTCTATTGGTCCCTTCTTGAAGATCTCTTGGGAGATATAAGAGTTCCTAGTTTTGCTATTGGTTATTATTGAAGCATATTTTGAGTGGCTCATTATTGTTGTAATATTTTTCATTATATTAATTATGTATTGGAGTTAAATCCTTCCATATTTGAAAAGTAGCCTCTACCATATGATCATGTTATGTTAAAAATTTTATGTAAATTGACCTTTGTTCTAGAATGAAAAAGGCTTGATACTAAAATATCTTATTTTGTCGCTTGTGAAGGAAATGTATAATTGGGACATTGGAGTCCTCTCTTGTATAATTGTAATTACTATATATTGATTTTAATTAGTGTTGGAATGTATTGTACCTATATAAGGGCTAGGAAATTTATCTTTTCTTTTGACATGTCTCAACATTGGTGTCAAATGGGCATTGCTTTTTGTATCATTTTCTCATGTTTTTCCTATGTGATAGAAATATGATTGTAAAAACATGGTTTCTTTATTCTTGTGTAATGATCATGCAAACAAGCATAGATGGGATGTATGCTATGTTTAATTGATGTGATTGTAATAGATTTAATTGGAGTGTTGTAATGAAGTCATGTGAATGCTTTCTTTGTCTGGCTTTCTCTAGTTTTGTTATATGTCATAGACTTGGGTTCAACATCGAAATACCCTTAGGAAAGTCTTCCTTTTGGGCCTGATAAGTTATTTCTATGGAATCTTTGTCTAGGCTGGAAGTGTAGGACTACAATGTAAGAGCACTAGCATCATAAAGGTGTGCTAACAACTTGAAGGAAAACTATCATCCAAAGACACGCTATCATCAAAATGTACACTATCATCCTAAGTGCATTGTCATCCAAACCTTTCAAACAATGAGTGTTTCCCAGACTTTTTCATGAAAATTTTCTGAGGGAGAATAGTTCCTAGAGGTCTGCTTTACATGCCTAGCACCTTAGTTTGTGTTGTCCTTAGGTTATTTTGAGAGATTTGGATCTCCTCATATTTTACCTTGGGCATGTGTGTGCCAAGGTCTTGTTTTTTGTATCTACATCCTTGTGGACATTTTCTCTTAGTGTTGGAGGTTGTCAGACATGCCATCATATTGTCTCCATCTTCTCCTTTCCATTTATGAATGTGGTTGGTTTTTAGAGAAAGTCAATCCCTAGAGCTTGTTGAGTCATCATTGTGACATTCACATGGTTTGTGAAGTCTTTTGCTTGTGTTTTCTTGGTCAATGTGTGTTGACCATGTGTGGTCATTTATTGGTGTTTTTGTGTGACATTTTACAGTGTCATCATGGGACACCTCAACATTTCTAGTGTGTGATTAAGCAATTCTGACATATGAGTGTTGTAATTATATAAAAAAAAAATGGTTTGTGTTTGTTTCCTAATGTCTTGTTATAAAAGATGGGGCATTATAGGTATGGTCCTTCATTTTTCTACTACTACAAGAAAGAGTGCAAGTCATGAAGTATTTCAGGATAATTTACAGATGTATATATGTCACATTGAGGCATTGTAAACATGAATATCTATGGGTTAATGGCATGAGAAGCATACCTCACTCTTCATGTGTTTTTTGTCCAGTTGAGAGTTTCGCCAAAGTAAACTTGTGTTGCATATTATTGTGTGTGATGCAAGTTAATATCTACATTTGAAATTTTTATATTTTAATCCTCTAGTGCATATATATCATAGGAAACATTTAAGGTGGTTAAATACATGGAAATGTAGTTAGGGGCATCTCACTTTAGAATCCATAAGTGATGTATTAGAGTGCAACATATCTACTTTGAGTTTATGAATTATAGTCCACTAAAGAAATCTATGTTAATGGAATCCCAAGGCTATGTCAAAACCAAGAGAGGGTTGTAAAGTCCAAGCTTCTTATTTGTAGGCTTTGCAATGCTATAAGGAATGCATGACTTGATGTGACATTCAATGCTTGCACGCATGTGAGATTAGTAGAAGCGATGTTGAAGTGTTACTAGTGTTTTGGTAGCATCAAAGTGTCCAGCTATTTTGGCACAATACACTTCCCAAATGAATCTTTAGCAAGATGTGTCACTAGAGCATAGAGATGTCCACACTTGTAGAGAAGCTTGTCTAACAAGTAGAACTCACCAACCTATTTGCCTTGTGAGAGCTTGATGTTTGAAATGGTAGAAACGAAGTAGTTGCTATTAAGTGTGTGTTAGGGTGAGAAGTCATGGCAGCTGAACAATTCTTGTAGTGACATGTGTTTTTATAAAGGATAGTCACTCTTTGTACATTTTAGTAGATATTAATTCTAAATTTTTCTGAATCTGATTGCATAGTTTAAAAAGTTGAGAATTGTTTTCCAGCTGGGGTAAGCATCAGTGACTTTCTAACTACTCTACTTAAATATCACACTCTTCAACAATCAAACAATCAGTAGCAATTTTACACCTCATCCCCATAAAAAAATAGTAAATAATTATCTTAAGTTTACTAACCAAAATATAACTTTACCCACACAAAAAAAATAGTAAATAATTATCTTAAGTTTACTAACCAAAATATAACTTTACCCATCCAACCAGAATTGGGCATTAGGCCGGTTTAGGGGCACTTTTTAAAGATTATCCTCCCATATACAAAAAGCCTATCGGCTAATAATCAAATATTACATTCTATGGAATGATAAAGAAGAAAAAACTAGTGCACCAGACATTATCAAAAGTATCAGATCTGCTGATCAACTCCATTTTGACATGTCTAATGCTTTTCTTTACACCTGTCATATATTTCACAAGACACCACACCTGTCCCTTTTACCCCGATTCTTTCATCCAAAGGTGATGACCATGTGTCTATCAGGTATTCCTTACAATTTTTTCTCCTTTAAATTGAGACGGCAGACATATCTCGGCTTTGTTCAATGTCTGATAAATGCAAGCCTCAACAGATATCTACTTTTTGTGTAACACAGGTACTAAAATTTCAATTTTACTAGTCTATAACTGGTTTCTCATTGAAATGTTGTTTCTCTGTGAGCTTAGGAGATAGCAGTTTGTATCATCTTGGAGGTCAGAACATCGTGTATGATCAATAGTGAGGCCTCTCATCCTTCATCATTATTAATCATTTTGTTTAGTGGATGGATAATATTAAAGCTCTCGACCTGAATCTTTAATGATCATTTTGAATTTATAGAGGGATAGTCTTAATCATGAGTGAATGGACATTCCATTCGATTTGTTTCTTAATGGATGGTTATTTGTTATCAGTTTATACTTTGGCAAGATGGGTTCTAAGTTATTTTGTAGTATAAAGAGAGCTCTACTAGATTACAGAGTTTAGATTTATGGAATAACTAAAGTTTGTATACATCCTTTTGGGTTATACAAGTTTTACATAACATTTTTCCTGTAAGAGCGCTGGGTTGCTAGAATTTTAATGGTTATCAATACACACTGTAAGGATGATTGCTAGTTTGATTGGTATAGCTAGGGCTCTAGCATACACTGATAGGGTTTAATTGATTGGATTGGCTACTTTTGGGTCATTATTTTGACATAATTTTTCTGTAGGACAGTGGACTAATAAATTTTACCTTTCTCGGTGTATGGTGTATGAAAGCAAGCTAGCTCTGAACAAGAGAGTTTTATCAAGGAAGGTTAAGTTGGTGAACAATTCAATATGGCACAGGAACAAGTGTTCAGGTTGGTATGTCCTGCTCTGAGAGGGGATGGAAGGATACCCAGAAAGTATACTGGAGATGCTCAGGGCCCAAAGAAGGATATTTCTCCACCACTTGAGTGGTATGGAGTTCCAGAAGGCACAAGCAGTTTAGCTCTTATCATGGAGGATCCTGATGCACCTGACCCAAATGTTCCCATTGTTCCATGGACTCACTGGTACGTTTTTATACATTATTTGCTTTTTTGAAATTTGGTTTTCAGACTTTTGCTTCTTTTTGTCATTTAGGTTCTTTTTGCACCTAACTAATGGGCTTCCCTTTCGATTGTAGGGTTCTGATTAACATATCCCCCACACTTAAGAGTAAGGCTCAAGTTTTCTTATTATGACCTAGTATTGAACTAGTGCGATTTTTATTATGACCTAGTATTGAACTAGTGCGATTTGAACAGTCAATGTGTGTCTACTTATTTGGGTGATTGAATATGGAAACTTTCTAGTTTTAAAATGATTGTGAGTAAATCCACTTTCAAAATGACTTCTTAATTAAAGATTTTATGAATTAAGACTGGAAATGTGTATCTTATTATCAACTTTAGTTGAATATCTTTGATTAGATTTGTGCTTGACTGTCATGATCTAGTATTTCATGTATTCAGTTAGATAATAATATATGTTTAGTTTCCTCTAATAAATGGTGTGGAAAAAAAGTGTGTTTGATGTATTGTTATTTGCTCAAATTTGGGTTTTTCAGGTCTGCCAGAAGATTTCTCTCCCAAACATTTTGGGGAAGACAGTGAGTATGCAAGTGTAAAAGAGGGTGTTAATGATTGGAAAATTCCAGGTTACAGAGGACCCAACGCACCTGCTGGAGATCAGCGGTATATAATAAGGCTGTATGCACTGGATGACACTTTAAATGTTGGGAATAAGGTTGGTATTCAAAGCTTGGAGCCTTTCATTTATGTTTTGGTTTGAAGTAGACTGCTGACTAGTTTTTAGGCCTTTTTCAAGATGTTTAAGTGTCATCCTTTTTATACTATAAACAAGAATATAGATTCAAATGTTTTAGGTTTATTAAAATTGTAGAACCTGTTGTCCTGACTTTTTTTTTAAAAACAATATGGTGAATTATTAAACTTTGTACAAAATAATATAAATGACACTATTTGTTTTTTTTTTTAAATTTAGAACCCATTATCTGAAGTGTACAATGATTGTGTGGGACACGTTGAAAGTGCACCTAACCTGTGTGTCTATTTAGATGACTGTTCTTGGCTAATTTATTAGTCATCATGATCATGATAACATTTTTTAGATCAAAGGGATCTAATCTCCGTCCTCTAAGAAAATTGTAACAGAACATTTCAGGTGCCCAAACTTCAGGTTACACTTGAGGACCATATTACGTTGGAGCTGTATTCATGGTTGTTGCACTTGATGTTATTGCACTTGATTGTATCCCATCCAATTAGCTATACCATGTTGGAGTTGCACTTGATAATGTTATTGTCATCCCTCCAATCAATCTTATCGTAACTCTCTTAACTCCCATTGGGAAGTGTCCATTACTTATATTATTGTTAATGCACTTGATTGTTACCCTTCCAATTAGCTATACCATGTTTTAGCTATACCATGTTGGAGTGTAGTTGTACTTGATAATGTTATTGTCATCCCTTCAATCAATCTTATCATCTAAATCAATCTTATCATCTAACTTCCCTGGGAAGTGTCCATTACTTGATGTTATTGCATTTGATCGTTACCCTTTCAATTAGCTATACTAGTTGGAGTTGGAGTTGCACTTGATAATGTTATTGTCATCCCTCCAATCAATCTTATTGTCTAACTTCCATTATTGTCTAACTTCCATGGGAAGTGTCCATTACTTTGATGTTATTGCACTTGATTGTTACCCTTCCAATTAGCTATACCACATTGGAGTTGCACTTGATAATGTTATTGTCATCCCTCCAATCAATCTTATTGTCTAACTTCCATGGGAAAGTGTCCATTACTTTGATGTTATTACACTTGATTGTTACCCTTCCAATTAGCTATACCACATTGGAGCTACCACATTGGAGTTGCACTTGATAATGTTATTGTCATCCCTCCCATCAATCTTATCATCTAAATTCCTTAGGGAAGTGTCCATTCCATTACGTTTCCATTCCATTACTTTGATGTTATTACACTTAATTGTTACCCTTCCAATTAGCTATATTGGAGTTACATTTGATAATGTTATTGTCATCCCTCCAATCACTCTTATCATCTAACTTCCACATCTAACTTCCATGGGGAAGTGTCCCCATTACTTTGATGTTATTGCACTTAATTGTTACCCTTCCAATTAGCTATACCATGTTGGAGTTGCACTTTTGATAATGTTATTGTCATTCCTCCAATCAATCTTATCATCTAACTCATGGGGAAGTATCTAACTCATGGGGAAGTGATGTTGTAACACACTTGATAATGTTATTGTCATTCCTCCAATCAATCTTATCATCTAACTCATATTCCTCCAATCAATCTTATCATCTAACTCATGGGGAAGTGATGTTGTAACACACTTGATAATGTTATTGTCATTCCTCCAATCAATCTTATCATCTAACTCATGGGGAAGTGATGTTGTAACACTTGATTGTTACACTTCCAATTAGCTATACCATGTCGGAGTTGCACTTGATAATGTTATTTCCATCCCTCCAATCAATTGTATCATCTAACTCTCAATTGTATCATCTAACTCCCTCTCAATTGTATCATCTAACTCCCCTTGGGAAGTGTCTTGATATTATTGTACTTGATTGTTACTCTTCCAATTAGCTATACCATGTTGGAGTTACACTTATAATGTTATTGCCTCCAAACAATCTTATCATCTAACTCCCCTTGGAGAAGTGTCCATTAAAGTATATGTACTACTACAAACTCCCTTGGGGAAGTGTCCACTAAAGTGTATGTACTACTACAATTGTTTTATAGGAACTATCCAAGTGCATTCATATACACTCTTGTTTGATATCATATCACGCAACTCCCACTCCCTAAGGGTGAAAGTATCCATTAAAATGTATGCACCGCAATGGTTTTATAGGAACAACCTAAGTCATCTAACTATATAGGCTTGCTGATTAGATGATTGTTTTAGGCTAAATGGGTTGATTGCAAATGTCAAGAGTGTATCATCTACTGTTTTAATGACAATCTAGTTTAGAATGAAATCCTCAATCTACTAAAAATGAAATCTCAATAACATTGCAGGTGACAAAGGATAAGGTGGTGGAGGCAATGGATGGCTATATAATTGGAGTTGCAGAGCTAGTAGGGCACTATAAAAAAGAGAGGTTTACAACAGGCCGTGATTGTTACATGCCTGTTGGTTCTCCTGAACCCTGTGGCCCTGGATATCCAGATGTAATCAAATTTTCCAAGAGAGGAAATAAGACCCATCCAATTTATAGAGGGGGAGCTCCTGATCGTTTGAACAAGTAGATATACATTGATAGGTACCCCAAGGCCAGATGTTAAAAAATTGAATAACTGGTAAAGTTGTATGTAGTTTGTGGAAAGTTTCATATATGTTTAAATCCTACATTTTGACTGTTTCATCATGGAATTTCACATGAGTATTCACCAGAGTTTTGTATTTATCCGATATATGTTTTTCAATGTTATATTTTGATATAGTACTCACCACAGTGCTTGTAATTATCAAATAAGTGTTTTGCAATGTTCTAATTTGATTAGAGTTTATGCGACGTAAAAGCTATCTTTCTTTTCTTCTTATCTCGTAGCAATTTAACAATATGTTATTATATATAGTTTTTTATAAATTATGTTTTAATATTGATAATAATTATTGTAAGGATCAAAAATTTGTTCCATTAAAAAATGTGTTCCTTTTAGAATTTAGTTAAAAGGCTTTTTTTAAAAGTTAAATCAATTGAAAAGATAAAAAGGTGAGGAGTCTCTCCTTTTTTAAAGCTTTATTGGTTTGAAAGCTAAAATTGGGAAAAAATAAAAAATTTAATAACCTTTTTAAAAAGTTAATTTTAATATCGTTACTGATTATTGTAACGGTGAAAATTGTATACCTGGTACTTTTCCTCTTTGTTTTCCACATATTGTTTTATAAGATTTACAATGAATTTTTGTTTTTAAAGTTTGGAAATATGATTTGAACCATACATATTTTTATTTGCACTCATTTCTAAGGATTTAGACTTTCATTTCCATTCATTTCTAAGGATTTAGACTCATTTCTAAGGAAATTCTTAGATTCGTCAATTTTTCATCTTAGGGTGACTTTGTCATTGTGCAAATAATCTAGGTTAGGTGCATAGCTGAGGAAATGATTCTTAAATGATTCGTGAATATTTTTAGAGAGTTTGTAAGTGTGTACAAATAATTTAGGTTAGGTGCATAGGTGAGGAAATGATTCTTAAATGATTCGTGAATTTTTAGAGTGAGTCTGTCAGTGAGTCTGTCAGTGTGTACAAATAATTTAGGTTAGGTGCATAGTTGTGGAAATGATCCCTGAATTTTAATATAAGGACATTCTTAGAGTCTTAGATTAAAGTTGTACACTCACAAAGAAATTTTATGTTAAGCTAACCTTTGTAACTAGTTATGTATTGACTTAAAGCTTAAAACATTTTATTTGTGTTTTTCACTTTAAGCTAACCTTACCAACTAGTTATTTATTGACTTAAAGCCTAAAACATTTTATTTGAATTTTTTTTGGGAAGATTTAGATTCATTTTAAGGTAAGTGCATGGAGTTGTGGGAATGCAGAGCAAAATGTGAGCGCGTTATAACACGCTCATGTTTTTTCTACTTAAAAGTAAAAAAATACACATTTGCTCATATTTGTGGCCAAACTTAAAAAACACACATTTGCTCATATCTGTGGCCAAAAACAGAGTTTGGAGAGAAAAACAAGTGACATAACACGAGTGCGTTCAAGGAAGGGCAAATCAAGCAAGTGCAAAGAGAGATCAACATTTTCACTTTCATGATGCCACCTCGCCAAACCCGCTCCCGAAGACACTGTGAAGCAATTGTAGAGGGTCTAGCAGCCGAAGAATTTAGGGTTTAATTAATTTTTGTGAGTTTAAAAAGAATTTTCGACTTTTACAATGTTTGATTAGTTTTTTATATTGAATTTACAGTTAATGAGGCTTGACAAAACACAAATCTAGCTAAGGAGGGTCAAAACAACCTTGAAAACCCTCAAAAACCCCCCACCTTCACGTCCTTGCCATGAAAGAGATACTCAAGAAAACTATTTGGGGCAAATAGAAGAAAATAAAAACATCTTCAAAGATGAATTGAAATGCTAAAGAATCCAAGTACAAGCACTGATCGTAGGAGAGCACTTGTGAAGTCATTAGAGATGATTGTTTCTCACACTGAATCGGTGACAAAACAAATCACCGAATTTCATGACTATAGGGAGAGGTGTTGGCAATATTATGCCAAAAAATTGTCTTATAAACAAGTGACGAATGAAAAAATTACAAAATCTATATTATGTTCACACTTTATTAATCCTAAAACTGGCCAAAGATTAGAAGAGACTTGTAAATGCATCCCTATTTATTAGTGTAGGAATCAAGAAATATCCCAAAATTTTTGGGATAGATGGTACATGGTGTTTGACGAGCGTCCATGAAACAACAATGCGGTGCCACAATATTTCTTGAGAAAACTCCATTGCGAGTTCATCCTCAAGAAGATTCCTAATTATTTTGACATTTGAGAGTTCTAGGGCAGAGGTGGTGGCTCTACCCAAGATAGAGAGGGGGCTCAGTGAGACCAAAACCATGTACCTAGACCCCTGTTAAGGCTAGAACGTGTGTCACTCCCTTCAACTTTGAAGGAGAGTGTTGAGGGGGAAGACACTACATTCATTGACTACTCTCACACAGTATCTAGTATAGCACAGTGATGATCTCACCCAAGCCGATGAGGGTGAGAGAAATAGGCATTATTTTTCCCCACATTTGTATGGTTCATATGGAAACTTGTGTGATTATGGGATGCAAGAGTCACGACAAGACTCTCTGCACGATGCTGCGATGCAAGGGCAGCGTCTAATGATGGACATATCCATATTGGATGATATTATTCTCATGGATGATGCCTTATAGTGTACATTTGGTATTGACTCTCAGGTAATTTTTTACAAGTTTCATCTTGATTTAATATATTCTTATTTGAAATTTGTAATTAATTTTATATGACTATCTATATTATAAGTCAAAATCAATTTATGTAATTGTCTATGCAATGAAGTTCTAGGGTTAGAGTCTTCATCCTACCTTTGTTAGCCATCCATTGGCGGGTTATGAGAGGAGGTCAAGTCAGCAGGTATGTAATTTATTACATGATCGTAAATATTGTACATATATCAATGGTAATATTATTTAGTGACAATTTGATGATTTCAACAAGGAGCTTCACCAGCACCTCCATGATTTCTTTGGCCCCTAGACACAAAACCACTTATAAGGAGGTAAATTTAACCAATTGTAATCATTATGTATTTAAATAATGTTATGTATCTATTTTGGTCGAATAATCTTGAACTCTATTTTCAGATGCTGAATATGGAGACTCCTCCTCATCTTCGTGAGTCAGCGCAAGTAGGCATAATTATAGCTATGTTGTCTTCAAATCATTTGACCGAGGTATGAGCCAATAACATGAAAATGTTATTTTGTATTTCTTGTTTTATCTCATGTCATTTGATGTACATAAATGATATTTATGTTTAGTCAATTTTGCTTCTTGATGCTTCTCACAGGAGGACATAACTCCAACTTGTCCAACTAAAGATGAAGAGAGAGAAAAGATGATCGAGAGTGATCATCAGGTAGTGGTAAGTGATCGATTACATATGTGATGTTATATATTTCATGTTTTCTATATTATTGTGCATATTATTTGATTGTATGAACAGGTGGAGCTACAAAAAGCTTTGTCGAGGAGGTATACTCAATGGGAGAGAGGGGATGAGTAACTGATTGACTCTCCAGCTTTACGGCCAAGCAAGGGCCGCTGATTATTTGATGAAAGTCCATAGGAAACTAGATTTTGGTACATTTTTTGTATGCCTAGATGGCTTTTTATACATACTTTTGTATGTTACCGATGTATATTTTTTTATATGCCTATATGGCTTTATTTGGACATGCCTATATGGATTTATATATAGACTAGATGTTATGTTCATAACATTATGTATATAATAATTTATATTAAATATTTAATATGATGATTGATTATCATTATAGGAATTTAGTTTTACATGTGCCAATTGAATTTGCTTGGAAGTTTATAAATCATTTTCAAATAATCCATTTTGTGCATATCTTGCAATCATTGCATTCCATGAGATTGTGCATTTCTTTGAGGTATCATGTCAAATAGTTCATGCGCCTTGTCTATGCTTCCATACTTTCCATACATGTCTATAAGGGCAACTGCAAATACAATATGTGACAAAATTCCTATATCCTTTATGCTTTGATTTGGTTGTCCACACCATGTTCCCAAATCCCATTTTGGCATAGGCAAGGAGGATTTTGGATAAGCTTGTGCAATTTGGTTTTAGACGTGTCAATTGCATTTAGTTGAAAGTTTCTTTTGTGCATTTACTTGAAAGATTCTAAAGCCTTATTAAAAATCCATTTCGTGTATATCTTACAATCATTGCATTCCATGAGACAACATTTCTTTGAGGCATTATGTCAAATAGTTCACATTCCTTGTATATGTTTCCACACTTTGCATACATGTCTCGTAGGGTAGTTGTAACTACAGCATTTGACAAAATTCCTATATCCTTTATGCTTTGACGGATGTCTATACCGTGTTCCAAAGATACAATTTCTAAGGTTTTGGAATTTGTCTTTACACCCGCCAATTGCATTTGCTTGAAAGTTTCTAATGCCTTATCAAAAAATCTATTTTGTTCATATCTTGCAATCATTGCATTCCATGAGGTGACATTTTAGGACGTTTTGTGTATGCCTAGATGACTTTGTATACATACTTTTGTATGTTACTGATGTATATTTTTGTATATGCCTGTATGGCTTTGTTTGGACATGTCTATATGGCTTTATTAATAGACTAGATGTTATGTTCATAACATTATGTATATAACAATTTATATTAAGTATTTAATATGAGGATCAATTATCTTTATAGGAATTTGGTTTTACACATGCCAATTGCATTTCCTTGAATGTTTATAAATCATTTTCAAATAATCCATTTTGTGTAGATCTTTCAATCATTGCATTCCATGAGACTGTGCATTTCTTTGAGGCATCATGTCAAATAGTTCACACAACTTGCCTATGCTTCCACACTTTTCATACATGTCTACAAGGGCAGATGCAGATATAACATGTGATAAAATTCCTATATCCTTTATGCTTTGGTGGTTATCCACACCATGTTCCTAGATCCCATTTTGACATAGGCAAAGAGGATGTTGGATAAGGTTGTGCAATTTGGTTTTAGACATACCAATTGCATTTTCTTGAAAGATTCTAAAGCCTTATGAAAAATCTATTTTGTGCATATCTTGCAATCATTGCATTCCATGAGACAACATTTCTTTGAGGCATCGTGTCAAACAGTTCATGTTCCTTGTATATGCTTCCACACTTTGCATACATGTCTCGTAGAGTAGTTGCAACTACAACATTTGACATAATTCCTATATCCTTTATGCTTTGATGGATGTCTATACCATGTTCCAAATATACCATTTCTAAGGTTTTGGAATTTGGCTTTATTCCTGCCAATTGCATTTGCTTGAAAGTTTCTAAAGCCTTATCAAAAAGTCCATTTTGTTCATATTTTGCAATCATTGCATTCCATGAGGTGACATTTCTTTGAGGCATCATGTAAAATAGTTCACATGCCTTGTCTATGCTTCCACACTTTGCATACATGTCTCCGAGGGCAGTTGCAACTACAACATCAAACAAAATTCCCATATCTTTTATCCTTTGATGGATGTCCATTTTGGCATAGGCAAGGAGGATATTGGCTAAGGTTTTGGAATTTGTCTTTACACTTGCCAATTGTATTTTCTTGAAATTTTATAAAGCCTTATAAAAAAAATCCATTTTTTGCATATCTTGCAATCATTGCATTCCATGAAATGGCATTTCATTGAGGCATCATGTCAAACAATTCACATACCTTGTCTATGCTTCCACACTTTGCATACATGTCTAGTAGGGTAGTTGTAACTACAAGATCTGACATAATTCCCATATCCTTTGTGCTTTGATGGATGTCCATACCATATTCCAAAGATCCTATTTTGGCATATGAAGGGAGGATGTTGGCTAAGGTTGTGGAATTTGTCTTTACACCCACCAATTATATTTTCTTGGAAGTTTCTAAAGCCTTATCACAAAATCCATTTTTTTCATATCTTGCAATCATTACATTCCATGTGATGACATTTCTTTGAGGTATCATGCCAAATAGTTCACGTGCATTATCTATGCTTCCACACTTTGCATACATGTCTCTGAGGGCAGTTACAACTACAACATCTAAAAAAAATTTCATATCTTTTATGCTTTGATGGATGTCCATATCGTGTTCCAAAGATCCCATTTTGGCATAGGCAAGGAGATACTAGCTAAGGTTGTGGAATTTGGCTTTACACCCACCAATTGTATTTTCCTGAAAGTTTATAAAGTGTTATCAAAAAAATCCATTTTTGGCATATCTTGCAATCATTGCATTCCATGAGATGGCATTCATTGAGGCATCATGTCAAACAGTTGACATATCTTGTCGATGCTTCCACACTTTGCATACATGTCTACTAGGATAGTTGGAACTACAAGATATGACAAAATTCTCATATCCTTTATGTTTTGATGGATGTCCATATCATGTTCCAAAGATCACATTTTGGCTTTACACCTCTCAATTACATTTTCTTGAAAGTTTCTAAAGCCTTATTAACAAATCCATTTTGTGTATATCTTGCAATTATTGTATTCCATGAGATGGCACTCTTTGAGGTGTTCTATCAAATAGTTCACGTGCCTTGTCTATGCTTCCACACTTTGCATACATGTCTACTAGGGTAGTTGCAACTACAACAGATTTGACAAAATTCTCATATCCTTCATGCTTTGATGGATGTCCATACCGTGTTCCAAAGATCCCATTTTGGCATAGTTAAGGAGGATGTCGGTTAATGTTGTGGAATTTGGATTTACACGTGTTAATTGCATTTGCTTGAAAGTTTGTAAATCCTTATCAACAAATCCATTAAATGTGCATATCTTGCAATTATTGCAACATATATACTTTGAGCTTAATTATTGCAAAAATATACACAATAACAATTCCATAAATAAGGATTCCCTTAAAAATCATTTTAGAGTTACAATAAAGCCATAGGTCTATTGTATAGCCCTTGCAAATATTTCAAATTCTTTTAAGGTAACATTTTTCTCATATGCACATACATAATTCTCATATGCTCATAAGATAAAGTCCAAATGTATAATACTTCTCAAGAAACCAAACCCCTTTTCAGCATTAAAAATAAAACCTATATAATATTCATCACAATCAACTTCACAAACCCTTGCCACTATTGTAATACACAATCAACCCAAATAAGTGACACTTGAGAACCCACTTGAATCCAACAATGTAATAGGGTCATAGTGTTGTTATATGGAGCCTAATTAGACTCAGAGGTTATATTTACCCCACTTTTATTGGCGTGGTTTCCCCCTAAATTCCTATGAGGTCAAGGGGCAGCGCCCCTTGCGGGGTCCAAGGGCAGCGGTATTGAGTTTTTTATTATTTTATAAAGGCACCGGGAGTTATTTTTCATTGACCGACATAAGAAAACCCTATTTTTGTAACTGACAAAAAGCTTGATAAAAAGTGGCTAAAGGTTAGGGTTTTGATATATTGTATTGTAGCATTTTGCAGTGGTATTGAGTTGCAGGGATTGCTAATTGTAATCAGTTTGATTTACTGGATAATAATATCGGACTCTCTGTTTGGTGGATGTAGCCCAAGTTTGGGTGAACCACATTAAAACTTGTCTCTCACTATTATTATTTCTATGTATTTCCATTCCTCTATTTAATCTTTATTTGCATTTAATTGATATCTTCTACCGGCTAATCCTAACAAGTGGTATCAGAGCGGGTTGTGTTTGATTAACATCTATAGGAAAGTCTCACGGTTGAGTGGGAGCAATGGAGGATGAGGGTAAATTGAAGGTTGATAAATTCAATGGGTAGAACTATCAGTTATGGAAGATGCAGATGGAGGATTACGTCTATCAAAAGGATTTCTGGATGCCGTTAGGAGTATCCAAGAAATCGGCAAAAATGTCTGATGAGGATTGAAATCTTCTTGACATAAAGGCACTAGGAACCATTCGGTTGTGCCTGGCACCAACAGTGGCATTCAATATAACGGAAGCGAAGACAACAGATGGTCTGATGAAAGCTTTGGCTAAATTGTATGAAAAACCCTCAGCCTCAAATAAGGTATTTCTTATGAAGCATTTGTTCAATCTGAAAATGGTTGAAGGTGGATCTGTGACAGATCATTTAAATGAATTTAATACGATTGTTAGTCAATTAACTTTTGTAAATGTAAAATTTGATGAAGAAGTTAGAGCTCTCTTGATATTATGCTCATTGCCTGAAAGCTGGGATAGTTTGGTAATGGTGGTTAGTAACTCTATTTCTGGTTCAAATACCTTAAAATTTGATGATGTGTTGGTGTTATTCTAAGTGAGGAAATTTGTAGGAAAAGCTCAGGTGGATCCAAATCAGGCAGTGTTTTGAATGCAGAAAGTAAGGGTAGATCAAAGGAGAGAGGAAAAGGTTCTAGAGGTCATGGGAAGTCACGAGGAAAATCAAAGGACAAAAGATCCCAAACCAGAGGATAAAAGGATTGCTGGTACTGTGGAAAACTAGGTCATCTGAAGAAATATTGCTGGTCTCAGAAGAACAAAGAAGGAGACAAACAAGAAGGCAATAAGGAAGCAAATATGGTAAGCAATAAGTCTGAAGATGATGCTTTGATTCTTTCCCTAGATAATGTTGATGATTCATGGGTTTTAGATTCAGGGGCCTCATTTCATGCTACTCCCCATAGAAGTTATTTCCTTGATTATGTCCAAGGGGATTTTGGGCTAGTTTATTTGGGAGATAATGAACCTTGTCAGATTGTTGGAAAGGGAAGAATCAAGATAAGGTTGCAGAATGGGAATCATTGGCTACTACAAGAGGTAAGGCATGTTCCAAGGCTCAGTAGAAATTTAATTTCAATAGGGCAGCTAACTGAACAAGGTTGCACTGTTACATTTACTGATAAAAATTGGAAGGTTTCAAAAGGTGCCTTAGCAGAAGCAAAAGGTGTGAAAGTAGGCACCTTATATATTTGTACAGGTCATACTGTTCCTTCTACTTTAGCTATTATATAGAAAAAAATAAATAGGTTCAGGAACAGTTGCTACAAGTTTGCAGGAAGAGACTGAAAAAGTTGCTGTAGGTTCTGAGACAACACTGTGGCATAACAGACTTGGGCATATGAGTGAAAAAGGTATGAAGGTACTTCATTCTAAGAAAGTTTTACCAGGTCTGAAATGTATTAATATAGATTTCTGTGAAATTTGTGTGTATGGAAAACAAAAGAGAGTCAGTTTTCTCAAGGATGGGAAGCAAAAGAAAAATAAAAAATTGGAGCTTGTGCATACAGATGTATGGGGACCAGCTCAGGTATCTTCTCTCGGTGGCTCTCAGTATTATGTTACTTTCATAGATGATGCAACTAGGAAGGTCTGGATTTATTTCCTTAGACAGAAATCTGATATATTTGAAACATTTAAGAAATGTAGAAGCTTGGTTGAGAATGAGACGGGTAAAAGATTAAAATGTCTCAGATCTGATAATGGCGGTGAATATTGCAGCAAAGAATTTGAAGATTATTGTTCCTTTAATAGAATTTGTAGGTAGAAAACAGTTCCAGGGACTCCACAAGAAAATGAAGTGGCTGAACGCATGAATAGGACAATAATGGAGCATGCAAGGACCATGAGATTGTATGCTGGGATGCCTTTAAACATGTGGGCAGAGGCTGTCAACACTGCTGTATATTTAATTAACAGAGGTCCTTCAGTTCCTTTGGGCTGTGGTATTTTAGAGGAAGCATGGATAGGCAAGAAGGTGAGTTATTCTTTTCTAAAAACCTTTGGCTATGAAGCATTTGCACATATAGATTCTGAAAATAGAACCAAGCTGGATGCAAAATAAAAAAAGTGTACCTTTATTGGATATGGCATTGATGAATTTGGTTATAGGCTTTGGGATTTTAAAAATCAGAAAATTGTGAGAAGCAAGGATGATATATTCAATGAGAAGGTGTTGTACAAAGATCAGTTGTAGTAGCATGAGAGGAAAGAAAAGGTTTATGTGGTGCTGGAAGATGCTCCAAATAGTGATGTTCCAGTGGTTCCTCATGCTCTACAATAGCAACCAGAAATACCACAAACTCCAGTGAATGTTAGATGGTCAACAAGGATAAGTAGACCTCTTGAAAGGTTTTCTCCCTCTTTATATTCTATTTTATTAACAGATGCTGGTGAACCAGAAGGGTATGATGAAGCTATGCAGGTGGATACACAGGTTTAGTGGGAGCTTGCTATGAAAGAAGAAATGGACTCCTTGCTGAAAAATCAGACTTGGGAATTATGTAAGCTACCTGTAGGTAAAAAGGCTTTACCAAATAAATGGGTTTACAGGCTGAAAGAGGAAGATGGAGGTAAAAAATGATTTAAGGCCAGGTTAGTTGTAAAAAGATTTGCATAGAAAAAGGGCATTGATTTTGATGAGACATTTTCTCTGGTTGTCAAGATGACTTCTATTCGTACTATTTTAAGTATTGTGGTTGTTGAAGATTTGCATTTGGAACAGCTAGATGTGAAAACTACCTTTCTCATTGGTGATTTGGAGGAGGAGATATATATGGAATAGCCCCAAGGATTTGAGGTCAAAGGTAAGGAGAAACAGGTGTGCAGATTGAAGAAGAGTTTGTATGGCCTAAAACAAACACCTCGGCAATGGTATTTGAAATTTGACAGTTTTATGGTTGAGCAAGACTACAGCAGGTGTAATTCTGACCATTGTGTTTATTTTAAGAGGTTGGATAAAGACAACTACATTATTTTATGTTTATATGTTAATGACATGCTTGTAGCTGGGTCTAACATGGATCACATAAGAGAGTTAAAATAGCAGTTAGCACAGTCATTTGATATGAAGGATTTGGGGGTAGCAAAACAAATCCTTGGTATGAAAATTTGCAGAGATAGGAAGAACAGAAAATTAACTCTATCTCAGGCTGCTTATGTTGAAAAGGTGTTGCAGAGATTCCACATGGAGAATGCAAAAGCTGTCAGCACACCTTTGCCTAGTCATTTGAAATTGACCAAGGAGATGTGTCCTAAGACACAAGAGGAGGAAGAGAAAATGTCTAAGGTACCCTCTGCTTCAGCTGTAGGAAGTTTAATGTATGCCATGGTATGCACCAGACCGGATATTGCACATACTGTAGGAGTCGTTAGCAGGTATATGAGTCATCCTAGATTAGAGCATTAGAATGCGGTAAAATGGATTCTCAGATATTTGAGAGGTACATCCAATAAACACTTATGTTTTGGGGGCTCTAATACTAATTTAGCAGGTTATGTAGACTCAAATTTGGTAGAGGATATTGATACTAGGCGGAGTACTACAGGTTATGTCTTTACTGTAGGTGGAACAGTAGTGAGTTAGATTTCTAAGTTGCAAAATGTGGTTGCTTTATCCACCATAGAGGCAGAATATGTAGTTGCAATAGAGGCAAGCAAGGAGATGATATGGATGCAATCTTTCATGAAAGAATTAGGCACACAACAGGTTAATAGTTATTTGTTTACGGATAGCCAGAGTGCCATACATCTTGCAAAGAATTTTGCCTTGCATTCAAAGACCAAACACATACAGTTGAGGTATCACTTCATTCGGTCGGTGTTGGATGATGGACAGTTACAGCTGGCAAAGATACATACAGATTACAATCTAGCAGATATGTTTACAAAGACAGTAACAAGGGAGAAACCGAGCTCCTCTTCAGCTTCGGTTGGTCTTCTAGACTGAAAATAACAAAAATAGAACAGCAGAGTCCAGGGTGCTTCTTTCCAATGGGAACTATAGGGTCAGTGGTGTTATGATCAGTCTCCAAGTGGGAGATGATATGGTGTGGAGTCTGATTAGTCTCCAAGTGGGATATTGTTGTTATATGGAGCCTAATCAGACTCGGAGGTTATATTTACCCCACTTTTATTGGTGCGGTTTCCCCCCAAATTCCTACGAGGTCAAGGGGCAATGCCCCTTGCTAGGGTTTGGGGGTAGCGCCCCCAAGACAGGGTCAAGGGGTAGCGGGAGTTATTTCTTTATTGATCGACATAAGAAAACCCTATTTTTTGTAACCGACAAAAAGCTTGATAAAAAGTGGCTAAGGGTTAGGGTTTTGATATATATTGTATTGTAGCATTTTGCAGTGGTATTGAGTTGCAAGGATTGCTGATTGCAATCGGTTTGATTTACTGGATAATAATATTGGACTCTCTGTTTGGTGGATGTAGCCCGAGTTTGGGTGAACCACATTAAAACTTGTCTCTCACTATTATTATTTCTATGTATTTCCATTCCTCTGTTTAATCTTTATTTGAATTTAATTGATATCTTCTGTCAGCTAACCCTAACACATAGTACCCAAGGAGAAGAAATAACTAGAAGACTCAATATTACACAAAATTCACCACAACCAAGCATTCACCATGAAGAATAAAATCCCTCAAACATATTCATGATAACTTCAAGTGAAGTACACACCAAGAATGAGTAGTAAGATAAACCATAATGAAAGCCAAAACTTATGTGTTCTATCAAACAGTTCACGCGCTTTGTCTATGCTTCCACACATTGCATACATGTCTACAATGGCAGCTGCAATTAGAACATGTGAGAAAATTCCTATATCCTTTATGCTTTGATGGATGTCCATACGTTGTTCCAAAGATCCTATTTTGGTAGAGATAGGGAGGATGTTGGCAAAGGTTGTGAAATTCATCTTTACATGTGTCAATTGTATTTTCTTCACAACAAAGAATAGACAAAGGATAGACACAATTAATGAATTAAACCCTTTTGTCACATGTTGCAACAGTGTTAGGAGATGGCTACCTCAAGATAACTACATTTCTGCATTCAAGACCATTGTAACGTTCTCCCTTTGATATAATATGTATGAGGTTTTCGTAACCTACTATTCATGTAAAATTACAACCCCTATTTTAGCCATGATCAGCCTAGATGGAATAGTGAATTCTTTAGGTTCATAATGAGTTTTATGATAATCTTAATAGGTTGTAATAGCAGGGGAATATGACAGTCCAGTCAAAGATAATGCCTTGCATATGAACAATTGATTGTCAATAATGACTCTAGATATGTGAATCATGTGTGATGAACTTGTATACAACCCTATAGACAATTCCTTGAATGCAATAAGACCTTGATCGCCATATCCCTGCATCCCAAATAAGATCAAAATATCATCCCTATTACATAAGTACAATGATCAAACTAGATTGTATTCATACAAATGATTCAAATCAAATCCCTATACATTAGTTTATGCAATTAGATCTAACTCCCAATTAAAATTCTTCATTTAAATCATACAAGATTTGAAAAAGATGAACATCCAACACCATGGGGGTGTCCAAACTCTTTCCACTACCATAAACTATCAAGCCCTAGGCTGAAAATGCTAATTCAGGCAAGGAATTTCTGATTTTTCTCTATAAGAATGCCTTCAATATGCAAAACAACTACATTTTGATCAAAGAAGAAAATGTTAAGACTTTGCCAAAAAGCTTATGACGTTCAAAAACTCCATGCACAAGATTCTAAAGGGTAAGTTGGTTGTCATTTATAAAGCAAATGGATGAAATATGTGTCCTCAACACCTTGTCCGTACATGTGTATTGAAGTTTCATTACACATGTATTGCAGTGGAATATAGAGCGTTGATTCCTCCAAGGTGGTGCTTACCCTCAATTACTCTTGATATTTACAATTACCATTAGTAAATGTTACTCCATAACTACCACCAGTAACTCCATAACATATCGATGCAGTAACTCAGTAATTACTCTCCCCTATAATTAATTTTTACCACTGCCAGTGAAATGTGTACATCCCTTATGGGTAATTTACAAATAATATTAGGAATAATAATTACATGGATTTATAAGGTTAATGGCAGCTAAATCCTAATAGTTACCATATCTAGAAGGTAGATACAATTTTGATAGTCATTCAAGGTAGCAGGCTACTAGTAAAGTCCCTTAGGATCCCTAAGACCAAAAAACTACCAAACTATGATGGAGCAATTCTCATAATTCATGGAAGCTAGGAATGTTCCATTTGGACCTATAGGTGCACATGGAATCCATCCACAATAACCTCTCTTAGTTTTGGTCAACTCCAGTCTGTTTGACCGTACCAAAATCAAATGCATTCTTGCAAAATGTTTCAGTTTCATGCAGTGGAAAGATGTTAGGAGTGACATTTTACATTCCATAGATCGTGGGGCCAAATTGACTATGCCAACACATCGAGGTAGGCGGTAAATGCCATGGGAGGTCTCATTTCATGTGCCAAGTGTCCCAGTCATTTGGGGCAGCAGGCTACTGACAAAGTCCCTTAGGATCCCTAAGACAAAAAAACTACCAAACTATGACAGAGCAGTTCTTGGAATTCATGGCATTTGGGAACATTTTGTTTGGACCTACAGGTGCATATGGAGTCCATCCACAATAATATCTCTCATTTTTAGTCAACTCCAATCCGTTTGACCATGCTGAAATTAAATACATTCTTGCAAAATCCTTCAGTTTCATGCAGTGGAAAGGTGTTAGGAGTGACATTTTGCATTCCATAGCTCATGGGGCTGAATCGACTGTGCCAACATGTCGGGGTGGGTATGTAAATGCCAGGGGAGGTCTTATTTTGTGTGCCAAGGGTCCCAATCGTTCAAGGCAGCAGACTATCGACAAAGTCACTTAAGATCCTAAGAGCAAAAACTGCCAAACTATGACAGAGTAGTTCTTGGAATTCACGGTAGCTGAGAATGTTCTATTTGAACCTAAAACTACATGTGGGGTCCATCCACAATAACCTCTCTTAGTTTTGGTCAACTCAAATCCATTTGACCATGTCAAAATCAAATGCATTCTTGCAAAATGCTTCAGTTTCATGCAGTACAACCTTGCTAGGTGCCATATTTTTTCTTCTACTCGTCGTGGGGTTGAACTAACTCTGGAGAGGTCTTATTTCATGCGTCAAGTGTCCCAGTGATTCAAGGAAATAGGCTACTGGCAAAGTCCCTTAAGAACCCTAAGACCAAAAAACTGCCAAACTATGATGGAGCAGTTCTTGGAATTCTTGGTAGCTAAGAACATTCTGTTTAGACCTATAGGTGCAGGTGGGGTCCATCCACAATAATCTCTCTCAGTTTTGGTCAACTCCAATCCATTTGATCATGCTGAAATCAAATGCATTCTTGCAAAATGCTTTAGTTCCATGTAGTGGAAAGGTGCTAGAAGTGACATTTTGCATTCCATAGCTCATGGGGCCAAATCAATTGCACCAATGCATTGGGGTGGGTGGATAAATGCTAAGAGAGGTCTTGTTTCATATTCCAAAGGTCCCATTCATTCGAGGTAGTAGGCTACCGGCAAACTCACTTAAGATCCTAAGAGCAAAAATTGTCAAACTTTGACGAAGCAGTTCTTGGAATTCATGGTAACTGGGAATGTTTTGTTTGAACCTATAGGTGCATGTGGGGTCTATCCACAATAACCTTTCTTAGTTTTGGTCAACTCAAATCTATTTGACCATGCCAAAATCAAATGTGTTCTTACAAAATGCTTTAGTTTCATGCAGCACAACCTTGTCAAGTGCCATATTTTTTGTTCTGCTCATCATGGGGCCAAACTAACTATGCTAATGCATCAGGGTGGCAGCTAAATACTAGGGGAGGTCTTGTTTCATGCACCAAGTGTCCCAGTCATTCAAGCCAACAGGCTACCAACAAAGTCCCTTAAGATCCCTCAAACAAAAAAACTACCAAACTATGATAGAATAGTTCTCAAAATTTGTGGTAGCTAGGAACATTCCATTTAGACCTACAGGTTCATGTAGGGTCCTTCCATAATAACCTCTCTCTATTTTGGTCAACTCCATTTTGTTTGACTATGCCAAAATCAAATGCACTCTTGAAAAATGCTTCAGTTTCATGCAGTGGAAAGCTGTTAGGAGTGACATTTTGCATTCCATAGCTCATGGGGCCAAACTGACTGTGTCAACATGTCAGGGTGGGTGGGTAAATGCCAAGGGAGGTCTCATTTCATGTGCCAAGGTTCCCAATTGTTCAAGGCAGTAGGCTACCAGCAAAGTCACTTAGGATCCTAAGAGAAAAAACTACCAAACTTTGATGGAGTAGTTCTTGAAATTCATGGCAATTGGAAACATTCCTTTTTGACTAACAAGTACATGTGGAGTCCATCCACAATAACCTCTCTCAATTTTGGTCAACTCAAATCTATTTGAGTGTGCCAAAATTAAATGCATTCTTATAAAATGCTTCAGTTTCATGTAGCACAACCTTGCCAGGTGCCACATTTTTTGTTCTGGTCATTGTGGGGCCGAACTGACTATGCCAATGCGTCGATGTGGGAGATTAAATGCCAAGGGAGGTCTTGTTACATGTGCCAAGCATCCCAATCATTCACGTGTCATCATCATCATCATAATAACCATTGAAGTGGTTGAAGTCATCCTCATCACCTAAATCAGCTCCACGATCTCTCCATGCTTGAGGATCACCCATGGGGTGATCAGTGGGAAAAACTAGATTAGGCCAACTTGTCTCCCACCAAGTCATGTACGCTTAGGTACAACTTATGTTGTCTGCCTCTGACACTAACTCTACATGCGCAATGCCATCATCCTCGCTCTCGACAACCTTAATGATAGTCAGTCGTGGGGCATCATTAGCCCTAACCACATTGTGCGTCGAGTGTACATAGCTTGGACACATGCTAGGAACACTCTACACGTGTCCAATTGTTGCATCACTTGATTGAAATAAAAGCTAACAATGATGTTATCGTGATGACCGGCTAGAAGTCGATCTCGTTGCATCCTCGCTAACTGTCTATGCTATCCCATCCATGGTCTGTTGCCACGATATGGTCTCCATCTAATGTCGTCAGGTTGCAGTCTATCAAACACTACTCTCCAATACAATAGATCATTATGTCTCCAGCATCTAATTAGTGGATAGGCATGTGCACATGGATGTGTCCATGTCGGCTCTATGGGAAACCCCATTGGCTATGTACATGTGATGTGCTCAAGAACCTAAACCTATAGAAGGGTACATATCATCAACCCCTGCACCTCATAGTGAACATATAGACTCAAGTCTCGATATAGGTGTGCAAGCATGATGCGCCCCCATCCATAGATTGTCCACTCCTCCTCCATCGCTCTGATGGCATGGATGAGACCACCATAGAGATAAACACCCTGTCAATTTGGTTTAATTGCTAATGCAATGGTAGTGATAAAGATGTGACAAACCAAAGGTATGTCTGCACTTCCCTGCTCTAGCCACTGAAGAATGATGTGTCCCCATCCAAAAGGCTTGACAACACGATCCAGATAGTAAAGGTGACTCGCATGAGTGTACTCCTTGGAATGCTGCTCTACGACCCATACTATCTGGCCTTGTACTGGAAGCTGAAGTATACAGTGCACATGCTTGAGTGTCACTATCATCTCTCTTGTAGGGAGATGGAATGTGGATGTGTCTACATCCCGTCACTCCATCAAGGCTATCAACATACTACTGTGAAATCTCATCATGGGCATAGTGAATACCCACCACATGCCCATGTCATGTAAGAGACTCCTGTCGGCATCGAGTAGTGTATCTATGTGGCTTCACAATAATGTCAAGAGATGGCCACTGGTATGCTCCCACATGCGAGGGATGTCTTATCAAACATACAAACACAATCTCAATTATAAAATGCTTATTTAAAATCAATTACTTCATGTATCAAACTTCAAATCCTACCTAGTCCCCTAGACTCATGGCTTGTATAGGACATGGGCACCCCAGGAGGACCTGGGCGCCCCACAAGGACTTGGGCACCCCATCTGGTGCCCTTGTCAGGAAATTGATCTAAATGCACATTAAATGATAAACACACAGAAAATAGGAAAGAATTGATGACAAAAGTAAAGTTAAGAGACCTACCTCCTATCATTCTGCCTCTCTGCTACTCGAGACTGAAGTGCATCAAGCCTCAGGGCCTGATACGGACGTCGACTCGACATCGTAGCTCTCTCTCCTTCTCCTCTTCTTCTTCGAAAGTAAAAATGAAAAATACATAGTGAAAAAGTGAAATTTTTCTTTACTTATAGTCAATGGGTGAGAATTCCTTTTCACTAACTAGGAGCAAAATGTGCAACATTGATCAAACCACACTTATCTTGGGTTGCCAAACTCAGATTTTTGCATCATTTGTTGCGTTGGATTCCTAGTTCTATCCTAGATCTAGTCCAATGCTTTGTGTTTTCTTGTTATTTGCTAAGATAAACCTACCAAAGCATCTCTCATCCATTTTTCCCTGAAATTCATGTGTGAAGATTACTACCTTATTTCTCCTTTTCAGACTAAGAAAACAGAAATAAGGGGGGCATATATCTCCTACGATTTCCACCCGAATCAAGTCTCATCACTCATCCCCTCATTGTATATGACTTACTTATTCGTTTGTTGTTTCCAGTATGAATTGATTGTTTGTCTAACATATATTTCATTGTAGGTTGTGGTTCCTACTTTTGTGATCTTGTAGTATTGTAGATTGGAGGCTCCTACCTCTTACTTGGCAACATTTGACATCCTCTAAAGTATCATTTTGGGTATCATTTTTGTGATTATTGTATTTACTTTCCTTTAGTTGCATATGCACGTAGTGTCATATGGCTACTAAAGTGGGGGCTAACTGTTATGTCGTAAATTGTGCTCCTGCTCAGGTTAGCATAATTTCACTACGTCTAACTCCTACCTTTTAGTGTACCTCAACCCCTTTCATCATTGGACCTATTTAAAACCTGATTAATGCATATCTCATCGAAGAAGTGTTACATTTTAGAGTAATTTCTGACAAAACCTAAAAAGGAATTATGGATTTCAAACATTTATGGCATCCTTAAGCAGGTTCCTGAATGAAATTTGGGGGCTGGAGTTGGGTACCAATTGCCCAAGTCCTGCCTTAATCCTTGGGATCCAAATTTGATTTTGGTGTTGGCTTTTGTTGTATGCTTCAGGATTTTGAATTCAAAATTTCATTTTCACGTGCTGTCGGCATTTTATTTTGATTTATTTCACCTCTAAGGTCAGATATTTAAAGAGAATTCAAAATCATTTTATCACACACAACTCACATGCAAGCTTACTATACCAAAATTCTGCTACAAGTGTTATTGAAGGTCTGCAAAGTGTTGAAGCTTATTGAAGAATTTGATTTTTTCTATCATGGAGATATGTTGTGAAGATTAGGAATCAAGATCTTGAGTCTATCTTTCTCTTCCTAGGGTTTGTGAAGCCTTTTGTACGATCAGGTGAAGGGTTGAAGCCTCCAACTTGAGTTTTAGAATCCTCCATAGATATGGTTGCCTCGCCTTCTTGTTCTACAAGTCTTCATTGATGTCATCTCTTTGAGGTGAAGTTGTTGTTTCCTTGAGTGAAACATTTGTGGATCTAATCCTTGATGATTGAGTCATTTAGGATCTTGGATTTGTTTATGATTATACATTTGGTTTACAATAACACACATCTACATACTTTGACATTGGCTATCATTAAGGCAAAAATACCAAAGACGTGGTTTGACTGAGGCAAACTCCTATATAGCCACAACCATCTTTCTCCTTCTTTTTGTTTGTGCAAGTCAGATTCGGGAAGATCTGATAGAAAGAAGTGGAGAAGTTGGTTTTATAGGTACAATCCTCACAGAAGTTATAGATTTATCATTAGATATATTTAGGACACTTTCAACAACTACCCTAGTCCTTCAAACCCCCAGATCTAGGATCTGAAACCCTCATTAGAGACTCAGGTGCCTAATACAGTTAGTTATGTGATAGAGGAACTTCGGGATGAATTTGGTGATCACCTAAGTCGATCAAGCCTTCAAACTTTAGGTGCACAATCTTTGTGGTCTCTTGTCCATGTTTCTACAATCATCCTATAGGTTTCTATAACCAAAATCAGTTTATTCATGTACATCTTGTAACTAGGGTTTTATTGAATAAGGCTAATTAGGGCTTATGGAAACTTAGTTGGGACATCTTTTCATGTACAAAAAAAGGGATATGAGATATGTAGCTTCATCCTTTCATAGTGATTGAGCTCGATTCATGTTCCGAATGTTAGTGCAATGAAAAGAGGGGCTTGACCTAGTTTACAGATACTATCATTCTCTCTCTTTTCACACTAAACGCATAGAATCTTATGACAACTTACAACTATCAAATATTCTCTTACAACTACTTACCAATCATATCATGTGTGTCATCCAAGCAAAATATAGATCTTTTATTCCTCCACGGTGGTGCCTACCCTCAATTACTCTTGATATTTACAATTACCATCAGTAAATGTTACTCCATAACTACCATCGGTAACTCTAGAACTTACTGATGCAGTAACTCCATAATTATTGTCCCCTATAATTAATTTTTATCACTACCAATGAAACTTGTACATCCCTTATGGGTAATTTACAAATAATATTAGGAATACTAATTACAAGGATTTATAAGGTTAATGGCACCTAAATCCTAATAGTTGCCATATCTAGAAGGTAGATACAATTTTGCACCTAATCCAAGGCTATTTTGACCCTTTGACAAGTGGTTTTGTAATCTAGGAAGGTGGTTTTCACAAACCAACAGTGATATTGGCATCTTGACAAATATTCCATCCATCCAAAGTATATTCCATCCATTGCCTTGGTGACATCATCATTTCATCAGCTAAAATCAACAACCCATTTTCAAATTTGGCCCCCTTCTCTAGATTGCTTTTTGATTTTGTACATGAACTTCAAAGGCATTGTTCTTAGTCATACGAGCTCCTTTTGGTAAGAAATTTTTTAATTTGGGGCAAAATTTTATAGGATTTGTAGTGGTGCAATTAGTTTTTTATTTTGGTGTCTTTTTCTAGAAATTTCAGATTTTCACACCTATTGCTGAGCAATTCTCATTTTGGGAACTTTTGGGGCTCATACTATAACATTTTTGGGTGATTTTTTTAAAAGTACATAATTTTTCATCTACTTCATAGTGATGTAATCAAATTAATAGCATTCTACATGAAAATTACACTTTCAATTTGTGGCCTAATTTGGCATTTGCAATGTACTAAGATTAAAGGCTGCTTCGTTGTTTTGACTAGTGGCTTTGTTGGGGGGATCTCATTGATTGACTTACAAGGGGGTGTACTTGAGTTGTTTCATTTCCATATTCTTGTATATAAATCATGGATCAAATATAAATTACCCCACTAACCCCATACAATTATCATGGGTGGATAAAACAAATTGAGATACATCTAAAAAAATTGATTTACACCAGGTTACAATGGGTATAGAAATTGAACCAATAGTTACTACAGAAAAGAAAAAGTGGCATAATAGATGTGATGGAGCCTATGGAACATTATGCATGTCTATTTCTCATGATCTCCTTTGCCACATTAATTCTTGCATCACACCAAATGAAATTTGGACTACATTAGAGAGTCTATTTGGAAAGAAAGATACTATATGAGAGGTTTTAAATTGGAGAACAAACTCATTGGTTTGAATCCTATAGATTTTAACAACATCCAAGACTTCTTTGCCAAACTCAAATCACTTAGATTATAGTTGAAACAATGGTGTATTGAGAAAGAACACACTCAATTTATTCTTTCAATCCTTTCCAAACTTGGTCTTGATTATTAAATGTTTGTTTCTACATTTTAAACTGCTATGGACGCTCTTGGTACTACATTCGATATGCCTTCACTTGATGATTTTTCTACATCACTCACTAGGGAGTAGGCAATGTTAGTACAAATGGGTACATTGAAGCCTTCAAAACCACATGCTCTTAGTGCTAATCAAAGCACAAAAGATCAAAAGGCTTCAAATAGCAAAGGAAAGAAAAAAATGGACTTCAAGAAAAATGATCAAGCCAAAGAATCACCATCAAATAATACCCCTAAGTCCACTTCCTCTTCCAAAGAGGAATCATCTAAGAAGGAGATAACCAAATGTGCATATTGAAAAAAATGAGGGCGTGATGAGCATAAATGTTATGAAAAAGGATTGATGAGTTGACACACCTTCTTCAGAAGCACAATATCCAATTACCTTCATCCATGTCATCTATTTCATCCTCTTATTGAACACAATCATCATATACATAGTCAAGGATAACTGAAGGAGAAAATGGGAAAGGAAAATAACTTTTGGAATCAACAAGTCCTGAGTTAGGGAGATGACTTCCTGATTCTGGAGCCTCGCACCATATGGCTTCATCACAAGGTATGTTCTCTTCCTTTGAGCCTTTTAGTTTACCACACATCTTGATGGGGAACAACACATATCTGTGTGTTTATGGGAAAGCATCTATTGACATGGGAGATGACACTTTTCACAATGTACTTTGTGTTCCATCCTTCTCAACCAATCTCCTTTCCATCTATAAGATTGCACATAGTTGTTAAACATGCAGAATACTGAGAGGGGGGGTGAATTAGTATTCTATTAAACCATTAATTCATTCGCCACATTCAATAATAGTAAAGCAAATCAAGGATAGAAAGCACAACCATAAACTATAACACATGAACACCAAGATTTTTATGTGGAAAACCCAAAAAGGGAAAAACCATGATGAGTGTTAGCTCACAATATATTTTGTAGTATCAATACTGAATTACAAAGAGTCTCACTGCCTAAGGGATCACTACCCAAGGCTCACTTCCCTAAGGACTCACTGTCCAAAGAAATGGACACTACAAAATAGGGTCATTACTAAAAGAAAGAAAGAGATAGAAGGGTGGCTCACTGCCAAAATGAACTGTTATAATTGCATCTACAAATGCATGGATACAACTCCATTGTAAGCTATTAGAATATTGTCTCAAAACTCTTCATCTTTGACTTCCTTGTCACACTACCCTACTCTTCATGAAACTTCTTCTCAAACACTTGTTACCCTGATCGGATCACAAAACTGCATACATGTCGTACACACTCATTCATATTCGCAACACACACAAAAAACACCAAAGTGAATCTCATATATATCTGCATCACTTACAAACTTCAAATTAGGTCGGCCTGCTAGGATCACTAGTACACAAACAACAATATGTGATTAAAAAAACTACTAAAAACTGCTTATAAATGACTAAACTTGGTCACGTGACCATTAATAGTTTATTGCCAGTCATTTATAACGCAACCAAATTTATGACTAAACCAATTTTAGTCATTTATTTGGTCATTTTGATTGATCGATTTGGTAGTATATTTAGTCATTGATTTAGTCATATTATTCACTGAGCTTGGTCATGTGACCATTAGTAGTTGATTGCTAGTCATTTGTTTGGTTGTTTTGATTGATCAATTTGGTAATATATTTTTAGTCATTGATTTAGTCATATTTATTCACTGATTTTTGTCAATTGGTAGTATATTTATTCACTGATTTATGTTAACTGGTAGTATATTTAGTCATATTTATTCATTGATTTCTGTCAGTTGGTAGTATATTTAGTCAATTGGTAGTTTATTTAATTGTTTTTGTTCACTAATTTCTTCCTAAAAGTGTTGGAAATGAGACAATGCTTTTGAGGTTTAAACATAAAACACAGAAAAACATAATCAATCATTCATTTGCAAATAATGAAATAGCTATTAAGAAGGCAAAATACTAAAATTTTATTGAGAAAAGGTGTTTTTACAGCAGATACAAGACTTAAATATGTCTTTGCTTTGAAAAATATGTTACAAAGTGTGTTTCTCAATGTTCTGACTAAAAAACTGAGTTACAATGCTCTATTTTTTGCTTATACACCTCTAAAACATGAAAGAACTACTTGAAAAATGAAGCCTAAATATTTCATCATGGGCTTTTACATCTCAAAATCTGAATAAATGTATCAAAACTCACTTAATCTTCTTCTTTACAGCATCTCCTGCCTTGGTCTACACAAACAGAACCCAGCAATGCAATAAGTAAATTGCCCCTTTGTAATAGAAAGCAAATAAGTAACTTACTTTAACATGTTCTTTGAAAGAATATTTACCTTCTTGACTCCATGGATCTTCTTAGATCTATTCTTCCTCTCTTTTAATTGCTTCCTAGAATTCTGCACCTGCGTTAATTTTCAATGTGTGCACAAAATTTTTGTTCACTACAATCTACCAAGAAATTTTTACATATGTCTCCAATTCCAGAAAACCAAAATAATCTTCATATGAGGTGCTTAAATATTGTTTCAGCTTAAGCCCAGTGCAAACGCCCAAAACTATTGCATTGCATGTTTGTTTTTCCACAATATTCCAAAATCCCCAAATCAAGATCCAGAAATTTTGTAAACTTTGTATATAATTTTATTTGTTTTTTAATATTAAATTGCCCCTACAAATACAAAGAGTGGTCACATTGTTCTTGGTACTTTCCCCACACTATTAGCAGAAACTATTACTATCAATTAAGCAAGTCAAAGACATTTTTTCAGAAGCATTGAGTTCCGCAAAAGTTTGTTTTGTTTGTCATGTTTTAAATAATGCGAGCGCATTATAATGTGCTCGTGTTATGTTCCCCTTGAATCTTTTTATGTTTAAGGTTATTAATCATGTATGTATGTATGTATGTATGTATGTATGCCTATATGTGTGTATAGTGTCGAGGGTAGAGGAGGGTAGAGATGGGAGTGAGCCAGATAGGGGAGGAGAGGGGTGGATAAGGATTGAGTGATTAAGGTTTAAGATTGAAGGTTGGGGGTTTAGGGATAAGGGATTAGAGTTTAGGACCTTGAGGGATTAGGATTTAGGGTTGAGTCTTTAGGGATAGCATTTAGGGTTAAGGGTTGAGGGATTAGGGTTAAGGTAGAGTGTTGAGGGTAGAGGAATTAGGGATAGGGTTTAAGGTTGAGGGATTAGGGTTTAAGGTATAGTTTTGAGGGTTAAGGGTTTAGGGATAGGGTTTTAGATTTAAGGTTTAAGTGTTGAGGGTTGAGGATTTAAGGTATAGTGTTGAGGGTTGATGGTTTAGGGATAGGATTTAGGTTTGAGGGATTAGGGTTTAGGGTTGATGAATTAGGGTTTAATGTTGAGAGTTGAGGGTTGAGAGTTGAGGGTTGAGAGTTGAGGGTTTAGGGATAGGGTGGATGGTCAAGAGATTAGGGTTAAAGAAGAGTGTCGAGGGTAGAGGGATAGGGATAGGATTTAGGGTTTAAGGTTTAAGGATTTAGGGTTGAGGCTTTAGGGATGATGGTTAAGGGATTAGGGTTTAAGATATAGTGTCGAGTGTCAAGCGTGTAGGGATAGGTTTTAGGGTTCAAGTTTTAAGGGTTAAGGGTCGAGGGATCAGAGTTAAGGGTTGAGGGATTAGGGTTTGACATCGAGGGTATAACGATTAGGGATAGGGTTGGAGGGTTTAGGGATAAGCGATTAGGGTTTAAGGTATAGTATGGAGCTCGTTGAGGTTTTAGGAATAGGGATAGCATTTAGAGTTTAGGGATAAGAGATTAGAGTTGAGGGATGACAGATTAGGGTTGAGGGTTGAGGGTTGAGGGATTAGGGTTTACGAATAAGGTTTAGGGTTGAGGGTTGAGGGATTAGGGTTTAAGGTATATTGTTGAGGGTTTAGGGATAAGGTTTAGGGTTGAGGGTTGAGGATTTGACATTGAGGGTTATGGGTTGAGGCTTTAAGGTTTAGGGTTGAGGGTCGATGGATTAGAGTTAAGGGTTCAGGGATTAGGGTTTGACGTTGAGGGTTGAGGGTTGAGGTTCGAGGGTCGAGGGTCGAGGGATTAGGGTTGAGGGTTGAGGGATTAGGGTATAAGGTATAGTGTCAAGGGTTGAGGGTTTATTTATAGTGTTTAGGGTTGAGGGATTAGGTTTTAGGGTTGATGGATTAGGGTTTAAGGTATAATGTTGAGGGTTGAGGGATTAGGTTTTAGGGTTGATGGATTAGGGTTTAAGGTATAGTGTTGAGGATTGAGGGTTTAGGAATAGGGTTTAGGGTTGATAGATTAGGGTTAAGGGTTGACGGATTAGCATTTAATGTCGAGGTTAGGGTTAGAGTGTCGAGGGTAGAGGGATTAGGGATAGGGTTTAGGGTTGAAGGTTTAAGGATTGAGGGTTGAGGCTTTAGGAATGAGGGTTTAAGGCTTAAGATATAGTGTCAAGTGTTGAGGGTGCAGGGATAGGGTTTAAGTTTTAAGGGTTAAGGGTTGAGTGATAGGGATTATGGTTTAAGGTATAGTGTTGAGGGTTGATGATTTAGGGATAGGGTTTAGGTTTGAGGGATTAGGGTTTAGGGTTGATGAATTAGGGTTTAATGTTGAGAGTTGAGGGTTGAGGGTTGAGGGTTAAGTGTTTAGGGATAGGGTTGATGGTCAAGGGATTAGGGTTAAAGAAGAGTGTTGAGGGTAGAGGGATTAGGGATAGGGTTTAGGGTTGAAGGTTTAAGGATTTAGGGTTGAGGCTTTAGGGATGAGGGTTAAGGGATTAGGGTTTAAGATATAGTGTCGAGTGTTGAGCATGTAGGGATAGGTTTTAGGGTTCAAGTTTTAAGGGTTAAGGGTCGAGGGATCAGAGTTAAGGGTTGAGGGATTAGGGTTTGACGTCAAGGGTATAAGGATTAGGGATAGGGTTGGAGGGTTTAGGGATAAGGGATTAGGGTTTTAGGTATAGTATCAAGCCCGTTGAGGGTTTAGGAATAGGGATAGCATTTAGGGTTTAGGGATAAGAGATTAGAGTTGAGGGATGATAGATTAGTGTTGAGGGTTGATGGTTGAGGGATTAGGGTTTAGGGATAAGGTTTAGGGTTGAGGATTGAGGGATTAGGGTTTAAGGTATATTGTTGAGGGTTTAGGAATAGGGTTTAGGGTTGAGGGATTAGAGTGAAGGGTTGAGGGATTGGGAGTTGAAGTTAAGGGTTGAGGGTTGAGGATTTAGGGTTTAGGGTTTAGGGATAGGGTTGAGGGTCAAGGTATTAGAGTTAAGGGTTGAGGGATTAGGGTTAAGCGTTTAGGGATTAGGTTTTAAGGTATAGTGTCAAGGGTTGAGGGTTTATTGATAGTGTTTAGGGTTAAGGGTTGAGGGATTAGGTTTCAAGGTTGATGGATTAGGGTTTAAGGTATAGTGTTGAGGGTTGAGGGTTTAGGGATAGGGTTTAGGTTTGACGGATTAGGGTTTAGGGTTGACGGATTAGCATTTAATGTCAAGGTTAGGGTTAGAGTGTTGAGGGTAGAGGGATTAGGGATAGGGTTTAGGGTTGAAGGTTTAAGGATTGAGGGTTGAGGCTTTAGGGATGAGGGTTTAAGGCTTAAGATATAGTGTCAAGTGTTGAGGGTGTAGGGATAGGATTTAAGTTTTAAGGGTTAAGGGTTGAGGGATAGGGATTAGGGTTTAAGGTATAGTGTTGAGGGTTGATGGTTTAGGGATAGGGTTTAGGTTTAAGGGATTAGGGTTTAGGGTCGATGAATTAGGGTTTAATGTTGAGAGTTGAGGGTTTAGGGATAGGGTTGATGGTCAAGGGATTAGGGTTAAAGAAGAGTGTCAAGGGTAGAGGGATTAGGGATAGGGTTAGGGTTGAAGGTTAAAGGATTTAGGGTGACAAGGTGTCATTGTACCTCATCATTTAATCTATTTTCAGATGTCAATAATCCAAGGGTTGTGTCCTCAGTTATCTGCAACTAGGGATTCTATAGTTACCAGTTTTCCTAGCTAATCTTAACAGCTTCTACTAATTTGAAAAGATTAATCTGTCTACTTACTAAATGAATTTAAGGAATGCTAAAAATAGAATTAAATAGGAAGTTACTTAAAGAAATTAAAAAAATAGTAACATGCATCTATCTATCAAAATCAGTAAATACTTTTCATAGCAAAATCTGAAGTAATAAAATAGTGGTACTAGCCTTATGCCTTGGTGGTGAGAGTGGGCCCTTACTCCACACCCTTGGGGCTAAAGGCTACAATAGGGAATCAGCACAAAAGAAGATCACAACTAAATCCAGTCCAATTCCATTCACTTTGCATTCATGAAAAATATTGATAGCACAGAACTGAGATTACCGAGAATCAAAATAATCAAATCATTGTATATTTCTTCTATTGTTTCTAACAGTATATATGAAAATGAGTGATGACATATCACTTATCTTATCTGCCAGTTCTTCTATGAGATGACATCCATCTCTTTATTACACTAGCTGTCTAACTATGGAAAATAATCATGCAATAAAAGTAGACTGAGTGGAACAGAAGTCCACTCAGAATTCTAAGTTTGAGTCTTAATACATTTGGGCAGCGAGGCACTGAAAATATGGATATTGAATCAATTCTATCCGTAACTCATGCAAAAACTTTAAAAAGATAAAACCTCCAGCAGTTAACTAGAGATGACCCTTCACCACTCAGGTGATGATTTGAGTGAAATGAGGGGTATTACGTTCACTGTTGAGAGTGCATGATCGGCAGCTTATGCTAGAAATATGCCCTGTTCTCAGGAGGTGCCAGAGATATCTGTCCCTATCTACAACTCTGGAGATATGTCTGTAGCTCCGGAGATATCTCTGTAGCTCCAGAGATATTTGTAGCTTTCCTTGTTCAGCTCTGGAGATGCTCCAGACTCCCACCCACATCCATCTCTTTATTACACTAGCTGTCTAACTATGGAAAATAATCATGCAATAAAAGTAGACTGAGTGGAACAGAAGTCCACTCAAAATTCTAAGTTTGAGTCTTAATACATTTGGGCAGCGAGGCCCTAAAAATATGGATATTGAATCAATTCTATCTATAACTCATGCAAAAACTTTAAAAAGATAAAAACTCCAGCAGTTAACTAGAGATGACCCTTCACCACTCAGGTGATGATTTGAGTGAAATGAGGGGTATTACGTTCACTGTTGAGAGTGCCTGATCGGCAGCTTATGCTGGAAATATGCCCTATTCTTAGGAGGTGCTAGAGATATATGTCCCTATCTGCAACTCTGGAGATATGTCTGTAGCTCCGGAGATATCTCTATAGCTTTGGAGATATCTGTAGCTTTCCTTGTTTAGCTCCAAAGATGCTCCAGACTCCCACCCAACTTTGGAGAGACTTTCCTCATTACTTCAAAACTTCTGGTGTCATGGTACTCTGGTATTGTCTTCAGAGATCATTGAAGACTATCTCTGGAGATGCACAAAATTGTTGTTCCTGGCATCTACACCTATTGATTCAAAAAGAGAGAAGTTTCTACATTTTTCCATCAATTCCATGCACATTGGTCTCTCAATTAGAAATTATGATCTTAAGTAATCTATCTCAATTACTCATTAACTAGAATGATCTTGCTATCTTATTTGGGTATAGACATTAATAAAGACGAGATTAGAAAGGAGAAAAGAGAGGTGAAAAGATGTATTTCATGGGTACAACTTGGCACTCATCATCCCCCCATACCTAAGGTTTGGCAGGTCCTCTTGCTTCTCACAATCCAAATTTATTCTAGTGAAGTAGCTTGTCAGTCAAGCTATAATCCTGTGCATAGGTAGTCCATGTTGTGCCATTGGTATTACCATTGCCTCTGTATTGATCAACCTACTTCAACTAGTCCTACAATTTCTCATCTTTCATCTGTTCAGCCCAGGCAGGGAGTGGTTCAATTGTTAGAGGGGGGCTGAACCGTCCACCTATCCATTCCTACTTATGGTTATCCATCATTTTGGATATCAACTTTTCTTTTCTCATAAATAATCTTAAGTTTTCAAAGGTGACCACCTCTCTCATTTTCTTCTCCGAGGTCAAAACATTCCATCTTTTCTTTGCTATGGCAAGTACTGGATTTGCTGAACTGATCATGAAAAGACCAAAATCGATGGAGCACTCTTGCAAACTTTTTAGGTATAATGGCAAAATTTTGTTCTTACTCTTAGGGTGGTAGATAAGGGACCTGAATTGGATCTTAAAAGCATTGGGATTGGGACATTCCATCCTGACAAAAAGATCTATTTCCATATCTTTCTTGAGATGATCTTCCATTCATTCATTCCAGATCTGATGATTCCTCGTTAGGGACATAAATGCTTTAAGCTGGCATTCCCCCACAAAATGATTAAGAATGAAAGTTATATCATTAACATAGAAACCATGCAGGTATAGTTCACATAAGAAATTCTTGTCCTCATCATTACTCCTTGCATATGCTGTCATGAATCCTTATGCTATCTCTGTATCCTCAACCAAGTCAGATAGGACTAAAGAGAATTTCCTCTGTAGGACTCTTTCTTGTAAGAACATAGAATAGCTGGCACTTGGAGGTCTGTAGGATAGAATTTATGAAGAAAGGGAGGCCATTTCAATGATTTTTCCTTCCAGAGTTTCTATTCTTTTTGTTTTGGCAATGACTGCCCTTTGTAATTGCAGCATAGGCTTGGAAGCCTCATATTCTCTACATTTCTTCTCCCAATGGAATAAGGCCTTAGGAATGTCGATGGGGATTGGACCCACATATGCATCTATTTGTATTTCCTGCTCATTCGTTGCCCTTGGGCCAGCCAACTCTTGAATATATTCCTCCTGGTCATCTAGTTTGTTGTTGGCCCAAGTTAACTGTCTATCCTGGCTATGTATTTTCTCAATCAATGCTGCCATTATCGTGAGGCTATTGTCTCTAGCCATGGTGAGCTCAAAAACACTTTGTGTTGCTTCTTTCTCTTTTTCTTCCAATAGTTTGACTGCCTCAATTTTCTAGGCCTCTAATTCTGCTTCTTTCTCCTGGATGATCTTGTTTTTCCTTTGGAGTTCTGTTTGTAGATTTTTAATGACTTGTTTTTGCTCCATTTCTACCTCTATTCTTACCTTCTTGTGGTCAGTAATAATCATATTCTTCCCCCAGAGTAGTCTCTTTAGGTTTTCAATTTCTTCTATCATTTGTTGTTCTTTTGAAATTTTAATATCCTCTTGATCAAAGGGATGGGAGAAGGTTTATGCTTCTGCTTCTGCTATTGTTTTTTTTACTGTTTGCTAATTATCAGGGTTTTCCATGGCCATCTGCCCTACACTGTCAATTGTATCCATTTGCCCTATTTCATCTTTTTCTGTAGACTGCCTATTCTGAGGGTCCTCTTGGGGTTCCTCTACTTCTGCTGGCACCGATGAAGGCCCAGCCTTATCCTCATATGTTCTAAAACCCAGGAGTACCTCAACTAGGAGAGTAGTATCTTTTTCAGCCTGTGAGAGTTGTCTTTTCCTTTTGCTTCTCCACAGCAAAGGTGGGGCAAGTGCCTTCGGAGCAGGTCTCTCATCCTCAAAGTCTGAGGAAATAGTAAGAGTTTGTATGTGTTCTGTCTCCAGAGCACATGATGGTTCTAAAATTGGACTTGACCCTAGATGAACAGATGGTGTTGGGGAAAATTTTCTTTGTTTTCTCTTCCTGACTAGAGGGATCTCATCTGAATCATGAGATGGTTCTTCAACCCAGAATCGCTCTGCTCTCTATCCTGATCTCTCCTCTGTTAATTCCTTAGGGAAAGATTCCTTAGTTAGAGTCATCTTTCTCCTAACTGATCGAGTCATATATAGGGTTTGTTTAGGAGCAGACTCTGTAATTTCTTTGCCTTTCTTCTTTTTTATCAAAAATAGGGTTGCAGTTGAAGTTGCCTCCTATGAGGACTTTTTTCCTCTTTGAACAACTATGGAGGAGGTTGAAGGCTCAATTTCTTCTTCGTGGTGAGTAGGAGAACTCTCACCTCCTGGCTGTGCCATCTCTAGTCCTATGTCTTGGGAATCTTGTTCAAGAAAGTTTTGCCATAATTCCTCCCCATTGGCCTGAGACAAGAAGTGGTGTTTGACTACTCGAAAATGAGACCATGATGTTTTATGGGACCCTTATTTTGCTGATATTTTTCTGTAGTTGCTCTGATGGCAGAATACATGAATTTGGGGATGTTTATGCTAAACTCAAGGTGTCTATTCCCATGCCTTAGAAAAATCAGCATTTTCATGATTGGCCCTAAAACTAGAGAGAATTGACCATCACAAGCAAAATATTTCATCAGCCAAGTGGCAACAGATTGCCAAGGGTTTGGGAGTGTGGACCTAAGAATTCATTTTACTTCATTTTTATTTGAATGTAGTTGTATTGCAGGTTCACCTTGAATAGAGAAATTCTTAATTAAATCAGTGTATAAGGTTTTCAAGTAATAAAACCTCTCACCTTGTTTAGGCAGCCCAAAAATGTGACTGATAGTGGCTGAGGAGAAATTGATTCAAACTCCTCTAATAGCTATTTGATTGTCCCTTAGATTTATGAGGAATTCATCCATGACATCTTCCTAAAACCCTTTAAATTTTTCTAGAAAGTCCAGCCATCCTACAGCTCTTAGAATGTTTGCTGTAACTTCATCCTATAGAAGATCTGCAACACTCTGTAGTTCAGACTTCTTTACCCCCATTGCCAAGTTGGTTCCACCTTCTATGCTTAATTCCTCACTCTCCTCTCTCTACAGTTTATCATTTCCTCTTAACTCTGTAGGCTCCAGAGGACTATTCAATTTGTTCTATTCTTCAGGGTACTTCAGAGGTTCGAATGAGGATTGTTATGTTTCTCAACTTAGGCTTATGGAAGATTTCCAGATTAGTTAGAGTACCTAGGTAGTCATAAATGTGACAGAATGATAGGACACTCTTGAGGCAAGGTGGTAGTACAGCACAAATGGCAGCATGTTGTGAATTTAGAAAACAAAATGATGGCAGGAGGACGTGTCATGGTGGCAGCACCCAAAAATAGAAAGACAAGAGAGTTGCTATTAATGCTTAATTAAAGATAGAATTACCTGGATCATTTTTAATGATGAGGGTGATGTACATGGCAAAGATGTTGTGTCATTTTATTAGATTACATGCGTCGTGACACGTGAGTAGCTTTTGGTGGCTTGAGATGACGCCCACTACTCCATTGGTACACGACCTACAATCATTGCATTGAGTGGTTCGAGAATCCACATTCCTTGGGTGATGTCAGCGCCATCTTTGTGAATACCCCTGCAAATGATATGCGTGCTAATTTAATTTATTCTTGTGATAAAGTAGAGGATGAGTCATGATGACCTCATCATGTGATGTGTCCACTTTACTACCTGGAGAGGTGGGTCCCCTCCCCTATTATTGAAATTGACTTCTTTATTGACAGAGCACCGGAGGTGCTCCTAGTTTGGGAAGCGCCAGAGGTGCTCCTGGTTTGGGAAGCACCGGAGGTGCTCCTAGTTTGGGAGTACCAGAGGTGCTCCTAGTTTGGGAGTACCGGAGGTCAATTTGACTAACTCTCGGCACCTAATCACCTTTGTAGCCCAATTGTCTTCAACTATCCTAAAGAAGGGAACTGCCATTTGTTGGTTTTCAACTCCCTTGGTCAAGAAAGATAGCCATTTATTGGTTTTCCATCTTTTTCTATTTTTTTTTAGAAGGCCGCCATTTGCTGGTTTTCAACCTTCCTTTTTTTTTTTTTTAATCCAACACTGTGACAGAGGAGGTATCCCTTATATCAAAACACAAATCACTAAGAAACTCTTCTTTAGTAGATGGTCTTTTATAGAGTCTGATTCGATGACCATTTACTAGGAATGTGTTTGTGCTTCCATCAATAGGTTCCAATAATACTGTTCCATTTTTAAAAACTTCCTTTACTTGATAAGGACCCATCTAGTGAGTTTGTAATTTCCCTTTGAACTCTTTGAATTTAGAATCATAAAGAAGAACCTTGTCACCTTGTTGAAATGTCCTCCTTTTGTTGTGTTAGTCATGCCATTGCTTCCACTGATACTGAACTAGTTATGTTTGTTGAATGACCTCTGTCTGAATTTCATCCAACTCATTGAGCTAAATAATTCTATTTTGTTGAGTTATAGACAATGGTAGACCAATATCCAATACACTTTTACGTGTTTGGAGTTCAAATTCTATAGACAAAATAGGTTTTTTCCTATAAACCAATTTATATGGTGAGAACTTTGTTGTGGATTTCCAAGTGGTAATGTAAGCCCAAACTGCTTCAGGTAATCTGTTAGCCCAATCTTTTATGTTCATTGCTACTATCCTTGTCAAAATATTTTCAAGTTCCCTATTAGTTACTTCTACCTGCCCATTCGCTTGAAGATGGTAAGGTGAAAATTTTCTGTGTTTGACTTGATATAAATCTATGAATGCTTTGATTACTTGTGAAGTAAACTGAGATCCTCTGTCTGAAACTATTGATCTTGGGGCTCCAAACCTTAAGAAAATCTTATTATGAAGGAAATCAGCAACTTTTTCTTCCCTTGCAAATTGTAATGCTTGAACTTCAGTCCCCTTAGTTACATAGTCTGTGCATACTATAATGTACTCCTTGCTTGATGATGGTGGGGAAATTGGTCCCACAAAGTCTAAACCCCACTGCTCAAATGGTTCTATCATGACTTGAGGATGTAGTAGCATCTCCTGGGTAAAGGTTGGTTGTCCCATCCTTTGGCACTAGTCACAGTGCTGCACATACTTCTTTGTATCTTTATGAAGAGAGGGCCAGTAGTAACCAGCTCTGAGGATTTTGTGGACTGTTTGGTGGAAGGAGTAATGGCCACCAGATGGTTCATCATGACATGCTCTCAACACATCAAAAATCTCATCAGCTTTTAAACACATGAGTAGAATGAAATCGGGACCACATTTAAATAGTAAACCATTCAACCATTTGTAAGATAAACTTTCTTTAACTAAACATTTTTTTTGTTTTGAGGTAAAATGGGATGGATACAAGCCTGTAGCTAAAAGATTAGTTATGTCAGCAAACTAAGGTACAGTAGAGGAGATGGCAAAAAGATGTTCATCTAGGAACTTGTCCTCCACTGGTTGGTTTTCTCCTCCTGTATGCAATCTTGACAAAAAATTAGCAACCAAATTAAACTTTCTTGGATTATCAACTATGGTAATATCAAATTCCTGCAATAGCAATAACCACCTGATGATCCTTGCACCCACTACTGGTTTATTCATTAGGTACTTGATGGCTGCATGATCAGTGTGTACAAATATTTTATATCCAGTGATATAATGCCTAAATTTATTTATAGTATAGATGAATGCCAAGAATTCTTTTTTAGTTGTGGTGTAATTTCTTTCTGCAGAGGTAAGGTTTTTGCTGATGTAATAAATGGCATACATACTTTCTCCTTCCTCTTTTTGTCCTAAAACTACCCCAATGGACTCATTTGAAGCATCAGTCTGTATGTGAAATAGTAAAGTCCAATTAGGTCCTCTTAAAATTGGTGTGATAGTAAGCTTCTCTTTCAAGGTTTCAAATGCTAATTGACATTCTTCTGTCCATAGAAATTTTGTGTCTTTGTTAAGCAGGGTAAACAAGGGGCAGCTATTCTGCTGAAATTTTCTATGAATCTCCTATAGTAGCCTGTATGACCCAGAAAACTTCTAACATCTATCTAATTTTTAGGTGAAGGCAACTGTGTGATCACTTCTATCTTGTTTTGATCCACTTTGATCCCCTTTGTTGAAATGTGGTGTCCTAAAACAATTCCTTCCTCCACCATCATAAAGCACTTTTCATGGCTAAGGGATAATTGATTTTTCTCATAGCATTTCAGTACTTTCTCAAGGTTTGTGAGAGCTTCTTAAAAATTATCCCCATACACAATAAAGTCATCCATATAGATCTCCATGCATTCATTAGCGAGCTCAGCAAAAATAGCTAAAACAAGTCTCTAAAATGTAGCTGGGGTATTGCATAGTCCAAAGGGAAGAACTTTGTAAGCAAAAGTTCCCCAAGAGCAGGTGAAGGTGGTTTTGTCCTGATCTTCAAGTGCTACTTGAATTTGATTATACCCACTGAATCCATCTAGAAAAGAAAAATACTTTCTCCCAGCAACGTTGTCCAATACTTGGTCAATGAATGGTAAGGGAAAGTAGTCCTTTTTCGTGGCCTTGTTGAGTTCTCTATCATCAATACACACCCTCCATTTTCCATTCTTTTTAGGCACTATGACAAGGGGTGAAACCCATTGACTATCTGAGATTGGATATATAAACCATGCTTGAAGTAATTTTTCTATTTTAGTTTTGACAATGTCCTTTAAAGCAGGATTCAATCTTCTCTGGGGTTGTCTGACAGTTTTAATATCCTCAGTGTATATATGATGGGTACATCTCTCAGGAGGTATACCTTTCATATCTTGGTATTCCCAAACAAAAGCTATTGAATGGGAAATTAGAAGTTGGATAAGTTTTTCTTCCTGATTTGCTATTAATTGAGTATTGATATTAAGTGTTTTCCCTGGTAAAATCATGACTTGTTTTGTGATTTGATCCATAGATGTGGTTAATCCATACATTGGAGTCATGGTATTGAGAGGACAAGAATGTGGAAGCAACATGTGGAAAGTGGCTAAGTCTCTGTAAAAGGTTTCCCCACAAGGAATGATGTTGGCGAGGGTACAATGAGAAGAAGTAAGAAGTTCTCTCCTAGAATCTTGGGCGAGTTCCATCACATCCTTATTGATTAGGATGTGAGTAATGTCTTCTGTTGTATCATAGTATATTTCTTCTTCTAACTCTCCCAGATGTTCCTTGATGGTTACCATAGCTACTGAGGCACTGTTGTCATTGTTCTCTAGTTCATCCACCCATACTCTTCATGTATAATACATTGATGGTTTAGATGGAGGATACAGAGATATTTTCTTCAAATCTATCCCATTAGAAATGACCATATCCCTAGTTTGATAATCAATAGATGTTGTTGCTGTAGCCAGCCATGGTCTTCCTAAAATTAGTGGATAAGCATTTCTCTGGTTTCTAGGTTCTAATATTAGGAAGTCCACTAGAAATTCCCATGAATCTATCACAACTGGTACATTAGTGATTACTCCTTTTGGAACACCTACTGACTGGTCAGCAAGTTGAAGAATTGTAGTTGTGGACTAGATACCTAATAGAGCTAATTTGTTCATTGTGTGAACTGTCATCACATTAATTGCTGCTCCCAAATCAACCAGAACATTTAAAGTTTCTACCCCTGAGATGAAAATAGTTATGAAAGGATTTCTAGGGTCTCCATATTATGGGAGGAGAATTTCTCCCATCAATAGATCTACTACTTTTCCTTCCACTTGTATTGTGGAGGGAAAGTTTTTCTTCCTGTCCCGCATTTTGATACAATACTATTTAATGAACTGATTTAGTTCTGGTACATCTCTGATTGCTTGGAGAAGAGAAATTTCAATGTTTAGTTGCTTGATTTCTTGTAAAAGTTCTGATTCTAGGTTGGTTTGGACTTGTTTTTGTAAGATCTTTTTCTGGGGAACATATTGTTTAAGCCGTTCTAAGTATGGTGCTTGTTTTTCCATCTCTGGAGTATCTCCGAAGCTCTTGTCAGAATTGTGTTTAGGAATGTTCACTGGAGTCGGTCTTTTAGGAGCAACTTTGGAGCTATCCAAGGATGATTCTTTTAGCACTTTTTCATTAGTAATCTCCTCTAGGGGTTGAGTGGATGAATTTTTAGGTTCCTCATCATTGGTTACTTCAACTATAGTTAGAGGAGATGGTCTTGGGAATGCTTTCCCAGAATGCAACTGGAGATTATTTGAATGTATAGCATTAATTCCAGCTAGATTTTCTTGCTCTGTCATGTAAACAGTTGCTCCCTGTTTATTCCATGGGTTTGGTATAGGCTGAGCTGGTAAAGGTGGTTGGCTAACTGGTTCATTTTGTGATTGACCTTGTGTGTTGGAGGGTCCAGTTAGTAAAGCTTGTTGTTGAGGTTGGAAATGTTTAGGTTCTCCCTAGTATTGTTGATTATATCCCTATTGAGAACCCCATTGAGGTTGCATGTTTTGTGATCCAAATTGTGGTGGCCACTATTGATTTCCCCAAGGCTGATTTTTCTAATTTTGGTTTTGCCAATGTTGACTTGGCCAATCCTGTTGTCCCCAAGGAGGATTATTTGAGGCCCATGCCAAGTTGGCTTCCACTGATTATTTCCCCAATTAGAAGGACCCCTGTAAGAGGGTTGGTTTAAATACTGATTATAAGGGAAATTCCCAACTTGTTTTTGTCCCACATAGTTCAATTCCTCTTCTATTACATCATTCTTCTTACTCAATCTTTTCAAGCCTAGAAGTTAACTACATTGACTGGTAGGAGGTTCCCTATCATAGATCTGACAAATCTCTAATTTGTCCAAAGGGCATTCTCTCAACAGATGCTTGTTTCTACACCTAGGACAATAGATGGAGAGTGGTTCAGTTGTTCTATTTTGATCAGTTGTTCTAGTTTTTTCTTCAATCACATCTAATGTCATATTTAATTGGACCAAAATGTTTGTTTTTAGATTTGCAATCTCCTCCATTAATTGTCATATTTCATTCTTCCCTTTAAAAGTTTTGGATGACCTCACTCCATTTTAGGTTCTAGAATAGTTCCTATAGAGTTCTTCTATAGCAGGTATACCCATTTTGTTGATATTTCCTTTTCCCATTAGATCCAGTGCCTGTTTTGATTCTTTATCCAATCCTTTTACACATAGGGTTCTGGCTAAGGAGTGATCTACTGGGTTGCCATACCTTCTTAAGGCAAAATTAAACCTATCCACATAGTCCTCTAAGGTCTCTTCCTCCCCCTGCCTAATTTTAAACAATTCTTCATTTTTATTATTGGATCTACAGTAATCTTGGCATTTTTCCAAAAAATTTGTTTCCATCTGATCCCAAGAATGGATAGAATTCTAGGGTAAACCCATAAACCATCTCATCGCAAAATATTTCAGAGTTGAAGGGAACAATTTGAGTTTTTGGCTATTTGATCCATAATCATAAGTTTGGCAGACTACTTTGAATTCAAACAAAAACTAATTTGGAACCTCAGAAGAAAGTCCTCTAAAATTTGGCAAGTGTGCTGGTGAGATATTCTTCATAGGAGCATTGTCTCTAGCAGCCAAAACAATAGGATATGAGAAGGTTCTTGGAGCCTGATTTTCCTCTTCTTCATGATTATCATTGTCTATGTTTAGTACTGGTTCTTCTCCCTGATGTTCTAGGAAATTAGGTTCTATCAAAGGATCTACCTAAAACTTTTGTTGTAATTCCTCGAAATAATTGGCAAGTGGAAGATTTGGAGTATCTAAGGGTCTATTGATTTGAGGTGCAGCTTCCAGAGTAGGTTCTAGGTTTCTCTCTTCAGCAAGATCTTGTACCACCCCACGGCTTTCCCCTATGGCTTGTTGTTGGGGTGACTTCTTTATATATCTTCCTTTCGAATCTCTAGCTCTAACCATACAGATGTATCCTAAAAACTATTTTAACTAAGTTTCCCTAATTAACACAATACATCCCTGAGTCACGGTGCCAAAAATGACAAGGTGTCATTGTACCTCATCATTTAATCTATTTTCAGATATCAATAATCTAGGGGTTGTGTCCTCGGCTGTCTGCAACTAGGGATTCTATAGTTACCAGTTTTCCTACCTAATCTTAACAGCTTCTACTAATTTGAAAAGATTAATCTGTCTACTTACTAAATGAATTTAAGGAATGCTAAAAATAGAATTAAATAGGAAGTTACTTAAAGAAATTTAAAAAATAGTAACATGCATCTATCTATCAAAATTAGTAAATACTTTTCATAGCAAAATTTGAAGTAATAAAACAGTTGTACTAGCCTTCTGCCTTGGTGGTGAGAGTGGTCCCTTGCTCCACATGCTTGGGGGTGAAGGCTACAGTAGGGAATTAGCACAAAAGAATATCACAACTAAATCGAGTCCAGTTCCACTCACTTTGTATTCATCAAAAATATTGATATCACAAAACTAAGATTACCAAGAATCAGAATAATCAAATCATTGTATATTTCTTCTACTGTTTCTAACAGTATATATGAAAAAGAGTGATGACATATCACTTATCTTATCTACCAGTTCTTCTATGAGATGACATCCATCTCTTTATTACAATAGCTGTCTAACTATGGAAAATAATCATGCAATAAAAGTAGACTAAGTGGAACAGAAGTCCACTCAGAATTCTAAGTTTGAGTCTTAATACATTTGGGCAGCGAGGCCCTAAAAATATGGATATTGAATCAATTCTATCCGTAACTCATGCAAAAACTTTAAAAAGATATAACCTCCAACAGTTAACTAGAGATGGCCCTTCACCACTTAGGTGATGATATGAGTGAAATGAGGGGTATTACGTTCACTGCTGAGAGTGCCTGATCAGTAGCTTATGCTAGAAATATACCCTACTCTCAAGAGGTGCTAGAGATATCTGTCTTTGTTTGTAGCTCTAGAGATATGTCTGTAGCTTTGGAGATATCTCTGTAGCTCTGGAGATGCTCTTGACTCCCGCCCAGCTCTGAAGAGGCTTTCCTCATTACTTCAAAACTTCTGGTGTCATGATACTCTGGTATTGTCTCTAGAAATTATTGAAGACTATCTCTGGAGATGAACAAAATTGTTGTTCCTGGCATCTACACCTCTTGATTCAAAAAGAGAGAAGTTTCTACATTTTTCCATCAATTCCATGCACATTAGTCTCTCAATCAGAAATTATGATCTTAAGTAATCTATCTCAATTAATCATTAACTAGAACGATCTTGCTAGCTTATTTGGGTGAAGACATTAAGAAAGATAGGATTAGGAAGGAGAAAAAGAGAGGTGAAAATATGTAATTCATGGGTGCAACTTGACACTCATCATAGGGTTGAGGCTTTAGGGATGAGGGTTAAGGGATTAGAGTTTAAGGTATAGTGTTGAGTGTCAAACATGTAGGGATAGGTTTTAGGGTTCAATTTTTAAGGGTTAAGGGTCGAGGGATCAGAGTTAAGGGTTGAGGGATTAGGGTTTGACATCAAGGGTATAAGGATTAGGGATAGGGTTGGAGGGTTTAGGGATAAGGGATTAGGGTTTAAGGTATAGTATCAAGCCCATAGAGGGTTTAGGAATAGGGATAGTGTTTAGGGTTTAGGGATAAGAGATTAGAGTTGAGGGATGATGGATTAGGGTTGAGGGTTGAGTGTTGAGGGATTAGGGTTTAGGGATAAGATTTAGGGTTGAGGGTTAAGGTATTAGCGTTTAAGGTATATTGTTGAGGGTTTAGGGATAGGGTTTAGGGTTGAGGGATTAGAGTGAAGGGTTGAGGGATTAAGATTTGACGTTGAGGGTTGAGGGTTGAGGATTTAGGTTTTAGGGTTTAGGGATAGGGTTGAGAGTTGAGGGATTAGAGTTAAGGGTTGAGGGATTAGGGTTTGATGTTGAGGGTTGAGGGTTGAGGTTTGAGGGTCAAGGGTTGAGGGATTAGGGTTGAGGGTTGAGGGATTAGGGTTTAATGTATAGTGTTGAGGGTTAAGGGTTTATTGATAGTGTTTAGGGTTGAGGGTTGAAGGATTAGGTTTTAGGGTTGATGGATTAGGGTTTAAAGTATAGTGTTGAGGGTTGAGGGTTTAGGGATAGGGTTTAGGGTTGATGGATTAGGGTTTAGGGTTGATAGATTAGCGTTTAATGTCGAGGTTAGGGTTAGAGTGTCGAGGGTAGAGGGATTAGGGATAGTGTTCATGGTTGAAGGTTTAAGGATTGAGGGTTGAGGCTTTAGGGATGAGGGCTTAAGGATTAAGATAAAGTGTCAAGTGTTGAGGGTGCAGGGATAGGGTTGAAGTTTTAAGGGTTAAGGGTTGAGGGATAAGGATTAGGGTTTAAGATATAGTGTTGAGGGTTGATGGTTTAGGGATAGAGTTTAGGTTTGAAGGATTAGGGTTTAGGCTTGATGAATTAGGATCTAATGTTGAGAGTTGAGGGTTAAGGGTTGAGGGTTTAGGGATAGGGTTGATGGTCAAGGGATCAGGATTAAAGAAGAGTGTCGAGGGTAGAGGGATTAGGGATATGGTTTAGGGTTGAAGGTTTAAGGATTTAGGGTTGAGGCTTTAGGGATTAGGGTTTAAGATATAGTGTTGAGTGTCAAGCATGTAGGGATAGGTTTTAGGGTTCAAGTTTTGAGGGTCAAGGGTTGAGGATCAGAGTTAAGGGTTGAGGGATTAGTGTTTGATGTTGAGGGTATAAGGATTAGGGATAGGGTTGGAGGGTTTAGGGATAAGGGATTAGGGTTTAAGGTATAGTATCAAGCCAGTTGAGGGTTTAGGAATATGGATAGTATTTAGGGTTTAGGGATAAGAGATTAGAGTTGAGAGATGACGGATTAGGGTTGAGGGTTGAGGGTTGAGGGATTAGGGTTTAGGGATAAGGTTTAGTGTTGAGTGTTGAAGGATTAGGATTTAAGGTATATTGTTGAGGGTTTAGGGATAGGGTTTAGGGTTGAGGGATTAGGATTTGACATTGAGGGTTGAGGGTTAAGGCTTTAGGCTTTAGGGTTTAGGGATAGGATTGAGGGATTAGGGTTTGATGTTGAGGGTTGAGGGTTGAGGTTTGAGGGTTGAGGATTTAGGAATAGGGCTGAGGGTCGAGGGATTAGGGTTAAAGTAGAGTGTCGAGAGTATAAGTATTAGGGATAGGGTTGGAGGGTTTAGGAATAAGGGATTAGGGTTTAAGGTATAGTATTAATCCGATTGAGGGTTTGGGAATAGGGATAGTTTTTAGGGTTTAGGGTTGAGGGATTAGGATTTGATGTTGAGGGTTGAGGGTCGAGGGTTTGACATTGATGGTTGAGTACATTAGGGTTTGAGGGTTGAGGTATTAGGGTTAAAGTAGAGTGTCGAGGGTATAAGGATTAGGGATAGGGTTGGAGGGTTTAGGGATAAGGGATTAGGGTTTTAGGTATAGTATCAAGCCTGTTGAGGGTTTAGGAATAGGGATAGTGTTTAGAGTTTAGGGATGAGGGATTAGAGTTGAGGGTTAAGCGATTAGGGTTTAGGGTTGAGGTAGACAAGGAGTGACTAAGAGACATAGAGAGGGGAGAGGTAGAGAGGTGAGGGGGAGAGATAAGTGAGATATAGAACATGAGCTAATGGAACTAGAGGTGAGATATTGTAAAGGTGCTATCAAAGGTGAGATAGGCACAAATATTTATGGATCAATTTATAGCAGGACAAAATGTGAGTGTACTTTTTTCTGTTATAGAAACGGTAAAAAATTGTTGACTCCTGTGTTCCAGGCCCACATGCTCTATTTTCATGTTGATTATGCGCGTGCTCTAAAAAAAAGAAGTTATTTCATGCTGTTGGGAAGTTCACATGCACATTTTACACATTCTACCACCTTTGCATGATCTTTCCACCACCTTTTCTACTTTGCCAACTTGAGGAGGAAATAACATAGTTTTCACACCAATTTTGATATATATCTATTCAAGTTTCAATTTTTGTTGTGTTGTAATGTTAATTGTGATTCAATTTTAGGAATTTAACATTATAGATTGGTTAATAGTATTGTTGTTAGTAATTATATTTGAGTGTTATTCAATTTAACATTGAAAAGCAAGTGGTGAAAAACTCAAATTGCTGAGGAGTTTAATGCAAGAAGAAAAAAACACTACATAATTGGGTGCTCTCTCCATTCGAATCTTCATTTTTTAGGTATGTCAAGTCTTTACATGCATGTTCTTTACATTTTCCTTAATTCTATTTGAATTACTTTATCATGCTTTATCATACATGTTTAAAATAGACACATTGCCAATCAAGAAAGCAACCTACAATCTCACATGATGCCATGTATATTTTCTACACTTGGGCTCTTTAATAATTATGTGTAATAAATAGACCTTAACATACCATGATGTCAAACTATACAAGAATAAATCCTTACAACATAATAAAAATACAATCCCACTATTATCTTGTCATATTAACAAGTTAAAATATAAATGAATAGGTGCCAAGATCATACAAGTATGCACATGACATGATGATTTGTATGCACATATCTTGGGCTAGGACATTCCTTTTGTACCTATTCATGATGATTTGTACATGCACATGACACAACAATTGTTGTATATTCCTTCACATGCCACCCAAATCCTAATATCCCTAGTACCAACAAAACACCTTTTTAATTCCAAATCCTAGTAGCCCTAGTAACAATAAACATGTCAAATTGGGTCTGCCTCAACCTTTTCAAGCATGAAGTCCCATGTACTCTTTTCATGGCTGCAATAATTTGCTTTGTATGCTTTGTACCTATTTTGGTTGAGTGACATTTACTCTTTTACATGATGATTGTATGTACATTTACTATGAAGGGTTGAATGACATATATTTTAGTTATTTGTATGGATTCATTTCTTAGGAACTAATATTGGTCTCTTTATCATGCTACAGACAAATTCTCCATCATACTAAGGAAACGATCAAGAATTAAACCAACACAGGAAGAGATAGAAGCTAAGAATGTAAAGAAAGCAGTGGCTATGAGGGAACTTCATGAGAAGAGGAAATTGGACACAATAAATGAAGACATGCCAATTGAAGAGGAACCACAACCATCACAAAGAGATATGGTATTGGTAGCACAAAGAGAACGAATGCAAAAACTTCGTGCTATGAGAGATTTGAATACCATAGTTGGAGACACATCCTCTACTGGAAGTCAACATGTAGGGACACCATCTACCACATCTCAAGTTGAGAGTACATCATCACTCACATGTGATGAAGGAGGTACACCATCATTCCCACCTCAACCTCAACATATGTCATCTATTCCATCTTCAATCGAAGGTATGCCATCTAGCCCATCTCATTTAAATATTGATGAAATTCCTAATGTTGAGATGAATTTACCTAACTTAACACCACCTAGAATTTTGCATAGAAAGCCAAAGTATTTGATTAATATTGATGAGAATATTTTGTAGCCAATGGAAGGTAAGATTCTAAAATGCACTTGTAGAAGATATGCTCATAAGATTTGGAGATTGTTCTTTGAAAAGTTAAATGAGACTGCAAGATGTCAACTATTCCTTGAAATGATGCAAAGTATAAAGTATAGGTCCATCATGAAGATTCTTGGGTTGAGCACATCAGAGGCTTCAAGTGAAAAATCTATTGTCAAGAATCTAATGAGTGCGTATGAGAGTGTGGGTAACACCTCCCGCTAAAAAGATAGTAATGCAACATGGCATGTGATTACATCGACTATAGTAAGTAGTCAAACGAGGAAATCTCATCTCATTAGAAAGACAGGTCAAGAATTGAGAATTAATAGGAAAATTTTATCAAGAGCCATTGGAAGATGCCAAAGAATTGAGGACACTAATGGCAATAAATTATGGGCGTTCTCGGGGAGACTACCATGAAAAGATAAACCAATTGTTGAAGCATTGAGATCACTAATTGAAGACTTTTGGAAGAATAACACAAGGGTATCTTCGAATCAAAGGGATGTGGTAAGAAGGAGAATCGGCAATCAGAACCATGAGCCACATCCAAAGCATTTTTTGGATGAGAATCAAACACAGTTTTATGGTAAATTTCTAGAGAAGTATCCTCAAATTAAAATTTGTCAAATATATTTTGAAATACTAAAACCTTTCTATCTCAAGATAAATCACACACGCACTACTTGTTGTTGTAGATTACATATTGAATTTTCTAACCATTTTGATGTTTATAGGTCTATATGTTTAGATATGCATACTAACAATGTTTTGCAGGGTTGTGCCATACATGCCCCACCAATATCTTCAAGAGACTTCATATCAAGAATTTTATGGGAAAGACAAGAAGGTCAAATATTCTAGAAGAAATTATGCTTGGATGGCACATGTCATCGTTGCGGTGGCTTGCAACATTTGCCAATATGTGAACATATGGAAAGAACACATGCGGTTGGAAATAAACTAGTAGAGTTTGGCAAGTATAAAATAGTGGCATACAATACAAAAGATGGTAAAGAAGCAAAGAGGTGTGAATTGGTTATTGAAAAGATTCTAGTGTATTAGTTTATGCCTATATTTCGTGATAGCATAGTGTATGAGTATGCAAGACATGCCCATAGAGCTTGATGGTTGGACTTGCAATTCAAGTTATGTAAGGACACATTTCCAATTGGTAGCATTGTTTTAGTTGTCGACTTTGCAGAGAACTACAGTCTACAGCCACAACGTGATGTGCAATCACAATATTACAACTCCACATAGGTTTCTATATTTGTGCACATCACATTCATCCATGTGAATGATAGTACAAAGGATGATAGAAAGATCATAAGGCAGTATAATTTCTATATTAGTGATGATCGCATGCATTATACAGAGTTTGTGCAAGGTTGCTTTTAGGTGTTCTACAATGATTTGGCTAGAAGGCGCATATCGTTCAGTCAGCATATCATATCATTAGATAACTATGCATCACAATTCAAGAACTCGTGGAATTTCTATTGTCTAAGTAGGAGGCATAATTTTATAGGTATTCAGCATATGTCAAACTTTTGTGAGGCCGGGCATGAAAAGGGGGAGCATGATGGTGCAGGAGCATGTATCAAAAGAGCCATAGCACAAGAAGAGTTAAAGTATAAAGACAATGCAAAGTTGATAGATGCAAAATTAATTGTCAAGTGGTGTAATGCTTCCATAGGTCCAGGTAATGAAGGTAAGTCTTCATTTCATATATTTTTTTGGTTGATAGATGATACTAACATTGCACCATATGAGGACTATTGTACACTAACTGGATCAAATGAGATGCACTCTTTCATAAGCTCAATTGCAGGTTCATGGAGTATCCATACATGAAAGATGTCATGCTTTTGTTCTTCATGTACAATTCAAGCCTGGGATGAGTGTGAGTCAAAGGAGTGGGTTGACGAATATTAGTTAAGTTATCTTAGCCCGCTTGACACGTATCGACCCCCGACAGCACTAGAACTAACATAGATGGAATCATCAGTTGACTTTGACCACATATAAGATCTAGTTCAACCAGGTAATATATCTATTTGCATAGTTTTTGAAATTCCTAATGTCATCTTACTTTGTAGTGTTTTTGTAATGTTGACTAATTTCATCTAATTTGCTAGCTATATCAATGTAGGGCACATATATGCAGTTATTGTAGATAAAGATAATGAAGAGGGAATAGATTATTACTTTTGTTGTTGTGTTGACGCCAAAAAGAAATTAGAGGCCCCAGTTATAGATGGAGAAAACACCGAATACCCTACATGATCATTGGTTATTACTGGAACATGGCTTAGAAGGTACCCACATAAGAGTGTTAATGTTTGTCTATTTCAGGACTTTGCACGCATTGGAAGATTCTTCATTACTCAAACCTTGTCATGGCATCCAATGTTCATTTGATACAGTATCAGGTTAGACCTTTGAACAAAATCTTGTGGAAGGTGCGTGAGTCTAACGATGAAGCAATACTTGACACAATAAAGAGTAGAGCGGATCCGGATGGTTCATTGGATTAATTTGTAAGTATTCACATTGATTTTGTAAAGTCATGTTACATTGAGTTGTAAGTATGCACATTAATTTGTAAGGTTTGTCTTTTTTTATTTCCTGTTGTACTTTTACACATATACACATTTTTACATCATCATGTTATGCTTCATGGGGTTAGACCTAAGTGATGGATGAAGTTGATCTAGAGAATAATGTATAAAATCTAGGTAATATATAAAATATAGTTGTCTCTAGGTGTCTTGGATTCTAACTAGATAATAGGTGTCTCTAATTGTGATGTAGAGGCAATGGGATAGCTGGAGAATGGCAAACTAGACAAGATTTCCTTATGCTCTAAAGCCCAAATTTCATAATCATTATACAAAAGTGGGAACAATAGTTAGAGACTCTGAATTCTTCATAGAAAAGGTGATTTTAGATGTTATGGGATGCATTCCAATCATTGCCAAAGGTAGACCAAACTCAGGATTAACACTTCCTTCACAAACCCAAGAAATAGCTTGTAGCCCTAAAAAAAGAGAACAATCCTAATAACTTTTGATATAGACCTTCAAACACAAAACTTGGACAATCAGTAGATACCCATTTGGACTCTCTATCACATATCCAAAATTGGGTATAGGTTGTTTTGGATGATATACCCTAACCTATAACTCCTTTTAATAACCTAGAGCCTCAATTAGGCCTAAAATACAAAAAGACCCCACTTAAATTCACACACAGAACTCAACCAATGACTTGAACACTTAGTATTCATGCCAAAACTATGAATTTTGTGGGTTTTGTCCTCCTACAATCTATTGCTCCCAAAAATGCCTCTATGGTTCCTTCTCTATGTCTCTAAACATCACCCAACACATGGTTTTGTTAGGTTTCCTCAAAGAAAATTTTTTCTCCTTATATTTCCTACCAAAAACTCATCATAGCATACTAGAACAGACCTACTACAACCCATTCCACTGATAAAAAGTGAATTAAATCAATGGAATGGCCAAAAACTGCATGATTCTTACCAAAACCCTAGATAAGGGTTTCTTAAACTGTTTTTAGGAAAATGAGTCTTACTCTACTCTAGAATTGTTTTAAGATGCCAAACTAGATGCAAATGAATGTCAACTCACTCTAGTTTCATGCCACCACCATAGTCCTTCAGTTGCACTAATGGTGCAGGGGCACCTAGGTTGTCATGCCTCCAAGAGGGGTCAAAAAATAAAATTTTGTTTTGATTGAGTCAATTGTATGTAATAAGATCTTCTAAGACCATTTCATTTCTTTTTAAGTCACTTTGAGTAATTTGGGGTTAGTTTGAGTCTTTGAGTCATGTTGCAAAAAAGTGTCAATGTTGTCAAGTTGCACAAAGCAACTTTTACATTTTTGGTGTCCTGCTCCTGATGCGACCAAACGGACAGTTCCAACACGTCTAGATGGGTACATTTAGGCTATGTTTGGGTGGTGTCTAATTCCACAATCATCATGCTCTTAGGAAGCTCGCTATGAAGGAATCTCACATGCTTCGTATAATCAATGAAATTTTGGACTAGCTAGGCATGGTTCTATTTTTCACCCAAACATGTCGAAACAATCTAAGCTACATTGTATTGACAATATCCTTGAAGAGTCCAAAATGTAAAAAGGTAGCAATCTTTGACGAGATGTTACTCAAAAACCATATCACTTAGAAACATTTTGTCTGAGGCAACATGATCACATAGAGTGCCTCTACAATAACCTCTCTTGGTTTTTTATATCTCTGAGGCATTTGCCTGTGGTGAATGGTTTTCTGCTACCCCAAAAATCATCAGAAGGAGGTAGTGTAAAATTGGAAAGGGGTGTAACTTTTGTCCCACTCCTGATACAACCAAACTAACAAATCCAACACATCTGGATGGGTACATTTATGCTAGGCATGGTCCTATTTTTCACCCAAACATGTCAAAACAGTCCGAGCTACATTGTACCGATGATATCCCTGAAGAGTCCAAAGTGCAAAAAGGCAGCAATCTATGACGAGATGTTACTCAAAAACTATGTCACTTAGAAATATTTTGTCTAAAGCAACATAATCATATAGAGTGCCTCTACAATAACCTCTCTCAGTTTTTTATCTCTGAGGCATTTGCCCGTGGTGAAAGGTTTTTTGCTGCCCCAAAAATCATTAGGAGGTAGTGTAAAGTTGCAAAGGGGTGTAACTTTCATCCTGCTCCTGATGTGACTAAAATGACTATTCTAACACGTCCAAATGAGTACATTTACACTAGGCATGGTCCTATTTTTCACCCAAACATGTCGAAACAGTCTGAGCTACATTGTACCGACAATATCCATGAAGAGTCTAAAGTGCAAAAAGGCAGCAATCTTTGACGAGATGTTACTCAAAAACTATGTCACTTAGAAACATTTTGTTTAAGGCAACATGATCATGTAGAGTGCCTCTACAATAACCTCTCTCAGTTTTTTATATCTCTGAGCCATTTGCCCGTGGTGAAAGGTTTTCTATTGCCCCAAAAATCATCAGAAGGAGGCAGTGTAAAGTTGCAAAGGGGTGTAACTTTCATCCTGCTCTTGATGTGACCAGACTGACTATTCCAACATGTCTGGATGGGTACATTTACGCTAGGCATGGTCCTGTTTTTCACCCAAACATGTTGAAATAGTCTGAGCTACATTGTACTGACGATATCCCTAAAGAGTCTAAAGTGTAAAAAGGCAGCAATCTTTGACGAGATATTACTCGAAAACCATGTCACTTAGAAACATTCCGTCTAAGACAACATAATCATGTAGAGTGCCTCTACAATAACCTCTCTCATTTTTTTATATCTCTGAGGTATTTACTCATGGTGAAAGGGTTTCTACTACCCCAAAAATCGTCAGAAGGAGGCAATGTAAAGTTGCAAAGGGGTGTAACTTTCATCCTGCTCCACGGCACAAGTTTTAAGTTGATTTCCTCCAAGGCACCAATGTGAGGTTGTTTTGATGGCAAAGGGCACCTTGATTCATGATGTCGAATCTCCTTTCTCCTAGGCACCAAAATGGATAGTTTAGACAAGAAAAGGCACCTTAGTATACTTAGCTCATTTCTTGGCAATTTGATGGCTTCAATCACTTGTTCAAACCTATAGGAGACCATTTTACACTTATATGCTAGATCTTAGGATTTAGAACATCTTCCTTCAAGGTACCAAAATGAGGTTATTTAGACACAAAATTGTGCCTCCATACAAGATGCTTATTCTCCTTCCACTTAGGTGCTCATTCATGATGATCCAAGTGACAATAGGCGCCTAAACTTCCTTTGGTAAGATTTAGTCATTTTGAAGGTTCTAACACTAGTCGCTATAGTTGGAAGTGATTTGAAGTTCATTTTCCTCTAGGCGCCCAAAATGGATGGTGGAGACAAGAAAAGGCGCCTAGGCTTCTTTTGACGATTTTCAAAGTCTTCCTAAGTTATATTATGTTATATTGACCCTTAGGCACAAATGGATGATCTAGGATGACTCTAGGCGCATATCCAAGGTGATATCTTTCTAGGCACAATCTTCACTAGGTTTAGACTTCACTTTACATCAAGGCACCAAAATGGATAGTTTAGAGAGAGGCAAAAATGCACCTAGAGGTATGATGCTCAGTTTGATGTGTTTGATCAACTTTGATAATCAAGATGAATTGCCTCCCTTAAGGTGCCCTCCTTTATACTTTGAAACATCCTTTCAATATCAAGGTGCAATTTTGAGGTTGTTTGGATGATGAAAGGTGCCTTGAGTTCTAGGTGGAGTTTTGAGGTTGTGCAAGTAGAGAAATGCGCCTAAGGTCTTAAAGAAAATTTGTACCTAAAATTGAAAATCCCTGAAGTATGACTTATGGAATCCTATAGCCCCAATATTATGTTGCATACTAAAATTAGGTAAGACTCAATGTAATCTCATAACCTCGCCTTATATGTAAGAGAAATTACATTTAATAACCACAATGGTCATCAGGTGCTCATAAGCATATAATTTTGACTATCTTATTCAAAACAACATACTCTTTGCATCCCAATATGGTGTAATAACAAGAAATTAAGAAATATTTTCAACTAACCAACTCATAAAGAATATGGATCAGCATACTCATTTGAATATTTTTAATTGAGCAGCTCATAAAGAATATTAATATTTTCTGTTCAACATGATGATTCATTTTTTTTTAAATACAACTTTTATCTTTTAGTTCCAAAATGAGGTTTAGGTGATACTTTAATAACAATATCTAGCTTATTGGATCAACAAACATCCTATGTAATACAATTGGACTTTAAATATTTGAAGTAGCCATCTACAAATATCCATTCAAATGTAGATTTATAATGTAAGTATGGACGCCATCAATAAAAAAGATTTGTATTAACCAAATATCCATATAGACATACATCAATATCTATCGATATAAGTATAACATATATACAAAATAGCCATATAGGCTTACAAGAATGTCATATAGGCATACAATGTCAACTATATGCAATACAAAATATATGTCCACAAATGCCATATAGGCATACAACAAAGGAACACAATAAAAAGTCATTCCCCTCTGGCTAGTGAAGAGAATAGATCACAAGCAGCCTTTGATCTTCTAGGGGATGGAGACGCATATGTGGGTGGTCTACTACAAACCCTAGGGTTGCTCCTATTTAGTTCTTCCTGCATCTTTAGTTGTTACAATAAAAAGTATAGACATTAATATATAGAAATTTCATGTTATAAAAAATGAAACATTTAACAAAATAATCACTTACCGCTACCATATAATATGTCTCCTCACTTGCCTTAGTAGCAGGAATAGGCCATGGTGATGTCATGTCCTATAGAAACCATCCAGATAGAAATTAAACTTCAAATCAATAATCTTTTGATTTTTCAAAAATAAACAACTATAACAATGAATGTAAATTAAAATTTACTAATCTACCTCTTACCCCTGTCAATGCCATGGAGATATGAATCACAGAGGTCACACCATGCTCCATTGCCCTCTGAACATCTGGAGGTGTCTCCGCAGCCTGCATCATCTAAAAATAAAATAACATTATTCAATTACGAAAACTATAATAGTGATGCAAATCATGGCTCCTAACATACACACACATTCATCTAAACATAGAAGTACACACAATAAAGCACACAAGTCACATACAAAAATCTAGTAAGTACAATTCATTCATTAAACTATTTATTTTATTACCTCCGTGAAGCTCTGAAGTCCACCACCGCTAGTAGGTGTTGCCATGAAATCTCCAATATTAACCTATTCAACATCCAAAATTAGATATTAGAATACCATTCATATAACGATGCTATTCACATGTAATATTTATAATTTTTTACTAGTTACATACCCCGACAGTAGATGATCTAGTGTAATATGCAGGTGGAGAACCACTGAAAACTACATCAACACTATGACCCTAAAATTTCATTAAAATCATCAAACTAAATTAGTTAATCTTGCATTTAAAAAATAAAATTTAATAAATTAAATTCAATAAACTCGCTAATATTTACCTGAGTATCAAGGCCAAAAGTCTCACTCAGGAGGCTATCTGTCATCACCATTTGCTCAGCTGTAGATGTAGCCTATGCACCTGCGTCTTGACTATCCATGGGGTCATAACTATAGGTTGACCCACAAGTTTGACAAGCATGGGGTGGGACCCTACTCCTCGTACTATCTCCCAACCCACTCTGTGATGTAGGGCTGGCATGCTCTATGATGTTCTGGGTCAAGGCACTAATGGACTGAAGTGTATTGACCTCAACACTCTCCTTCACAATGGAAGGGATAGAAACATGCTCATGGGCTGGTCTGTTGATTACTCGTCTCACTGCCTGCTGTGGGTCAACACATGCTCCTGGTCTATCTTGTGTTGACCCCCCACCTCTACCCTAGAAGTCCTGCATATTAAAATAGTTTGGCACTTTATTGAGGACAAACTCATAATAGAGTTTCCTCAAAAAGTATTGCAGGACCTCATTATTATTGCATGGAAGATGGTGAAAAACCATCCACCACCTCTGCCCAAAATTGTCCCTTATCACTTGGTTGTTGTACCAATGGATAGGGAACCTCTTGCATGTAATGGGTGGAGGTTGATTTGTTTGTGGGTTTGTGAAAATCGAACACAAGTCTAATTTTGTAATTTGTAATTTTTTCACATCTTGGTATGATAGCTTGTCTGCATAATAGTCTCTAAACTCTCTCCTCTTATCCATCCAACTAGTTATTTGCTTGCTAATTGAATCTACATTTGATAACATAGATTCAAGAGTTCAGCAAGCATGGACCTATGCAAGGTTGAAGTGGAAGGATCTTTCAACCTTGCAATTATATCTTCAATTTCTTTTTTGTTGTTTTCAATTTGCCCCATTATATTTTCTTGTGTTCCAAGGGCATGTCGAGGAATGGATGCAGGAGGTTGTTGTTTCGTAGGTATTTACTCCTCAAGATTTTGTGGATTTTGAGGAGGAGGAGGAGGAGGAGGTGCATTAACATTTCCTGACAATTAACGAAATATACATCAAAAATCAACTCAAACCTACCTATTTAGAAACAAATTCAAACAAAAAAACAAATAAAACTCACTCCTTTGGTGTGCTTGACGTCATGGCAGCATTTTGGTGATGAATCGATAAGATTTTTGTGTTGAATTGACTTTTACAAAATGCAAGTGGGCTTCCTAGGGTTTGCAGGTCACGGGTATAGAGGAGAAAAAAGAAATGAAATGAGATGATAAGATTTTTTTTAATTTATAATAAGTAATAGCGCGCTCACGTTATAATGCGAGTGCATTATAACATGCTTGCATTTTGCATTATTTTTTTTTAAAACAATTTGACCACTTTTTGGCCCCCCATCTTTTTGCACTTACCCAATATAACAAATATAATCTTGAATATAAGAAGAATAAAAAACATCATCAATATAAAATAGTCACCCACCTTAAAGGTGCTTAAAAGTTTAGTTCTATCTTGCTCACTAGTACCCTTTTACTCAACCTTTTTAGCTCTTGCAAGAATTTCATCAATATCCATGTTCTCAAGCTTCCTCTTTGCTTCCTCTTCATTTTTATCCTCCTTGAAAAGCTCCTCTACACCAAACCTCAGAATTGTAGATAGCTCATTCTAAATATCCAAATCCATAGCAAATAGTTGTCACAAATAGCATTTCAATAATCTAACACTAGATTTATATCATATTTTTAATACTTTATTATTATAGTTTTCTTTATCCCAGAATTGGAAACTCTACAGATAGCTACAATACAAACAAACAAGCCCAATAGTTCTTGAATATTTCTATATCCAATGCTATTAGTATTATAGATATAACAAGACCTATAAACGGATGAGAGAAAAGATTAAATACCTTATCAAACATCGAAGTTCCCTTTTTTGGATCTTTCTTCTCTAGTTGGCCCTATGCATTAAGCTTCTAAATAACTAAATGGTCAAGAACCTACCAAATAGACAGAATACATTAATGTTCAGTATGAGCTAAAAAGTAGAAAATAAATTATGAATTAATGAATATCGCAGTACCATCTTCTTCTTAGCTCTTTCTAGAATGTTTTCCTTTACACTCTTATTGGTAACAAAATGATAAACATTCACCACCTCCTGCTAGCCAATTTGATGGGCCCTACTCATTACCTATGATTAGAAGATGAAAAATAAATGTTATTAAAAATGTATCAACACATAAAAGTAACAGGAAATGAAAAAACAAAAATACAAAATGTACTCTTTGCAAAATTAGCCAAGATTTCAATTAGAATTTTGTGTTTGGCAATAATGAAGGAAATAGAAACCATTAAAAACTTAAGAATTGAATATAACATGTAAATCATTTTGAGGATTCCAGTCAGAATCAAATATAATGACTATATCTGCAGTAGCCAGATTGATTCCTAGACCACTTGCATGGGTTGAAAGGAGGAAACAAAAATCTTCACTTCTAGGTGCATTAAAATGCTCCATTGCCTAGTGGTGCAAGTCTGCCCTCGTGCTGCCATCCAATCTCTAAAACAGGAAGCCCCTCAAAGTCAAATAATTGGCTAATAAATCCAACATCTTGACAATCTACATTAAGAATCGAACCATTAACACTATAAAAACTCAAGTCATATTTCTTTTAGATAAGTGATGCCTAAAAATCTTATCAATTAAAAAAGAAGGAAAAAAATTTAGTACAAACCTATGAGAATATCAAGACATGAAGTTTTGTCTCACACAATCTAACAAGCAATTTGTACATAATAAGAGCTTGCCACTACTTAAGATGAGGTGCTAAACTTTGTTGTTGTCATTCAAGTTGACATCTCCACCATACCCATAATCATAAGTTCTCATAGGGGTACACCTTAAACCACGTAGAATGAGACCCACTAGAATGATAGTTGCTAAACTTTCATCACTAAAAATATTTCCCCGCAGCCCCGTAGATAGTCTCCACTTCCCTGGCGGGATGGTGGTGGTAGAAGATTAGATCCTGCCATACCATAAGCTTCAACACTAAGTCTCATGGGCTAGCGGTATTCATTGTAGGCTCCCACTATACCACCAATTCTATCCTCCAACATAGCAGGTTAGTGGGTTACCACATTTCTTTGAGGCATTCTATCAAATAGTTCACATGCCTTGTCTATGCTTCCACATTTTACATACATGTCTAACAGGGTAGTTACAACTACAACATTTGACAAAATTCATCTATCCTTTATGTTTTGATGGATGTCTATACCCTATTCCAAAGCTCCCATTTTGACACAGGCAGGAAGGATGCTAGCAAAGGTTGTGGAATTTGTCTTTACACCAGCCAATTGCATTTTCTTTAAAATTTCTAAAGCCTTTTCAACAAATCTATTTTGTGCATATCCTGCAATCATTACAGTCCATGAGACCACATTTCTTTGAGGCATTCTCTCAAATAGTTCACGTGCCTTTTCTATACTTCCATATTTTGCATACATGTCTAAAAGCGCAGTTGCAACTATAACATTTGACAAAATTCCTCTATCCTTTATGTTTTGATGGATGTCCATACCCTATTCAAAGCTCCCATTTTGACATAGGCAGGGAGGATGCTGGCAAAGGTTGTGGAATTTGGATTTACACCAGTCAATTGCATTTGCTTTAAAATTTCTAAAGCCTTTTAAATAAATGCATTTCTTGCATATCCTGCAATCATTACAGTCCATGAGACCACATTTCTTTGATATATTCTGGCAAATAGTTCATGTGCCTTGTTTATGCTTCCACATTTTGCATACATGTCTAATAGGGCAGTTGCAACTACAACATCTAAAAAAATTCCTATATCCTTTATGTTTTGATGGATCTCCATACCCTATTCCAAAGCTCCCATTTTGACATAGGCCGGGAGGATGTTGGAAAAGGTTGTGGGATTTGCCTTTACACCAGCCAATTGCATTTGCTTTAAAATTTCTAAATCCTTTTCAACAAATCCATTCTGTGCATATCTTGCAATCATTGCAGTCCATGAGACCACATTTCTTTGAGGCATTCTGTCAAACAGTTCATGTGCCTTGTCTATGCTTCCACATTTTGCATACATGTCTAACAAGGTAGATGCAACTACAACATCTGACAAAATTCATCTACCCTTTATGTTTTGATGGATGTCCATACCCTATTCCAAAGCTCCCATTTTGACAAAGGCAGGGAGGATGCTAGAAAAGGTTGTGGAATTTGGATTTACACCAGCCAATTGCATTTGCTTTAAAATTTCTAAAGCCTTTTCAAGAAATCTATTTTGTACATATCCTACAATCATTGCAGTCCATGAGACCACATTTCAGAAGCTAATTTAAAGGAAAAACATAGTTTTTAATTTTAAAAGTTCTTTGGGATAACCAGAGTAGAATTTTTTAACCAAGTTATCCAAAAGAACTTTGACAAAGCTTTGGCAAACTACTTACTGCCAGAGAAAAATCTTTCTAGTAACTTTAAGTAAGTTTTGTTTAGAAGCATGATAAATATTTCATGAAAAATATGACAATTTGAGACACTAACTCCATTGCATATTTTCCTTCTTGAAAGGATATGAAAATCACAATCTTTCTTCATTAAAATTCATAAAGTACTTTTGACAATTTAATAGTCAGCATGCATACACATACGATAGACTAAAGCCTGTAAGGAAACATACAACTGGGTCTTCTAAAAGAGAATCTTCCATGCTTAAAATCTACAACTCTCCATTATATCAACTCAAATTACAAATCCTTGCCAAACATCTATAACTCTAACTATAAGCCCAATTCAAACAGTTCCTCAGGAATGCTTCCACTAAGGTTGTTGTTGCTAATATCGAGTGAGAACAAGGTAGTGCAAGCCATAAAAGACTTTGGAATGGCTCCTAAGAGTTTGTTATTTGACACATTGATGGACCTAACATTCTATATCATACCCACTGAGGTAGAAAGGCTTCCACTGAAATCATTTCCAGACAAGTCTATAGACTCTAGGTTTCCCAATCTTCCTAACCAGGAAGGAATGGTGCCCATCAGGGTATTATTACTGAAGCTCATAGAAGAAATAAAATTCAACTATCTAAGTGAATCAGGAACATAGCCCAATAGCATAATGAAGCTCAAATCTATATGACTATTATACACTTGCTTAAAATTCTATTCTTTTTACAAAATCTCTATTGGTGCAATCACTCCACCATTGACCAGGACTGCATGAGCACCTACTATAACTTTCACATCAAAATTGATGAGGTAAATGTAATTATGTTAATACAAAACATAAAGTAATTATTACTAACCATATTCACCCATGATATCATAGTAAAGATAGCTGAATCTGTAATTACAGTTGTTTGTAAATCTTTTGCAACTAGTTCTTTAGCAAGAGCATGCCCTTGATATCTTGGAGTACCTTCGGTAACAAATACTTGAAAGGATCTCTTCTTCTTGGCCTTACAAATGAATTTCATCACAATCCTTGAGTGTGCTAGGGTTAATATCACCTCACTAAATGCCCACATAGGATTTCAATTATCAGAGTGAAATAAATGCATTCTATATATACTAAAAAGGTACCTTGTTTAATATAAAAAACCATAGTATGATGAATTGCAGTAAATACAGACATTATTACAACATTTCTCTTTTTCAGATATACCTCCAAAAATAGTAAATGTCAAATTATTTAAACCACAAAGTTGCCTTGAACCTACCTAGAGCTCCTGTATAGATAATCATCAAATGGCACATGACATAAACCACATATTGAAATATCATTACTAATATCATTATCAATTATTTTTCTACATGTATCATTTCTAGCATCTAAACCTTCTTACCTTCTTAAATAAATTACAAATAGTCAAATTTTAGAAAAAAACAAGAGACGAGCCTAAATAATATTATTAGCAGTGGTTTTCTAAAATAGCTTCAAGGTAGGTAGATAATAGGGAATTTATTTGGGGCACCAAGAACACCATTAGACAACACCAACAACAACAAGATTTGGATAGGAATTCTTCCACTGATATCTTACCTTCACTAGATCTATCTGTATAGGCAAATATAGAGAATGGAGGGTAAGTACCAAGATCCTTTATTTTTTACACTGGAAGACCAATTAATCATGGGAATTGGGCACCTAAGAGAAGGTTACAACTTATAACAATGAGGCCAAGACTAAAAAAGAGAGGCTGCTAGTTAGAAAATGATACAAACTTTACAAGTTATTTTCCAACATTCTTTATCTATTGGAATCCATCTAATATGACCATTAAAAAAAGAATGCAAACTCAAAGGATAATAATGCCGGTACCAAAAATGTTTATTCATTATTTAGAACATACTAATATGGGTCGATGCCTAACTAGAAGGTAAACTTAATATTTAGAAACTCTAAAACTAACACCTACTGAAGATGAACTGCACAATTTTATGAATCCTAAGCATACATCTTCGCCTCTAACATGCAGGTGAAATCATTTATAAAATTCCATGCTAATTTTCTCTCCCATACCACAAGAAATGTAGACACCACAACCTAATGCACTTCCACAAATCACTTGCAACAAAAGATTTAATACACCAAGTGCTCACTCTCATCAGATAGTTTAATGCACCATAAAATACTTATTAGTGTTAACTCTCAATACTAATAGGACTGGATTTTCCATAAGTACTGACTATATAATGGAATGCAATATTTTCAAGATAAAAATGTATCACAGCTAAAATGGAGGGAGATATATAGATACATTTACCTTCAGTCACATAAGCAACCCTTAATGCATACCAGCTTAGTTGATTGAATGGTTCCCTATTGATTACTATGATGTTTATCATCCTCAACCTTGGCATCCAGATTGAGGCTAATGTCATTCACCAGACTGATGCACTAATACCCCCTTCCCACATCAGCACTCTGTGTAAACAGAACAACCTCATTCAAATCATCAGGGTGGTATGGACCCAAGGTTAACTTGCACCATTCAAGTATACAAACAATTTAAGCACATGCCTTAAAACCCTTTTAGTTCCTTAATCACTATATAAAACAACATGGCTTTAAGAAAAAATACTAACTCTTTCTTTCTCTAGATGTCCATGCCTTAGAGCCTAGTTTGTAGCCCTATTCACCAAAGCAAATGTAGGGAATCCTACTTCATCCTTGACCTTCACACTCCATGAAGTGTCCATTATCCATTTCTACAAAGTCCAACTTGACTTCCATGGCCTCTTCAATTAGATTCGTGGCCCCAATGAAATTTGGGCCTCCAAACAAATTAACAGTGGCCCCTTCAATCAAATTTGCAGTGCCCAAGGATGATGACTCGTGACCTGAAATGGGCAAAATCATGTATCTTAAATCAATCTACAAAAGCCAAGATTAATGCCTACCTGCAATATGCCAAATTATTGTAAATAAAATTCACGGGCTCCAAACAGTTCAATGGCTCCTTGCAAAGAGATTCGTGATCAAACAAGCACAAATCACTCAAATAGGGGAAAAATCTTGCTCAAAACTCAGCCACACCAGTGAAAGGGGAAGGGTCAATACCAACGAGGAAGAGTTTGGAGGAGTGGAATGCAATTGCAGTGGGGAAAGCAGCAAAAAGGGGTGAAAATTTTTCATCAAAAAAATTTCCCTCTCTGTTGAGTTTGAAATATTTTCTACTCCTGCCAATGAAATATTTATTTGTGTGACTAATTATTTAGTCATTTTTATTTGTGTGACTAATTATTTAATTGTGTTTTTTATCCAACGATCAAATTAGTCATTTATAGCTATGTTGCAAAAAATTAGTAGAATGACTAAAAGTTTTAGTCACAGGTAAAAGCACAAAGATGTGTCACACTTTTATAAAGGAAACGACCAACGTTGATCCAACTTTTAAACTTGAATCACTAAAAAGTGACATATATGTTTTGAATTTTGAAATGATGTAAACTAATAAAATATTTTTTTTAGTATATTTTATGTTTGTATTTTTTTAATTTAAAAAATTATTTGAATATAGTTTTTAATAAATTGACACTATAATTTAGTTGCTGATAAAATGTTGAAAAATGAAGTTACATGAGACGTCAATCTTTATATAGTAATTTTTTTTTCTTCAATTTTTTTGTGTGTATTTATAACTTGAAACTTTAGTGCATGGATATATTTTTTCTAATTTTGATAAATATATATTTTTAAATAAATAATAAATTGTGCGTGTATTAAAACATAGTTGTTTCCTTTCAATGTCAACTTTCATATTAACTTTTTATCTAAAATAGAAAAAAAATATACCATCTTGATATAGATTCTTCTATCTAGTGCATCATATTTTTTTCAATTTTCTTAATAAGTTTTACTATTTTTTCTTGACATGGTAATCAACCTAATGTTTTGTGCTGATAACCTACTTTTAGTAAAAATAGAAAGGAAAATATAAATAATAATTAAACTATTAAAATATATATATTTTTGAAAACCAAACTTATAGATCTACAGAAGGGTATTTTTATATTTAAAAAAAAAATGTTATTTACATGAATAGAATTTGTTGAACTATCATGTTTTTCAAATAATTTTAATTGTTTGGTAAATTGGCCTCATAGTGGTGCTACATATGCATTTAGCCAACAATTTTAGTTGGAAAAGTTTTGGACATACCTAACTTAGCTAGAATGAATCTTACAAGATCATATGTTTGACCAAAATTGATTTTTAGTTAGAAATACTTAAATTCACTTATGTTGATAAGTTAGCTGAAAGTGTGATAGCTTTGTGATTTTACCCTCATGTGACTAAAAGTTTTAGTCACATAGTCATTTATTTGCCAAAATTCTACTAGTGGATGAAATGTGTAGTTATACAAAGTGTAGCTTATCGACCTAATGCAATCACCAAAATACTTTGCGAAACAAAACAACACTTGAAACACATTCTCATATGTCGGCTCTAACTATAGAATCACTTAGAACATGATTCTAATCAACAGATTCTTTTACATTGAGATTATACTATCAAGTCGGCCTCATACATAGACTAGCAATGGTTCAGTCCAATTGTCAAATCACAACTTTCAATGCGGACAACAAAACTCATTCAAATTCACAACTAAGACTCCTTAGACATCCCAAAACATAACTTCAAAACCATAGAAAAAAATATTAACATGCGGCAAAATGTAGAGTATCAGAAGCTAGACTCTGTCTCTATCAGACACTGTAACTACATGTAGTGATACATAAGTCCTCACAACTGTCTTACTAGTGGACTTACATCTTTGAAACTTTGGATTTTGCAACTTCAAACATGTGTTTACAATACCTCAAAACCACAGGAGAAAATATCCAATACTAGAGAAATATGGACTAAACCAAACAGGTGTTCTACCCTAGTTAACATTGTACTCTGCTATGCTGAACTTATGCTATTTGCAATTATACTTCCGGAAGTCATCAGAAGATAAAAATTTGGAATTGAAGACATCTAGGGATCACCAACATCTTACCAAAACCACAAGATATGATTTTCAAACATGGAGCAATGTAGACCACAAGATATTTTCCAGTTCAAGTATGTGATACTTATTTTTTTGTAGACAGTGTGTCTCTTGTAGGCAGTGAGCCTCTTGTGAGTAGTGTGTTCGGGCAGTGAGCCCTAATTGGCATGTGCCATTTTGTTCTTCCTATTCTTCTAACAGAGAATATAATCTTGGGTTAATCACCCCATGGTTTTTCCCTTAACCGGGTTTTCCATGTCAAAATCTTGGTGTCTTATGTGTTGATGTGTTTCTTCTTTTGATTTAAGTGCATTATGTTTCATGATTGATATACTGCTAATCACTAAGAGGATTTAAATGTGTAATTGGGAGAAAGTTTTAGACAACTGATTCACCCCCCCTCTCAGTTGTGTGCCCTAAGTCTAACAATTGGTATCAGAGCCAAGTTCCTCTAAAAGGAGCTTAACCGCTTGAGGAGATCCAGAATGTCGTCTTACAAGAAGGATAGTCCAAAGTTTGATGGAACTAATGTTAATCTCTGTAAAAGTCGCATGAAGTGTCACTTGGAATGTATGGGAATGGCATACTGGACCATGGCTACAACATAGTATGTACCTCCATAGGGTGGTCTAAAAACCCAAAATGAAATCACAGATGCTGAAAACAATCTGCTGACTATAGAGGCTCTTCTAAGCGCATTATTTGATTCAGAGCTCTCAAATGTTATTGACCTACCAATTGCTTTTGAGATTTGGCAAAAACTCAAACTTTTACATGAAGGAGACAAATATGTTAAATGTGCAAGGTTACAGAGTCTGAAAGGGAAATTTGAAAATCTGAAGATGAGAGATGATGAAAATATTACTACTTTTATGCCAAGAGTAAATGAGATTGTTTGTGGAATTAGAAATGCTGGTGGAGTCCTAGATGAAAATGAGATTGTTGGAAAAATTCTCAGATCCCTACCTGCATCTTACAAAATCAAGGCTACTGCCATTGAAGAATTCAGAGCCCATACAACTGTCACAAGAGATCAATTGGCTGGAAAATTGGCTACATTTGAAATGACAAAGTTTGGAGATGACCCCCCCAAGACTGAATCTAGAATCAAAGCCAGTGCCTCTGTCAAAGGTAAACAAAGGTTTGATCTGGGAGAGAATTCATTAAGGAAGCTATCATGGTATGAAAAAAAAAGAAAATATCTAGAAGAAAAAGTAGAAACTGCTCAACTTGAAGCCCTTATTGCAAAGAGGCTGCCAAGAGGATCCGGTAGGTATGAAGGAAAATTACCTTTTAAGTGTTTTAATTGCAATAAGATTGGTCATTTTGCCTCAAGGTGTCCGAAAAGGTTTTTAAGGCAAAATTATAACAAGCCAAGGTTCCAAAAGAACTGTTATTATGTACATGAAGATGATGATAATGAAGGAGTAACAGATGATGAATCAAAGATAGGAAACAAATCTAGAAATGAATGGGTGTTCATTGCCATCAAGGAAGAAGATCCAATGTCCTCTGTATCTGTCAATCATAAGACTGTGGAAAGAGCTCTGGCTGCCCAAGTTGAAGAAAAGGATGATTGGGTCATTGACAGTGGTTGCTCTCACCATATGACAGGTGACAAAAATAAGTTCATAGATTTGGAAAGGTATGAAGGAGGAGTGGTAAAGTTTGGTGATAATTATGCTGGTACAATTAGAGGTAGAGGAACTATTTCTCTTGATGGAAGGAAAAAAATTGGTAATGTACTGTATGTTGAAGGTTTGAAGCACAATCTTCTCAGTGTTGGACAGTTGGTGGACAAAGGCTATGATCTCCGGTTCAAGAATGGAAAATGCAAGATCTTTGAAAGTTCCAGAATAGATATTGCATCCAGTACTCAAACTAAAGGTAATATCTTTCACTTGGTTGGTACTAGTAAAAGTTGCTTATTTGTTCAAATTGATCAGATTTGGTTGTGGCATAGTAGGATGTGTCATGTGAATTTTGATAATATCATCAAGATAAGCAATACTCAGGCTGTAAGAGATCTTCCAAAATTGGTGAAACCTTCTAACAGCTTGTGTAAAGAATGGCAGTTGGGTATGTTGAGCAGAGTCACATTTAAAAGTAAGGAACTGTCCTCTACCGGATTATTGAATTAGTTCATACTAATCTTTGTGGTCCAGCAAGAATTAGGAGTATTCAAGGTGATAGATGCTTCATGCTACTAATTGATGACTATTCTTAGATGATGTGGGTAACCTTTCTAAAAGAGAAATCAAAAGCTCTTGAGAAATTCAAAATATTCCTAATTAATCTCAATCAGAAATAGTAAAGAATAGTGAAGACAATAAGGTAAAAGAACAAGATAAGATGAGGATTAGAGGATGCGGTTTAAAGGGTTTGTAGATATGTATCTTAAGGTCAGTAAATATTTTAGAGGTCCGCATGAAGATCTGAAGAAGTTATCGTCGTTCAAGTAAAACTGGTTCCGGTAGGTGCTCAATGGTGACAGAGTGATACAAATAGGTCCGGTGAGACCCGAAAATGCATTATCCTGTTTTGTGGATTTTAGGGACTGTTAAGGAAGTCTTTGTGGAGTGTTAAATTGATTGGTTCATAGTTTGAAGGTTCGCAAGCATCTCTTCCTTTATGACAGTGATGACAGACTATGCTCTTGAGTTTTCAGATGAAGGAGAGAAGGATTTCAGTAAGTAGATGAAGTGTGGATGTTCTTTGTGATTTAAGCAGGCTTGTGGAGGTCTTTGTATCATGTTCAGTTCATGTTGGTGGTCTGCATTGAAGTTGGATCTCACAATTGAGGAATAACTTCTGAATGATAGTGTTCTTCCTGAGACTGGCCGACCGGATGAGTTTTACATCTTGCGGATGTTCTTGTAGATGTTTGTCGACTTAGATGATTATTCCTGAGCTAATGTCTTGTATAAATAAGGGATTGCAAATTCATTTCAAAGGTGTCTATGTGGTGATGAGAGAGTGGTAGCAAGGAGAAGAGTGAAAGGTAGAGCAGAAGTATTGGGCTTAAATGGAACTAATTCAAGCATGATGAAGATGCTATTTTCTAGTTCAAGTATGTGATACTTATTCTTCTGTAGACAGTGTGTCTCTTGTAAGCAGTGAGCCTCTTGTGAGTAGTGTGTTCAGGTAGTGAGCCCTAATTGGCATGTGTCATTTTGTTCTTCCTATTCTTCTAACAGAGAATACAATCTTGGGTTAATCACCCCATGGTTTTTCCCTTAACTGGGTTTTCCACGTCAAAATCTTGGTGTCTTATGTGTTGATGTGTTTCTTCTTTTGATTTAAGTGCATTATGTTTCATGATTAATATATTGCTAATCACTAAGAGGATTTGACTGTGTAATTGGGAGAAAGTTTTAGACAACTGATTCACCCCCCATCTCAGTTGTGTGCCCTAAGTCTAACAATTGGTATCAGAGCCAAGTTCCTCTAAAAGGAGCTTAACCGCTTGAGGAGATCCAGAATGTCATCTTACAAGAAGGATAGTCCAAAGTTTGATGGAACCAATTTTAATCTCTGTAAAGGTCGCATGAAGTGTCACTTGGAATGTATGGGAATGGTGTACTAGACTATGGCTACAACATAGTATGTACCTCTACAGGGTGGTCTGAAAACCCAAAATGAAATCACAAATGCTGAAAACAATCTACGGACTATAAAGGCTCTTCTAAGCGCATCATTTGATTCAAAGCTCTCAAATGTTATTGACCTACCAACTGCTTTTGAGATTTGGCAAAAACTCAAACTTTTGCATGAAGGAGACAAGTATGTTAAATGTGCAAGGTTACAGAGTCTGAAAGGGAAATTTGAAAATCTGAAGATGAGAGATGATGAAAATATTACTACTTTTATGCCAAGAGTAAATGAGATTGTTTTTGGAATTAGAAATGCTGGTGGAGTCCTAGATGAAAATGAGATTGTTGGCAAAATTCTCAAATCCCTACCTGCATCTTACAAAATCAAGGCTGCTGCCATTGAAGAATTCAGAGCCCATACAACTATCACAAGAGATCAATTAGCTGGAAAATTTGCTACATTTGAAATGACAGAGTTTGGAGATGACCCCCCCAAGATTGAATCTGCATTCAAAGCCAGTGCCTCTATCAAAGGTAAACAAAGGTTTGATCCAGGAGAGAATTCATCAAGGAAGCTATCATGGTATGAAAAAACATGAAAAGATCTAGAAGAAGAAGTAGAAACTGCTCAACTTGAAGCCCTTATTGCAAAGAGGCTGCAAAGAGGATCCAGTAAGTATGAAGGAAAATTACCTTTTAAGTGTTTTAACTACAATAAGATTGGTCATTTTGCCTCAAGGTGTCCGAAAAGGTTTTCAAGGCAAAATTATAACAAGCCAAGGTTCCAAAAGAACTATTATTATGTACATGAAGATGATGATAATGAAGGAGTAACAGATGATGAATCAAAGATAGGAAACAAATCCAGAAATGAATGGGTGTTCATTGCCATCAAGGAAGAAGATCCAATGTCCTCTATATATGTCAATCATAAGACTGTGGAAAGAGCTCTAGCTGCCCAAGTTGAAGAAAAGGATGATTGAGTCATTGACAGTGGTTGCTCTCACCATATGACAGGTGACAAAAATAAGTTCATAGATTTGGAAAGGTATGAAGGAGGAGTGGTAAAGTTTGGTGATAATTCTGCTGGTAGAATCAGAGGTAGAGGAACTATTTCTCTTGATGGAAGGAACAAAACTGGTAATGTACTGTATGTTGAAGTTTTGAAGCACAATTTTCTCAGTGTTGGACAGTTGGTGGACAAAGGCTATGATCTCCGGTTCAAGAATGGAAAATGCAAGATCTTTGAAAGTTCCAGAACAAAGATTGCATTCAGTACTCAAACTAAAGGTAATATCTTTCACTTGGTTGGTACTGGTAAAAGTTGCTTATTTGTTCAAATTGATCAGAGTTGGTTGTGGCATAGTAGGATGTGTCATGTGAATTTTGATAATATCATCAAGATAAGCAATACTCAAACTATAAGAGATCTTCCAAAATTGGTGAAACCTTCTAACAACTTATGCAAAGAATGTCAGTTGGGTATGCTGAGCAGAGTCACATTCAAAAGTAAGGAATTGTCCTCTACCAGATTATTGGACTTAGTTCATACTAATCTTTGTGGTCCGGCAAGAATTAGGAGTATTCAAGGTGATAGATACTTCATGCTACTAATTGATGACTATTCCTAGATGATGTGGGTAACCTTTCTAAAAGAGAAATCAGAAGCTCTTGAGAAATTCAAAATATTCAAGGCTATGGTAGAGAATGAAACCAGATTAAAACTGAAGTGTCTGAGGTCTGATAGAGGTGGACAATTCACATTCGGTGAGTTCATAGAGTTCTGTGAGAAACATGGAATCAAGAGATAGTTGTCTGCTACTAGGACCCCATAGCAAAATGGAGTAGTTGAGAGAAAGAACCGGACCATCCAGGAAGCATCTAGGACAATGATGATGGAAGCAAATGTTTCTTAGATCTATTGGAGAGAAGCTGTCAACACTATAGTCTATACTCTCAATCGAGTTCAAATCAGAAGCAATATCGGTAAGACTCCTTATGAACTTTGGTTTGGCATCACTCCTACTGTGAGGTATTTTAGAGTCTTTTGTAGCAAATGTTACATCAAAAGAGATGAAGATCTAGGAAAGTTTGAAGCTATAAGTGATGAAGGAATATTCTTGGGTTACTCTACTCAAAGTAAAGCATACCTTCATATAACAAAAGACTGAGAAAGATGATAGAAAGTACAAATGTGAAGGTTGATGAAGGAATTGAAAAACCCTCAAGATTCTATGAATATGATGAAGATGATCAGAATGGTGTTCTGACTCAAGGAGCCCAAGCCTCTTCTGAGATTCAAATCTAGATTGATCCAGTAAATCAAGAAGAAGAGATAAGTTTGAATGAGCCTAATCAAGAAGAAGAAATGCAAGTAACTTCCAAAGTGCCTAGGTATGTAAGATTGAATCACTCTGAAGATCAGATCATAGGTGATAAAAGCAAAGGTGTACAAACAAGAAGGAAAATTGCTCAAAATTTAGATGAGTACTGTCTGATTTCAAAAATTGAACCTAAGACGGTGAATGAAGCTTGCAATGATGAAAACTAGACTAAAGCAATGGAGGAAGAGTTGATACAAATTCAGAAAAATCACACTTGGGATCTTGTTCCCAGACCTAGAAACAAAAATGTGATTGGAACCAAATGCGTCTTCCGAAACAAACTAAATGAAGTTGGTGAAGTAATCAGAAATAAAGCAAGATTGGTCTGCAAGGGTTACTCTCAAATAGAAGTAGTTGATTTTGAAGAAACTTTTGCTCCTGTGGCAAGAATTGAAGCGGTTAGATTATTTCTTGCTTTTGCTACTTTCAAGGATTTCAAGGTATATCAGATGGATGTCAAGTCTGCCTTCCAAAATGGTGACTTGGAAGAAGAAGTATACATTAAGCAACCGGATGGATTTCAATTGTCTGATCATGATGATATGGTCTGCAAGTTGAAGAAAGCACTGTATGGACTGAAGCAAGCCCCAAGAGCCTGGTATGAAAGATTGGATAAGATCTTTTGAAGATTGGTTTCAACAAAGGTACTGCTGACAGTAATTTATATTTCAAAATTGATCATGAAACCATCCTGATTGTTTAAGTGTTTGTTGATGATATCATTTTTGGAGGAAGAGATAGTATGTGTAAAACTTTTGCAAATCAAATGAAAAGTGAATTTGAGATGTCCATGCTTGGTGAAATGAATTTCTTCTTGGGTCTACAAATCACTAAAACAAAGAAAGGAATCTTCATTTCTCAAACCAAATATGTGAAAGAATTGTTGAAGAGATTTGGGATGGAAGACTCAAAACCAATGAATACTCCCATGGCAACTGGATGTAAATTGAGAAAAGATAATGATTCTCCTAAGGCTAATAAGACAAAGTACAGGTCAATGATTGGAGGGCCGTTGTATCTTACTCAAACTAGACCAGACATTATGCAAGTTGTTGGTCTTGTTGCTAGATTTCAGGATGATCCTAGAGAATCTCATGTCATGACAATCAAGAGGATTTTTAGATATCTAAAAGGGACAATTGAGTATGGTCTGTGGTATCCTAGAGATCATGATTTCTCTCTTCGTGCATATACTGATGCGGATTGGGCAAGAGATGTGGATAACCGGAAGAGTACCGGTGGTGGAGCATTCTTTTTGGGGAAGAGATTGGTTTCTTGGCTAAGAAAGAAACAAGAGGCAATATCTCTATCTACAACTGAAGCAGAATATATTACAGCAGCAGGTAGTAGCACTCAAGTTTTATGGATGAAGCGAATGCTAAGAGATATCAAAATGGAGTATGAAGAACCTATCACAATCTTCTGTGATAATTCAAGTGCTATAAATATATCTAAGAATCTAGTGTTGCATTCAAAGACTAAACACATATCCATCAAGTTTCACTTTTTGAGAGAGCAAGTGAAGAAAAATGAAGTCAAATTGGAGTTTGTACCTTCCAAGGATCAGATTGCAGATATCTTCACTAAACCTCTACCTAAGGACTCTTTTGAGTATCTCAGGGAGAAGATAGGGGTTATTACCCCTTTGGTGATGAACTAAGGTGCACTGATGTGCATCAGTCTAGTAGATATCATAGTCATATCTTGTGGTCTGGATTGATGACAGGGAGTTGCTACTCAGGGGGAGCAGCAGGTATGATTCTGAAGTGGTGAAATTGCAAGTATGTGCCCTTTGCCATTGATGTCAAAGGGGGAGAGAAGACATGTGAAAAACAAGTAGTTTCTGATCAAAGGGGGAGTAGTAAAGGGAGAAAAGATATGTGAATGGTTGTTGCTGATAGGGGGAGCTGTGATAGTAAGGAGAAGTTCTTGTCTTGATGATCAAAATAGTTTTTCACATCATATGTTGCCATCAATGACAAAGGAGGAGATTGTTGCAAGTATGGGCCTAACTTGTGTTGTCATTGATGTCAACATACTCATGTTGCATTAATGATAAGGATGGGATAAGCTGTGTATTGAGGATATTGAGAAAATTAGTCTCAATTAGGAATAGTGAAGAATAGTGAAGACAGTAACGTAAAAGTCCAAGATAAGATGAGGATCAGAGGATGCGGTTTAAAGGGTTTGTAGATATGTGTCTTAAGGTGATCTAGTAAAGATTTTAGAGGTCTGCATGAAGATCTAAAGAAGTTATGGCCATTCAAGTAAAGTTGGTTCTGGTAGGTGCTTAATGGTGACAGAGTGATACAGAAAGGTCCAGTGAGACCCAGAAATGCATTATCCTATTCTGTAGATTTTAGGGAGTGTTAAGGAAGTCTTTGTGGAGTGTCAAATTGATTAGTTCATGGTTTGAAGGTCTGCAAGCATCTCTTCCTTTATGACAGTGATGACAGACTATGTTCTTGAGTTTTTGGATGAAGGAGGGAAGGATTTCAATAAGCAGATGAAGTGTGGATGTTCTTGGTGATTCAGGCAAGCTTGTGGAGGTCTTTGTATCATGTCCATTTTGTGTTGGTGGTCTGCATTTAAGTTGGATCTCACAATTGAGGAATAACTTCCAGATGATGGTGTTCTTCCTGAGACTGGCTGACCAGATGAGTTATACATCTTGCGGATGTTCTTGTAGATGTTTTCTGACTTAGATGATTATTCCTGAGTTGATGTCTTGTATAAATAAGGGATTGCAAAGTCATTTCAAAGGTGTCTGTGTGGTGATGAGAGAGTGGTAGCGAGGAGAAGAGCGAAAGGTAGAGTAGAAGTATTGGGCTTAAATGGAACTGATTCAAGTATGATGAAGATACTATTTTTTAGTTCAAGTATGTGATACTTATTCTTTTGTAGACAGTGTGTCTCTTGTAGGCAGTGAGCCTCTTGTGAGCAGTGTGTTCAGGTAGTGAGCCCTAATTGGCATGTGCCATTTTGTTCTTCCTATTCTTCTAACAGAGAATACAATCTTGGGTTAATCACCCCATGGTTTTTCCCTTAACCGGGTTTTCCACATCAAAATCTTGGTGTCTTATGTGTTGATGTGTTTTTGCTTTTGATTTAAGTGCATTATGTTTCATGATTAATATACTGCTCATCACTAAGAGGATTTAAGTGTGTAATTGGGAGAAATTTTTGGACAACTGATTCACCCCCCCTCTAAGTTGTGTGCCCTAAGCCTAACATTTGTACTATCCACATATATACATGTGAAATGAAATGACTTACTAGCTTATAGGGAGAATGTCCTTGTAGATGTTCTTCAGATATATTGCATCTCCATCCCATCTTGTCTTAGCATTATTCAAAACTTGTATGTGCCCATTAATTTTGAAGACCAACTCTACTGCTTTATCAATGGTAGCAAGGACTTCAATGATTTGTCTAATTTTATCTGCTTCTACTACAAGTGCTATTATAGAAGATTTCATAAAGATTACAATTTCTCTAAGTTGACTCATTCTAATTTTTATGGCTTCTTTTTTACTCTATAGTTTATTTATTATAGAATGTATGGTTTCAACTTCTTCCCTCTTATTTCCATTAACATCATTTAAAGGATCATAAGTATGGGAAATATTGATTAGCTGTGCTTCCCAACCATCTATCTTATCTCTCAAATCCTTGTTGGTTGCAGGCCAAGTTAGGAAAAATTGATACAAGTTACTAGCATCTTTCATTTCTATCTCTACGTCTTGAATACTCTTGTCTAACAAAATTTTATCTTTAGAGCATTTATCATTGAGTTCTTCTAATCTTTTACTATCAATCTCTGCTCTTACCTTCTTTTTTGCTACTTGTTCAAAGGAGTCAAAATGAGAACTGATAGACTCCATAAGTTTCTTCACCTATACCAGAGGAATCAAAGAGGTGTCTCTCTTTACACTGGGCATGATTTTCTCGAAAAAATGTTATAGCTTCACTCATAAGCTCACTATCCTCCATGTGAGATTTGAGAATTTCCTCTTAGGCCATTGCTTGGAAAATTGTCCCAAGTTTTAGTTTTTGCAATGGGGACATTGTAGTCAAGTTTATAGATGTCCTTGTAGTAAATCAGGTGCAGACAAAATCTAAGTTTCTTTCTGCTTTGCCCAAAAATCTCTTCGAGAATCAAGTGAATCTTCTCCAGCAGTGTCTCTTCTACCTTCACCAAGAGGCACTTCAGCATCATGCCTCTCCTGAGGATTTTCTTTAATAGACTTTTGTTCATTACCCCCTTGTTTCTGAAACTGAATCATCAATCATCTACTCATTGGTTTCTTCTATTTGTTTATCTTGTCCTTTAGAGACTCTTTCCTTAGATGTCACTTTTGTCTCCTTAGTGTTCTTTTACTCTACAGACTCTTTCATTTCTTCATCTTTCCCTAATTTTTCTAGAGAAGTAAGTATATCTTGATTCATACTTTGCTCTCCATCCGCATCCAGAACTTCATTTGAATTATAAGGATTCTATTCATCTTTGACACCTATGTCCATAATAGTTGGAATTTGAAGTTCATTAAGCTCCATCAAAATTTTCTCCTCAATTTCTTTTTCCAACTTTTCAATCCCACTTTTATCTCTGGCCATCAGAATGTTAATTCTCCTTTTGGTTCTAAATTCTTCACTGAACCTCTAAGTTGCTTTGACCTTATCCGGTCTAGAAAGACTTGGACAAAACTTTTTTTTAAACAGAATCTTTCATTTCTGCATCTTTAGCCATAGCCTCTTCTTTTCTGGTAGTTAGAATACTTGCAAGGCTATTGGGTAAGTTAGATATAACTTTAATCAATGCATTATTAAACATACTTAGAAATCTTGTCACAGTGGTCTCAATTACATCCTTATCAACATCAGAGCTATCATCATGAAGGTTTGTAATTGGTTTTAAGTTCTCATGCTCAGCTATTGCATTAATTGTGGCTTCAAGATTCATAGTGGCCTCATTTTTATTCTCCTTATTCTTCTTCTTCCCCTTATCTTTTCCCTTTCTAGAGGGCTTCACTCCTTTTCTTGAAATGGCTTCAATAGTTTTTGTTCTTTTTTCTATTTTTTCTTTATATGATTCATTTTCTTCTTCTTCATTACCACCACCATGACTCACATGCATTCTTTTAGTGGCCATCCTTTTCACTCTTTTGTTCTTCTTCTCCACACCAAGCTCTATTTTCTTAGGGGTTTCCTTTTCCACATCAATGGTAGGTAGAGGTCTAGAGCTCCCAGAAGTAGATACAACAGATGAGGAGGTCCTTTTTGTCCTTCTTGTCCTCAGAGTATGCTTTACCTATTCAATCTTCTCTTGATTCTTTTCTAAAGCCTTTGCTTGTTCGGTTTTCTCCTCTTGCCTTTTTGAAGCCTTTGCAGTTTGAGAAGCTTGAGCCTTAGTTCTAGCTTGATATATTTATTCTTTTGGGAAACCTTTGCTCATAGCATAATCTTCCACCCATTTTCTTACTTTTCTATATGTTTCTAGTTGTGTTTGTTCCAAATGAACTTTGGCAAACTTCTCTCCATAAGTCCCAAACATTTCCTCTTTAGGGTCTTTGGGTTTGCTCAACATCAGATCTGCCAATCTAGTCAAAATGTCCTCTGCAACCTCATCTCCCATTGTTGGGATCCATACTATTATTGGTTCCACTACCTCCATGAGGCATTGATCTTTAGTTACCATGAAAATATCATCTTTATACTTTTCTACTACAGTTCTAGGGATTCTAACCCTAGATTGCATTTTCTTCTGGAATACTTTGAAGTATCCCCACAAAGTTGCACTTTTAGCACTATCATTTCCAATACTCTAGAAATGGTTCTTTATTTGCACCACTACAGGAGTATGATTCAACCAAACAATATTGTTCATACCTGGCATCTCCCTTAAGAAGTAGAATAGCAAACAGATGACAAGATTACCATAATTGAATGTGTACTTGGTGTCTTTGGTTCTCTTCAAGTTTTCCATCAACTATTGCCAGAGCAATTCACACAAATCATAATTAGTATTCTTCTTCACCATCTCATATGTAGCATAGATGGTTGTGGCTGAAACAGAGTTCTCCATGTTGGATAAATACACCTTGTAACCAATGACCATAGAAGCAAATTTCACTGTCGAATCCTCTATATCACTGACAGGTAGAGCTCTCTTGTCAAACTTTGCAACTGTTAGCTTCATCACAGTGTTAATCTTTACTGATTTCAACATCAGAACTATTTTGAAGGAACACAAGCCTGTAACTGCCTCAATAGCATCCTTGGTTATCATATGAGGTGCATCCAGCCAAAAGAATTCATCATGGATTCTACTTAGGACATACCTAACCCAAGAAACTTCAAATAAAATGGGAAAATCTATCCATGTATCCAATTTCTTTTTATGCATAGCATTGAATTCTTCTTTCAATTCAAATTTATCACCTGACAATTCATCCAAATAAACTTGCCCTAGTTTTACATGATCATACTCTTCCATATTAGCATGGATATAAGCCCTAATATCTTCATTATGCATTACGCCATAGGGCACTTCAAAAAATGCACCATCAAGGTCTATTTCTAGGGATTTAAATGGATGCTTCTTGAACCAAGGTCGAGGCCTATCAGTTATCTCAACAACTTGTGGGGTAGACATTTTCATAGCTCAACAAAACTTTGCAAGAGTGATAACTGTAAATACCTTGTTCTTTGCTTCTGGTTAGGGTTTGTTCACACCAAATGCTTGAGTTCACCTTTGCTTTACAACTTAGATCTCCTTGGTCACTTGAAAACTAGAATGTAAAGTGAATTTCCTTTGAATGATATTTTCTTATAAACCCTTTTCATCATAACCTAATCACCATAAACGCTTCTGTACATTTCCAAAAAGTTGTCAACACTTCCTCTACTGCTCACAGTCAACACAAATTGCTCTGCAATCTTCCGCGTTACTCTTTTCTGCCAAAATTTGCTCTAAAAAATCTGATATAATGTTCTTCAACCCATATCTTCATGTTGGGTGTCAACAGCAATTTTTTGGCTAGGGGAAAAAGATTTAACTTTAAAGCTCCCCCTAAGCCAGAGCTCCCAATTCACTTCCCAGAGGATGTTTATACACTAGAGTCTGGTACAAACTCATTCTTGATTTCAATAACATCCTTCTTGATCCATATCTTGTTCATCTTCTTCTTGGTTTCTTCTGGATCAACCTTTTGCATTGGTTTCTTCCTTTCTAATGGATTATCCTTCTTCATGTCCTTGCTTCTGTAGACTCTTGCAATATGTCCAAACCTATTGCAATTGTTGCACACAATATTCCTCTTACTGTTGCTTCCTCCATTCATTTTGGATCTGCATTGGATAGCCTTATGTCTAAATCTATTGGATGTAAAGCAATTACCATTGAAATATTGAACATTCCTTCCATTGTTATGTCCATTCCTTATTTGACTTCTACATTCACTAGCTCTGTGACCAATTTTCTTGGATGTAAAGCAGTTACCTTTGAAAGATTGAACATTTCTTCCATTGTTATAGCAATTTCTTATCTGACTTCTATATTCACTAGCTCTGTAACCAACTCTCTTGCAAGTATTAACCAAAGAAAGATGGAACATTTTGATTCTTTATGTTCCTACATGGAGTAGCCTTATGACTGAACTCATTGCATGAATTACAATAACTATTGAAAGATGGGCTACCTTTGAAAATTTGGTTGCTTGACTGGTGGTCTTCTAGGTATATTCCTTTAATTTCAGATCCACTTTCATTTGTCCTTGTTCTCAACATTCATTGCTTGACCTATTTTAGAAATTTCAACTTTCTCAAATCCCAACTCTTCTTTGTCATTAGGGTTCTTCTGGTTAGCAAGCATCTCATCAAGTTTTGTAGAACTTATTTTGAACTTTTCTTCATAGCTCTTTTCCTTCTCCAAATCTAACTTTGGGTTCACAACTTCCTTTTCAAGTTTTATGCATTCTTCAGATTTTTCTTTCACCATTAGATTTATATCTTCTTTAACTTTTTCCTTTTCATCAATTTGTATTTTTAGATCATCCAAGATTTTATTTGTTGATCTCAATTGCTCACTAACTTCCTTATGCTTTTCTTTGAACTTCTTGACTTGCCCCCTCAACTTCCTAATGCACTCATCTGCTTCCTTTACATTTTCCTTCATATCCCTGTTTTCCTCTTCAATCCTTTCAAGGTTTTCAAGAGTGACTTTGAGTTCTTCTTCATTGACATACATGCACTCTTCTTCTATAATTCCAATTGGATGAAATTCTTCAGGAGTAGGATACCTTCTAGCTGCCATGTGTTCAATCTCCAAGATCTTCCTCAAGCTGTTAGACTTCTTCCAAGGAACCAGGCTTTGATACCAATTGTTAAACACCCAGAATATTAAGAGGGAGTGAATCATTATTCCATTAAACCATTAATCCATTTGTCGCATTCAATAATAGTAAAGCAAATCAAGTATAGAAATCACAACCATAAACCATATCACATGAACACCAAGATTTTTATATGGAAAACCTAAAAAGTGAAAAAGGTCACGGTGAGTGTTAGTTCACAATATATTATGTAGTATCAATATAGAATTACAAAGAGGCTCACTACCTGAGGGCTCACTACCTAGGGCTCACTTCCGTAAGGACTCACTATCCAAAGAAATGCTCACTGCAAAATAGGCTCACTACCAAAAGAAAGAAAGAGATAGAAGGGTAGCTCACTATGAAAATGAATTATTATAATTGCATCTACAAATGCATCGATATAGCTCCATTGTAGATCAGAATATTGTCTCAAAACTCTTCATCTTTGATTGCTTTGTCACACTGCTTTGCTCTTCATGAAACTTCTTCTCAAACACTTGTCACCCTGATCGGATCACAAAACTTCATACATGTCACACACACTCATTCATATTCACAATACACTCCACAAACACCAAAGTGAATCCCATATATATATCCGCAACACTTACAAACTTCAAATTAGGTTGGTCTGCTAGGATGAAATGTGTAGTTATACAAAGTGTAGCTTCTCAGCCTAATGAAATCACCAAAATACTTTGTGAACCAAAACAACACTTGAAACACATTCTCATGTATGCCAGCTCCAACTATAGAATCACTTAGAACATGATTCTAATCAACAGATTCTTTTGCACAAAGATTATACTATCAGGTTGGCCTCATACATAGACTAGCACAAGTTTAGTCCAACTGTCAGATCACAACTTTCAATGTGGATCACAAAACTCATCCAAATTCACAACTAAGACTCCTTAGACATCCTAGAACATAAATTCAAAACCGTAGAATAAACTATTATGGGGCAAAATATGAAGTATTAGAAGCTAGATTCTATCTCTGTCAAACACTGTAAATGCATGTAGTGATACATAAGTCCTCACAACTATCTTACCAATGGACTTCAATCTTTGAAACTTTGGATTTAAAGACTTAAACATGTGTTTACAACACCTCAAAACTACAGGAGAAAATATCCAATACCAGAGAAATGCAGTCCAAACCAAATAGGTGTTCTACCCTATTTAACAGTGTACTATGCTATGCCAAACTTATGCTATTTGCAACTATACTTCCGAAAGTCATGAGAAGATAAAACTTTAGAATTGAAGACATCTATGGATCACCAACATCTTACTAGAACTACAAGATATGGTCTTCAAACATGGACCAATGTGGACCATAACACGGTAACACTGCAATCATCTATGTTCTCTGCCAACACTTAGACAAAATGCCTAAGTCTTCTTTTCAGACCAGAGTTCTCTATACACATGACTTCATGAGGATTACTATAAGCTCACAACCCTTCTAAATCCTTTTTTCTTGTTTCCATCAATGACAACACCATCCAAACATCATACTTAGTCTTTCTTAGTCATGTCAGCAGTGTCTTCATCAATGATGTTTGCCAAATTGCCAACAATAGTGGCATAGGGAAGACTGTTGAGTTCACACCTGATTGAATGATCATTAGTGACTTGGAGAGTAGAGAGATCATTGTTGTTGGGATAGTTTATCATGCATCACAATTGTACACATTTTCTCATTTTTCCCCTGATGATATTACACTTCCATTGACTTCTATTCACACTCATGCATCAAGTGTGAATCATATCTCTAAGAAGCTTGGTCACTTGAACCTTGGTGCTCTTGAGACTTGTGTTGATCTTGCATCTCCTCCACCTCCTGCTTCTTCAGAGATCAGTATTGCCATGGTTTCCTCTACTTTAGTTGAAAAGGATCATTCTATTATTTTAGATTGTCTTTGTGGGATGACTTCTTGACATATATACCAGACTTGTTTTGTGAATCTCATATTACAAATTTGGAGGACACACATGAGGATATTCATTTCCTCTTTGATGATAGTTACAACACAATTATTATCTCATCCTATTTTTCATTGGAGATTGTTCTTCATGAGTCTATATAGGGTTTTGAATTGGTTACACCTCATTGCATTGTGACATCCTTTGATTCTACCATGTAGACATTTGAGTAGTCTTAAGATGCACAAATCATGAGACTTATTCCCTCATCTCTCTTCTTGGAGATGGAGTTTCTTCTACATCTATCGTTGGATTGGTTTCTTCCCAAGGGGAGAAATGTTGTTTGCAAGTTTTGGACACTCTTCAACATTCATCTTCAAGCATTCATCATTAGCACAGGAGCTACTTCTTTGTGGGGGGATCTATAGTCTCACTCTTTCTCTCCAATGGGGGGTTATTAATTATATATTTGTGTTGGATTACATAGTCCTTGGGCATAATATTGAGTCCTCCTTCCATCACTTCTTCCATCACATATTTCATGTTTTCTCTCTTTTGGAGAGGAGGTTTTCTCTTTTACTCCATTTGTGAGAAATATTTTGTACATGGGTACCTAACATGGTCTTGTAACTGGGACCCATCTATCATCCCTAATTGAATCATTTGCATATTTTCTCATTCTCCCTAACTTGCACTTAAGGGGGGTTGTTGGTGTGAATGGGGTCTATTACCTAACTAGTTCCACATTAGGTCCTATTCACACTTGTCTAGTTAAGTTTACTTAGGGTACACTTATGATAGTTATCTCTTTTTGCCTCATGTCATATGATTAAGACATTTGTCATAATCCTATGCCATCCTATGTTTCACATTGGCCTATATAACTAAGGGCTTCTCATTGTAATTTCAATAATTCATGTATAATCATGTATATTGTGTATTTGCATATTTTGATAGAATGGAATCATTCTTTCATTTTGGGTCTCTCTTGTACTTTCATTGAAGCTCCTAGATCTCGAGTGGCTACCTTCATAGCTAACTCTTACAAATTGAAACACCTAGACAATTAAGTTCTTTCTAACTTTACTTAGATCTTTTATTTTTATTCTCTGATCTTTCTTTTTAATTTACTTTTTCTTTTGATTTTATTTTTCAATCTTTTTTCTTGCAAAGCTATCTCAATTTATAGGCAATAAAGCATGTTTATGTGTTACGGACCGTGGTACAATGAAGAAGGTAGATTTGATTTATTTTCACTCGATACTTTAGTTGTAATAGGTTATTCTAAAAAACACAAAAATTATTAATATGTATTTTCATGTTAGGTTTAAAGAAAACATCTTCAATTGTACCATAATTCATCCAAACATTCAACTTTTTAAGTATACATTCCTCACTAAAAATGATATTTATGAACATTAAATCTTTACGAATATAACCTTTCTACCAAAAATGTTAAAAACAATCATCACCAAAGATATCTTTGCTAATTAGTTATGAACAATCTTCTCCCTTTGATCAATCAATCACTGTTAAGCTTTAAAGTAAACCTAATTAGCAAAACTAAGAAACCATGATTATAAACAACAAAAAACCAAAAATAAACTAATCTAAAATTAAAAAAATTGACCTAAAACAACAAAATAACAAAGAAAACCAACATTATGCACAAATAACTCCCTAAACTACCTAAACAACTCATGGACAATAAGTTTCAAAGCTACCTTGGTTTTCTTTCTCAGTGTATTTAGGAGTAAAAGTTTTCTAGTTAAGGTCCTAAGTCTAACAAACTCATCTTTATACTTTGAAAAGTAAGACTTAAGAAATATGGGTTCATATTTAGGATGATGGTCACACAAGATCAGTAGTTGAGGTAGTTCATTATCATCATTGATTAATCCACTAACATGTTTTTTATCCAAATCACAATAATCAAAATGAAATTAACAAAATATAGAGATGGGGATAAAGAAACGGTCTGATTTGAGATTGCATCTACTAAAAGTATATGCTCATCATCTAATTATATATCATCATTAGCCAATTAAGATTTGGGAGGCTTTATCTCATGATGGACTAATCAATGTGTCTTGGGTACATGAAAATCATACAGGAAATCATCATTAACAAATCCCACCTTTTTTCATCAATCAAAATCTCTTTCTTATCAAAATCACATTCACAATCATCAAAAATTGCACTATTGAAGCTAAAAGAATCATCATCATGTTAAACAATCTTAAAGCATTGATTGCAAACATCCATAAGTTCAATCTTCTCAATCAATAAATCAACTTGTTTAGCACTAGCATGCATTGCATCAATTCTAAAGATTTCACAAGTTTCAACAAACTCATGAGTATGATATGAAAAATTAGAACATGATACTCAAGAATCTACCTTGAAATGATTAGCTAAACTTAGACATGTGAATTCTCTATTTTTAAACTTATTAATCTTCTCAATCAGTAAATCAATTTATTTAGCATTAGGATCCATTGCATCAATTCTAAAAATTTCACTAGTTTCAACAAACTCATGAGTATGCCATGAAAAATTAGAACATGATACACAAGAATCTACCTCGAAATGATTAGCTAAACTTAGACATGCCAGTTTTCTATTTTTAGATTTATTAATCTTCTCAATCAGTAAATCAACTTATTTAGCACTAGGATCCATTGCATCAATTCTAAAAATTTCACAAGTTTCAACAAAATCATGAATATAAAAAAGTAGAAAAAATTAAAATATGATACATAAGAATCTACCTCGAAATGATTAGCTAAGCTTAGACATGCCAATTCTCTATTTTTAGATTTATTCTACATCCTAACTCTTAACAAAAATTGATGAGAGAGACCATGTTAGAATCAGAGAGCTATTTGAAGGAGAAATATAATCGTCTCTAGCAAACGTGTGTCCACCACATACATCTAGCGAGCTCAATGCAAGTAGCCATGAATAAAATAGGTAGGTGGGTATCAAATTCATTTTCAGGTGGATGTTAAACCATCACTCAACTGCATTACACATGGGAGCCTCTGTCCACACTTCAATCAAATTTCAAGTACACAAGGCAACAGATGTGAAAGCCTTCATGAATTTTGATTCATAGCAAGCTCATATCTAGCTAATAAAGTATACTTTCAATTTAATATGGATTTCAATCTATCACTCACTATTAGACAAGCATTTTGGCGTCCAGAGACATGAAATGGAGTTTACCATGGATGCAAGAAAGCAGCTACATTATGATTGACCGGGACTTTAAAGTTTGCAAGGCATGAAACAAGATACTTTGTTGACAACACATGGAAGATTCTAAGGTGAGAAATTAACATGGGGGTGTACGTGAAGTAGCCACCAAGGTGGATTTGATAGGCATTCTCTATCCAAGAGGGGCCGAAACGTGTAACTTTTGAATGTGAGAAATTGATTCAAACACACTCTACTTAAATATCATTTATTTTAATGGTTAAATAGTCAATAGCAATTTTATACCTCATCCATAACCCATCCATCATCCATCATTGCATCATTTATAAATTTTCTCATTCTCCCTAAGTTTCACTTAAAGAGGGTTGTTTCTGTGAATGGGGTATATTCTAGTTCCATATTAGGTCATATTCACACTTGTCTAGTTAAGTTTACTTAGGGCATACTTAGGTTACACTTATGATAGTTATCTCTCAATGTCTCATCATATGATTAAGACACTTATCATAATCCTATGTCATCCTATGTTACACCTTAGCCTATATAACCAAGGGTTTCTCATTGTAATTTCAATAATCATGTATATTTTGTATTTGCATCTTTTGATAGAATAGAATTATTCTTTCATTTTGGGTCTCTCGTGTGCTTTCATTGAAGCTCTTAGGTCTTGGGTGGGTACCTTCATAGCCAACTCTTACAAATTGAAACACCTAGACAATTAAGTTCTTTTAAATTTTACTTCTCTTTTATTTTTTACTATTTGATCTTCCTTTTCAATTTAATTTTTCTTTTGATTTTTTCTTTTCAATCTTTTCTTCTTGCAAAGCTATCTCAATTTATAGGAAATAAAGCATGTTTATGTGTTAGGGACCATCATGCAATGAAGAAGGTAGAATTGAAATATTTTCATACTTTAGTTGTAATAGATTATTTTAGCAAACCCAAAAATTATTAATGTGTAAAGTTTCATGTTAGGTTTAAAGAAAACGTCTTCAATTGTACCATAATTCTGTTAGATTCCAGATAGACAACTGAGAGGGGCGGTGAATCAATTGTCCAAAACTTGCTTCTAATTTAAACACTTAAGTCCTCTTCGTTATGTAACAGCTTATCAATTAATCATTCATGAAAGCATAAAGCATAAACACCAGAGCAGATACACATCAATACATGAGACACCAAGATTTTTGACGTGGAAAACCTGGTCAAGGGAAAAACCACGGGGTGATTAACCCAAGGATTATTCTCTGTTAGAAGAATAAGAAAAATAGATGGCACATGCCAATTAGGGCTCACTGCCCGAGCACACTGCTCACAAGAGGCACACTACCTACAAGAGACACACAATCTACAAAGTAACAAGTATTACAAACTTGAACTAGAGATTGACATCTTTACCATGCCTGGATCAGTTCCATTTAAGCCCAAAAACTCCTGCTCTACCTTTCGCACTTCTCTTCACTAAACCACACTTATCCGCTCCAAGACACACTTCGAAATGAATTCACAAACCTTTATTTATACAAGGCATTGACTTAGGAACAATCATCTAAATTAGAAATCATCCACAAGAACATTCGCAAGATGAATAACTCATCCAGTTGGCCAGCCTAAACAAGAACATCTTCATCCGGAAGTATATCTCCAATTTCGGGCTCTAACACTAATGCGGACTGACAACACAATCTCAACATGATCCAAGAACTTTCACAGGCTTGTCTAAATGACCAGGTACATCCACACTTCCTCTACTTACTAGAATCTCTTCTCTCCTGCCTCTGGTGCCTCAAGAACATAGTTTGTAATGACTGTCACAAAGGAGTAATTCCTTCCGGATCTTCAAACTATGTACAAATTGAGATGACACATCACAAGGACATCCCAAACACTCCTTCCAATCCACAAAATAGGACAATGCACTTCCGGATCTCACCAGACCTTTTTGTAACACTCTGTCACTCTGGAGCATCTCCTGGAACCGGTTCTACTTGATCAATCACAACTTCTTCAGATCTTCATGCGGACCTCTGAAATCTTAACTGGAACATCTCAAGATTCATATCTACAAACCCTTTAAACCGCATCCTCTAATCCTCAACCTATTGAGTACTTTTGCCTTCTTCTCATCACTGTTCTTCACTGTTCCTGATTGAGACTAATTTCCTCAATAACCTCAGCACACAACTTATCCAATCCTTCTTATCAATGCAATATGAGTATGTTGACATCAATGACAACACTGGTTAACCTCATACTTGCAACAATCTCCCCCTTTGTCATTGATGGCAACATATGATGTGAAAAACCATCAAGACAAGAACTTCTCCTTTTTGTCACAGCTCCCCCTATCAGCAACAACTCTTCACATGTCTTCTCTTTCTTTACTGCTCCCCTTTGATCAACCACTTATTTTTCACATGTCTTCTCTCCTCCTTTGACATCAATAGAAAAGGGCTCATACTTGCAACTTTAACACATCAGAATCATACCAGTTGCTCCCCCTGAGTAGCAGCTCCCCATCACCAATTCAGATCATAAGATATGACTGTGATATCCACTGGATTGATGCACAGTAGTGCATCCTAGTTCATCACTAGAGGGGTGATAACCCCTAACTTCTCCCTGAGATGCTCAAAAGAGTCCTTGGGAAGAGGTTTAGTAAAAATATCTACAAGCTGATCCTTGGAGGGCACATACTCCAATCTGACTTCACCCTTATTCACTTGCTCTCTCAGAAAGTGATATTTGATAGGTATATGCTTGGTCTTAGAATGCAACACCGGATTCATAGAACTATTAATTACACTTGAATTATCACATAAAATTGTGCTAGGCTCCTCATATTCTACTTGAATATCTCTTAGCATTTGCTTCATCCACAAAAGTTGAGTACAACTTCCTGCTGCTACAATGTATTCTGCTTCAGTTGTAGACAGGGATATTGCCTCGTGTTTCTTGCTTAGCCAAGAAACCAACCTTTTTCCCAAAAAATAATGCTCCTCCACTTGTACTTTTCCTATCATCCACATCTCCTGCCCAATCTGCATCTGTATATGCATGAAGAGAAAAATCCTGATCTCTAGGATACCATAGGCCATACTCAATTGTTCCTTTTAAGTACCTAAAAATTCTTTTGATTGCCATGACATGAGATTCTCTGAGATCAGCCTGGAATCTTGCCACAAGACCAACAGCCTGCATTATATCTAGTCTAGTCTAAGTGAGATACAATAATCCTCCAATCATTGATCTATACTTGGTCTGATCTGTCTTAGGAGAGTCATCATCTTTGCTCAACTTACATCCGGTTGCCATAGGAGTGTTCATTGGCTTTGAATCTTCCATTCTGAATTTCCTCAACAATTCTTTCAAATATTTGGTCTGAGTAATTTGCAGACCTAAGAAGAAACTCATTTCACCAAGCATTGACATTTCAAACTCACTTTTCATTTGATTTGCAAAGGTTTTACACATACTATCTCTTCCTCCAAAGATGATATCATCAACAAATACTTCAACAATCAAGATGTTTTCATTATCTATTTGGAAATATAGATTACTATCAGCAGTACCTTTGTTGAAACCAATCTTCAAAAGATGTTTGTCCAGCCTTTCATACCATGCTCTTGGGGCTTGCTTTAGGCCATACAGTGCCTTCTTTAATTTGCAGAACATATCACCATGCTCAGATAACTAAAATCCATCCGGTTGTTCAATGTACACCTCTTCTTCTAAGTCACCATTCAGGAAAGCAAATTTGACATCCATCTAATACACTTTGAAATCTTTGAAGGCAGAAAATGCAAGAAATGGTCTGACTGCTTCAATTCTTGCCACCGGAGCAAAGGTTTCCTCAAAATCAATCCCTTCTATTTGAGAGTAGCCTTTGTAGACTAATCTGGCTTTATTTATGATTACTTCACCAACTTCATTTAGTTTATTCTGGAAGACCCATTTGGTTCCAATCACATTCTTGTTTCTAGGTCTAGAAACAAGATCCCAAGTGTGATTTTTCTCAATTTGCATCAACTCTTCCTCCATTGCTTTGGTCCAATTTTCATCATTGTAGGCTTCATTTATTGTCTTAGGTTCAATCTTTGAGATCAGAAAACATTCATCTGAATTTTGAGCAATTTTCCTCCTTGTTTGTACCCCTTTGCTTTTGTCACCTATGATCTAATCTTCAGAGTGGTTTAGAGTTACATACCTTGGAACTTTGGGAGTTTCTTGCACTACTGTTTCTTGATCAGGCTCATTCAGACAAACCTCTTCTTCCTGATTTACCAGATTAGTCTGAATCTGACTTTCAGAAGAGGTTTGAGCTCCTTGAACCAAAGAACCATTCAGATCATCTTCATCATATTCATAAAACCTTCAGGGCTTCTCAATTCCTTCATCAACCTTCACATTTGTACTTTCTATCATCTTTCTCAGCCTCTTATTGTAACACCGGTATGCTTTGCTTGGAGTGGAGTAACCCAAGAAAATTCCTTCATCACTTCTAGTATCAAACTTTCCTAGATCTTCATCTCTTTTAATATAGCATTTGCTACCGAATACTCTGAAATATCTCACAATAGGAGTGATACCAAACCAAAGTTCATAAGGAGTCTTACCGATATTGCTTCTGATTTGAACTCGATTGAGAGTATAGACTACAATGCTGACATCTTCTCTCCAAAACATCTGGGGAACATTTGCTTCCATCATCATTGTCTTGGAGGCTTCCTGGATGGTCCGGTTCTTTCTCTCTACTACTCCATTCTGCTGTGGAGTCCTAGGAGCAGATAACTGTCTCTTTATACCATGCTTCTCACAAAAATCTATGAATTCACCGGATGTGAATTCACCACCTCTATCAGACCTCAGACATTTCAGTTTCAGTCCAGTTTGATTTTCTACCATAGCCTTGAAGATTTTGAACTTCTCAAAAGCTTCCGATTTCTCTTTTAGAAAGGTAACCCACATCATCCTGGAATGGTCATCAATCAGTAACATGAAATATCTATCACCTTGCATACTCTTGATTCTTGTTGGACCACATAGATCAATATGAATTAATTCCAATAATCTGGTAGAGGACTGATCCTTGCTTTTGAATGAGGCTCTACTCTATTTACCCAGCTGACATTCTTTGCACAAGCTATTTATAGGTTTCACCAATTTTGGAAGATCTCTTACAGCCTGAGTATTGCTTATCTTGAGGATGTTATCAAAATTTACATGACACATCCTTCTATGCCATAACCAACTTTGATCAACTTGAACACACAAACAACTTTTATTAGAACCAACTAGATGGAAGATATTACCTTTTGTTTGAGTACTAGATGTAATCTCAATTTCGGAGCTTTCAAAGATCCTGCATCTTCCATTTTTGAACCGGAGATCATAACCTTTGTCTACTAACTGTCCAACACTGAGAAGATTGTGCTTCAATCCTTCAACATACAGTACATTACTAGTTTTGCTCTTTCCATCAAAAGAAATAGTTCCCCTACCTCTGATTCTACCAGTAGAATTATCACCAAACTTTACCACACCTCCTTCATACCTTTCCAAGTCTAGGAACTTGTTTTTGTCACCTGTCATATGGTGAGAGCATCCACTGTCAATAACCCAATCATCCTTTTCTTCAACTTGGGCAGCCAAAGCTCTTTCTACAACCTTATGATTGACAAATTCAGAGGATATTGGATCTTCCTTGATGGCAATAAACACCCATTCATTTTTGGATTTGTTTCCTATTTCTAATTCATCATCTGTTACTCCTTCATTATCATCCTCTTCATGAACATAATAATAGTTCTTTTGGAACCTTTGTCTGTTAGAATTTGACCTTGTAGATCTTTCTGGACATCTTGAAGCAAAATGACCAATCTTATTGCAGTTGAAGCACTTAAAGGGTAATTTTCCTTCATACTTACCGGATCCTCTTGGCAGTCTCTTTGCAATAAGGGCTTCAAGTTGAGTTGTTTCTACTTCTTCCTCTTCCATGTCTCTTCTTGCCTGATCATACCATGACAGCTTCATTGAATATTTTTCTCCCGGATCAAATCTTTGTTGGCCTTTCACAGAGGCACTGGCTTTTAATGCAGATTTCAATCTTGGGGGGATCATCTCCAAATTCGGTCATTTCAAATGCAGCCAGTTTGTCATCCAATTGGTCTCTTGTGACAATTGTATGGGCTCTGAATTCATCAATGGCAACAACCTTGATTTTGTATATAGCAGGAAGGGATCTGAGGATTTTGCCAACAATCTCATTTTCATCCAAAACTCCACCAGCATTCCTAATTCCACACACCAGCTCATTTACTCTTGGCATATAGGTAGTAATATTTTCATCATCTGTCATCTTCAGTCTTTCAAATTTCCCTTTGAGACTCTACAGCCTTGCACTCTTAACATACTCATCTCCTTCATGCAGAAGTTCCAGTTTAACCAAGATCTCATAGGTAGTTGGTAGGTCAATAACATTTGAGAGTTCTGAGTTAGTCAATGCGCTTAGAAGAGCCTCTTTCGTCCACAAATTATTTTCAGCATTTGTGATTTCATTTAGAGTTGTCGGACCACCCTGTGGAGCTACATATGCTTTTGTGACCATGGATAAGTATGCCTTTCCCATACACTCCAAGTGACATTTCATGTGACCTTTCCAAAGAGAGAAGTTGGTTCCATCAAACATTGGACTATCCTTTTTGTATGATGACATCCTGGATCTCCTCAAGCGGTTAAGCTCCTTTTAGAGGAACCTAGCTTTGATACCAATTGTTAGATTCTGGATAGACAACTGAGAGGGGGGGCTGAATCAGTTGTCCAAAACTTGCTTCTAATTTAAACACTTAAGTCCTCTTCATTATGTAACAGCTTATCAATTAATCATTCATGAAAGCATAAAGCATAAACACCAGAGCAGATACACATCAATACATGAGACACCAAGATTTTTGACGTGGAAAACCCAGTCAAGGGAAAAACCACGAGGTGATTAACCCAAGGATTATTCTCTGTTAGAAGAATAAGAAAAATAGATGACACATGCCAATTAGGGCTCACTACCCGAGCACACTGCTCACAAGAGGCACACTGCCTACAAGAGACACACTATCTACAAAGTAACAAGTATTACAAATTTGAACTGTAGATTGACATCTTTACCATGTCTGGATCAGTTCTATTTAAGCCCAAAAACTCTTGCTCTGCCTTTCATGCTTCTCTTCGATATACCACACTTATCCGCTCCAAGACACACTTCGAAATGAATTCACAAACCTTTATTTATACAAGGCATCAACTTAGGAACAATCATCTAAGTCGGCAATCATCCACAAGAACATTTGCAAGATGAATAAGTCATCCGGTCGGCCAGCCTGAACAAGAACATCTTCATCCGGAAGTATATCTCCAATTTTGGGCTCTAACACTAATGTGGACTGACAACACAATCCCAACATGATCCAAGAACTTTCACAGGCTTGTCTGAATGACCAGGTACATCCGCACTTCCTCTACTTACTAGAATCTCTTCTCTCCTGCCTCTGGTGCCTCAAGAACATAGTTTGTAATGACTGTCACAAAGGAGTAGTTCCTTCCGGATCTTCAAACTATGTACAAATCAAGATGACACATCACAAGGACACCCCAAACACTCCTTCCAATCCGCAGAATAGGACAATGCACTTCTGGATCTCATCGGACCTTTTTGTAACACTCTGTCACTCCGCAACATCTCCCGGAACCAATTCTACATGATCGATCACAACTTCTTCAGATCTTCATGCGGACCTCTGAAATCTTAACTGGAACATCTCAAGATTCATATCTACAAACCCTTTAAACCGCATCCTCTAATCCTCAACCTATTGAGTACTTTTTCCTTCTTCTCATCACTGTTCTTCACTGTTCCTGATTGAGACTAATTTCCTCAATAACCTCAGCACACAGCTCATCCAATCCTTCTTATCAATGCAATATGAGTATGTTGACATCAATGACAACATTGGTTAACCTCATACTTGCAACAAATTCATCCAAACATTTAACTTTTTAAGCATACATTCCTCACTAAAAATGATATTTATGAATATTAAATCTTTGCAAATATAACCTTTGTCCCAAAAATGAAAAAAACAATCACCATCAAAGAGACCTTTTCCAATTACTTATGAACAACCTTCTCCCTTTGATCAAACAATCACCATTAAGCCTTAAAATAAACTTGATTAGCAAAATTAAGAAACCATGACTGAGGAAAAAACATAAACAACAAAAAACCAAAAATAAACTAACCTAAAACAACAAACTAATTTATAATGGTCGCTCCTAGTTTTGGGGACAACATGCACCTTTGTTAAATCCTTGGGTTTCAAATTTTAACCCTCTCATCGAATCCTCAATCAACCACTAGTTTGGATTCATCTACCAAATCTTCCTCTTCATTTCGAGTGTGACTCTTGCTATAAAGGCATTGGTGACAAGATGGGACACTTTATCTTATAGGATCAAGCCACCACTATTTTCTCTCACACAACCTATGCTCAAATATTAGTGGAATTGGATTTGTCTATGCCTCTCCCAATAAAGGTTGTTTTGCAAGTTACAAATCGCTCTTGGAGTCAACCATTAGATTATGAAGGCATCCCTTTCTGATGTTGATGGTGCTTTGATACAAAACATTTGGCATTGGATTGCCCATGATTGAAGGTCTCACGTTCTTCATCTTGGTGAAAGAATGCTCTTCATGAACAGCTTATGGTGGATGTGGTTGGGGATGTTTCTATTTTAAAGGCTTATGAGCCTCTTGCTGATGTTGGGAAGGAGGCCCCTTCCTTGATCATGACACCTATTGCTCCTACTCTTTCGGCTCCCAACACCATTTATATGGTTGCTAGTGGCTGATCTTTCTCCTGTCTGCAAGGCAATTTCTCAATGGTTAGTTTCCCTAGCCAAGCATTCCTCTCCCTAAGAGCTACCCCTTTTTAGGCTTCGAAGAGAGACTCCCCTCCTCTATCTCTGATTTCAGTGGATGGGGTTAATGATGATTCTTGGACCATTGTCCAAAGAAGGAAGAAACTTCTTTTGAAGTATGTTTCTCAGACTCGTGCCCAGGCCAAGGGCATACGACTTGCTAGGTTAGGTTATGATATTGCTTAGTCTTTTGTTGTTGTTATTGCTTGTAGTGTTACTGTAGATGTGCCTTTTTGTCTTATATCTTTTTGTCTTTGTAAAAAGGTTGGGGCCCTTTCAAAAACCCCTCTTACCTTATAAAAAAAACTAACAAAGAAAACCAACATTATGTATAAATAACTACCTAAACAACTCAACTTGAAGGCTCAAGACAATAAGTATTAAAGCTACCCTTGGTTTTCTTTCTCAATGTATTTAGGAGTAAAAGTTTTCTAGATAAAGTCCTAAGTCTAGCAAACTCGTCTTTATACTTTGAAATTTAAGACTTAAGCAATATGGGCTCATATTCAAGATGATGGTCACACAAGATCAGTAGTTGAGGTAGCTCATTATCATCATGATTAATCCACTAAAATGTTTTCTTATCCAAATGACAATAATCAAAATGAAAATTAACAAAATATCGAGGTGGGGATAAAGGAACAATCTGATTTGAGATGCCATCTACTGAAAGTACACTCTTATCACCTAGTTATATATCATCATTAGCCAATTAAGATTTGGGAGGCTTTATCTTGTGATGGACTAATCAATGTGACTTGGGTACATGCAAATCACACAAGAAATCATCATTAACTCATACCACCATTTTTCATCAATCAAAACCTCTTTCTTATCAAAATCACATTCACAATGATAAAAAAATTGCACTATTGAAGCTAAAAGAATCATCATCAGGTTAAACAATCTCAAAGTATTGATTGCAAACATCCATAAGTCCAATCTTCTCAATCAATAAATCAACTTGTTTAGCACTAAGATCCATTTCATCATTTCTAAAAATTTCACAAGTTTCAACAAACCCATGAGTATGATATGAAGATATAGAACATGATACACAAGAATCTACCTCAAAATGATTAGCTAAACTTAGACATGCTAGTTCTCCATTTTTAGATTTATTCTTCTTGTAGCATGAGAATGAGATCATATTTGATCTCCAAGTGTATGTGGGAAAGAGAAAAATCTTGATAAGATCTTAACTCTAACAAAAATAGATGAGAGAGACACCTCAACCTACACCCAAAGTTCTACAATTAACTAACTTTCTCATTGGGATTGGGCCTACATTAAATTTTGGATAGCTACTCATACTTCAGATTCAATCTCTAGTCTAAACCCTATAATTGGTATGCTCACTTGTCAAAATTCTTATTAACTTTAGGAATAGCCTATGTACATAGGCACATGACTCTAAGAAATCTACTTTGATCCTCATTAATTCCCAAGCAACCTCTTCCTAAATCAGTATGTCAAGACATGCCAAGCAAGACACTTTGTTTTCTTGTTTATACCACACCATCACAACAAAACACAAGTCAAATTTCCACTCATATAAAAATATTTAAAAGACATCACATTCAATTGACACTATTCACCATAGACAAACCATCTGGTAACACAATCACCATCGGTTATTCTTAAATATTATCCATTTCAACAGTCAAAGGTTAATTTTGGCCAATAAAAATGGGACAAGTATTTACCGCTTTTTGTTGTGAATGAGGTGTAAAATTACTATTGATTGTTTAACCATTGAAATGGTTGATATTTAAGTAGAGCAATCACGACCTAACCCAGCAGCCATCAACCTTCAAGAAAATTGCTTCTTTAAACAGATCTAGGAAATACATGTCATCCATGGCCTCCAAACTTGTCCACATGTCGAAATCCAACCTTCATGGTCATTATGATCTCTGAACTTACAATCACATTAGGTTCTTGCTCTACCCACAAGCCACTTGTCTCTACACACTCAATTCTCTATAATCTTGATCCCTAGGGCTTTTGAAATTCCATGGGCAACATGCCTTGAAAGCATTACACGACGATCATGGACAAACTCCTACCAAATAGATATCACAGGCCCACCAGATTACATGGCATCCATATACACAGCCCTCAAGACACACGACCTCACATGGACCCCATGTCAAAATCGTAAAGCCTGTCTAAAGGACAAATATAATCTTCTCTAGCAACCGCGTGTCCATCATATACATCTACCGAGCTGAATGCAAGTAGCCATGAAAAAACAACATGAATAAAATAGGTAGGTGGGCATCAAATTCATTTTCAGGTGGGTGTCAAACCATCACTCAACTGCATTACACATGGGAGCATGGATCCACACTTCAATCAAATTTCAAGTGCACAAGGCAACATATGCGAAAGCCTTCATGAATTTTGATTCATAGCAAGCTCAGGTCTAGCTAATAAAGTATACTTTCAAGTTAATCTGGATTTCAATCCATCACTCAGCTATATCGGACAAGCATTTTGGGGTCCACGACATGAAATGGAGTTTACAATGGATGCGAAAAAGCAGCTATATTGTGATTGACCAGGACTTCAAAGTTTGCAAGGCACGAAACGAGATACCTTGTTGACAACATATGGAAGATTCTAAGGTGAGAAATTAACATGGGGGGTGTACGTGAAGTAGCCACTAAGGTGGATTTGATAGGCATTCTCTATCCAAAAGGGGCCAAATATAAAAACGTGTAAGTATGGGATGCTAGAAATTGAGTCAAATACATTCTATTTAAATATCATTCATTTCAATAGTAAAATAGGTAGTAGCAATTTTATACTTCATCCATAACAAAAAGTGGTAAATATTTGTCTTATTTTTATTGGTCAAAATTAACTTTTTCTCTAGATGAAGTGATTGATGTTTAAGAATAACGAGTCAAACATGGCATACTAGATGTTTGAAGCTTGGATTCAATACATAAGACTCATGATTTAACTAGTGGATTTGAAGTCACCACTAAGACACATTTGATAGGGGTTGTGGGGTCTAAATGTGCGCCTCATGTAAGACTTATTAATTTCTAGATGTGAGAGACCATATAAATTACAACTCATTAGAGGATTGATCATGGGTCCTCCAAAGTTAATACATGGATTGGGACCAGTTGTGACACATGGAGATGTCGAAGATAAGCCTCAAAAACATGGTGCAAATGTGAGATTTTAAAATTTAGACTTAAGTCATGAAACTCGAGTTCCATAGGGTGACACATAGACAAAGTCCACAAAGGACACGTAGACAAGGCATCTGGCACTGTGGATTATAAAAAGGTTTGAATGCAGATTTAAAACAATCACTTAACTAGATTAGAGAAAGAATCTTAAGTCCATAAGAGATAAAACCTTGAGAGAATGGATGCTAGGCCTCCTACACATTTTAGCATATATTTGACTTGGGTCTGGGGGAGACATGCACCAAAATCTAAAATTTTAGACATGACAAAAACATGATACTAGATTTTATTGAGGTGTAGGTCTAAATGAGTATGGAGCTTGACTTAACATGATACAAGACATAGTATAATGCATGACTTTGAGACTCAACTAATATATGAGATAAGTTTAAAATGTGACAAACACGAGACTTAGATTTAGGGTAGAACATTGAGATTCAATATAGAAGCATGATATAGGATATGGAGCTAAACTTATTAATGGGGCCAATTGAAAAAGAAGTCTCAAGTTGATAATCAACAAGGGGCAAACAAAGATTAGGGATGAGCATGAAGCTATGAAAAAGGTATTTTTGGGTGCAAACAAACATTGGTTGTAGTTGAGGATGTGCACCCCTACAAGTGTAGTGAGAAGCCCGATACATCTTTGGAAAGTATAGACAAAAAGAAGCAAACAAACAAAACAAGGGACATAATTAAAACAAAAATATGTACATACAATAGACCAAGGTGGGGAGAAATAAAAATATAGGGCACAATAAAAATACAAGGCATGTGTACACAAATTGAAAAGATGTATATACAACTTTAATTGACATGTGAGTACAAATGTACAACTACATGTAATATGAGACAAGTATTGCAAGTCAAGCCTTGAAAAGAAAATTTATGGCTTGTCGCCATAGAAAAATTGAATACTATTATTTGCCTTGATCATAAATACTATTTTTAGTTTAGTCAAGTTGCACTTCTTAATCTAGGCGGTGTCTTTTCTACCCAATTGAAGCATAAAACTTTTCTCATACACAAATATGTACATGAGCTCATCAATACTAAAGAAAAAATGACCATGTTATAAGTTATTTTGTTCATGCGGATCATAAAAAGCACTATCATCATGCTCATGATCATCATTTTGATTTAAATATTTCAATCACTGGCACAAGAGTTAGCAAGATGGAATGTGCAATCCAAGCTTCTAATATCATGTTGAATGCTAACAACCTGAGGTATATCAATACTAAAACTAAGTTCTTATGACACATGATCCAAACCTACACACCTAACAAAATACTAATCTACAAACGTTTTCATATCATGTAGACCATATTCATGAATTGCATCATCTTGAGTAGATATATGTCATCTAGACAAGACAACTCTTCTTCGCCCTCATCAGCATTCAAATCCCATTGAATGCATGCAACTTTAGACTCATTAAACTTGTTGGGATGATCAATAGATATAGATTAGTGTCATCAAAACAAATAGATTCAGTCCCAAGGTTAGAAATCATTGACTCACAATTACTTGAGTCACCGCCATTGCAATCCAAACTATATAAGTACTAAAACAAGAAGATAATTTATGGACTTAAAATGAAGACCATAATACTTCAATGTGCCTCTTTGTTTCATAACCAATACTATAATGACTTTGTACACAAATATTACTATTACAATCATACTTGTTAATGGTTTCAATAGCAAATTCATCAATAAGTAATGTTGAAACAACATCATTAGTCCCCTCACTCGAATTTTCTTTTGTAGTAAATTTTGTATATAGTGGCTAACAACTCAAAAACCAAGAAAAAGGATCATCATAAGCAATAGCTTAATCCTCTAATTCATCTACCACTATGACCAACATATTAGAATGAACACCTAAGTCCCTAGATTTATCAATAACCACATCCTTGGGTGGGGAATCTAGAAATTAATGAGCTCGTCCACATGCTCTTCCCAATAGTAGGCTTATTGGAGGTTTGTAGGATTCATCACTTTCAAGAGGAAACTAAAATCATGATTAAATGTCTCACAAAACAATATTACACATACTAACACTTTTGTCCTTACATGCTCATGGATGCTATATACAACATGATCAAATTTATCACAAAATGCATAAATGGATTCAACATCATTTCTTGAAAAGTAAAAAGGGGCTTCATGGGATTTCAATCAGATTGTATGGGTTCCTTGCTAAGAAACGTCTTGCTCAAGCATGCCAATAACTTGCCTAACTACATCCAACAAGAATGACACAAGATTTTTGTGTTTACCAAGATTGACAAGGATATCACAACTTGGGTACATGTGGCATTCAAGATATTTATAATAGTAAGAGGGTGCAAGGGAACTTCAATAGCAATTGGTAGTATAGAGGCATACCCCATTGATATGCTCATAGTCTACAAAATATTTAGGATGACATAGCATGAGAGTATAGTAGGGGTAATATGAGGAAATGAACTTAAGAAATCTTCCCTAGTCATATTACCAAAATGAACCCACAAATACATGATCAATTTCACATGAAGAGAGAGAAAGGGAATATAAAACTTTTCAAACCTTCAAATTTGTTTTCTCCTTAAAATGTGCATATAGACCCCACAACTAAAGCTATATAATAATAAATAGATAATCAAGAACAAAAATAGAGGTTCCACCTCAAGCTTGAGGAAAAATCTTGAAGCATAGAAGCTTGCTAGGTTCAATGTACAACTTCCTTTAGTATCTCCCTAATAATCTTTATCTACATGTCATACTCATGAAGCAAGTCTAGTCTAATGGTGACTCAATTGTCTAATCCATCCCAATTGATTGATGTCCTATACTTTCTACCATAAATTGCTTCAAAAGGCACCATTTGAATGAAGGCTTGGTAGGAGTTGTAGGCAAACTCCACCAATGGTAGATATCCTTTCTACTTCATAGGTTGATCCATCATGTACATTTAGAGCATGTCCTTCATGATTTGGTTGACTCTTTCAATTTATTCATCTATTTCTAGGTGGTAAGCAATATTGAAATTAAGTTTAATACCTAGAGGTTAATAATGTATCCCTCTCAGAGATGATTACTTCAAGTATCTCATGCAACTTAACTATCTCCTTTATGAATCATATTCTTATAATCTAAGCATCTTCATTAATATTACTAGGTATGTAGTGTGCCACCTTGGTTAACTTTTCCCCTACCACCAAAATAGTGTCATGGCCATGGCATGTTTTGGGAAAACCTATCATGAAATCCATTGAGATCACTAACCATTTGTATCATGGTATGCCATGTGGGTATAGTGTCCCTATTGGATGGCAGTGCTCTACCTTGACCAACTGACACTCTAGGCACTTTGTAACAAAATCCACTTCCCTCTTCATTCCTAGCCAAAAATAGAGAGATTTTAGATCTACATACATATTGGTTACCCAAGGATGCACTTGATATGGTACATTATGTATTTCCCCAATTATTCTTGTTTGCAATCCACCTTATTTGAGTTTGAATATTTACCGTTGGTATCAAAGGAACCATCATCTCCTAGGTGATAGTCTAGGTTACTCATCACTTGTAATTCTACCTTCTTTTGCTAACAAAAGGGATTTGTTTCCTACCTATGTCTGATAGTTTCCTATAGGTTAAACCTTACTTGTGTGATTGCCATGATACTAGCACTACAACTTAAAGCATCTACAACCCAATTCTCCTTTCCTTTTACATAAGAAATATCAAACTAATAGCTACTTAAGAACTCTAACTGCCTTCTTTGTCATGCATTTTGGTCAATTTGCGTAAATATATGCTAGAGTCCCTTATGATATATATTGAACTTTAATGTTCTTCCCACAAGATAGTAGCTTCAGATCTTTAATGCATGCACAATTTTTTGGATCTCTAAATCATGGGTGGGATAATTGAATTCATGATCCTTAAACTTATGTGATTCAAATGTGATCATATGACCATTTTGTATCAAACTCCTTATCATCCATCCAATAAGGCATTTGTTGATACTAAAAAATCCTTCTAAGGGTCAAGTACTTACAAAATTGGTGCAATGATAAGGGCTTCCTTCAATTGTTGGAAGGCAACATCACAATTTTATATCCACTCAAACCTTTTTACTATTCATTGGAGAGAGGTTATGGGGTTAGCTACTTTGGAAAAAATCTTCACAAACCTTTGGTAATACTTGACCAATCCCATAAAACTTCTTACTTTTGATACATTCTTAAGGGTGGGCTAGTCAATAATTACTTGGATTGTAGTTGAGTTCACTAAAATTCCCTTTTCTAATATGATGTGTATGAAATACTTTATCTTGGGTTGGAAGAAGGAACACTTGGTCAACTTCCCATAAAGCTAATGCTCACTCAATCTTTGTAGTGTATTTCTTAGATGTTATTCATATTCTTATGGGTTCTTGGAATAGACTACAATATCATCCAAGAATACCAATACAAATTTATCCAAAAAGTCATGGAAAACATGATTCATGAAGCCCATAAATATAGATGGTTCATTTTGTAAACCAAATGGTACCACTAAAAACTCATAATGGATATACTTGGTTTAAAATGTTATCTTTGGAATATCCTCCTCCTTAGTCCAAGTAGCTGGTGATAACTAGACCTTAGATCTATTTTGGAAAACATTGTGGCTCCCTTCATTTGATCAAATAGATCATCAATTCTGAAAATATGATATTTGTTTCTAATGGTCACTTTATTTAGCATTCGATAGTCAATACACAATCTTAGAGTCTCGTCCTTTTTCTTGATGAATAACACTAAAGCTCCCCATGGTGACACACTAGGTTGAATCAGACCATCATATCCTATAACTACATTGTAATCTCTTGTAATTTATCTATATTCATGTAATATAGAACCTTTGAAATAGATCTAGCCCCTAGAACCAAAGAAATTAAGAAATTAAACTACCACTTAGAGGGTAATCCTGGCAATTCTTTAGGAAAGACATCTTAGAATTCCTATCTAGGATTGAATGATATTCTATATTAGGATCTATATCTTCATTTCATTTCTCAATATTAACTAAGAACAGCTTGCTTCCTTTCCTCACAACTATCTTGATTTGCATGATGATGGCCATTCTAACTACTATTGGCCTTTGGATTCCCTAGAGAACCTCTATTCTCCATTGGTGTAATGCCCATCACTTTTTGGCTTGTGATAGATGTTGTTTTCATATTACTCTCTGTCAATTCTGGAACAGTTGATAGTCTTATATTGTATATTTACAGTTTCAAGACATTTGGACTAGTATGTTATGGTTTATGTTCTCCTTGATCTGATGGACTATGTTCGATGGATATATTTAGACATGTGTTATGAGTTATGATGACATTATGATTACTTCAGTTATGATGGGTTGGACATGTTTAGTAATGGATTATTATTGACATGTTTTATTAGATTTGTAGATATCTATTTTCAAATGCTATGGTTATAATCTTATTCAAGAGCAGGGACAGTGTAGCATTACTCGTTTCGAGTACCCTACTGCGCTGCGATTCTCTAACTCTCCATGTGTTGACATATATGTACTTGATTGTATTTAATCAGTTATTTGGATGTAGGCTGTAGGTACCGAACCTTGACTCCACCTGATATAGCAGGTTCGAGCGGGTTCTTTCACCAATGAATATTAGTGATGGGAGATAACACGGGGTCTAATCCACTAGGTCGGTCCTTGTTTCCTGTTGTGGTCTCAAGTCGTGTTGGGACACTTGGTCTTGGCTGTGTTATGTTGGTTACCTTGTGTCGTGGTGTATAGTCGAATTGTGCTTTATAATGCTAATTATGTTTTGTGTGGTTGGAAGATACTTTTAGGAATTATTATTTATCAATAATGCTTCTTTTATGTTGGTTAGATAAAATTTGGTTAAGCTTAAAACTTTGTTTGACATCTGGGTTAAAATTTTTAATTGTCTGGAGTTAAATTATTTACTATTCCAAATATTTATGTCATTAATGGAGTTACAGGTAATTAGTGGTCATTGAGTACAGAATATCTTGGATATGCAAAATTAATGCCTGGTGATGTCAATTTCAAATTTGGAAGATTTGGAATCTCCTGTTATAGGAAATTTTTGAAATTTTTGAAGGAGTGGGTTGTTGGGTAACGGACGCATGTCTGCATTTATTTTCTTTGAGTTGAATCATTTGGGGAAGGAGATTTTGTTGGGAGGAGGTGGAAAAGAGAACAGAGAAATTGGGAGAAGGACAAAAAAATTAGTTGCTAGAGTTGGAGAAGTTTGAAAAGGGACTGGAATCTAGGTATGTGAATTGTCTCTTTCTATAAATTTGCAATCTCTGTATCTCAGAATTTTTTTTATAAAAAATCCTTTTTTTGCGCAACTTGTTCAATGTGTGTGTTTGCATGTCCTGTAGATTCCTCCAAGTTGTACTTTTCTATTTAGCCATGATCTTTACTCCTTTGATATCTTCAGCTCAATCTTATGTAACCTATTTGTGATTCCCAACCTGTGAAAGAGAAGGCTCGATTTTAAAGCTGTTGTAAACCTCTTGTCCCTACCATTCTGCACATCTATCTGTCTCTCTCGCTCTACTAGCAAATTGTTATTACCCTAGTCTATGGCAGTGAATACGATATTTTCATATGAGGTTATTGTAGATGCTCCACCATTGGTTGTATGAAGGGCCTTATGCACACTTTCCTTGTCACCTTGCATGCCTTTTAACCCCTGCTATAGATCCTGTGCTTCCAGCATTGCCTTGTCTGAATCAGTTTTTCACCAATAATACCTTCACTGAAAAGTTACCTTGCAAGCAAGGCTTGGAAAATTAGACTGTACGAAGTTTACCCTGCAAATTCCTCCATTTCTGCAATAACAATTCTTTTGGCCGAAGGATAATTGTTAAATCATCTTTGGTATTTGAGCATAACAAAGCTAGAAGCATTAGAGATAAGATAAATAGGTAGTCCTACATTAATTCATAGGCCTTCTCATTGTTTGGACTTAGAAAGGTAAATATTCTTCAGGAAATTTCTATTCCTTTCTCTGACAGTTGGCAGAACTCTAATTGTCTCACTGTTGCCTTCTCTACTGGGTTCGGTTGGCCCTTATTTATGTTTAGAAACTATCCTTTGAAGTTGTAGACTTGGTTTACCCTTTGTCAGTGGTGGCCCATCTCCTTACTATTCGTTTAAACTCAGATTCGACATTGAGTTGTCAACTTTCATGGCATTCTGTATGTTGTCAATTTCCTCTTCCTCTTTTAGCATCGTATGGAGGTCTTGGGAGGTTTAGTGGAGAGTAGTGTGCTCCATTATCTATCATGTGTCTGCTAGTTAAGTAGCGAGCACCCTGCCGTGGTAGTGGAAAAGTTGTATCGTGGTTGGCTGTGTTGTTTCTCCTTTCAACAGTCGTGGTAGGTCTATGTGGGTCGACAGCCATTAATGGTCTCTTCTGCTCTCTTGTATGTCGGTAGCTATGTTAGGGCATCAGCAGTCATTGTTTAGCTAATGTGTGAGTCATGGTGCAGGTCTTCCAAGTCCGTAGTCGTTGTGTCTTGCCAGTCGACTCAGAATTGGCCAATGGGCTTCTTGCTATTTAGGGATGTATCTCCTAGTCGCTTAAATATGTTTCTTTTTGAAATTCTTGTGAGGAATGTTATCTTTAGGTTTTCCTTGGCAGCGGAAGTAGTTTTAGGTCAGGATGTGAAGTGTATTATGGTTTGTTTTCCTTGGTGGGAGTTCATTTTGTCATAGGTTATAGTTGTGTTTCTTATGTGTAGAAGATTAGTACCTTTGGATTCATGTCGATGGGATTAAAACTTGCATAGGTTTGGTGGTCTCATAATGATGTAGTAAATGTTAAACGATAATAATAATTGTTGATTATAAACTTATGCAGTTATGTTATGTTAGAAGTTGGATAAAGGTTAGATGATAAATTATGATCATAGAAATCATTTGCATTATGATATGTAAGAATTTGTTTTTGTGGATAGTATGTTAGGTTGATAAGAGTCTAGGCTTTTAAATAGATGTTGTTTAAGTAATTGATTTGTATTAGAAATTTTAAATTAAGGGAATGAAGTCCTTTAGAGTTGAATAATTAGGTTTTGTAAAATGAAGGAGGGTAGGAAAATAATTAGTAACTTATAGTGCCTCTTCGGATTTGCAATGTTATGACGTAATTTGGTGATTGTTTTTGTTGGGTTGTAATTATATGTAATTTATTTTCTGTAATGAGGAAGGCACTATTTTAAGCAATTATTTTGTGTTCATAATTGTGTAGAAGAAATTATATTAATTGGTTGTTGTTGAAAAAATTAAATTATATCTTGTAGAGATAGACAAGAAATTTTATGTTAGCAAGTATATATAATTTTGTTATTGAGGTCGATTTTATTAGATGGGAAATTTAACAATTAGTTAGAGAATCACGTTTATCATTATTTTATGGATGTGTTAAAGAGAGGAGGTTTATTAGGGACTTGTTAGGAAACTCATTTCTTCTTGAAGTTGTAGAGAAATTTGTGATTTCCGGAGACTTGTATCTTCTTTGAATGAAGTTAATCTCTTGGTAAATTCTTCTAATGGTTAGAGTACATTGTATCTCTCGTCTTGACTAATTCCCCCTTGTCATGTCAATATGTTCTGTGGGTCATAATGTCTATTTGGGGTTGAGTGCATCTATGGGTTGGGCAAGTTTGAAGTCTGAATCTTGAGGGATATTATGTGAATTGGTGTCAAAATGTGGAAACATCATCCCTGTCAATTAATGGTTGACTTTTTCTTTGGTATTGTACCCATCTCCAGAGGTGTGTTGTGTTGGGTTGATTCAAGTATTGGTATGTCAATGCAATGGGATTTATATTGCTAGGGCAAGTGAACGGCAAGAGTATTGGTTAGATGCCGTGTTGTACTTTATCTTTACTCTTGGTGGTTTTTTATTGTTTGGAGTTTGCTAAGGGAGTGGCTTCTATGGTGGGGGCGGTGCCTAGTGAGAGGCCGCCTGGGTAACCCCATGGAAGTTATGAGCTGGTGGAAAACTTATAACTATTAGGAGGGATGGGGTAGTAAACATTTAACAAGTTAAGCAAGATACCTCACCCATGCCTTAAGTGCTCTCGTAGGCTAAGGATGGGATGAGAAGGCCTAGTTGGCAAGGCCGACCTCCTCATCTCCATGAGAGGACCCGTCAGTTCTGCATGTGTCACCCTATGGGGCTGATGCCTAGAGAGGGGCTGCCAAGGTAACCATAGATGGGGGCCAGATTCTGGTGATAGATAGCCTGGGTAACCAATGCCAGGACCATGCGATGACGCTCTCCTTATGCAACTCAGTTTCGTTCTCTTGATTTTGTTGGTACCTCTGGAGTATAGTCTTGGCTTCTTGATTGGTCTTGGTTGGATGTATGTGTTGTCTAGTGGAGTACTGTCGTACCTATGCAGTCTTGTTATTTTGTATGCCTGTGAGGAGTCTGTATCTTACTATTGTCTCATTGTTGTAACTTTGACCTAGTGGATCCTCGTTGTGTATCTCTTAGCTCAAAGGGGTGGACCTCAGTGTTCCACATGGTTGGGAGGCAGAGCTATCCATTGGTATTCTTGGAGATTCGGATCGAGCCTTGTGCGGAGCTGTACTAGTTCCAGTTTGCTTTCTTTCTCCAGTAGTGTTGTAAACCTTCATATGACTCTTTGTAAACTGACATGATCAGTCTTGAAATTTTGTAATCTAGTAATCTTGTAATCTTGTAATTTGGAACTGAGACCTTGTAATCAAACTATCTTGTTGTTGTAAAAGTTATTTGTTTATTTAATTCAGCAGTTTAATGTTTATCACTCATATGGTTTTACTTTATATTCTAATGCAATTATGTTGCCCTAGGGTTGTTAGAAGTGCAATTCTCGTTATGTTGTGCATTGATAACTTTGGTTCTTTTAATGCTTGTTAATGTTCTAAAAAAATATATATTGTTTGTTTATCTGCGCTTTTTGCCTAGCACTCTAGGGTTGCATGGTGGGGCATTACAATTGGTCATCTAGGCATTCAATCCTTTTATTATAGAAATAAATTTTAAATTTGATGTTTCCTAAACCAATCCATCTCTAGGATCATGTAATAAGACCCTAACTTGGTGACCAATAGGTTTACTCAATTTTTCATAATACTTAGGTCAACTTCTACTTCTTTTAAAATGAAATTTATCCTTTGAGTCTTACCATACCCAAACTCTACCTCCATCTCTTCTCAAGTTAGTCTTTTAGACTTAACATTGCATCTACTTAGCACCTTAGGGGAAGCAAAGGTTGCTCCTAATCTACCAAAATTAAGATATATTGTCTATCAAAATTAGCTCAAAGTTTTGTGAGTGAATCTTAATTGTCTGCTTCATGTTTTTCCACAACTACATATATTCTTATTGGTGGCTTGGTGGTCTTGTCTAGATGCTTTGGAAAATCATTTCTATAACTATCATCCCCACATGTCCAACATCCTATCACTAGTCTTGGCCTTTTTACTTCATTGTCCTTAGAATGATTTGTCTATGCCACCTATTTTGATTGCCTTTGCCACTTTTCTTCATTGATCCTTGGTCCTATTGATCTATGGTTCCTTTTGAAGTTTTGACTCTTTTTAAATTTCTTGAGTGTCTTTTCTATGTGCATGTATTTCTTGAAATCCTTCTTCTTATTGATCAAGTTGGTAGAACTAAATGGTTTTTGTCTCTTTCCTACTTGTTCTTCCACTTTTCCTTAGTGACACTGGCTTCCTCAATTTCTTGGGCTAGGTAAGTTTGGTTTCATATATGATCCTCTTTTTAAATCCCATAATAAACTTGTTTGAATAGGCCTTCTTCTACTTCATATAGTGTACATAGTGGATTAAACTCATGAACTTGGATTTGTACTCACTCATTATCATTTCTCCTTGTTACAGCGAGTGAAATTTAATCATCTTTTGGTCACAATAATGAGTCATCAAATACTCCTTATAGAACTACTTTTCTAACTTATCCTAGGTCATATCCTTCAAATTATACCTCATTATTTCTAATAAATGATCTCATCATAGGGTCTCTTCTCCTTAGGCCTTAATTTTGGATTTCATGTCCATTAACCTAAGATATTTGTTCATCCATATCAACCAAGCCTCCACTATGTCTCTGCCACATAACCCATCATACTTTGGAGATTACATTTTTTTTAATTCTCAGATCAATGGATCTTTTCTCTCCTTCTATTATTTCTCCCTTAGTGAAGGATTGTGAAAAGGTATTTTAGAACTATTTCATAATCTAACTCAAAGAGCTCACCAATGTCTATAATGTGCACCTTTGCTTTCAAACTAGTATTATGGTCAATCCCTTGGTCCTTTTGCCTCAATAACTTCTCAATTTGTTTCCATTGTTATACTATCCTTGCTTAGAGACCATTCATTTCTACTTTTAGCTCCTTGGGTATTGTGGGTGGGGGGTGTTGCATTTGTGCTAGAATAAAGGATTTTAGCCAAACTAGGACTCACTCTTCCTCTCCTAGAGATTCTCTTCACTATTCTTAATATCTACCTCTATAAGGGAGAAACTATATTAGCAATTTATTTAAATAAAATGCCCTACTATCAAACTGCTTAAAATTAAGCATTTAATGAATCTAGAATTATAATTGGCAATCTAGTTTTGACCTATCATCATCAATCATAAAGTGCTTAGTATTCATCTTATTAGATAAAAGGATTCCATTATCAAACAATAATTAAGTATAATACTATCATTTTTTATATTAGTATATATGAATTACATAGGCACAATGATAATTATTTAATACTATATCATCATAGTTACATAAATTTTTTGTACACATCAAAATGTTACATTTCTTTAGGATCTTCATTAGAGGTTCTCCCAATTATAGTGGTGTTTAAGTGAACACACTCATATTATACAATGATTTCTTTAAACAAGGTCAAAGCATTATGCCCACAACCATTTAAAGAAATGTCTTTAGTTGTTGATGCCTTAGGTTTGGTTATAGGTTGTGGATCCTTCTTCATTAGATTTGGAATCTTAGAGGGACCTACGATGTCCTTTTTGTGTTGGAACTTTATCCATTTGAGAATGATAGCTAGGGTCTCTAAGTATGATACAATCTCCAACTCCAACTTAAACTTGGGGTCTTTGTATGTTTTGTAGAGATACCAAGGATTTTAGGTCATGTGTGTTGCTTCCCTGAGGCCTTATTTTTCCCCTTCCTTCCATGACCCATGACTATAAAACAAAAAAGGATTTAATATATCTAAAATTTGTGAGCACCATATTCCACAGTTGGAATCTTGGCTTCTAATACTACTTGTAATAACTAGTATTAGTTAAAAAATTATTTTTATTTTTTATTTACAATGTATACAAATTATGAAAAACCAACATAATCTTCACAATGTTGTTTAACATTGTTACATTTGAATCATATATAATTATTAATGTCATTCTACAATGGGATCATTCCCTAATAACATTAAAACTAAGTGAATGGTACATATAACTTATGACAAGAGCATACATGTACACAAATTCCATCAATGTAGGTCATCTAGTATTACATTATGATATCATGGTCAATTTATAACAATAACAATACCAAATAGAGAATTCTTAACATGAATAATTTTAGAAGTTGTGAGAAATTCAACTACAACATCTAAGATTTAATGATATTACCATTGCATTTCATCAATGAAATGTATAAAATAGTGAATTACTATAAGATTAAACATTGACAAGGTAGACAAGTAGTACCTCATTCATGGATGACTACTAGAGTTTGCACAATCCCTCAGTAAGACTACCTAGATCCTAGTTTTAGATGCAAGGGTGCAATACAATCCCAACCACATGAATAAGAATCCCTATCCACCCCAATCAAGGGGACTCTATTAGTTTGTCAATGAGTAAGATCATGATGCAAATGACCTAGGATACATGGGGTAACTCCACTTAATTACATAAGCTTACTAGGTTACCACCATCCACAAATTAATTATATATATATATATATATATATATATAGTGATTAGTCCATACATACAAGTGCCCAACTAGCAATATAGAAAGGCAATGTTATACTACATACCTCTTCCCATTACCCAGTTCACTAACACTTACCCCTTAAGTACACCCTAGCTATAAAGAGAAATGACAATGCACCCCATACTACACCTTTACTCCTTCCTATTCCTAGTTCACTACCAACTACGATGACAAGAAAGCATCTCATAATGCTTGCAATCATCACCAAGTAGGGTGTAAGTGTAACAACACACAACACATGTTACTATTAATAATGTTTCCATGTAGCCCATTGATGTTTTCATTTAGTGGATCATGCATCTATCACATGCATGCTACTACCAAAATCTAGTCTAACCTGGTATGACGTAGCTCTTGGCATCTATCACTTGCATTCTACTAGTGAAAGTCAGCTAAGCCCTATCATAACATGGATAGCTCTTGACATCTATCATTTGTGTGATATTGGTGAAAGCTAGCTAGTCACTAGGATATAGCAGTTAGCTCCTGACATCCATCACCTACATGCTACTAGAGTGACAGTTGGCTAGAGTGCACCTGTATTAGACTTAATTTTGACATGTGGGGTCATCTAATATGAAAATAACAGAATTAGGAGGTTTTATGGTATTAAATTACCTAGGCATAGTGGTTGTCAAATTAAACACCTCTACAAGCTTAACATTAGAACATTTAGAACCCTATGTATAGAATTTTAGTTAATTCATACCAAGGACCATGCCCTTCACCTAGTTAATCATGTATTACTAAGAAAATGCATCCTAAACCATCACCCAAGATATAGTTATGAACTATAATTATGAGAAAAAAATTAGTTTATAGATTTCCTTTGATTCACAAGTCCATAATTTATAAGTTCAATCCTCATTCCAAACACAAGGTAATGAGATATGTATTTTGTCTTCTACCAATTTAGTTCTTGAATCATGGTGTATTAAGTAAATGATTGATATCATTCATTATTATTTTAAAGGAACTTCCAATGATCCTCATTCCATGGTAGAATGAAAACCATTTGGATGATATCTGACCATTTTATAATTAATAATTGCAATGACCAAGTAAGTTATGGGTCAGCCTTAAATAAGAGTCTCTAGGATTTATTAAACTTGGAAATTGAATAAGAGGTGGTTACATAACCAGTGCTAACAACAACTTCAACTTTACTCAAGCCCCATTTATTCTAGACCTTTCCATTATGTTGCATTTTGCATAGATATATATTTCTTTTGTATTGAAAATATGCAGATTTACAATAAAAAGTAGTCAATAGACTGCCAGAAAAAATAAAGTTACTAAGAATCATATACAAACAAAGGGATCCACCATGTAGCATAAATACAACAACTAGCCCTATGTTGCCCAACAATAGACTACAATAGAGAAGAAAAAAAATAGATCTAGGAAGCTCACTTATGCATGCACTGGAGAACGCAAGGATCCTCAACCAAGAGGTTGTTGCTTGAAGGAGTTACACAACAATCTCTTTGTAGCAAATAAGAGCCCTCCAAAGAAGAAACCATTAATTCCCTAAAGCATACACTACTACAACTGGTCACAACAATCTCCCTGATGAAAGGAAGCAAGGTATGCGGAAACGCTTCCTACAGTGATCTACTGTGGAAAGACTTATGCAAATTTTTACTTTTACAGTTACAAATTAAGATGCACATTAACAAAAAGATAATAAAAACTTCCAAATGCAAACACAAAACTCACAACACAATATATACATGGGGAAAACCCTTTCAGGTAAAAAAACCCACACTCCAAAGTTGCCCAATATATTATTCAGGAATCACGAAGATTACAATATACTTGCAGAGCAAGCCTTTACAAGAGTATATCCAACTAGAGATCCAAGAGGTAATTCAACATCTATAAGATTCTTACATACAACCTCCATCTCAAGTCCCTGATATATAGGAGATATAATATAGTACACCACCAATGGTAATTACAAAACCATGAGCCAAAACCACCAAAAAGTGGCGCCCAAATTATCTCCAATCAAAGATGCCTTGTGATGTGCCAAACCACACACCAACATGTGTAACTTTCCCCTTTATAGCTCTTTTATGTGTCCAACACATTTTTACATTTCCCAAAAATAGAAGGTCCAACTTCTAGAGGCCATAACTTTTGATCCAGGTGTTTGATTGACAAACCATTTGATGCGTCGGAAAGCTTGTGAAGAGATCTATCACCCTATATCCTACTACGCTGGTTATGAAAATTTTTAGGATGTTTAGAGAAGTTTCAATTCTGGCAATTGAGTTTAAAACTTTTTTCCAGCAACTTCAAAAAATAGAAACTTTAATATCTCACGATCCAGATATGATCTTGAGATGAAACTGACTCGAGATGTTCACTTAGTTGTTCTACACCTTATGGTAAAAATTTTAGGTCAATCTGAGATTAATCGAAGGACTTACTAAAAATAGTAAGTCTCACTATTTTTAGCTCTTTTGGAAACTTTGAAAGTTCCAAACCATTCTCCAAGATAAAGGGTATTCGAAAAGACCAAAACTGGGAAGAATAGTAATCTTTTGAAGTTGCATGGTTGAGACACTTTTCCTAACATCCTCCCACTTGTTGAACACCTTGCAAGATCAAAGGGAGTATCAACACCATGACTTAATTGCTAGGGGCTGAGAGGCCCATATACTCTGAACACCATCTGAACTTCTTTGTGCTCACAGGTTTTGTCAAGGAATCTGCAATATTCATCAAAGTATCAACTTTCTCCAAGTTTACCTTCCCATCCTCTACCATGTCATGAACAAAATGGTACTGGGCATCAATATGCTTAGTCCTCGTGTGGAAAATAGGATTCTTCACCAAACATATGGCACTCTAACTATCACAACAAATAGTAATCTTCCCTACATCAAACCCAACATCAGAACACAATCTCTTAAGCCAAATGGCTTCTTTACAAGCATGAGTTGCTGCCATGTACTCAGCTTTAGTAGTGGACAAAGTGACCACAGGTTACCGCTTACTCATACAACTAATAGAACCGCCAAACATAGTGAACACATAAGCACTGGTGGATCTCTTGCTGTCAATGTCACCTGCCCAACAAATCCTGGAATACAAAGTGAATTCTGAGGTTCTATAGGATAACCATGATAACATAAGGAATACTCAGAAGTACCCCACAAATATCTAAACACTCTCTTCACTGCATCCCAATGTACCCATCCAGGATTAGCCATAAATTTAGTAAGGACTCCCACTGCTTGGGTAATGTCTGGTCTTGTGCAGACCATCACATACATCAAACTACCAACCGCACTAGCCTAAGGAAATATGCTCATATCCTCTATCTCAGAAGGAGACTTTGGACAATCTTCAATAGATAACTTTGTCCCCATTGTAACAGGAATAGTCAAAGGTTTGCAATCCATCATATTGAATCTCTCCAACACAGTGTTAACATACTTACTCTGGCCTAACCAAAATTTTATGTTTGCTCTCTCTCTTTTGATTTCCATTCCCATAATGTACTGAGTTGCCCCTATATTTTTCATCTCAAACTGTGCTAACAACTGAGACTTCAAATCAAAATTTAAACTTTTACCATTCCCAATGAGTAACATATCATCGACATACAATGCAATAATGAGAATGTAATCATTATCAAACTTGTAGTAAACACAGTGATCTAATTTTGATCTCTGAAATCTAATACTCAACACAAAGGCATCAAAATTTTGGTACCACATCCTAGGAGACTATTTCAAACCATACAAAGACTTTTTCAACCTGCAAACTAGATTTTCTTTACCTTTCACCATAGTGCTCTGACTGTGACATATAGATTTCCTCCTCCAGGTCACCATGAAGGAATGTTGTCTTCACATCCATCTGTTCCACTTCTAGATCATATGCTACTGGAAGAGATAACAAGAACCAAATAGATTTTATCTTTGCAACAAGAGAGAAAATATCACCATAGTCAATTCCCTCCACCTGAGAATACCCCTTTGCAACCAATCTAGCCTTATATTTCTCAACACTGCCATCTACACCAAATTTCTTTTTGAACACCCATTTGCATCCAATAGGTTTTCATCCTTCAAGCAAAGGCACCAAGCCCTAAGTATTATTCTTTTCCAAAGAAGTCATCTCCTCTTCCATGGTCTCCTTCTAGGAACCTACATCTTTCATACCCATTGCCTCTTTCACAGTTCTAGGCTCATCAGAGTGTTAGAAATCAAAGAAAAAATACAACTGGAATCATGCAATGAATAACCAAACCTATCAGGTTACTGCCTTATCCACATGGACCTCCTCAAAGGTTGAGGTTGACGTTCTTCATCTTCTTCTGAACTTTTAGAGCTACTAGAGCTTTTCTCATTATCAGGTCCAATAGATGTTTTTGGTTCAACTTTCTCAGGGGTGAAAGGAAGCTAAACCACATCATCTTTCTTCTCTTCTTTCTCTGGCTGAGAGATAATAGAAGAGGGATTGATCTCTCTAAAGATCACACTTCTGCTATACAGAACTCTCTCAGCTACTAGATCCCAAAGCTTGTACCCTTTCATACCGATTCCATAACCAATGAAGATACACTTTATAGCCTTGTTCTCCAACTTAGACCTCTTCTCCTTAGGCACATGTGCATATGCCTCACAACCAAATACTCAAATGTGTCTTAATGAAGGCTTTTTACCAGACCATACCTCCATAGGTGTCTTATCAACGAGCGCTAATGTAGGAGACCTGTTAACCAGGTAACAAGCGGTAGCAACATCTTTAGCCAAAAATTTTTGTTCAAGACCAACTCCACTTAGCATACTCTTTGCCTTCTCCATCAACATTCTATTCATCCTCTCTACAACTCCATTCTACTGAGGGGTATATGGAGCTGTCGTGTGCCTCTCAATCCCTTGTTGTTTATAGAACTTGTCAAAATCTGCTGAACATAACTCACCACCGTTGTCAGTCCTCAAACACTTAATCTTTCTATGCTTTTGATTCTCTACAAGAGATTTAAACTCTTTGAATCTATTAAATACTTTAGATTTACTTCTAAGGAAATACACCCATGTCCTTCTACTATAATCGTCAATGAATGAAACAAAGTAAATAGATTTTGAAATCGAAGGAACATTAACAGGACCAAACACATCAAAATGAATCAAGTTCAACACCTCAGAAGATTTGTGAGAATTGGAATAAAACTGAACACAGTTTTATTTTCCATAAATGCAATGTTCATAGAAATGGAACTCAAGGTTACAATCATTCATACCCTCAACAAGATTTTTATTCTTTGGGGTCCTCAAACCCTTTTCACCAATGTGACCGAGCCTTTGTGGCCATAACATTGTCTTCTTAGCTGGAAGTTTCATCTCCATAGAATGAGCACCCTTAGGTACCTAGAAAGCATGACCATCAGAAGTAGATGCAACAGTCTTCTTCATTGTTGGTTTCAATGGTGAGGATGAAGACTCTGAAGTTCTCTTCTTTGAAACAGAGGCACTATTGCACTAAACTGCACATGCATCAATGTAATGTCCCCTACTTAATGTGCCCTAGAAAAGTTCAAATACCAAAACTAGGGTTAGGGTTTTTAAATTACCTTTTAGCTTATCTTCAATTTGCATCAGTCTTGTACTCAAGTTCTACACTCATAACATAGTAAACATAGATACAAAATACATTTGTAAATATATAAACATACCTCTTGGAGAATGTTAGATAATATTGCCCTACAGAAAACAATAGTTATATAGATTGATTAACTACTCAATTTCATGTAATCACATTCATTCACTCCACTCCATCATAGTGGTGATGATAATACAGCCCTTGGCACATAGTCTCTCCAAGCAAGCCCTTCGGGGGGGCATGGCAGATCACATGTTCAGTTCCTCCATACAGGCCCTACGGGGGTTTGGCAGGATCAAGTTGTCATACAAAGCCTCCATACAGGCCCTTACGGGGGGTATGGCAGGGTGTAGATCAGACTTGCCCCCAAACAAGCCTTAGGGGGGTATGACAGGACTATTTTCCTTTAGACTATCTATCATTTCCCTCCTGTGATGGGTAGTTAGATTAAAGATAACAAGAAATGTTTATATGAATTCAAAGCTTTTATTTCTGAGTCCAATTGCTAAAAACCTCTGATTGTTCCCCCTTTCCAAATGTCAATTCACAATGATATATAAATCCTCAAGTCTAGATGAATGAATGCATTCTTTCCAAAAGTGGTGACTTTCCACTAATTCACTGCTCTTAATAAAGGATTTGTTTATTCCTTATGGAGTGTTGCGTTAACTACTCTTTATTAATTCTGATCTCTCAACAATTTGTTGTTTATGGGATAATATTATTATATTATAAACAATTACATAAGGATCGCTATATATTTTTTGACGGGTTTATGACAGTCCACCCTTCTCGAATTTGCTTGTCCTCAAGCAACCTAGACTGGGATGTTTAAAGATTTCTTCCGCTTCCCATGTAGCATCTTCTTCTGGCAAACCTTTCCATTTAATCAAGAACTCAAAAATTGTTTTGTTTCTTAATCTTTTTTCTCATACATTTAGGATTGCTTCAGGTTCCAATATTAATTTTCCATCATCGTCAATCGGTGATAATTCTACACATGGAATGATTTGTTGCCCAAGAACCTTTTTAAGTCTGGATACATGGAAGATATTGTGAATTTTGCTACTCTCTGGCAGCTCTAATTCATATGCTACTTCACCTATTCTCCTTAAGACCTTATATGGCCTATAAAACCAAGGTTTTAGCTTTTCTTTTCCACTGGTTTTGATCGAAGATTGCTTGTATGGTTGGAGTCTTAGAAAAACTAGATCTCCAACTTCAAATGTCCTTTCTACACGATTTCGATCAGCATAAATCTTCTGTTGATTTTGAGCATGGTGAAGATTGTCTTTAAGAGTGCGTATGATATCATTGCTTTGCTGTATGAAATCTTGAGCTCCAGGTACCTTGCTATCTTGGATGATCAAGCTTCTGAAAGAAGTGGCATCATACCCGTAGAGGGCCTTGAATGGGCTCATTCTGATTGACATATGGTGTGTGGTATTGTAGCAGTACTCCCCTAAATGTAGCCATCTAAGCCATGCATTTTGCTGGCCTGTGACATAATTTCTTAAGTAACCCTCTAACCATTTATCGGCTATCTCGGTTTGTCCATCTGTCTGGGGATGGTAGCTCGTGCTGGGAGTGAGATCAGTCCCTGCTAATCAAAACAATTCTTGCCAAAATTACTAAGGAAGCGGCTATCTCGATCACTAATTATGTTCTTTAGTAAACCATGCAATCTAAAGACCTCTTTAAAGAACACTTCTGCTATTTGTGGTGCCCTATAACTAGTTGATATTGCAAAGAAATGGGCATATTTAGTCAATCGGTCCACTATCACATAAAATGCAATCGTTTCCCTGTACCTTGGGTAATCCCGTAATAAAATCCATCGAGATACTTTCCCACTTTTGATTCAGGATGGGTAATGGCTATAAAAGACCCGCTGGATGATTCTATTCAGTTTTATTTTTCTGGCAAGTTATGCACTCTTAGACATATTTCAGAACATCCCTTTTGAGTCCCTTCCAGGAATATCTTTCCCGTATTTGTTTATAAGTTTTATAATATCCTGGATGTCTAGCTAAGGGGTTGTCATGATACTCTTTTATAATTTTTCCCTTTATTTTAGAATTGGGCACAAGGAAGATTCTATCCTTATATAAAATGAGATCTTTGATTATCTTATACTCACTATGTGATCCATTCTTGTCAAGAATCTCGCTAGCTTGGGGGTCTTTAGCATACTCCACAATAATATCATTTTTCCAATCCCCTGCAATGCTAGTTATGGTATTTAAGTGGGGTCATTGAGACAATGCATCTACTACCACATTATTAGTTCCTTTGACATACTCGATATCAAAATCGTAAGCTTGGATTTTGCTTACCCATTTCTGTTGGCGATCATTGAGGTCTTTTTGGTTCATGAAGAATCTTAGACTATTATGATCGGTCTCGACATTGAATTTCCCGCATACCAAATACTATCTAAATTTGTTCAGAGCATGCATAATAGCCAACATTTCTTTATCGTATATAGAGTAATGCTTTTCTGTGTTGGTAAGTTTACGGCTTTCAAAGGCTACGGGGTGTTTGTTTTGCATAAGCACTGCCCCGACTCCTTCTCATGAAGCATCGCATTGTAATTCAAATGGTAAGGTAAAATCTAGGATGGCTAGGATAAGACATGAACTCATTGCTTCTTTTAGCTTCTCAAAGGATTGTTGGGAGGCATCATTCCATGCAAAAGCTCCCTTTTTGGTTAAGTTTGTTAGGGGAGCAGCGATTTTGGAAAACTCTTTGACAAAGCGTCTATAATAGCTATATAGGCCCACAAATCCTCTAAGTTGAGTCAGACTTTTGGGCTTAGGCCAATCTTTAATAGCTTTAATCTTTTCCTCATCCACACTTACTCCTTTTGCACTAATTTTATGACCTAGATAAAGGATCTCTTCTAGGCCGAACTCACATTTGGAGGCCTTGGCAAACAAAGATTTGAATTCTAGTATACATAGAATTTCTTCAATATGTCGGAGGTGCTCTTCCCATGTCTTGCTATAGATAAGTATGTCATCAAAGAATATAAGTAGGAATTTCCTCAATTGTTTATGGAAGACATGATTCATGCATGATTGGAAGGTGGTGGGGGCATTCGTAAGGCCAAAGGGTAAGACTAGAAATTCATAATGCCCATAATGACACCTAAAGGCTATCTTAGGTATGTCTTCTTCCCTCATTCAGATTTGGTGATACCCTGATCTTAAGTCAATTTTGGAGAAGTATCGGGCCCCATGGAGCTCATCTATTAATTCGTCTATCCTCAGTATGGGATAACGATTCTTTATTATTTTTTTGTTTAGAGCTCTATAATCTATGCACATTCGCATAGTTCCATCTTTCTTTTTGACTAATACAATAGAGGATGCAAAGGGACTAGAGCTAGGTTGAATATACCCCATCACCAACAATTCCTTAATAGTTTTTTCAATTTCTTCCTTAAATTTGCGGGGATGTCTATAGGGAGTGGTAATTACCGGTTTGGCTCCCGCCTCCAATTTTATAGTATGTTCATACCCTCTCCTTGGGGGAAGGCCAGGTGGGATGTCTTCAAAAACCTTTTTATGTTTTCTCAGGATGGGTTGAATATCTATATGGTAGGTTTGACTTGGAGAAGAAGATTTATCTAAGATCATACATTGTGCAACCCATTCGGCTTGATTATGCCTAAATATTCTTTCCATTTTCTTACATGAGACGATTCTTGGGGATCTGTTTGGTACTCCTTTTAATGTGACCTCTTACCCATTGTGTTGAAAACAAATTTCTAAATTTGGAAGGTCCATGGTAAAACGGCCTATAGAATGTATCCAAGGGGTTCCTAATATTACATCATTTTCTAGGTTTACAACATAAAAATCTCCTTTAATGGTATCTTTTCCCAAAATGATTTCTAACTAGGGAATTACTTGGGTGCATTGGTCCATGGATCCATTTGCTAGGGCTACCTTGAATCCTTTAAAATTTTGGGTTTCTAACTTTCTTTTTTTCACTAGGTTTTTGTTAATAAAGTTATGCGAAGCCCCACTATCTAATAGAGCAATGACCTTTTGCCCTTTTAGGGTGCCCTTGATCTTAAAGGGTTGGTGTTCATTACTTTGGGAGATGGTTGCGAGGGACCCATATTCTTCTTCCTCCATTCTTGCCTTTTTGTTAGTGTTTTCCTTTATCTCTTCATCGGATGTTATTTCCATGTTATTCATTCGTCCACCCTTACCGCATGTGTGTCCCGGTCCCCATGGTTCTTTGCATTTGAAACACAACCCTTTTTTCTTTAGATCATCTCGTCCTTCTTTTGGACAATTATGTCAGCGTTCCCATGGTTTATTACAATGAGAACAATTGCTTCTTCGAAATTCCCTTTTAGGTCTTTTATTTCCATGAGAAGTTGGTAAGGTTAGATGTTTGGTATGGTATGTGTCCTTGGTGATTGGGGTATCCATACTTAGTGCTTGTTCAATTGCATCTTTTAGTGTCGAAGGATTGAGAGCACTTATTAATCTTTTGATAGAATCTATTAATCCTTGGACAAAAAGGTATGTTAGTCTTCGTTGAGATACCTCAGGCACCATTACCACAAGTTTTTGGAACTCGATTACATATTCTTTCACAGTTCCTTGCTGTCTTAGGAGTGTCAGTTCTCTAAAATACCATTCAGGATGTTCTTGGTCAAATCTTTGGATGAGTTCTTATGTGAACTCATCGTAGATTGTTATGTTTTTGTGATTTTCAGTAATGAGACCATGATGCCACCAATCATGTGTTGCACCTTCTAAGTGGAAGACGGAAAATGTTATTGCATTCTTTTCAGTCATGGGGCTAAGTGTAAAGTATGTATCCAACGTTTGGACCCAAGCACGTGCTATTATTTTACCAGATCCATCAAATTTTGGGACCGTCATCTTACTAATTCTACCCTTTAGGTCTTTGTCAGGTTCTATTCTTTTTTGGGTTGGTTTGTCATGTCTTTTGGCATCACAATAGTCTCTAAAAGAGACATCTTTCTTTATGGAAGAATTGAGTTTTGAATAAGATTCTGCTAGTTCCTCTATTCTATTCATATTTTGATTGGTTTTCTCCCTCATCCTCCATTTCTCTTTCTTGTGGTAGGAAAGAAGGTCTGGTTGGTCTAGTGGTTGAGTCTTTGCTGGAGTTATTATTTTCTGAATGATTTGAATGAATAGCTCTTTCATCATTTGTATTACTATTGTTAGTTAAGTTTTGGATTGCTTTGAGGAAAAGTTGAGTGTTTCTTTCATTTTGCTCCATTAGAGCTTGGGTGAATGTCCTCAAGTCATCGTTTCCTTGTTCACCCATGGTGTAGTTAGGTATGGAGTTATTAATTGAGGCTAGTTTCCTTTTCTCTCTTTCTAAAGCTCTTTGAGCCCTTTGACTATTTTGCATCAACAATCTTTCACAAGATGGTAGGATTATGCTCTGATACCAATTGTAATGTCCCCTACTTAATGTACCCTAGCAAAGTTCAAATACCAAAACTGGGGTTAGGGTTTTTAAATTACCTTTTAGCTTATCTTCAATTTGCATCAGTCTTGTACTCAAGTTCTACAATCATAACATAGTAAACATAGATACAAAATACATTTGTAAATATATAAACATACCTCTTGGAGAATGTTAGATAATATTGCCCTGCAGAAAACAATAGTTATATAGATTAATTAACTACTCAATTTCATGTAATCACATTCATTCACTCCACTCCATCATAGTGGTGATGATAATACAACCCTTGGCACATAGTCTCTCCAAGCAAGCCCTTCGGGGGGGCATGGTAGATCACATGTTCAGTTCCTCCATACAGGCCCTACGGGGGTTTGGTAGGATCAAGCTGTCATACAAAGCCTCCATACAGGCCCTTACGGGGGGTATGGTAAGGTGCAGATCAGACTTGCCCCCAAACAAGCCTTAGGGGGTATGGCAGGACTATTTGCCTTTAGACTGTCTATCATTTCCCTCCTGTGATGGGTAGTTAGATTAAAGATAACAAGAAATGTTTATATGAATTCAAAGCTAACCTATTCTCAGTATTATATATGATGCACAATAAATACACTAGCCTTGAATATAGGCTTACTTGCAGATCTAAATCATCAATGTGTGGACTTCATAGTTCTGCTTTTATTTCTGAGTCCAATTGCTAAACACCTCTAATTGTTCCCCCTTTCCAAATGTCAATTCACAATGATATATAAATCCTCAAGCCCAGACGAATGAATGCATTCTTTCCAAAAGTGGTGGCTTTCCACTAATTCACTTCTCTTAATAAAGGATTTGTTTATTCCTTATGGAGTGTTGCGTTAACTACTCTTTATTAATTCTGATCTCTCAACAATTTGTTGTTTATGGGATAATATTATTATATTATAAACAATTACATAAGGATCACTATATATTTTCTGACGGGTTTATGACAATCAAGCTAAAACAGAGTGCCAATCCAAACACCCTTAGCCAACACCATAGATCCTCTAGTCATCTTGCATCCTCCATTTGAGAAAAGAACCTGCACACCCACATCATTCAATTTACTTACAAAAAGAAGGTTCTGTGTCAAACTAGGGATATGCAGAACACCATTGATTCCCTTTACTCATCCATCAGAGAATTGAATCAAGACTCTTCCGTGGCCAACAATATCTAGGTGAGAATCATCACCCAAGTACACCTTTCCACCATTGTATTCTTCATACTTCGAAAACCAGCCCCGATGCAAGGTCATGTGAAAAGATGCACCAGAGTCAATAAGTCACACATCCTCAGATGCATGTGTTGCCAAGGCAGAAACAAATGCTTTTCCTTCATCCTTAGAGGACTTTTCAGAACCTAGATCATAATTCTTCTTCTTTTTCTTTTTCTCCTCCTTGTACTCCTTGTGGAAGTGACAAGGTTTGCCGCAGTTCCAACATAGGGCCTTGGACTTTTCAGGAGACTTAGATCTCCCACGGGATTTGGATCTTCCTTTTTCTTCCTTCTTCTTATCCTTTTTCTTTCCCTTCTCTTTAGATCTACCACAAACCATAAGAGCCTCCTTAGTTGACTCGAAAGACTTTCTCTGCATCTCTTCAAACAATAGCAAAGAAACCACTTCATCCATCTTGAAGGTGGTAGTGGTACTCCCAATGGCCATAACAAGGTGGTCCCACAAATATGGTAAGGAACACAATAATGTCATACATCGATCCTCCATCTCCATCTTCACACCAAGAAAAGTCAACTGGGCAACAAGCATATTGAATGTATTCAAGTGATCAGTGACAAATCCTCCATCTTCCATCCTCAGAGAATACAATTTCTTTCGTAGGAATAACTTGTTCACCATGGATTCAACATGATAAACATCTCCAAGCTTCTTCCAAAGTTTCCTTGCAGTCTTCTCTTCATGGATATTCAGGAGCACTGAATCAGCCAAACCAAGTCTTATCAAACCCTTAGCTTTTTGATCTTTGAGATCCCAGTCTTCTTGAGGCATTGCCATTGGTTTTCTACCAAATACGACTTCCCATAAATCCTGATCTACAAGCATGTCCTCCATTTTGGGTTTCCACAACTCAAAATTATTGCCATTCAACTTCTCTATCTCAAACCTCCCAAATGTGCTCACCATCTCTTACCTACAACAAAGATTTCAAAATCCTCTGCACAAGCTCCCACTCAAATGAAGATCATCTCAAAAAACCCTCTACCCAACAATTAGAACCAAAGGTGATTAGGCTCTGATACCAACTGAAAGGAAGCAAGGTATGCGGAAATGCTTCCTACACTAATCTACTGAGGAAAGACTTATGCAAATTTTACTTTTACAGTTACAGATTAAGATGCACATTAACAGAAAGATAATAACAACTTCCAAATGCAAACACAAAACTCACAACACAATATATACGTGGGGAAAACCCTTTCAAGTAAAAAACCCCACACTCCAAAGCCACCCAATATATTATTCAAGAAACACAAATATTACAATATACTTGCAGAGCAAGCTTTTACAAGAGTATATCCAACCAGAGATCCAGGAGGTAATTCGACATCCATAAGATTCTTACATACAACTTCCATCTCAAGTTCCTGATATATAGGAGATACAGTACAGTACACCAATAATTACAAAACCATAAGACAAAACCACCAAAAAGTGGCGTCCAAATTATCTTCAATAAAAGATGTCTTGTGATGTGCCAAACCACACACCAACACATGTAACTCTCCCCTTTACAACTCTTTTATGTGTCCAACACGTTTTTACATTTCCCAAAAATAGAAGGTCCAACTTTCGGAGGCCATAACTTTTGATCCGGGTGTTTGATTAACGAACCGTTTGATGCATCAAAAAGATCGTTAAGAGATCTATCACCCTATAACCCTTTATGCCGATTATGACAATTTTAAAGACATTTAGAGAAGTTTCAATTCCAGTTTTTGAGTTTAAAACTTTTTTCCAACAATTTCAAAAAATATAAACTTTAATATCTCGTGATCCAGATACGATCTTGAGATGAAACTCACCTGAGATGTTCACTTAGCTGTTCCGCACCTTCTGGGAAAAGTTTTAGGTCAATCTGAGCTCAATCGAAGGACTTACTAAAAATAGTAAGTCTCGCTATTTTTAGCTCTTTTGGAAACTTTGAAAGTTCCAGACCATTCTCTAAGATAAAGAGTATTCGGAAAGACCAAAACTGGGAAGAATAGTAATATTTCAAAGTTGCAAGGTTGAGACACTTTTCCTAACACCTAATGCATACACTAGTCACAACAACTCTGAAGTAGATAATACCAAAGAAATGTTGATCCCCTGCTCTCACTAATCATGAAAGCTCATACAGTGCAAAAATCAATTGGTGCCAGGATCAGAACAAAACTGAAAGAAACCATGCACTAAGAGTTGGAATCAAAATCATGAGCCGTGCCAACTACCCAAAGAACTGTTGTTACATAAAATACTCTTCCTAAAACTAGATTGAAGCATGGAAAACAACCTCTGTTCAGTAAATATTGTAGCTAGACTACTGAAGTGAATAAAAAACTATCTAAAAAATACTATTATATGCTGTCACTTTTCTAGTTTGTAATAGGCATTTGAGATTTAATAAGCTAGAGTTGGTGAACAACCTTCCAGTTTTTCTCCAAATCCCCCCATAGCTATGAAAAAGAGAAACAATATGGAGAAAAACTTTAGAGTAATCTTTAAAATTCCTGTTTCTTGATGAAAAGAAGTGATGTCAAGGAAAAACATTCTAAAACATGCAAACAGTACAATGCATGCCCTAACAACCCAATGGAGTACTAAATAACCTAAGATCAAACAAATGCAAGCACAAAGCATAAAACCCTAGACTACTAGTGTCAATCCTCCATTGTTTCTCCTAGATTTTGCAGCACTTTGCTCTTAGATTTGCAGACCTACAAATACAATGAGAAGCTCAAGAGTGTGATTATGGCAAAATCAGAGAGAGGATGCTCAAATTATGTAAGTGGGAAGTGAGAAATGAGGGTGAGAGAGTGGTTTTATAGAAGAGTGAATTTGAATGAAGGGCTGAGATTACAAGTTTGACTTTTGAGAGAATAAAGGGTGGAGATTGATTAGGGTTCCCAATCATTAGAGGACAAAGGACATTTTTTTATTTGAAGAAATGGTGAGGTGTAATGTGATTTTAAATTAAATAAATTGTGTACATTTATTTAATTTATTTGAGCAAGGGGATAATGTAATGGGATTTAATTAAATAAGTGGAACCTATTTAATTAGGGAAAGACCTATAATTAAAATAAATGTATATTTATTTAAATTAATAGGCTGAAGTGGACATTGGAATAGTGAACAATTAAATAATTATTTAATTATAGAAGAAATCAGAAGACAATAGCTTAAGTAATTAAATAAATGAAATTTATTTAATTAGGAGCATAAGGGGAAAAGTGAATTAATTAAATAATTAAAAATTATTTAATTAATAGTGGAATGTGAAATTGGAATGAAATAGGTGTCGAAATGGCATTCGCAGGCTCAAGACATTTTTAAGTGTCTACATTTTGCCCCTCTTTGATACAACGTCGATTCTGGTGTTGTGTCAAAGAAAAATCAAGAAATATGCCTTAGACATGCCCCAGTGTGCCCCAAATGAGGCATGATGGTCTTATGCCCCGTCAAGAAATTTTTCAAATTTTCTAAAAAAATTTTAAAAAATTTGAATTTTTTTTTGAAAAGGTGTACGGGATGCCAAAAAGTGATTTAGGAGTGAAAAACTGATCCCAAAAGGTGTTGTATAATGTTGCCTTTATGCCCATGATTAGGGCTAACCGAGGTTTACTGACTGCACTGGCCAAGCGGTGGCACTCAGAGACTAGCTCGTTTCACCTACCTATAGGAGAGGTGACCATTAATTTGTTAGATGTCTAGCAAATTATGCGGCTACCGATTCATGGGGAGTGAGTCGTCTACAGTCTAGAGAGAGGATTATCTACACTTCGACATTTATTTGAGACTGATAATAATGTTGCCTTAGGAGTTGAGGATCACGAGATCCACTAGGACACTCTGACAGATCGATACGATCAGCTGATTTTGGTCTTGTGCACTTGCATTGCCGGTGTTGTGTGTCCAGACTGACGTGGGCATGGTTTTCTAGTAGGCTGGGGTGAGATGTTGGAGGGCATGATGGTAGATTCTATAGTCTATGCTTGGGGACCCTGCCTCCTAGCCCAGTTATACTTCAAGTTGCATGGGGTAGCTTACCATGGCGAGTAGTCCATCAGTTGTGGTATCACTTTATTGATGATTCGGGCCTAGGAGCACATTCTCGTGTTCAGACCACCAGTTGAGCATGAGAATTTGGAGGAGCTGCCATATGTTTTATGTTATACCGAGGCAGTCACACAAATATGGATGGGTGATGTCAGTTATGGGAGGCATGCCTTTGATCATTTGGACATATTTGTTTGGAGGCCTTATAGATCTTGTCCTAGGTGGACAAATGATGCAGAGCAGTTACCTTTTTGTAGACACCCATAATACCTGATTGGGCAGACTGTATAGAGCCAACATATCAGAGAGTGCCATTTGCTAGCATACATTCTTAGATAGTTTGGGGAGCACCCGGATACTCGAGCTAGCATTGCAGAGTTTGCTCGAGTTACTCAAGAGATTCCTTGGTGGGGACCTATGATTGTAATGCAAATAGTGATCAATGAGATCACTAGGTTATAGCCACTGCAGTGGGGGATAGATGATGTAGTTGATGCAGGTACCACTCTTGCTTATGATACTTGGTGGGCTGATCATAGGCCTATTTCTTTTCTACATCCTAATGAATTAGCTCCATTGGAGAGATTGGGGAGGGGACCGAGGGGGAGACTCATAGGTTGAGGACGAGGGAGAGGTGGAGGCCAAGGAGGTGGTGGCAGGGAAGATGGGGATGGAGGAGATGATGATGGCGGAGCTGATGGAGGTAGAGGAGACAGGGGCAAGGAGGCTGGGGAGAGGATGGGATGGATAGGGGAGAGGCCCTCGACTTGCTCTGATTCAGGAGGAGGGAGAGGGGGTTGTTGGACAGGTTACCACTGCAGTGGGCAAGATGTAGGTGGAGGAGAGGGAGGAGGATGTGGCCATGGAGGACATCAGTGGAGAGGACGTCGATAGAGAGCAGATGGAGGAGGGCGAGGAGGAGGCCAATGAGGAGGAGGAATAGATCAGGGAGGAGGCACTACAGGAGGTACCCATTGTGGAGATCAGTGATGATGATGAGGAGGAGGATGTTGGAGACTGAGGAGGGAATTTAGCTACTTAGATAGGGTCTCTCCAGACTTAGATGCAGGGGATGTGGCTATGTATTTAGGATTTGGAGGGTTAGGTTATGTAGAGGACGATAGAGAGGGATATGGCTATCATCAGAGCCCAGAGGGCTAAGCAGCAGAGCATAGACTTTATGTCTATTGTTGGTGGGTTAGTCATAGAGTTTCCATAGGTGTTATACCAAACAACGCAAGAGGCACAGTATTACAAAGGCCTATATGAGGGGCTAGTTCCAGCAAATCAGAGAACGCCAAGTTTCTAGAGTAGGATTGCCAGCAGGTCTCATTCCTGGAGATCTCATAGCGGCATGGGGGTTTCTCACTCTTAGAGGAGGGCTTCACCATATGAGAGGCCATCTAGTTCCAAAGCAGGGTCAAAGCATAGGGGTCCTCCTTTGGGGCCAACATGACTGGGAGGCCATGATAGTGTTGACTAGGCCACTTTGATGTATATTTTTGATCGATCCTGTGTGCTCTAGTTTTTTGATTGAGCATGCGAGCTCCATTTTTGACACATGGATTCAGATTGCATTGTGACACATTTATGATATATATATATATATATATATATATATATATATATATATATATATATATATATGCAGTAGTTTACTATGATGATGACCTCTTTATTTCTACATGCATATGATGTGATGGATGTATGCGATATGCTCTTTTTATGTGGCACTGGTTTCATGTTTATTTTTTATGATGAGATGATGCAATCCTATTTATTATTCATTGTATGTGATGATGTGTATGATGCGATGTATGATGTGACTCACAAATGTATATGTTGAGATGATACTATATGTTTTTACGATGGTACTTTATTTTTTATGTGATGCTTATATGTGTACTACATGGATGTAGATATGTATGTGTTTAATGTTTTATGATAGATGTAGAATGTATGCATATGATGATTTTATGTGCTATGATGCAGTATTAATGATCTAATATGATGATGATATTTATGATGGTTATGGTATTATGCTTATGATGGGATGTATATGATGGACTAACATGTGCATGCGTGTAGGTCTATGAGAGCTAATGCATTTTTTTGGTGTATCACAATAGCATGAAAGATGATCAGAAGAAATGGAGATGAGAACTGCATGAAGGATGCAGATTGGCTAGAAGAATGGATCCAGATTTTGCCTTGATAGATTTTTGAGTTTCTTTCTTGCAGTTGTTTATCATCATAGAGATTATTATGTCAAAGGATGATAAACACCATAGCATACCGAGGCCAAGGCATAAATTGTGGTCCCTTGTGAAATAGGCACAAGATAGACAAGGAGTGACTGACTAAGACTAAGTAACTATGGTATCTTGTCGGTACATGTGATCTAAGACAACCGTAGGGTATGCGAATCTTGATGCAAGGAAGCATGTATCTTTTCCAATGTCTTAGATTCACAACCAATGGGATCTCAATCACATGCAAGACACCTAGTTGCCCTAGTCATCTTGCAAAGACAAATTGCAAACAAAAATCAAAGAAAAGGTCCCACTCTATCCTCGCTTCTCTTCATCACTTAGGGACTTCCTTGAGAAGCATAAGAACGAGACTGCACAGCAAATATGACAGATGAGACTCAAAATCAATAGCCATGTAGATCATTTGCTGAGTGTGCATGTGTTTGTTTGGACTGGTTATGATAGGTTGAATGATGCCTAATTTCAGGATGGGAGGTATGTCGTATAAGACGCTAGTATGGTTTCGACAATGCCCCTACTTGTCTAAGGCAAGTGAGATGAATAAGTCTGGTTTTAGATATGAGACACCTCATATAAGATGCATGGTTTAGTTTCGAGAGTGTAACCATATGTCTAAGATTGATGAGACATTTGATCGTGTGAAATGATAGTGTCTAGTTTTAGGAAAGGAAGCATGTCGTATAAGACGCCTGGTCTGGTTTCGAAGATGCCACATCCTGTATAAGACAAGTGATAGTTGATAGGAGGTTGTTTGATAGTGAATGACCATGATTACGCAATTGATCCTATCGGACTGAAGGCTAATTGGATAGCTTGTCTTGTTGATTGTTTAGGGTTGTTTTTCTTGTGAAAGACCGATTGCTTTAGTCTGATCAAAGTGTCCATTTTGTTAAGGGATGACTTATTACAATAATTGACTCAACGGCCCCTAAGGGACTGACCTAATGTCTTAGGGGCTCGTCAGAGATGACCTTGCCTATGTAAAAGCTCAAAGACAACATAGCTTGACTAGGTGGACTTTGTGTGACCTAAGACCTAGGGTGCAATGCCTCGGGGGCTCATCAAAGATGGCCTTGCCTACGTGAAATCTCAGAGGCGATGTAGTTTGACAAGGTGGTTTTGACATGGTTTATTTCTTGGGATTTTGGTTGATTATTTGATTTTTTTGTGATTTTTGATGATATTTGATGTTTTTGGATTTTTTGAGAATATTTGATGTTTTTGGATTTTTGAAAATATTTGATGTTTTTGGATTTTTGAGAATATTTGATGTTTTTGATTTTTGAGAATATTTGATGTTTTTAGTATTTTTGGAAATATTTGGAATTTTTGGAATATTTTGATTTTTTTGGACTTTTTGGGATATGCGAAAGGTGCCTTCCAATACCGATTTTAGGATCGAGAATTGCCCCCAGTAAAGTATGGGATAAAGTTATGACCATGGCGGGATGGGCTGGGATGGTGTGCTTCAGAAATGGTGGGAAGACACTGAATGGCAATTTATTTCCAAGCCATGAAAAGTACAATGTGGGTTATTATGGATTATGACATGGATTATGGTGCAGATTACGTGGGATTTATTTGTGGAAAGCGGAAGACCAGATAGAGTGATGGTAGACAATGGAGCCAAGATCAACTACACATGGTGCCTGTTTGCTAATTTTTCACCATGGTACTTATCCAAAGCACCACCAAAGTGGTTTTCATTGCTAGACAAATTATTTCTCTTTACTATTTTCTTGCTTTTTTTTTTTTTTGAATTTTTTGTACTTTTTTGCTTTTTTGGTTCAGGTATAATACTTACGAAGGTGCATGCTATTGATTGGCTCTGGTAGCGGTTCACCTTTTGGGGGTAGCAAGTTGATATGCTCCCAATCCATATGTTGTGATGATATAGTGACCCAACCAGTTTGGTTCAAACTTTCCTGGCTTCCCCCTTTCTATTTGATTCTTAGGGTTCTCTTTCAGGACCAAGTCTCCAATGTTGAATTGTCGAACTCTAACCCTTTTGTTATAGCTACGGCGGAGATGATTTTGATATGCTTGTAAATGCACCAAGGCATTCTACCTTCTTTCATCTAGTAGCTCGAGTGCATTTAGCCTAGATACCCTGTAGTCTTCGTCATCCACAAATTATCTCAGTGACACTCACAGGGAGGGTAACTCAACCTCGATGGGTAGGATGGCTTTGGAACCATAGACAAGGGAATATGGAGTAGCTCCGGTGGGGTACGGATGCTAGTGCAGTAGGCCCACAAAGTGGGATTGAGTTGTATATGCTAGTCACAGCCAACGCCATTGACAGTCTTCTTGAGAATTTTTATAATGGTTTTATTAGATGCCTCGGCTTGACTATTGCCTTGGGGATAATATGGAGTGATGAAGTGGTTTGGATGTGGAATCTTTCACATAACTCATGGATGTCTTGATTTTTAAAAGGATGGCCATTGTCCATGACGATAGACTGAGGCATACCATACTGGCATATGATGTAGTTGATAATGAATTTGGCTATTTGTTTATTGGTGATGTATGTCATGGGGATGACCTCAATCCACTTTGTGAAATACTTTGTGGCAATGATGATGAACTTGTGGCCGTTGGTAGAGGTGGGATGGATTTTGCCCATGAGGTCGAGTCCCCATTGAGAAAATGGCCACGGTGATGTAAGTGGTTGTAAATCTTGGGCATGTGCATGCATAAGATCTCCATGTATCTAACATTGTCTACATTTTTTGGCGAAGTGGTAGGCATCCTTCTCCATGGTGGGCCAATAGTATCCAACTCTAATAATCTTCTTGGCCAGAGTAGGACTACTAGAGTGAGCTTTGCATATACCCTCATGTACTTCGCATAAAGTTTTTTGTGCTTCCTCGGTGTCGAGAAATCGTAGGAGGGTATTGTCAAATCTGCGATGGTAAAGGGTGTCAGCGATGATGACATATTTGGTAGAGTGGTATATGAAGGATTTATGTTGATTGGCGGATAGGTCTAGTGGGAGAATTTGGTCATGGAGGTATGTATGAATATCATGATACTAGGGAGACGTGGGACCAACTATTTTGCGCACTAGCTCAGATTCAGGGACATCAAAGGTTGGAACCAACAATTGTTCCACCAAGAACTTGAATTAATGTACTTTTCTCAGGATATCAAGGAGAGATCCATTTGTTTCCAAGCTGCTCTGTTTTGAACTCTAGGAATCTGATCAAAGACCACTATGTCAAATATAGCCTAAAACTATCAACCATTCTCTTATATGTCAGGAGTTTTTCATCTTTTGTGTTGTAGTCATTGTTGACCTGCTTGATGACGAGCTGTGAGTCGCCAAATACTTGTAATGTTTTGATCTTCCAATTAACGGCCATTCGTAGTCCTATGAGCAATGACTCATATTTTCCGATGTTATTTGTACAAGGAAAGGCTATCCAGAATGCTTTGGAGATGGTATCTCCTTGAGGAGGGATGAACAGAATGCTTGTGCTTGAACCGTGATTTGTGTAGGAACCATCAAAGAATAATGTCCATGTTTTGGGTTTCTCTATGGCAAAGATTGATTCGTCAGGAAAATCTATGACCACAAGATGATTTGTTGTTGTAGGTACTTCTGCTAGTTGGTATGCAATCACTTGTCCTTTTATTACTTTTCGATCGACATATTCTATATCAAATTCATTCAATACCATAACCCATTTGGCCAACCGTCCTGTCAAGGCTGCCTTGTTGAGTAAGTATTTTAGTGGGTCAATCTTTGCAATTAGTTTTGTTTAATGATTCAACATATAATGTTGCATCTTTTGGGTGGCAAAAATGACGGAAAGGGAGGTGCATTCAATAGGATTGTAGTTTAACTCATATCCCACTAATGTTCTGTTGATATAGTAGATTGCTTGTTCTTTTCCTTCCTCATCATTCTATGCTAAAAGTGCCCCCAGTGCGGAAGATGTTGTGGATATGTACAATAAAAGGGGATTTCCTGGTATCAGAGGCATGAGAACTGGTGGTGACATCAAATAGTCTTTGATCTTCTAAAAAGTTCCCTAGCAATGTTCTGTCCATACGAATGGTACACCCTTGCAGAGTAAGTGCTGAAATGGGTGGCATTTGTCAGCTAGTTGTGCAATGAACCTCTTGATTGATTGTAACTTACCCTATAAACTACATAGCTATTTTAGACTTGTTGGTGGAGAATTTCTATTATCACTTTCACTTTAGTGGGATCAACCTCTATGCCTCAACGCAAAATAATGTAGCCCAGTAGTTTGCCTGATGTAACCTCGAACACACATTTCTTAGGGTTTAGTCTTACTTTGTACTCTTCCAGCTATTTGAAGATCTTATCCAACAAATCTAGATGAGTGTTTCTTATGACTGACTTGGCCAGTAAGTCGTTGTAGTCTTCCATACATGTGTGCATATAGTCATGAAAGATGGTTGTCATTGCTCTTTGGTATGTAGCTCCCACATTTTTGAGGCCAAAGGGCATGACAATCCAACAGTATGTACCCCATGGACATGTGAAAGCTATTTTATGCTAATCTTCTGGTGCTATCCTTATTTGATTATATCCTGAGAATCCATCCATCAGTGAGAGCATTTCAAATCCGATGGTAAGATCAACTATAATGTCTATGTTTGGCAATGGAAAATCATCTTTCAGACACGCCTTGTTTAGGTCATGGAAGTATTCACATATTCTAATCCAGCCATTAGGTTTTGTGACTGGTATGAGGTTAGATACCCACTCTGGATAGGCTATTGGTCTGATAAAACCCACATCAAGTAGCTTTTTCAATTCTACCTTTACCAAGAGTGCGATCTGTGGATGCATTTTTCTTAATTTATGCTTCACTGGTTTGGCATTTGGTGGTAGTGGCAGGTGATGTAAGATGAATTGTGGATCGATCCCAGGCATATCTGCATACAACCAAGCAAAATTGACTTGCCTTTCCGAGAATAAATCTTTGAATTTGGGCTTTTCCTGTTCTATTAACATCTCAGCGAAATGAATGATCTTGGGCTCTTCTTTTGTGCCAAGGTTGGTTTCAACAGTTTTCTCCACTAATAGTGGTGATTTCTCCTATGTAATAGGCAACACTTCCATCCCTACATCCTTAGACACCTCAGAGATGTTTTCACCCTTGGATATGTCCTTTATTTTTACTTTTTCATGGTCAATAGGCGCCTTTTAGTTTTCACCTAGAGACCTCTTTTCTTTTTTGTTTTCACTTTTGCGACTAGAGAGTGGAGTGGATTCTCCGAAGTAAGAAGAGTCATCGAGATCCATGATGTAGCCAACTTTATGATCCCTTAGAGGTATACGTTCACAAAGTCCCATGAACTCAGCGATAGCTTCGTCATTCTCGAATAAATCTAAGCTAGGTGGAGTTTGTTGATCCCAGTCTATGAGCTCGGGATGGACTAAGGGCAAGCCATCATAGACATTGAGTTAGCTTATGGTTATGGGGGTCAAGGTACAAATGGAAGTATTTTCAGGATCCCAAAAGATGTTGATCCATGCAGCATCATCAGGTAGGTCAGGTGTGGAAGATTCAGGCTCTGGTTCGGGAGGGTCCCTTGATGTCTCGACATCCTTAGAAGTACTTGCATCCCTACCCAAAAGTAACTTAGTACTAGGAGTGCTCTCTCTTCGTGATGTGTACCCTAGCCCCTTGTTGTGAGGTCACGTGGTTGGTTAAATGAGTTATGTTATCCCATTATTGTTAGGCCCAAGCCCACTATGCCCATCATATCCTTGTTGTTTTACAAATTTGTAGCCTTTTCCATAGCATTCCACAAGCAATTGTACGTGCTTGATCTCTTCTTCTTCCTTGTAGAGTCACTTAGAGATATCATTGTCTACATCCTCTTTGCTTAGTTCTCCCCATTTTGTGAAGGTAGTGGGGGCGACAGTGATGGTCTCCTTAGGTTTGATTAGGTCAGGTTTGCTATGAGACTTGGGTGATGTTGGGAGTTTGCCGATGCAGTATGACCTTTCTATCTTATATTCCCCACATCCTCTGTCTTGGATCTGAACTTTAGGGTTTTGTGGCGGGGTGAATGGAGTGGTGGATTTTGATAATGTGGATGGGTCAACATAACGAGATGAGGTGGAGGGTAAATTCCCCTATTTATGGGCACTTGGTGTTGTGGAACTTCTCTTAGGTGGCTGCAATACTGAAAGGCATTAAGATCACTAGGTATAGTGATTTTGGTGCCACCGTAAGGGAATTTAATGCATTGGTGGTAGGTGGATGGCACGGCCTTCATGGCATGGATCCATGGTCAGCCAAGGATGAGGTTTTAGGGAAGTTCAGTATCTAAGACGTGAAATGCAGTGTTCAGAGTGGCAGGCCCAACTCTTACGGGAAGTGAGATCACTGAGTCCCTTGGAGGAATGTTCAACATCGTCATAAGCCTTGATGACAATTCTTTTGGTGGGGTCCACACATGCTTCTGAGTAACCCAACATCATCACTAACTTCAAAGAACATATATTCAATCCGGCTCAACCGTCTACTAGGACTCATCTAATCTTGTGTTTGTTAATAAAGACCTCAAGGTGTAGTGGGTCAGTGTGATTGGGTCATTGTGAGGGTACATCGCATTTAGTGAAGGTGACGTGGTTGGAGGTGGCTAAATGCCCCACCATGGATTGGAATTGATTAACATTTAGGTCTATGGGAATGGAAGATTCTAACAAGGCATTGTCAAGAATGGCCTTGTGCTCTGGGGATAAATGAAGTAGGTCGAAGATGGATATTTGGGTCAGAGTCATTTTCAAGTGGTCCAAGAGATTATATTGGGCCTTTGGTTGTGTAGTGGGTGGATTGGATGAATTAGATGGTGCACCCTGTAGTGTTACCTTGGCCCTACGAGTGGTGAAGACACATTCAGGATGAGATTTCATGGTGATCATGGAGATGTTATTATCAAATGCGTGGATGCTATTAATGGTGTAATCATAGGCTACGTTGTTGTAATTGACATGGTCTTGTGGCTTCGTTGCCAAGGTGGAGGCTTTTCCCAATCTATGATTTTGTAAAGGGTCTTGAAAGATGGTGTGATCAGTATTTGAGGATCCTTGTGGATTATCTATAGTTACAATCCCCTAGTCAATAAATTCATGTATGATGTTATTTAACTTGTAACAATTGGACATCTTGTGACCCTTTATTCTATGATATTCACAAAAATCATTGTCATTCCATGTGGGAGGTTTAAAAGTTGGGTCATATTGTTTGACTTTGGGTAGTTGGATAAGGTTTCTTTGATTGTAGGACATAATAACCCGGCCAAAATAACCCTGGACATAATAACCTAGTCACAATAACCCAAGGACAAAATAACCCAGGGTCATAATAACCCAAGCCAAAATAACCCGTGGTCAGAATAACCCATGGACAGAATATCCCCATAAGAATATAGAGAAAGGAAAACAAAATTTATAAATTACATGTATGTTGCTAAAAAACTTTATTATTCAAAATTTCAATTAAAGTGTCAAATTATGAGTGATGACTCTTATATAATCTAAAATGTTATGGTTGTCATAACCATCAACCAATCTTTTTAGTCTTTCTTTGAGTTCATGGTATTTTTTCCTGCTTGGTTGCCCAGTGTATCCATCCATATATTTCTCTATTTTATTCTCTTGGAGACCTTGTTCTTTTTTCATTGCTTTGATGATTTTCCAGACTGAGTTGTGCGATGCTTGAAGCAATTCACTAAATCGTCTGTGCCATCCCTCAATAGTATTATTGGTTTTGGGAAGATCATCTTGAATAGCTAAATAGCAATTCCACATTGTGATTGGAAACTTGGGTGATCATCTGTTGCCTCTTCTGGTTAGTCTGCCAATCCATGTGTCTTCAAAATAATCAATTATGGGTTGCAGAGTCTCCTCATGTTCTATATAATAAGGAGATTGTTGAAGTGTTCCAAATGCATCAATTACATCTATCTGAGGCACGAAAGCTAATGCAGCAAGTTTCTTGATCTCAAATGCAAATACTTCATCTCCTCTTCTTATCACTCTACACACTCTTACTTCTTCTCCCCTTCTTCCTTTCTTTACTTCTCTTAATTCTACCACTTTATATATCTTCTTAATGCCTCTTCATAATTCCTTTTCACTTATATCTTTTCATAATAACTCTTAATCAGCGTATTCCCACGAAATTGCCTTTATTTTTATAATTATTTACCATTTTATAGGTCATTTAAGCATATTAAAGGTGTTTTAAGGCTATTTTAGGGGTATATAATGGATACATGGTCTAAAAATGACCTAAATAGCCTCTATGGTGCCTCACAATCCCTTTTTTTTTATCTTAAAGATTAATGTTACTTAATCTTTTGACATGCTTGTTTATATTCCTTGTAATCATATTTATAATTTAGTTTAATAAATAGTTTTTGTGACTATTTATGGTCATTTGGGCACATGAAGAGATAGCAGTGCAAATTGGAGCAAAAATTTGGCATAAGAATTGGAAAAATATCTAAATTCTAACGTTCTAATTGATTTTATGTCATTTCTAGTTTGCTACCTTGATCTAAAATGACCATGGGTTATTCTATCCATGGGTTATTTTGACCACAGGTTATTCTGTCCATGGGTTATTATGATCCTGGGTTATTTTGTCCTTGGTTTATTATGACGGGGTTATTGTGTCCAGGGTTATTTTGGCCGGGTTATTATGTTCGGATACTGGTTTCTTTGTAACAACTTCTTTAGAATGTTTTCAATAATCTTTGTTAGGGGTGTAAACTAGGCTCTGTTAGGGGTGTAAAGTTTCTTTGAGGATTATTATTCCTTAGAGGTGGTCTTCTTTGATTATTTTGGAATGCATTAGCCATTTGTTATTGTGGTTGTGGTTGCAGTTGAATGATCGGTGGATTATTTTGCATCGAGGGTGCTTTGAGTGTGAGAATGGGGCTAGTCATATTGATTGCTTTTGCATCTACAACCCCATCATTGGTGACATTCTTGTTTTGAGACTAAAACTTGTTCTTGTCATAGGGCAGGTTTTGGGTGTTTTGGTTCTTATTGAAAATTTTGATTGTACCAAGTTGGTTATGAGGGCTTTCTCATTGGCTATCCCCTTTTTGACAACTTCTCCAAAGGAGGTGCAACGATGGATATGTAATTGATGCATGAGTTCTTTGTTAAGGTTTTCCACAAAAATTGACACCAATTGATTATCAGGAATGTGACATGGACATTTGCTAGCTAGGCCTCTCCACCTTTGGAAGAAAGAGATGAATGTTTCCCCATCCTCTTGTTTTGTATGGCATAAGGTGGCGATATTCACATCTATTTCTATGTTGTAAGAGAAATAAGATATAAATTTTTCAACGAGTTTAGTCCATGTTTTAATCCCCGTGGGGAGGTGTGCAAACCACTCAAGTGCTTGGCCTACGAGACTCCTTGGGAATAATCTCATCAGATATGTGTGCTATAATGTAATCTCAAAGCATGTTGTGTGGAACTCTTGGACATGTTCTATGGGATTTCCTTTTCCTCTATACTTATTGAAATTAGGCACATTGTACTTCAGAGGAAAAGGTGGCATGTGGATGCTCTTGTTGAAGGGATAAGGACATAAATCTTCCATGGAATACACTTTTTTCATGGTAGAGACTTTCATGTTTGAGAAGTGTTGTTCTAGTGTTTGTATCTTGTGTGCCATGGCCTCAAAGGAAGTCAATGATGTGTCCATGGTGTTTGTGAGTGTGTTTTGAGATGGGTTACCCGTGTTTAACATCGATGTGTTTTGTGATCCCATGTTTGTGACAAGTGGGTTAGTGTGTGTGTTGAAGGGGATGTGTGATGAAGATGCATTTAGGTTTTGGTTTTTGGGTACATACGTGGTATTTGGATTAATGTATTGGAAGTGGGCTAAAGCATTTGTAGTGTTTTGGTTATTTGGAATGTAGGTGGTATTGAGGTTTGTATTTGAAGCATTTGGGTCAATATATCAGAAATGGGATGAATTTTTGGTATTTTGATTTTGAAGCAGATTTGAATTGGTTTGAAGGTGGATGTTGGGGTCACCTTGTTGTTGCATGGGATTCGAATGGGTGTTTTGATGTGATGCACTAGCATTTTGGTTAGTACCAATGTTTGTGTAAGTGTTGGGTATAGTGTTATTGTTTTGATGGTGTGGGTCCACATATTGATGGTTCAAGATGTTGTCATGTGTAGGCCCAAAGTTCATGTTCATATTCAGTATGGTGTTGTTGTTTTGATAATTTGGGTCAACATATTGACGATTCAAGGTATTCGTGTTCACATTTGGTATAGTGTTTTTGTTTTGACCAAGGGGGTCTATGTTTGGATTGCCTAAATTGTTTTGAGGCCCAAGGTTCAAGTTTGCATTTGATGTGGTGCTTTGTCCCCTAGAAGTCACTATGTGTATTTTCACATCCTTTTGTTTTGATTCATGTTCATGGAGGTGAAGGGGTTTGCAAAATTCATCAGTTGGGACACAACATTCATATTGTTAGTGTCAAATGTTGCATGGGATATTATAGAATCTTGTGATGTTTTCCCTATGGGAATGGAAACATGTTCTTATGTCAGATTTGTGTGACTAGAGGAAGGAGTTTCTTGTCCTTGTCTTTGTACGACATTTTTTGGTGATGATCCTACAATCATGTTAATGTCGACTCTCAGGGGAAGCCACATCCCATTTTGTAAAAGTTTCATGAGGTAGCTTTGCACATTTGTAGGAATCATCTCATCTAAAATTCTCAACAACCTAGGGTCTTGGGAAGCTTCTTCCATTTCTTGTTGCGAGATTCCTTGGTCTTCTTCTCATAAGAGGATGTTCTCAAAGGGATTTCCCATGTTGGATGAGGTTCCAAATCTCATGGTGTTAGTGAGGTGATCTAAGGATTCTCCCTTTATTTTCTTTTACAATCGTGTCTTGACCATATAAGACCTACTAGTTTGTGGAAAATGAATTTGTCCTAAGGATGGAGATGCTATATTTTTCATATTTTTGGAATAAGATTGTTAAATGCAACTAAGGGTGGTGATGCAAGGTGGCTATGCCCTATGCAATATTTTGGTATTTTATTAAGATATAAAGGTAATGCAACTAAGATTGGAAGTGTACCTAGGCAAATAGAAATGACAAGGTGAGGATGTACTATGTCAATGTTTTGGGATGCAACTAATGCAAATGAGACCGAGACTATGGTAGAGGTTGAAAGATATTAGTCTTCAAAAAGTTTAGCTCCAAGAGGATACTATTGTCTACTAATGACCCTTTCAAAGCACAAGTTGGATTTATCAAGACCTTGAAGTGTTGATGTGAAAGAAATGATTGATTAAAGTGAGCTCATGAGTTTGAGACTTCACTTTGAAAGATGGACTTAAACTAGTCTAGTGAGTTTTAAGCCCAAGTTGTGATTGATTTGAAAGAAAAGATATCAAGGTCTCTTGGTCCAATTTTGTACTTATGATGTAGTCAATCTTCGACAGTTTCTCCTTGTGTTTCAACCTTAGGAAGACTAATTTGGGGAACCTCTTTAGATGTCTATGACTGAATTCTAATGTTCTAATGGTTGGCCAAATGGTTTGGAATGTGATTTGATTCTAAGGGTATGAAGTTGAGTATGCAATCTAATCCTAAAAAAGATGAGGTGATTGATCCTAAGGGATGAAATTCTAAACTAATCCTAAAGGGATGAAATGGATGACAAAAACTAGCAAGTCTAAAATGTCTTGACATTGTTGTAGTCATATTTGATTTGGGTGAGCAGATTTCAAAGGGTCCCCTAAAATGTTTTTACTACCAGCAGATGAATCACACAAAGCTACAAAAGCGTCACAAAGATCTGCAGAGGCATCACACAATTCTGTGGATGTGTTTCACTATTTATGAATGTGTTGTAGGGTGCTTCAATGGCAGTCTATTTCTCAGTGTCTACATCACAGGATCCTACGGATGCGTTTCACTGTCTAAGGGAGCCTAAAAATCAATTTTCTATTTTTGTTGGATAGTTTTGTTGGAAAAATTAGAAAATAGTTCACACATAAAAGACACTCAACATTCATTTTGGGTATGACTCTTGACTTGGGGAGTGTACATGTGTATGTTCAGGGGCATTCCAACCCCAAATTTCCACAAGTCTTAGCACGATACGAAAACAATTCACACACATAAGATAATTCTTATCTCTAAAGTCAATGGCTAATAGAAGTTTGTTTAAGCCCACAACTTGGAATCTCTAACTCAAATGCAAACACACTAATTACTAAGTGTGTCCATTATATTGTCTTTGCGAGAGAGGATGGATAGAGGCCTCCTTGAATGGAAGGATGACCCAATCACCCTTTCCCAAGAAAGCTATGTATAGATTATGCTAAGCTGAGGATTCCCATCTCATCTCTATGGAGCCATATGGTGCGAATTTGGAGGGGATTATGTGTCCTCTTGCCTTGACCAAACTGCCACAAGGTCAAAAGGGGTGGCCTCTAACTAAAGGTGTCTTGTAAAGATTTGGGGGGACTGGCACGTTACGAGCATCCAACAAGCCACTTAAAGATTTAACTAGTCCTACTAGGAGTCTCATATACACAAGGTACGCCTCCTTTCAAACTAGCACTATATGGTAAGCGCTAATACCGGTTTAGACTTGAATTTTTCCTTATCCTTTTTTATATAGTGGACCGAATGAAAGTACCACTTTAGGTCATTCCCTTGGGGTGAGTACCTCTTTTCCCACCAAGGCAGGCCTCTCTAAAAGGGTACAAAAGCAACACAAGTGCAAATACTTTTAATCTCCAAGTTCATACAATGATGCAAGGAGAGAGTATACATATTTGACTTGGCCACACTAGACAAAGTTCATTTACCCTTAGAAATTTAAATGTGTGGTGTGATTATGCAAATGTTGAGAAGAGCTTTTGATTCCCAAGATCACTTAGAATGCAAGGGAAGAGCATACACTTCTTCACAACATAAACAAAATCACCAAACAAGGAAGACAATGATGTAATTTGTTGTTCTTTTTACCCCAATGAATGTGAAAGATACAAGTTCTTTTTAAGCCAAATTAATGAAATATGCATATTGTTGTTCTTTTTAACCAATGAGTGAAAATATGTAGGTTGTTGTTCTTTTTAACTAATGAGTGTGAAAGATGTAATTTCTGGTTCTGTTTAAGCCAAAATGAGTGTGGTTCTTTTTAAGCCCAATGAATGTGGAAGAAAATAGATTGTAGTTCTTTTTAAACCCTAATTTAAATGTTCCTAATCTAACCACACACACATGAAATGAAAGAAAACCCTACAAAAAATAGGTTAGTGATTGTAAACAAAAGTTCTCCTCTAATGGATACCACAAAAGTTGCAGACCAGAGATCAATAATAGAATAAAACCCCTAATCTTATTATACAAATAGAGAAACCCAAAATGTAAGTAAACCCTAAAAATCCCTATTTTTACCAGCTTGATGTGGTACAGAATATTGAGGATGCGTCACAGGGAACTGTGATTGTGTCGCACAGAGAAGCAGATGCAGTTCACTATCAAGTGAAGGCATTGCAGAGGGTTGTAGAGGCATCGCATAGAATGGCAACTACGTCATAGGGAATGGCGACTACTTCACATGAACCAGCGGAGGCATCGCACTATGTTTGCAAGTTAAAAGCAACAAAAACAACCCTAATAGCAAATGAAAAAAGCACTTAAGTGATAAATGTAAAAACCTAAGATTGCATAGTTACTTCCCTAATGCTAGAAAGATGAGAAACTTTTAGACATTCATAGGGCATACTAAAGTGATCAAACATATTTAAACAAAACCCTAGATAAACTCTTAAAACATAAAAACCCTAATGCTTTGAAAAACCCTAATAAGATAAATAACTGAATAGAGGGTTAGTAAAGAAAATAAAACATTAGAAAATATGCTACAATCCTACAAAGACAACTGGGTTAGGTTGATAAAGAGGAAATGATGATATTCTACCCTAAACATAGTCACATGCATCACAGAACCCTTTTGATGCGTTGCAGACTCTGGAGGATGCATCAAGCCGTACGACCCATGCATCACACAAAGAAGTGAAGTGTTGCACTACCTGCATATGCGTCACACTATTCCTACAAACCCTAAATCATGAAATTTACAGAATGTATGGACGATTCACATCAAGTTCAGCAAATGATGTCAAGGAAAAACATTCTAAAACCTGCAAATAGTATAATGCATGCCCTAATAACCCAATGGAGTACTAAATAACCTAAGATCAAACAAATGCAAGCACAAAGCATAAAACCCTAGACTACTAGTGTCAATCCTCCATTGTTTCTCCCAGATTTTGCAGCACTTTGCTCTCATATTTGCAGACCTACAAATACAATGAGAAGCTCAAGAGTGTGACTATGGCAAAATCAAAGAGAGGATGCTCAAATTATGCAAGTGGGAAGTGAGAAATGAGGGTGAGAGAGTGGTTTTATAGAAGAGTGAATTTGAATGAAGGGATGAGATTACAAGTTTGACTTTTGAGAGAATGTGGGGTGGAGATTGATTAGGGTTCCCATTGATTAGAGGACGAAGGACATTTTTTATTTGAAGAAATGGTGAGGTGTAATGTAATTTTAAATTAAATAAATTGTGTACATTTATTTAATTTATTTGAGGAAGGGGATAATGTAATGGGATTTAATTAAATAAGTAGAACCTATTTAATTAGGGTAAGACCTATAATTTAAATAAATGTATATTTATTTAAATTAATAGGGTGAAGTGGACATTGGAATAGTGAATAATTAAATAATTATTTAATTATAGAAGAAATTAGAAGACAATAGATTAAGTAATTAAATAAATGAAATTTATTTAATTAGGAGCATAAGGGGAAAAGTGAATTAATTAAATACTTAAAAATTATTTAATTAATAGTGGAATGTGAAATTGGGATGAATCAGGTGTCGAAATAGTGTTTACAGGCTCAGGACATTTTTAAGTGTCTACAAGAAGATTTAGAGAAAGCTGCCAAACATCTATTCTTCCATAAGCTTTGTACAAATATTGTATCAAACATATAGCAAGTACTTTGAAATGCAACCCTATTATTTTACACGTAGCAGCATACATTTAGTAATGAATGCATTTTGTTAGCACATGTCCTACATTCAATATGCAAGCATTATGTCAATAAATATGTAATTCATTTTGTACACAATAATTATGTCAATAATTAGAAATTACTCTAATTGCAGGGCTATAACAACAATTATCAAGCATTTGGTAAAGTGGGCACTATGTTAGATAAATGTTTTGTATTTAGCATACAAGCTTTTTTTTCAAGCAATGGAAAGTATGTAGCATACAAGCATTATGTCAAGCATGTGTTCAACTCAAAGGAATTATGTCAAGAAAAAATGGAAGGTATGGAACATATGACAATTGTGTCAAACATATGGCATGTGTTTAGCTTACGGATATTATGTCAACCAAAATGGAAAGTTTACAATATACAAGAATTATGAAAAATAAATGTAACAAATTTTGTGTTGGAAAGGTGCCTAGTAGACTTGCACTAAAATATTTTTTAAGACATGATATGCACTTTAAAGTTTAAACACTTAATTTCATCTAGAATGTCAAAATAATAAAAGCCATGATAGACCTATTGTTGTTTATCCAAGATACCCATTAGCTACAAGCTCTCAAAAGAGTCTACAAGCATGTTCTTTGCCTTGCAAATTCTAAACAAAAAATAATTGTACATTGGACTTGTAGTTCATAATTATTTTCCTTTCAACTTATGTTAAGTCATTTTAAGATCTTTTGCAAGTATATTCTAAATTATTTTCTTTATAGATTCTCTCTACAATCTCAAGAATATAGAAGTAGGAAAAAGGGTTGCCCTGCACATTGTATTAGTAAAACCATTTAAATCTAATTGCGGGTAAGTGCAAGAAGATGAGTCCATCTTTGGCCAAAAAGTGGAAGTGTTTTTCCTGTTTTTTAAAATTTGTCATACTTGGAGTGAATATTTGAAGCACTTACAAATAGAATATTAATATAATGTAAAAATATGAAATGTAGGATTTTGTTTCTAGTTTTCAAATATGTAATTTCTTCTAATACCCAAATCATAAAAGTTGGTTTTCTATAGGATGTACAAAAAGTGGCTTTTTAAAAGTCCACTATTTTTTGCCAAAGCATGCATGTGTACGGCCAACATAACTTGATCTAAATGAAAGTATTTTTCTAATTCATTTTGTGGAAAGATGCAAAGGATGTTGAAGTTTGGTCGGGATATTTTTTTGTAATGTTTTGATAAATAGATTTTTTTTATTAATTTTTTATGGCCCTAATTAGTGTTTTTTAAAAACACTCATGTACGGCCAACATAATTTGAGATAAACTAATCGTAAAATAATTTGTTTTTATCATGTAGAGAATAGTGTCTAGATTGCTTAGACATAAATTATTTTTCAAAATATAGTCAAAATCAAATGTTATTAAAAATAGTAATATATGTCATTTCAAATTTATGAGGATTTATGTTTAAAAATTAATTAAAAAGTAGATAATTTTATTTTTGATATTTGTAAGTTACAAACTAGGGTGAAGATCTGATGCAGGAGCATCCCTGGTTCAAGAGCAATCTTGCATCAACCAAAAACATTTGCATTTCAATTTTTTCTTTTCATTTTCCAGTTCAGTCGGTAGAAGTTTCTGTATTTTGGTTCGTGTTCTACTGCAGTTGCATTTTAGATCTTACGGAGCTGGACTTAGCATCTAGACACACTAATGCACAACATATCCAAATCTTAGATCATTTGGATCAGGTACCGGTAAGATATCGCTATCAGAAGATTGATTATTTTCTTAGAACAGAGCATCCTGATAGTCTCAAACAATCAGCTAAAGGAGAAGACTTGTGGAGCCTTTCATGACTTGCAGAGCTAATTGACACATCATTCAATGTTGTTTGGTTCATAGATGACCTTCCTTAAGATTTGCACATCATTCCATTCATTTGCGAAGGAGTTCTTCATGATTATGTTTGACCTATCCATGTACACACATTATAGCTCTTCATTGGAGTTTGTGATATTCCTTGGCCGATGTAGAGGAATATTTTGTTCTAGACATGATATAAATTGATGTAATAGATACCTAGGAAGGTAGTTAGCATAATTTACAAGTTTGATAGTTTGAATTATTTGTGAAGGAGCTTCATAGCTATATCTTATGCATATTTTGTAACTGTGAAATCAGCCTTGTGAGCCCTAATTGTAAGCCCACATGTTGCCAGCCAATTTGAATCTGAATTCTATGATATACTAAATGACTGAATCTATATTTTCTTTATATCTTTTCTGTTGTGTTTACTTTAGCTGCACAGCTTGGATAGTTCACTTTGTGGACCCTCCTAACCGTGACTGCACCAAGTGGTATCAAAGTAAAAGTTTGAATATTTGGGAGCGAATTGAGCAAAGTTGGTGAAGGAATTATGTAAGATCTTATTGTGAACAGATCGTTGATCCAAGGTAGGTTACTTGTGTTGCAACCGATCACTGATTGTGAGGCAATTGTCACCTTGTAGCCTAATCACTGAATTTGAGGCAGTTACACTTGATCCTAGGAAGAATGTCACTGAGGAGAATCCCTGCTGTTAGAACAATGGCTGGAAGAATGGATGAGATGATGGAGATGATGAAAACCATGCGAGTTTTCTTGGATGCTATTGAAGAAGATAGGCGAAGAGGACTCACACCTAGACCTAATATTGAAAGTGATGATGATGAGGAATTTCAATTCACTAATCAAACTGGCAAAACCCTAGGAGATGATGAAGAAGAAGAATCAAATCAAGTCAAGATGTTGTGAGTTATTTCAAAGATTGGAAAAAGGCCTAGAGTTGATGTATCAAATTATACTAGAAATCTAAACCCTGAAGAGTTGATTGATTAGATAATTGACATGGAAGAATACTTTGACTATGAAGAAATTGAAGATCTAAAGAAGGTGAAATTTGCAAAGACAAAGTTGAAAGGGTGTGTTTCTATATGGTGGAAAGAAGTTTAGTTGGATATAAACAAAAGAGGAAAAGAAAAGATTACAAAGTGGGACATAATGGTGACAAAATTAAAGAATCAGTTTATACCTATTGACGATGAGTTGAAATTGTTGAAGAGATTGCAAAACCTGAGACAAAAGGAGAAATTTGTGAAGGAGTACACTGAAGAATTTCATAAGATGATCATAAGGATAGGACATAGTGACACAAGCAAGGAGAAAGTGGCTAGATACATCAATCCAAACTAAAACTGAATATTCAAGAAGAACTGAGTTTGGTGAGAATGACAACACTGGAAGAAGCATATTAGTTTGCTCTGAAGGTTGAAGAGAAGTTGAACAAGAGGCATGAAAAAAAAATAGAGAGGTAGAACATTTTTTGAAGGAGAAAGATCATCTACGGAGAAAAATAGACAAGAGAGCACATTCAAGAAGGAGAACAAAGATAACAATGCATACCATAGATATGACAGAACTTTCTACTGCAGAGGAAACCCTAGTCCATACCAGAGTGAAGGATACAAAAGAGAAGGAAGAGGACCTGATAGGAGAACATTCAGAGGAACCTGTTTTAAGTGTGGAGGTGAAGGACATGGAACATTTGAATGTAATCAGGGGAGTACAAGCAAGAGACTAGAGAATAGTGGAAGAGTAGCCTATGTGGAAGAACCCGTTGGATCACCGATTTTAGTTGGTAAACCTGAGAAAGGAGAATCACTTGTCATGAGGAGAGCACTATTTCAAGAAGAGACAAATGAAGAACTACCACAGAGGAAAATTTTGTTAAGAACCAGATGCAAATCAGGAGGTAAATGTTGTAAAGTTGTAATTGATAGAGATAGTTCAAATAACCTAGTTTCAGAGGAGATGGTGACTAACCTAAAGTTGGAAAGATTAAAACACCCTAAACGCTACCAAATAGAATGGATTCAAGATGATCATAAGGTACTAGTGAGTGAACAATGCTTGGTGAAATTTCATATTGGATCTTATCATGATGAAGTATTATGTGATATTATGCCTATGGATGTATGTCATATCTTGTTGGGTAGACCTTGGCAATATGATAGGAAATCTATACATGATGGGAGAAAAAATACATATACTATAGCATCAAATGGAAACAGAATTACCTTGATCCCTTTGGAAGATGATCCTAAGAGTGAAGTATGTGGGAATGCTAGAATCTGTTTAGTAGATGGAAGGAATTTTTGGATGTTTTGAGACATGAGAATATTTGTTATGCTTTGATTCCTAAGAAGCCTGAAACATTGAAGGAGACTGAAAAATCACAACCGGAGGAGATAAGTGAGCTGCTGACAAAGTATGAAGACATCATATCAGATAATGTACCTAAAGGATTGCCACGAATCAGGAGTATCAGTCATCACATGGATCTTATACCTAGACCTATTTTGCCTAACAAAGTAACACACAAAATAACACTAGTAGAGAATTAAGAATTGAATAGACAATAAAAGACTTGTTGAGGAAAGGTTTGATCAGAGAAAGTTTGAGTCCTTGTATAGTACTTGCAGTGTTAGCACCAAAGAAGGATGGAGAATGGAGAATGTGTATAGACTCAAGAGCAACTAACAAGATCACAATTAAGTATAGATTTCCTTTACCTAGGATGGATGATATCATGGATTGTTTGAGTGGAGCAAAACATTTTACAAAGATAGACTTGAAGAGTGGATACCATCAGATTAGAATCAAAGAAGGAGATGAATGGAAGACTACTTTTAAGACAAATGAAGGATTGTATGAGTGGTTAGTGATGCCTTTTGGATTAACAAACGCACCAAGTACTTTCATGAGATTGATGAATGAAGTCTTGAATAAATTCCTAGGTAAGTTTGTTATTGTATATTTGGATGATATTCTAACTTTTAGTAAGACAAAAGAACACTTGTGGCACCTGAGACAAGTATTGCAAAGACTGAGAGAAGAGAAATTGCCGATAAACATCAAGAAGTATAGTTTCATGAAGGAAGAATTGGTACATTTGGGATTTGTGATTTCAGTGGAAGGATTGAAGATGGAACCCGAGAAAGTGAGAGCAATTGTTGAATGAACTACACCAGAGAGCATTGGAGAAGATAGATCATTTCATGGATTGGCTATTTTCTACTAGAAGTTCATCAGAAATTTTAGTTCAGTTGTAACCCTATGACAAAGAAAATGAGAGGTGACAAAAAATATTTCAAGTGGACATCAGGAGTAGATAGAAGTTTTGAATTATTGAAGTAGAAAGTGACAGAGCAACCTATGTTGGCATTACTAGATTTCAATAAGGTATTTCAAGTAGATTGTGATTCAAGTGGGAATGCAATTGGAGCAGTATTAAGTCAAGAAGGCAGACCTGTAGCATATTTCAGTGAGGAGTTGAACAATGCAAGAAGAAGATATTTAGCTTATGATCAGGAGTTCTATGCCATAATTCAAGCCTTGAAGAAGTGGAGACATTACTTTTTGCCTAAGGAGTTTGTGTTGTATACAGATCATCAAGCCTTGCAATATTTGAACAGTCAAGGAAAGTTGAATCAGAGACATGAGATGGGTAGAGTTCATGCAGAGTTACACTTTTGTGTTGAAGCATAGGAGTGGAAAATCAAACAAAGTTGCAAATGCATTGAGTTGGAGAAGGAACTTGTTGATAGAGATGAAAGTTGAAGTGTTGGGATTTGATAAATTGAAGAACGTGTATAAAGATCTTGATTTTACAGAACCTTGGAAAGCATGTAAGGAACCTATTATGATAGATAGGACTAAGTGATTGGATTATTTCATTCAGGAAGATATGTTGTTCAGAGGAAGTTAGTTATGCATACCTAGGAGTTCAATGAGAGATAATTTGATCAAAGAGAAACATAGTGGTGGATTGGTAGGACATTTTGGCATTGATAATATAGTGGCTTTGGTGAGTGAAAACTACTTTTGGCCTCAAATACATAAGGATGTTAGGAAATTTGTACAGAGTTGTAGAGTTTGGCAAGTTGCAAAATAGAATAGTCAAAATACTAGATTGTATAAACCTTTGACAGTACCGAAGAGACCTTGGAAAGACATAAGCATGGATTTCATAATAGGATTGCTAAAAACACAGAGAGGACATGATTCAATATTTGTAGTGGTGGACAGATTTTCAAAGATGGCATATTCATACCTTGTAAGAAGACAATTGATGCAATGCAAGTGGCTGACCTATTTTTCAAGAAAATTATGAGATTGAATGGACTACCTAAGAGCATAATTTTGGACAGAGATACAAGATTCCTTGGATACTTTTGGAAGACACTTTGGAAGAAAATGAAGACAGATTTGAAATTCAGTTCAACATTTCATCCATAGACTGATGGACAAACAGAGGTAGTAAATAGAAGATTGGGAAACTTGTTGAGATGTTTGGTTGGAGAAAAGGTAGGAAATTGGGATTTGATTCTATCACAAGTAGAGTTTGCATATAACAATTCAGTGAATAGAAGTACTGGAAGAACACCATTTGAAATTGTGATAGGAACTAACCATAGAGGAGTTACAAAGTTGAGACATATCGGCATGGAGCACAAAAGGAGTGCAGAATTATAGGAATTTGTAGGACACATGGAGACAGTGCATAATCAGGTTAAGAAGCATTTGGAGGAAATGAATAGTACGTATAAGGAGAAGGCAGATGAGAAGAGGAGACATAAAGAATTTGTAGTTGGAGATGAAGTGATGGTATACTTGAGAAAAGAAATATTTCTAGTTGGAATATATAAGAAAAGAAAGATTTCTAGTTGGAACATATAACAAGTTGAAGATGAAGAAGTTTGGACCTTGTAGAATACTCAGAAAGTTTGATTCAGGCAATGCATATGAAGTAGAGCTACCAGAGAAATTGATTATATCACTGGTTTTCAACATTGCAAACCTACATCAGTATCATGAAGCAGAGTTCAATGGCACCATTGAAGAAGACTTGAAGAAACAGTTACCACAACAAGCACCAGAGTAGATTGAAGGCATTTTGGACAGCAGAGTTGGATGCAGCACCAGAGGAAGACAATACAAAGAATATCTTGTGAAGTGGAAAGGATAACCGGAAGAAGATTCATCATGGATTTCTCAGGCTGAGGTGGACCATCTTGGTTTTCCTCCAGCCCTAGCAAAGTGAGGGACTCGCTTTTTCAATAACCCTGGATGTCTGATCTGGGAGCATCCTTGGTTCAAGAGCAATCTTGCATCAACAAAATAAATTTGCATTTTAGTTTGTTTCTTTTCATTTTCCAGTTCAGTTCAATCAATAGCAGTTTTTGTATTTTGGTCTACATTCTACCACAGTTGCATTTCAGATCTTGCAGAGATGGACTTAGTAACTAGACACACTCATGCACAACATATCCAAATCTTAGATTATTTGGATTAGGTACCAGTAAGATATCAATATCAGAAGATCAACTATTTTCTCATAACATAGCATCCTGATAGTCTTAGACAATCAGCTAAAGGAGAAGACTTGCAGAGCCTTTCATGACTTGTAGAGCTAATTGACACATCTGATGTTCAATGTTGTTTGGTTTGTGGCTGACCTTCCCTAAGATCTGCACATCATTCCATTCATTTGCGAAGGAATTCTTCATGATTAGGTCTAACCTATCCATGTACACATGTTATAGTGCTTCATTGGAGTTTGTGATCTTCCTTGGCTGACGTAGAGGAATCTTTTGTTCTGGAGATGATATAAATTGATGTAATAGATGCCTAAGAAGGTAGTTAGCATAATTTACAAGTTTGATAGTTTGAATTCTTTGCGAAGGAGCTTCAAAGCTATATCTTGTGCATATTCTGTAACTGGGAAATCAAGCTTGTGAGCCCTAATTATAAGCCCGCATGTTGCCAGCCAATTTGTATTTGAATTCTATGATATACTGAATGATTGAATCTGCATTTTCTTTATATCTTTTCCATTGTTTTTACTCTAGTTGCACGGCCTGGATAGTTCACTTTGAGGACCCTCCTAACCATGACTGCACCAATATCCCTATTAGAAAAGGCCATGAGGGCAGTAAAACAGGCCAATAGGCCACGAACAAATAGAAAAATTTGTTAAAAACTAACAAAATTGCATACTTGAAAAGTAGACATTGTCATCTATAATGGGTTTTAATGTCATCCAAAAATTCTAAAAAAAAGTCATCAACCATATTGCCAAATCTATTCCTTCTAAAAATCAGAGTTATTTTTTGTTTAAAAATTAACTAATAAATGGAAAAATATGTTCAAAAATTACATATTTGAAAATAGACATTGTCATTTGTAATGGGTTTTAATTTCATCCAAAAATTTTGAAAAAAATGTCATCAGCCATATTGCCAAATTTGTTCTTTCTAAAAATCTTTTGCCTTAGATTTCTTCCACTAAAAGTGGACCCATCTTCTTGCACTTACCCTTGTAATGAATTGCAAAACATGATAATTGTTTATCACTATATTGTGTAGTTGACTCTTTTTGGCACTCTACTTGGATAGTAGAAGCAAACTTTGCATTTTAAGTCCTTCACAGTGTTAAAGAAGACCTGTCTATGATTTTGGAAGAAGGTGAATCTTTAAGAATCATTGCATGTTCAAGAAGAGTAATTGATATTGAAACTATTGCAAGCACTTATAACATGTTATTAGAGAATGGGCTACTATGCTTTCATAAAAAAATATCCTTTCCTAGAGTAATATCTTCCCCATTAATATGTAATGTTGTATTAGGTTTAGTATTGGGGGCGGCATTTTCTTTTCAATGTCACCATTTACTAGCCCCATTAAAAGTCAAGTTGCAATAATGTAGATCTTGAATTAAATAACCTACTTGACTCCACCAAAATAAAACTATCAGCAATTAAACCTCATCACTAAAGGATACAAGACTACTAGTAATTAATCTAAAATGATTATTAATCATTAAAATTTCTTGCATCAAGTTTGTTAGGCTCCATCATAATAGAAAGTAATGCAACACAAGAAAGATGTAGCATTTATGGGTTTTTGTAGGGTCAAATGAATGTAATGGAAGGGTTACTCACTATATTGGTCCCCTTCCCTTATTATCCTTTGAGTCTACAACTCCCACACCCCTACCTAAGTTTACTCAACTTCCACACTACTATTGTGCCCTCCATAGATAGATAAATTGCCTCTAAAGGGCCATGGATTTCTCAACTCAACCTCCCTTTCTCTCTAAAAAGTCTTCTCTCTTATTGACTTTTTCTTCCCTTCTTAACTTCAACCCTTTCCTTCCCTCATTGCTCTTGTCTTGTCCATTTTTAATGGCCACAATTTAATGCCCATATTGTTGTAATGGTGTTTGAAAATATTGTTTCCTCCCACAACCTCCTTCCAAGTAAAATTTCAAAGCTATGTCACACCTAGCTTAAGGGTTTTTAGTGAAATAGTTTCATTTGAAAAAAAATTCACCTAAAACATTTTTAACCAAAAAATGGTGAATTTCATGGTGCCTACATGGATTCAAAACTTTCACTCAAAAGAGTTTCAACTAAAACACTTTTATTCAAAACTCTTCAGCATCCATCCATATACAAAGGTATGTTTTCAAAAAATAGTGTAGACCAATTTCAATTGAAATAGTTTCACCTGAACTATTTCAAGTGAAATGGTGTGTCGCCAATTTTCTTATGGTTTTGAAAAAAAAAAAAAAAACTCTATCTTCCTACTAAATTTTCTCACATTACATAAATTTTCTAAAAAAATTTAAAATACCCTTTGGTAAATTCAAGAGAGTAAATTTTGAATATATATATAATTGTTAGTAATTTTTTAAAGATTATTACAAGTAGGTTATTAGAGTCAAACAAAAGACTAATTGGAAATTTAAAAAGTATACTAAATTTTATTTTAGAAATTTAAGAAAAATGTGGTGCACTAGAGGAGAGAATCCTCTCTAAAAGGGTATAACTTTATTGTTTATGATAAGTAGTTAAGACATAAAGTGGAGGCCCATCAAAACTATTATATTTTTAATAAACTTGACTTTAAAAATTTATTAAAAAATAAAAATTTATAAAAAAAAATTCTTTATTTTTCCATGCTTTAGACATTCAAGTTACTTAAGTGGAGAAAAAAAAAGGAAAAAAAAAAAATTACTATATTAAAAGTGGAGGACTGTTGACCTTATTTTAGAGCAATTTTTCAACAAATCAATTATACTATCAATTTTATAAAAAACTATATCCAATTTTTTTAAAATTACAAACATAAACCACACTAAAAGTCCTACATTCGATTAGTTTATACCATTTTAAAATTTAAAATATATATGACACTTTCAGGTGCTTCAAGTTAAAAAGTTAGATTTGTGTTGGTCATTTCTTTTTTAAAAAGGTGACATGGTTCTAAAATTTCACCCCTCCCTTCTCAATTTTATGCTACCCATGCCCTTAGTAATAAATTGTTGTCCTCTTGTTATATTTACATTAGACAATATTAAAATGATTTTGACATTAATATTATAATGTTTATTTTATTGATTTCTTCTCGGTGGTCCAACCCCTAACTTAATATTTATTTTCCGTATGACTTCAACATCTGATAGTTTATTTATTTTAATGACTTTATCAAGTAGTTCATCCATAATTAAAATATTTATTTTAATTTTAACATGATTGATGGTTAAAGGTGAGTGTAGGACTTAGACTCACACATTTTAGCCCTATAAATAGATGGTAAATGAGCCATCTAAGCCTTACTTAAATTTTAGTGTTTGGATAACTTGATTTAATAATAATTATCTACTATTTGTTTAACCTTGAGGTGTATGGGACAACAAGACTTCCTAGTTGTTATGACCTAGCATATTCATCTCTAATAGACACAAGTACATGTGAGGTACTTAAAGTTAGTCAAACCTCCAACCAAGACTCAATGTACACTAATATGGAAGTAGGATTAGCTTGGCATTGGGAACATCTCTTATCAACATAACTATAGATTATGTATTGACTTGTACTGTTGCACCTATGAGACAAGCCAAAGCTCCTCACACATATATCATCAACATTCGATTAGTCATAAATGTAAACATATCGTTTAACTGTAACATACAATTAGAAATCAGAGTTGTCAACATTGATTAGTCTAAAGGCCTTTTGGAAGGGCCAATGCACCATGCTAAACTAAGAACATAGAAAGCCAAGTGCAAGCATCAATTCTAGTCAATAATGATGGTGGACCCTACAAGACAATCTCCAAGATTAAAGGGTTAGATCCCCATCTATCCTAATGCTAATCTTAAAGTTGTTGTATAGAGGAATGAAAAGGGAGAGAGATTGCAACAAGCAAATTAAAGCATAATAAAGGTCCATGCTAAATAGATATAGTCTTCACCACTAGTGTAGAGATTAACATCTCACAATGCAATAATCAATAGAAACATGTACATATAATAGCTAAATATGAGCATAGATAAGATGAAGAATCAATAAGACGATAGCTTGCTTCTTATTAAGTTCACTAATCAATTAGTTATTACATAAATGCAAGTCCTCTAGAAACATGCATAGAGGCTCTCTTGTGTAGCAACAAAGAGAGAAAAGATTGAGCTAGCACATTAGGCTCAAAAGCTCAATTGTAATAGCATAATCTATGAATCAACCTTAACATCAGGCTTGAATAACTTAGCTATACATAGTGTTATCTTTGACCTAAGAATGGGCTTACAAGCCAATATTTATAGAAGAGAATGCCTAGCCTACAATGATTTTCCCACCCAAATTACATTGGAATTTAAAATTAGTAGAGGAAAAGACTTCTTTGTGGATTTTGGCACCTTAATGGTCCCTGTTAGTGGTTGGCCACAACCACGAGGTCCTCTAGTACTTGATTCATGAATTCTATCGCCTAGTATTGTCTTGTCTTAGTCCTAGTAGGTGAAACTTCCTTGTCAAGTGTTTTTATAGTCATTGGGTATGAATGTTTGGACCTATATTCCAATGGAGAATTTGAATTCTAAATGTGATTGAGCATGTCTCTACTACTCTAGTGTTGTAAACCTCTTTAGGATGATGCAGGGAAGTTGTAGATGTGAAAATTGTGTTGCTAAGATTTAGGGTGGAGTAGTTTTGTATAGTAATGGCTACAGGTCCCATGGGTTGTCGGATGAATTTGTTAGTGGTAGATTAGATGGTCCATACTATCTCCCTTTGCTTTTCTGAGAATCCCTGAGAGTGTGTCACATGGCATTGGTTAAGTTATAACCAACTTAACCGCAAGGAGGCGTAGGGCCCATCAATGCTTATGTGCTAGAGCATATTTTAACTTTTTTATGTAATAGTCCTTCCACGTGTCACAATGTTAGGGGTTTTCAACAAAAGCCTTATCTGCCTTTTGTGAATGTGCCATGAGCCATCATATTAGATTTGTCTTGGAGCATTGGATGATGTGTGTTTGTCAGGACGTAGAAACTTACCAAAAATGCATGAAAACATACAAAACACCAAAATGAATGAAAGCAGGGTGGCTTGTGGATGTTGCGGGGAATTTCTACTAGTCAAAATGTAAGGTAGGATAAATTAGCTACCTATAGTAAAAGATTCATTATAGTCTTGATGACTCATAGGGGTTCTTTTGCTTGTGAAAGAAGTGGAACCCAAAAGTTTATCCATTAGGCATAGAGTTACTAACATAATATAAAATTTAAAAAGTTTTCAAAATTGAGGAGATACCTGCCCCCTTTAGAGATTTCATAGAGAAGCCATGGGCACTCCCCACTTATCATCCTTGGGCATGTTGTTCATCAGCAAAAGTTTGTATCTACGCTCCAACTCTAGTGTATGCTCATATGGGACTTGCAATTGCAAGTTGGTGGTTTGTACCAAAGTCTATAGGTTAGTAGTTGGCTTAATTGTAGCCAATAATTAGTATCATAGAATTTACAATCTTAATTATCATGAGCAACAAAGTCATCATAGTACAATTAAATATCAAAACTATTAGAATCATAATAGTTACAATCTTAATCATCATGAGCAACAAAGTCATCAAAACACAATTAGATATCAAACCATTCAAGTCTTCACCTTGGTCCAAATTGCATCGAGACTTCGAGTGTCTAAAAAGAAATTTGAGCTTGCGGGGATGTGGCACCTAACCTCAAAACTATCACCTAGAATTGGCATACCCCCTATCTTAATTAGGAATATATTATTCTTATAAACCTTGTGCCTTCCTAGACTAGGTCACATATGTGGCCATGTCTCTTGGAATGGGTTGCACTATGTTTACCTAATTTCAAATATGAAATTTTCTATTCTAGATGCTGACTATTCTAAAAGTGATTGCTAGGTCATTAGCTTGTGCACCAAAATTATCAAGTTGTATTTCAAACCCTAAATAAGGAAATGGTCCTAGCTCATTAAGACATAATAGATTTACATTTAGAGTAATTAGTCACAACTACATTGGTCTCAATCTCAATCATATTTGCATCAGTGTTTCCATATCTACTTGACATGTTTCTCATCATTATACATTGACAAAAGGACTTGACTACTATAAAAAAAAAAAATTGACAATCTTCCCTTTACAGACCCACCATGCTTTTCAACATAATCACTAATGTGAAAGCATCTCAACGTAAATCACAATCCTAAGCTGCCCAAAAAAATTTCTAGTGTAACCTTTGTTTGTTTATTGCTTTTAGTTTTTTAAAGGTGTTTGTTCTTAAGTTTTTGCTCTAAGTTTCAATCCTAGGGGTCGCCACTATTACTCATTGGATTCCCTATGGTTAGATTGTGTATGCCTTAGTGAGATTCCAATCTTCCTAGTTCCCTGAAAACTGGACTAATGACCAAAACATTCCATCTTTGCACTATTCAGCTTCACTATGTTATGTTCTCGGACTTAAGAGATTCTTGGTGGAATTCAAAACCAGATTTTATAAATTCCTCAGGTCTATTGTGTTATCCGAACAAATTTTTTTTGATGGAGGTCATCCACAAATTTGGATTGGGGAGCACGAACCTTAGGCTGAACCTCTTTGACTGAGAGTCAAAGACTAAGAGTTATCCATTCCGTTTTCATCCTCCATTATTCTGACCTTCTGAGAATTATATATTTTTCAAAGTTGGACAAAGATATCAGGTCCGCTTATCTGGGTTTGTTCTAACTTCTTCAAGAGTTCGTAGGGTACAGTAAAAGTTGTAGTTCATTTAAATTTTATCGAGTCTGATTTTTATCAGGCCATCGGATTCTATCCTTCCCCAGGTTTCAAATTCCTTTCCAATTGCCCAGATACTGCGATAAATCTGGAATGAGTAAAGTAATCGTGTTTGGACTTCTGAAGTTGATTGAATAATCTGTTCAACATCTAGATTCCTAGCATAAGATTTTAACTTCCCAAGTTACGCAATGCTTCAAAGCATGCGATAAAACTAGATTTCATAAATCTCTTGGTGACCTTTCCCAGTGCCTGAACCAGATTTGATAGATTTCCGGGTCCGCTCCATGAACTTTGAGATCTCTTCCCTCTCAGACTTCAAAAGAGCAGTAAATGTGGGATTAATAAAGATCTTGGGTTCATCAAGTTCTTGCACTCAAAAGTGTGACTTTTCTTGCCTCTGGGTTCTGATAACTGAAAAAGATAAAATTGTATATCAGTCTTAATTCTACTTCCCAAATTTTCACCAGTGATCCTTGACGGATTCCAAAGATGGGTGATGTCTGTTGTGCAGGAAAAGAATGAGATTAGATATTCAATCTGTTGATGTTGGAAATAAGCCACACCTCGACTGACGATGGACTGGTCCAAGAGGGGTCAGTAGTTCAGTGGTAGAGCACTCCAACAGCGAATGGAAGGTCCTAGGTTCAAGTCCTAACTGGTCCATGTCTCAACATGGTATCAGAGCCAGGCCCAGGCTAGGAGCCCCAAGCACACGAGAGGTGTGGCTTAAGGGGGGTGTTGGTGCTAGAAACAAGCCACACCCGGACCGACGATGGACTGGTCCAAGAGAGGCCCCAAGAGGGGCCAATAGCTCAGTGGTAGAGCACTCCAACAATGAATGGAAGGTCCTAGGTTCAAGTCCTAGTTGGTCCATGTCTCAACACAATCCATAATTGCACTCTTAATCAGTCAGACATCGACTTTCATTGAATCAGTGGTTGGAATATCTGGAAGTGTTTACTCCAGAGGCATAGAAAGAAGTTGTAGTGGAACACAAAACAATCAGAGATCCAATATGGGCTATGACTTCCACATCTTGACCATATGGGAAAGCCAATACTCAATTAGTTTTATAATCAATTGTATTTATCAGGTACGGTATGAATTGAATATAATTAGAGTTTGGAGGTGGTTTGCTTTCCTCAAGGAGATTCAATTTCCTAGGTTGTTTCATTCTTTCAATTCAAAATTTAATGTTGGTATTGAAAGGAATGTTTGATGGTGGAGATCATTCATTCTCGGGATGTGTTGAAGTCAGATTTGATGGCTCACGAAGTTCCGAATAGAACTAATTTTAGTTTGAGTTCAATGGCCTAGGTATCCACCTAGATATAGGAGGAGGTAGTGTTCTAAAGGTTAGTATTCTAGACAACTCTACAAAGCAGTTTGTGTATTCCAAGAAAGGCCTAAATTTGACAGTTGACCTTGCTTGTCATGCAATTTTTATATGACAATTATCTATTCAATGTTGCCCTTCAAATACTATGACATGCCTTAGTATAAGTAAATCATATAAAAATCAAATATAAATATCATCATAATCCTATATAAATTTTGACAGTTTGTCCAAAATCTCCCTTTTCATATGATATAGTCTTTTTAAAATTTCAATTGTATTTTACAGCAAAAATGTCTAAATGCAGCTATACAACTATCAAATTTAAGCCCTGATCCCAAGGAGTAGAAAAATCTTGTATATTATGTTAGATTTTGTAATAAGCAAAATTAATGTTTATGGATTAGTTATAAATATAGCAAGTAGAATAATGCTACACTCTATTAATTGAGTAAAAGTGAGTATGAATGAGCTTCTAATCAATAATATAATGAGTAGTGTATAAATATATAGCATTTTGGTTGAGTAAGTTGAGATGACACATGTCTAAAAGTTCGTGCATTAACTCTCAATTAGGAGATGAGTTAACTTAGTCAAGTAAGATAGAGGTGGCACCTAACTTTTGTCTTGATCAAGAATTGATGAGGAAATGGTGGCACTTGATGACTTCAAATCAAAAGTGATACGTCTTTATTAGCTACCTAGGTGAGAGAAAATAAAATATCTCATTATCCTAAGTGAGCTTAATAAATTAGTACAATATTGCACTTAGGATATATAACTAGCCTAGATGAAGTATACTATTATGCCAACACCTCCCCTTAAGTGTAACTTAAGAGAAACAAAATGTGTCCTAGCGACAATGCCATGCTAGGTTTCCATGTACAAATTTAGAACCCTCCACCTGTACCTTTGCCTAAAAGAATGAGGATAAAAGATCCCTTGCCTACCCCCTAACCTCCCCCTCTTCCCCCTCTCCTAAAAGAAAGAGAGAGAGAACCCTCTAGAAGAGAGTATGAAGAGAGAGACTACATACCCCAAATTATGTAGCCTCTTTCATCAAAAATGGACATACAATACTAAATGCTAATGAAGATCCACTTTTATTGAACAACATTTATTCCCTCTAGAAGAGACATGCCCATATGTGCATGAAAGAATATGAAGGAAGAAAAATAAGGTTTTAAACTCTAGAACATGACCATTGGTCTCCATGTCAATGCTGAGCAATGCCAATCATTGATCAAGGATCTCAAGTATAACTATATAGAAAGTGACAACTCAAAGACATGTGGAGGATGAGATAGAACAAGTGTTAAAGAAGGTGATGATACAACTACTAGAGCATTGTCATCAAAGAGAAAACCTAGGTTTCCAACAATGTCCTTCAGATTTGATAGGTGATACTCAACAAATAGATGTGAAAGATTTGTCAAGTAACTGTCCCAATGCAGTGAATTTGTCAAACATGAATAATCCTACTAAGAAGAATCATTGGTTTCCTTCAAAGAGAGGCAACTCTAAACTCTATAGTAGATAAGTAGCAAAAGATGGTGAAATCTCAATGCATATCACTATAACTGGGTATTTCAAATTTCTACATTGCTCGTCCCATAATCTACTCACATTGGTTGTGTGAGTATTAACATTTATAGGTGTGACATCAAAAGGAGGATCAATAGTTGTTTCAATATCATCCACATGTGTAAGTTTCTTCAAGGTAAAATTACCATTAAATGAAGTTGAAGGTCTCCATACAACTCCCTAATTATGGTCAAGTCTACTCTATGTGATGTAAAATACCCTAAAAAACATAAAGATATATTAGTTCATAGACCATGTCATTGTTATTTGACTATGCATCTTTGTGTTAAAGATCACACTCAATCAAGAATGAGTCCAAAGAAACGGAATAATAGATCCTACTCAAGGTAGTGATTCTTACTCTCTTCTTTCGAAAACAAAGAGTTCCCTTGATCTTGCATGACAACATAATTACAAACATACTAGAAAATATGATTGAAACCCCTAGAATAGAACTTTATATGAGTTTATTGATTACAAGATCCCCATTATAATTTGGAGGTACGAGAATGGCACTTTATACCTAGTGTTTTTTACTTCATCAGATTAGAGTTTCACATGATTTAATAGTTTACAAACAAGACTTATAAATTGAAAGTACAGTTCTGAAACTACATGGAAACAAAATATTGAGTACCACTCTGGAATATGTAAAATATCATGCACTTAAAAAAAGGCCCTCAAATATGACTCCTTATGGATAATAACAAAGCTCCCAAAGATCTCAAAACACAAACTACACTAAAAATGTTTGATAAAACTACAATTTCTTATAAGTAGGGGCACCAAATCCAAAAAGTAACTTAACCATTGTGTATCTATTGAAAAACCAAGGGAGTCACGAGGGAGAACAGATAGGTTCCAAAGATCCACTCTACTTAAATCATCCAGTTCAATGGTCAAATTGTCAATAGCAAATTTATACCTCATCCACATCAAAAAGTAGTAAATATTTGTACTATTTTTATTGGCCAAATTTAACTTTTGTCTATTAATGTGGATGATGTTTAAGAATAGCCCTACAGATCAAAGATCAAAATGAAAACCCTGACAATAACCTTGAAGTCCTCCAAGTGGACACTAACTTCATGCTAATATGATGGATGACTCAATGTTAACTGGGCAGTACAACTGTACAACTTACTGAGGTGGCAGAAAGTAATGTGGCATCTCTCAAAACTTGACAGTCATCAACGAGTCTACAACATTGGCAGTACCAAAGATGATGATGCAGTACTTAATAGTCAAATCCAAGATAGCTCAAGATACATCATCGACTAGTTTATTGACAGTACCAAAGATGATGCAGTACTTACAGCTCAAGGTACATCATCGACTGGTCTATTCACAGTACCAAAGATGATGCAGTACTTAGCAGTAAAATCCAAGATAGCTCAAGGTATATGACATACCAAATCTGCAGCACTTGAATATAAATATAGCACGCTCAAAATACATGGAATCAAAATGTACTATGCTTTATTGTAAACAAATATGGAGGCGTCCTTAAAAGGAAATGGAGCTTCATGGAACGTGTGAAATGATCTTTTGAAAGGAGGTAAAGAGGAAGTGAATGTACAGTAAGTTAAAAAGTTCTGAGCACAAAGGAGGTGAATGTACAGCAAGTGAGAAAAAAGCTTAAAACAAAAGAGTACCTAATTCCATGTTGATGAATTGTCTCACGTGAAATTAAAAGGGTTCTTTAAAGACCTTCATCTCACGTGGGTAAACCCTTTTTTAAAACAAACTTTTCAGAAGGAGATTCTGTCACCCTGAAATCTATGTAGTACTTCTTAGCTAAGATTGTGTACAACAACTTGGTACCTAGGGGAGACGATCCAATTGCTGAGGGAACTTTCTAAGAGTTTTTTTAGTTTTATTTTACTTATTTTGTTTACTTTAGAACTATTTTAATTGAAAATTATAGTAAATAATTTTTTGCCATATATATATATATATATATATATATATATATATATATATATATATATATTAAAATAAATAAAATATATGACAATTTAAAATAGTTCTATGGTAAAATAAATTAATTCTAAAGTAAAATAAAACAATTCTTAATTTAATATAACTCTATTGTAAAATGAATTCTCATAGTTTATAATAATTCTATGATAAAAATAAATTAACTCTAAAGTAAAATAAATTAAAAACAAAAAATAAAAAATAAAATTAATACTATAGTAAAATAAATTAACTTTAAATTAAAATGAATTAAAAATTTAAAAAAATGAATACTAAACACAATTAAATACAAGAAAAATAAATCAGAGGGATCCTATATATCCTACACTTCAGTTAACATTTCAATTAAAGACTTAAAAATGTTGCTTTTCAGATCAAAACATTTTAAAGATTTTTTTGTTAATCTTGAAAGTTTAATTATAGGTGGATTTATTATGAAATTTTAGTATAAGATTTTCAAGTGTAAATTTTGTATATTTATATTATTTTCAAATTTTTAAAGTAAAAAATAAATAATAGAATGAATGATAATTTTCCAAAAATAAAAATTAATTTGAAAAATTAAAAATTACATACAAAATTAAAATAAATGTATTACAAAAATACATAAATTTTCAAATAAGAATAAAATAAATAATATAAATAAATAGACTATAGATGTATTCATTATATCTATTTAAACTACCCATTAAACTTTAATAGCCCCTTTGTGTGCCATTTTCACCTCTTAGTTATAGTAAATTTTGTAAGAAAAGGCTATCTTCATTGAATATTAACCTTTTAAATTATTTTAGTTGTGTAATTATGCATGATTACATTTGTAACTATTAACCTATAACGCAATATTTTAATTTTAATTTTTTATTTTTCCTATTAGGGGCACAAATGTTAGGAAATATTCCAAAGTTTATTATTCTATATAATAAATATGATATCCTCATGTAATGTATCACAAGGTAAAGAATCATCATAAATATATCTATAGAGTCAACATGAGATGTACAAGAATTATCATCACAAACCATATCATTATAATGTATGACATAAGGTGCCTCACATAAATCAATATTCTTAGACTCCTCATAAGACATCATCAAAGGGGTATGAGTCCAATGGTATACAAACATGGCTATCAAGAAAGTATAAATAACATCACAAGGCTCAACAAAATCATGAATAACAAAGGAAGGTGTAACTCAATTCACTTAAAATATCACTCCTAGATGTATTATTGGAAGGTGGAGCTACATCATAGTCATCGATCACACAAGGCGTATAATACTCATAGATCAAGTTTACAAATGAAGTAAATTCCCCTAAGATGGATGGAAAAGAACCAAATGGATCCACGAAGGAGGCAAAGCTAGATAAGCACTAAAACAATGCACTCAAGGAAAATGAAGCATCATAAATATGAAATAAGAATCCCATATCATTGAGGGTCAAAGGATAGGAATCAATGAAGTGTGAAAACACCTTATTTAATTCATGATATATGCATATTGATAATCCCCATAAAATTCTCATAATGATCCATGATAAATGATCTAATAATATTGCACAACCAAAGCATGGGTAAATAGGGATCTTGAATATATCAAATAATGAATGGCCAAACCATAATTAAGAGAATATCAATGAAGAACAAATAAATGGTGGATCCAAATCATAATACTCTATCAAAAAATGAATATAATTTTCATTAATAGATTTGTATGGACCCTCTTCACCCACTTCTATTTGATTAAGTTAATCACATTGATGTGTAGGGAATGGGTGGACGTATATTTTGAGATTTTGATTCAAAGATGATGCCCATTTGTCCCATTTTAGTTAATTCCATCTACTTGAATTATATTGTTATCAATAAGATCTTGTAAATTATGTTTTAATCTTATACAATAAGGCAACTTCCCTTAGTGTGTTCACCAATCCAATGATAGTCCCAAACAAAATTGCCATGGAAGTACTATGTACATCACTTTTTAAATATGTCAATTGGTTTCGTGGGAGGTGAGTTGTTAAATTGATGTTACACAAGTAGTTGTAATACCACATGTGGTAGATCCTCCAACCTAATGAACATTATTTTATCTTTTTATTTTAGGTTGATAACATTAGTATGAGAGTAACCAATTATATTGAAATTATTTGGAGGCATATTGTTATGTTGAAACCACCTTTATTGTTGTATTTCTAAAATTTGACTTTGATTGAAACTTATAATAGCACACAAATCTAGAAACAAATTTTAAGTATTGAAAATCACATTTTCTCTAATGATAGGAAGGATACTATAGACAAATATACTATGAAAATCATTATTTGATTGTTGATAACTCATGTAAAAAAGCAAAGTTTAGAGTCTAGGCACATAATCATTGTTCTTCTCATTTTCACCTTCATTACATTTTGCTAATTTAAAAAATGTGACTGTTAGCCCAATGTTATGTTGGAAATGGTCAATGAAATAATTGGCCAAGTCCCGTAAGGTATAGATAGAAGCATGAGGTAAATAGTAAAACAAATGAGGTGTGCAATCTTTAAAGATTCATTCAAGTAATTTAACAATAAATGTGTCATTGTAAACATAATCTAAATATCTTGAATTGAAATTATGTGTGTGAGCCAAGGGTCATGATTTACCATGAGAAATTTTAAACCAATGTGTGACAAATACCATTGGTAATGGACAAACAAGTATGCAATAGGCCAATTGATATCATAGTAACTTACCTGGTAGGTTCTTTTTGGGAGACTATTGGTAGGTTCATTTTCTCCTAACAACTCTCTACATCCTGATGATGAATCATAGTGTGATTCAAAACATTGATGCAAAAAAATTTGACACAGTTTAAACCAGAAGCTCAATTGCACAATATTATGGACTGTGGAAATTTGATGTGTTTAAGACTATTACAAGTTCAATTGATACATTGTTTCATATCCTTCAACTCAATCATGGTCATTACCAATTCTCAATTTAAAAATATATCATATCATCCAGGTGGAAATACTATCCTAGAAAAATTCTCAATGGTGTCTATAGAAACCACCAATTTTCAAACACACATTATAGACATCAAGATGAAATAGACATTATAGACATCAAGATGAATAAATTTTTGAGATAAAATTCAATGCAACAAAAATCTTCTTGCATGATCTAATTTCACATGGAGGGTTTAGATTTGTAGCTGCAAAGATTAGTTCTATAGGCATGAAAGTGAACCAAAATAATTGACATTGTATTAATTTTATTAGTTGTAAAGTGGTTGTCAACAAGGACAAATTTTTAACAAAATCATGATTTAGTTGGTCATATATTTCATAGTAAACTTGGCATTAGATGTAGAGATAAGTACCATTATTTTATTTATTTTATGTTCATTTAGTTTAGTAGCTTAATCATTGTCAACTCATTAATTTTATCTAGAGTTGCTTAATTTTCTTGGTTACTTATTTATTTATCTTGGAATTTTATAAAAGGTTATTATTTTCCTTTTCATTTTCATTAATCCACTATTATTATAGCCCCTAAAGTTGTTTCCTTAAGATTTATCCTCCTACATTAGGGTTTTAGATTTAATATTTCTAAGGGTATACCTTTCATCATAGATCTTATTATGATTTGGATCCACCATTTATTTGTTCTTCATTGATATTCTCTTAATTACGGTTTGGACCTTAATTATTTGATATATTCACGATCCCTATTTACCCATGCTTTGGTTGTGCATTATTATTAGATAATTTATCATGGATCATTATGAGAATTTTATGGGGATTATCAATATGCGTATATCATGGATTAAATAAGGTGTTTTCACACTTCATTGATTCCTATCCTTTGACCCTCAATGATATGGGATTCTTATTTCATATTTATGATGCTTCATTTTCCTTGAATGCATTGTTTTAGTGCTTATCTAGCTTTGCCTCCTTCATGGACCCATTTGGTTCTTTTCCATCCATCTTAGAGGAATTTAATTCATTTGTAAACTCGATCTATGAGTATTATACCCCTTGTGTGATCGATGATTATGATGTAGCTCCACCTTCCAATAATACATCTAGGAGTGATGTTTTAAGTGAATTGAGTTACACCTTCCTTTGTTATTCATGATTATGTTGAGCCTTGTTATTTATACTTTCTTGATAGCCATGCTTGTAGACCACTTGACTCATACCTCTTTGATGATGTCTTATGAGGAGTCTAAGAATATTGATTTATGTGAGGCACCTTATGTTATACATTATAATGATATGGTTTGTGATGATAATTCTTGTACATCTCATGTTGACTCTATAGATATATTTATGATGATTCTTTACCTTGTGATACACTACATGAGGATATCATATTTATTATACAGAATAATAAACTTTGGAATATTTCCTAAAATTTGTGCCCTTGATAGGAAAAATAAAAAAATTAAAATTAAAATATTGCGTTATAGGTTAATAGTTACAAATGTAATCATACATAGTTACACAACTAAAATAATTTAAAAGGTTAATATTCAATGAAAATAGCCTTTTCTTACAAAATTTACTATAACTAAGAGGTGAAAATGGCACACAAAGGGGCTATTAAAGTTCAATTGGTAGTTTAAAATGAAGGATCTAATAATAATATAGATATAATGAATACACCTATAGTCTCTTTATTTATATTATTTATTTTATTCTTTTGAAAATTTATGTATTTTTGTAATACATTTATTTTAATTTTGTATGTAATTTTTAATTTTCAAATTAATTTTTATTTTTGGAAAACTATCATTCATTCTATTATTTATTTTTTTACTTTAAAAAATTGAAAATAATATAAATATACAAAACTTACACTTGAAAATCTTATACTAAAATTTCATAATAAATCGACCTATAAATAAACTTTCAAGATTAACACAAAAATCTTTAAAATGCTTTGATTTGAAAAGCAACATTTTTAAGTCTTTGATTGAAATGTTAACTGAAGTGTAGGATATATAGGATCCCTCCTGATTTATTTTTCTTGTATTTAATTATGTATAGTATTCATTTTATTTTTATTTTTTTAAATCTTTAATTCATTTTAATTTAAAGTTAATTTATTTTACTATAGTATTAATTTTATTTTTTGTTTTTTGTTTTTAATTTATTTTACTTTAGAGTTAATTTATTTTTATCATAAAATTATTTTAAACTAAGAGAATTCATTTTACAATAGAGTTATATTAAATTAAGACTTGTTTTATTTTACTTTAGAATTAATTAATTTTACCATAGAGCTATTTTTAACATAAAGGAGGGGTAAAAATTTATTAAAACAAGAAGAAGTACAAAGGAAGGGTATTACATAGCCCTATCAAGCTCCACCATGTGATCCAACTGTTGAGATAGATCTGGGGGTAAATGACCTCGGTCCATCAAATTCCAATCATGAATATGCTCAGAAGCTCATTTAGCCAAATAATCAGCAACACCATTCCATTCTCTAGGAATATGAGTAAAAGTAAAAAACTCCAAAGAAGCACAGAGGTTAAGAATCTGAGCAACAATCAAAGCCAAATGCCAGCTAACATCATCTAAATGCCGCCTATTCAACAAGTTTACTACAACCTGGGAATCAGACTCATATATATATTGGTATTTAGAATAATGAAAAGAGGCAAAGAATTATTTACTATAATTTTCAATTAAAATAGTTCTAAAGTAAACAAAATAAGTAAAATAAAACTAAAAAAACTCTTAGAAAATTAGACATAAAATTGCATGGGAAGAGTTAAATGCAAAAATGATCAGTACCTACAGAATGGACGGCGAGCACAGTTTTCAGAGGATGCTTCTGCACTTCTTTTTTGGCACATACTTACTGTCGAGGGGGACAGCTTTTCAAAAACTATTTTCTATCCATGCCCATCACGATGGGCATTCCATCCTGAATGCTAGATAGACGGTTCCATTGCTGAGCATGTTGCAATGGTTATGATAGTAGGGGAGAGGACCTAATTGTTGAGCATGTTCCAATAGGTGTGATAGTATTTGTGTATTTTAGGTCCAACATTTTTAGAAGTTTAACACTGGTAGTTGTGACTTTAAGGTTGTTAGTGTTACTATAAGTACTTATAATTGAACGAAATATGCTCATTAGCTTTAAAAAGCAACTAATCATATGATGTCACATTAGTGCACCAACAAAACATGACTTAATGCACACCTATTGGTCCACCCTTTTTTGGGGGGAACTATTTGACACCTCAACAAAAAGTGTGTTGATGATGTGGCCCTGAAACCTTAGGGTCCTCTCCCCTATTTGTGGATTTAAGGTCCAATGTTTTTAAAAGTTTAGCACTAGTAGTTGGTGATTTTAAGGTTGTTACTGTTGACTATAAGTACTTATAATAGAATGAAATGTTCTCTTTAGATCTAAAAAGTAACCAATCATGTGATGCCACATCAACGCACCAACAAAACATGACTTAATGCACAACTATTGGTCCACCCTTTTTTTGGGTCTTTTTGGACACCTCAACAAAAAGCATGCTAATGTGGCATCATATTTGATGATGTGGACCTAAAACCTTAGTTATAAGCATGAGCCTTGCCAAGTCAGCTGCTATAAATTTTTTGGAGTGATTCAAAATTGCCACATATGATTTTGAGAGACGTGAAGTTAGGGTGCTCAACTATTAGGTCCTCTCCCCTAATGCATTTTAGTTAGAAAAAAAAATGGAGCCTTTGTGAGATTTTTTTAGTATTTTGAAAAAAATATTCTTTCACCTTGAAATCTAATTGTGTACAACAACTTTGTAATGTGTTTCAATTATGGAAAAAAAATGGAGCTTCAAGGAGAGTTTCTGATTTTTATAATTTGGCTATCAATTTTAAGGCACAATATTTGCTAAAGGTTTTATAAATGAGGTAGCAAGTTAAGTGGGCTTGATTTTGGAGGAAATTTTATGGTTAAGCATGCTCAAGTTAGAGTATTATTTAGATGGGTGACTTCCTAGGAAGTCTCGATGCTTTGCCCTTGTGAACATCACCTAGATGCAATGAATACTAAGTGGATCGTTCATCCTCATGAGAGAAAGGTTCAATTGAACCAATACTCATGAAATATAGGTCAATGAGGTTGACTCAAAAACCACACAATGGAATCTCAATAAAACAACATAATTTGATACACTATAAAAAATACCTCCTACTTGTCAATTGATCTTAGAGTTTTGCCTTCCATGCACAATAGAGGACACTAAATTTTCTAAAGAGCTTTGAAAACTAAGTTACTTGTAAGAGATGACCATAAAGCCTATATAGAGAAACTAAGGTTATTCAATATTCCAATGTTCTCAATTTGGATGAAACAAAATGCTAACCTAACTTTCTCAATCCTTTCAAACATAATGGTGAGGTCAAAAAGACTCTCTCATTCACTAAAAATTAGATTCATCCAGAACATCCCCTATGCTTGAGTGAGAGTGCTCTCCATCTTGTGAAGGTGGGTAGAGAATTGAGAGTTGAAAGAATTGTTTAATGTCAAGAGGTGGTGTGAGTAAGTCCAAGGTATTTGTTAAGATGAATAAAGAGTTAAAGAAATGATCTATTATCCAAAGGAGGCCAAGATTACTTCAAAAGAATGATTGGAGTGGCTCTACGTAGACCAATGAGATCACTTTTATGGATAAAATAGAAGTTGTTATAGTAGAAAGAAACTTTGAAGAAACCATCAACTTGGTAAGACTATGGAAGCAAGGATTGATGATGTTTAAAAACTAGGAGATGGAACAAGTCAAGAAGAAAATCAAAATTTAATCTTGTAAAAGATGAGAAGAGCTAGTACTTGAACATAAATCAAATGCTAAAGAAAACAAGCATAGAGATAGGTAGAAAGAAAGAAGACCTCATAGAAGGTGAAGAAAGAAGTGCAACCCAAGAGGTTGTGAAAAGAGAAGATGTTGAATGCTCTAGCATATGTATAATGAACTATCTAAGAAATAAGGAGAAGGACATCTCTTACATGAGGAAGAGATGAAAGAACTGAGGATTTGTTATCTTCAACTAAGAACAAGGTGGGTTGTGAGTAGCCCACAAAAGGAGAATAAATCCTCATGTAGGAGGATAGAAATATGTAAATAGGCAGCATAGATGCATGACTCTTGAAGGACACAAGCAAGGAGAGGAAGAAGTGTAAAGGAATGCATTTAATGTGAGGAGAGAAGACATGAATAAGAATACACATGAAGGGATTAAAGATTGGTAGATGGATGCACATGGAGGAGTGAGGAAAGTGCGAGAGAGTACAAAAGAGAAGCAACAAGGCGTGCTAGGAAAGGCCCATAGTGAGGATTACCTTGAAATGGTTCAAGTGTAGGAGGAAATAGAGTTACTACAAAGGAACCAACATATAGGAGGAAAAAGAAAAATAAAATAAGAGGGAGATTGAGTTTCTAAGCTTTCTAAGTGAAAAACATAGATAACAAAAAGGTAGAAAGAAGAAGTTATTAAAGAGAAATAAAACCAAGAACCTAAGGTTCCAAGTTGGAATTCATGGAGGCCAAGAAGAAAATTTGTTGGCTTTGGCATGGAATTAACCCCATATATGTTATTTGCACATATACTCTATTCTCTTTGACATGGTTTAGTAGGTTTAGAGTTGTTCAGGTCTTTTATAGTATGCAACATTTGTACCATTAAATCTACCAAACCATCTTGGATTTGATGCAATCTTTTCATGTTCTTATGGAAGAAGTTGTCTCTTTCTTCATTTTTTAACTTGTACATTCCTATTTCCCCTTTTACCATATCTATTTCTAGGAAACATCAATGGTGTGGTTTACCCTTTAGACTAGCAAGATCAATGATCTAATACCACTATGATGACCCTTAGCTAAACATTCATAAAATAACTAGATCTTAAATATTGGAATAACCAACATTCATATGAAATGCTTAGATTTGAAATGTCCATAACAAATAAGAATAGTTTTGCACATATAAATTGGATTTGAATATTCATTCAAATTTATTTCTTAGACTTCAACTGCTTATGAAGATTTGTTGAGTTATTAATAGAGATCACAATGATTACAAATATTTTCTAAAATACCCAAACGCTAAAATACTTGAAATGCTAAAAATATCTAACTTGAAGGGCAAATGCAACCTTCGTATGAAGTTTCCCTCATGAATCTAAAGGGTTTTCATCCTCCAAAATCTAGGAAATCATTAAGGGTTTTGCCCTTTGATTTTTAGAACCCAAGGGTTTTCATCCTCCAAACTCTGGGAAATCAATGGGGGTTTTGTCTGTTGATTTTTAGAACCCAAGTGTTTTCATCCTTGGATTTGATAGTTGAGCACAAGTGCTTCAAACTGTGATTACCTAGGGTTATGGTTTGTTGATTGAATTGCAAAAGATCCCAAATGATGATTTTTCTAGAATTTATAAAGGTTGAAGGTCTAGCATGGGGCCCACACATGTTGAGAGGCATTATGAGTTTCCCTCCAAATTTTGCATTCAAATCAGGCCATTAATGGTGTCCCTAGACATGTAGGATGGTAGGTGAGGTTCTTCATTTGAATAGTGGGAGTCCAGCAAAAAGCATGATTGAAGGTGGGGGTATGGGGAAATACATGCCAGAAGGATGAACAAATAGGGATTCACATGTCGAACTATGCAAATGTAAGAGGAATCGAGTAATTAGGAGCTAGGATGTTGTTTAGATGGGTTTCTATTTGGTATGTTGGCATTATGTTTCCTATAATTCAAACATCAAGGGTTTAGGGAATGGGATATAGGGATGCTAGGATGTAAAGGGAAGTAAAGGTTCATGGGCCCAGGAAGGAGGAATGGTGCAACAACAGGAATCAAGCTTCAGAAATCTGTAATGCAAGAGGGAGTAGGTATTGGGATTCAAAGATACTTGATGCAAGAGGGAGCAATGATTTGGCTTTTGGGATACCTGATGTAGGAGGGAGTAGGTATCAAACTTTAGGGATACCCCATGCAAGAGGGAGCAGGGATCAATCTTTAGGGATACTCAATGTAGGAGAGAGCAGGGATTAGGCTTTTGAGATAATTGATGTAGGAGGGATTGGGGATCAGACTTTGGAGATGCTTGATACAGAAGGAAGTGGGGATTGAGAATCTGGCATACTAGGTACCATAATAATGAGGGAAAGGGAAACCCAAAAGTCTATATACCCAAGAGTAATGAAGAAGCAAAGATCAGATTTTATGATTATGAGATAATGGATACCCTTTATCTGTGTCAATAGGGGAATCTATGGGATCCCATGATATAGAAAACAATAGGAAGTGGGGAGATTCGAAACCATGAGGATTGGGGATACCAATTCCTTCAGACAAAGTGCAACTTGATGGAATGAAACTCTAAAAGTCAACGAGATAGAAGGGAGTAGGGTTGCGAGGGTGTAGGGGATGGAGGGAAAGCATATCAATAGAGAGCATCGAAGGTCAAAAACATAGGGAATTGGAGAATTAGGGACTTAAGGGAAATGGAGGAAAAGGGATGCCAACACGCAAAACTCTAGAATTTTTATAGTTAAAAGTAAGCAGGGGTTTGCAGAATGGGGAATTGAGGGAAATGGTACCAAGGTGAGAGAAGTCCTAAAAATCATAGAGGGCAAAGGATTGAGAAAATGGGGAAGTGGGGGATGAGGTAAAGGTATGTGTTGGCACTTGCCCCAATGGTCAAAAAAATTCTAGGTCTTATGTCGTCTTTGTTGTCTTGGACTTCTTATTGGAGCTTGCTAAACCTTGACGCCAAACTCTAAACCCTAAAACACTTTGAGTCTTTTCCTTTGTCTAGATTTTTTTGGGTTTTCTTAAGTTTTCTCTCATACACTAGATGGTAAAACCTTACCCTACCCATCACTAATAATTTATTAGATAATTATTCAATGGGATCCCTTGGTCTTTTTATGCTTTACTTCCTTGCATTATTTTGTCACGAGACTAAATTTAAAAAAAAGTAAGTGTGAAGGTTTTCAAATCATTTTCCAAGCTTGGGTAGAATTTTTAGGTTCCCCTTTTGTGCATGAATTTCCTTCAAAGTCCCCTTTTCCCATTTCCCTTCATTTGAAGGTATAGGGGTTTCTCTTCCCAACATACCATTTCAAAGTTCCACTTCCATGCATGCATTTCCTTAAAAGTCCCCTTTTCTCATTTCCTTTCATTTCGAGGTATAGGGGTTTCCTTTCTCAACATACCATTTCAGGGTTCTCCTTTCATGCATGAATTTCCTTCAAACTCCCATTTCCCCATTTCCCTTCATTTTTGGATATAGGGGTTTCCCTTCCTAACATACCATTTCGGGGTTCACCTTCCATGCATGTATTTCCTTCAAAGTCCCCTTCTCCCATTTCCCTTTATTTTGAGGTATAGGGGTTTCCCTTCCTGACATACCATTTCAGGGTTCCCCTTCCATGCATGCATTTTCTTCAAAGTATATTTTTCCCATTTCCATTCATTTCAGGGTATAGGAGTTTCCCTTCCAAACATACCATTTTGGGGTTCCCCTTCTATGCAGCCATTTCCTTCAAAGTACCATTCTCCCATTTCCTTTCATTTCATGGTATAGGGATTTCCCTTCCTAGTATGTCATTTCAGGATCCTCCTTTTGTGCATGCATTTCCTTCAAACTCTCATTTTCCCATTTCCCTCCATTTTGGGGTATAGGGGGTTCCCTTCCTAACATACCATTTCAAGGTTTCACTTCCTAGCATGCCATTTCATGGTTTTCCTTCTTAACATGTCATTCCTTCAAGTCCCCAAACCCTAAATTTTAGGATTCTAGAATTTTTTACTCTCTCTTGCCCCTTTGGCATGCATTTTCTCAAAACCCAACTATTTAAACAAAAAATCCTACCTACCTCCCTACATGACCCAAAGCACCATTAATTGTCTCAAATGGATGCTATTAGATATGAGAAGACTTTCAAATGCCTCTCAGTACCTATGGACCCATCAAAGACATGGTTTGTGTATAAAGGCATATGGTTGCTAATGCAATTGGCATGGTTTCAAGTACAAAACCATGTGAAGATGGTGCAACAAACTTGGGCAACTTGTAAATTTATTGACCACTCCTATATTCTTGCCTAAGCATAAATATTGAACATAATTCTATATAAACATGTTTGTAAGATGTAATAGGGATTGGTCATTAGGCCAACTGTTGACTATAAGTGTCTCAAGCAGGTTCTAAGGTATAAAATGATAAGCATCTAGCTTTGTAAATGATGAAGCACGTTTCTAGATTAGGGGAAGGGATAGTATAGTAAGGCTTTATCTATAATTTTAAGTCTCCATGATAGGCTATAGTATCTCAAGAGGGGATTTAAACCTAGTTGTTGTCTCCCACTTGCCATATCTATTAGCATGATTGTAACAAGATTTGATTTTATTAATGTACGACATGCATTCTAAAGCATTGCAAACTCTTTTGTAATGGTCTCCTTTTGTTGCATGTAGGGTATTTTTGATCTATAAGGGATAACTAAGTATGTCCATTTGTAGGTTTCCTTGTCTTTTGGGGTTGTGTATATAAAATATTTGTTGTTGTTGATTTGTAGACATGTTCACATCCTCTTTGCAAGTTGAGACTCTCTTACCCAATGGAGTAGATATCAGTATAATTGGTGAAGGGCCAAACACCTTTTATTATAATCACCTCTCTTGTTAGTTGTAGTAGTTTAGGTTTCACCATGTTTGTATGATTCAATATTGTAAACTATATCATATCTTGTGTTATCCTAAAATTGATATACATGCTGGTATGTTCTCCCTCTTAACAATGAGTGTGAAATGTCAAGTGTATTAATTTGTTGGAGGAATAATATAGTTATCTTTTGATGCACAGTACAAGTGAATTATTATTTTCTTATTGGAGATCTTGTAGGTTTGTATGTATTTAATGGACGTGTGCAAAAAGATGGGGGACCAAAAAGTGGCCAAAACCACTTCTTGGTCCAAACAGGAAAAAAACCAAGCACATTATAACGTGCTAGCATTATGGATCAATAATTACTGAGCTTAAAATGTGGGCACATTATAACAGGCTCACATTTTGTCTTACTAAACATAAAAGAAAAAATAGACCCACATTTTCATTTTAGTCTAGCATACCTTGAAGAGAAGAAAACATGAGTAGGGTTATTGTGTGACCGTGTTTTGGAGAAATCAAAGGAGAATCCACTCAAGCACAATGCTACCACAATATTCCCACACTCTAAGACATCGTGCATGAGCTCCACTAGGTCAACAAGCTGAACAAGGTAAGGTTTCCATGTTTTTTCTAATTTTGAAAATGAATCATCTGTTTTGCAATGTTTTAATTCAATTTTTGTTTTCAATTTTCATCCAATTAGCCCCATCAAACACCCCAAACCCTAATCCACCAAATAGAGGGGATGATGAGATTCTAACTAAAGAGGGGGCACAAAATAACCCTCCCCAAACTCCTCCTTCAATTTCTCCACATCCCCGTGAGACACAAACAAATGTTTTTAGGGTAAATTGAAGAGAATAAAAGACAACTTGAAAGCTTAATTGAAACATTGAAAAATCTAAATCTAACCAATCCTCACCAAAGATCCTTTGCTACATCCCTAGAGTCAATTATTTCTCACATAGATTATGTGACAAGCCAAATCAACAAATGGGTAGATTATAGGGAGAGTTGTCGGCAATACTATGTGACCAAATTATCATACAAATAGGTGAAAGACAAAAAAATGAAATCCAATGTATGTCTCCTATTTTTTTATTCTAGAAGTAATGAGCCATTGCATGGGAGTTGCAAAAGATTCCTCATTCGCTAGTGTCAACCCAAAGGAATATCTCAAAACTTTTGGGATAGGTGGTGGATGGTGTTTGATGATCTACCGTGCAACAATAATGAGGTCCCACAATATTTGTTGAAGAAACTTTATTGCAATTTTATCCTCAATGAGATTCCAAACTATTTTGACACGCGAGATTTCAAGGGTAGAGGCAAAGGCTCTGCACAGGATAGGGAGCCTGACACATCATGCCCAGGACCATCCAGTGAGACCCTTAGTGAAGCCATCCTTTCAACATGTCACACTCCCTTCTACTTTGAAGGAGAGTGTTGAGGTGGAGATGCTACATTCTGTTAGTTCCCTCACTTAGTCTTTACTACATCGTGGTAGCCATCTTTCATAGGCTGGTGAGGGTGAGACTAATAGGCACCAACAGTCTCCACATATTTGTCATTCCTATGGAGCTTATGTGATTATGGGTCCAAGGACGCTTTCGATACATATATTGGAGAAGATGCTCCACACTTTCAGAACTATGCCACACAGGGGCGAGAGCAGGAGCAAGACACGTCCATATTAGATAATATGGTAATAATAGATGAGTTATTGACACACGGATAATTTTTCATAAGGTTTTACAATTTATTATATACTTGTATTTGAAATCTTTAATTAACTATATTAATCTATTATAAGTCAAAATTAATGTATATAATGGTATGTGTTATGAAATTCTAGGGTTAAAGTACTCATCCTACATTTGTCAGTCGTCCAATGCAAGCTTATGAGGTGATTTCGAGTCAACAGGTATGTAATTTGTAACAAGATAGTAAATATAGTACATGTAAACAATATAGTACATGTAAACATTTTGTCATATAACAATGGTAATCTTATTTAATGACAATTTGATGATGAACAAGTGGATGCTGGGCCTCCAACATCAAGAGGAGTTGGTGGGGCCAGTCATAGATCTAGTTTCACCAAGGTAAATTTTACTATTTTTTGGTCATTATACATTTAAATAATGTTATGTAGATTTTGGTTAAATAACGTTGTTCTATTTTTAGTTGATGCTAGCAATTCAAACTGTTCCTGATATTCGTGATGTAATGGAGGTGGACAATGTTGCAGTTGTTTTGTCTACAATGCCTTTGACAGAGGTATGCCCCAGTAACATGTAAATGTCATTATGTATTTCTTGTTTTATATCACATTATTTAATGTACATAAATCATATTCATATTTACTCTAATTTTCTTCTTCATTCTTCTCACAGGAGGTCACAACTCCAACCCGTCTATCTATAGATGAAGAGAGGCAATGAATGATTGAGAGGGATTAACGATTTGTGGTAAGTGATTCATTACTTATGTCATGTTGTTTATTTCATGTTTTCCATATTAATGCAGATATTGTTTAATTGTATTAATAGGTGGAGGTTCAACAAACTTATGAGAGGAGATCCATTCAGCAGATGAGAGGGCATGAGTCATTGATTGCTTCTCCACCTTCACGTATAAGCAAGGGCTGTTGACTATTTGATAGCACTCCATAGGACTTTTGATGTTGGGGCATTTTGTTGTATGCCTATATGGATTTGTAAACATACATTTTATTTTACCAATGTATATCATTGTACATGCCTATATGACATTATATATACACTATATGGAATTTTCATGACAATAACTATATGAGATTTTACATTATATATATGATGATCAATTATAATTATAGAATAGATAATGTATCATTCTTAAAAGTTTTGATATTTCCTAATTCTTCTTCAACATTTCCATGAACCTCTCTAGTGAAGAATGTCTCACATGCATTACGAAAAAGATTACTGTGAAGCATTTACAACATTTTATAGTTCTAGAAAACTAACTAATTCTTGAAGCATACATATCAATAAAGGTGACATGACTGAAATTGTATCACAAGATCCCTTAGGAAAATCCTAATAGTCATGGAGACATCTGATCATGCAACTACCCAACTTGACAATACCTTATTATAGTCCATACAAAGAAAACCCTTCCTTTATAGTACTACAACCTACAATTATTGATTCCATTAATTACATTTAGGCTATAGTTTGAAAAATTATATATCGATCTTGGCCTCAACTTTGAAGAATTTCTCTAATTTAGAAGACTCCCCTTTCTCTATAACTACCTTTTTAGATTCACCTTCTTCTTGATGATCCTTGAAATATCAATTCTTTCTATCAAGACATGGATCATGCTCTCTATCCTATCAAGCTTTCCTTCCATAATGTATATTTTGGCCACATATTTAAACATTTAGAATATAGTTTCTCCATTATCTTCTCTCACCATTTTTGTTGTCCTTAACCACTTCCTTGATTCAATTTTTGGCTTGAAATGCACTAGCTTCCATTCCCATTCAATCTAGTAGATATAAAATTGTAACCCTTGCAACAAACAAATATCCAAAGGATACAACTATTTTGATACCACTTGATCCATAAACTGGGGGATTAAATCTCACTTTGATATTATAAAACTTATGTTTATGCAACGAACTTCAATAAACCCTTAAAGTGCACTATTAACCACTTAAGCATGGATGCCATATAGGTCCATAAACATAAAGACATGTAAATCAAGTAAATATAGAGATCTTCACACACACATATGTAGAAAATAATATTGGAAATATACAACAAGTTGATCACATACAATTTACCTTGGAGAAAACCAAATTTAGAGTGAACAATCTATATCTAGAGATAAAATACCCTTTGTTACACTATGAACAAGTTGTTTACAGTGTCATTGTTGGTAAACAAAAAAAGTATAATAAAATTTCTTCTAAGATGCAAATATCATAGTCTAGACATCTTCCCATCCATTGATACAAAATCACATATATTCTAGAAAATCAAAAGATTATGTTAAACTAACTCAAAACATTCATAAAGATCTCACAAGTTTTCCTCATATTGAAATTAGGAAAATGATCAAACTGACATGAGTATTTCTAATAGGTTCTCAAGTTTTCAACATTCAATACTAGCCTCAAACAAGAATATTGCCAAACCCTCAGTTCTTATTATTCTTATATCAAAGTAAACACAATGTCTAGCTTCTATAGTTTTCTTGCACATGCAATAAGAGAAAAGATGAATAGAAAGGACAATCAACCAATAATGATCTATGGCAGTATAGATACAATTTCTACAATTCTGGTATATTAGCAAAGTGAAGGCTTGGAGCAGCCAAGTGCTTTCTTTAGTCAAGGACTAGAGGAGTATGAACAGAGGTATAGTTTCATTGAAAAACATGTCCTTGCAGTGGTAAAGAGTCTCAAGAAGTTTAGGCATCTTATTTCTAACAATAAGGTACATGTAATGGTTGCTCACCCTGGTGTGAAAGAGTTTTTGTTAGGAAAGGATGTTAATGAGAAAAGGGTTGGTTGGATTACCAAAGTCATGGAATATGACGTAGATATCAAGATAACCAAGCTCATCAAAGGTAGAGGACTCAGTGAATAGCTTGCTACTAGGGATGAAAGTGAAACAGAGAAGGAAGAAGAGGTGCTTCTGATCATTGAAGATGAACATCAGGATGATACAATAGTAGTTGGAATAGGTTGGGTTAATGACATGACTCATTTTTTACAAACTGGTGAATGTCCAACAGGTTTAGACAGAGCTAAGAGGAGATATTTTAGACTACAGTCTATTCCTTATGTTTTAGTTAATAACATCCTTTTCAAAAAGGATTTTAATGGTGTGTTGTTAAGATGCATTGATAATGATCAAACTGACAGGGTGCTGCATGAGTTTCATGATGGGACAGCAGGGGGTCATTTTGCCCCAAGAACTACCGCTTGGAAAATAATGAGAGCTGGCTATTACTAGCTCAGCTTAATCAAGGATGCCCATGCATGGGCCAGAAAGTGTGTAAAATGTGCCATTTTTGTAGGCAAGGAAAGGCTGCCAGCTTTACCTCTGCAGCCAATCCAGGTAGAACAGCCCTTCATGAGATGGGGCATTGATTTTATAGGTCCCATTAACCCACCGTCTAGTACAGGCCACAAGTGAGTGCTTACAGCAACAGACTATTTCACAAGGTGGACTGAAGTAGTGGCTCTGAAGGAAGCTAATGAGAATGTTGTTTTGAACTTTTATTGTGATTTGGTATCTAGATTTGGAGTACCTGAATCAATCATCTTAGACAATGCTTTAGCCTTCACTGGGTTGAAGGTAACTGACTGGGTTATGAAAAATGAAATCTATTTGAACACTTCATCAAATTATTACCCACAGGGTAATGGTTTGGTTGAATCTACAAATAAGAATCTCATAAGGATTATCAAAAGATCAATGGAGGACAACCAGAGAACCTGGCACACCAATCTGAAATCTGCATTATGGGCGGATAGAATAACTCCCAAGAAGTCTATTGGAAATTCCCCATATATGTTAGTTTATGGAAAAGAAGCAAGATTGCATGTATCTGTAGAGCTGCCAGCACTTGATATCATGAACCAACTAGAGATGTTTGAAGAAGAGAGTCCCATGGCTGTCAGATATGCTCAACTCATGGAGCTTGAAGAGATCAGAGATAAAGCTATGAAAGTTATGGAGTAGCATCAACTTCATAAAAAGAGGGTTTTTGATAAGAAAGCCACTCCCAGAAGTTTTAGGGAGGGTGATATGGTACTCAAATGGGATGAGTTGAAAAGCAGGCCAAGGAAGCACTCCAAGTTTGACAGCATGTGGAGTGGCTTGTTTATTATTACTGAATGCAAGGAGCACAATGCATGTCAGTTATCAAACATGGATGGAGAAAATTTGCCTATCCCAGTCAATGGGATACACCTGAAGAGGTGTTTTGAGGTATGAGTTGCCTTGTAAAACAGTAGATTAGGTTTCTTGCTTTCAATAAGTGTTGCTGCACAATAGTTTAGATGCCTTTCATTTTCCCTAAGTGCTATCTAGCACAACTAGGAGGGTTGCTTTCAATTTTTTGTTTTAGTTTTTTGTTTTCCAAGTGTTCTTCATTGCTGACATGCTAAGTTACTGAGGTCAAGATTGATTGTCAAAAGTGTTTTAAGTCTCGGTATGACCCTGTGCCCAATGGATGTATAAGGCCACTGATCAATTTGTTTAGTAGGCAAACATCCCTGAGAGGTCACCAAAGATGTTGTCATATTTTTCCTAGCCCCAAAATATACATGTCCCCCTCTTTCTATCAAAGAAATCTGATCAGAGAAAGCCTAAATAGAAAGAAGAAAGTCTTAAATCCTACATTTACCCTTGTTGTGCCTTACAAAAAATCCCAAAAGCTTTTTTGGAGAATCTTTGCCAAAAACCCAGAAAAACCCAGAAATCTTTTGTCTTTAACTACCTTCCATCGCAGAGATTTCTCAGTTTTATACTTAGCCATTTTCATGCATATGATGATGACGTCATCCTTGTTTTGGGATTTTTTGTCATTTGGTCGAATTGTATCTCAGTTACATTTTTCCTTGTATCTTGGTCATGTACAAAAGTGAATGTACATCAGGTTCCTTATGCATCTTTGTATGTATCTCCGTTTGTATAATGCACATACAATTGCATATACAAGGCAATATGCAAAAGGAGATATCAAAGGTAAAGATCCGCTTTTGTATATCGGGTGATTGTATCTCATATACAAGCACATATACAAGGCAACATATAAGGGGGAGATACAAAGGGTGGGGTCCACCAATTGTATGTATATGCGACTGTATCTTTACATATACAATCACATATACAATGGCATATACATTTCTGAGATACAATCCCGGACCCGAAAGGAATATGCAATTTGATTTATAAAGGCAGATGTGATTGTATGCATCTTTGTATGTATGTTTGCATTGTATGTTTACAGATGCAAAGGTCATATACAAAGCGATATACAAAGGTCAGATGCAATGTTTGTATGCAAGTGATTGTATGCAGTTTTGTTTGTATATTTCGCATTGTATATGCGATATACAAAGGTTAGATACAAAGGCAATATACAATGCGGACTCAACTGGTAAATTAAAATTAGCAAACTTAGCGGTAGGGTCTGCCGTTGTATGTTGAACTACATGTATATGCCGATATGCAAAAAAGAGAAGTTACAAGGCCGAACCTGTTTCAAAATTTAATTTTGGTCGATAATCCTTTGAGTTCCGTATTGTATGTACATGTGATTGTATCTCATATACAATTGCATATGCAAAGTCACATACAAGGACTTTCAGTGAGACAAACCTTATCGGCGGCTCAGCTTGTGGTCTTTCCGATGGCCGATGGAGATGCAATTGTTCAGCGATGGGTGCTAGGTTCAACTCAGCGACAAGTGGAGTGATGACACCTGGCAAGGACATATACAAAAGGTGATACAAAGGTTAAGGTCCACATTTGTATGTTGGCCATTGTATTGTATATACAATTGCACATACAAAAGCATATACAAAGACATATGCAAAGCGATTTATTATGCAAAATTTAGAAAATGAAGAAATTGCAAAAGTGCAAAATCGAGGGTTTTGAAGGACCTGATAGCATGATGACGTCATCCAACGAAGATAAAATTGACGGTCGCTAACTCAGGAGCCAAAAATGCAAGTTCGGTCAAACAGGGAAAATTCAAAGGCCGATTCATTTGCAGATGCAACGCGATATACAGACACAAGATGTAGTTGACCACAACTTTGACCACCCATATCTCCTTCGTTCTAGCAAATTTTTGCATGCTTTAAAAGGCAAATGTGCTTGTTTTTGCCTCCTCTTTCATCTGGTGGGTTTTGAAGAGGATATCTTCACTTTTAGATTTTGATGCAAATCTGCAGGCTCGACCGACTGGACGTTTCAACGACTGATCTCTTTAATGCAGGGGCTGATATTGTTGCATTTATTCCAATTGGTAGGCTTTGCAAGTGGATTCATGGTGGATGGTTTCTCTTCAATGCATATGGGCTCTGTGTCTTGCTGGCAGATCTTCATGTGTTGGGTGACGACTTTGGGGCTTTTCTCTTCGATGCCCTGTCCTATCTTGCATTTGGGCAACCGTTTTCTATGGTTTTGGACCTTCCAACGACATGGTTCCTATCCTTTCACCATGCCCCTGCCTCTACACCCCTATTCCTACATTAATAAGTACATTCTGCATTCCCAGGATCCTGTGCAACTGTTTCAGGAGTTATGGCGTAGTTTTGACTTATTGCAGCTTTTTGGGAGAGTATATAGTCATTCTTTTGACTCTTTGTAATGGGTTTTGGGGATATACCATTCTAGAGTTAGTGATTGTTTTTTGAATCCTACTCAGTTTGAGTATGTTTTTTGTAACTCTTTGGGCATATGAAATACAGAGAACACCTTGGATACCATTGACAGTCAAAATTTTTGCCTTCTTGTCTTGCAATATTGGGTATTATTAAGTGTTTGACTAGGTCATTTGTGAGTTAATTCATTTCCTTGTGACTGTCTTATGTTTTTTAATACCCTTTTTTTGCAGAAGCTGTGTTTATGCAGGTTACAAACTGTGTCTTAGAGTGTTATAAGGCTTTAAATTGTGAAGTTTAGCTTCCTTTTAAAGATTTTAATGCAGTTAGGCCTCTTTGTGAAGTGCTTTTGCAAACATACAGTGATAAGTTGTGCAGGTTTTATTTTCTGTTGTCTGTGGCCAAGTGTATGCAGGTCTGAGTTTTCATTTTTACCTTATAAAGTTTGGTGAATCACCCCTTATTTTTCAAGTTTTCTAGCTTTATCTTTCATTTTATAAAGCATTCCTTCTACTTTTTCCTTTGCAACTCTAGTAAATTTTAGGTGATTACCAGCTAGGAAGCCGGCCTTCTCCGGAGGTTCTTTCTAACACAAGTGACCCACAGACCTGGAAAGATCCCATGTTTCTCTAGATTGCCAAGTTTTACAACTTAGCAAGGGTGCAAATTTGAGAGATAACAATGATCACCATAATTCAAAATTTGTATCAATTTCTTACTAAATTCCACCTTTCTACAAATCTTTCTCCACCCAGAAACTAGTGTGATTATGGTAATGACCTTGGTCACTAGCATGATCATAGTAGTGTCTACTATGAGGCCTAGCTAGCACTACCACTGAGACTAGGATGTGATACTTGTTTATAGTTGACTATATTGATCATTGTGTGTGGATATGGTTTATACTATTGTTCCAGGATGATGGACTTATGTGTTTTGATATGCATATTTTATACATATGTGTGTGTAGACATTATTATGGATCATAGACGGTATTAGATATTTTAATTTAATTGAATGTCTTTAATTAGGTAATTTTTATGATTATGTATTTAATTTCTGCAAAAATGAATATTTTATTTTAATTATGAAAATTAATAAATTATTTTATTTTAGACGTTTTAGTTATTTAATATTTATATGTTGCTTCATCTATCTTTTCCATGATATACTAATGTTCAAAATTGAGTTTTGCAAGTGGGAAACCTAGATCCTTTTAGGTTGGAGATATTCTCAAATGCCCAATTTTATTTGATTTTCCAGATTTTGTTATGGTTAACTAGTTGATGTGTGTCGGGGTTATTTGGGTTAATTATCTTAGTCATTTTATCTTAATTGTATTATGAGGATTATTTAAGTGGTGTGAGGTATTTAATTTAATAAGTTGTTATTTGATTTCATTTGATTTATTTTGTTGATTATTGTAAAATTGTGAAATTTTTATTTAGTCTTTTAAACTTCCAAATTAGAAGTTGAAAGGGGAGTTGGTGAAATTTATTTGAGGAGAGGAATTTTATTCATTCCTCATGTTGTGCATGTGTGCTTGGTTTTGGTTGCCTCCTCTTTGCTTATTCTTGTGCTGGAAAAAGACTTGGGATCTTTGCATTGGTTGGAGATTGTTGGTGATGGAAAGAATGGTTGGAAGGTGACTAGAATTTTTTGGAATAAGAGGGTTTTATTTATGATTTGGAACCCATTTCTTGAGCTGCCCCTAACTTGGACAGCCAAGGTAGGGTTTGAGAATTTATTTGGTTTTTAGATTTATGGATGAAAATTGTGGATTTTGTTGTGGTATTTGCTGTATATCAATGGTGTTTTGTGCGAGTACAAAAGAATTGATTTTTATTGCAATTTATTGGCAAGCTTGTTGACCAATTTGAATGTGATTGGGCCAATAAGCATATCCTAAACCAACAATTAGCCCAATAAGCATCTCCTAAATCCTCATAAATGACATCATAAATCAAACTCATATGTACAAGGAGATACTCATACCAAACACTCCTCAAAAGAACCCTCCAAAACTAACAAACATAGATCAAGATCCATGATCCATGAGAAGACAAAACATAAAATATAATGCATTTGAAAATAGGATGGGCAATAACTCTCAGATGAGTATCCACCAAGTAGATCAAGAGTGGGGAATGAGAATGCTCCTCTAGGATAAACCAATCCACAATGGTCCTCTCCAAGAAAAATCTCCTCTAAGGTCCATAATGAACGGTGAAGGCTCCTTGGACTTCCTATTGAAACCTCCAAAGAGTAATTGTGTCAACAAATGTCTCTCTAAATCCATGAGAACTCTAACCTTACCCAAATTTCCAATTATCCACGAGCACCTATAACCGATCAATCCATGCTAAGCTCCAAATGCAACACTGCACTATCATGAATCTCCCAAGCACATGACCAATATACTCAATACTAGAAGACCATCAAAAATCACTGCCAAAGCTCCAATTGCATGATCAGTACAAAAACTAGGAACTCTCCATGCCGTCATGATCTAAAATCTCCTCAAAAGAAGATCATATATCAAATGAACATATATGCTCCTAAGAGCACCCATATCATGCCAAAGACTACAAAATAGAAAGAACTAGAGTCCTCCATGGAACAATATAGCATCACTTTCAAAGCTCCCACTAAACAGTGATATTAAGCTACCCATGACATCAAGATGAACATCTTCTAACTAAAGATCATCCATGGACCTAATACAATCAAATAACTCAACTACAACATCTTGAGCTGCTAAAGGGTAAGGTAAAACCATGATCTCCAAAAGAAGATAACTGTTATAGGCTCCAAGAAACAACTACAATTGACTCAAAGTAATCCTATAGGAATGTCATGATCATACCAAAGCACTCAACCATGAATCACAAACTATACTCCAATCATCCAACTCACTATGTCTTTACTACACAACACCAATACACCATGATGGCCAAAGGACCACCAACACCAAAATATGTAAACCAATACTATAATGATCTGTGGGTATAGACAAACCAACTCTGAATTATCCCATGCAACCTATGGGTATACGTAGTCCACGAAACTACACATCTTATCTAGATCACAAATAAACACAACATGCATCCACCACAATGTAGACTCAACAACAAGCAAACTCAACCCCGTGTCAGTAACAAGAAAATAAAAAACAATGATAGATAGCCATGTAGATTCTTCACAACTCAAACACCAAATCAACCCTAGATCTGATTTGCTGCAAATCCATAACAAAGTAACCTATTAGGAACCCATCAAGAAAACACTATATATATGTTGAGTGACTATACACATACCAACATCTCCACACTAAGAAATTTGCAAACAACCTCCTTAAACCATGCACAAAGCAAACATGCAAACTTGCAACTATCTTGCATCTAAAAAGACCCCCATGGGATTCACAATATGAAAAATAGTCTATCCACATATCTACAAACCCCAAGTTTTGGTTAATCATGCAAAACCTACAAAACCATCCATGTCAAAGACATGCATGCTAATCTAAATCCACTTATCATATGGAAGACCAAAAAGTTTGAAAACATCAAATGACTAAACTAGAACAATGGAATATCACAAATAAGCATAACCATAGATCCAATTGAAACATGAATATGGAACATGCAAGCACTACCATTCAATAGAATCAAGAGGTTGTCCAGAAGCTTCAGGCCATCAAATAGGCCAACTCCACAACCAATACTATGTACTCACATAAACCATCATGTCAAGTAAAAGCTCCAAGTGTACAAGGAACCTCCATGACACCATGATCACCACATAATGTACATCCATAAACAACCATGTCATGCCAAAGATCCAATCATATAAGGAATCTCCATGACACCATGATTACCACCATCACTATATCTATACTCAACTCCCATTGAATTGAGACTCCTAGTCTCACATGTGTATCAATCATGTGTCCTCAAACCAGAAGAAAACCTATGTACCTATCTCCATCAAAGTTAACACTATGAAAATACTTGTTAACCTATATCAGGAAGTACTAAATCTAATAACCTACTCTACCATCATATTGGTATCAAAAAATACACTCCCACAAGTTTTTAATCAAACATTCATCTAGATGCTCAGACAATCACACCCCAAATCTGAGGCTCCTACAAGTACTCAAACAAGTACAAACCTCTCTTTATTCATCCAAGTGAAAAACTACTTGATCCACTATGTAGTACACTACAAATACTCTCCATCAGTTATTTGAAATCCAAAATCTAATTTTGTATGCATAAGATATCACATGTTAATCATTTGGGACAAAAACTCACTTTTAGGCACCAAATTCTGACATAAATAGAAAAATTTGAGCACCAAACCTATACCACTACACACTTTGGAGATATTTTGAAGCCTATAAGAAGTCAAAAATTTGATGCTATATGTGAAAGTTATGCCTCCTGAAAGAAAACTGCTCTATTAGGCCTAAAAAATCATAGCCAGTGGTTGTTGGGCAATTTTGTGGCCACATGTGGGTGACACCACCAGTGGTGTTGGAGTTGTGGGGGTTGTGGACAATAGTTCATTGGTGGTGTTGCCTACTCGCCACCCCAAGGGTCTAGCCCTTGTGGGCTAGGCGTGACCGTGCCTAATGTACAACCACGTAACTAGGGGCTAAGCCCCAGGCTATTAGCTCTTTGACCTTGGGAACAGGTTGTCTAGGTAACCAAGGGCTTCGCCCCTTCAAATTTTTTTAAACTGTGTTGTCAAAAGTTTTTTTAGTTATTAGTTTAAAAAAAATTGCAAACTGGTATGGCTAACCCTTTTTAATAAAATAACATCTTTTCTGCCAACCCTCGTATGATTCTCAGAATATTCACTAAAACTGATAATGGCATCATACGGTATGACTATATGGATTCTGTATGGTTGTACAAAATATTCTCACTATAAGATTCCTCCTAAGGTAAAAATGGTTAAAAATTTTTTGACTCTAAAATATGTCATGTTTTATATGGATCTATAGGTTTTTGAGACTTTTGGACTCAGTGGTGAGGTTTGTTTTTCCTAGGAGGCCTATAGAAAAATATCACCTCCAAAACCCCCATAGAAAGAGCTCTAATAGAAAAATCATTTGCCAAGTTACCACCAAACCCTAGATTTGCAACAACCCAAGTTTGCAAACACACCTATGACCTTGAAAATGTCTCCATTCTCTTTCTACAAGACCTTGGATTCAACTATGCATAAGAATCTACTCATACCAAGGGTTATAAATACTTGGGAGATCTCCCACAACCTGGCAACCAAGCTTTGATACCACTTGAAAAGAAAAATTACAACAATATAAATATTTTCAAAAAACCCTAATAGAAATAAATATGCAAACAAGTACTTAGAATCCACCATGCAAAAGAATAGACAAACATACCATCAACATGAAACAAGACATACCCTAGGAAAACCCTCAAGAGGTAAAAACCCAGACTCCAAAGCATCGACACTCAATGTATTATTCAACAATGAAAATATTACAATACAATTACAGATTTTCCATGGACACTTATGAAACATCAATCTCCTCCAATGCATCCTCCATGTGTTCAAGCAACCACACATCTCATGCCATGCTTCACATATGCACTCTTCAGGAGATCTCAATAAAAATGACAGCCTAGCCCAAAATAATAACCAACCCAAACCACTAACCATGTGCTTACTTTTATAGAATCAAGTTCACACAAATACAACTATGGCATTGGCAAAACCATATGTCTAAAAACCATGAGAGCACAAAAGCATTGACCCCAAAATTAAATATTTACCACAAATATTAAATATTTGTCCTATGTCTCCTACACATAAAATATTTAACCAATGTTATAATACAACTTTACAAGTGGACTCAAATAAATATTTAATGTGGCTAAACACATCACTAAAGATGTACCCACAAATATATATTTATTTTACATAATAAAATTATTCTTTGTTGTGCAAGGTGTACAACACCCTTTTCCTAACAAGCCCATGCATATCCAAAGCATAAAAGTTTGAGTACAAAACACATTTATCCATGAAGAGCTTTAAATCTTCAAAAAATTGAATATCCTTACTCGTTATTTGACTATCCTTGATGTTCTTTGCTTGTACTTGTAGTTTCATGGCTAATTCCATGCTGATGAAGTTATAATTGCTACCAGGGTTTACAAAAACAATAACCTTTTCCTTTTGAATACATCCATGAAATTGAAGGATTGAATCTTATTTATTTGGAGCTAAAGTGCATGAACTTATATCCTTCATCTTCTTTTCATCATCCTCTTTTCCTCCTCCTCCTCCTTCTTGATTATCATCATCCTTACTTTTTGATTTTTTCCTTGTCATCCTTATCTACATCAATTATTATTTCTTTTGGCACCCATCTATCAAAAAATGCTCGTTCCAATTTATCTATAGAACAAATACCTTTATGCAACATTGATAATACCATTTGACAACTATATCATCCATATGCCAACAAATATGTACTTTCCATGAGTTATATTCACCGTGTCTTTTTGAATTGGATTCACCAATCTAATACATCTCCACTCCCATCAAAATTAGGAAACTTCATTGAAAATAGGGTTTTACATAAAAATCCTTCAATAGATCACCTTTCTACCAATTTTAGTTGACTATACTTTAATTTGATCATTTAATAGTGTTGTTGGTGTCAAAACCAAAAAGGCGAATAATAGATCCTAATGAATTTTGATGAGATTTCCAAAAATGTATAAATAATAAGAAAATTTTCATGATTTATTTGTGACCTGGAGAGTGAGTTTGTAAAAAAAACTAAAATTACAATAACTCACTTAGTATTCATGATTAAAAGCCAAGTTTTGGGCAACAAGTTCTTATTTGATCCTCCAACTCCAGTAAAAACTTATAGAAAAATTCACAACCATTTGGAAGATATAGGTGAATCATAAAAAAATAGGGTAACTTCATCCTCCCCTTTGCTCAAATTGTAACTTTCATACAGTTGATAAGATCCATACATATAATAAGGGAAATACTACAATGTAGAAGATAAATCACACACCACACAAGAGATGTTTATGGACCAAGATGCCTTAATGTCCAATATATGCCGAAACATAACAAACCCTTAAGGTAGAGTAACACTGTATAATACTCCTTGTTGAAGAAGCCACTCCACGCTATGTCTCCAAGAGATCCTAAACCAATATATCATAATCATCACATATCCTTACAATGATATTCGCCTTCTTTATATAGATCTCCTCCTAATAACATAATGGAAGGGCAAACCACTAAACCTATATAAGCCTCCTAATTACCTAATATAATTCATGACCCAATAAATACATTATAATATCATATTCATTTGTAAATAACATCATTTTAAATTTTAATATTCCCACCAATAGATTTTGATTAAAGTTTTTTAGGTATGTATAGTATTAAACTTTGTAGTCATAATTGCTCTTATAAATTTCTTGGCTCCTAAATTATTTTAAGCAAAAACATTTGAAGTATCCCAAAATTACAAGTGAAGTTACAATATATATCTATAATTCTCAATTTAACCAAAGAATCACATATCCTTAATATACATTTATTCTAAATTTATAAAAAATATATATTTTAACTATATTCTATTTTAAACATTTTAACCAAAAAATTAAGAAAATTAAAAATATAATTAAAAAAGTAAAGCAAATTCATGAAATGTGTTTGAAACCAAGGCCTAAATTTGATGGTCGACCTTGCGTGTCAAGCAATTTTTTTATGACAGTTATTTATTCAATGGCACCTTTCAAATACTATGACATACTCTAGTATAAGTAAAATTATATATAAACCATATATATATCATACTCCTATAAAAATTTTGACAGTTTGTCCAAAATCTTTCCTTTCATATAATATGGTCTTTTTAAAAATTTGATTGTATTTTACGACAAAAATGCCTAAATACAGCTATACAACCATCAAATTTAGGCCCTGTTCGAAACAATCTTAAACAAATTAATAATAATCTATATAAAGTTCCCTTAAAAACAAAGTAATAAACACTTTAAAGATATATTTTGAATTTGCCTCAAATTGGTCAAATGTCTCTTAGGAATATTGTATGGCATAGTGGAAATGCATTCCAAACTCTCTCACATTGAACTCCTTTTCTTCTTTAAAAGAAATAAAATAAAATGCATGGTTCAATGAAGAAAGTAACAAAAGCTACAAATACACATGTTTTAAAAAAAAAAAAATTATGGTATCGGGGCTTGTACTCAGCAAGACTTATTAATGGTGGGCTCATTTAGAACCATTCAACTTCCTCAATAGATCAAGAGCCCATTAAACATTGAACTCCTCTTCTTTAAAAGAAATAAAATAAAATGCATGGTTCAATGGAGAAAGTAACAAATGCTACAAATACACATGTTTTGGTTTTTTTTTTTTTAATTATGGTATTGGGGCTTGTACTCAGTGAGACTTATTCCTAGTGGACTCATTTAGAACCATTCAACTTCTCCAATAGACCAAGAGCCCATTAAGATTTTGATTTTTTAAAATTTAAAAGTTCGAGGAAAAATTATATAACCTAATAATGCAGAAATACTCTCACTAGAAAATTGCTTTTAGTCTTTTCATAGATCCACTTACTACAATAATAATCATTGACAATACATAGTCTATAGAGTGTTCAACTACTGAGTTCTATACCCACAAGTACTATAACAACAATTGTACCACATTCAACTATTGGCTCCTCCCCCTATACATTGAATGAGCATATACATTGAATGAGTATAGATGCATCTTTCAAAAATAATAAATCAGATACTCAATACCTCGTTTATAAAATCCTTGCAGACAAGGAAGACTGACATACACAGCATATCATGGGTTGAACGTTAGGTTTTAAGGACTGTATTAACTACTCATGCATATCTACGTGTTCTTAGTTGAAGGTTAGGTTTTAAACACTATACTGACTGCGCATGCAAATTATTTATTTAATGCGCACGAGTCAAATATACGTAGTGCCGTTTCAGTTCCGTATCTAAGCATTTTTGCTGGACTTCAAAAATCACAAGCTACACAGATGGTGACAAGTACTTGCCAATTTCTCTATTTAAATTTAATATTTTGAAATGATAGTGTCAAGCCAAAGAAAACTGACAATGTTCCTATCTAAACATGAAGTTGGTCAGCTGAATCGTGTTGAGAATATTGAATGAGTTTTGAATAGGCCACCAATCAGGACCGTGCACAAACTCTATGTAGACTAAGAAATTTATGCAGTGCAGTTGCTTTTGTTATATGGTCTTGTTGGTTAACTTAGATTTTTAGGAGGCTTTTTGTTTGGGCTGTGATTTGAGCTAAAAATGAGTTTTCATGGTAATTTGGAGAAAGCTGAGGATGGGAATGGAATGGGTATTAATGGGGATTTGGAGAATGATGAAGATTTGAAGACACCATTGATTCATCAAACAAATAGTTGGTATAGCAGTTCAAGGATTAGTATTGAGAGAGGTGGCAGTAGCAATCAAGTTCCGGGGGCTATTTCCAAAGAAAGTTCTCTTAATGCTGTACTTTTTACACTTATTGTGGCTTTGGGTCCTCTGCAGTATGGGTTTACGGTAAGTTTGCTTCTCTTGAATGTAATCAGTCATTTTGAGGATAATGAATTAATAATTAAGTTTGCTTTTCTGCAATACGGGTTCACAGTAAGTTAGCTTCTTTCGAATGTAACCAGTCACTTGGAGGAGAATGAATTAGTTACGATATTAGTTAAGTTTGCTTCTCTGCAATATGGGTTCAGAGTAAGTTTGCTCCCTTTCATTTATATAGTCATTGTTTTGGTTTTTCTTTATTTTTTGAAGTTGTTAATTTTAACACCCACAGGGAAATGCACCATTAAGGTTAGGAGATTTGTTTTTGGTTTGGTTTAGAGGCCAATTAGTATTTCATTTTATCCTTATTTATAGGTCAATTATAAGCCTCATGAATGCCCCATCAAGCTTAAAACCCCATTTGCATTGGGAATTTGCTGACACAACCAAGTGAAAGCTACATGTTAGGGGTTTTCATTCTGCCAAAATTTGCTTGCAACTTGCACTCAATGTTGTTTGGGCGGTTCAGAGGGCTCTTGGTCTGCTGGTGAAGTTGAAAGGTTCTGAATGAGCCCATCAGGGATCAAGTCTTGCCGAGTGCAAGGCCCCGACACCGTAAGGGATGAGGCCAGGATCGTGCCCCGGACGAATTTGACAGAATGGATACTCCTCAGTCCTTGACTCTCAGCTCAAGAGGTTCAGCCTAAGGCTCGTGCTCCCATATCGGGTAGCAAAAAACGATCTTGTGGATGATCTCCATCAAAAAAGAAAATTGTTGTCTGGGCATGGATTACGAGGCACCTGTAGGAGGCTTAATTCCCCACAATTTTCCTGTATAAAGGGGTTTTATTCTGTCAGGCAGTTACCTTAGAAGCTAAGAAGGAGCCTCCTAGGGGTATCTCTCTGGTACTTGCACCAGGTAGCTCAATTGAGCTTAGAAGCTAGGTACAAGCAGTTTCTATTCTGTCAAAGTTTACCTCACCCAGCCTTGACTTGTCATTCGTCGCATGGAATTACTTAAAGGCCATTTAGTAGACGTTCCTATTGGCAATTTTAATAGCTTCGCCTTCCCACTAAATTATGGGCAACACCAGTTTAGTATTAGTTTTATGTTAATTATCCTTCAATGCATATACTTCTCTTAATGAGAGAGGAGTAAATTAATAGATCAGTTAATTATTAATTGACTCAGGTACAGTTCGACGTACGTTAATGGTAGTAAAGCTAGTTTCCGCTTCTGCTTCTCCCCTGACTCCCAAGTAAGAGTAGTAGACAACACTCAAATCTTGAGTAGCAGCAGGAGGTAGAATTCTTCCTATTGCGTCACCAGTTTGGGTGGCAATTATTTTTTGATTTGACCCTCGCTTCCAATCCTAGGAAAAAGAAAATGTCTTAAATAGTTGTATGCAAAATTGCATTCAATAAAGCATATTTATGTACTCAAGTGAAGGAAGGACAATCTATAGAGCAGACAGATTTGGCCCTCACTTCCAGTCTTAGGAAAAAGAAAATGTCTTAAATAGTTGTCGGCGAAATTGCATTAAATAAAGCATATTTATGTACTCAAGTGAAGGAAGGACAATCTATAGAGCAGACAGATTTAGCCCTCACTTCCAATCCTAGGAAAAAGAAAATGTCTTAAATAGTTGTCCGCAAAATTGCATTAAATCAAGCATATTTATGTACTCAAGTGCAGGAAGAACAATCTATAGAGCAGACAGATTTGGCCCACTTCCAATCCTAGGAAAAAAAATGTTTTAAATAGTTGTCCGCAAAATTGCATTAAATAAAGCATATTTATGTACTCAAGTGAAGGAAGGACAATCTATAGAGCAGACAAATTTAACAAGTACACATAACGTAACAGAGTGAGCTAAGGGATTTTTAGCCTAGTTCTGGTCCTGAAGTAAACATGAGAATTGTTAAATCAAAAGTAGTGAAGTATGAAAACAAGTAGATACTGTTTTTTTTTTTGTTGATTTGTAAGGAGGGATTATTTAAGATAGCCCACACCAGTGAAGGTCACAAGGGGAACCTCCTCCCCATCAACATACTCAACTTAGAATCCACTTATTCAACTTAGAAGCCACATAGATGTTACTTGGGAGATTCAAACTTGGATCTCCATCTTGAGAACCTTATGACCTTACCATTTAAGCACAACCCCTTTTACACAAGTAGATACTTTTTTAGTAAAATAGCTATGAACCAATTAGAACTACAGTTATCATCTCCAATGATTATATGGTTTTCCCAAACTCATTAAAGACTTCTTCTATGGAGATGGAACTTTAAAGCTCGGCACTGGCCAATGCCATGAAGTGTTTTATGTGAGTACTGAAGAGGTATTGGAAATGGATGATGATGATTTGAAATTTAAAGCAAAATAATAATATTAGTGATCCCAATGGATTCTAAAATGAGTAATCAATTGGTACGGTAATGAATAGAATAGAAAAAATGTGATCAGAAAATCAGATTCAGATGCAAGGACAGTTGACGAATAAAGTTGTGAAGGAACAGAACAAGGAAAACTATGTTGGACCATTGTTTGAAGTTTCTTGTGACTGTAAGATTTCTTGGAGGATTTTGAAGACTGTTGTACTTGAAAATTCATAAGATGAGGAAATGAAAGGTCATGTCTCTTAATTTCTTCTTTGGAATCTGTAAATGGAAGTGAGATTGGGTTTCATCACGTGAAGCCAGAGAGGACAATCATGTATTGTACCTCATCCAAGCCAGCAAGAGAGAAGACAATCAACAATTCTCCATCATTAAGGGGAACAATCATGTGTTGTATAATCCTTTTCCACGAGTAATGTGCTCGGTTAAAGGAGCAGTTTCATCTACCAACTGGGTTTTTCACCCCACATTGGGGTTTTCTCAGCTCAAATATGGTGTTATGTTGCAGCACTTTGTTTTATAAGTAGCATAGCATAACATATTAACCACAAATTAATAAATAATTGTCATTTAATCATGAATTAAGTAGCACAGTAATAAATCTTGGTTTTGTAAATTCTATGAGCATGGTTATGGAGAGTTCACAGATCAATTAGTGTCTACAAATGTTCGGCATAGGTGAATGCAACTTCAGAGTACTGTCAACAATAATAGCAAAAGAAAGGAGTGTCTAAGTCATATCGCATAGGGAAAATAAAGAGCTATCAATGTTTGTATGGTGACTAAGAGTGATAATGTTCTCTCCGGAATGGCCTCAACTAACAGAATCTGGTAGATTTGTCCTTTGGTGCTAACAGTTTCAAAGTACTATCGATTATCCTAACATCTAGGGTCAAATATCTCATGGGAGATATGAAACATTGGCAATACCAGCCAAATCATGAGATCCAGAACAAGTATAGTGAGGAGCAGTTGTCACCCAAAATTGACAATAGGGCTAATCAATGCGAGTAAATGCACATTCCCTGACAAGTCCTTTTTGATAGTAAGTGGGGATGTAAGGCACTTGACAGCCTGGCAAGAGAGATCCGGTAGGTCTAGGAGGTCATTGTAGGGCAGTGGAGGAAGAATTAAGTATGAAATAATCAATCCAATAGGTCTAGGAGATAATTTCAGTGCTTGAAACCTGAAGACAGCTACTTGCCTCGCAGAGAAACAGAGCACAACATCTTTAGTCAGAATGGTAGAAGAATTGATATATGTTTCTTCCCATTATGTTCGAATAGAGAATATTACATCTATTGGATCACAAGAAGAATTGCGCTCCTCACTTTGAGGTGCTGCTTAACCTACAGTTGCTGAACATTGCATCACATGCAGATTACGATTTCAGTAATCCAATATTGTGCTTTAATCAAGTCCTTATGTGTCTCAGCTGTACTAAGTGCTACTGCTAATTTACAAAATTCCAGTTTGCTCCGCTTTTGTCTCACATCAAATAAATTTCTGTTATCATTTGAGACCAATCTATAGGAGTATTCTGTCACAGAAGAAATTGGTGATGAGCTGCTCATTCATATTCCAAGTCTTGTAGTTCTCTTGTCAAAGAGTGCTCTCGGAGGCAATATGTACTATCTCCTACCCTAGGAGTGTGAAAGGAGCTATGGGGTTTTGTAGATCTCCAAGAATGAACAAACATTCAATTGTTTCTTTTTCCAAACTAAGGCTACGGGACAGTATTAAGGACTAATATGATAAAAGCCATTGACCTTGTCCTCTATAAGCATGTGACATTTTGAAGAAAAGCTCTCTGACAAAAGTAGCTACATATCTCTAGTGCCAATATCTAAAAATGGATGTAGTGACCCTTTCGGTTCTCAAAGGAGCTACTTGTCTCCCTTGCATCTCAAAACAGGTTTGACATATGAAGATGAAATGCACCTCTATTTTTAACCTGCAACAAGCAGAGTGTACAATGAGAATAACATATGGCTTACAAGTTCCAAGCATTACTACGATTGAGAATAGTAAAATATTTTTCATGTAAACTATCATATGATGCTACAATATAAACAATTTAAAAGAAATAGATAAAATTATTCCCATGATGAATTGTACCATATAAAGTGTATGAAAATGGTAGTTTCCCAGTAGTTTTTTTTTTTTTTTTTAATATTCTCGCATTGGTTGAAATTATTTCCAGTAATTGTTGGAAAACTTGTGTGCAACAGTAACCTCAAATCTCACAAATGTCTCATTGTTATTTATTATGTTCCTCAATTCCTAGAAATTAAATCCATCATATTAGAACTTACTCCAAAAAGAATGAATAATTAGATTATAATTTCTTACATTATTTACAGTAGGACTCAATAATAAGTGAGAGAGCAAATCACCATGCAACAATTTTTTTCTCAACCACAAAAAGTAGATCTAATCTTCTTGTGTGCTTTTTCCTCTCAAGCAGGACTTGGATAATTTATTTAAAAATTCTTGATGTGTCACATATTTCTACATAGAAATGGAATAATAATACTAATGAATTGGCATTTGGAAGGGATAAAACAAAGAAAAGTGATATTAGTCATCTTGTTGCAGAATGGCTATTCATCGCCTACTGAGAGTGGTATTATAAATGATCTCAACCTAACCATTTCTGAGGTATGTTGCATTACTTTTGGAGCATTGTATGTACCGCTCTTAAAACGAATTGAGGATGTCAAGTTTACCATTGTTGATGGATTGGTTGCTAAATTTTACAGTTTTCTTTATTTGGATCACTATCCAATGCTGGGGCAATGATTGGGGCTATGGTCAGTGGGCTACTTGCTGATTATATTGGAAGAAAAGGGGTATGTTCTTAGGAATTTGTAATCGTTGAAGGAAAATATAAGTTGATATATATGAATTAATTTATTCCTTTCAATCTTAATTGATGTAAAATACCCCTTTATGAGTTCTGATGTTTTTTTGGAGATTTCTCTTTACATACACAGGCACTGGTAGTAGCCTCAATACCCAATATTCTAGGGTGGATAGCCATTTGTTTGGCAGAGGCAAGTTGTAGTTCTTCTGTTAATGAATTCTCTGTCATATAGGCATGACCTACAAAAAACAATCCTAGAATTATGATATGCATTTTTCGAAGTTCAGTCTCAGAACTTCTGTAGCTTGCAGATGAAAAGAATATACTTTATTATTTTAATTTCATTATTGCTATCTGGGTGCAGGATTCTTCAGTTTTGTATATAGGTAGGTTATTGACAGGCTTGGGAGTAGGAATCATATCATTCACTGTAAGTTCATTGATTTACCACTACCCGTTACAATAAATTCAAGTTTTCTGTTATTAGGTGTTTTTTCCCTCCATTGTGAGATTTATAATTTCTACTTTACAGTTTTAATTCTTATTATGCACATAGAGACACATGTCTGTCAAAATCATTCGAATTAAGATGCCACTGAATGATTTTTGACAAGAAGAGGAAAATTATCACTTGCCACAACAGTATTCAGATATATACTTAAAGTTATAAAAACTTTCCTCAATAGAAAACATAAATTGGGAGGCGGTCTTTCTAGACCCATTCAAAACTGAACTTGTCAACATTGTGAGACGAAAACATAGTTACCTTGTCAAGAACTCAAAACAATATAAATTGCTTAATGCCAGACATTTGTCTGTATTGGTCAGATATTTTATTCTCCCATATTGCACTGCTTCTCTTCATTTAGAAATTAGCAAATCAAAAAGAGAAAATTGGTCTAGATATTCATGTAATTGTCTGCATTGTATGTTATGATCTTTTCAGGTGCCTGTGTATATTGCTGAGATAGCTCCTAAGCACTTGCGTGGAGGTCTCGGCACAGTCAACATGGTAAGATCCTTGCCCATTAGCAGCATTTGCTGATAACTCAACCATTATTTTGTCCTTAAAGGTAACTCAATGATATTCATTTGCAAAGTCTGAGTTGTAACAAATTAAGAGACTATTTGTGAAACAGCTTTCCATAACAATTGGTATATTCGTGGTATATCTATTGGGAATGTTCATTTCCTGGAGGCATCTTGCAATTGCAGGTATATTGGTGGCAATTATATGAAAGAGAGGAGAAGGTATAATTGAAGTTGTTTTGTTAAAATTGCATGGAATAGTTGCTAAAGAATGCTCATATTCCCAGTATTTTGTATCTACACAGGTGCAGTTCCCTGTAGTTTATTGGTTCTTGGGCTTTTTTTAATCCCAGAAGCTCCGAGATGGCTGGTAAGATTCAATGAAATTAAATTCTATGTTTTAATGCAGTGCTGAGTTGTAATTATGAAGAGATTGACGCTTTTGACCATTGCTAAAACTTCTGGTTTATCTGTGTTTATGGGATACAGGCTAAGATTGGTAAAGATTTAGACTTTGAAGCTTCCTTACAAACCCTTCGTGGGTTCGACTCTGATGTTTCCCTTGAGGCAACTGAAATTAGGGTAATTCTTTCACCTAAAATTTTATCTTCCATTTATTTCCTTACACCATGTCCTTACTGTTGTATCAAAATAAAAACAAAACAAAAAGATCCTTACCATTCTTTTTGGCTTTGCATTGGGTGGTCCAAGCAGAAAGAAACATCTTGTACCGTTTTTCCTTTACCAGACCATCTTTGTAAACACCTTCTTAGCCTTTAATCTCCTCAAATGAGCTATTCATTTATTTGAGCAAAACTGCAATTGGGAATCGGCAGTTGTTTTTATGAAGGAGCCTTCGCTACAATTAATGTGAAACTTTACTGTGCTTTAGAGTTCAATGGAGCTAAATAGGCTAGAATCAAATATCAAATTGTCGGAGTTATGCCAGAGGAGATATGCATTCCCTCTTACTGTAAGTATTCTTATGTTCCATTTTGAATGCAAGAAACTGCACTGTGATCTTTGTGTTTTCCACATCTCTAATTATGCAGGAAATTGTATATGAAATCTCTCGATGCTTCTGGTTAAGATGTTGGAATTAGGACTTGTTGGAGTTGCTTATAATGTTGTGATGGTTTAAAACTGATGCTTTGTCAGATGTCAACAAAATGGAAGTTGGAGGAACTACACCTTTAGATAGATCTCTGTGTATTCTTGTCTAAACCTTGCTTCCAAACTAGTTTCTAACTTGTATTCTCCCCGAGAAGTTTATTGCAGTTCATTATCATTATTTAATCTTCCATCCAGTACCTTGAATGCTAACCAATGTACATATAGATTTATATCCTGCTTAGATTATAGCACCCACAAATCATTATAATTAGTAGGCAACATAGTTTTTCAGAACATCTGAGCTTGTGAATCTTAAATTTGTCCATCCCCATCTCCTTTGTGTAGGTTCTCAATGGGGACATAGCACCAAGCATCTTTTAAATTTCAGAGAAACAATTAAGATAGACATTTTAAGCATTTCCTAGAATAGATTAGTACGAAGAATTTTTTATTTTATTATTAAGCCTTATCCTTGTTTGATGAAAAAAGTGACCCCAGTAGCAAGAATCACTTTGATTCTTTCCTCTGACATATTGTTGTCAATGCTCCATGCTTTCCATCATGTTTTATGCATCTGACAATAGATTCGAGTCCTTGAACTCTCGTAGTGCACATAAGATTTCCTTTGATCAAGCATTGATCAGTACAATCACTGAAAGTGTCTCAAAGGAGTAGATTGTTTTGGCATGGATTGAATTCATAATAACTAAGAATGTCTTTAGAATTACATATTGAGAAGTGTTTTCACGATGCAAGTTTTCCAAGGAATCAAATGAAAGATATCATCCAATGAAAGTGTGTTTTCATTATATGTCCATGAGCCACTCACATTCCTTCACTTATGCATGTCTTTCCATTTCATAACCACATTAGCTCCTAAACTATATTGTTTGTTCCAAAGACCAGCAAATCCATGATCCACCAAAGTCCTTTACTCGACTGCCTTCAAGCTCTGTTATGCTAAATTGTGGCTAAATGCTTCACATTGTCATTGCAAATTCTACTACTCACCTTGCTAGTAATCTCTAACAGACCTGCATATTCTCTAGAATTTCATTTAGTACAGCAGATTTCAAATTTAACCATGCATTCCTGCATCTGATTTTCCTCTCTTAGGCTTGCTTCATCTGTGTGTCCTAATGGTAACCTTTTTAGATCTTGGTTGATTTATGTGTACTAGCATTTTACTTCAAATATTTTCAGGTATGATGTAAGAGTCTTATTGTTTCAGAATGTTTATTGTCAGATTGGCATTGGGCTGCTTGTATTGCAGCAGTTGACAGGAATAAGTGGCATTATGTTCTACAATACTTCCATTTTCAAATCCGCTGGTGAGCTGTTTTATTAAAACTTCCTTAATTTTTCTACCAACCAATAGTGGTCCATACACAACCATGTTAAAACCTATTCGTTGCACGTTCCACAAAGTACAAAAGATTTGGCAGAAAAGAAAGAAAGAAATTATGTTAATGTATACAATAGAAAAATGTAGGACCATGAGTTTCAAAAGTACATTAATTTATAACAGGGAAGTACTAGGCCTAAATACAAGGAAAACAAAAAGCAGTTGCATGTTTGTAGCTGAGTGAGATTTTTAAGTTGAAGATGCCTGTCTTGTAAGAGATGTGAAATATACTTGGGAAATAAATGTATAATCCAGGATGAAAAAGGTAACTAATTTCAAATAAATCCAACAGGAATCTCAGATGCTGAGGTTGCATCCCTTGGACTTGCTGGAGTGCAGGTGATTGTGAAGTCCTTAGCTAGAAGTAGTTCTGCTAATTGTTTGACAAAAGATTTGGATTAGAGCCTTTATCATTTTTAATACAGAACTAAAAGCCTTGATCTTGTATAATGATGTCATATAGGTTCTGATGACTGGATTCATTGCATGGCTAATGGACAAGGCTGGTAGGCGTCTTCTCCTCATGGTAAGTAAATAAGCAACTTCTATTAATCCTCTGCTACCACATAGGAAGATTATCATAAATTCAACTCAAGCCTTGTAAGAGAATTACATATAATTTCTTTCACTTTGCCAGATCTCATCCACAGGAATGGCAGCCAGCCTTTTCCTCATCGGGATTGCATTCTACTTAAAGGTAGTCTTTTCAACTTCGCAATATTTCTTTTGTTCCAGATGCCTGACATATGCAGGCATTAATATATGCATTTTTTTTGGACAAACAGGAAAAAACAATTTCTTATTGTTAAGCAACTATTTATGTATGTTTGATGATCTGAAGACTGAAACTTGAGTCAGTCCTCACTTTGAAATTTGATCTCATGCTTCATGGAATATTGCAGAGCCATATGCCAGCAGCTTCTTATTTTTCCAGTATTTTGGCTTTAATTGGATTAATGGTAAGCTTGGGAGTCAAGTTACCTATCAGGTTTTTGATTTCACTGCAAATGATCACACTTCCATTGTAGCTGATGCCTAGTAATGAATCTGACTGAGTGGTGTTATTTCACAACAGGCTTGCATTATCTCTTTCTCTCTTGGTATGGGGGCCATCCCATGGATTATTATGTCTGAGGTAATGTGTCTTCTCCAATTTACACATGAGAAATATTATTGGAAAAGACTCAGATTATGAGTGTGTTTTTCAATTCAGAAAATTGAGGTTTACCCAGTGAAATATTTGGCATGAAAGAAACAACCTGCGAATTTTGAGGGAGTGGACGTGGTCTAGTGTTATAGTTATCATGACTTTCATTTCTCAAGGAATAACACTTCAAGCAAACTCATCAAGATAAAAGCTTGTGGGTATGCCTGGTAATGTAGAAATTGGGCCTCTATAATGTTCTGAGACTTTGACCTTATTACAATGTTGACCTGCTAGATCCAATTTCCCTATTTCCCTACATAGTAGACATCTCATCTATGAAAGATTCCATTCATCTTGTTCTGATTTGCTGTCTTATATATGCTCAACTATAAAGTACCAACTCTATTCTACTCTACTACTGCAGATACTTCCTATCAATGTCAAGGGCATTGCTGGTAGTGTGGCAACGTTGGCCAATTGGTCTCTTTCCTGGGCAGTGACATTGACAATAAACTTACTCTTAGAATGGAGCAAAACAGGTAAATCTATGGCCAGACCATAAACCACAGTTTGGGAACCTAGGGTGGATTCCTTTTTTAATCTTTCTGGGATCATTAGTATAGGATTTTGTAAACTAAAATTGAGATCTGTTCCCTGCAGGAACGTTCATGCTGTATGCCCTGTTCAGTGCTCTTACCTTAACCTTTGTGGTACTGTTTGTGCCGGAAACTAAGGGAAAAACTCTGGAGGAAATTGAGGCATCACACAGATAAAGTTTGGAATGGTTAGGAACCGTCAATCTCTTGGATGATACATTGCTATATAAGCATTGGGTTCCTGTAACGGATGTGGTTGGTGTATGGAATAAAATTTGTTGGCCATGAAATTGAAAGATGATACACTATACATTAGGAATTGTATTTTGTCCTCAAAATTTCGGTTGGCAAGTCCTCAATACACCAAATTAGGTGACATCTATATAGCTACCCATATTGGGGAATCTGTGGCCTATTTTGATTAAGAAATCTTGACACAAGGGTCTTGTAATTAACTTTGGGAGCATTTCAATATTAGTAGACATTTATTGAATAGTGATATATTGTTCTTTAAGCTCTTCAAGGAGCTTAAAAGTATTGATCATAAGGTCTATAAGAATTGTACTCTAATTTTTCTTTGTGTGAAATTAAATTGAATTTATTTATTTCTACTCTTTGGTGCAGTTGCATCATGGACTTTGTACATGGATAGAATATAAAATTTGGTATTGATGAGCATTTCTCCTTTAAATTTTGTTGGGATTAAGTGTGTCAACCTTAGAGTCATTTCTGGTGTTTCCTATTTTTAGGAGGTGAAAAATCAGTTTTGCTTTTTGCTTTTTCAGAAATGGTGTTTTTAAGCCATTCTAAAAAAAAAGTTGTTGTCCTTTTTGTTTTTTGTTTTTTTTCTCAAAAAGTAGTTTTTTGTTTTTTTCTCAAAAAGTAGTTTTTTGTATTTTGTTGAGAAAAACGAGGAGTGCCACCTTGGTTGTCCTTGAGTCTTGTTTAGCAGGTTTCTATTGCAGGAAGTTACCGTTTATGGCAAATCTTATCCTTATCTCTTTGGAGCGGCCATGAAGAGGATATGCTTTGTTTTTTGGAAATTTGATTTGGAAAATTTTTTCAAGTTGGAAAATATTCCTCTTTGGGAAGTGGACACCTAGGAAAGATAGGATAAGCTTTTCTAGCTTTAAAACAGATTTGAAAGCGGATGCTTTGTATGCTTTTGCATGGGAGTTGGTGGAGAAAGCTAAGCCAAATTTTTGAGGGCGATTTGCTTTTGCAGCTCTTGCATTATGTTGTATTAAGTGTGTTTGAAAAAGTGGTATTACAGGTTGAAGCAATTCCGAAGAGCTAAAATGTTGCCGGTTTGTTTCCAGATTCTGCAGTAGTGAAGACTCCTAAAAAAACACTTATTCTGAGAGTTATATTGTAATCATAAAACATTTACAGTAATACAATTGAACTGTGTGTTTGTAGTGTGGGGTTTTTTACCTAGAAAGGTTTTCCTCACGTAAAAATCACTGTGTTAATGTTTCATGATTTTAAATCTTAATTAACTAAATGTATGTGAATCTTAATAAATTGTAATCGTTGAAAGGTTTGAAAGAATTAACTGCAACCCTCTCCTCATAAGACTAGTTTTAGAAGTTGTTTTTGCACCTGTGCTTCCTTTCAAATTTGAAAGAAACTTGAAACTATTCAAGGTGAGTTCACACTTGAGATTTGTATCATTTCATTTTGTTTATTTATTTTTAATTTGAGAAACTTTCGATTCAAATATACTAAAGAAGTTACAAAATGCAACAAGGTTGCAGTGGAGTGAACCGAATCCTTATAGAGCCGAATAAAATCATATTGTATTTTTTATATTGTGGAAAAATGTTTAAAGAGGGTATATGTTCACAAGAGCATCAAAATAAAAAACAACAGTAATGATGAAGTCAACACTGCCCTCCCAAAAGGGCAGCTGATTATAAAACAACAACCATAAAATGTTCATAAAAGGAAAGCAAACAGACAGAAATGTTATGCAACAAGTCCCTCAAGAAGAGAATTGGGTGTCTCAAAGTTGTTACTTTGCACTGATTCCTGACCTTTAACATCCAAGTTCTCAATGATGACTTGTACCTAGGGAATCAGGCTCTTGATATGATTTTCTATGAGATGTTCTATCTATTTTGATCATTAAAAAAGGAGAGAATAAATCAACAATTTGAAGGAGAAGCAAACAATGGGCAACGAGTCAGAAGAGAGAAAAAATGATGACAATGAGAGCAACTTTCTTGGGCTCTTATTGATCTTCATATAGATACAAGTGTAATAACCACCTTGGTTACTACTAATTTTTTTTAATAGTAAACATCAAATACTAACATAATCGACCAAACAACTTCTATCCAATTTAGAAGTACCAACTACATAGCCTTACCAACCACAACGTGGCAACAACTCTGTGCCACATCTCATATATTTGCACTAGAATATGGTAAGCTCCCAATATCAGGGTTATCCCTAGACCTAGACTTAAATCTCAAGAGTTCATTCATAATGGCTTTGCCTATGTATCCCTTTCAGGGAATCAGAGGCTTCATAGTTTGTACACCATTAATAAAGGGAATTCATCCTCTCTTCTAATATGAGATCTCTAATCTCACTTTTAAATCACAACCATTAGTTGATCTTATGTTTCCAATTAAATCCATACATAGTAGTGTGATAGAAATGCATTCCAATCAAATGTTAGATCGATGCCAACATCAGTGTATGGACACACCCAAAACCACATAGTGACTAGCTCATATGTACATCACATCTACACAATGTGACTAACTCATGCATACATCACATCTACACAATGTGATTAGTTTCAGCATACATCACCTATGCATAGTGTGACTAGCTCATCCACACAACGAGGACATTCACTTTAAATACCAAGATGAGGACACGTACTTTCCCAAGTTAAGCTAACTTATACATATACTACAAAGTCCCACCACTAGTCTCCTACATCAAGGTATAGCCCTCTATGATTCTCAACCTTGAAAATGCTAACAATATGCAAGGAAACCCAACCAAGTTTATAATTTATCAAACTTTTCCTAAAGCACTTCCATCCAAGGGCATTGAGATCTCAATTTAATCCTCGACTCAATATCACACCTAGAGCTACTTATAATTCATAGACTAGAAGAATTGGTATTACACATTTGTCACTAGAGTGTGAAGGACTTTGCTTGGAGGCCAAACCCAAGTATTGGGCCTACATTTCCATCCAACCACCCTCACAATGAGGTAGTCAACTTCATAGAGTGATAGTAAGGTCCATGACCATTCAGAGGTCTCCAACCTATCTGATTGGTGCAAAGCTTCCACCATCTAGGTAATTTTATAGCTAATTTCCAAAAATAGTCCAAGCAAACTGTACTATCCACCACTTAGCCAATCCAAAAAACTATGGCATCTACCACTCGACCAATCTAGGACTCAAACTCACTAGCTTAACAAACACATACACACAAGTGTGCATACATACAGACACACAAAAGACTCTAAACATCAGAATCATAATTACATTCAAGACATAGTCTAGTAGGGTTACAACCACTCCAGTGGGCCTTGATTACATGTGAATGAGGAAACACCTTGCTATTCCAAGACAACGCTATCTAACTTTTAATTGAGATAGCCATCATATTGGGAACACCTTGATAATCAAGGAAACATCTTGCTATGGCAAGACAATATTATCCAACTTTAAATTGAGATAGCTAATATCCCATCTATACTAGGATGACCATCATTTGGCTTTTGGATTCACCAAGACAACTATCATCCTATTTTAAGCAAGAATGCCTTTTAAACTCTACTCTTTGCAAAATAACATCTCTGTAGCTCTATCAAGGCCTCAAGGGTGATTAAGATTGTAGTTCACAAAGTCTTCCTTGTCACCAACTCACATGCATATTGCACTATAATAGATCATATTTAGACACAAAGATCACAAATCAGACTTGACACCACGAGACTCACAAATTCACACACACAGAATGACACATTCACATATTAACCATGTTGGGTTCCAACCCAAGCATAGACCATCACAATTTAACATCGATCTTTGGCTCAAGAATATACATAAACATGACAATAAACTAAACTCAACTTCACAAGATTCATAATTACATGCACAAAAATATTTCTTTCACGAGTTTTAACATAATTGGGATTCAACCTAGCTAATTAGTTCATCAATCCTTCCTTAGCCTTTTCCCCCTTTCCTCTTATGTGCTTCACTTTTTTTGCTAATCCACCCAACCACCCTACACATGATCACTATAGATTTAGCATCTTCCATCCATCAAGACCTTTTAATACTTACACTAATTTCTAGCTTTCTCTTCCTCAGATGTTATTGGTCAATCTGGGTGGCATCTTTAATTTAGAACAATCATTTGAGATTTTTCATATTAGGGAAATTATGACATTCTCTAGATTTTTTAAGCCATGCCAAATCTTAGCTTTATTTAATTGGGCCTCCTTCTGGTGATGCATCTTAGCTAGCAATTCCACCTCTTTCTTGGCATTTCTTAGTTTACTATTTCAACTTGCCTCTTTTCTTCACCAATCACCAACTCTATTTCTTATGGTTCACAACACCTTTTTCATGTGCCCCTATTTTCAAGAATTTTCTTGATAGTCTCAATTCATCTACTTTGCATTTGATTACCTCAGCCTCTACCTACACTGATTGCATTGAGCAATCTAGGTTTTCTTGTTTCCTTTGTGATTGCCACTTGGCATCTTGGTTCTACCTATGTTGACCTTATTGACCATCACTAGTCACCAAAGGAATTGTGTGAAATAGAGTACCCCCTTCATCTTGGTTTAGCCTTGAACACATTAGCATTTCCTACTCATTTAGACAAATCCATCAAGTGTTGAGAATAAACTTTACTTTGAAATATAAGTTTAAAACATTAATCTTTTAGTCTAAAAGTAAATTTCCAAAATTGATGAATGTTAGCTCGAATTTCATGGTTGGAATAAACTTGAAACTATGAGTAAGTCATCTTCCAAGTAAACATTAGTCTTGAGATTGATAGTCAAAATTATGGTCTTTGATCAAATAATTTTGTGGATGAATAATACCTTAATTAGCACAAATATTATTCCTATCACTTTTGAAATAACTTATTAGCAAACCTAGAAATATTTCCTCGCAATACTTTTTATTAAGTGTAAATCATGTAATACAATATCAAGATTATAACATATTGATTCATGATTAGCATAACTAAGGAGTCAGATTAGTAATTCATAAATTTTCATAGGTAACACAATCCATAGGATTACATCTAGTCACTAGTCCTTGCCAAAAAAGGGAACGACAGTGGTATTACAAAGTAGACATCGGATCTACATCATCAGATTGAGGCATGTGAAAGTCATCTGCCGAAGGGGGACAATTTTCTATTGTGACAACTAATTCTTATTTCCCAACTATTTTTGAATGAATTTTGGGCCTTTGGATCCAAGCCATCTTTGTCCACATTGTTGCTTGGGTTTTTCTTTTACCCATTTCCAAACTTATGTTTGAGAAGATTTGTTGTTGCAATCTTTTGGAAATTAATACTTGTCATACCCTTCCTACTCAATGCTTTATTTCCAAATTCTGTTATTTGATTCTAGAAGTATGGTGCTCAATAGGGCTTCTTTGGTTTTCTTGCAAATGTGTGCATATCCTCTGTATTTGTTGTTTAAAAGACTTTCATCCATGCAATAGAAATGATCCAGCATGTTCTCAATTTGTTCTAAGATCTCTGGATATGGTTTGGATTTGTTGTTTAAAACACTTTCATCCATGCAATAAAAATGACCCAACATGTTCTCAATTTGTTCTAAGACCTCTGGGTCCCAATATTCTTTTGGTAGATTATACAGCCTAAGCCACATTGGGATCACCTATACTCGACATGATAGAGGATCACAATTGGGGGACCATTTTTGAGTGTACAGATCAGCTACATCCATCATCCATGTGCCTCCTTTCCAAATTCCTTCCCCTTCCAAGTTGCTTGTGCATTTTACCAAGAAAAAACCTTTTAGGAAAAATTTAATTTGAAGTTCCTCTCCCCAATTTTCTTCTACCCATGCTTCAACATTAATTCAGGATCCCCAAAGATTGTTGAATTTGTCTTTGATTGCCAACTACAATAACTCTTGTGATTCCAGAGTCTTATTCTTTAGGGTAATCCTAATTTCGTAAAGACCATCTTTGTCTATCTATATTCCTACTTTCTCTTGGCTAATTCTCTTTCTCCCAAGGGTATCCTATTGGCTTCCAAAGCAATCCCAAAATCATTCTAAATCTTTATTTTGTTGATGTTTTAGCGGCGAGAGATATCCTTCTCCCAAATTTAAATAATGAAAAGTCACATATGAAGAGACATGAAAGCATATGAAGAGTCACCTTGATTTGTATGTATACATCAATTCAATCACTTCATTCACACCTCTAGCAAAAGTTCAGTCATTCCTTTAGCAACAGAGCAGATTTCAAGGAAAGCATATTTATTTGAGAAGTGTCTCCATTCATTGTATATACTCAACCTTGTGTAAGGCCTGATTCTATAAACAGATTTCTACTCCTTTTATTCTGATATATAAGAAGAGATTATTTGTTGGGTTTTTCTCTCTTGACTAGGAGGGTTTTCCCAGGGTAAACATTGTATTCATTCTCTTATGTGTTGCATTTTCTAATTGCTTACATTTCTGATCCTAAAACTAACATGGTATCAGAGCCAGGTTTAAGAAAAGATCTGATCAGATTTGTTTAAACAGTCAAGTCAACTTCTCAATTCTCAAGTCAACTTCTCGATTCTGGGGCAATATGTAGAGATATCATGTTCCATCTGTGTTGTCTCTAATGGAAATGTTGAGGCTTGGATTACATTCATATTTAAAATGTCAATTATTGCCCAGATTTCAGTGCATACAATGTGATTGGAATTGTGCAAATGTTCATATAGCTCACTCTTAAACACAGAACGTGAAAAAGAGTCTAAGCGGAGATAAAAGGAAGGGGCAAAATTGGGGGAGGGGAGCTCATACGATTCATTGATGAAAAAATTAAAGAGCGGTTAGGCGGGGATGCAATGGTTTACAGTGATTAGAATCATAGAGGAAGGTTTCGAGGCTCAGGAAGAATCCAGGGGACTGGAGGTGGGAAACAAGCAAACAAAGACCATGACGAAAAGCTGCTGGCGGTAGCAGCCAAGTTACAGGTGGGAGAAATTTTGGCTTTGATTGTGACTGAGAATTTTAGCTTCATTAAGGTGGAGGGCACTTCGCAGACTGTGAAATTTAGATACGGCGATGGTTCAAAAACTGATACAGGCCTTTTTGGATCTTGAAATCAGCGATGTATTACAATTTACTTTGAATGATAATGTAGAGAGGCCCCATGCAGTGTACGCGCGTCTACTGCAGTACAAGCGGATGAGTCTGGTGGTTCTGGATCGTTATCTTTATAAGCTTCCGTGTCTCTGCGTAGATGGCGCTGGGAAGGTATTGCAAGAAATTACGAAATGTCTGGCAGGGTTTCTTCTTGTATTGGAGCTACGGCAGCCGCCGCAGGGCCTGGTGTATCAGGTGCTCGAGTTGGCGGATGTTCTGCAGCAAGAAGGAGCGGCCTTCTATAGTGCGAGAGTGAAGCAGTTTTACAAATTCTTCTGCGGTGCCAAATTTTTGAGATTGCTGGGTGCATTAAGGCTTGTTGCAACTATTGTTTCAGCTTTCTATTCTCAATGAGCAATTTGTTCACCTCATCATTAGATAGCTTTAACCTTTTCTCATATTCATTAATTTTCTTTTCCATGTTTTCTACCACGTTTCTGGTGAACATTACAGAGTGCATGGTTATGGTGGCAGTTTCAGTAGGAGTTATGTCTCTCATAGTTGTAATCATGACTGACCCCCTCATTTTTTGTACTACATCAAGGATCTGAGGCTTCCTTGTGTTCTTCTGCTTTGTCCATAGGGCAAGTGTTTGGGTAGTAGGGTTATACCCTACTCCTGAGACACCTTCCTCTGAATCAAATTTTGCAACTAACATGGATCTAAAAGAAACATTTTGGACAACTGCATCCCTAGTATAATCAACATATCACTTTTTAACACCATTTCTCTTGTCTCATGGGGAGTGACATTAATATTATCAATATTCAATTCTGCAAATGTTTGAGCCTAGATCTCAGCCTGGTTTGACTCATCAGCTCCTATAAGATTAATCTTCAACTTTTCATCAAATTATTTTATTTTCATTTTGATCCAGAAATCTTTGAACTCATTTCTATGTATAAAATTATCATCCTCTATGAATCTCAAAGAGGCCACTACCCTCTCATCCTCTTGAATCTCATCAGTTCCCTCCTCTGACAACCTAACCTTTAGATCATGAGGCTTTTGATGTTTTTGTTGTTCCACTGCCTCTTTCAGTTCAGTCAAGGCCAAGACTACTTCTTGCTCTTCATCATCACTCGAATCATATTCCACTAATGGCTCCATCTTCTATTTTTTGGCTTGTGGCTCATGAGTGAGAGATGGAGGGGATAGACGTGTAGGTGATGGGGGTGATATCTAAGATGTGGATGTTTCATGTGGTGGTTGGTGGGGTGTGGGCAATGGAACGAATCCCTCATCTTGGGCCATTTTGTATAATTCATCAAATTTACTCAAAATCATTTGCATTCTTTTTAGAAGGTTGGGTTCATCTGCAAAAAAGCCTTTAAAGCTTCTATATTTTTCATTCTTTTAATTTTCCCACCACATCATTGCATTCCTCCTTTTTTTGGCCTGCATTACATTAGCAAAATATACCAAATTCCTTATAACATCCTCTTCAGAATGAAATTCATGTGAAATAGCCTTCTTCGTCAATAGGGTTCTTCTGATCATATTGATGTGACCCTCTGGGTCACATACTCTTTCTATTCCAGGTTTGAGGAAGTAATTGACCCTTATAAACCTCTGCACTTCTTCGAGCATATCTGACCCAATGGCCAACTCTTCAAACATAGTCAAGTCAGGCAAAAATGTGCCTTTCCTCTGATTTCTCATCAAGTCATGTTCCATCCAGAGCATCTGCCACATAAACTCCAGGAAACACTCTTGTAGGTACAAACTTAGGTAAAACATATGGTGCTTGGTTGCACCCATATACTCTGATAATAGTGTGTTGTGGCATAAGATACCAATCAGCATAATTATGAGTATAGCCTTGGCTTGGCCCATACTGCACAGGCCTCATTACCTTCATCAATGATTCAAGCATTCTTGGTGTTGCGTAACCAAGAGCAGCAATCAATCTAACAGAAAAATCATCTCGAAACACTACAAAATCACTTTTTGTACACCTTCTATCCCAAATGTAGCACCAGTTTTGCACATGGATTCTAACTCCTCTTTCTTGTGTACACAATTGCATCCTTGTAGTCTACTTCATTTCATTCTGATACATAATTAAGTGACACAATAAAGAATATTTTATGAAAGTAATAGGGGCCTTGGCTTCCCTAACTTGTAGCAAACCTTCATGTATTTGTTCTTCAATCACAGATGCAAAATCAAATTCTAAATTTGACTCGAAATGTTGAATTATCATAGCCATTCTCATCAACCCTATTTGCATTTTCTCCTCTGCATCTATCCCCAAAACCTGACACAACGCATAATAGGTATTCTTGAAATAAACTTGGAATTCAGAAACTTGGCAAGGTTCCATTTTGGAAGAAGGAATAGAGAGCCTTCTGTTATCATCACCCCTCTTCATGTGTAAAGGGAGCTCATCACTTTGATAGGTTCTCCTCAACCTCTTATATTCTTGCTCAAGTTTCACTAAGTTCACCTCTGTTACAACTTGTTTATTGAGGTTGAAACATTTGATAATGGCATCTCTACTAATATCCACTAAGCACTCACCATTTGGAAGCCTCACAGTTTTGGTTGGGGCATGGTAACTATGGGCAAGGGCTTTAATCAGATCAACGTCAATGAAAATGTTGGAAACAATTAATTTAGCCAAATCTAGGGCCCATGGGTTTGTTGCTGGTTCCTAGTCATTCTTTTTTATATAAAAGTACCAGTAGAGATTCCATCCCGATACAGGTATATAGGGGTCCCTACAGCCTTGAGCTAAGTCTCTAAAAACCTTTTTAGAACCTTTGTCAATTGAGCCAGGCAACAATGAAAGTAGAGGGGATTGCAATGAAGACTTTCTGGTTTTGGCTTCATCCTTCTTAGTTCCTACCTCAATCTTTTTAGGTGCCATTTTATGAAATTCACAAGAAATGATGAGTAGAGCTTACCCAGAAAAATTACCTTGAAGAATTCTCTTTACTCCTGTGGTTTGAGCTCTTGTGTAATTTGTCTTCCGCTACTATGAGTGAGAAATCATAATTTGTTTCATGTATTTTCAAGACCAAGATGCATTTACTTCTGGCTCATAAATTTGCACGATTCAAATCTTCGTGTTGAGCTTAAATCTTCATATTTTGATGTTGATGTGATTGGTATGCTTTAAATAACCCAACGGCTTGATTACCGCACTACCATAGGTTAGGTTTTGGCCCCCCGAGGTATAGCGGTATAGTGTGTAGTGTATAGTATTAACTCTTCTTACCGTCATACCGCGGGCTATTTGAGAATGTTCTGCAGTAAGGAGATATGATATGGGTATTATGAAGGCCAGCCACTGTGATAGTGGTATCGCAGTAAAAGGCAAAGATGACTTTATGAATGGTAATAACATGATTTATTATGGAAAAATAAGAGTGGGAGTCATGGATACACAAATAAAACACTTAGAACTTTTATGAAAATTTTGGTTCCAACACGTGGACATCATGACCATGTGTCACATGCATACAGTGCCAATTATATGATCATGTTTTGCAGTACAAATGTCATTAGGTGGCACACGTGTATGGAATCATAACATGTGGTTGTTGATGTTCCATGTGTCTAACTAGCCACCAACATGTGTAGCATTGTGTATAGCCACACTATCTAGATCCTTGAAGATTTGTAAACCCTGAATAATGCCCCTAATAACCCTAAACCCTAACCCCTAAACCCTAAACCATAAACCCTAAATAATGCCCCTTATAAACCCTAACCTGGCCCTGACCCACCATAAACCCTAAACCCCTAAATCCTAAACCGTAAACCCCTAAACCCTAAACAGTACTAAACCCAAGCAACCCTAAACCTCTATCTCCCTATCTCCCTATCTAGCCCTATCTCTATATCTAGCCCTATCTCTATCATTCCTCTACCTCTCAATATCTCTCCCAGCCCTATGTCTCTGGCCATATCCCTCACTCTCTATATCTCCCTATTGGTCCTCTCTCTCTAAACATTAAACCCTAAACCTCTAAACCTTAACCCCTTAACCATAAACCCTAAAGTACCTTAAATAATGCCCTTAAACCATAAACCCTAAACCCTAGTAAACTCTAAACCCTAAACTTGATCAATACTAAACTCATAAATGCTAAATAATGCCCCTAAACCCTAACCACTAACCCCAAGCAACTCTTTGTCTCTATCTCTCTCTCTGACCTATATATTATCTACCAGCTCCTAGCTAGTTAAATCCTTTTCCTAGCTTTCCTAGTTTTCCTTTTCCTTTCCAATTTCCCTTTAGATCCCTGTACCAATTTTTCCCTATTTTACTATTTTCCACCTCTTCTCTCATCATTCAATCTTCCTATCCAATGAACTTTAGTTTTATCATCTTGTTTTCATTTCATCCGGCTACCAATTTATATCTCCATCCCTCTTTTCATGTCCTAGTTTTCTTGTTTCCATTTGCTTTGTTGATAAGGGAGACAGATACTTGAGACAAAGACTTCTTTTGACATGGGTTAGGGTTTAGGGTTTAGGGATTAGGGTTAGACTTCTTTTCATGTCCTAGAGGTTTAGGGTTGCTCAGGTTTAGGGTTTAGGGGTTATGGGTTAGGGGCATTATTTAGGGTTGAGGGATTTAGAGAGAGAGAGAGAGAGAGAGAGACTTCTTTTGACATGCACCTTAAATAATGCCCCTAAACCCTAAACCCTAACCCCTAAAACATATATAAACCCTAAATAATGCCCCTAACCCTAACCCATAAACCCTAAACCTGAGAAACCCTAAACCCCTAATTAATCCTAAATCCCAAACCCCTAAACCCTAAACACTAAACCCAAGCAACCCTAAATCTCTATCTCCCTAGCTATCTCTCTATCTCTATCATTCCTCTACCTCTCAATCTCTATCCCTGTGTCTTTGGCCATGTCTTTGGCCATGTCCCTCACTCTCTTCCGGTTATGTCTTTGGCCATGTACCTCACTCTATATCTCCTAGATATTAGTCCTCTCTCTAAACACTAAACCCTAAACCTCTAAACCTTAACCTGTAAGCCCTAAAAAATGCTCCTAAACCTTAACCCCTAAACCCTAAACCCAAGAAACCCTATACCCCTATATATCTCCCTATCTCTAATATTGTCCCTCTACTGGCTCTCAATCCTTCTCCCTATCTCTCTGCAAGATCTCTCTCTCTCTCTCTAGCTATCTCCAAACCCAAGCAACATCCCTAAACCCTAAATCCAAGCAACTGATCTAAACCTCTATCTCCCTATGATCTATCCCCTATCTCCCTATCTCTATCATCCAGCCTCTACCTCTCAATCTCTCTCCCTATGTCCCTGGCCATGTGCATGTGCCTCTCTCTCTATCTCCCTATCTCTCTCCACAGTCTCCTCTATATCTCCCTATCATTCCTCTCTCTCTATAAACCCTAAACCTCTAAACCTGAACCCCTAACCCCTAAACAATAAACCCTAAACCCTAAATAATGCCCCTAAACCTAATCAGAAACCCTAAACCCCTAAACCCTAAACCTATATCTCCCTATCTCTCCCCTCTCTCCCTATCGCCTTTGTCCCTCTACCTCTCAATCTTTCTCCCTATGTCTTTCGCCATGTCCCTCACTCTCTATCCCCCTATCTCTCCCCTCGGTCTCCTCTATATCTCCCTATTGGTCCTCTATCTCTCTCTAAACCCTAAACCCTAAACCTCTAAACCTTAACACCTAATCCCAAAACCATAAACCCTAAACCCTAAATAATACTCCTAAACCCAAGTAACCATAAATTAGGCGCTAAATTTAGGTGCTACATAAGGCACTAAATAAGGTGCTAAAACAGGCATTAAATGTGGCACTAAATTAGGCGCTAAAGTAGGAGTTAAAGCAGGCGCTAAAGTAGGTGCTAATTTGCGCCTAATTTAGCATCAACTTGTTTCGGACAGTGCAAAAAATGCCAAAAATAGTACCATCCCAATAAATAGTGCCGACTTTTTCAAAAAAATAGAGAAAAATACATTAAAATAGTGGGTGGAAGCAAAAAACGGAGCAAAAAAGGGAGCTAATCACAGGGATTTGTTGTAGTGTTGGGAAGCAAACAAAGACAAGTTTCAAAAGAAAGGAACAAACATCTACCGGTCTGTCAGAGATGGTGCATATAGACTTATGTGGTCCTACAAGAATAAGAAGTCTACAAGGTGACAGGTACTTCATGCTACTTATTGATGATTATTCAAGAATGACTTGGCTTACTTTTCTTAGAGAAAAATCAAAAGCCCTAGATAAGTTCAAGGCATTTAAAGCAATGGTTGAAAATGAGATGGATTTGAGAATCAAGTGTTTGAGGTCTGACAGAGGTGGTGAGTTTACTTCAAATGAATTCAATGCTTTTTGTGAAGAACATGGGATAAAAAGATAATTGTCTGCCCCCAAAACTCCTCAACAAAATGGCGTAGTTGGATGAAAGAATAGAACAGTTCAGGAAGTTGCTAGAACAATGATCAAAGAAGATTACCTTTCAGAAGTACATTGGAAAGAAGCTATTCATACTATTGTCTATATTCAAAACAGAGTGTAAGTCAAAGCAAATAGAACAAAGACACCTTATGAGCTCTAGTATAGAAGAAATCCTACTGTCAAGTAATTCAAAGTGCTTGGAAGTAAATGCTATATCAAAAGAGATGAAGAGTTGGGAAAATTTGATGCTAGATGTGATGAAGGCATATTTCTTGCGTACTCCACTATAAGAAAAGCTTACCGGTGTTATAAAAAAAGATTGAGGAAGATTATTGAAAGTGCAAATGTGAAGGTAGATGAAGATATTCAGAAGAACTTAGAGTCAAATGGATACAAGTTAGATGGATCTGCTAATACAAAGAAAGTTGAAGAAAAAGACAAGGAAGTTCAGATTGAAATGCAGTTGTTCCAGAAGAAGCTCTGGAAAGAATTCCTAAAACCCTTAAGTATGTGCAAAGAAATCATTGGTGACAAGAGGAAAGGAGTATTGACAAGAAAAGGAGCTGTAGAAGAATAGGTAAATCTCTACTTGATTTCAAAGGTTGAACCTAAGATAGTCTCTGAAGCATGTAAAGATGAACATTGGGTCAAGGAAATGGAAGAAGAATTGATGCAAATTGAAAAGAACAAGACTTGGGAACTTGTCCCTAGGCCTACAGATAAGAATGTGATTGGAACTAAGTGGGTTTTTAGGAATAAGTTGAATGAGATTGGAGAAGTGGTAAGAAACAAAGCTAGACTTGTATGCAAAGGCTACTCACAAGTGGGAGGAATAGATTATGAAGAAACTATTGAAAAGCACCAGACAACTGAGAGGGGGGGTGAATTAGTTGTCTTCAAAAATTTTACCACTTATGAACATTAACACATCAAACACTTGTTCACTGTTATTTAGATTTAATCATGAAAGCATGAAATAAGAAACTCAACACAACAACATCATCAACACATGAGACACCGTGTTTTTTATGTGGAAAAACCTAAAAGGGAAAAACCACGGTGGGTGTTAGCCCACAAAAATATATATGTTATAATAATACTGAAAAATAGAGGCTCGCTGCCTTAGGGCTCACTGCCCAATATGCTCACTGCAAATTTTGAGACTCACTACCAAGATCGGCTCACTGCCAAGGTGTGGCTGACTGCCAAGGATTGGTGAACTGATTTGATAGCATCTATTCCATGCCTGGGTTCAGTTCCATTGAAGCACAATATAATACCTCTTCTCTGCTCTTTTACACCTTCATTCTTATCTTTTCATTTTTACACATGGACATCTTTTTTGCAACTACATTACATGCTTTTATACAATTCATCAACCTTGGAATGTACATCAAGGTTGGCATTACATTCATCAACCATTGGAACAATGTCCAAGGTCGACATTAGAACATACATAAAAATAGGTCTGGACCTAAATAGAATTTGGTAAGGTAAAGATGTATGTAGATCATGTTATGCCTTAGTTGGGACTCAAATGCATTCTTCCATGTCACGACACACTTCCACAATCTTGAATGTATCTTTGCAAGTAATGAAAACAACTAAGTCAGCCAAGACTAGTGTTAACATTAAGTCTTCTAAGAACAGTGTTCATCCACGATCCAAATTTCTCTTTGTGAACCAATCCAAAGGTAGGAGCACGATCAGGAGACATCCACAAGCACATTATAATCATCAGGAACAACCGCACGATCTCTAACCACTCTGTCAAGAAGATTCTTCAAACTGGAGCACAAGAACAACACTGTCAGCTACTGTCATAAAGAAAGGATAGCTTACGAACCACCAAATCCTAAACCATTGGAGTTGAAGGCACTTATCATCATTTCAGACTTAACTTGTGAACTACAAATCATAATACTTCAATGTAGAGGAATGCGGAGCAAAATACATTCTCCCTGTCACTAGTGAATGTACCAAAAAAGTTGTTTTACTCTAGTGAACATTACTCACTCAAATCTTCATATCGGAGGCTCAAACTTGGAACATAGCATCTTCAGACATGTCTCTAAACAACTTCCAATCTGCAGACAAAGATATTCATTCTTCAAGAAATGCGAAGCAATCTACTGGATTGTTCTGTTATAAACAAAGATACTCTTCTATACATTATTTCCACCAGAGGAGCAAATTTTCTCAAAAGCACTTGGAAACTCAATGTCAGGATCACTTACTCATTTTCTCCAACACTTATATAATCTAGTGCAAAGCATCTAACTCATTACAAGAAAGCATCAAAACAAGAGCACAGTTGACACCAATGACAACACAGATATGTTGACATCAATGACAACACCGGTTAGGAACATACTTGCAACAATCTCCCCCTTTGCCATTGATGGCAACATATGATGTGAAAAACTATAATGACCATCAAGACAAGATACTCCCCCTTTCTTTTTACGCATCTGCACTATTTCTCCCCCTGAGTTTTTCACATGATTTCTCTCCCCCTTTAACATCAATGGCAAAGGGCACATACTTGCATTTTATTGCTCTAATCATATTGCTCCTTCATGAATACTATAACACTTACTACTCTTTGTCAGGAACACTTGCTACTCCCCCTGAGAGGTAGCTCTCAAAACATCACTCCAGATCAAAGAATGAGGCTTTGGATACCATTGGACTGATGCATTCTTATGCATCTTAATTTAGAGCAGGAGGGGTAATAACCCCTAACTTTTCTCTGAGATACTCAAAGGTATCCTTAGGCAGAGGCTTAGTGAAAATATCAACAATCTAATCCTTTGGGGACACATATTCCATCTTTACTTCATTTTCTGTCACTTTCTCTCTCAAAAAGTGATACCTTATTTTTATATGCTTTATTCTTGAGTGCATCACTGGATTCTTTGAAATGTTTATGGCACTTGTATTGTCACAAAAGATTGCAATTGGATCTTTATACACAACTCTTATGTCCTTCAAAGTTTGCTTCATCCATAACACTTGAATGCAACAACATGCTACTACAATATACTCTACTTTTGCAATAGATAAGGAGATTGAATCTTACTTCTTGCTCAGCCATGAAACCAACATATTTCCCAAGAAGAAAGCACCTCCACTTGTACTTTTTCTATCAACATCTCTAACCCAATCTACATTTGTATAAGCATTGAGAGTGAAGTCATTATCCTTTGGATACCATAAGCCATGATCTGATGTGCCTTTCAAATACCTCAAGATTCTCTTAACTATCATCACATGTGACTCTCTAGGATCTTCTTAAAATCTTGCCACAAGACATACTGAATGCATTATATCATGTCTAGTTTGAGTTAGATAAAGTAATCCTCCTGTTGACACTCATTTTGACCAGGGGTTGATTTGTCATGATCAGGAGGTTTCTTCATTTGAAGCCTTTATCTTCTTTCCCATTTTTTCTAAGTGTTGGACCTCCTCAGCATTTTTCAACTGCAGCATCATATTTTCCTGAGGAGGAGGTCATCATCATCATCTTGTCTTCGATGATGATCTGCATCATCATGTTCCTCGTCGACTTGTTTTTCAACGTCATCATCATATTTCAACTGTCGGGTGATGTTTGCTTATTATCCTGATGATACTGATGAGCTACAGTGCGCCCTCATCTGCTTGCGAGGGTGATTTTTCAAAGTATCCGGTGATCTTTCATTTATCACCTTGCTCAAACATGATGATGTTGCCCCGGTATCCTGAAGGGGTTATTCTCTAAGTGCTCGACACAACTTGTTTTTTCTTAAGGGTCGTCATCATCATGATATTTCCAGTTTCCATCCTGCTGCTTGCGGAGGTCATCATATTTTCTGCCTTCATGATATTTCGCCGGGGTGATATTTTTATCATCGGGTGATCTTGGTTATGATCATCCTGATGATGTTGTTGAAGAGTTCTAAGTGCGACCCGATATTCACTAGGGTCATCATATTTTGAACGTCAGGATGATCTTAGTCAATATCATCCTGATGATGTTGTATCACTTCTTGTTTGTTGTTTCTTCATCCTGATGATGCTGACGTCATCCTTATCTCAGGGTGATATCTTTTTCTCTGCCTATCTGCATCATGATATTCCGAAGGAGGGGGTGATATTTTCATATCACCCGGATATATGTTTGTTTGTTCGAGCATCATGATGATGCTAATATTAAGGAGATATCCGCCTGCTAGCTTCGCGCATTATCTACTGGGGGTGATCTTTTCAAGCAGCATCATCATATTCAGTTATCGCCCCGATCTTATAGAGGAGCTACAGTGCAACCTGATATTTGAACATCAGGAGGATATTTCCAAATATCCGGTTGTCTTCCGAATATCATGATGATGTTAATATGATGATGACGTCATCAAGGTCCCGCGGGGGTCATATTTCTAACACTGATCATCTTGAAGAGACCTCCTGATATTTGCAAACATGATGATGACGTCATCCGGATATAAGGAGGTGTGCAGTAGGCAGATATGATGATGACGTCAGCAGGATATGATGATGACGTCATCAGGATGATCATCGGCCAGACTTTTGGTATAAGCTCAGCAGGAGGATGTTCCTCCGATGGATCAGGTTGTGCCGATTATCATGCAGGTTATATTTCAAATATTATGATGACGTCAGGGTGATATTTCGAACAACAGGATATCATGCTGCTGAGGGATGATGATGATGAGGTTATATACTAATGTCGTCAGGAGCAAAAGCACCGACATGATATATGCTCATGACCTAGTATATAAAGTGTTATTGAGGTCATCGCGGGGTGCATGTGGGATATTGTTATCTTGCATTTTCAAATATCATGATGATGAATCTCGGCGGGAAATGCTTGCGATAGTCTGTATGATGTTCTTCCCGAGGCCGCGGGTTGGTGCGCCATTAATGGCGAAGGTTGCAGAGGTATGGGCGATGGCGTGGGTCGATCTGGTACCCGACTGAAGGTGTCAATCAGCGGATGATGGCGCAGGGCTCGAGAAATCTTCTTGTCTCCTCCCCTACCTGCTGCATTCAAGTTTGGGCGCCAATCCGGTTGTGTTTGAGCGCCATTTTCATGATACTGTGTATCTGGCGAAATTTTGGTCAACAATGTAATTAATTGCTGAGCACCTACCTGGCTGTTATAAGCAGGTTGTGTTGTTCATTTGTGGTTGTTGAAAGTTGATGATTTTGGCTCTGTAATGCATAACAAGCTGATCTGGTTGCTCTGTACAGCTTACCTGTGAGTTTATGTATCTCCTGTTGTTTGTTTTTGGCATGAACCCACTGATTTCATGATTAAACTTATATGAGAAATGCTGTTTGGCATGTGTTGTGTTAATTCTGTCTCCAGTATTGCATGTATTCTTCTTCTGAATCTGGATGTTTAGTAATGTTTAGATTCTAGAGCATAGAATTCCTATGTTGACTGTCTGATCTTTTAACTTCTACTCAAGGGGTAGATTAAACTGTTTTCAGGTTGAACATTGGGAAGGGTATACTGCAGTAGGGATACCATAAGTAGAGATAACCTAACACTCTGTATTGGGAGATACCTGTAAGGCAGGTATCACATATGTCCCCTTGAAATCCAGTTTTAGCCGTTCATGCTGATCATTCACAGGTGTATGTCTACTGACTCCAGGCCCTGGATAGGCACCAATCATGCTTTGTTTTGTGTTATAACCATATCCAGCTTTGCATCCACACTTAAACTCCAAAGCAAAATCTAAAACCAACATTAGGATATTAGAGTTAGTTTTAGGAACCTCAGTCCTCTGTCTACAATTGCAAATAGGCCCAAAGCTAGCCCCTTTGCCCTTATTTTTCAGTTTTGGTCTACTTACAAGAGGACTATCTGCTTTCTGTCAGCATCCCAGCCTTGTATGCATATCCTCATGGATGTTGAATGGGGAATACCCCCCTAGGTCTTGCAGAGCCTGAAGAAGAAGAGGAGATAAAATATAGAGTCTATCTCCTACACTGTTGGCCCCCTGGCCCAGAGATCCTGTTGATCACTGATGGCTACCTTGTAGGGAAATCTGGGAATAAGCATCCAGTCTGGGAACAAGTCAACAGAAATTGGCGACTCCGCTGGGGACTGAGGAGTAAAAGTGCTATCTAATCATCTCCAGTGATATATATGTGACCCATCTGAGTCAGCAACAGAAGAAAACACCCTGGGGAACCTTGTGAAAGAACCCTGGTTTTCAGAAGAAAACAATTCCTAGAAATAGGTGGCGACTCCGAAGTAATCTCCCAACCGGTCAAAGTAAAATTATATGCAGGGGAGAAGATCCCAACAAAATCCTCTATTTGAAGAGTTACCATTAACAAAAAGAATGATGTATAGAAGAAAGGGAACTGTCTCAGCTAGTCATGAGAGCTCCCCCAGAAAAAGTGATGATGTACAAGATAACCCTAGGCCATCAGGACAGCATGCTCCTTATTTTTCAAGTGCAGAAGCTGATATCCAAGGTGCATATGAGAGGCAACAGGGTGGTGGTATCAGAATGAGGTCAGAGGTGTTCCAAGAACGCCCCTTTCTAGACCCAAGTGAAAGGTTTGAAGAGGCAGAGTCTCTGAGGGATGATGAGGATGATGACCTGAATGGCATGAGACCATCTACCTCCAGACCTAAGGATGAAGAGCTAGCTGAAGAAATCAAAAGCCTAAGAGCAGAACTAGAATACCTACAAGCCATGAAAATCAGAGATGATATACAGCAGAAAGTGCAAGCCTTGAGAACTGCCCAGAATAATTCAGTTCCTACTCTAGAGAATGCAAATATGCAAAGACATCAGCAAAGATATGAAGTGCATCATCAGCATCATGATGACAGACAATATGTGAATGATGCTAGGATACCACTGAACAATGCAGGAAACCAAAATGCAAATAGAAATGTTAATGTTAATCAGCCAAACAGACAGCCCATGCAGTTGGACAGATTCAGACAGCTGGTGTTTGATGGTATTCCTGGGTATCCTAACCCTATTGATAAGCATCTGAGGCTGCAAGTGCCTAAGTTTTCAGGAAACAACACAGTGTCAGGAGAAGATCATCTAAAGGCCTTTCAAAATGTCATGGATAATTTTGAGGTTGAGCATGAGGATGTTTTCATGAAGTCATTCATGCAATCCTTAATAGATGAGGCAAGAGAATGGTACAGGAATCTGCCTGACCGGAGCATATCATCATGGGATGATTTTAAGAGGATATTCAAGGAGCAATATGGTGATAAAACTGACCCTAGCTTCTTTGTAAATGAGTTCACCAGCATCACCAAAGGGTCAAATGAACAGGTTGCAGACTTTAATACAAGATTTACTAAAGTGTTGAACAAACTGCCACATCACATGAGGCCAAATGAACCAATGTGCATAATTTTGTACATCAATGCCTTTGATGCAAAGACTGCATATGGATTAAGAGATAAAGGTCCTGCCACTCTCAGGGATGCTTTCAGAATTGCAGTAAATATTGAAAACAATAGGAAAGCATCAGGCAAGACCAATAGAAGGGATGATGTAAAAATTCTGCAGAATCCAAACAAGCCTCAGAACACTCAAGGTAGTACATCTGCTCCTGAAGATAAGATAGACAAACTGGCAAATGTTGTTAAGGACCTAAGCTATAGATTAGCTAGAAGTGAAAAAGGGATGGGTCCTGATAGGCAAGTCTATCAAAGGCAGGAAAAGAGGCCATCATTACATGATATGCCTTATAACACCAATTGGCATGATGGTAAGCCTGTATATCCACGTAACAACACAAGTCAGAGGGCTCAACATGCCAAGGAAACTCCTGATCCCCTAAAGAAAACTATAAATATTGCTGATGATGCTCCGTGGTGTATAATCTGTCAGATGCCACATTCACAGTCACAGTGCATGATTGCCCAATCTTTGTATGATAATGCTACATCTTGTAATGAGTGCAATGAGCCACATCATGTGCAGGATGATGATGTTAACATGATGTCCATAGGTAATGGATATACTCTATATGGTGCTGATGAGAAGACAGATGATCAGGTTCAGGCCTGCCAACAGTCACCATATGATGAAGATCATGAGGATAATTATGTGTATGCTCAGAACTCACACAATTTTCTGAGTAGCTTACACCGACCTTCTGATGAGGAAATCAGAGCCTTCACAGCTGCAACAGTTGCTCAGGTCAAGAGCAACTACAATCTCAGAGGTAAAAATCAGGTTGGCAGCCCACATCAGCCAGAAGATATTTCTGCAGGTCAGCAGATGCATGGTCATAAAGGAACTGAACCACAAAAAAGGCAGTGGGTAAATAACAAGCAGAACTTTAGATACAGAACAGGTCATGATTTCCAAGGACCAGAAAACAAAACCCCTCAGGCAGAAGATCAAAGTAGAGGTTCCCAAGACAGGAATGATGATCAGGGAACTATGAAAATGAAAGCTAAGTCAGCTCAGGATAAGAGCAAGATTGTGGAGCAAGCTACAACTGTTGCACAAAACTGTGCTCCATTTGATATAGCCCAGATCCTCACTCAGGTAAAGGTCTCTGTTCCACTTATGGAACTCATGAAAGTGGAAGAGATCAAGAATAGGACAATATCCCTAATCTCAGGGGTACCTTTTCAAGCTAAGCAAAATGATCAGACCCAGGGTGAGAAACAGGTCATGTGCAATGAAGAAGATGAGACTCCTGAAGTCTATTTAGGAATGACCATGACAAAGTGTCCTTCACAGGTGGAACCATTTTATGTTTCCCTGGTTATAAATGGTAAAATAATTAGAAATTGTATGCTTGACTCTGGAGCATCTACAAATGTCATGCCTTTGGCTATCATGCAACAGACTGGATTAAAGATTGACAAGGCATGTGGGAAATGTTATGCTATGGATGCCAGAGAGGTACCAGTTATTGGAATCATGAAGGATGTAGATTTCAAGCTGGCAGCATTTCCTGAAAAAAGATACAAAATGAATATAACAGTGGTTGACATCAAGCCACAGTATGGTATGCTGCTGTCAAGAAGATGGGCAGCACTAATTGGTGGAAGTATGCAGCTGGACCTATCATATGCCATGATTCCAATGAATGGCAGGGATGTCAAGCTAATTAGAGAGCAAAGATCATCAGAGACAGTGGAAGACCAAGAAGCAAATGAACAGGTGTGCTTTGTAGACACTGACTGTGATAACTTCAAGGTTGTCTCAGATGATGCAGAAGACAAAAAGAAAAATGCCTGTGTTGGAGAGCTAGATCAGCAAGGGTTATGGACCATGTTTTTTGATGGAGCTTGTGCAAAAGAAGGCTCTGGAGCTAGAGTTGTTTTCCTGTCTCCAACTGGTAAGCTCCTCAAATCCTCTTTCTTGCTGAGGTTTGATTGCACAAACAATATTGCAGAATATGAGGCTTTACTTTTAGGCCTGAATATTGCTCTCAAACATGGAATTAAAATGTTAAGAGTATTTGGAGACTCTGAGCTGATTGTATCCCAAATCAGAAATAAGTATGCTGCAAAGAATAAAAGACTGAAGCAATACAAGCATGCTGTTTGGGATACTATTGAACTTTTTGATGCATTTTCAATTGGCTGGGTAGAAAGGTCAAAAAATGTTATGGCTGATTTCTTAGCTAATATTGCAATAAGGCCAGATGACATCACTCTGTCAGGTGTCACAGATATAGAAGTTAAAATTAGGCCTGCCATACCAGAAAACATATGCAGTTGGCAAGTTTTTAATGATGATAGGGATTTGCTGAAATTTTTGCACTGCATAGATGAGTATGAGAATCAACAGATTGATTTCCAAGCTTTTGTAGAGACTGTAAATGGAAAAGAGACCCTTGTGGGAAAAGAGATCATCCAGTTGAAGACTAACAAGATCCCTAGAGGGTTAGTGGCTTTGGAAAGAGCCTTTGACAGTAGAGACAAAATGGTCACAAGGACATCCCCCACAAATAAGGAGGATTTAGAAGAAATAAATTTGGGGACATCTCAGGCCCCTCAGAAAGTATATATTGGCAAACAGCTCAAACCACACATAAGAAGTATGCTAATTGCATTGCTAAAAAGGTATAAACATGTTTTTGCTTGGTCATATGAGGACCTAAAAGCTTATAGAGAAGACTTATTCCAGCATGAGATCCCACTGAAGCCTGAAGCTAAGCCATTTAGACAGAGGCAAAGGCCTATAAATCCTACCTTAGCTCCCAAGATGCAGGAAGAACTCAAAAGGCTCAGGGATGCTGGAATAATTGTGCCCATCAGACATTCAACTTGGGTGTCTAACCTCGTCCCAGTCAGGAAAAAGAATGGTGATATTAGGTTGTGTGTTGATTTCAGGAACTTGAATGTATCCTCTTTGAAGGATAACTATCCATTGCCTAATATGGAGGCTATGTTGCAGAGAGTGACTGGTTGTGAACTCCTATCCATGATGGATGGATTTTCAGGATATAACCAGGTGAAGGTAAAAGAATCAGAACAGTATAAGACTGCCTTTACCACTCCATGGGGAACGTATGTGTATGTTAGAATGCCATTTGGACTAACAAATGCAGGTGCTACATTTCAAAGAGCAATGGATGTTGCTTTTGCAGGGCTGATTGATTCAATCCTGGCAGTATATCAGGATGACCTGACTGCCTACTCAAAGAAAGAGGAGCAGCATTGTATGCATCTGGAGCAGATCTTCATAAGAGCACTAGAATATGGTATTTCTTTAAACCCAAAGAAGTGTGCCTTTGGAGTAGTTGAAGGAAAGCTTCTGGGACACATTGTTTCCAAGGATGGAGTCAGGATAGATCCAGAGAGAGTGGCAGCCATTGACAGGATTCAAATGCCAAAAACTGTGAAAGGAGTTCAGTCCTTCTTTGGACAGATAAACTTTGTTAGAAGATTTGTTCCCAACTTTGCAGAGATCACAAGGAACATTTCCAAGATGATGAAGAAGGATGCAACTGTCAACTGGGAAAGGGAAGCAACAGAATCATTTCAGAATATCAAAGAGGCAATAAAGATGGCCCCTGTTCTTAAATCTCCTGATTTTTCTAGGCCATTCCAGGTGTTCTCATTTGCTTCCTTTCATACTGTAGCTACATGTTTGTTACAGAAAAATGAAGATGGTTTTGAACAGCCCATCGCCTTCTTCAGTATGTCCCTGCAGGCCTCTGAATTGAAGTATGATATTATGGAAAAGCAGGCATATGCACTTGTTAGAGCCATTAAAAGTTTCAGACCATACTTGGTAGGGTCACATATAATTGCATATGTACCTCATGCTGCAGTCAAAGACATATTCACTCAGCAGGAGGTGACTGGAAGAAGGTGCAGATGGATAAACAAACTGCAGGAATTCAACATAGACATACAAGTTACTAAATTGATAAGGGGACAAGGATTAGCCAAGATGATGGCACAGTCAAACTTGGAAGCATGCCAAGTTAATGCAGTCCAAGATGAGAATGTAAGTGTATCAGGATCTGAATGGTACAAGGATATTGTCTATTATTTGCAAAATCTGAATTGTCCTTCCCATTTCAGTGACAATCAAAAGAGGACTCTGAAGCTACATGCAATCAGGTATGTTGTTGTTCAAGGTGAGCTGTACTGGAAAAATCCTGATGGTGTGCTGCTGAGATGTGTGGATAAGAACATGGCTAACAATATTTTGATTGACATGCATAAAGGATTATGTGGTGGCCATTATACTGCCCAAACAACAGCTCATAAAATTCTCAGGGCAGGATATTGGTGGCCCACTCTCTTTTCAGATGCACAAAAGTTAGTAAGGAAGTGTGACCCTTGCCAGAGATTCTCAGGAAAGATGAAATATCATGGTGCTTTACCCCTCAGAACTGCACCTGTGGATGCTCCATTCCAGCAATGGGGAATTGATTTTATAGGGGAAATTGCAGACAAATCAAGTGGGGGACACAGTTGGATTTTGGTGGCAACTGACTACTTTACCAAATGGATTGAGGCCATTCCAACTAAAAGAGCTACAAGTAAGGTGGTGACAGATTTCATACTAGAGAACATCATCATCAGGTTTGGAGTACCATCTAAAATAATCACTGATAATGCTATGTGCTTCAGATCAGGTGAGTTTGTTGATTTTTGCAACAGGTATGGGATAAGCCTGTCATATACATCACCATATCACCCACAAGGAAATGGTCAAGCAGAATCAAGCAATAGGAGCATCATGAAAATTGTCAAGAGGATACTGGACAAGAACAAGAGAGCTTGGGACTCAAAGTTGAATTTAGCAGTATGGGCTGACAGAGTGACTGTGAAAAGGGCTATTGGGAAGTCACCTTTTGAGCTAGTATATGGTGCATCAGCTAGACTGCCCATAAACAATCTCCTACCAGTTTACAGATTCATTCAAGAGTATGATGAGGAGATTGAAGATCCCATGACAGGAAGAGTGAATCAGCTGGTTGCATTGGATGAAGACAGAAGGAGAGCCCACCAGATCAATCTCAAAAGACAACAAGGGGTGAAATATCAGTTTGACAGGAGAGCTACAAAAAGGAAGTTTCAAGTAAATGATCTGGTGCTCATTTGGAATGCTAAAGATCAGGAAAAGGGTAAACATGGTAAGTTTCAACCCTTATGGATGGGCCCATATCAGGTTTGCAATACTCATGGGGAGGATTCTTATTTCCTCCAGGCCCTAGATGGTGAAATTCTGGAATTGCCTGTGCATGGCCAATTCCTTAAGTTCTATTTTGCATGATGACTGGTTGCTGTGCACATTTGTAAAATATGTATGTAGTGTAAATGCCTTGTACAGCTCGCGTTTTTTGGCTTTTTGTCAGGTCTGCTCGGAGATCTGGTTCTCGCTGCAGGTTTTCACCTGCACGTCCCCATTCGGAGCCACTGTTGACACTCATTTTGACCAGGGGTTGATTTGTCATGATCAGGAGGTTTCTTCATTTGAAGCCTTTATCTTCTTTCCCATTTTTTCTAAGTGTTGGACCTCCTCAGCATTTTTCAACTGCAGCATCATATTTTCCTGAGGAGGAGGTCATCATCATCATCTTGTCTTCGATGATGATCTGCATCATCATGTTCCTCGTCGACTTGTTTTTCAACGTCATCATCATATTTCAACTGTCGGGTGATGTTTGCTTATTATCCTGATGATACTGATGAGCTACAGTGCGCCCTCATCTGCTTGCGAGGGTGATTTTTCAAAGTATCCGGTGATCTTTCATTTATCACCTTGCTCAAACATGATGATGTTGCCCCGGTATCCTGAAGGGGTTATTCTCTAAGTGCTCGACACAACTTGTTTTTTCTTAAGGGTCGTCATCATCATGATATTTCCAGTTTCCATCCTGCTGCTTGCGGAGGTCATCATATTTTCTGCCTTCATGATATTTCGCCGGGGTGATATTTTTATCATCGGGTGATCTTGGTTATGATCATCCTGATGATGTTGTTGAAGAGTTCTAAGTGCGACCCGATATTCACTAGGGTCATCATATTTTGAACGTCAGGATGATCTTAGTCAATATCATCCTGATGATGTTGTATCACTTCTTGTTCGTTGTTTCTTCATCCTGATGATGCTGACGTCATCCTTATCTCAGGGTGATATCTTTTTCTCTGCCTATCTGCATCATGATATTCCGAAGGAGGGGGTGATATTTTCATATCACCCGGATATATGTTTGTTTGTTCGAGCATCATGATGATGCTAATATTAAGGAGATATCCGCCTGCTAGCTTCGCGCATTATCTACTGGGGGTGATCTTTTCAAGCAGCATCATCATATTCAGTTATCACCCCGATCTTATAGAGGAGCTACAGTGCAACCTGATATTTGAACATCAGGAGGATATTTCCAAATATCCGGTTGTCTTCCGAATATCATGATGATGTTAATATGATGATGACGTCATCAAGGTCCCGCGGGGGTCATATTTCTAACACTGATCATCTTGAAGAGACCTCCTGATATTTGCAAACATGATGATGACGTCATCCGGATATAAGGAGGTGTGCAGTAGGCAGATATGATGATGACGTCAGCAGGATATGATGATGACGTCATCAGGATGATCATCGGCCAGACTTTTGGTATAAGCTCAGCAGGAGGATGTTCCTCCGATGGATCAGGTTGTGCCGATTATCATGTAGGTTATATTTCAAATATCATGATGACGTCAGGGTGATATTTCGAACAACAGGATATCATGCTGCTGAGGGATGATGATGATGAGGTTATATACTAATGTCGTCAGGAGCAAAAGCACCGACATGATATATGCTCATGACCTAGTATATAAAGTGTTATTGAGGTCATCGCGGGGTGCATGTGGGATATTGTTATCTTGCATTTTCAAATATCATGATGATGAATCTCGGCGGGAAATGCTTGCGATAGTCTGTATGATGTTCTTCCCGAGGCCGCGGGTTGGTGCGCCATTAATGGCGAAGGTTGCAGAGGTATGGGCGATGGCGTGGGTCGATCTGGTACCCGATTGAAGGTGTCAATCAGCGGATGATGGCGCAGGGCTCGAGAAATCTTCTTGTCTCCTCCCCTACCTGCTGCATTCAAGTTTGGGCGCCAATCCGGTTGTGTTTGAGCGCCATTTTCATGATACTGTGTATCTAGCGAAATTTTGGTCAACAATGTAATTAATTGCTGAGCACCTACCTGGCTGTTATAAGCAGGTTGTGTTGTTCATTTGTGGTTGTTGAAAGTTGATGATTTTGGCTCTGTAATGCATAACAAGCTGATCTGGTTGCTCTGTACAGCTTACCTGTGAGTTTATGTATCTCCTGTTGTTTGTTTTTGGCATGAACCCATTGATTTCATGATTAAACTTATATGAGAAATGCTGTTTGGCATGTGTTGTGTTAATTCTGTCTCCAGTATTGCATGTATTCTTCTTCTGAATCTGGATGTTTAGTAATGTTTAGATTCTAGAGCATAGAATTCCTATGTTGACTGTCTGATCTTTTAACTTCTACTCAAGGGGTAGATTAAACTGTTTTCAGGTTGAACATTGGGAAGGGTATACTGCAGTAGGGATACCATAAGTAGAGATAACCTAACACTCTGTATTGGGAGATACCTGTAAGGCAGGTATCACATATGTCCCCTTGAAATCCAGTTTTAGCCGTTCATGCTGATCATTCACAGGTGTATGTCTACTGACTCCAGGCCCTGGATAGGCACCAATCATGCTTTGTTTTGTGTTATAACCATATCCAGCTTTGCATCCACACTTAAACTCCAAAGAAAAATCTAAAACCAACATTAGGATATTAGAGTTAGTTTTAGGAACCTCAGTCCTCTGTCTACAATTGCAAATAGGCCCAAAGCTAGCCCCTTTGCCCTTATTTTTCAGTTTTGGTCTACTTACAAGAGGACTATCTGCTTTCTGTCAGCATCCCAGCCTTGTATGCATATCCTCATGGATGTTGAATAGGGAATACCCCCCTAGGTCTTGCAGAGCCTGAAGAAGAAGAGGAGATAAAATATAGAGTCTATCTCCTACACTGTTGGCCCCCTGGCCCAGAGATCCTGTTGATCACTGATGGCTACCTTGTAGGGAAATCTGGGAATAAGCATCCAGTCTGGGAACAAGTCAACACCTCCAATCATAGATCTATACCTTTTATGATTAGTCTTAGATGATTCATCAGTTTTGCTCAACTTGCAGCTAGTCACCATGGGAGTGCATACTGGTTTAGAGTCCTCCATCCCAAACTTCTTCAACAACTCTTTCACATACTTAGATTGGGAGATGAAGATTCCTTTATCTGATTGAGTAATTTGTAGACCTAGAAAGAAATTTATTTCACCAAACATAGACATCTCAAATTTATTTTGTATTTCTCCTGCAAACTTCATGCACATACCTTCATTTCCTCCAAAGATAATGTCATCAACAAAGACTACAACAATTAGGATTTGATTATCATTTATTTTGAAATAGAGATTGCTGTCAGTAGTACCTTTACTGAATCCTAATTGCAACAAATACTTGTCTAACCTTGCATACCAGGCTCTGGGGGCTTGCTTCAGTCCATACAATGCCTTCTTCAATCTGCACACCATATCATCTTGGTTTGATAACTAAAATCCTTCTAGTTGCTCAATGTAAACTTCCTCTTCTAACTCACCATTTAAGAATGTAGACTTCACATCCATCTGATACACTTTGAAATCTTTGTGAGCTGCAAATGCCAGAAATATTTTAATTGCTTCAATCCTAGCCATTAGAGTAAAAATCTCTTCAAAATCTATTCCTTCAATTCTCTCATGACATCTAGAAGCATAGTGACCAACCTTAGTACATGTAAAACATTTGAAAGGTAATTTTCCTTTGAACTTACCAGAACCTCTTTGCAGTCTGTCAACAAAGTTTGCTTCAATTTCATCAAGCTCATCATCAGGTTCCACCTTGTCCTTTTCAGCTCTAGAGATCTTCTCTAAAGTACTAGCTTTGAAAGCAGTCTCAATCTTTGGCAGAGCATCACCAAGTTCTCTCATCTCAAAGGTTGTAAGCTTTCCGAGCAACTGATCCTTGGTGACATCTTAAATCACAATAGTTACTTCTTTAATTGCAGCTACCTTGTGACTGTAGGATTTAGGTAATGACCTAAGAATTTTCATCACAACTTCCTTCTCCTCAATAGTTCCTCCCATACCTTTTATTCCATTGACAATTTCATCAACTTTTTGCATGTAGGCTATTATATTTTCATCTTCGCTTATCTTTAAACCCTCATATTTCACTTTCAGATCCTGTAATTTGGCACTTTTAACATACTCATCTCCTTCATACAAATTTTTTAGGTTTTCCTAGACTTCATGAGTAGTTTCCATATCCATGACCTTTATCAACTCAGTGTCTAACAAGGCACTTAACAACACATCTCTAGCTTTTATATTTAACTCATATTCTTTGATTTCATCTTCAGTTGTCAAACCATTCTGAGGCATGATATACTTCATCTCTATCGCTTTCCATATTCTATAACCAAGAAAAAGGAGATGGCCTTTCATTCATACCTTCCATAAAGCATAATTTGTCCCATCAAACTAAGGAGCTTCTTTCTTATAAGACATCCTGGATCGACCTCAAGCTGGTAGGCTTACTTCCAAAGAACCTTGCTCTAATACCAATTGTTGAAAAGCACTAGATAACTGAGAGGGGGGTGAATTAGTTGTCTTCAAAACTTTGACCACTTATGAACATTGACACATCAAACACTTGTTCATTGTTATTCAAATTTAATCATGAAAGTGTCAAAGTGTGAAATAAGAAAGTCAACACAACAACATCATCAATACATGAGACGCCATGTTTTTTACATGGAAAACCCTAAAAGGGAAAAACCATAGTAGGTGTTAGCCCACAGAATTATATATGTTATAACAATACCAAAAAATAGAGGCTCACTGCCCAATATGCTCACTGCAAATGTTGAGGCTCACTGCCAAGGGTTGGCTCACTACCAAGGATTGGTGAACTGATTTGATAGCATCTATTCTATGCCTAGGTTTAGTTCCATTGAAGCACAATATAACTCCTCTGCTTACTCTTTTACACCTTCGCACTTATCTTTTCATTTTCGCACATGGACATTTTTTTCGCAACTACATTACATGATTTTATACAATTCATCAACCTTGGAACGTACATCAAGGTTGGCATTACATTCATCAACCATTGGAACAATCTCCAAGGTTGGCATTACTCATATACATAAAAATAGGTCTAGACCAAAATAGAATTTGCTAAGCTAAAGATGTATGCGGATCATGTTATGCCTTAGCTAGGACTCAAATGCATTCTTCCATGTCACGACACACTTCCACAATCTTCAATGTATCTCTACAAGCAATGATAACAACCAAGTTGGTCAAGACTGGTGTTAACATTAAGTCTTCTAAGAATATAGTCTTCATCCACGATCCAAATTTCTCTTTGCAGACCAATCCAAAGGTAGGAGCACTATCAAGAGACATCCACAAGCACATTGTAATCACCAGGAACAGCCACACGATCTCTAACCACTATGTCAAGAAGATTCTTCAAACCGGAGCACAAGAACAACACTGTCAGCTACTGTCATAAAGAAAGGATAGCTTGTAGAGTGCCAAATCATAAACCATTGGAGTTGAAAGTACTTATCATCATTTCAGACTTAACTCATGAACCGCAGATCATAATACTTCAATGCAGAGAAATGCAGAACAAAATACATTCTCCTTGTCACTAGTGAATGTACTAAAAAAGTAGTTTTTACTCTGGTGAACATTACTCACTCAAATCTTCATACCGGATGCTCAAACTTGGAACATAGCATCTTCAGACATGCCTCTAAACAACTTTCAATCTGTAGACAAAGATATTCATTCTTCAAGAAATGTGGAGCAATCTACTAGACTGTTCTATTGTAAACAAATATACTCTTCTATACACTATTTCCACCAGAGGAGCAAATTTTCTCAAAAGCACTTGGAAACTCAATGTTAGGATCACTTATTCATCTTCTCCAACACTTATATAAACCAGTGCAAAGCATCTTAGAACTCATTACAAGAAAGCATCAAAACAAGAGCATAGTTGACACCAATGACAACACAGATATGTTGACATCAATGACAACACCAGTTAGGCGCATACTTGCAACATAAACTTTTGCTCCGGTGGCAAGATTGGAAGCCATTAGATTGTTTCTGGCCTATGCAACACAAAGATTTCAAAGTATATTAGATGGATGTGAAGTTTGATTTTCTGAATGGTGAGTTCGAAGAGGATGTATATATAGAGAAACCGGATGGATTTTAGTTAGCAGACAAACCAGACATGGTATGCAGATTGAAGAAGGCGTTGTATGGACTGAAGCAAGATCCTAGAGCTTGGTATGCAAGATTAGATAGGTATTTGTTGCAGCAGGGATTCAGTAAAGGTTCTACAAATAGTAATTTGTATATCAAGGTAAGCAAAGATCAAATTCTAATTATTGAAGTCTATGTGGATGATATAATCTTTGGTGGAAATGAAGGTATGTGTAAGAACTTTGTTGATGAGAGGCAAAAAGAATTTGAGAAGTCAATGTGTGGTGAGATGAACTTTTTCCTAGGGATACAAATTAATCAGACAGATAAAGGCATTTTCATTTCACAATCAAAGTATGTCAAGGAGTTATTAAAGAAGTTTAGAATGGAAGAATCTAAACCAGTCTATACTCCCATGACAACTAGTTGTAAACTGAGCAAAGATGATGAATCCCCTAAGGCTGATTAGAGAAAGTATAGGTCTATGATTGGAGGATTGCCATACCTAACTGCAACCAAACTTGATATCATGCATGAAGTTTGTCTTGTGGCCATATTTCAGGTAGATCCTAAAGAATCACATGTTATTGTAGTAAAGAGGATATTCATGTACTTGAAAGGCACTTCTGATTATGGTTTATGGTATCCCAAGAATAATGACTTCAACCTAAGTGCATACATAGATGCAGATTGGGTCGGATGTGTAGATGATAGGAAAAATACAAGTGGTGGTGTGTTCCTTCTTGGAGACAGAGCTATGTCTTGGCAAAGCAAGAAGAAGGATTCAGTATCCTTATCTACTGTTGAGGCAGAATACATTAAAGCAGCATCATGTTGCACACAAGTGCTATGGATGAGACAAATTCTAAAAGATATCAAATTTGAGTATGAGAATCGAATTCCTATTTTCTGTGACAACACTAGTGCCATTAACATTTCAAAGAACCTAGTGATACATTCAAGGACAAAGCATATTTCTATCAACTATAACTTTCTGAGAGAGAAGGTTGCAGAGAAAGAAGTGAAGCTTGAGTATGTGCCTACAAAAGATCAGGTTGCTAACATATTCACCAAAACTCTTCCTAAGGACACATTTGAGTATCTTTAGGAAAAGTTAGGGGTTATTGCCCCTCCTTTGCTGAACTAGATGCATAAGGAAGTGCATTAGTCTAGTGTGGTTCAGGAGTCATTATTTTCTAGACTGATGATGAAGGCTACCTCTTAGGGGGAGTAGGTAGTGATACTGGAGAGTGTTGCAATATGAAGGAAGCATTCAGGGTAGTTAAGAACAAGTGCAAGTATGTCCAATGGAAAGAGATGTGTTGCCCTTTTCAATTGATATCAAGGGGGGAGATAGTTCATGTGAAAAACTCAGAGAAAAAGAAAGCATTCAATAATCAAAGAGAATTCAGATGTGTAAAGAGAAAGGGGGAGCTTTGATGCAGATTTGTGTCTTGATAGTGGAACATGTTCAATTTTTCACATCATATGTTGCCATCAATGACAAAGGGGGAGATTGTTGCAAGTATGTGCTAATCAGTGTTGTCATTAATGTTAACATGTTTGTGTTGTCATTAGTGTCAAGTGTGCTCTTCCTTTGTTAGTTGATTGTGATGAGTTAGTTGCTTTGTATTGTGTTGTATAAGTGTTGAAGATGATAAAAATATGTTCCTAATACTGAGTTTCCAAGTGCTTTTGAGAAAATTTACCCTTCAAGAGGAAACAGTGTGTTGCAGAGTATTCTGGCTTGCAGGATACTATTTGAGTTTTTGCTCAGCATTTCTTCTATGTTGAAGACCAGAGTATGAGTTTTGGATATGTTTTAGAAAAGTGTTTGAAGGTGCTAAATCCAGAATTTGGTGGTCTGGATCGCTATGTAGTAGAAGTTGTGTTCACCAGTTTGAAGACTGTATTTGATAGAGTTTCTGAGGTGTGTAGAGGTGTCTAGGAGAAAGTATTTTGCTCTGCATTTCTTCGCAAAGTGGTTTTAGGTGATGCAGTTGTGGACATATGTTTATAAGGTCCTTAGATATCTTAATTGCAAAGGATTTGTGATTTGGTGCTCCGAAAAGCAAGTTATTGAGTAGCAGAACTTAACAATGTTGATTGTAAGTTGTCTTCAAGTGAGATTTGTTGTCTTCAAGTGAACCTTGTTGTAGCCGGATTTTTTAGCTCCCAAGTGAATTTATGTTGTTCGTGGATGTCTTCAAATTGTGTTGAAGGCTTGTGCTTGATACACAAGCTATGATTGAGTTCTTGGAAGCATGTGCCTAAGTATTCTTGGTGTTTGCACTAGTTTTGCCGACCTGGGTGCTAACACTCTTTGTGGATGTGTTTCATGGATTGTAGAAGCGTGTTGAAGCATTTGAAGATGTATTTAGGTCTGAGCTAATCTATAAAGTTTGAAGACTATATTTGACAGAGTTTTTGAGGTGTGTAGAGGTGTTTGGGAGAAAGTATTTTGCTCCGCATTTCTCTGCAAAGTGGTTTTAGGTGATGCACTGCTAGAGATATGTTTATAAGGTCCTTAGCTATCTTAATTGCAAAGTATTTGTGATTTGGTGCTCTGGAAAGCAAGTTATTGAGTAGCAGAACTTAGCAGTGTTGATTGTAAGTTGTCTTCAAGTGAGATTTGTTGTAGCTAGATTTGTTAGCTCCCAAGTGATTTTATGTGGTTCGTTGATGTCTCCAAATTGTGTTAAAGGCTTGTGCTTGATACACAAGCTATGATTGAGTTCTTGGAAGCATGTGCCTAAGTATTCTTGGTGTTTGCACTAATTTGGCCGACCTGGGTGCTAACACTCTTTGTAGATGTGTTTCGTAGATTGTAGAAGCGTGTTGAAGCATGTGAAGATGTATTTGGGTCTGAGCTAATCCGTGAAGTGTTCTTCTTTGATTCATTTTCTCTGCAAGTTTGTTTAGGTCTAGACCTATTTTGAATTATGTATGTTTTCTGACCTTGGAGACTATTCCAAAGGTTGTAGATTGTATTGTCGACCTTGATGTATGTCCCAAGGTTGATGATTGCTATAAATAAATGTAATAAATCCATGTGTAATGCTTGAGGATGTGAAGATGAGAAGATGAAAGTGTTTGTGTTGTGAGGCACAGAAGGTGATATGTATTGTGCTTCATTGGAACTAAACTTAGGCATGTGGTAGATGCTATCATATTAGTTCATGGTAGTGAGCCACCCCTCTTAGCAGTGAGCCACCCCTTGGTAGTGAGCCACCATTTGGTAGTGAGCCTATTTGTAGTGAGCATTCCATTGGGTAGTGAGCCTCTTTTGTTATTCGGTATTGTTACTACATTATATTGTGAGCTAACACTCACCGTGGTTTTCCCTTTTAGGGTTTTCCACGTAAAATGCTAATGTTCATGTGTGTATGGTGTTAATGTGTTTAAGTTTTAATAATGCATTTCATGTTTCATCTTCATAATAGATTAAGGGGTTAAAGTAAGTGAATGTGAATGTGATTTGTTTAAGAGAAGTTAAAGTTTTGATACAACTGATTCACCCCCCCTCTCATTTGTCTTGTGCCTTCAACATTTTGAACAAACTATGTATGAAATGATTGAACTAACTTTGACATTCATTTTGTGTTTTAACTGGTACCTTTAAATCCATAAAAAGTGTTAGAAAATGTTGATTCATGTTTATGTAATGGCATCCAATTTTGAGATAAAATAAATATTTGGAGGTCAACATTCCCACTATCTATTAAGCCATCACTCAGTTTTGGAGCCCTTCATAAAATTGGCTTCTAAGAGATTTCAATAATCTATCTCTACCATGGCCTTGGGTCTTGGCATTGCAATCCTTGAGGATACCAAAGTATTGTTGATGAGTACACTGAAGTTTTCAAGAGCCTACAAATCACAAAGAATAACAATTAAAACTCTACTTGTCTTACCAAATATAACTAATTGTTCAAATAGGTAGAACACTATTGAAAATTAATACCAATAATTGACAAGTCTACATATGAAGGAAAAACATTTATTCGTGAATGCTTTCTTGTGGGTACTAGTTGACGGTTCACTGCCACAGACACTACAAATGGTTGTATTTACCAAGGTGAAACTCTCTCTAGCCTTAGAATTATAGAAGTCTCATCCCATTGCACCTAATGACATCTATAGAGCATTTTGGATCTACATTTTATTTTGAGTCGAGGCAAATTAGCATCATTTTGGCATCTGCAACACTAGTTTTGAATCACAAAATGGGTAGGATCATTTTGGTCCTTATCAGGTTTTAATCAAATTTTGACAGTTTGTCAAAGTCAAGGCCACCATTTTTCATGAGCGAGCATTTCACTTCATTCTGATTGCCATGTGGAGGGTTCTCACAAGCCAAATGAGTCATCAAACCTAAAGGCATCTCCTCTAGCGTCAGGCTATCAAGTGTCACTGGGTCATATTCTGGTGGCCCCGATATCTTTAATAAGACACTACTTGAGGAAGGTCTCTAAATTTGCCACTTGGCACCATCCCACTCTCCCGAATAGTGCCCAAGACTAACACACTTGAGATAAAGCATGGAATTTCTAAATGTCACATTATGATCCAAAAGTGGGTCAGACACATTCAAAAGGATAACTATCTAGAGGCGAGAGACTTGGTGTGCCCATACGCAACTTTAAGTTTTTAAGCCTGAGATTTTAGAGAGAAGCACCTAGCTACCATCTAGCATTAGGGTCCGTTAGTTTATTCAAATAGAAAGGAGCCTTACAGAGTGATTGATTATGAATACATGGAATCTAAAAATTAGGAGATTATGAAGGACCTTTCAAGATAGATAAAGAAGCCAATACACTGGCAACAAATAGAGATGAGCCACAAGACTCCAACAGTAGTGAAGAGGACACAAAAGCATCATTTAGCCATGAATAAGGACTTAATGTCTTGGAAAAACATCAAAGGTATTGGTTAAGTCTAGTAGTTTTGGTAAGCCTTTAATGCTTCAGACTGGTGCCATCAAGATTTAGTAGAGGAGGAGAACAAAGTTCAGACAATTCAATGCTATGATGCTAGATGTAGTTGTGGTAGATATTTTTTCACCAAGTGTAACATTTTGAGGTGGTCAAACTGCTATATATAGGGCCATGAGCCATTGTAATAAGGGTTCGACAATGTTTATTCATTGAGCCAATTCTAGGTTTTTGAGGGTATAATTGATAGGCTTTCAAGCCTCTATGGATGATTTTCAGAGATAATCAAATACTTTGTAATTGTTCCTTTGTGCATCTTATAATCTATTCTTGGTTCGTCAATGAAGAAGAGTAACACCCTATGCTTATTCTGTGTCTATTGACTTTTCTTTTGAGTTCTAGATCTTGATATACCTCTATTTTTAATTTTAATGAATAATGTTAGTAAGTGGCTTGAAATCATGTCTTTATGCTCTTGGTAGCCACAAGTTAATGTTATGAGTTAAAATAAGAAATCACTATGTTGTTCCTACATCAACTGGAGTACTATTTTATGGCGCATCGCCCTAGATTAGCTTCCTTATTTTAAGTTTCTCTCCTCTTTCCTTCACTAGACTTTCAAAAGAATTAATGAGAATCTTTAAAAGAGTTGGCTTCTAAAATCTCAGAGGTTATCCTATGGTTCACAAAAGAGTCCCACAGTCACAAGATCTCCCATTACTTTTATGGTTGTCTGAAACAAAGAGAAATGCCTAGGTGTAGACAACAAAAGCCATCAACAGTATTTTCTGGAACCCCTGGTGGGACTCAAACCCGTAATTGTCTGATTATAAGTCAAATAATATGAGTAAAAGGCCCATAAAAAGATCATTTGTAGAATCACACCCAAGTATTTTATTTCCTCCAATTGTGATAGTCCCCAAAAGGATAATAGTACACCCAAACCCACCACCCATCCAAATGGCTCTACTAGGGTTTCCTAGGAACTTTGTGAATCAGAATAGTGGCAGCCCACTAATTCCACTAATCCCACCAGCAATATGAGACCCAATCCTATCTAACATCCTCAAGGCACTACCTAAATACACAAGGGATGACTCAAGGACTCATGCAGAACATCTCCAAGGTGTGGCTAATATTTGTATGGTTCACTATGTGATAGAGCAAAACGTCACCTTGCGACTAATTATAACATCATTTAAAGGCAAGGTGCTTGACTGGTATAGGTCTTTATCCTCAAACACAATAGGTGCATGGGACCAGATGGGAGATCTATTCTTTGAAAGGTTTAATGAGTAGTGAGACAAATCTTCACTATTGCAGAAGCTCATTACCATTAAGCAAGAACCATGGGAAGCTGTCACATACTTCAACACTTGGTTCCACAATACTTGACAAAGGATCCCAACGACTACTCGACCACCATCTGGTATGGATATAGTCTTTTACCTTAAATCTTTTAATTCATACATAGCTATAATGATTCAGTCTTTGGGAGGACAAACTCTCCTAGACACTTATGACTTGGCAGTAAGAGCTAAGAACAACCTAATAAACATTGGGAAGCTCCCTCCTAGACCTCCCATGCCAGTATTTTTTGAGCTATCATTACGAGAAGAAGCATCTAAAGCTAAGCCCTCCTATCTAATGCAAATCCAACTTCTTCCCCCTCTCATACGCCTATCCTACTCCCCAAATTTAAAGGCCCTTAGTACTAGTTTCCCAAGTTGCCTAAGAAATGGATGATATGAAGAACATCCTAATAAAATTTTAAAATGAGATCATTAATCTAAAGAGACAACAAGGCTCATACCTGAGACCTCCCTATCAAGCTACCAAAATCTTGGGCCCCAATATCAACCTAACAAGTACCAAAACTTGAAAGGAGTAGGTCCATCCCAACATGTTTAGCTTGTGCCGATTCCTACTCCTTTGCAACAAATCCCTCCTAATCCAGTGCATGACTTCATTCAGAGGCAAAAAAAACATTACAGGTGACTCAAATGCATGGTGTTTCCCCTGTAATGATGGTCATCCACCTGGAGCTTGTCCATGGGAAAATCTACAGTAAATAGTAATGGAAAAAATGCAACAAGGATTCCAAGAAGAGACCTAGGCCAAGCCATCTTCATATCAATCACCAGGAGTGCAAAATTCTATCCTAGTGATGCAGACGTAGGGGATGTCAGTGCAAAAAGAAGAAGAAATAGCTCCCAAACATGCACTATTCTCATGGATCAAAGGAGAAGATGTATTTGCAAATGATCCCTCTATTTCAAAGGTTTTATAAGTTTAGTCTGACTACTTCAGCCACTCAAAGAGGCATATGGTGGGCAAGCCAAAAGTATCTCTTTGTCCTAAACTAATCCCTCAAAAAAGACCAATCACTCTCGCCATTCAGATAGTTAGTCATGGGATATCGATTTAGAACTGATCAACACTTGTGCAGAGTAATACGGAATCAAATGTACCAATAGAGAAGCCAAGTTACTCAGGGTATTTTCCAAAGCCACAAATTCCTACTACGCTCAATGTGGTGGAGAAACTCAAGAAATCCTCAGCTAACATATCCTTATGGGACATTCTATCTATCCTATAGCAAAAGACATTGCTCTAGGAAGCTCTTGAGAGAAAAGAGGATCCATAGCTAATAAGCCAAGTGGCAACCAATGTAGAAGAAAGGACAACATAACCTCAAAAATTAGCTCAAACTCCTCATTCTATTGTACTCATAAATTTTAAGACAAAGGTGAGTAGACCTAAACCCACAACCTTCTACTTAATAATGATAATAGGCAAGAAACTATTGCATAACTCCATGATAGACTTTGGTGCCAGCACCACTATCATGCCTAAGAAGGTAGAAGATGGCCTTTAATTAGAATATGAACCTTTCCAAAAGGGGGTCATGCAATTGAATGGGAAGCAAGTGCAAATAGTGGGAGTCATTAAAGCTCTGTCCCTCACACTATATACTTTCCCAAATATCGCAGTGCTTCAAGAAGTGGTGATCATTGATATCCCACCATCTTTCAACCGTTGCCTATCTTGAGACTTCATTTCCAAGATTGGAGGATGCCTTTCTCTTGATTAGACTCATCTCATTCTCAGAACTAAGTATGGCCCTTAGATGAAGATCATGTCAAAACCCCTCCACAAGGAACACATCACTCAAGAGGTAATGACTAACTTTGGACCAACTCATATCATGCTTTCAAAGGAGGAAAACATGAAATAGAATTCCTTGATCAAGTGGCCAAGCATAGAAGTCATATTGATGAAGAGGAAGCGCTTCTATTTATGGCCATGCAAACTGATCCCTATGGAAACTTTGATTCCACAAGATTGTTCGAAATCAAGGTGAAACTACTGCAATATTAACTTTAACAAACTGTATGCAAATCTGAAAATAGATTTTCAAGATTACCCATGGTGATGTTTATGTGATTAACACATTCAACAATAATAGTATGAAAGAATAAAAACATAAAAAGTGACACAGTATTTACTTGGAGAAATGTTTTTGGGAAAAAACTCCACACCCAAAGAGATCCAATGATTGTATTAATCCTTCAAAGAAGTTTACATCAACACAACATTTCTCTCAGAAATTTGGCAGCACTTCGTTACTCCTCCAACCTGCAAAAATAATCATACATACCACTAACCCAAGGCACCAATATAGAGAAGAGTTGGATGTGAGAATACCACTATGGTATCTCAAAACAAGTGGCAAAACTACATGCAAAAACCATACCCCCCCCTTAGTGGACAACCTATAAACTTAGTAAATAATAATAAATATTCACATGCGCACCTAACCCATAGCCAATGAAAATTGGTCAATTCCAAGTGCTCAATAACTCACTGATGGCTCCAATGGCTAACATGAATAACATGTAAACCAAGGCACCCCACTTAGAATAACATGCAAGATACATGCAACAACATGCACGAACATGCAAGGCTTAATGATCCCCACCTCCATAGTAGATGCCTAGAAGGAATCTTCTTACAATATGCTTTGTAACTGCCATTGATGACTAGATCCACCTCTATGAATGCAATTGCAATTTATCATAGACAAATAAGTATTAAATATTTTTATCTCTCATGACCCTAGCCATCTAAGTACACATTCCAAGGATCATGGAGACACATGAAAATGACTTAGGATTGCAAGGTTAATGTCACCTTATCCTAACATTCTCCCACTTGAAATTACACATTGCAATTACATCCATAAGGAAACATAAAATAATAATCAAGTACAATGATCAGGGCCCATAACCTTCCTCCACCAAGTGAACTTATCCATGGTTATTGCCTTCGTGAGAGAATCTGCAACATTATCCAAAGTGTCAACTTTTTCTAATAATACCCTACTATTCTCAACCATTTCTCACACAAAGTGATACTAAACATCAAAATTCTTAGTACAAACATGATACATAGGATTTTTGGCTAAACATATGGCACTTTGACTATCACATCCAATCCTCACAATCCTGTAATCAAAACCAATACCTATTCCAAGTCTCTATAACCATACCATCTCCTTAGAAGCATGTGTAGTAGCCATATACTCTACTTCTATGCTGGACAAAGCAAGCTTGGTTGTCTTTTACTCGTCCAACTCACTACACCTCCAAACAAAGAGAAAACATAGCCACTAGTGGACATTTGACTATCCAAGTCACCTACCCAATCTGCATCAACCGAACCCTATATGTCTAATGACTTAACCACATCATCAGTACCATGATAATTCAAACAATAATCAGAAGTTCCTCACAAATATCTAAACACCATTTTAACAAAAGTCTAATTTTCTCTACCAGGGTTAGACATAAACCTACTCAAAACTCCCACTGCTTGGGAAATATCTAGTCTAGTGCAAACCATTCCATACATCAAACTACCAATGGCACTAGCATAAGGAACCTTAGAAATTTGTTCAAAATCATCATCAGAATTAAGAGACATGTCTAAACTAATCTTAGTACTGATCAGAAATGGAATACTTACTGGCTTGTAGTCCTGCATATTAAATCTTTGCAAAATGGTATCAATATACATACTTTAACTTAAGCAAAGTTATTGTATACTTAATCCCTGTTGATCTTCATCCCAAGAATATATTTAGTAGCCCCCAAGTCCTTCATCTCAAATGTACCAGAAAACTGAGACTTGAGCTCTCTAATCATCACCTTGTTATTACCCATTGTAACATCCATTCAAATTAATTAGAATAAAATAATATCATTCTAATAAATCAATACGAAAAAAGGGAATGAATTAAAGTTTTCCCATAAAATAAAACTCAAGAAATAAATAATTTTCATCAATTATATAATTAAAGAACATTACAACAACTAGTCAAACATCTTGTTGACGCCTGAATTGACTGGTGGTTTTCTGAGCAATTTTCATTCAGGCACTCTCCCTAAGTATCCAAAAAATGCTCTAAGTAACGGACCTCCTCAGTATTTTTCAGCTGCATCATCATATTTTCTTGAGGAGGAGGTCATCATCATCATGTTTGTTTCCATGAGGGTCAGCATCATCATGTTCTTCGTCGACCGGTTTCTCATCGTCATCATCATATTTCGCTGTCGGGTGATGTTCGGGTTTTATCCTGATGATGCTGACGAGCTACAGTGCGCCCTTATCTGCTTGCGAGGGTGATGTTTCAAAGTCTCCGGTGATCTTCCATTTATCACCTTGCGCGAGCATGATGATGATGTTGCTTATTCTTTGAGTTGCTCGACCTAACTTGTTTTATCCTAAGGGTCGTCATCATCATCATTTTTTCAGTTGTCATCCTGCTGCTTGTGGAGGTCATCATATTTTCTGCCTTCATCCTGATGATGATGTTGAAGAGTTTCAAGTACGACCCGATATTCACTAGGGTCATCATATTTCGAACGTCAGGATGATCTTAGTCAATATCATCCTGATGATGTTGTATCACTTCTTGTTCTTTGTTTCTCATCCTGATGATGCTGACGTCATCCGTATATCAGGGTGATATTTTTCTTTCTGCCTAACTGCATCATGATATTCCGAAGGAAGGGGTGATATTTTCATATCACCCGGATATAAGTTTGTTTGTTCGAGCATCATGATGATGCTAATATCAAGGAGATATCCGCCTGTTGGCTTCGCGCATTATCTCCGGGGGGTGATCTTTTCAAGCAGCATCATCATATTCAGTTATCGCCCTGATCTTATAAAGGAGCTACAGTGCAACCTGATATTTGAACATCAGGAGGATATTTCCAAATATCCGGTTGTCTTCCGAATATCATGATGATGTTAATATGATGATGTCGTCATCAAGGTCCCGCGGGGGTCATATTTCTAACACTGATCATCTTGAAGAGACCTCCTGATATTTGCAAACATGATGATGACATCATCCGGATATGAGGAGGTGTGCAGTAGGCAGATATGATGATGACGTCAGCAGGATATGATGATGACGTCATCAGGATGTTCATCGGCCAGACTTTTGTTATAAGCTCAGCAGGAGGATGTTCCTCCGAAGGATCAGGTTGTGCCGATTATCATGAAGGTTATGTTTCAAATATCATGATGACGTCAGGGTGATATTTCGAACAACAGGATATCATGCTGCTGGAGGATGATGATGATGAAGTCTATACTAGTGTCGTCAGGAGCAAAAGCGCCGACATGATATATGCTCATGACCTAGTATATAAAGTGCAAAGGAGGTTGCTGCGGGGTGCATGTGGGATAATGTTATCCTGCATATTCGAAATATCATGATGATGAATCTCGGCGGGAAGCGGTTGCGACTGTCTGTTTGATGTTCTTCCCGAGGCCGCGGGTTGGTGCGCCATCAATGGCGATTGTTGCAGAGGTATGGGCGATGGCGTGGACGAATGTTGTACCTGATTGAAGATCTGAATCCCTAGGCGGCGGCGCAAGGCTCGAAAAATCTTCCTGTCTCCTCCCCTACCTGCTGCATTCAAGTTTGAGCGCCATTTCTATGGTACTGTATATCTGGCGGGAATTTTGGTCAACCTGGTAGTTAATGCTGAAGACACCCTCCTGCTATATAATGCAGATGGTGTTGATCATTCAAGGTTGTTGAAAGTTGTAGATTTTTGGCTCTGTAATCCAAAACCAGCTGATCTGGTTGCTCTGTACAGTTTTTCTTGTGAGTTTATGTATCTCCTGTTGTAGGACTTGGCATGAATCCACTGGTTTCATGGTTGATCTTATATGAGTAATGCTACCTTAGCATGTGTTGTGTTAATTCTGTCTCCAGTATTGCATGTATCCTTCTTCTGGATCTGGATGTTTGCTTATGTTTAGATTCTAGAGCATAGAATTCCTATGTTGAATGTCTGATCTTTTAACCTCTGCTCAAGGGGCAGATTAAACTGTTTTCAGGTTGAACATTGGGAAGGGTATACTGCAGTAGGGATGCCATAAGTAGAGATAGCTCAACACTCTATATTGGGAGATATCTGTAAGGCAGATATCATGTGTATCCCCCTGAAATCCAGTTTTAGCTATTTATGCTGATCATTCACAGGTGTATGTCTACTGACTCCAAGCCCTGGATAGGCACCAGTCATGCTGTGTTCTTGTGTTATACACCATGTCCATCTTTGCATCCAAATTCAAACTAAAACACTTCATACTTCCACCTGTTAGTTGTAGGAGTAGGATTAGGAACCCCCTGCATGCTCTCATACCCAACCAGACATCATGTCCAAGAATGTTGCCAGCCTTGTGATCTATCATACAGATCTTGGTCCATATATGAGAGCATTCTGCCTGCTGTTGTCAAGTCAGATCTTTCTATCTTTGAGCCAGTCAAGGTTACATCTTAAGTTATAGGGATACCCCCCTTGGTGCGGCAGAACCAGAAGTGAAGGGGAGGAGCTCACGCAACCTCCTGTATTCAGTTGGCCTGAATCTGCCTGTGCATTAGAAGTGGCAAACCCTAATGCTGATTCAGAAGAAATGTCAACAAATTGGCGACTCCGCTGGGGAAGGATTGATAAAATAAAGAATAATACTTGTGACCCATCCGAGTCACTAACAAAATGATGCTCTGCTGGTGGAATGAACCTGGAGAAGTAGCTTTCAGCTGCTGTAAATTTTGTCCTCTCTGGAGAGGTGGCGACTCTGCAAAAAAGATCTAAATGCACATGAAAGATAGATGTATGTTATTGGTTGAAAGATGTACATATTTCTGCATCTGTATGAGAAAAGGTACCTTGTTACTTCCCCTTTATTTGCTGTTTTACTGCATAAGTTAGATGCCAGGGGAAGCCTTAGGTCTTAGACAGACAAAGGATGTCTAGGAGTAAGATTTTTATGAATCCAAGTATGAGTTATCCCACACTCAGTGGTAAAATGTTGGATAAAGGGATTGAAGAGATAAGAAATAGGTTGATACTCTTAGAGGCTGAGCAGGCCAAGTTAAGAAGTAATAACCCTGTTGTGTCTGCCAGTCAAAAAGCTAAACCTCCTGTCAGCCCTTTTGATCCTTTGTATGACCAACTGGATTTGTCATGGGTAGATTATAAAGTAGAAACTATGCCTGCTAGGATATACTGTCAGATGCCTAGATTTAGTGGTCACAATGTATGTGATGGGAATGCACATATCCAAAATTTTCAAAGTTTTATGGGAAAATATTCATTCAGAGATGAGGATATGTGGATGAGGTTTCTTGTTAGGTCCTTTGATGCAAAAGCAAAAGACTGGTATTTGAGCTTTCCAAAGAGATCCTTTGCCTGTTGGGATGAACTTGCTGATTGTTTCAAAGAAGAATTTGCAAAAGAACCGGCTGATCTTGTTGCAGAATTGATGAGAATCAGAAAACAAGATGAAGAGCCATGTGTTGATTTCAGTCATAGGTTTGCAGTAGCCCTTTCACATGTCCCTGAAAGTTTCAGACCTGATATTTCAGCCTGTGTTGGCATATTCTTTGAAGCTTTTGAGGAGGGCTCTAGTGCATTACTGAGGGATTTCAAGGTGACAAGTATGCAGATGGCATACAGGTTCATTGAGAATGTAGAAGAAATGAGAAATATGCACCTGCTGAAACCCCTGTCCCCAGGCCTTGGTGTGAAAAATGGTTATGAAGCTGCAAATGACCAAGTCATGAAGGCATCATGTGAAGATGAAAAGATGAATGTTGAGGATGCCAGTGAAAGGACTAATGAGGATTCCCATTGCAATCATAAGGCATCTGACCATGAAGACAACAATGAGGTTGTGGACAGCAATGAGCAATTTTTAGAATGGACCTGTGGAGAAAATTGTGAGTATTGTACTCAAGACAGAGAAGATATAAGCAAAGAGAGAGGCAGTCCTATGTGTGACCCATTGCCTATCTTTCAAACACATGGAGATCATGAAGAGCAGTCAGAAATTGAAATAAGTGCTAGTTCAGAGCATGACTGTTTTTCATTTGATGGTTGTTTTGCTTATGATACACAGGCTGATACTCCTCCACAGAATGAATCCATTGGTGATGAAGAGGTATGCTCTGCTGCCCATGAACAAATGGCATACTATGATGAAGCTGATGTACCTGGGCCACCCATTTATGACACATGTGGTGATGAGGATCTGTCTGAGTGTGGTGAAGATCTAGACACTATTTTTGGCTTGGATTCTGTTTCTCATCCTGATGAAAGAGGAAACAACATACATCAGGTAAGTGATTGTAAAAATGTGCCTGATTGTAAAGAGGTGTCAGAGCCTGATCTTTTCCAGCCTGGTGTACCAGATGGTTGTGTACATGATGTGCACAATTGTGATTTTGAAAGCTTTTCTTTTGATAGGCCAGCATATAACACAATGAGCCCTGATCTTCCTAGTTGTGTGGTGGACTCTGAGTGTTTCCTATTTGCAGTCCAACTAGGAGATCATTTTACAATGCATACTGCTGATGCAGATGATGATAGGTGTTACATACCATTTGAGCATGCATTGCCTGAAACATTCTGCACCCACATGTCACATGATGCTGAGGGTTATCTGCACAAGGATGATGACAAGCCAAATCAGAGGGTTGAATGTGCAGATGACAAGATTTGTTTGTGGGTGGATCCTGACAGTATCTCCAAGCTTGACCCAGTGCATGCAGATGAAAACAAGATATTTGACAAAGGGAGATACATGTTTTTCTTTTCTTGGTGGCCTTAGGCCATCAAGTGTGTTGGGTGATGCAGGTCAGTGCAGTATTTGACTCTGTGCCCAATGGATAAGGGACTGGTCTGCATCCCAGAGATCTGGGGTTCTCGCTGCAGTCTTTCACCTGCACGTCCCCAGACAGAGCCACTGTTGACGCCTGAATTGACTGGTGGTTTTCTGAGCAATTTTCATTCAGGCACTCTCCCTAAGTATCCAAAAAATGCTCTAAGTAACGGACCTCCTCAGTATTTTTCAGCTGCATCATCATATTTTCTTGAGGAGGAGGTCATCATCATCATGTTTGTTTCCATGAGGGTCAGCATCATCATGTTCTTCGTCGACCGGTTTCTCATCGTCATCATCATATTTCGCTGTCGGGTGATGTTCGGGTTTTATCCTGATGATGCTGACGAGCTACAGTGCGCCCTTATCTGCTTGCGAGGGTGATGTTTCAAAGTCTCCGGTGATCTTCCATTTATCACCTTGCGCGAGCATGATGATGATGTTGCTTATTCTTTGAGTTGCTCGACCTAACTTGTTTTATCCTAAGGGTCGTCATCATCATCATTTTTTCAGTTGTCATCCTGCTGCTTGTGGAGGTCATCATATTTTCTGCCTTCATCCTGATGATGATGTTGAAGAGTTTCAAGTACGACCCAATATTCACTAGGGTCATCATATTTCGAACGTCAGGATGATCTTAGTCAATATCATCCTGATGATGTTGTATCACTTCTTGTTCTTTGTTTCTCATCCTGATGATGCTGACGTCATCCGTATATCAGGGTGATATTTTTCTTTCTGCCTAACTGCATCATGATATTCCGAAGGAAGGGGTGATATTTTCATATCACCCGGATATAAGTTTGTTTGTTCGAGCATCATGATGATGCTAATATCAAGGAGATATCCGCCTGTTGGCTTCGCGCATTATCTCCGGGGGGTGATCTTTTCAAGCAGCATCATCATATTCAGTTATCGCCCCGATCTTATAAAGGAGCTACAGTGCAACCTGATATTTGAACATCAGGAGGATATTTCCAAATATCCGGTTGTCTTCCGAATATCATGATGATGTTAATATGATGATGTCGTCATCAAGGTCCCGCGGGGGTCATATTTCTAACACTGATCATCTTGAAGAGACCTCCTGATATTTGCAAACATGATGATGACGTCATCCGGATATGAGGAGGTGTGCAGTAGGCAGATATGATGATGACGTCAGCAGGATATGATGATGACGTCATCAGGATGTTCATCGGCCAGACTTTTGTTATAAGCTCAGCAGGAGGATGTTCCTCCGAAGGATCAGGTTGTGCCGATTATCATGAAGGTTATGTTTCAAATATCATGATGACGTCAGGGTGATATTTCGAACAACAGGATATCATGCTGCTGGAGGATGATGATGATGAAGTCTATACTAGTGTCGTCAGGAGCAAAAGCGCCGACATGATATATGCTCATGACCTAGTATATAAAGTGCAAAGGAGGTTGCTGCGGGGTGCATGTGGGATAATGTTATCCTGCATATTCGAAATATCATGATGATGAATCTCGGCGGGAAGCGGTTGCGACTGTCTGTTTGATGTTCTTCCCGAGGCCGCGGGTTGGTGCGCCATCAATGGCGATTGTTGCAGAGGTATGGGCGATGGCGTGGACGAATGTTGTACCTGATTGAAGATCTGAATCCCTAGGCGGCGGCGCAAGGCTCGAAAAATCTTCCTGTCTCCTCCCCTACCTGCTGCATTCAAGTTTGAGCGCCATTTCTATGGTACTGTATATCTGGCGGGAATTTTGGTCAACCTGGTAGTTAATGCTGAAGACACCCTCCTGCTATATAATGCAGATGGTGTTGATCATTCAAGGTTGTTGAAAGTTGTAGATTTTTGGCTCTGTAATCCAAAACCAGCTGATCTGGTTGCTCTGTACAGTTTTTCTTGTGAGTTTATGTATCTCCTGTTGTAGGACTTGGCATGAATCCACTGGTTTCATGGTTGATCTTATATGAGTAATGCTACCTTAGCATGTGTTGTGTTAATTCTGTCTCCAGTATTGCATGTATCCTTCTTCTGGATCTGGATGTTTGCTTATGTTTAGATTCTAGAGCATAGAATTCCTATGTTGAATGTCTGATCTTTTAACCTCTGCTCAAGGGGCAGATTAAACTGTTTTCAGGTTGAACATTGGGAAGGGTATACTGCAGTAGGGATGCCATAAGTAGAGATAGCTCAACACTCTATATTGGGAGATATCTGTAAGGCAGATATCATGTGTATCCCCCTGAAATCCAGTTTTAGCTATTTATGCTGATCATTCACAGGTGTATGTCTACTGACTCCAAGCCCTGGATAGGCACCAATCATGCTGTGTTCTTGTGTTATACACCATGTCCAGCTTTGCATCCAAATTCAAACTAAAACACTTCATACTTCCACCTGTTAGTTGTAGGAGTAGGATTAGGAACCCCCTGCATGCTCTCATACCCAACCAGACATCATGTCCAAGAATGTTGCCAGCCTTGTGATCTATCATACAGATCTTGGTCCATATATGAGAGCATTCTGCCTGCTGTTGTCAAGTCAGATCTTTCTATCTTTGAGCCAGTCAAGGTTACATCTTAAGTTATAGGGATACCCCCCTTGGTGCGGCAGAACCAGAAGTGAAGGGGAGGAGCTCACGCAACCTCCTGTATTCAGTTGGCCTGAATCTGCCTGTGCATTAGAAGTGGCAAACCCTAATGCTGATTCAGAAGAAATGTCAACACATCTTACAAATAGAAATCCTTTACAACATCTAGCCATATAGTCTTATAAGCAAATAATGTGACACCATACAATGTCCTTGATACCTTACCATGTCTTTGACATTGAAGCTGGTGTAGAGAAAGCAACATCAAGGCAATTTACCACCCATCCATAAGGCTCACGCCTCCCCGGTCTTACTCTTGAATGGAGAAGCTCGCCCCTTCACGAGGGTTCTAGTAAACTGCAGCCAACATACATGAAGAAATATGGTGTAACATGATATATCTAATGTTTATAGCATGTATAAAATGCATATGTACTTATATAATGATATGGTAGAGAGTAAAAAATAATCAAATAGTAATTAAAACTAAATTGATTAACAAGCTTTGGCCAAAGTATATTTTTAAGTTGTGTTTGGCTAGATAGATTACGAATATAAAGCTACCCTTCTATGTAGCTCCATATTTGACACCCGTCCATGATCATTCTCTAACTTAACTTTTAGAAATGACAGAAGTAGAGAAACAACATATGGTTGTGATCAATTATACAAGATGCATTCATTAAACAAGGTACTACAATACTATTTTGTGGCCACAACATACATTACTATGGCCACTAATTACTTTGTCATGTAGATACCATGCATATCACTAAATTAACCCTAGAAAACATGTGAAATGACATCATACATATCAATTGCAAAACAACCTTTAAAAGGAACATTCAGGACAATCATTTTATCCATACCATCCAACCATGAAGTATTTGATAACATAAGAATCATTTTTCATCATTTTGATACTATTTTCTAAATAAGCTAAACACTTTTTCAAGAAATAAATGGATTTATCACAATGGTCCAAAATTACACAACCCACTATGGAAGGAGATTCGCCTATATCATTCTAGTTCAAACCTAAGGATTCACAAAGCATAAGATAAAATACAATATGAGGTCTTAGTTAAGATTATTTTCTTAGCCAATGATAATGTTGAGATTAAACATATCAAGGTTTAATCAGCCATTGAGGTCCTATTTGGAAACATGAATCTAATGGAATACATTACATTTTCCCTATCATCGCTATCATGGAGTCTAAACTTCACAGATAAAGAGAAAATCCATCAATAATATATATTACACAAATATAAACATTAATTATCATAAATAATAGTTACATGACTATAGACCGATTATTAACATTGCTAACTTAACAATTATCTAAATTTATTATAAATCAACTTGTTCAACTAAGAACAAAACTAACTAAATGCATTGTTACAACTGAATGACCAATATAGAAAACTTCAAGACTATACTATTTTTAAATTCATACTTTGAGTTTTCCAATAAAAAGAGTTTAACTAAAATCATCAAGAGGCAATTATTGTGCACAATATTATTTAGGGATATAGAGAATGGAGAGAGAAACATCATATGACACCGTTTACTCCAAAGTTCCTTCTATCTAAAACTTTCTAGGATTCAAGATTATGGAATTAGGTTTAACTAGTTTGATGAACATCTCAAATTCAGTCCTGGGGTAAACAAAAGTCTCTAAGAACTTTAAACAACTACTAAGTTGGTCCTAGTAATATCAAAATGATCTAACATAAAACATACTTCTTCTAGAGGTGTCTACTCCTCATGATGATTACCAAGTTGGTTAAAATCACTTAACCTACACTAGACACTAGCCTTAAATGTGTGAATCAAGAAAAGCATTCTAAACATGTTAACATACCAATTTCAGGATTAGGATAAATAAAATAATAAAAAACATAAAAATAGTATAATACAAAACATTTTAAGTAATTCCTATCTAAAGTATAAATAAAAACAATCATCTTAAATGTAATACAATCCCTCAAAGTTAAGTTTCTACTATTGGAATAATTCAGATCACTAAGAGAGGGGGTGAATCAGTGGTCAACAAAAATGGATTTTAACAAGTTAATTCTTCACTCAACAACACCATAAACAATACATCATATATGACTGATCATATAATTCAGAATAAGAGTAAAAGAACATATATCCACATGCAAAGCACATAACACATAACACAAATTTTCAGTGGAAAACCCTAGAAGGGTAAAAAAACCACTATGAAAATGAATTTCATTGAGCCTCACTGGTTACACAACATATGCTTCACTAGAAAAAACCTCACTGGTTACAAATTATATGCCTCATTGGCAATGTGTCACTGGAAAAACAACATAAGTCTCATTGAAAAACAAGATCACATACACCCCTTTCAACAATTTCAAATGGAAACAAAAAGACAGAGGGTCACTCTGTTTCACTACAATTCACTACTCATCTTGTCTCTCTCTACAAGTCAACATTTCAACAAAAAACCTCTCCTTTACTCATACAAACTACAACACCTATTGCATTACTCTCTCTCAATGAATAATAACATGTATTTGTAAACACAATACAACAATCTCCATCTCTGTCAAAACTATTATATCTTCAACTTTCTTTTTCTTTGCAAGAATCATACTATTCTATCATCATATTTTACCTAACACCACTCTCATCATTCTTCTATCATGTGTATATGATCTGTATATCAGACCATTTCACTTTTGATGATCTTTGTAAGGATCCATGTGTGCTATCTGACCTTTTTATGGACTAAAACATTCCTTTCCTTTTTATTTCTCTGCATTCAAAACATATCACTATTTACATTTTATACTCCATGAAAAAACCTCTCAAAAGACCCTTCAACAATCCTTGATCCCACCCTTTACTCTGACAAAGAAACACACTTCTCTCAGACTGCATACCCTTTTTTATAACATGACTCACAACTCTATTACAACATATACTTCAATGCCCAAAACAAAAACTCTATAGAAGCATTTCTCAGAAGTATTTTAGACTTCAAAACTTACTCTCACATTTTCCTCATTCTTCTTCAACCTCAAATCCTTCAACAATACTCTATCTTACATCAAGACAACCTCCCTCATCATCTTCGATCATCAATCAACAGTAGGGTTTAATTTTTTTCTCAAAAACAAAGGGGTAAGTGCAAGAAGATGGGGGACCAAAAAGGGGTCTTACGTGGCCACTTTTTTTCTGAAATCAGAAAATACTAGCCTTGGATGAGAAATTGAGCATAGTTACACTCAAAATTTGGAGATGCAACCAAAACAATGTTCGTAGTGCTCCGAGTCTACTTTCTAAACTACTATTTTTTTTTTAAAATGGCATAGATTAAAGGGTTCAAAAGAGGGAGCCACAGAAATTGGTGTTGTTTCTGTCAAAAAAACATAACATAGCATGTTTTGTGGCTCCCTCAAAAGGTCAACTTTTTTTTGGTATTTTTAAAATCGCTTCAGTGAGAAATTAGCTAATAGCATGTAGTTTATGCCTGATTTTTCGGATAATTTTTTGCTGAATATTTGATATTTTAGTAATTTTCAAAGTGGACACATCCTAAAAAATAGAATTTTGGCCGTGCTACCCCTATAAATTTTGAAAACTAATTGAAAATTATTTTTTTCTTTTTTTAATATTTGTAGAATGGAGTCTAGTTTCTAAATATGTAATTTTTTTGAAATTTCAATGAATAGTTAATTTACAATGAAAAAAAGACCAAACAGTGGTTTTTGCCCAAAAATGGACACACAAACAAAAGAAATTAAAGATGAAAAGCTTAACATTGTTAAAATGTGAAAAAAATCACATCGTCAAATAGCTAAGAGAAAGCCTAACATTACCCAGGTGTTCGATTTGTTCAACCTTGAAACACGTGCAAATCTGAGGGTTAGCACGAATGAAATTATGTGAAATCTTGAAGAATATGGAAAAACACGTCTGTGGCTGTTCAAAAGGCACTCCAAGCCTTTGGGTTGGAAATCCAAAGCAAATCCCAAGCCCAAGGCTTGGGATTCCCAAAGAAAAACATAACGCGATCACGTTATAATGCGCTTGCATTATATTTTGCTTTGCATTTTTCCTTTTCCGCAAAAGTTTGTGTTGTTTGCCATGTTTGAAATAACGCGAGCGTGTTATAACGAGCTCACGTTATGTTCCCCTTAAATTTTTTTATGTTCAAGGCTATTAATCATGTATGTATGTATGTATGCCTATATGTATGTATGTATCTATGTATGCCTATATGTATGTATGTATGTATGTATGTATGTATCTATGTATGTATCTATGTATCTATGTATCTATGTACGCCTATATGTATGTATGTATCTATGTATGCCTATATGTATGTATGTATAGTGTCAAGGGCAGAGGAGGGTAGAGATGGGAGTGAGCCAGATAGGGGAGGAGAGGGGTGGATAAGGATTGAGTGATTACGGTTTAAGGTTGAGGGTTAAGCATTTAGGGATAGGATTTAGAGTTTAGGGATAAGGGATTAGAGTTAGGACCTTGAGGGATTAGGGTTTAGGGTTGAGGCTTTAGGGATAGCGTTTAGGGTTAAGGGTTGAGGGATTAGGGTTAAGGTAGAGTTTTGAGGGTAGAGGGACTAGGGATAGGGTTTAGGGTTGAAAGTTTAGGGTTGAGGGATTAGGGTTTAAGGTATAGTTTAGTAGTTCTTGTGGATAGAGCCAGTAAACAATGGGAGATTATTTTCCTGTTTCATAACAATATACCTCCCCTAAGTGCGGGGTGGACAGCAAGAAACATAGATGTACCCCAATGCAAATCTTAACTCATAATGATCATCCTTCTAATTTCAATTGTTAATTACTCATTGTGGATGTACCATACGTAAAGCTTTTCTCATAGTGTGTACACCTATTGGCATAATGAACCCCAGATGGGCCAAAAAAACATGCCATATAACATTACAAACATTAAAAAAGTTCATAGCCATTTTTCTGACATATTCTTGCAACTCAAATATCTTTAAGAGAAGAGTGTCAAAAATGATGGGTTTAACAACCTAACATAAGGCAAAGCAGTTTTGTTGGGTTTAGGGATAGGGTTTAGGGTTTAGGGTTGATGGATTAGGGTTTAAGGTATAGTGTTGAGGGTTGAGGGTTGAGGGTTTAGGGATAGAGTTTAGGGTTGAGGGATTAGGGTTTAGGGTTGATGTATTAGGGTTTAGGGTTGACGAATTAGGGTTTAATGTTGAGATTTGAGGGTTGAGGGTTGAGGGTTTAGGTATAGGGTTGATAGTCAAGGGATTATGGTTAAAGTCTAGAGTGTTGAGGGTAGAGGGATTAGGGATAGGGTTTAGGGTTGAAGGTTTAACGATTGAGGGTTGAGTCTTTAGGGATGAGGGTTAAGGGATTGGAGTTTAAAATATAGTGTTGAGCGTCAAGGGTTTATGGATAGGTTTTAGGGTTTAATTTTTAAGGGTTAAGGGTTGAGGGATAGGGTTTAGAGTTTAGGGATAAGGGATTAGGGTTTAAGGTATAGTGTCGAGGGTTGAGGGTTTAGGAATAGGGATAGCGTTTAGGGTTTAGGGATGAGGGATTAGGGTTGAGGGTTGAGGGATTAGGGTTGAGGGTTGACGGATTAGGGTTTAAGGTATAGTGTCAAGGGTTGAGGGTTTATTGATAGTGTTTAGGGTTGAGGGTTGAGGGATTAGGTTTTAGGGTTGATGGATTAGGGTTTAAGGTATAGTGTTGAGGGTTGAGGGTTTAGGGATAGGGTTTAGGGTTGACGGATTAGGGTTTATGGTTGACGGATTAGCGTTTAATGTCAAGGTTAGGGTTAGAGTGTCGAGGGTAGAGGGATTATGGATAGGGTTTAGGGTTTAAGGTTTAAGGATTAAGGGTTGAGGCTTTAGGGATGAGGGTTTAAGGCTTAAGATATAGTGTCAAGTGTTGAGGGTGTAGGAATAGGGTTTAAGTTTTAAGGGTTAAGGGTTGAGGGATAGGGATTAGGGTTTAAGGTATAGTGTTGAGGGTTGATGGTTTAGGGATAGGGTTTAGGTTTGAGGGATTAGGGTTTAGGGTTGATGAATTAGGGTTTAATGTTGAGAGTTGAGGGTTGAGGTTGAGGGATAGTGTTAATGGTCATAGGATTAGGGTTAAATAAGAGTGTCAAGGGTAGAGGGATTAGGGATAGGGTTTAGGGTTGAAGGTTTAAGGATTTACAGTTGAGGCTTTAGGGATGAGGGTTAAGGGATTAGGGTTTAAGATATAGTATCGAGTGTCAAGAGTGTAGGGATAGGTTTTAGGGTTCAAGTTTTAAGGGTTAAGGGTCAAGGGATCAGAGTTAAGGGTTGAGGGATTAGGGTTTGACGTTGAGGGTTGAGTACATTGAGGTTCGAGGGTTAAGGGTTTCGAGATAGGATTGAGGGTCGAGGGATTAGGGTTAAAGTAAAGTGTCGAGGGTATAAGGATTAGGGATAGGGTTGGAGGGTTTAGGGATAAGGGATTAGGGTTTAAGGTATAGTATCGAGCCTATTGAGGGTCTAGGAATAGGTATAGCATTTAGGGTTTAGGGATGAGGGACTGGAGTTGAGGGATGCTGGATTAGGGTTGAGGGTTGAGGGATTAGGGTTTAAGGTATAGTGTTGAGGGTTTAGGGATAGGGTTTAGGGTTGAGGGATTAGAGTGAAGGGTTGAGGGATTAGGATTTGACATTGAGGATTGAGGCTTTAGGGTTTAGGGTTTAGGGATAGGGTTGAGGGTCAAGGGATCAGAGTTAAGGGTTGAGGGATTAGGGTTTGACGTTGAGGGTTGAGGGTTGAGGTTCGAGGGTTAAGGGTTTAGGGATAGGGTTGAGGGTCGAGGGATTAGGGTTAAAGTAGAGTTTTGAGAGTATAAGGATTAGGGATAGGGTTGGAGGGTTTAGGGATAAGGGATTAGGGTTTAAGGTATAGTATCAAGCCCATTGAGGGTCTAGGAATAGGGATAGCATTTAGGGTTTAGGGATGAGGGATTAGAGTTGAGGGATGACGGATTAGGGTTGAGGGTTGAGTGATTAGGGTTTAGGGATAAGGTTTAGGGTTGAGGGTTAGGGATTAGGGTTTAAGGTATAGTGTTGAGGGTTTAGGGATAGGGTTTAGGGTTAAGGGATTAGAGTGAAGGGTTGAGGGATTAGGATTTGACATTGAGGGTTGAGGCTTTAGGGTTTAGGGTTTAGGGATAGGGTTGAGGGTCGAGGGATTAGAATTAGGGTTGAGGGATTAGGGTTTGACGTTGAGGGTTGAGGGTTGAGGTTTGAGGGTCAAGGGTTTAGGGATAGGGTTGAGGGTTGAGGGATTAGGGTTAAAGTAGAGTGTGGAGGGTATAAGGATTAGGGATAGGGTTGGAGGACCTAGGGATAAGGGATTAGGGTTTAAGGTATAGTATCGAGTCTGTTGAGGGTTTAGGAATAGGGATAGCATTTAGGGTTTAGGGATGAGGGATTAGAGTTGAGGGATGATGGATTAGGGTTGAGGGTTGAGGGATTAGGGTTTAAGGTATAGTGTTGAGGGTTTAGGGATAGGGTTTAGGGTTGAGGAATTAGAGTGAAGGGTTGAGGGATTAGGATTTGACGTTGAGGGTTGAGGGTTGAGGCTTTAGGGTTTAGGGATAGGGTTGAGGGTCGAGGGATCATAGTTAAGGGTTGAGGGATTAGGGTTTGATATTGAGGGTTGAGGGTTGAGGTTCAAGGGTCAAGGGTTTAGGGATAGGGTTGAGGGTCGAGGGATTAGGGTTAAAGTAGAGTGTGGAGGGTATAAGGATTAGGGATAGGGTTGGAGGGTTTAGGGATAAGGGATTAGGATTTAAGGTATAGTATCGAGTCTGTTGAGGGTTTAGGAATAGGGATAGCATTTAGGGTTTAGGGATGAGGGATTAGAATTGAGGGATGACAGATTAGGGTTGAGGGTTAAGGGATTAGGGTTTAGGGATAAGGTTTAGGGTTAAGGGTTGAGGGATTAGGGTTTAAGGTATAGTGTTGAGGGTTTAGGGATAGGGTTTAGGGTTGATGGATTAGAGTGAAGGGTCGAGGGATTAGGATTTGACGTTGAGGGTTGAGGGTTGAGGCTTTAGGCTTTAGGGTTTAGGGATAGGGTTGAGGGTCGAGGGATCAGAGTTAAGGGTTGAGGGATTAGGGTTTGACGTTGAGGGTTGAGGGTTGAGGTTCGAGGGTCAAGGGTTTAGGGATAGGGTTGAGGGTCGAGGGATTAGGGTTAAAGTAGAGTGTGGAGGGTAGAAGGATTAGGGATAGGGTTGGAAGTTTTAGGGATAAGGGATTAGGGTTTAAGGTATAGTATCAAGTTTGTTGAGGGTTTAGGAATAGGGATAGCATTTAAGGTTTAGGGATGAGGGATTAGAGTTGAGGGATGACAGATTAGGGTTGAGGGTTAAGGGATTAGAGTTTAGGGATAAGGTTCAAGGTTGAGGATTGAGGGATTAGGGTTTAAGGTATAGTGTTGAGGGTTTAGGGATAGAGTTTAGGGTTGATGGATTAGAGTGAAGAGTTGAGGGATTAGGATTGGACGTTGAGGGTTGAGGATTGAGGGTCAAGGGATCAAAGTTAAGGGTTGAGAGATTAGGGTTTGACGTTGAGGGTTGAGTTCTAAAGATAGGAAAATAGAGATTTTGTATTCAAGTTATTTAGATGTTGATGGGTTTAGACTTGAGCTGAAATGTTGGACTCTTAATCTGGCCTGAAGAGATTTTCTGTCATCAAATGTAGATTTATGGGTTCGATTATATTTATTGCCTCTCCAGTTTTGGGGTGTGGATGTTTTGGAATCAATAAGGAAGTCTTCAGGAGACTTTGTGGAAGTGGATTGGCAATCGCTTGACAGAACCCCTGCTATTTATGCTTGGATAAGGATTTGTCACAAACTAGAACTTCTGCTTCCAAAGAAGATATGTCTTTCTTCCTTGATGGGCATTTTCTATCAAGAACTTGATTATGAGGGCTTGCCCCTTCATTGTTATGCCTGTCATATGGCGGAGCATCTGGCAAGCTCTTGCAGGAAACAGGAAAAGTTCTCCCTCAAAAACCTTGTGGTCATTCAAGTCTGAAGGGGAAGGTTTGGAAAGAGAAATGGATCACTAAAGAGATGAATAATTTCTTATTTCTCAGACACCATCAGTGGTTTTTCTCTGATGCAGAGGACCTACCAAGATGGAAAGCATTTAAAGATTATATGATCTCCAAAGGAAAATCTCCTAATTCTCCCAGAATGTCATCCTTCAACAAGGCGAGACCAAGTGGCTTGGCTCTTCCAGTCATGGATCCTCCCATATTTAAGAGGAATTGTAAGGCTTGGAAGTGTCAGTTGATGAAGCACAGGATGTGGTCATCCATGCTTGTGTTAAGGAAGATAATGCACAGGATGTGATCAATCTATAGCAGGACAAAACGCAAGCACGTTATAATGCGCTCACATTTTGTCCTACTATAGAAATGGTAAAAAAGTGTTGACCCCTATGATCCAGGCCCACATGCTCTATTTTCATACTGATTCTGCGCGTGCTCCGACAAAAAAGAAGTGCTTTCATGTTGTTGGGAAGTTCACATGCACATTTGACACATTGTACCACCTTTACATGATCTTTCCACCACATATTCTGCTTTGCCAACTTGAGAAGGAGGAAATAACATAGTTTTCACACCAAGTTTGATATATATCTATTCAAGTTTCAATTTTTGTAGTGTTGCAATGTTAATTGTGATTCAATTTTAGGAATTTAACATTATAGATTGGTTAATAGTATTGTTGTTAGTAATTATATTTGAGTGTTATTCAATTTAACATTGAAAAGGAATCAAGTGGTGAAAAACTCAAATTGTTGAGGAGTTTGATGCAAGAAGAAAAAAACACTACATAATTGGGTACTCTCTCCATTCGAATCTTCATTTTTTAGGTATGTCAAGTCTTTACATGCATGTTCTTTACATTTTCCTTAATTCGAATTGAATTACTTTATCATGCTTTACCATACATGTTTAAAATAGACACATTCCCAATCAAGAAAGCAGCCTACAATCTCACATGATGCCATGTATATTTCCTACACTTGGGCTCTTTAATAATTATGTGTAATAAACAGACTTTAACATACCATGATGTCAAACTATACAAGAATAAATCCTTACAACATAATAAAAATACAATCCCACTATTATCTTGTATTCATTTTTAGGAAGTAATATTGGTCTCTTTATCATGCCACAGACAAATTCTCTGTCATGCTGAGGAAACGATTAAGAATTAAACCAACACAGGAAGAGATAGAAGCTAAGAATACAAAGAAAGTAGTGGCTATGAGGGAATTTCATGAGAAGAGGAAATTGGACACGATAAATGAAGACATACCAATTGAAGAGGAACGACAACCATCACAAAGAGATATGGTGTTGGTGGCACAAAGAGAATGAATGCAAAAACTTCATGCTACAAGAGCTTTGAATACCATAGTTGGAGACACGTCCTCTACCACAAGTCAATATGTAGGGACACCATCTACCACATCTCAAGTTGAGAGTACATCATCACTCACATGTGATGAAGGAGGTACGCCATCATTCCCACCTCAACCTCAAGGTATGTCATCTATTCCATCTTTGATCGAAGGTATGCCATCTAGCCCATCTCATTTAAATATTGATGAAATTCCTAATGTTGAGATGAATTTACCTAACTTAACACCACCTAGAATTTTGCACAGAAAGCCAAAGTATTTGATTGATATTGATGAGAATATTTTGCAGCCAATGGAAGGTAAGATTCTAAAACGCACTTGTAGAAGATATGCTCATAAGATTTGGAGATTGGACTTTGAAAAGTTAAATGAGACTGCAAGATGCCAACTATTCATTGAAATGATGCAAAGTATAAAGTATAGGTCCATCATGAAGATTCTTGGGTTGAGAACATCAGAGGCTTCAAGTGAAAAATCTATCATCAAGAATCTAATGAGTGCATATGAGAGTGTGGGTAACACCTCACGCACAAAAGATAGTAATGCAACACGGCATGTGATTACGTCGACTATAGTAAGTAGTCAAATGAGGAAAGCTCATCTCATTAGAAAGACGAGTCAAGAATTGAGAATTAATAGGATCAAGAGCCGTTGGAAGATGCCAAAGAATTAAGGACACTAATGCCAATGAATTATGGGCGTTCTTGGGGAGACTACCACGAAAAGATAAACCAATTGTTGAAGCATTGAGATCACTAATTGAAGACTTTTGGAAGAATTACACAAGGGTATCTCTGAATCAAAGGATGTGATAAGAAGGAGAATCGGTAGTCAGAACCATGAGCCACATCTAAAGCATTTTTTGGATGAGACTCAAACATAGTTTTATGGTAAATTTCTAGAGAAGTATCCTCAAATTAAAATTTGTCAAAGATATTTTGAAATGCTAAAACCTTTCTATGTCAAGATAAATCACACACGCACTACTTGTTGTTGTAGATTACATATTGAATTTTCTAACCATTTTGATGCTTATAGGTCTATATGTTTAGATATGCATACTAACAATGTTTTGCAGGGTTGTGCCATATGTGCCCCACCAACATCTTCAAGAGACTTCATATCAAGAATTTTATGTGAAAGAGAGGAAGGTCAAATATTCTACAAGAAATTATGCTTGGATCGCACATGTCATCATTGCAGTGGCTTGCAACATTTGCCAATATGTGAACATATGGAAAGAACACATGTGGTTGGAAACGAACTAGTAGAGTTTGGCAAGTATAAAATAGTGGCATACAATACAAAAGATGGTAAAGAAGTAAAGAGGTGTGAATTGGTTATTGAAAAGATTCTAGCGTATCAGTTTATGCCTATATTTCATGACAGCATAGTGTATGAGTATGCAAGACATGGCCATAGAGCTCGACAGTTGGACTTGCAATTCAAGTTATGCAAGGAGACATTTTCGGTTGGTAGCATTGTTTCAGTCGTCGACTTTGCAGAGAACTATAGTCTACAGCCACAGCGTGAGGTGCAATCACAATATTACAACTCCACACAGGTTTCTATATTTGTGCACATCGCATTCATTCATGCGAATGATAGTATAGAGGATGACAGAAAGATCATAAGGGAGTATAATTTCTATATTAGTGATGATCGCACACATTCTACGGAGTTTGTGCAAGGTTGCTTTCAGGTGTTTTACAATGATTTGGCTAGAAGGGGCATATGGTCAGATAACTATGTGTCATAATTCAAGAACTCACAGAATTTCTATTGGCTGAGTAGGAGGCATGATTTTACAGGTATTCAGCATATGTGGAACTTTTGTGAGGCCAAGCATGGAAAGGGGGAGCATGATGGTGCAGGAGCATGTATCAAAAGAGCCATAGCACAAGAAGAGTTAAAGTATAAAGACAATGCAAAGTTGACAGATACAAAATTGATTGTCGAGTGGTGTAATGCTTCCATGGGTCTAGGTAATGAAGGTAAGTCTTCAGTTCATATATTTTTTTGGTTGATAGATGATACTAACATTGCACCATATGAGGACTGTTATACACTGATAGGATCAAATGAGATGCACTCTTTCAGAAGCTCAATTGCAGGTTCATGGAGTATCCATATGCGAAAGATGTCATGCTTTTGTTCTTCTTGTACAATTCAAGTCTGGGATGAGTGCGAGTCAAAGGAGTGGTTGACGAATGGCAGTTAAGTTATCTTAGCCCACTTGACACGTATCAATCCCCGACGGCACTGGAACTAACACAAATGGAATCATCAATTGACTTTGACCACATATCAGATTTAGTTCAACTAGGTAATATAGGGCACGTATATGCATCTAATTTCATCTAGTTCAACCAGGTAATGTCATCTTACTTTGTAGTGTTTTTGTAATGTTGACTAATTTCATCTAATTTGCCACACATATCAATGTAGGGCAGGTATATGCAGTTATTGCAGATGAAGATAATGAAAAGGGAACATATTATTACTTATGTCGTTGTGTTGAGGCCAAAAAGAAATTGGAGGCCCCTGTTACAGATGGAGAAAACATCGAATACCCTACAGGCTCAGTGGTTATTACTGGAACATGGCTTAGAAGGCACCCACATAAGAGTGTTAATGTTTGGTTGTTTCAGGACTTTGACACGCATCAGAAGATTCTTCATTACTCGAACCTTGTCGTGGCATCCAATGTTCATTTGATAAAGTATTGGGGTAGACCTTTGAACAAAATCTTGTGGAAGGTGTGTAAGTCTGACCATGAACCAATACTTGACACAATAAAGAGTAGAGCAGACCTAGATGGTTCATTTGATTAATTTGTAAGTATTCACATTGATTTTGTAAAGTCATATTACATTGAGTTGTAAGTATGCACATTAATTTGTAAGGTTTGTCTTTTTTTAATTTCCTACTGCATTTTTACACATATACACATTTTTACATCATGTTATGCATTTTTGGTGTCTTGCTCTTGATGCGACCAAACTGACTGTTCCAATGCATCTGGATGGGTACATTTACACTAGGCATGGTCCTGTTTTTCACCCAAATATGTCGAAACAGTCCGAGCTACATTGTACTGATGATATCCCTAAAGAGTCCAAAATGTAAAAAGGCAGCAATCTTTGATGAGATGTTACTCAAAAACCGTGTTACTTAGAAACATTCTGTCTAAGGCAACGCGATCATGTAGAGTTCCTCTATAATAACCTCTCAGTTTTTTATATCTCTGAGGGATTTGCCCGTGGTGAAAGGTTTTCTGCTACCCCAAAAATCATCAGAAGGAGGCAGTGTAAAGTTGTAAAGGGGTGTAACTTTCGTCCTACTCTTGATGCGACCAAACGGACTGTTCAACATGTCCGGATGGGTACATTTATGCTAGGCACGGTCCTGTTTTTCACCCAAACATGTCGAAACAGTCCGAGCTACATTGTACCGACAATATCCCTAAAGAGTCCAAAGTGCAAAAAGGAAGCAATCTTTGACGAGATGTTACTCAAAAACCATGTCACTTAGAAACATTCCGTCTGAGGTAACGCGATCATGTAGAGTACCTCTACAATAACCTCTCTCAATTTTTTATATCTCTGAGACATTTGCCTGTGGTGAAAGGTTTTCTGCTACCCCAAAAATCGTCAGAAGGAAGCAGTGTAAAGTTGCAAAGGGGTGTAACTTTCATCTTGCTCCTGATGCAACTAAACTAACTGTTCCAATGCATCCGGATGGGTACATTTATGCTAGACATGGTCCTGTTTTTCACCCAAACATGTCGAAATAGTCCGAGCTACATTGTACCGACGATATCCTTGAAGAGTCCAAAGTGCAAAAAGGCAGCAATCTTTGATGAGATGTTAGTCAAAAACTGTGTCACTTAGAAACATTTCGTCTGAGGCAAAGTGATTATGTAGAGTGTCTCTACAATAACCTCTCTCAATTTTTTATATCTCTGAGGTGTTTGCCTGTGGTGAAAGGTTTTCTGTTGCCCCAAAAATCATCAAAAGGAGGCAGTGTAAAGTTGCAAAGCATTGCTAAGAAATCTTCAATACTCAAACACTCCAATAAACTAAAGCAACTTTTTCTTAGGCACAAATGTAAGGGTACACAAGGGGAAAATGGTGCCTAGATGACTTAGTGCATTTCTATGACTTCATTCACATGTTTAAATGTTTGAGAAACTCTCCTTTACTAAGTGCTTGTCCTCATGTCAATGTTAAACTTTATACCTCCTAGGCGCTCAATTAGGTGATGTCATTAGATACAACTTACCCTTAGGCGCCAATGTAGCTTCTTCAATCCATCACACTTCTAGGCGCTCAAATTTGAGGTCTTGGACTTGTATCTTATTCCTAGGCGCAATTGGATGATCTTCCTAGATCTAGGCGCTCATGATGGTGGAAAATTACATGAAGGGGTGCCTAAGTCCAATTTGACTTTGTATTTGATATTTTATGACTCCAATTGACTAGGAATGGCTCAATTTCTAAAGTGTTGACTCAATAATGTAAGTTTAAGGTCTTTTCCTCCTAGGCGCCAATTAATGAGTTCACTAGATGCAATTTCTCCTGGACTTGAAGATTGTGAAAGAACTTGAAGCTTGGATGGATGTCTTTGAATGTTTGATGAAGAAGTGTTCCAACTTGAAAGCTCCTTTGAAGTGTAGATATTGATGATAACACTTTCCCTTATATGTGAAGTAGATGACTTCTCAAGGAGGCTTGAATGTATCAGAGGGACTTGAAATTGAATGGATGTCTTTGGAATGCTTGATGATGATGAGAAGTTCCTTTGGAGCGACTACATGCTGATCTTGAAGTGATGATTGATGAAGAATCTAGTTGATACTTGAAGATGAATGGAACTTGAAGTGATAGATGGAAGTCTTCGAACATGATGCAACTGGTGATGTCATTGATGAAGAAGACTTGAAATATATCTTGTTGTGACCTCTTGGAGCAGCTACCTCTTGAAGTGGTGTTTCCTTGGCAGTGATTACTTCCATCTTAACTCTCTGGCATGAATGAATGTGAAGGGCTCCTTTGGAGCAGCTACATGATGACTCTAGGCGACTCCAAGCTCTTGCTCCTACCTTTTCCTTCAATCTTCCTACAATACAAACCAAGAAACACATCAATCCTCATGATAAACATTTTATAACACAAAGGAATCCTCTTTAAACATGGAATAATCTTACTACAAATCTAGGCGCATATATAGGTAAAAAGAAGAGCAAAGGGTGCCTAACACAAGTTGGTCCATATTTATCACTTTAAATGATTTCAAACAATTGTAATGGCTTAAAGAGGTCAATCTCTCTTAAGAGATTCATTCAAAAGGTGTATTTCAATGCAATTTCTCCCTTACGTGCCAGGATGGGTTTGTACTAATGGAGAGTGCGCCTAGATTTAAATGTCTTTATACTTGCAATTTTGCAATTCTAAATGATGAGACATGTCTTAGAATGAATTCTATCTTTCAAGCGCTCACTCCAAAAGGTCATCTCATGCAATTTCACCCAAGGCACTCATTGAGGTGTACTCAGGGGCTAAAGTGTGCCTAACTCAATTGCCTTTATCTTTATCATTTTTGTGCTTTCAACAATTGAAAATGACCTAGAGTGATCCTTTCTCTCAAGGCACTCACCTATTGATATGATATCAAGTTATTTCCCTTAGGCGCAATTTTAGGCTTGTATGGGTGAAAAGTGCACCTTACATCCTTAGGTGGTTCTTTCTAATTCTCAATGATTTCAATCAAATGCCAAGTGTCTAAGGAAGCTTTTGTCTTGAGATGATTAAAATTTGGCGTTCAAATCCCTTCCTCAATCAAGGTACAATATGAGGGTTGTATAGATGAAAGTTGACTTCAACTTGGGCGCTCATTTGAGTTGGGAGGAGCTAGAATTTGTGCCTAGATTGGAGATAGATATTTTGTCTTATTTGATAATGGTCTCAAGTCTCTCTACCAAGGCGCATTTTGATGATGTTCTTATTTAAACTCTTATGAAGACTATCTCATCCCTAAGCACTCATCCTCATGATTTTCATGCACTTAGACTTCAAGGCGCCAAAACTAGTAGGAAAATTCACAATGAGCGCCTTTGCTTTGGAAGGATTTCTTATTGATCATTAGGCACACTTTGGAGTTGATATGTACTTCCTTTACTTCCATGTACTGAATTCATCATAATTATTGTCAAAGACTTCTCCAAGTTGATTGATAACATGCTTCTTGATGTTAAGATCCTTCATTCACTCCTTCTTAGATCTAGGCACTCATGATGGTGGGAAATTACATGAAGGGCACCTAAGGTTCAAGATAGGTTCTTTCCACTCATCTTAACTTTCAATCATTGTAGTTAATCTCAAAAGACATCATCCAAAATGAGAAACCTTCAAGACTTGTCATTGTAAGTTAATTTCCTCCAAGGCGCCAATACAAGGTTCTTTTGAAGGCAAAGGGCGCCTAGGCTTATGGGGCTCAATTTGATGTATTTATTGAAAGCTCAAGGTGAATTGATGCTTATTGAAAATGCCACTTAGTCTTTCATTTGCATTCTACGTGCCATTTCCTATTGACTTATATACTCCTCCTCATGCTAGGGTGCCATAATGAAGTGGTTTAGACAATAGGTGCGCTTCACTTACTAAAGGATTGTTCTCCTTCCACCTTAGGCACACTTTTATGGTGGAACAGGTGTCAATGGGAGCCTTGTCTTAAATGAATGCTCTCTCCAAGTTGGGCACCCTTTTGAGGCTTTATGAGTTGCAAATTGCGCCTTAACCCTTCATGCTTGTTGCTCAATGTTTGAATGTTTAAGAAAGTCTCCTTTAGGTGCTCATCTTAATGACTTTTTCTCAAGGCACAATCATCCTAATGACTTGGATATTCATCCTAGTGTTTCAGGATATCAGGCTACCAGACTTAGTCATTTTCAGGATCTCAAACATAAAGAATAACATGATAATTCATTTTTTTGTATTGCATATAGTTGACATTGTATGCTACTCATAAAGAATATTAATATTTTCTGTTTAACATGATGATTCATTTTTTTTTTAAATACAACTTTTATGTTTTAGTTCCAAAATGAGGTTTAGGTGATACTTGAATAACAATAGCTAGCTTATTGGATCAACAAACATCCTATGTAATACAATTGGACTTTAAATATTTGAAGTAGCCTTCTACAAATATCCATTCAAATGTGGATTTATAATGCAAGTATGGACGCCATCAATAAAAAAGATTTGTATTAACCAAATATCCATATAGGCATACATCAATATCTATCGATATAAGTATAACATATATACAAAATAGCCATATAGGCTTACAAGAATGCCATATAGGCATACAATGTCAACTATATACAATACAAAATATATGTCCACAAATGCCATATAGGCATACAACAAAGGAACACAATAAAAAGTCATTCCCCTCTGGCTGGTGAAGAGAATAGATCATGGGCAGCCTTTGATCTTCTAGGGGATGGAGACGCACATGTGGGTGGTCTACTACGAACCCGAGGGCTGCTCCTCCTATTTAGTTCTTCCTGCATATTTAGCTATTATAATAAAAAGTATAGACATTAATATATAGAAATTACATGTTATAAAAAATGAAACATTTAACAAAATAATCACTTACCGCTACCATATAATCTATCTCCTCACTTGCCTCAGTAGTAGGAATAAGCTGTGGTGATGTCATGTCCTATAGAAACCATCCAGATAGAAATTAAACTTCAAATCAATAATCTTTTGATTTTTCAAAAATAGACAACTATAACAATGAATGTAAATTGAAATTTACTAATCTGCCTCATACCCCTGTCAATGCCATGGAGCTATGAATCGTAGAGGTCACACCATGCTCCATTTCCCTATGAACATCAGGAGGTGTCTCCGTAGCCTGCATCATCTGGAAATACAACAACATTATTCAATTACGAAAACTATAATAGTGATGCAAATCATGGCTCCTAACATACACACACATTCATCTAAACATGGAAGTACACACAATAAAGCACACAAGTCACATAAAAAAATCTAGTAAGTACAATTCATTTATTAAACTATTTATTTTATTACCTCCGTGAAGCTTTGAAGTCACCGCTGGCAGGTGTTGCCATGAAATCTCCAATATTAACCTATTCAACATCCAAAATCAGATATTAGAATACCATTCATATAAGGATGCTATTCACATGTAATATTTATAATTGTTTACTAGTTACATACCCCGACAGTAGATGATCTAGTGTAATATGCAGGTGGAGAACCACTGAAAACTGCATCAACGCTATGACCCTGAAATTTTATTAAAATCATCAAACTAAATTAGTTAATCTTGCATTTCAAAAATAAAATTTAATAAATTAAATTCAATAAACTTGCTAATATTTACCTGAGTATCAAGGCCGAAAGTCTCACTTAGGAGGGTATCTATCATCACCATCTACTCAACTGCAGATGTAGCCTATGCACCTGTGTCCTGACTATCCATGGGGTCATAACCACAAGCTGATCCGCAAGTCTGACAAGCATGGGGTGGGACCCTACTCCTTGCACTATCTCCCAACCCACTCTATGCTACAGGACCAGCATGCTCTATGATGCTCTGGGTCAAGGCACTAATGGACTGAAGTGTATCAACCTCAACACTCTCCTTCACATTGGAAGGGATAGAGACATGCTCATGGGCTAGTCTACTGATTACTCGTCTCACTACCCGCTGTGGGTTAAGACGTGCCCCTGGTCTATCTTGTGCTGACCCCCCACCTCTACCCTGGAAGTCTCGTATATAAAAATAGTTTGGCACTTTATTGAGGACAAACTCGCAATAGAGTTTCCTCAAAAAGTATTGTGGGACCTCATTATTATTGCATGGAGGATGGTCAAAAACCATCCACCACCTCTACCCAAAATTGTCTCTTATCACTTGGTTGTTACAACAATGGATAGGGAACCTCTTGCATGTAATGGGTGGAGGTTGATTTGTTTGTGGGTTTGTGAAAATCGAACACAAGTCTAATTTTGTAATTTGTAATTTTTTCACATCTTAGTATGACAGCTTGTCTGCATAATAATCTCTAAACTCCCTCCTCTTATCCATCCAACTAGTTATTTGCTTGCTAATTGAATCTACATTTGATAACATAGATTCAAGAGATTCAACAAGCGTGGACCTATGCAAGGTTGAAGTGGAAGGATCTTTCAACCTTGCAATTATATCTTCAATTTCTTTTTTGTTGTTTTCAATTTGCCCCATTATATTTTCTTGTGTTCCAGGGGCATTTCAAGGAATGGATGGAGGAGGTTGTTGTTCTGCAGGATTTTGTGGATTTTGAGGAGGAGGAGGTGCATTAACATTTCCTAACAATTAATGAAATATACATCAAAAAACAACTCAAACCTACCTATTTAGAAGCAAATTCAAACAAAAAGACAAATAAACTCACTCCTTTGGTGTGCTCGACGTTGTGGCGGCATTTTGGCGATGAATCAATAAGATTTTTGTGTTGAATTGATGAATCCAAAATGTGAGCACGCTTCCTAGGGTTTGCAGACCGCGAGAATAGTGGAGAAAAAAGAAATGAAATGAAATGAGATGAGTTTTATTTATTTATAATAGGTTATAATGTGAGCACGTTATAACGCGCTCGTGTTTTGTATTATTTTTTTTTTTAAGCAATTTGGCCACCTTTTGGCCCCCCATCTTTTTGCACTTACCCAAAGAATAGAGTCAGTTAAAACACAAAACTCAACTGACTATAGAAAAACATTCTAACAACTGTCAATTTCAATCCAGGGTGAATGACCATTAATAGATTTAAATTCTGACGATAGATTTTTGACTTCATGCTCATGGAGGTTCAAACATACACTGTAGATATTCTTTTGGCACTTCAGATTTCTACCGGGTAGAAACGGTCACCCTAGGTAAGAGGGTCGGTCTCCTGATGTGCTTGACCCCTTAAGTTTATAACTTAAGTGACATGGTTACCATGAATAGCAAGTCAATGATGTTTTATAACAAAAGTGCATAGATGTCACAAAAAGGAGTTTTATAACTTGCATGTTAGGGTTTGGACCATTAGGGTTTTAGGTCTTCAAATCAAAATCAAAGCCTTAATTCAAAAACTTTATGGACTTTATGAATGATTTATGATCTCTGCTAGTCCTAATCAACTCTTCAATAATGTATCAAACCTCATTTCCTCTGTAACCTCATTTTACATGAACATCATAAAGTAATATGACATGAAGCAAATCTTCAACAATGTACCAACCTCATTTCCTTTGTAACAAACTTCATTGGCTTTCATATCAACATCAGAGAGTCTCAACATTGTACAATCATTTCAGGACACATCAACTCAAAACAACTTATCAACAACATGAAACAACATGATCCACTTTTGCTATTATAACAACTTACTATCAAACCACGCTGTCATAGAGATGAGTATATCATAGTGACTATCATAGAGATGAGTATACCAGCACAACAATTATCAATATCATCAAGGTAGGATGAAACATCATCAAGTCAACGAATCAACACCATCATCATGAAGTAACTCCTAAGCATGAACACTATACCATGAACATCATACCACCATATGATCCTGATGTGAAGCATCCATATCATGAAAGCATCCTGATATCATGAAGGTATCCTGACTTGAACCAACATAAACTCAAACACCAAATGACCTTTTGACATCTAACATCTTCACTCATGCATTTCAACATCATGCTTGACCTTTTGACATCTGACATCTTCACTTGTATTTCAACATCATGCTAACATAGTAACTTGTAATGACATCAACAACAAACCTTTGACATCAATGACAAATCAAACCAACAAACTCCCCCTTTGTCATTGATGGCAAAACAAAAAATTTGTCTCTCTCTCCCCCTTTGACATCAAAGACAAAGGACTACTGACTCCCTCTACTGAGCATGGAAAGAAGATTAAGATCACTAAAAGCACCATACGATATCAAGCATATCACTATTATGAAACTATTACCAAACACTCTACAAGTTGTGACTGAGACCATCAACACAGAGACATTATTGGGTATAAGCATAGCATTGAAGCAATATCTTGATTGAAAGAGTTATGAGACATGAACCATCTACAAACTGTCACTGCACCATTCGCTTTCATTTGTCATTGTCATTGTATTAAGGATAAGATCATTCAGACCTGAATAGCACTAAATATGAGGCATACCACTTAAAGCATAGTCACGGACCACTCAATGAGGGATTGTCACAAGAAATAAAGATAGACCCTGCATACTGTACCCTAATGAAACTGTCATGATATCACGGTCACCACCTTTTGATGAATGAACAATCAAACTATGATACCTTGCCATCAACACCATACACAATCCACCTTTGACAAGACAATGAGCAAGTTACTTTGCATCAACACTTTGTGCATCAACACCTTGAAATCCTTGAAGTAGCAACTCATCAACAACGTCAACACCAAATGTCTTGAAGTAGCATCATCACCAATATATCAATATCAAATAAATAAATACCAACAATGAATTCACCTTAATCAAGTACCTCACCATACCTTGGAGATCAATGACAAAGAATAAAGACTTTGCATGTCATGTTGCATCAACACTGCCTTTGAACAACTTGGACACCACTGTGAAATGAAGTAGCACTTTGGACACCATTATTGCTTGCATGACAAACCAGACATTGGAGCATTGATTATCATTAGCATAGGTTAACTTCATTGCCACTGTCCTGCACCTATGATGAAGCCTTGGCAAACACACTGGTGAAATATACTATTATCATACCACTATACACTTTATTCAATGGAGAACTGATGATATGAATACTATCAAGAATACTGCTATGAGTATGATTATTTAGCACTGATTGTAGACATGTATCATTTGAAGATAAGATTTTCATTAATGAGACTATTTCATGATTGTAGATCAGCATGTACATTATGAATACACCTAATATAATGGCAGAATGTATACTAGATCCTTATACACCCAAATTATTGTACTATGCCTGACACTGTCATACAGTACTTACTGTACTATCAAGAATTCAAGGAGTCAAGGGTAATCTAGATTCAGATACAGTACTCCCCTTATAATGTAGCTCTATCACTAGGCACATAATGCTCATACACTTAAGATGTAGACTGCCACATGTAGTCATTACAAAACTACACTCAACACTACACCTATGCATTGACCTACCATTGCTCTTATTACTTGTAATTGATCCAAATATATACACATCAATTATCTGATGTAAGCATGATACTATTGACACTAATGACCTTGATGAAGTCATGATAGCTTTGAAATCATAAGGTCAAAATATCACTCTTAACTCAAAAAGCTACTAAGTCAAAACATCATTATACTGATCATAATGTCAGAATATGCATAAGGCTCTTACTCCTCCTACATCATATGTATTTGACCCACAAAACATCTTTACATTGTCTCATGTCAAACACACATTGTACCCTTGTGCAGGATCCAAGACAACTAACATAAGATGCATATAAGAAGATAAACATATAAACATTTTCACATTTTTCAGATGTAGAGGCTGACCCAATACTACTAATACATCTGACAAAAAGATCCACTTTCAATTATGCTTTGATGTATGTACATACTTACTTCCAAAGGTTCAACTTAAACAAAGACAAGTAACATGCTGGCAAAAAATAAGGAGTTTTTCACCCATCAGTTTCACTTGCATAATTCTATGAGATATTTTGCCATAATGTTCATGTGCCTTGTTTATTCTTCGACATTTTGCATTCATGTCTATCAAAGTACTTTATAAATACAACATTTGATTGATACTTTGATGGATTCCATACCCTATTCCAAGGTTCCAAGAATGCTAACAGAAGTTGCAGAGTCTGATTTACACCTGCCAACTTGAAATATAATGACTGTCTTGATGATGATGACTATCCTTGATCTGCATACTGGTCTGTTGTCCTTCCCCATTATGTTTGTCAGTATCTTTGTATTGTATTTTGATCAACACAACTGATCAACTCTATTCAAAATCTTTTAATATCTCCTTATACCTAATCTTTTCATGGGGTTGAATGATAGGGCAATAATCATCTCCACCCTTCTTTGTCTTTTAGGGGATTGCATGATAAAACTATGATCATCTCCTGCTAAACTTATGGATCTCTTATGCATAATTTGGAGATGTCTTTTGTGCATAAAGCACACGCATAGGTTCTTTCACTTTTTGGTCATGTTTTCTCCTCCAAACTTTCTCAGGCTCTTTCCTTTTCCAACCTTTAAAATACTCTTTCTTTTTCTTGGTTAACATATTCGCCTCCTTGATATAATTAGGTGATCTTACAAAACCTTTTCTACAAAAATGTTCTCTATGTCCAAGGGTGTTGCACTTATAACATATGATATTGCAATTTAGATCAAATGAATGATACTTTCTTTTTGACAACCTATGAGCACTTCTATTGTTGTTCCATACATGATCATTCCTTCCATGCACTCTACAATTTCTTTCTATGTGGACTACATTCATATTTCTATAAGATGCAAATTGACTCCTTCTACAATCAATTGCTTTATGTCCATAATCATTACAAGAATAACAGTAACCATGGAAGTGTGAATAGTTGTACCTGATTTGTCTTGTTGATGACCTTCTTCTTAAACTTTGCTTGGGATCATGAACTCTTTTATTTCCTTCCTCATTAGAATTCTGATCTACAGGCTTTTTGGAAGTAGAGCTCGATTCTCCTTGTTCATATGTTGCTCCTTTTGACAGACTTGTCAATTTCATTGGCTTCTTGGCCACTGTAGCATCTTTGTAACTCATTTCTCCTTCATACCCTATCCCAGATTTGTTTGATAGTGATCTTTGACTTAAAATCATTTTCTCAAACAACTCAGTGCTCTACTCATTTTGAAGACTTATATTCAACTCTTGATTTACCTTCTCTAGTTTCTTTCTTAGAGACATAACTTCTAACTCATACCTATCACAATCCATCTCCTTGACCTTTAATTGATTTGCTATTTCTCCTTGTTTTGTCTTGACCTCTTCACCTTGTATCTTTAGGTCCAAAATCAATTTTCTTGCCTCTTCAAGATCTTAAACTATTTTAGACTTGATATTCATTTCTTCTTGAAGTTGTAACCTTAATTTTTGGTTCTCCTTTCTGAGTTTCTTGATCTCATCTAGGGCACACATGAGTTCACCTTCAATATCAATCACACATTCATCTTCACCATACTCATATTTATAGTCACTCACAATGTGATCTCCTTCTTTGTCAACATTCTCAACTACAAATTTATCTTCTCTTTCAGATATATTATATCTTGTGTCAATTGGCAGGGGTGTTTCTAGCAACAACACATCACTTGATTTGATGGAGGCTGGTTGACCAACTTTTTTCTTAGCATTAACCTTTTTCTTTTGTCCTTTTCTTTTTTCCATAATATGTATTCCATGACCAAGATCACCTAAGTTGGTTAAAATTTTGCAAGGAACCTATGCCTTTGATACCACTTGTTGGAATACTTCAGACCACTGAGAGGGGGGGTGAATCAGTGGTCAACAAAAATGGCTTTTAACAAGTTAATTCTTCACTCAATGACACCAAAAACAATACGTCATATATGACTAATCATAGAATTCAAAATAAGAACATCAGGACATATATCCACATGCAAAGCACATAACACAAATTTTGACTGGAAAACCCTAGAAGGGTAAAAAAACCACTATGAAAATGAATTTCATTGAGCCTCACTAGCCATAAACCTCACTGGTTACACAACCTATGCTTCACTAGAAAAAACCTCACTAGTTACAAATGATATGCCTCACTGGCAAAACAACATAAGTCTCACTAACAAACAAGATCACATACACCCCTTTCAACAATTTCAGATGGAAACAAAAAGACAAAGGGTCTCTATGTTTCACTACAATTCACTACTCATCTTGTCTATCTCTGCAAGTCAACATTTCAAAAAAAAACCTCTCCTTTACTCATACAAAACACAACACCTATTGCATCACTCTCTTTCAATGAATAATAACATATATCTATAAACACAATACAAAAATCTCCATCTCTGTCAAAACTATTATATCTTCAACTTTCTTTGTCTCTACAAGAATCACACTCTTCTATGTCATCATTCTTCTATCATCTATCATATGCTTTGCATATCAGCCCATTTCACTTTTGATAATCTTTACAAGGATCCATGTCTTCTATTTGACCTTTTTATGGACTAAAACATTACTTTCCTTTTTGTTTCTCTGCATTCAAAACACATCACTCTTTACATTTTATACTCCATGAAATAACCTCTCAAAAGACCCTTCAACAATCCTTAGTCCCACACTTTACTCTAACAAAGAAATACACTTCTCTCAGACTGCATACCCTTGTTTATAACATGAATCACAACTCTGTTACAACATATACTTCAATGCCCAAAACAAAAACTCTACAGAAGCATTTTTTAGAAGTATTTCAGACTTCAAAACTTACTCTCACATTTTCCTCATTCTTCTTTAGCCTCAAATCCTTCAACAATACTTTGTCTTACATCAAGACAACCTTCCTCGCCATCTTCGATCATCAATCAACATTACGGTTTAGTTCTTTTCTCAAAAACAAAGAATAGAGTCAGTTAAAACACTGAACTCAACTGACATTACAGAAATACATTCTAACAGTCGTCAATTCAATCTAGGGTGAATGAATGTTAAAAGATTTAAATTATGACCATAGATTTTTGACTTCACTATCATGGAAGTTCAAACATACACTATAGATATTCTTTTGGCACTTCAAATGGTGATTTCTACTGGGTAGAACCGGTCACCCTAGGTAAGAGGATCGATCTCTTGATGTGCTTGACCCCTTAAGTTTATAACTTAAGTGACATGATTACTGTGAACAAAAAGTCAACGATGTTTTATAACAAAAGTGCATAGACGTCACAAAAAGGAGTTTTATAACTTGCATGTTAGGGTTTGGACCATTAGGGTTTTAGTTCTTCAAATCAGAATCAAATCCTTAATTCAAAAACTTTATGGACTTTATGAATGCTATATGATCTCTACTAGTCTGAAGCAACTCTTCAACAATGTATCAAACCTCATTTCCTCTGTAACCTCATTTTGCATGAACATCATAAACTAACTCTGATATGACATGAAGCAAATCTTCAACAATGTACCAACCTCATTTCCTTTGTAACAAACTTCATTGGCTTTCATATCAATAGTAGAGATTCTCAACACTGTACAATCATTTCATGACACATGAATTCAAAACAATAACTTATCAATAGTATGAAACAACATGATCCACTTTTCCTACTATAACAACTAACTATCAAACCACTCTATCATAGAGATGAGTATATCATAGAGACTATCATAGAGATGAGTATATCATAGAGATGAGTATACTAGCACAACAGTCATCAATATCATCAAGGTAGGATGAAACATCATCAAGTCAATGAATCAACACCATCATCATGAAGTAACTCTTGAGCATGAACATTATACCATGAACATCATACCAACATATGATCCTGATGTGAAGCATCCATATCATGAAGGCATCTTGATATCATGAAGGTATCCTAACATGAACCAACAGCAAATCAAAAACCAAATGACCTTTTGACATCTAACATCTTCTGACATATTCACTTGTGCATTTCAACATCATGCTTGACCTTTTGACATCTAACATCTTCACTTGTATTTCAACATCATGCTAACATAGTAACTTGTAATGACATCTGTTAGTAATAATTTATGTTTGGGGTATCATGCAGGCACCTTCCCAAAAAATCCAAAGAAGTCCTAAGTCTTCAGCCTCCTCAGCATTTTTCAGCTGCAGCATCATTTTTTCTTTGGAGGAGGTCATCATCATCATCATGTTTCCAAACATCACCCTAATATTTCTTACGAGGGTCATATTTCACACCAACCTGATCTTTTGCCCGTGGGGTGATATTTTAACATCGGGTGATCTTAGTTAAGATCATCCTGATGCTGTTATTACTAGGTTTCAAGTATGACCTGATATTCTACAGGGTCATCATATTTGAATATCGGGTGATCTTTGTTAAGATCACCCCGATGTTATTTTATCACCTTATGTTTGTTCCAGCATCATGATGATACTGACGTCAGGGTGATATCCGCCTGTCGGCTTCATCATATTCCAAAGGAGGGGGTGATATTTCTAAATATCAGTCATATTCAAACATCACCCCAATGTTACAATGAAGCTACAGTGCACCCCGATGTTTCTATCAGGGTGATATTTTGAAATATCCAGTTATCTTCCGAATATCATCCTGATGCCGATATGACGGTGATGTCATCAGGATGTTCATCGGCCAGACATTTGGTATCGGCTAAGCAGGAGGATCTTCCTCCGATGCATCAGGTTGTGCCGATGAAGGTGAATATCAGGATGATATTTCACGTGAAGGTAAGGTTATCATGCTAGAGGATGATGATGATGGTCTTATACTAGGTGCCGTTGGGGGCAAAATCACTAACATTATATGTGCTCACAACCTAGTATATAAAGTGTTAAGGAGGTTGCCGCGGGGTGCATGTGGGATAATTAGATCCTGCATGATTTGAATTATCAGGATGATACATTTTGGCAGGAAAGGTTTGCGATTCATAGTATTCTGCATTTCCCAAGGTTGCGAGTTGGTGCGCCATTAATGGCGGATCTTACAGGGTATGGGCGATGGTGTGGATGGATCTAGTACCCGACTGAAGATGTGAATCCCTAGGCAGTGATGCAAGGCTTAAGATCTCTTCCTGTCTCCTCTCCCACCTGCTGCATTCAATGTGATGAGAGCCATTTTCCCAATGTACTGTATCTGGCGAGTTTCGATCTGCCATGTAATTAATGTTGAGTACCTTCTTGCTGTATATAGCAGGCTGTGCTGCTCAGTTGGAGGTTGTTGAAAACTGGACATATCTGGCTTTGTAATAGATACAACTGGTTCTGGTTACTCTGTGCAGGAGGTTTTGTGATTTTATGTATCTCTTGTTGTATGTCTCATGCATGAATCTACTGATTTCATGATTGGTTTTATATGAGTAATGTTGTATTTGCATGTGTTTTGTTATTCTGTCTCCAGTATTACATGTGTCCTTCTTCTGAATCTAGATATCTAAGGGATGTCTGGGATTCTAGAATATAGAATTCCTATATTGAATGCTTGATCTTTCAACTTCTACTCAAGGGGTAGATTAAATTGTTTTTAGATTAAGTGTTGGGAAAGATATACTGCAATAGGGATACCATAAGTAGAGATAACTTAACACTCTGTTCTGGGAGGTATCTGTAAGGCAGATATCACAACATCCCCTTGAAATCCAATTTTAGTGTGTTCATGCTGATCATTCACAGGTGTATGTCTACTGACTCCAAGCCCTGGATAGGCACCAATCTAGATCTGCATTGAGATTACACATCAGGTCCTAGTTTTGCATCCAAACACATAAATCAAACTCAAACTTTCAAATCAAACCATTAGGACTGTAGTAGTTTAGGACCAAGATCCTCTGATTCACAACTAAATATAAGCCCAAAGCTAGCCCCTTTGCACTTATCTCACAGTTTTGGTCTTCATACAGGAGGATTTATCTGCTTTGTATCAACATCCCAAGCTAACCCACAAGCATATTCTCATGGGTGTTGAATAGGGAATACCCCTCTAGGTTTTGCAGAGCCTGAAGAAGAAGAGGAGATAAAAATAGAGTCTATCTCCTACACTGTTGGCCCTTGGCCCAGAGATCCTATTGATCACTGATGGCTACCTTGTAGCGAAATCTGGGAATGAACATCCAGTCAGGGAAAAAACCAACAACATCAACTAACATCAACAACAAACCTTTGACATCAATGACAAACCAAACCAACATCTACATCTAAATACTAATTCCAAAACAAATGGAAGACTTACCATTTTGCTAATTTCATTTCATGATATATTAAGTCCTAAAGAAAAAGTTTGAAGATGGATATTCTAAGGAGGTTTAAAGGTAGAAAAAGCTTTCTTAGGACTATGAACTAAACATTTTATGTCAATGATCTTCAAGTAGTGGATTTGGTTGAGTCATAATCCCAATAAACATAGTTAACAATTGATACACAAGAATAAAATATAAGAATACATTACTAAACTGATTTTAAACCCATATTGACCAAGTCACCCACAGGTGAATTGGCACATACTATTTGAAGAATAAAAGATAAGAAATTGATGCCTAGGAGATAAAAGAATAAAACCATGGATACAAGACAAAATCCAAGTGAATTACAATATCTTTAAAGGAAAAAGCCATTGATTGGAGGATTCGACAGTAGATGAGAGAGAGTTGAACTAAGAGGAAGCTTTTCATGAAAGATTAAGCAATCTATTTCCTCAGACCGCAAAGAACAAGATCCAAATTGTTAAGAGGTATACCTTCTAATAATAACATTTCTAAACCTTATCTGAGAAAAAAGATATCATGTCACTGATAATTGAAAGTTCAAGAGTAAAGATTATAGGGTAAATTTGCTAAGCTCTACAAAACATTAATCTGAATCTGAATTTCATGGATAAGAACAACAACAAGAGTGTAAAAGGAGACACAAGCATAGCGCATTAATAAGAACTAAAAGAATCTGGAATTGCTCACTCAAACCTCAAATTGGGTATGGTACAATATTGAAGGGTTTTTAGCACAAGATGAGGCACAATAAAACATAAAACTCATATCAAATCATTCAATTTAATCAGTCCCAGAAAGGCACAAGAAGTAAAGCAAAACACAAGAGCAGGGGAATAGTTGAATCCACAACCCTTGCCAATTGATAATCTAGAGTGTAGTAGTGAAGAGTATGTAAATATTGTTGGAGAATTGATAGCAAATAAAAACAAGAATGCAATAATTAAACAACCACATAGATGAAAAGAAAGACACAATTTTTAACGTGGTTCACCTTTTAAGCTACATCCACAAAGAAGTAGGGGAAACTCTGTATTAATCTCTTTGTATACTCTATTATAATATGCTAGCAGCAATCTTAGATATAGAACGTCAGCCATACAATTATCTATAGTGTTTTTACATAGCTTGAATATATGCTATGAAGTCACCAAAAGATAGAATGTGAAAAGACAAAGGACGCCAATGAGAGAGATTGAAAGGTCAAAGGAATTGTAAGGACAAGATGTTCATTGGGCTTCATATACCCAACAATCTCCCACTTGAAGTCCAATGACTGCTGCAACATATCAGACTTCCCCTACTTCGATCTTATTGTCTCATCTTGACAATGCCAAGAGAAGCTCTACAAAACTTGAACTTCTCCCTTGGTACTACCTTTGTCAATGCATCCACTAGATTCACTTTGGTATCAATCTTCTCTACCTGTAACTTACCCTCTTCAAGGTGATCCTCAAGATTCTGATTTGCCTCCTATGATCCATGTACGAATTTATGTTATGGCATAATCCTTAAAATTCCAATCAATGACTTTAGCATAAATATATTTTCCAACATGTGTAGTGTTCGTAATCATTTATGTTTGGGGTTTTAAGCTTAGGTGTTTGTAGGTTTTCTCATTCGAACCCTGAGGTTTCTGTCTTCCTCGGTCTGTTGCATTGTTTTATCTGTTTTGATGTTGGCTTCCTGTAACAGGTTCCCTGCCGCTATGTTTCATCTCCATGCCTTAGTGTGCATGGTTTGACCAGCCCAGTGCAATGTTTTACTGTCTTTTCCCATCACACATGAGAGAAGTGTCAAGTTTCTGTATATGCAAGTGATCAAATCTATTAGCGGGCTTGTGAAATTTCCATCGCCCTTTAAAAAATTGAATTATATGCATTTTATATGTATATCGGGCTCTAAAGGGTGCATGTACAAAGGGGGAAATCTTTCGCAGCTTCCCAAGAATATCCCCGCTTTGTATATTGGGTTATATACAAAGCAAAATATACAAGGAGGTGTTGATATACAATTGCTATAGTGGCAAGTGGAAGGTGCATTCATGGAATATTCCTTAGAAAATTCTACAGTTGTATATTAGGAGTTTGTATATTTGTGTTTGCATATTTGACATACAAAGGTACAAAGGTGCATTTGCCACAATGCGGCGAAGGTGATACATGAAGTGGGCCCGCAGATATATACAAACAAGTTTGTATATTCGGCATATAGGGGAGGCAAGTGTAATGCAGAATGTACATCGCAGACATACAAGGATAAATGCATGTTAGATATACAAGGCACGTTGTATGTATCTATGACATACAAGGTGAACAGTGAAAAGGGGGATATACAAAGATACATGCAAGTTTCCAAAAAGCAAAATGCAAGACCTCGGGCCCACCAGTTGTGTACAAGGGTAGTTGTATATGCTGATGTACATTCAGAACATACAAGTGAAATGTGCAGGCCAAATCCGATGCAAAGATCAAATTCAGCAAATTCAGGGTTGACATCCACGGCTTGTATGTTTGATTGCTTGTATACATGCTGATATACAAGAGGATCTAGATACAAGCCGGATTTCAAAGCAACTTCAAAATGCCTCATTAAAATTTGAAATCCACCTTTAATGTATGAGGCGAATGTATATGCAGTTATACACTCGAAAATATACAAAGGATGGAGATACAAACCAAACCCGGACTGAACTCCAGTTTGTTCTATAGCATTTGACGTCTACCTTGTATGTTATATATGCATTTGGTTTTGCATATACAAAAGTGATAAAGGCAAAATAAAGGAAGAAAAGGTCAGCAATAGAAAGTCAGGGTGCTTATGTGGCACAATGCCACTGGTTGGTGACTCTTCATGCATGTTTTGGGACCGTTGATCTCAGTGATGGATTTTGGATCGACGGTCGGGTTTTGAACCTTCAACGATGTTTTTTTCCTTGTGTCTACGGCCATTTTTGAGCAGGAAAGTCTCCAGACGCATCTGCTGTTGCATCCCACAGGTAGTTGAGGTTTTAATGGTGGTCATGCAGAGACATGAGATGGATTGAGTGATGGGCCAACTACCAGTTTTATGAGGAATGTCCCCAAGCGGCGGCACAGGCCTCAAGTTTTGTTCCTCCTCACCTTTCCTTCTACCTGTTACCTGTAATGTTTTGAGCGCCATTTTTGTGGTGCATGGTCTGACGAAATTTTTGATGTGCTATGTAATTAATTTTCCAAGTACACTTTCTTGTTGTATTAAGCAGGTTGTGTTACTCATTTGTGTTGTTGAAAATGGGACAAATTTTTGGTGCTGTGATAAGATACAACTTCATTGGTGGCCCTATATTGGATTTTTTTTGTGAGTTTATGAATCTAATATTGTCTGTTTAATGCATAAACTTACTGGTTTCATGTTGATTTAAATGAGTAATGCTTCATTACATGTGTTATGTTACTTGTCTCCAAATTGAATGAATTCTTCTTTTGAATCTAAACAGCTAAGGGGTGTCTAGGATTCTTGAATATAGATTTGCTATGTTGAATGCTTGATCTTTTACTTCTACTCAAGGAGTAGATTAAATGTTTTTGGTTAGAGTGTTAAGAAGAATATATTGCAGTGAGGATCATCTAAGCAGAGGTAACTGAATACCCAAATCTGGGAAATATCTGTAAGGCAGATATTAAACAATCCCCTTGAAACCCAGTCATTAATATGGGTTTATGTGTACATTCATATGTGTATGTCTACTGACTCCGAGCCTTGGATAGGCACCAATCCAGTCTTGTATTGAGGTCACAACCAAGGTACTAGTTTTGCATTCGTATATAAATTAAACTCAAACTTCATATACAAACCTTTAGGACTTTAGAAGTAGTTTTAGGATCCAAAATCTTCTATCTACAACTGAGCATAGGCCCAAAGCTAGCCCCTTTGCACTTATTCCATAGTTTTGGTCTGCATAAGAGAGGATTTATCTTCTTTGTATCAACATCCCAGCTAATCCATGGATACATTTTATAGATGTTGAGTAGGGAATACCCCCCTTGGTTCTGCAGAGCCTAAAGAAGAAGAGGAGATATTTATAGAGTCTATCTCCTATACTGTTGGCCCCTGGCCTGGAAATCCTGTTGATCATTAATGGCTATTTTGTAGGGATTATTGGGGATAAGCATCCAGTTTGGGGAAAATAACCAACAGAAATTGGCGACTCCGCTGGGGAGGGTGATTTGAAAGTATTATCCTGCAAAACCCAAATACTAAAGAAAATAATTCCTACTTGTAGGTGGCAACTCCGAACCAATCTCCCAACCGGTAAAGTAAAAATTTGTATGCAAGGGAGAAGATCCTAGCGTAATACTCTATTTGAGGAGTTACCCATAAAAATGATGTATAGGAAAAAAGGGACTATTCGAGCCAGTCAAGATGGTTCTCCTAGCCCCAAGAAAAATGAATTTATTCAGGACAATCCAGGATTCTCAGAGCAAACAATACCTTATTTTTCAAACACTGAGGCTGAAATCTAGAATGTATATGAAAGACAGCAGGGTGCTAGTTTGAGAATAAGGTTAGAAGTCTTTCAAGAACGCCCTTTCTTGGATCCCAGTGATAGATTTGAAGAAGTTGAGTCTCTAAGGGATGATGATAATGATGATCAGAATGTGATAAAGCCATCTTCTTCTATGCCTAGAGAAGAGGAACTAGCTAATGAAATTAAGAGCTTAAGGGTAGAATTAGAATATCTGCAAGCAGTAAAGATCATGGATGACATGAGACAGAAAGTGCAAGCTCTGAGAGTTTCTCAGAATGATTCAGTTCCTACCCTTGGCAATGCAGATATGCAGAGAAATCAACACAGGAATGAAATACAGGGTCAGCACAATGATCAAAGACAGAATGCAAACATTGTTGGAGTACCATTAAATAATGTAAGAAATTAGAATGCACTCAGAGATGCTAATGCTAATCACTTTGGTAAATAGCCAGTGCAGCTAGACAGATTTAGACAACTTGTGTTTGATGGCATTCCTAGTTACCCCAATCTTATTGACAAACATGTGAGGCTGCAAGTGCCTAAATTTTCAAGAAATAATACTGTATCAGGTGAAGACCATTTAAAAGCTTTTCAGAATATCATGGACAACTTTGAGGTTGAGCATGAGGATGTATTTATGAAATCATTTATGCAATCCTTAGTTGATGAAGCCAAGGAATGTTATAAAGGTTTGCCTGACAGAAGCATTTCATCATGGGATGACTTCAGGAGAATATTCAAAGAACAATATGGTGACAAAACTGATCCTAGTTTCTTTATTAATGAATTCACTGGAATCACCAAAGGATCAAATGAACAAGTTGCTGATTTCAATGCTAGATTCACTAAGGTATTGAACAAATTGCCACAGGACCTGAGGCCTAATGAACCTATGTGCATAGTGTTGTACATAAATGCTTTTGATGCCAAAACTGCCTATGGATTAAGAGATAAGGGTCCTCACAGCCTCAGAGATACGTTCAAGATTGCAACAAATATTGAAAATAACAGAAAAGCATCTGGTAAGACAAACAGAAGAGATGATGTAAAAATTATGCAAAATCCAAATACTAAATCTCAAAGTGTTCAAGGAAATACATCTACTTATGAGGATAAAATAGATAAGTTGACAACTATTGTCAGGGAGCTAGGTTATAGAATGGCTAAAAATTAGAAGGGGATAGGCCCTGACAGACGAGTTTACCAAAGGCAAGAAAGAAGATCATCATTACATGACATGCCATATCATACCAATTGGCATAATGGTAAGCCTATTCTTCCAAACAGCAACACAAGTCAAAGGATTCAAAATGCAAAGGAAACACCTGACCCTTTGAAGAAGGCTGTAAATATGGTTGATGACACTCCATGGTGTATAATATGTCAAATGCCTCACTCACAGGCACAATGTATGATTGCTCAGTCTCTATACAACAATGTTGTTGCCTGTGATGAGTGCAATGAGCCACATTGCATGGAAGATGATAATGTCAATATGCTATCTACAAACAGAGAATACTCTTCTCACGATGCTGATGTAAATGCAAATGATGAAGTTCGGGTCTGGCAGCAATTTCCCTATGATGAAGATGAGGAAGACAACTATGCCTATGCTTAGTACTCACATAATTTTCTAAATAACTTGAGGAGACCTTCTGATGAAGAAATTAGAGCCCTCACAGCTGCAGTGGTGGCTCAAATCAAAAGCAATTACAACCTAAGAGGTAAAGCTCAGGTAAGCAATTCGCACCAACCATAGAACACTTTTGAGAGTCGACCAGTGCAAAATTATAAGGGGACTGAAACATATAAGAAACAATGGAACAATAACAAGCAAGGTTTTAAGCAAAAAATAGGTTATGATTCTCAAAAAATAGAAAATATAGTTCCCCAAGTTGAGAATCAGAATAAAAATTTTCAAAACAAGAATAACAGTCAGGGAGCCACAAAAACTAAGGCTGAATCATCCCAGGATAAGGGTAAAACGGTGGAGCAAGTTACAACTGTTATTCAAAATTATGCTCCACTTGATATAACTCAAGTATTATCGCAAATAAAAGTCTCTGTTCCACTGATGGAACTGATGAAAGTAGAAGAATTCACAAATAAAGCAGTGTCCTTAATTTCTGGAGTACCCTGTCAAGACAAGTTGAGTGATGAACCTCAAGGTAGGAAACAAACCTTGTGTATTGATGAAGATGAAGTTCCTGAGGTATATCTGGGGGTAACCATAACAAAATGCCCTTCACAAGTGGAACCATTTTATGTCTCCCTTGTCGTAAATGGAAAAATAATTAAGAACTGTATGCTTGACTCAGAAGCATCAACAAACATCATGCCTTTGGCTATCATGTAGCAAACTGGGTTAAAGATAGATAAGTCATGTGGGAAGTGCTATGCAATGGATGCTAGGGAAGTACCTGTCATTGGAATTATGAAAGATGTTGATTTTAGACTAGCAGCATATCCTGAGAAGACGTACAAAATGAACATAACAGTTGTTGATATCAAGCCACAATATGGCATGTTGCTGTCAAGAAGATGGGCAACATTAATTGGTGGGAGTATGTAATTAGATTTGTCATATGATATGATCCCAATGAATGGCAAGGATGTCAAACTGATCAGAGAAGAAAGCTCATTAGAGACAGTGGAAGATCAAGAATCAGAGGAACAGATATGTTTTGTGAACACTAACTATGATAATTTTAGGGTTGTCTCAGATGATAAAGGAGATAAAGGAAAAAATATTTGCATCCAAGAATTGGATCAATAGGGTCTATGGACCATGTATTTTGATGGAGCTTGTTCGAAGGAAGGCTCTAGTGCTGGAGTTGTATTTCTATCTCCATCTGGTAAGCTTCTAAAATTCTCTTTCTTGCTGAAGTTTGCCTGTACAAATAATATTGTAGAATATGAGGCTTTGTTATTAGGATTGAATATGGCCTTAAAGCATGGAATTAAGATGCTCAAGGTATTTGGTGATTTAGAGTTAGTCATTTCACAAGTTAGAGATAAGTATGCATCAAAAAATAAGAGGTTAAAACAATATAAGCATGTTGTTTGGGATACAATTGAATTATTTGATGCATTTTCAATAAATTCGATAGAGAGATCAAAAAATGTCAGGGAAGATTTTCTAGCCAATGTGGCCATAAGGCCAGATGATATAACTATGTCAGATGTGACAAATGTTGAGGTCAAGCTTAGACCTGTAGTGCAGATAATGTATGTAGCTGGCAGGTATTTAATGATGATAAGAATTTACTGAGATTTCTACATTGTATTGATGAATATGAGAACCAAGAAATAGATTTCCAGAACTTTGTAGAAGTTGTAGATGGAAAAGAAACTCTCTTAGGTAAAGAAATAATTCAACTCAAGACAAATAAGATCCCTAGAGGGCTGGTCGCTTTAGAGAGAGCTTTTGACAATAGGGACCAACTTGTTACAAAGTCATCTCCAACAAACAAGAATGATTTGGAGGAGATAAACTTGGGGACATTTCATGCCCCCAAAAGGGTGTGCATTGGCAAACAGCTCAAACCACATATCAGAAGTATGTTGATTGCATTACTTAAGAAATATAAACATGTTTTTGCTTGGTCATATGAGGACCTGAAATCTTATAGATAGGATTTATTTCAGCATGAAATCCCTTTGAAGCCTGGAGCTAAACCATTTAGACAAAAACAGAGGCCTATAAACCCTACTTTAGCTCCTAAAATGCAAGAAGAACTTGTGAAACTTAGGGAAGCTGGAATAATCATGCCTATCAGACACTCAACTTGGGTGTCTAACCTTGTCCCAGTCAGAAAAAGGAATGGTGATATAAGGCTGTGTGTGGACTTTAGAAATCTAAATATGTCTTCTTTGAAGGACACTTATCCATTGCCTAACATGGAGGCCATGTTGCAAAAGGTGACGGGCTGTGAACTTCTATCCATGATGGATGGATTTTCAGGGTACAATTAGGTGAAGGTGAAAGAATCAGAACAATTCAAGACTGCTTTCACTACTCCATGGGGAACATATGTATATGTGAGGATGCCATTTGGACTAACAAATGTAGGTGCCACATTTCAAAGGGCAATGGATGTTGCTTTTGAAGGATTGATTGATTCAATCTTGGCTGTGTATCAAGATGACTTGACAGCTTATTCAAAAAAGGAAGAGTAGCACTGTATGCATTTGGAGCAAATTTTTATTAGAGCATTAGAGTATGGCATCTCACTTAACCCAAAGAAGTGTGCTTTTGGGGTAGTGGAAGGAAAATTGCTTGGACACATTATTTCCAAGGATGGAGTCAGGATTGATCCTGAAAGGGTGGCTGCAATTGACAAAATTCAGATCCCAAAAATAGTGAAAGGTGTTCAGTCCTTCTTTGGACAAATTAATTTTGTTAGAAGATTTGTGCCTAACTTTGCAAAGACCACAAAAGATATCTCCAAGATGTTGAAGAAGGGTGCAACTGTCATGGGAAGATGAAGCAACCAAATCATTTTAGAACATAAAAGAAGCTATAAAGATGGCTCCCATTTTAAAATCTCCTAATTTTTCTAAGCCATTTCAATTATTTTCATTTGCTTCTTTCCACACTATTGCTGCATGCTTATTGCAAAAAATGCAGAAGGTTTTGAACAACCTATAGCTTTCTTTAGTAGGTCATTGCAGGCTGCTGAATTAAAGTATGATATAATGGAGAAGCAGGCATATGCACTGGTCAGAGCAGTCAAGAGTTTCAGACCATATTTGGTCAGCTCTCAAGTAATTGCATATGTACCTCATGCAGCAGTCAAGGATATCTTCACTCAGCAGGAGGTAACTGGAAGGAGATGCAGATGGATAAACAAATTGCAGGAATTCAACATTGAAATACAAATCACTAAGCTGGTAATAGGACGGGGTTTGGCGAAATTGATGACATAGTCAAATCTAGAGGCATGCCAAGTGAATGTAGTGCATAATGAAGTTATAAATATGTCAGAATCTGAGTGGTATAAGGACATAATATATTATTTGCAAAACTTGAACTGTCCTTCCCACCTCAGTGATATCCAGAAGAGAACTCTGAAGCTATAGGCTATTAAATACATCATTGTTCAAGAAGAGTTGTATTGGAAAAACCCTGATGGTGTATTACTTAGATGTGTGAATGAGGATCAGGCTAAGAATATTCTCAGTGACATGCACAATGGAGTATGTGGTGGACATTATGCTACCCATACAACAGCCCACAAAATTTTTAGAGCAGGCTATTGGTGGCCAACTCTCTTCTCAGACGCACACAAAATGGTAAGGAGATGTGATCCTTGCCAAAGGTTCTCAGGAAAGCTAAACTATGAAGGTGCATTACCCCTTAGGACTATAACTATAGAAGCTCCATTCCGGCAATGGGGAATTGATTTTATAGGGGAAATCTCAAAAAAATCAAGCGGAGGGCACAGTTAGATTCTGGTTGCCACTGATTATTTCACAAAGTGGATTGAGGTCGTTCCAACCAAAAAAGCTACAAGCAAAGTGGTGATGGACTTTATTTTAGAGAATATTATTACCAGATTTGGGGTACCAGTAAAAGTAGTCACGGATAATGCAATATGCTTTAGGTCTGGTGAATTCATTGATTTTTGCAGCAATTATGGAATTGATTTGTTTCATACATCACCATACCACCCACAAGGGAATGGTCAAGCAGAGTCAAGCAACAAAAGTCTCATGAAAATCATCAAAAGGATAATAGATAAAAACAAGAGGTCTTGGGACTCAAAGCTGAAGTTGGCATTATGGGCTGACAGGGTGACGGTGAAAAGAGCAACGGGAAGGTCACCTTATGAATTAGTATATGGTGCAGCAGCTAGGTTGCCTGTGAATAGCCTCCTACCAGTTTATAAATTCATTCAAGGGAACGATGAGGAGATTTAAAATCCAATGACTGAAAGAATAAATCAACTGGTTGCACTAGATGAAATGAGAAGGGAAGCACAGAAAACAAATATCAAAAGGCAGCAAAAGGTGAAATATCTATTTGATAAAAGGGCTACAGAGAGAAGGTTTTAGATAGGTGATCTGGTCCTTATGTGGAATGCAAGGGGCCAAGATAAGGGCAAGCACGGTAAATTTGAGCTCTTATGGACTAGCCCATATCAAATTGGTAATATCTATGAGAATGATTCTTACTTTCTCCAAGCCCTAAATGGCGAACTACTGGAATTGCCAGTGCACGGTAAATTCCTTGAAACTTTTTTCTCATAAATGAATACCTTGTGTGTGCACTGTAAAATAGCTGTAAGTGTTTTGTATATGCCTTGTATAGTCAGTCGTGTTCTAAGTTTTGTGTTTTGTTCGGTCTGCCCCAGAGTATTCTGATCCTCGCTGCAGTCTTGCGCCTGCATGTCCCCAATCGGAGCCTGTTGGTAATCATTTATGTTTGGGGTTTTAAGCTTGGGCGTTTGTAGGTTTTCTCATTCGAACCCTGAGGTTTCTGTCTTCCTCGATCTGTTGCATTGTTTTGTCTATTCTGATGTTGGATTCCTGTAACGGGTTCCCTGCTACTATGTTTCATCTCCATGTGTCAATGTGCGTGGTTTGACCAGCCCAGTGCAATGTTTTACTGTCTTTTCCCATCACACATGAGAGAAGTGTCAACTTTCTGTATATACAAGTGATCAAATCTATTGGCGGGCTTGTGAAATTTCCATTGCCTTTTAAAAAATTGAATTATATGCATTTTATATGTATATCGGGCTCTAAAGGGTGCATGTACAAAGGGGGAATCTTTCGTAGATTCCTAAGAATATCCCCGCTTTGTATATTGGGTTATATACAAAGCAAAATATACAAGGAGGTGCTGATATACAATTGCTACAGTGGCGAGTGGAAGGTGCATTCCTAGAATATTCTGTAGAAAATTTCACAGTTGTATATTAGGAGTTTGTATATTTGTGTTTGCATATTTGACATACAAAGGTGCAAAGGTACATTTGCCACAGTGCGGCAGAGGTGATACATGAAGTGGGCCCACAGATATATACAAACAAGTTTGTATATTCGGCATACAGGGGAGGCAAGTGTAATGCAGAATGTACATCACGGACATACAAGGATAAATGCATGTGTTGTTCTCAAAATCAGCTAAGCTCGTTTTTGTAGACAACCCCATGAAACTTGTCCGTTTCGTGAATCTACACTCTAAGATCGCAAATCGAGAAAAGATTTCCTTGTTCTCGTGCAAAGTCATTTGACATTCTAAACTCGTCTGCGACATTCCCTTGAATTGATTTCTCCATTTTCGCGAGGATCATTTAAAGTTGTAAACTAGTAAAAATGTCATTTTGGTTATTTTTAGGAGTTAGTAAATTTTTTGACTCTTGATATGCAAGAGCGGCAAAAAATGCCGCTCCTACATATTATTTTTAGACTTATTCTTGTTTGATGCAATGACGGAATTTTTCGCCGCTATTGCATCATTTTTAAGTTTAATATGTAATGGCGGCAAAATTTACTGCCATCACATGTGTTTTCCGTCAGATATGCAATGACGGCATTTTTCACCGCCATTACATATTTGTTGATTGTAGTGCCGTAGCGGCCGAAACCGCCGCTCGAGCGAGATCTTTGGGATCTTGGGTGTCGAGTGCCATTAATGGCCACTTGTGCCATGCATTTAAACTTCGGTTTCAACCTTTAAAATGTGTTATCAAACCCATTGTTGCTTGTCATTTCTTATACTAAAACCTTTTTCGATCCGCCAACACTCTCTTCGACCGTTTGATCGGGTGCTCCTAACTTGCAACGGATTTCATGTTGCAGACCGAACCCAGGGTTTCAAGATTTTTACGGGTAAGTTTCTTTTTGTTTCCCTTCCCCCTTTGCTCACTGTTTGTTTGTATTTTTGGTTTATAGATTCTTGTTAGGTTTTTATTCTTCTGTTGTTTGTGATTTGTGTTTGAAGTTTTTACTCATACAACATAGATTGCCATTAGGGTTTTGGTTTTGAAGACGCTGTATCTTTCGTCAGTTCAAACCTTCACCATGTACCAACCTTGCCTTCGAAAATGCAACAACAGCCAGATTCACCGCTAGATCTTCCCAAACCTCGCAACTCCCATTGTGTGCAATAACGGTGGATTTTTCCGTCCTTACACCGAAGACTGCAAAAAACCCTATGTAGAAGCGGCGTTTTCAACCGCCCGAACACTACAAAAGCTGATCACTCACATGTGGCGTTTTCAACCGCTCGAACATGTTACAAAAAACTTCCAAAATACTTGCAACAGCGGCGTTATCTGCCACTTTTTCACCTCAAGTCTCTTCTAACCTGCAATGGCAGCCGATACACCCGTCCAAGCATTTGCCAGTGATGAAACCCATCAGATGCAATAGCGGCCAAATTCCTCGTCCAAACACTTGAAGCTTTCAATCTTTACATGTGATAGTGGTAATTTTGACCGCTTCTGCATGTCAAATCAAAACTTCTAAAATACATGCAGAAGCGGTGTTTTTTACCGCCTTTACACCTGGAGATTCTTGCAACCTGCAAAAGCGGCCAAATCACCCGCTCAAGCACATTTTCCTGATTTTTCCCTAACACTGGAAAATTCATTTTCCAAAACCAAAAACCCGCTTTCGCCTTCGCCTTGATTTGCGCAATCAAGCCCTTTAAACGCATGCTTTCCCATCCATAATCATCAAAATGCAGTTGACCCAGTTTATCCAATTTTTCCCCTAACTGTGAGATCATGGCCTTTTGCAGTCTTCAATCAGCATTCATGGTATTCAAATTCACAGTTTTCTCCAGGGCTCATGTCAGAATCATCTCCGTCAAAGTCCAGAGCCATGAAATACAAGTACCAGGGTGTCTTTCCGGTAACTGCAGCACAGTCAAACGTTGATGAAATCAGAGACACAGAAATTGGGCACGTAGATATGGCCGAATTCATAGATAGAACTAAACAAGCAAATCCCTCCAAGCATATGCAGAAAATCATTGACAGCAGTATTCATTTGGTTGCATCATTTCCAGTCAGTGCACATAATCCTGAATTTGTTCTACAAGTGGCCAACCACTACAATAGAGACACTAGAGTTGTGACAGACTCACAGGGAAATGTTATCATGAGATTGGATGCAGAATTCACGGATAAAATCTTCATGTGTCCACCAATTGAAAATGTCAGGCAGATTGATTTTGCTCAGGGTCAACAAGACTATGACAATGACTTGGAATCTGCTAGAAGGCACATAAACAGCAAATGGTTGAAGATTCCTAGGGCAACTTTGACCAGATGGCCAAAAGACCTTCACAGGAGTGATTTTGTGGAGGAAGTGTGTGATTTGATTACTCTCTTGAGACGCATCAGAGGACTCCCTTCTGCTTCCAAATTCCAGGACTAGATGTACACTTGCATCAAGGTGATTCTACGGGGTAACCAGAAGATATTCTGGGGTGAACAGATCAGCAATGCTTTGCATGAGCAATTGGTAAGGGTCAATACCACCTTCAAATTTTACGTGACCTCTTACCTTGTCTACGTTGCTGCAAGCATGAGGAACTTTCCAGGTTTAACCCAAGTAGGGGACAGGAGATTGGTCCCAGTGTATGAATACTACCCCCAAATCACCCTGAAGGGGTCAAGTCATCATTTCAGAAGAGTCAATGATGCGTTCTTCTCAGTTTTCATGTGCTTATGGGATGGTGAACTAGTTCAAAAAAGAGTTTTTGATGAAGCATGGCAGGTTGTAAATTCTTTTGGTTGTTTGTTCTTGCAATTTCCCACTTTCACTTATCTTTGGGTAGGATACTATCCTAGTTACCCTTACATGCTACCACGGTATCCCAGTGATCGCATTGTTCTTATGGAGCTTTACAGACAACTAATTATGGTACACAACAAACAGATGGAAATTAAGAGGTCAGGGATAAAGTTTCCCATTGAAATTGGGAGGTACTCAGTTCAGTCTGCCAACAAAGCAAAGATAATCGACTCCGAGTTGCAGTTGGTCACCATGAAGACCTACAAGAAAAGAAATCATTTTGACTTCAGAAGGGTTCAAGATAAAATCAAGAGGAAGTCAAATTTTCATGAGCCAATGGTCGAAGACATATGGGCAGATCTCAGGACCCAAAATGAGATCAGAAAACTAGATTTCTGCAGGCTTCATCTGAGCCAAATTGAAGAACTAGGACTAGCTGATATTCCAAATGGAATGGAGGATGATGGGGATGTCCTAGATCATAAATATGAGGCAGAGAATGTTGAGGCTTCACCTCTCCCAGAGGTGAAATGGTCAGTCAAGGAGGAGACATCTATCAGAAAAAGATTCCAACCAATACTGGCAAACACCAATCTGTGGTTGGAAAGTAAGGGAATTAAGTTAAAAGAGTTCCTTACAGGGTCCGAAGAGGGAACACATGAGCAAACAGGTAAGAAAGTAGAGAACCGAACCAAGAACAAGAGTGACACTCCTTCCTCCTCCAAGGTACACAAACCAAAGATCAAATTGTATCCAAGGGAGGAAAGAAGAAGGAAACCACAGAGGTTTCCGATGCCACTAAGTCAGATGTTGAAGACATCAATGATGATCATATGGAAATTGAAGATGTTGAGACTGAAGAACAAAATGTTCAAAGGTCTAAGACAAAGGTATCTGATGAAGCTGAACAAGGTGAAGATGAAGATACAGAGGTAGAGCGACTTGATAGTTCCCCGCAGACTCCTGTGAAAGACCTTCCTTCCAAGACACAAGTTCTTACACCTCCTCATGTTCTATTTTCTGACGGTTTGCCAACAATTTCAAATGTTCCTCTTTCTCCAATTTTTGTTGTTTCTTCTGAAAATACTCCTCAATCCATGAGGGCTAGTCTTGGAACCATTTTTGATTCTTCTGGTTCCATTCCAAGCTTATCTTCCCCTTCTTTTGATATCGGGGAACAAACTATTTTGGAGAACCTTCTTGATGCTTCACAAAAGGTTGTTGATATAGGTGTTGTGTTTACCAACACAAGTCCAATTGTCACCATCACTGGTACAACCGTGGAGCCAACCAAGCAAGTAGTGGATCCCCCTCCAGCTGTTCATGCATCTATACTTCCTCCATGGCTATCTGCCTATACTCCAAAGAGGAAGAAACAAGCCATCTCACCTGATGAGATTGACATTGAGAAGCTATTGCCCGTGAAAGCTAAGAACCAAAAGAAAAAGCCTAAGACTGTTTCTAGGCTGGTCACTAAAAAGGGAATCAGATATGCCGAAATTGCCAAACCTCCTGAAGATGCCACGGTTGATACTTTTGACATGAGCAGTTATGTCATCTCAAGGGTTGAGCTTGGTAAAGTGACTCATGAGGGTGTCAAAGCAGATTTCCAGACCACTACTAGTACCCTACTTGAAAAGTATGATGAAGCCAAGAGGGAGAAGGAGCAATACAAAGCAAAAGCAGAACAACTGGCTGCTGTCCTTCAGAAAATAGTGAAGTCATCAGAAATAGTAGAACCAATGGCAGTGACAGTGGAAGATCCCCTGATACAGAAGGTTGAAAAAGCCCAAGCTAGAGGCAAGATAGTGGGGGATGTAGTAGAGTGGTTGTTGGCCCAAGGACGAGTTCTATGAAAAACCGCTGTGGAAAGAAAGGAGAAAATGGACAAAGCTAAAGCTGAGCTGGACAATCTGGTAGATCTACTTTCACAAGAGCTGCAAGATCAAGAAGAGAGCCTAGAAGAGTGGATAGATATGAAGAAGATCAAGATAAAGAATCTGATCACCATTGGGGTCATCACCAACAGGGAATCATATCTCAAGACCAAGGAGACTCTAGCTCATCGTATTTTCACAATAAAGAGTCTACTTGAAGATCTGTGCCAAGCTTGAGAAGCCAGCGAAGATAGTGATGTCACACTCCTACACCGGCTGGAAGAACTTCCTTGCACCTTGACAAGGGAAGATCATAGTTTCCTCACAGCACAAGAAATGATAAGTTCTTTTGAAGAAATGGTACAAAAGAAATTTGAAGAGGAAGCTCCCTCTATGCTCTCAATGGACAACCTGTATGATCAACATTCGACTCTGGAGAATTTGAAGGATAATTTAGACAAGCATGAAAAGGCAGTAAAGGCGGTGAAAGATTCAATTCTCCGAGCTCACACCATCTCTGAAAACACAGCAAAACCAGATGCATGCGAGATGTCAATTGTTCAAACCATGTATCAGAATTTCCTGAGGAAAAAAGATGGAGGAAGCTAATGCCTTAGCTTGTTTTTCTTAGATATTATGTAAATAGAATTTTGTTTCAGACATTTACACATGTAATTTTCCAAAATGTAATTACATGTGAAACAAGAGAAGTCATAAGTCAAATAGGACTCTCTTGTTGAATAAGTCAAAGTAGTTGTAGATTTCCTAGATTTTCTCAAGGTCTTTCCCTATAAATAAAGGGGACCTCTTTTGTAAATATTATCTTTTATCTATTGCAAGAAAACTCTGGTGAATTGAGAAGCAAATCAAGACTTTGTGCTTTTTGTGAAAATCAATATTCAAATACTTATCAATACAAGAAAGCAAGTTCAATTCCAATCTTTGTCTTGGGATTATTTGTGTTGTGATAGTTTTGTTCTTACGTCTTGCTATCATAATCTTATTTGATAATAATTGAAGTGTGGAGTTTTTTTCAAGTGATTGAAGAGCGCTCTTGATTTGATTCTGATAAACTTTGTGTTATCAAATCAGTTGTGGGTTATATGTTCATGTTTGTGAGAATACAATAGTTTGAAGACTTTGTGCTGCAAGTTGTTATATTCGATTTACTTTTATCATCTTGAAGAGGATTGAAGACTTTGGGCTGCATTCTACTTCAAATAGTTCTGTTTACAAATAGTAAGTGAGAACAGAAAACTTTGTGCTTCTGTGATTTTGTGATAATTTATAAGTCTTATATCAAGAGTTTGAAATATAAACATCTATTCTGAAAAAAAGAGAATGAGATGAGATGGAACCACCACAAACATAGTTTTTAGTGTACATAAATTTTATAAGTTGTTTGATTTGCAAAAGTTAAGTAATTAGAGGGAACCTCCCCTTGCTGAGAGGAGAGACTTTGTCTCATCATAGCTGTGGCTGATATACCCATTTTGCCATTAGTGAGTTAACGACAAAATATTCACCCAACAGCATGTTAGATATACAAGGCGCGTTGTATGTATCTGCGACATACAAGGTGAACAGTGAAAAGGGGGATATACAAAGATACATGCAAGTTTCCAAAAAGCAAAATGCAAGACCTCGGGCCCACCAGTTGTGTACAAGGGCAGTTGTATATGCCGATGTACATTCAGAACATACAAGTGAAATGTGCAAGCCAGATCTGATGCAAAGATCAAATTCAGTAAATCTAGGGTTGACATCCACGGCTTGTATGTTTGATTGCTTGTATACATGCTGATATACAAGAGGAGCTAGATACAAGCCGGATTTCAAAGCAACTTCAAAATGCCTCATTAAAATTTGAAATCCTCCTTGTATGTATGAGGCGAATGTATATGCAGTTATACACTCGAAAATATACAAAGGATGGAGATGTAAACCAAACCCGGACTGAACTCCAGTTCATTCTATAGCATTTGATGTCCACCTTGTATGTTATATATGCATTTGGTTTTGCATATACAAAAGCGATAAAGGCAAAATAAAGGAAGAAAAGGTCAACGATAGAAAGTCAAGGTGCTTACGTGGCATGATGCCATTAGTTGGCAACTCTTCATGCATGTTTTGGGACCATTGATCTCAGCGATGGATTTTGGATCGACGGTCGGGTTTTGAACCTTCAGCGATGGTTTTTTCCTTGTGTCTGCGGCCATTTTTGAGTGGGAAAGTCTCTAGACGCATCTGTTGTTGCATACCGCGGGTAGTTGAGGTTTTAATGGTGGTCATATAGAGACATGTGATGGATTGAGTGATGGGCCAACTACCAGTTTTATGAGGAATGTCCCCAAGCGGCGGCACGAGCCTCGAGTTTTGTTCCTCCTCACCTTTCCTTCTCCCTATTGCCTGCAGTGTTTTGAGCACCATTTTTGTGGTGCACAGTCTGACGAAATTTTTGATGTGCCATGTAATGAATTTGCCGAGTACACTTTCTTGTTGTATTAAGCAGGTTGTGTTACTCATTTGTGTTGTTGAAAACGGGACAAATTTTTGGTGCTGTGATAAGATACAACTTCATTGGTGGCCCTGTTTTGGATTTCTTTTGTGAGTTTATGAATCTCATGTTATCTGCTTAATGCATAAACTTACTAGTTTCATGTTGATTTAAATGAGTAATGCTTCATTGCATGTGTTCTGGTACTTGTCTCCAAATTGAATGTATTCTTCTTTTGAATCTAAACAGCTAAGGGGTGTCTAGGATTCTTGAATATAGATTTGCTATGTTGAATGCTTGATCTTTTACTTCTACTCAAGGAGTGGATTAAATGTTTTTGGTTAAAGTGTTAAGAAGAATATATTGCAGTGAGGATCATCTAAGTAGAGGTAACTGAATACCCAAATCTGGGAAATATCTGTAAGGCGGATATTAAACAATCCCCTTGAAACTCAGTCATTAATATGGGTTTATGTGTACATTCATATGTGTATGTCTACTGACTCCGAGCCCTGGATAGGCACTGATCCAGTCTTGTATTAAGGTCACAACCAAGGTCCTAGTTTTGCATCCATATATAAATTAAACTCAAACTTCATATACAAACCTTTAGGACTCTAGAAGTAGTTTTAGGATCCAAAATCCTCTGTCTACAACTGAGCATAGGCCCAAAGCTAGCCCCTTTGCACTTATTCCACAGTTTTGGTCTGCATAAGAGAGGATTTATCTGCTTTGTATCAACATCCCAGCTAATCCATGGATACATTTTATAGATGTTGAGTAGGGAATACCCCCCTTGGTTTTGCAGAGCCTAAAGAAGAAGAGGAGATATTTATAGAGTCTATCTCCTATACTGTTGGCCCCTGGCCTGGCAATCCTGTTGATCATTAATGGCTATTTTGTAGGGATTGCTGGGGATAAGCATCCAGTGTGGGGAAAATAACCAACATGTAGCACCCAACTTCCTTTTGTCCTTAAAGCTGGCAGAACCACTACAGTTGCTTTGTAGCCTATGACACCATGCATCAATCCCATGGCTTGCATTTGAAGGTTTCTTCATTACTGCACTTGTATGACCCAAATGTTTTAACATCACTACTCTGACTGCATGGGAAAGGTTACTTTCAATTGAAAGTGGCATGTTGCCACCATGCGGACTAGACAAACATGCATCTTCTGCTCCAAACCTATTTCTACTAGCCTCATTGTCGAAACTCTAAACAATATTTCCACTCACTTTATAGTCTGAATAGAAGATGCTCTTGGAACCCTCTGATATTAAATAATCCCTAGAATTACCTAGATTCTGTGCACTTCTTGTATTATAATAAGGTCCAGAAACCTTAAAACTATTTTCAACTAGAGCAACTCTCTCCTTAAGGTGACTGCTTCCATTCTTACTTTTAGTATGATCTGTCACAGGAGATAACTGCCTTAAGACTGTGTTGCCAAGAGTGACCATCTCACTTCTACTAATGCCTCCATGAACTTCAGTTCTATTATAGCTAGCATCTGCATTACCACAATTTTCCACATTTGAACCAAGCCTTGCCTGTGCCAACTCTCCAAAACTTACTTTAGCAGTTTTTGCATATACTGATAGCTTGTCAACAGCACTAATTCATGTTGGCTCCATCAAAAAATCCTTTGCAACATCTATTTTACCTACATCTACAAATAATCCCTTCCTAATATCCACATAACTATTCCTTCTAAAATCATGAACATCTTCCCCAAAAGCCTCACTTGCATCTTCCTCATCACTTTCTTCTCCTTCAAACTCTTCCTCTCCATTATTGTTATCATCTATGATGGATTCTTTTCCATTGAAATCAGTAACATGGGCTTTTTCCTTAGCATCAGTAATAGAAGGCGCAAACATTTCACTAGCTGGAACTTTAGAAGATTTAGTCTCTCCATTTTCTCTTGAAGCCCCGTCTGCAGCATTAGACAAAGGATGCCCCTTATCTTCCCAATCAAACCAATCAACATAAGGCTCATCTAGATTCACTTCAGCATGTGGTATTTTTCCTTTGCGTAAAATATTTATCAATTTGATTTCCTCTTTAGATAGCTCAATCTCTTCATTGTGTATTTTTCTCCAATCCTTGGAGTCATTTGCTTGAGTAAGGAAGGAATCAAGCTGGTCTTTTTAGGCTGCTTCTTAATCTTTTTACCACCAATATCATAGATAATATGTTGTTCATCCTTATACCATTTGAGGGGAACATCGCCTACAATATTTCTGGAAGAAACCTCGTCTTCGTAGTCAGAGCTAACTACTAGGTCATTGTCTGAAGATGTATACTCTTCTTATTCATTTCTCTATGTTGGCTGGAAATCTAATTTGGTAATATTATCAACATCAGTCCCTTCGGTGTGTCTAGTAACATCTCTTTGTGTTGGCCCCATTTCTCCTCCAGGTGCATATGGAAGTAGGAAAGAGTGTGTGTCCATCTGTGGCAGAGAAGATGCTAGACAAGGCTGTGAGGGGTCCTCCTCATGTAAAGAATGGTCAAACAGAGTGTGCAAGGGGCATGTGGGATCAATCCTGCCCTCTTCAATGTCTGTTGATGTTTTCTCAAAGTGTGGATACCGCAAACTTTCTTCTCCCCTGGCAGCTAACATGCCAGCTGAACTAGGCTACGTGAAGACTTCTGGATTCTGCATTTCCTGATCTATGTCTTTGTCATGTGATAAGATTGGCATAGAAGATGAGGTGGAGATAGGAGGCATGGAGGTTAAATCTGAGAAAGGGAATGAAATATGTGACTGTGACTGTGATGCAGAATGTGGCATTCCCTAAGCCACTAAAGGTGGTCTATAATCTCCACTAGTAATTACAGACATAGGTATATATTTCTTTTGTTGCATCCCCTGTGCTTGCAGAGCTGGAAAAACATTTTCATTGAAAATAACATGCCTACTATGAGTAAACTTTTTGGAAATTGGATCCCAAAGTTTGAAACCAAATTGTTCCTCACCATAACTGATAAATATACACCTTTTTGATTTGGGATCTAACTTTGTTTGCTGCTTCTTTGGAACATGAGCAAAGGCTTCACAGCCAAACATGCGTAGGTGATTGTAAGAGATTTGTTTCTTGAGCCATCTCTCCTCCAGAATATCAAAATCCAATCGAGATGAAGGAGCTTGATTGATCAAGTAGACTGTTGTATCACAAGCCTCTGCCCAAAATTCTTTCCCCAATCTGGCATTAGAGAGCATACACCAAGCTCTCTCAAGAATCATTCTATTCAACCTATCAGCTACACCATTCTCTTGAGGGGTGAAAGGAACTATCTTAATCCTATGAATGCCATTATCTACACAAAAGGTATCAAATTTTGAAGAACAAAATTCTCCCCCATTATCTGTTTTTAAACATTTTATTTTGTGCCCAATCTGATTCTCAACAATGGCTTTAAAAGTTTTAAATTTTGAAAACACTTCTAATTTTCTACTGAGCATATAAATCCATACTTTTCTAGTACAATCATCAAGAAAAGTAATGAAGTAATTAGCTCCTCCAATGGAGGTTACCTCCATAGGACCAAAACAATCAGAGTGCATGAGCTCCAAGGGTGTAGATTTCTTATCATGACTAGTTATCAAGAAGTTGCTCCATCTTTGTTTGCCATAGAGGCAATGCTCACACATTTCCAAGTCAACGTACTTCAAACTAGGAAGTTGATCCCTCTTTAGCATAACTTGAAGTCCTCTTTTGCTCATGTGTCTGAGGCTTTTATGCCAAAGCTCTGTACCGCTATCCACAACCGTCATTACAACTCCCACTTCAGCCTTATTCTCTAGCACATATAGACTACCTAATTTGTTTCCTTTTGCAATCACCAAGGCTCCCTTGGTTACCTTGCAAGAATCTAAGGAGAAATTAATGTTACACCCTTGAGCATAAAGCTGGCCTATAGATATCAAATTTATTTTCAGTGTGGGAACATGTCTTACATCCCTCAAAATCCATTTGTTTCCATTTTTTCAGTTGCAACATCACATCACGTTTGCCTATTATTTCACATGCTTTGTTATCACCAAGATAAACTCTTCCAAACTAGCCTTCTTGATAGTTTGTGAAAACCTCCCAGCATGGAGAAGCATGGAAAGAGGCACCGGGATCCAACACCCATGATTCCGCAGTAGTGTCACTTGCTGATAAAACTAGAATACCTTCATCTTTGTCATATGCGATGTTGGCTTCGTAGTCATTTAATTTTTCTTGTGCACTTTTGTATGATCAGCAATTCTCTTTAGTGTGACCCACTTTGCCATAGAACTAACAATCACCATTTCTTCCCTTGGACTTTGATCTTCTTGCAGATTTGGACCTTCTTCTGTTATTATTTATGCCTCTATCTTAACACCTTCCCCTATTAACAACAGTCAAGGCATCTTCAGTTGTTTTGTTTTGCCCTCTTCTCATATCTTCATTGAGAAGTGTTGCAGCAACATCATCATATCTCAACATTGATTCTTTTTTCTTGTCCTCCCCTTCTTGGGATCTCCTTCTTCTGGACACCAAATTGTTGATTGTCATTATCACACTATCCCAGCTATCGGGAAGAGAGCATAAAAGTAACATGGCTCTCATTTCTTCTTCAAAATTGACATCCATGGAGGCTAATTGGTTGATCACAACATTGAATTTATTTAAATGGTTTGAGATGCTATTACCTTCTTTCATCTTCAAATTGACCAATTTCTTCAACAAGAAAACTTGATTTGTTGTTGAGGCTCTTTCATACATATCACACAGCTTATCCCATATTTGTTTTTCTATTGTTTCCATGGCAATGTTGAAAATAACATTGCTGGACAGCGAAAGAATGATTGTTGTAGTTGCCTTTTGATCCAAAACTTCCCAATCAACATTCGACATCTTCTCTAACTTCTTTTCTTTCCCATTGCAGCACAATAGAGAGATCCTTCTGAATCAGCAAGGCACGATTTGAAGCTTCCACAAACCAAAGTTCTGTCCCAAAAAATTTTCAATCTTCCATTTATCGATCTCTTCCATCTTTCTAGAAATTCATCACAAAATTTCCAAACAGCTCCATCACCGATCTCTGATACTAATTGTTGGAGAATTGATAGCAGATAAAAATAACAAGAATGTAATAATTAAACAACCACATAGATGAAATGAAAGACACAAGTTTTATTGTGGTTCACCTTATAGGATACATCCACAAAGAAGCAGGGAAAATCTAAATTAATCTCTTTGTATACTCTATTACAATATGCTAGCAGCAATCTCAGATACAAAACATCAGCCACACAATTATCTACAATCTTTTTACATAGTTCGAATATATGATATAAAGTCACCAAAAGAGAGAATCTGAAAAGACAAGTAAAGGATGCCAATGAGAGAGATTAAAATGTCAAAGGAACTGTAAGGACAAGATGTTCATTGGGCTTCATATACCCAACAAATATATCCAAAACTGTGGCCTAGTATGAACTAGTGTCTTTTACCACAATGATTAAATATCTCGTGGAATGTATGATTGGAGGAACTACACAAAATGGATTTGATGTATATGGTTGAATGAAATTGGTATGTACAGAGACATAGTGCATGGTAACATATAGAAAAAGAGGTGCAGACAAAATGTGGTGCAGACAAAATGTGGAAGCAAAGGTTCGAGACATATTGCTTGACAAGAGCTCTAGAGATCCCTTTTGAACTTGCAACGGAGGCAGAATTTACACAAATGAAATTGAGATAATCAACAATTGTAATAGATATGGATAGAGCCATTCAGCCATGCTATGATTGAAAGTAAAGAACATATTAGATTTTTTAAAAGACTTTAGCTACATTCAAGAAAATGCAAAGCAAAGTTTGCAGGTTATACTCAAAATGAATTCATTGATAAGGCTCTAAAAACCTTCGAGCAAAAGCTAAAACAACTGGTGAGTGTAAACTTGGGTCTTACCTATGCCAACATTCTCACGACCTGCACAAGGCTTAGGAGGATTTGGATCCTAAAGAATGTTGCATGACTCAGATTTCCTCACAACCTTTATGCAGAAGTGGATAGGTACAGAGAGATACCAATGGTACAAGGTTTGGCATTTGGTATAGTTCTCAATCCTACATGGTACAACAATCACCCAGGAACAAATGCATGCAATTGAAATCAAGAAATTTCAAGAATTGAATATAAACCATAGAAAACCCACTCTAAAAATTTATGTAAATAATTGAAGGAATTTGCCTTCAGACTTGAGCGAGAAGATCAATTTTGATGCACCCAAAAATCCAACTCCAAGCAGGAGGAACAAAATCCCCTCAATCAAGTCTGGTCATGAACTCCTAGTGCTCAGAGTGTTGTGACTGCGACATAATCTATCCAAAAATCACCAAGTGGTGGAAATCCATTCTCCTCAAACTCCATGCGACAGATATATTTTGCTTATGATTTTATAGACTCGATTTCTCTACCAAGAATCTTCCTACCCCCTCAAAGAATGCAGGCTTAAAAAAACAAAATAGAAAAGGCAATAAATTCCAATAACTCCACTGTCTTAGAAATTATTTAATTTTTAAACTCTCCAAGCTTCTCTCATTAAGTTTGTATCTGCCTCTTGTGGCCAAAATAGATAAAATCAAATAAAGAATACTTTTTGAAGTTATTTGAAATATAAAAATATGAAATTAGGATATTGCAAGCAATTTGTAATTAAATCTATTACAACTAAATACAATTATTTTTCAAGCAAAAACACATTTAACCTAAGTGGTGTGTGCATAGATTCTCTTTGCCACAATTCACCTTCAATGGGCTAAATGCACTCTGCCCCGATGATACTCTCTCTCCATCGAGAGAGAGTTCTTGTTCCTTCCTCTCTTGGAAGAGCCATCATCCCGGCGATGATAAAGTTAAGTTTATACCAACCTCATAAGAAAGTTCCATTCCTTTTCTACTCTTGGTTTACCTAGATCATGGTGTTGATTACCTCCAATGTACTTGTTAGCTCATATTATCATAGTCCCTATGTCTACAATCAAACACTTTCTCAATTATTAGAGCATTAGTGAGAAAAATTAAATACCCCTTTAACAGAGCTAGCTAATGCCTAGCTACTTCATTAGCTCAAACATGATTCCATCAATCCCCTTTAGTTAATCAGTATAACAAGACATTTATCAACATTTTCAGACATAAAACATATATGCTATTAGACATCATATCCTTTGCTATAACCAAGAAGTAAGAATATCCCAAGTCATAATTCATAAGAACTTTACACAAAAACTCCTCTCACATTTATTCTAGGATCTACGTTCTCTTATCTCTATTGGACATGGTTCAAGATCCTAACTTATCATCATATAATAAGTTAAATAAGTTTTATCAAAACCTAATACATTTGTATAGAAGTGACTTCAACAAACTCTCTTACCCCAAATAGTACAATTCCTTGCTATACGGATAGAAAATAAAATCCTTTAAGTTTATCTTGTCAAACCTGCCAATCCCGCATGTGACACTTGAACAATAAACACTCCAAAGAAGAGTGTCTTCTCAACAATAATTTTGATTATCAAAGGATTATTTCACTAACTTGAAAGAGATGTTTCATTAAAGGTCATCAACATTAAATCTTTTATCATGATTACATCACTAAATTATGATTTCATCAAAGCTAAGAAGATCAATAGTAAATGGAAATAGATATTTAATAGTATTATGGATAAAATAAATACATCATTTTCTCTATTCATTTGCTGTGTACTTTTAATTGTTCTACTATTTTATGAGATTTGGGTGATGTTGTACTTAGATCTAGGGGTTAGGCTTCATGATTGGACAATCTTTTATTAGACCCTCCATCTGTGACTACATCAAATGGTATCAAAGCTTAGGTTATTATCAGAGTGAGTGATAACCTCGTAGAAGAGAAAGTTTATGCATGTGTTGCACTACAAGTGATGCATTCAAAGGAGTGGCTCACTGATTCTTTTGTGTCATATTATAGGTGATCCATTTAGAGTAGTGGCTCATAGATTCTTGTGCATGTGTCACATTATAAGTGATCCATTTAGAGGAGTGGCTCACACATATGTGTGCATATTATACACTACAGGTGACCCATTTAGAGGAGAGGCTCACATAAACCTTGTGCATGTGTGTCAAACTATAAGTGACCCATTAGAGGTGACTCATGGAAGAAGGAGAAGGTATCTTTAGTGTTGTGTTGTTGATTAGAGGTTGGGGATAGAAATGCAAATTTGTGGTATTATACTAGAGTTAACTACTTGTAAAGGGATGATCTAAAATAAGAAGTAACTTAGTGGGCCTTACTAACAAGATGTGGACTAAAGGATTGTTTGTTGGAGGAAAAGTTATAGTTCCCAATTAAGAAAGAGCCTTGGAGAATCAAAGTGAAAAGAAAATTGACATTTCCAAGGTTGTGGTGTCTAGAATTGAAAGGTTGATGAACTAAGAAAATGATAAGAGCTTGGTTAGATTGATGGGATGCTTGGTTAGCTAAAGATTTGTAATAGATCAGGTAAAACCGATAGGGAGAATGTTGTATGGAATTGGTAGTACAATAAGGCAAACGATGCAAAAACTTCTGGAGGTCATAACTTTTGATCTAAGAGTCCGTTTGAGCTAAAATTTGGTGGGCAGATGCGTCTTGAAGAGTTGATTGAAAATCCCATTGAATTGGTAAATTTGGTAGGTCACCATTTTGATACTTTTTCAGGACCTTTTTCGATCATCTAGGGCCTCAAAATGAGGTCTTAATAATTTTTCAGGATTTTTCCAAGTTGTTTTTTCTAATTAGTTTTTAAACTTTACATGCAGTTAGATTAGAAATTTTATAATTAGCCCTTTTTTAGTTATTTTCAAATAATTGGAAAGTTTCATCACCACATGGATAAGGATGCGAAATTACCAAAAATGACAATTTTAGAAAGTTTCTAAAAACTGCCAAAAACAGTAATTTTTGTTTTTGTATATGTTTGATTTTTATTTTCAGTTGTAGTAGAATGGAATGGAATGAAAAGGAGGATTTGAAAATATTTCTAAGTTTCTGAGTATTTTTACAATAATAATACTATTGAATATTTTGTTGTAATATTTGGTTGCATCAACAAATTGCTAGGTGTGGTAACACAAACTCTTCTAGAGGATGTGTGATAAACCAAATGACATCCAGAGGTAAGAAAAATGCTAACTTTCCCTATAGGAATCAAGTGGGTGTTCTAAGGAATAAAGAGATCAAGAGAGGTCATGCATGGCCAAAAAAAGATGAAGCGATCTTTGTTGATGAGGATCAAGAGAGCAAAGTGAATGAAGTGGTGCCTAAAGATGGAGAGGCATCAAAGGATTGTCATATCCATATTGTTTCCATAGGAGGAGCGGTAGTGATGAATGAATATTTTTTTGTGGATTATTTCCTTGTAGTGTTGTGAACTTAGAGGGTAAGTGCACAAAGATGAGGGACCAAAAGGGGGTCTTAAGATGCCACTTTTTTCTGATATCAAGAAAGACTGATGTTGGATGAGAAATTGAAGATAGTTACACTAAAAATTTAAATATACAACAAAAAAAGAGCTGTAGTGCTTCGAATCTAGTTTCTAAACTACTATTTTTTTTAAATGGTTGAGATTAAGGGTTCAAAAAGGAGGAGCACACAAATTGGTCTTGTTTTTCTCAAAAGAACATAACATAGCGTCTGGTGTGCTCCCCCTAAAATGTTAAGTTTTTTTTAGTATTTCAAAAATCACTTCGGTGAGAAATTAGCTAACACCATGTAGTTTATCCATGATTTTTTTGATAATTTTTTCATGAATAATTGATTTTTTTACTAATTTTCAAAGTGGACACATCCTAAAAAATAGAAAATTGAGCATGCTCCCCCCTAAACATTTTGAAAACTAATCAAAAATCATTTTTTTATTTGAATACGTGTAGAATGGAGTCTAGTTTCTAAAAATGTAACTTATTTAAAATTTTGATGAACAGTTAAAAAAAAGTCAAAAATACTAGACACTGGTTTTTTGATTAAAAAAATAGATACACTAACAAAAGAAATTAAAGATGATATCCTTAACATACTCAAAACATGAAAAAAATTATATGGTTAGATAGCTAACAGAGAGCTTAAGATTTTGGTGGTATTTTTTTTTACTTTTATTGAAAAAAGAGCAATCTTGATGGGGAGCACACTCCAGATTATGTGAATTTTGTTAGAGTCTGGAAAAACATGTCCTTGGATGACCTAAACATAGTCCAAGCCTTTGAGTTGGAAGCTCAAGGCAAATCCAAGCCTAAGGCTTGGAAATTTCCAAGGAAAAGCATAACGCAAGCGGAGTGAGATGTTTTAGTTCAACATAATGCAAATGTTTTATAATGTGCTTGCATTATGATGAACTAAAACATCTCACTCCCTCCCTCCTCTCTCTTTCTCACCTCTACTTGAACCCTCCTCTCTCTCTCACTTTCTTCTTCCCTCCCCTCTACATCCTACCCTCTCTCTCACTCTCTACTTCCCTTCCCTCTCTAACTCCTACCCTCTCTCTCACTCTCTACTTCCCTCCCCTCTCTCTCAGTCTTTACTTCCCTCCCCTCTCTACCTCCTACACTCTCTCTCACTCTCTACTTCCTTCCCCTCTCTACCTCCTACCCTCTCTCTCACCTCTTCTTCCCTCCCCTATCTACATCCTACCCTCTCTCTCTCTCTCTCTCTCTCTCTCTCTCTCTCTCTCTCTCTCTCTCTCTCTCTCTCTCTCTCTCTCTCTCTCTCTCTCTCTCTCTCTCTCTCTCTCTCTCTCTCTCTCTCTCTCTCTCTCTCTCTCTCTCTCTCTCTCTCTCTCTCTCTCTCTCTCTCTCTCTCTCTCTCTCTCTCTCTCTCTCTCTCTCTCTCTCTCTCTCTCTCTCTCTCTCTCTCTCTCTCTCTCTCTCTCTCCTAACTTTCCCAATTTTCCTTTTCCTTTCCAATTTCACTTTAGATCTCACCAATTTTTCCCTATTTTACTATTTTCCACCTCTCCTCAACATTCTTCCCATCCAATGAAGTTTCATTTTATCTTGTTTTCCATTTCATCCTCCCAATTTATTTCCTTATCCCTCTTTACATGTCCTACTTTTCTTGTTTCCATGTTCTTTATCGATAAGGGAGAGGGAGAGGGAGACAGGGTGGAGATGGAGGGGAGAGAGAGGGGGAGAGAGAGGGGAGAGATAAGGAGATAGAGATAAAACACTTATACTTGTTTGCATGCATGAAAGCATAAAGGTTTCATGCTTCCCAAATGCACTCGCGTTATAATGTGAGCACATTTTGGGAAGACAAAAAAATGGGATAAAAACATGTGGCATCCCTTGTTATAAAAATTCTATCATATGTTCCACTTGTTGAAGTATATGGATTTTATCCTATGTTCAAGTTGTGAATGTGATATAGCAAGTGCCACCTTGCTCGCATAACCTAGTGATGTCCCCTCTTTAAAACAACTTAAAGCGCATGTGTAGAATTATTCACTTAAGTTCTTTCATCCACCGCCCCGCTTGCACCACGTGGTCGCATCATCTTTCATTGCATTCATCCTTTGTATCACATTTGTATGCTCAATGTCCCATGTCCGAAGTGTGACATGAAATGAGAAGAGAAGGAAAGGAAGGAACGAAAAATATGCTAGTAGAATATTCAGTATAGGTGTCCACTTCCCATTGCATCACATAAAATCCTTCATCATTCTTTACTCTCATGGAAGATAAAGGAAAGTGTGATATGTGCTAGGTACTCCAGATCTCTATCACATGTCATCATCCTTGTTCATTGCATAGCCTCAATACATTGCAAATTGAATGGAGGAGTAATATGGAGAAAGGTGATGTGTGATGAACGTTGGAAATAAAGGTATAAACCGAGAGATATTTCTCTATCAAGTATCACAATAGCAGCTCGTCACAGTAACTCATCACATCACATTTTCTAATCACTAAAACTAAGCCAAAGAGCGATGTGTGATAACCGTGAAATAAAGTTGGTAGCAAGGTTTAAAAGTGTAGAAAGAGTATGTGGCAGCCTCTCAGCTCATCGCACAGTTTCTTCACATTGTGTTTTTGTGTTGGAGGGTCTTAAACCAAAAGGTGATGTATGAGGGATGTGCAACAACCGTTGATCCTATTTTAAAGCAATCTCTCTCTCTTTGACCTATCTACCGTCTAGTTTTCATTTTCCTAGCTTTCCTAGTTTTCCTTTTCCTTTCCAATTTCCCTTTAGATCCCACCAATTTTTCCTTATTTTACCATTTTCCACCTCTCCTCTCATCATTCTTCCCATCCAATGAACTTTAGTTTTATCTTGTTTCCATTTCATCCTCCCTCTCTCTCTTTGACCTATCTACCTCCTAGTTTTCCTTTTCCTTTCTAATTTCCCTTTAGATTCCACCAATTTTTCCCTATTTTACTATTTTCCACCTCTCCTCTCATCATTCTTCCCATCCAATGAACTTTAGTTTTATCTTGTTTCCATTTCATCCTCCCAATTTATATCCTCATACCTCTTTGCATGTCCTAGTTTTTGTGTTTCCATTTGCTTTGTCGATAAGGGAGAGGGAGAGGGAGGAAGAGGGAGAGAGGGTGGAGATGGAGGGATAGAGAGGGGATAGATAGGGTGATAGGGGGAGAGAGAGAAAGAGTCCTAGTTTTCTTGTTTTCATTTCCTTCATCAATAATGGAGAGGGAGAGATAGAGAGATAGAGGAATGATAGGGGAGAGAGAGGAAAGAGATAGGGAGAGATAGATAGGTAGAGAGAGGAGACAGATAGGGAGAGATAGAGGAGACAAAAGGGAGATAGAGAGTGAGTGAGATGTCTAGAGAGATAGGGAGAGGGATTGAGAGGTAGAGAGACGATAGAGATAGGGAGATAGAGGTTTAGGGTTGCTCGGGTTTACAGTTTAGGTGTTAGGGGCATTATTTAGGGTTTAGGGGTTTTGAGAGAGAGAGAGTTACTTAGGGATTAGGGGTTAGGGTTTAGGGTTGCTTAGGTTTAGTGTTTAGGGTTTAGGGTTTAGGTTTTAGGGTTTAGAGAGAGATAGAGGGGACTGATAGAGATTGGGAAAGATAGAGGAGATAGAGGGGATTGATAGGGAGATATAGAATGAGGAACATGTCCAAAGACATAGGGAGAGATATATAGAGGTAGAGGGATGATAGAGATAGGGATATAGGGAGAGATAGGGAGATAGAGGTTTAGGGTTCCTTGGGTTTAGGGTTTAGGGGTTTGGGGCTTAGGGTTTAGGGGTTTGGGGCTTAGGGTTTAGGGGTTTAGGATTGCTCAAGTTTAGGGTTTAGTGTTTAGGGGTTAGAGGAATTATTTAGGGTTTAGGGGTTAGAGGAGATTGAGGGGAGATATAGAGGAGATTGAGGGGAGAGATAGAGAGTGAGGGACATGGCCAGAGACATATGTAGAGAGATTGAGAGGTAGAGGGATGATAGAGATGTGGAGATTAGGGAGAGATGGGGAGATAGAGGTTTAGGGTTTCTTGGGTTTAGGGTTTAGGGTTATGGGTTAGGGTAGAGAGAGAGAGAGAGATGTTTAGGGTTTAGGAGCATTATTTAGGGTTGCTAAGTTTAGGGGTTAGGGGTTAGGGTTTAGGGGAATTATTTAGGGTTTAGGGGTTTAGGGTTCCTTGGGTTTAGGGTTTAGAGTTTAGGGGTTTGGGGTTAGGGTTTAGGGGTTTAGTGTTTAGGATTTAGAGAGAGGATTGAGAGAGGGGATCAATAGAGATTGGGATAGATAGAGGAGACAAAGGGGAGAGATAAGGAGATAGAGAGTGAGGGACATGTCCAGAGACATATGGAGAGAGATTGAGAGATAGAGGGATGATAGAGATAGGGAAATAGAGGTTTACGGTTGCCTGGGTTTATAGTTTAGGGTTTGGGTTTTAGGGTTTATGGGTTTAGGGTTGTTGGGTTTAGGGTTTGGGGGTTTGGGGTTAGGGGCATTATTTAGGGTTTATGGTTTAGGGGTTAGGGGTTAAGGTTTAGAGGTTTAGTGTTTAGGATGTAGAGAGGGAGAGAGAGGACTTATAGGGAGATATAGAGGAGACCGAAGAGAGAGATAGGGAGATAGAGAGTGAGGGACATGGCCAAAGACATAGGGAGAGATATTGAGAGGTAGATGGATGATAGAGATAAGGAGATAGAGGAGAGATCTAGGGAGATATAGGTTTAAGGTTGATTGGGTTTAGGGTTTAGGGTTTAGGGTTGGCGGTTTACGATTTAGGGGTTTAGGGTTTCTCAGGTTTAGGGTTTAGGGGTTAGGGGTTAAGGTTTAGGGGCATTGATTAGAGTTTAGGGTTTATGGTTTAGGGGTTAGGGTTAAGATTTAGAGGTATAGGGTTTAGGGTTTAGAGAGAGAGAGAACTGATAGGGAGATATAGAGGAGATCGAGGGGAGAGATAGGGAGATAGAGAGTGAGGGACATGGCCAGAGACATAGGGAGAGAGATTGAGAGGTAGAGGGATGATAGAGATAGGGAGATAGGGGAGAGATCTAGGGAGATAGAGGTTTAGGGTTGCTTGGGTTTAGGGGTTTGGAGTTTAGGGTTTAGGGGTTAGGAGTTAAGATTTAGGGGCATTATTTAGGGTTTAGGGCTTAGGTGTTAGGGGTTAAGGTTTATAGGTATAGGGTTTAGGGTTTAGAGAGAGAGAGAGGACCGATAGGGAGATATAGAGGAGATCACAGGGAGAGATATGGAGATAGAGAGTGAGGGACATGGCCAGAGACATTGGGAGAGAGATTGAGAGGTAGAGGGATGATAGAGATAGGGAGATAAAGGTTTATGGTTACTTGGGTTTGGGGTTTAGGGTTTAGGGGTTAAGGTTTAGGGGCGTTATTTAGGGTTTATGGTTTAGGGGTTAAGGTTTAGAGGTATAGGGTTTCAAGTTTAGAGAGAGAGGACTGATAGGGAGATATAGAGGAGACCAAGGGGAGAGATAGGGAGATAGAGAGTGAGGGACATGACCAGAGACATAGGGAGAGAGATTAAGAGGTAGAGGGATGATAGAGATAGAGAGATAGAGATTTAGGATTTCTTGGGTTTAGGGTTTAGGGGCATTATTTAGGGTTTAGAGGTTTAGGGTTACTCAAGTTTAGGGTTTAGGGGTTTAGGGCTGCTTGGGTTTAGGGTTTAGGGTTGCATGTCAAAAGCAATTTCTCTCTCTCCCTAAACCCCTAAACCCTAATTAATGCCCCTAAACCCTAAACTCGAGCAACCCTAAATCTCTATTTATGTATCTCTCCCTTATCTCCCTTTATATATTGTCCCTCTACCTCTCACTCTCTCTCCCTATGTCTCTAGACATGTCCCTCACTCTCCATCTCCCTATCTCTCCCCTCTGTCTCCTCTATCTGTCCCAATCTCTATCTCTCTCTAAACCTAAACCCCTAAACCCTAACCCTTAACATCTAAACCCTAAACATGAGAACCCCTAAACCCTAACCTCTAAACCCTAAACCCAAGCAACCCTAAATAATTCCCCTAAACCCTAACCCCTAACCCCTAATCCTTAAACCCTAAACTCATAAACCCTAAACTTGAGCAACCCTAACTCATAAACCCTAAATAATGCCCCTAAACCCTGACCCATAACACCTCTCTCTCTCTCTACCCCTAAACCCTAAATAATGCCCCTAAACTATAACCCCTAAACCCAAGAAACCCTAAACATCTATCTCCCTATCTCTTTGGACATCTCATTCACTCTCTATCACCCTATCTCTCCCCTCTTTCTCCTCTATTTCTCCCTATCTGTCTCCTCTCTCTACCTATCTATCTCTCCCTGTCTCCCTATATCTTACCTCTCTCTCCCCTATCATTCCTCTATCTCCCTATCTCTCTCCTCTATCTCTCCCTCTCCCTTATCGACAAAGGAAATAGAAAGTATGACTCTCTTTTTATCTCTCTCCCTATCTCTCTCCCCCCCTCTCTCTCCCTCTCTCTCACTCTCTCCCTATCTCTAGAGAGAGAGAGAGATAGAAGAAGAGAGAGGGAGAGGGAGAGGGAGAGGGAGAGAGAGAGAGAGAGAGAGGGAGAGGGAGAGAGAGTTTTGCTTTTGCAAAATGTGAGCATGTTATAATGCACTCGTGTTATGACTTGTATGGGACCAAAAAGTCATGTGGCAACTTTTTGGTCCCTCATCTTTGTGCATATACCCTAGAGAAGTAATAGGTATAACTTCATAGTTGAAAATATATTTGCAATAATGAGGCATTCCATTCTTTGTGAAGAGTTGAGTGACAAGTCTAAGATTATAGATTTCCATTTGAAAGAAGTGGATAAGTTACATAAGTTGCCACAAAGTGAGATTTTAAGTAGAGGTACTAATTTTTTTATCATTTTTGGCACATAATAAGAGATGGACCTACACATTGGGTTTTTAAGCTAGCACAAAATAAAATTTTAGAAAAGGGATATAGAAGAAGAACATCATTCCAATTGGTTTTTGGGATATTTCCTAAGGGTATTGGTGATCTACTGGATATTTCATATAGGAAGTGTGTTGGCATAGATTGTAAAAACTTATTTCAAAAGTAATTAATGATGAAGAGTGCCAAATAAAAAGCTAATAAAGTGGAGTGCAATAGAGAAAAAACTCCCTCAAATGAGCAATTAGTCATGGTGCAGTTGAGAAAGAAAGAATTATCTCAAAATTAGATGATTGATGTTTATAAAAACCTAAGTGGGTGAGCATTTGAAGCATTGTTGCTTGATCTAGGTTGCACTAAATTGTAAATAGTTGGGATTAGACTTGTATGTGGTACTACAAAGAGCATAGAGGGCACTACAATGTGACCAAGGATTAAAGTTGTGAAGATGGAGAGTTTCTTCAATGGAGAGCTTGGAGAAATTATGGGATTGTTGACAACAATAGAGAAGATGAAGGATTATGTGAGATTCTTGGGTTGGGTGACTAACCTAATGAATGATGTATGAATTGGCTTTGAGAGAAACTTGATGGATGTGGTGTAGAGGAATGCATCAAGTAGACACCTGGTATGGCTATGAAAGAGAAGTAGGGTTCTCAGGTGAAAGAGACCAAGTGGAGGAAGGTAATGGAATTTCACAAAGGTATAGGTGGACCTAAGATTCTAGATGAAAGGATGTTGACACAATGTGTAGTAGCACCTATAGATGTAGGAAGACTATAGAGAAGTCAAAGAGGGAAACATAAGAGTACATAATACATAATGTAATGCTCTATAGAGAAAAACATCCAAGAGGATACCATTAGTGCATAGTGGATATATGTAGTAGAGGATATGATAGTGACATTAGGAAGCTATAGATTAGTAACTAAGAATTATCATGTGTTGATCTACAAAGTAGCATGGAGACAAGAGTTGAAAGCCAACTCCTCTCTTGAAAGGAGACTATGCAATCTCCCCAAAGTCTTAGGGGTAACTGGGTCTCATTTGGTAGGGCAACACAGAGGTGAAATGTAATGTTGTTTAATCAAGGGGCATATGTTAGATTCCTCGTTTAAAGATTTTTTTTAGTATGGTCAAGTGTTAAGCTTAGTTTGATGGGTTCTATATAAGTCTAATTTTACCCTACTCTACTCTAACCACTAATAAGAAAGAGAAATGGATTCAAAAGAAAAAGAAAAGGAAAATAAATGAAGTTGAGGAAGAGAGGAGAGCAGATAAAGTGGGTTTGTAATCTATACAACATTTTGTTGGAACTCGACAACTGAGAGGGGGGGTGAATCAGTTGTCCCTTAAAACTTTTTTTGCCTTTAACCTTCTTTATTATCTTACTATTAGATTAGTAATACAAGCACTTAAACATGAATCAACAACATAAGAGCAAAAACATAATCAACACATTTGACACCAAGATTTTGATGTTGAAACCCGGTTAAGGGAAAAACCATGGTGGGAGTTAACCCACAAAATGCATACCCTGTTAAAAATACTTAGAAAAATAGAAAGCACATGCCTTTAGGCACACTGCCCAGAGCTCACTGCTCAAAAGGAGAGGCTCATTGCCTACAAAATTTATTTAGAAAGAATTAACTGAGAATTAACATCTATTTCATGACTGATTCAATTTCAATGAATGCTCAAGAACTTTCGCTTTGCCTCAAACTCTTCTTCACACTCTACACTGCTCTTGCTTCTTTCCTTCTTTGCTCTGCTCCTGATCCTTCCTTCGGATTTTATCTATTTTACTCAAGGATGATTTCGGTACTTCTTCAACAAGTATTTATATACTTCATCAACCTTGGAATGATCAACAAGGTCGGCTAAACTTGACGTGGATCATCACACTGTCAGCAAAATACAACTAAGATTTGAATCTGCTTCTACAACCACTCCACGCTTCATAGAAATGTGTTTAAGGCATCTACAATAGGCTAGGAACATCCGGTCGGCCAAGACTGAGAAGAACATTAACCTCAAGAAGAAATTTTCAATCAACAAGCTCAAACTTTAATGCAAACCTCCAACATAGTAGCTACACGATCCAGAGACCTCCACAAGCACATTGGAATCACCAATTACATTCACTCTAAACCATATTATCAGAAACATTTGAATCTTTCTTCAGAACCTCAAGAGCACACTCTGCCATGACTGTCAGACTGGAAGGATAACTTGCGGACCTCCAAACCACAAACCACTGGAGTTGATGATACACGCTGACTTCCCAAACATGCCTTCAGATTTGCAGATCATAATCTTATATTACCAAATCAATCCGGACCTCTTTCCTATCACTGTTTCTTTCCTGATTATTGCAGGAACCGGTTCTACTTAGATGGCCATAACTCCTTCAAATCTTCATGCGGACTTCTCAAATCTTGACTGGAGCAACCTCTGACAATCCTCTACACAGTCACATGATCCACATGCATTGATTGTCATTAATTTTCTCAATATCCTTAACAATCTGGTCTTCTACACAGACAGCAAAATAGGATACAGTTGACACTAATGGCAACAAGAATATGTTGACATCAATGACAACACCACTTAGGCACATATTTGCAACACATTCATTAAATAACTAACTTTCATGCAAATGCAAAATAAACAACTCAAACCATTGTCAATATTCACTCAACATATGATTTGGATTGTGCAAGAGTCTAAAGAATGTAATGAATTCTAAAAATATATTTGTAAATGGAAACAAAAGAAGAGATCATTACCATATTACATTTGCATATGATATTCAATGAAACCATAAACAAATATTCATTAAGCTTAAAAGGGATAAACTTTAACGAAAGGTTGAAACAAGAAACAAATATTCATTGAGCTTAAAAAGGATGCACTTAATGAAAGGTTGAAACAAGATACAATTTCCACACTCACAAATTAACAATAGCCAAACTAAAGATTACGATGATTTCCCACCATGTTACATATGAGGAAGAAAGATTGTTTGCTTTCACAAACTCCTCTTCCAAAATTTCAACCTAACTCTCAAAATAAGAACGTTGCTACAAAATACAAATAAAGGAGAAAAACAGTGAAGAAAAAAAAACCAAACCTCCATAGTCTCCTTCACCACAATAAAAAATACATTTCTTTCGTGTCGCACCCTACCTCATCAATCCCTAAATCCCCTCTACCTCATCAATCCCTAAATCCCCTTTAAGTCTACCTTAGATTTCCATTATTTATTACCACTTTGACCATGACATATAAGCATGTAAATCTTAACATTTTTTAAAATACCATCCCTGCCCTATATGCTGTATGCATTTTAAAAAACAAGAGGTTTATGCATCATTAGAGGGATGTAGGTAGTCTCCTTTCCAAGTTCAAAACAAAACTTCACCCATATCCCTCCCCACGTGACATGTACTAATCACTAAACAATTGTCAATTACCATCTTCAATACGTTATCCTACATATCGAGTTAGGATCATGATTGCACATGTCCTTGAGTGCCTCTATATTTTCTTGACCCCCACGCTTCATCTTATACATGTCATTTTTTTTTAAACCTTTTGTAAACACATGATTACAATAAAGGGAGGAATCTTAAAATTAGATTTAATTTCGCTATTTTTAAATAAAGGGAGGAATCTTAAAATTCGACCCGCACTTTCTTCTTATATATCTTTTTAAATTTAACATGTAAAAGACCTTTCCTTATGGGCGTTGGCTCATTTATTTTCTTTTTCTAATTTTTTCTATTGTGTGTTTAAGATATAAAATGGGGTGTACTTATACTCCTCTTTAATATAATAATTTTGATTTTCATCATGTTGTTATTCTAAATGTTTTTAGTACACATGTGATCTTATCTTTTCACTGTCACATGTTATATGATTATGACACTTGTCCTAATCCTATGTTGTCCTATGTTTTACCTTGCCTTTATAAGTAAGGTCTTTCTTGTACATTATGTAGCTTGTATCATTATCTTGCATCCATTAATATGCTTGTATTATTGATAGAATATCATTATCTTGCATCCATTAATATGCTTGTATTATTGATAGAATAACATTATTTGTTGCTTGTCTCTTTTGTATAGAAGGTTATTTGATGTTGCAGATGTGACCTTGGTTGGTTGATTGCTTCAACAGGGGAGGCATCAAAGGATTTTGATAGCCAAATTGTTCCCATAGTGATAGTGATGAAGGAAAAACTTTCTATAGATTATTTCCTTGGACTATTGGGAACTTAGAAAGTAATAGTCCTAACTTCATAGTTGAAAATATATTTGCAATAATGAGATATTCCATTCTTTGTGAAGAGTTGAGTGACAAGTCCAAGATTATAGATTTTCTTTTGAAAGAAGTGGGTAGGCTACATGAGTTGCCACAAAGTGACATTTTTAGTAGAGATACTAAGTTTTCTATTATTTTTGGCACACAATATAGAGATGGAAGTACACAATGGGTTTGTAGGCTAGCACAAAATAAAATTTTAGAAAAGGGATATAGAGGAAGAACTTCATTCCAGTTGGTGTTTGGGATATTTCCTAAGGGTATTGGTGATCTATTGGATATTTCATATAGTGAGTGTGTTGGCATAGATTGTAAAGATTTATTTCAAAAGTAATTAATGATGAAGAGTGTCATGCCAAGTACAAAGCTAATAAAGTGGAGTGCAATATAGAAAATACTCACTCAAATGAGATATTAGTCATGGTGCACTTGAGAAAGAAAGAATTATCTCACAACTAGATGATTGATGTTTATAACAACCTAAGTGGGCAAGCATTTGAAGCATTGTGGATTGATCTCAGTTGCACTAAATTGTAAACAATTAGGATTAGACTCATATGTGGTAGTGCAAAGGGCATAGAGGGGACTACAATGAGACCAAGGATTGAAGTTGTGAAGATGGAGAGTTTCTTCAATGGAGAACTTGGAGAAATTATGGGATTGTTGACAACAATAGAGAAGATGAAGGATTATGTGAGATCCTTTGGTTGGGTGACTGAGCTAAAGAATGTGGTATGAATTGGTTTTGAGAGAAACTTGATGGTGTTGTTTAGAGGAATGCATCAAGTAGATACCTGGTATGGCTATGGAAGAGAAGTAGGGTTCTTAGGTGGAAGAGACCAAGTGGAGGAAGGTAGTGGAATTTCACAAAGGTATAGGTGGACCTAAGATTCTAGATGAAAGGATGTTGACACAATGTGTGGCAACACCTATAGATGTACGAAGACTATAGAGAAGTCAAAGAGGGAAACATAAGAGTACATAATACATAATGTAATGCTCTATAGAGAAAAACATCCAAGAGTGTACCATTAGTGCATAGTGGAATATGCAGTAGAGGATGTGATAGTCACAGTAGAAAGCTACAAGTGGTAACTAAGAATTGTCATGTGTTGACCTACAAAACAACACGGAGTCAAACACAGGAGTTGAAATCCAACTCCTCTATTGAAAGGAGACTTTACAATCTCCCCAAGGTGCCCTAGGGCAATTGGGTCTCAGTTTACATGGTAACATAGGTGAAATGTAATGTTGTTCAATCAAGGGGCCTATGTCAAATTTCTCATTTAAAGTTTTTTTTTTTTTTTTTTTGGGTCAAGTTTTAAGCTTAGATTGATTGGCTCTACATAAGTCTAATTCTACACTACTGTACTCTAACCACTAATAAGAAAGAGAAAAAAAATCAAAAGAAAAAAAAAAGGAAAAGAAATGAAGTTAGGGAAAAGAGGAGATGAGATAAAGTGGGTTTGTAATCTATACAACATTCATTAAATAACTAACTTTCATGCAAATGCAAAATAAACACCCTGAACCACTGTCAATAGTCACTCAACATATGATTTGGATTGTGCAAGAGTCTAAGGAATACATTGAATTCTAAGAATATATTTGTAAATGGAAACAAAAGAAGAGATTATTATCATATTACATTCGCATATGATATTCAGTGAAACCATAAACATATATTCATTAAGCTTAGAAGAGATGCATTTACATGAAAGGTTGAAACAAGAGACAATTTTTGCACTCACAAATTAACAATAGCCAAACTAAAGATTACGATGCTTTCCCCACCATGTTACATATGCAGGAGAAGGATTGCCTTGCTCTCACAAATTCCTCTTCCAAAATTTCAACATAACTCCCAAAAGAAGAATGTTGCTACAAAATAAAGTAGAAAAATGAAGAGAAGAAGAAAAAACCTCCATGATAAGAGTGATGGGATGGTTGGATGGCTTGAATACTGGAATTGGATGAATACTTCTTTTGTGATAGGTTGTGTTACTGGTCAAGGCCTCGTGTGCTCTATTTTTCTTTGCTCGGATGGTTGCAGGACAATATTATGTTGGCTGCTCCAGTTGAGGTTGTTTCCCAAGTTCTGCTTAGAGGTTATAGTTTACTGAGGTTTTGAAGGCATTTTCTCCTTTAGTGTCTTCTGATTTATTTTGGTTGGTGTTTTTAAGCTATAGGAAGCCTTCTTATCTTCAATTCCTTCGACACCTGCTTGGTTTGTTCAGTTTTGTTCTACAGGTTTTGGTGGATTTATTCTATTGTTTCTTCAGACTAAGGGTTTGAAGGTTATATGTTCTTGGAGACTATTTTGTTTCACAGTCTTAATGTTTATGGTTTGGATGATGGTTCTTTTCCAGGCTATTGTGTATGATCTCAGTTAGACAGTGCTTTATGTCATGGTTTGTAGTGCTTATGGAATGTATCATAGTTTGTATTTAGGCTTTTTTGATATAGAGTTTTTCTCTGTTGGCTCTAATTTTTGTTTCCATCATTCATAGCTCTATGCTGCTTTTATTTTGTATATATCTGCATTGATTCAATACCAAAAAAAAAAGAGTCCACCTCCTCTTCATAATCTCCTTCACCACAATTAAAAATACATTTCTTTCACATCACACCCTATCTCACCATCTAAGCAAATATATGATTATATCCCTCAAATCCCCTTTGCATGTTCCTTAAATTTCCATTATTTATTACCACTTTGACCATGACATAAGAGCACGTAAATATTAACATTTTTTAAAATATCATGCCTGCCCTATAGGCTCTATGCATTAAAAAAAGGGGTTTATGCATCATTAGAGGGATGTAGGTAGTCTCCTTTCCAAAGTTCAAAACAAAACTTCACCCATATCCCTCCCCACGTGACATGTACTAATCACTAAACAATTGTCAATTACCATCTTCAATCCGTTATCCTTCATATCCACTTAGGATCATGATTTCATATGTCATATGTCCTTGAGTGCTTCTATATTTACTTGACCCCCACGCTTCATCTTCTTATTCATGTGATTTTTTTTAAAACCTTTTGTAAACACATGATTTTATTTCATCTAATCGCCGTTCTTTGAAATTAATAGGGGCCTTTAAATCCTTATGGGCCCCTATGTTTTAATTTCGCCATTTTAAATAAAGGGGGGAATCTTAAAATTCCACACCCACTTTCTTCTTATATATCTTTTAGAATTAAACATGTAAAAGACCTTTTCTTATGGGCGTTGGCTCCTATTTTTTTTATTTTTTTATTTTTTTCTATTGTGTGCTTAGGATATAACATGGGGTGTACTTAGACCCCTCTTTAATATAATAATTTTGGTTTTCACCACATGATATTCTCTATTTGAGAATACTTCCTTTCTTCCACATGAGCATTTTTCCTTCTTTCATGAGGGTCCTCCCTTAAATGATATGTTATCTTTTTAATTGTGCTCCTTTCACAGGTGTTAGCCAAAGTAGGATCGAACATAGCAAGCCCCTATGACATATAATGTGTGTCATTTTTGCAAGCTAAGGATCATTCCATATCATTTGCAAATTCAAACAAATATAAAGTTATTTCCTAGAAAATTGATATTTTTGGACTATTAAGAATTTTCAATGTAAAATTTTAACATGTCTAAACTTTAATTTTAATCCAGTTGAGCTCTCTGTTGTGCATAGGGGGATGCATGGTGGTTAGTTAGATTCCAACTAAAAATGATATAAGTGATGACCATGCTTATATTTGTGGGAGAGGTCATGTTAAATGTGGGTGTCAAGATGTGAAATACTGAGGCTTGTGATAAACACACAAACACACTTCGAATCATACACATGGGTGATACTAATGGATACAAGTAAATCCAAGTTTTATATGTGAACGAGATTCAAGAAGGGCGACACATATAAATAGAGACTGAATGTCCAACATGAAAGACCACATATTTGAAGTAGCTCTTGAGCAAAACGCGGGGTCTTGAAGTCCATTTAGATCATGCAAATTGATTCATGACACTCGAAAAAATAAAAAGAATGTGGGCCACACAAGAATGCAGTGCATCATGAAAACATAGCCCAAAGATCAAAAAAGGGGCTCCAATGTTCTGACAAAACATTGGGTGTGGTCCACAAGCAACACACCATGAGATGAAGATGTAGAATGAGGTCATGATAGTTGAGAAAATAAAAACAGTGTGGGCCACACAAGAATGCAATGCATCATGTAAACATAACCCAAAGATAAAAAAAAGGGGCCCCACTGTTCTGACAAAACATTGGTTGTGGTCCACAAGCAACACACCATGAGATGAAGATGTAGAATGAGGTCATGACAATCGAGAAAATAAAAACAGTGTGGGCCACACAAGAATGCAATGCATCATGAAAACATAACCCGAAGATCAAAAAAAAGGACCCACTGTTTTGACAGAGCATTGGGTGTGGTCCACAAGCAACACACTATAAGATGAAGATGTAGAATGAGGTCCAAAAAGTTTATTTATTTTGAAGGAGAGACAATGAACATTGATTTCATGAGGAGCATGAGAAAGTGGAAAGTGGAAAGTGGAAAGTGACATTGTAGGTTAGTGTAGGAGTAGCATTTTATAGTTTTTAGGAGTTATCATGTGTGGAAGAAACAAAATGTGTTGGGGAAGGTGCAGATGAGCCATTTCGGAGATGTGGTGATAGCTATGTTGAAAGATTTATCTTGCAAGACAAGGGGATAGAACACTTGGAGGAAATGGGGAAGTGTACAAGTAAGACTTTGGTTCTTAAAGGAGTGGGGAAGAGTCTAGTAGACTCAATTGTCACCATCGGTCCAGCTTGTGATTTTGAACTTCAGCAGAACTCAGCAAATACTCAGAGATACGGAATTGATACGGTCCCTCAAGTTATTTCAATCACGTGCATTCAATGAATATTCAGGAACAGTTAGTACAGTCTAAAACTTGCTTTCAGCATACTGGATGGATGCGTTACGGCATAAACACATAAAGATAAGCTAACTTCCAGATAGACGCTGCCAAATAAGTTTTAACTAGACTGTCGGCAGCGTTTATCCAGCATATTGGATGAATCCATGGCTCTATATATAAACGTTTGTTGGAAACTTTCAATTTACAGATAATAAATTGTTGTCACAAATCAAGTAGATATGGAAAGTATTTGACAGAGAAATTAAACAAAATAAATCTGTCCATATTTAGTTTTAATTTTGATGTAAAAATGTTTTTTCAGATGTTACGAACCTATTTCTTAATACTCGATTTTTTGTCTTATGTCTGTAACTTGTTTGCCTTGCTTCTTAGATGTTTGAATGCTATAGGATCAACAATGTTTATAAACCTTTGGGAATTCATCAAATTGTAAGGGTTGAGTTCTCCTCGGTCAAAACCCTAACGGACTAACTTTATGACTTCGAGTGAAGATTTGAAGATAGAAAGCAAGAGTATAATAGATCTAAGATGATGTGTTCTAGTAAATGCTCTAATACTTCTAGTATGATGCTCTCATAAATGTTTTATTAATAAAACCCTGGGATGCTTCTTTTGATAACCCCTAGGTGATCCATTTCCAATTAGGGCTATTCTTTAAATACACCACTATAGTGAGTAAATTGGAGCAATTTGCACTTTTGTTAGCTCATAACAACTAGTGAAAGGGGTAGGAAAAGTTTGAATTTGAATTTTAAAACTTTGGGAGTCAAATCCATGGTTGTAGAGCTAATCAGGATCAAGTTTGTACTCGCGTACTCACATATCTGACCCAAAGAGGGAAAACAAACTATTTATGGAATGAAGTGGAATCTAGAGACCCTTTCAAATCTAGTCAGCATAGCCTTCAAGTTTTTAACTTCTTGAAGGGATGCCTCATAAAATAATAGTCCCATTAACAAATTGTAGATGGATCAGGGGATCTAGAACTAGGAGCAATACTCAATGTCGTCAGTTCATCCCATTAAACCCTAGCATAAATCATAAATCTACCCAAAGCTTCAACCAATATAATGAAAAGATAAGGTGAGATTGGGTCTCTTTGGTGCAAACCCTTGACTCTTCTAAAACATCCACATGACGAACCATTGACTAGAATAGAAGGGAGAAATTTAAATTTTTGAAGGGAAAACATCTAGGCATGGGGCTTTATTCACATGTTGAAAACGATTGATCTAATCTCTTCCTCTAAGAAATTCTTAAGAAGGGAGTCATTACATTCCTAATCAATGACTTTAGAATCAACTACAAATATTCAACTTGATCTACCTAAGCAACATGCTTGTCAAAAAAATCTCAAAGTATCCCACTGCTTTAGACTTGATGTCTTCTTGGATAATAGAAAGAGAACCATCCTCTCTAATCAAAGAGTGAATGAAGTTACAATTTCTTCTAGCCACTATGGTTGTAAGGAAAAAGTGAGTTTTATTGTCTCTAACTTATAACCATGATTTGCTACATGGGGAAATGTTTATAGTACTAGCCAAGAGATGGGATATATTTTTGTACATTTAAATTACCAACATGGGATTTCACTATCAATTTTGAGGATGTATGGAGTATATAGAAGTTACTACTACATGGTTGAAAGGTCATCTTTTATATGAACATAACTATGGTTGCAAAGGTAAATGCCTTTAAGTACAGAGATAACAGCCTAGTGTGTCCAAGTAGATGTGCATACTCATTGCGCTTTTGGTAGTGTATATCATAGACCCAATAAGCAATTATATGATGCAAGTGGATGGCATATATCATGCAAGTCTCCACAAGGACCCCATGATGGCATATGTGGATGGCATATATCATGCATATATCATGCAAGTAAATGTAAGCACTAAAATCACACATAGTCTCCACAAGGACCCCATGATGACACATAATCTTTGTCACGTACATTTAAGCATGAAAATAATGCCCTCTCAACAGCGATTCTCTTAGTAACAAGTGGGTTTTGGTTTCTTCATTTGTTTCCGCTTTGTCATACTATCCTTTCCCTCGCTTTTGCCACTTTTCGATTTTCATTTTTTGTGCTTGCGACTTCGTCCCTAAGCCTTTTATTCATCTATTTTTCATAAATTGACCTTTCTCTAGTGTTTTTCATCCAACCCCATGCCTAGGAGCCCTCTAAGGAACCTCCCAAGCCATCTCCAACTTTCAGTTTTCAGTTATGTTCAATCAAGACAAATCTCCCCTTATTATTTCAAGATCTCCCCCGGGAGATTTGACATTTGCAAGTGGAGATTTGGTTTCTGACCACCTTTTGACCTGGTTCCAAATATAGTTCACCTCCGAATCCCCTAACTAACAATCTCCAACTTCATTTCTCAACCCTGGGTCACCCATGGGTCACCCCTGAGCAACTTGGACTGGTGAAAGCGGTGACCCATGGATGACCTTGCCGTCTTTTCTAGTGGCAGAAAAACTTCAAGTTTGATCGCGAAAAAGCTCCATTTTGACCCATTTTTCTTCCTATTTGCATGAGTTTTTGGTCTAAACATAGAGTTAACTATTCATTACTCATTTTGGTCATAAGAAAAGTAGTATGGGACACTAGCTCTTTCACTTTTTCATTGTGTTGGTGTTTTTTGTCCCACTCAAAGTGATCACTGTTAGATGGCTTGGATCTCACATCAAACAAAAAATAGGATTCAAGATGTGTCAACCAATTAAGAAAATGTCATTTCATACTTTACTAAATTTGTATTATATACCATTGTTGTTGTTGACTTTTTCCCAGACTGGATGCTTATTCCCAGATTTCCCTACAAGGTAGCCATCAGTGATCAACAGGATCTCTGGGCCAGGGGGTCAACAGTGTAGGAGATAGACTCTATATTTTATCTCCTCTTCTTCTTCAGGCTCTGCAAGACCTAGGGGGGTATTCCCTACTCAACATCCATGAGGATATGCATGCAAGGCTGGGATGTTGACAGAAAGCAGATGAGTCCTCCTGTAAGTAAACCAAAACTGAAAGATAAGAGCAAAGGGGCTAGCTTTGGGCCTATTAGCAGTTGTAGACAGAGGACTGAGGATCCTAAACTAACTCTAATGTCCTAATGTTGGTTTTAGATTTTGCTTTGGAGTTTAAGTGTGGATGCAAAGCTGGATATGGTTATAACACAAAACAAAGCATGATTGGTGCCTATCCAGGGCCTGGAGTCAATAGACATACACCTGTGAATGATCAGCATGAACAACTAAAACTGGATTTCAAGGGGATATGTGTGATACCTGCCTTACAGGCATCTCCCAATACAAAGTGTTAGGTTATCTCTACTTATGGTATCCCTACTGCAGTATATCCCTCCCAATGTTCAACCTGAAAACAGTTTAATCTACCCCTTGAGTAGAAGTTAAAAGATCAGACAGTCAACATAGGAATTCTATGCTCTAGAATCTAAACATTACCAAACATCCAGATTCAGAAGAAGAATACATGCAATACTGAAGACAGAATTAACACAACACATGCCAAACAGCATTTCTCATATAAGTTTAATCATGAAATCAGTGGGTTCATGCCAAAAAACATACAACAAGAGATACATAAACTCACAGGTAAGCTGTACAGAGCAACCAGATCAGCTTGTTATGCATTACAGAGCCAAAATCATCAACTTTCAACAACCTCTCAAATGAGCAAGACCACCTGCTAATAACAGCCAGGTAGGTGCTCAGCAATTAATTACATGGTTGACCAAAATTTCGCCAGATACACAGTATCATGAAAATGGCGCTCAAACACAACCGGATTGGCGCCCAAACTTGAATGCAGCAGGTAGGGGAGGAGACAGGAAGATTTCTCGAGCCCTGCGCCACCATCCGCTGATGTACATCTTCAGTCGGGTACAAGATCGACCCACGCCATCGCCCATACCTCTGCAACTATCGCCATTAATGGCGAACCAACCCGCGGCCTTGGGAAGATCATCAAACAGACTATCGCAAGCATTTCCCGCCGAGATTCATCATCATGATGTTTGAAAATGCAGGATATCAATATCCCACATGCACCCCTCGATGACCTCATTAATACTTTATATACTAGGTCATGAGCATATATCACGTCGGTGCTTTTGCTCCTGACGACACTAGTATAAGACCCCATCATCATCACCCTCCAGCAGCATGATATCCTGTCGATTGAAATATCACCCTGACGTCATCATCATATCGCAATATAGCCTACATGATAATCGCCTTCATCGGCACAACCTGATCCATCGGAGAAACATCCTCCTGCTGAGCCTATACCAAAAGTCTGGCCGATGAACATCCTGATGACGTCATCATCATATCCTGCTGACATCATCATCATATCTGCCCACTGCGCACCTCCTCATATCCGGATGACGTCATCATCATGTTTGCAAATATCAGGAGATCTCCTCAAGATGATCAGTGTTAGGAATATGACCCCCACGGACCTTGATGACGTCATCATCATATTAACATCAGGATGATATTCGGAAGACAACCGGATATTTGGAAATATCATCCTGATGCACAAATATCAGGTTGCACTGTAGCTCCACTATAAGATCGGGGCGATAGAAGAATATGATGATGCTTGAAAAGATCACCCCCACTAGATAATGCACGAAGCCAGCAGGCGGATATCTCCTTGATATCAGCATCATCATGACGCTGGAACAAACATACACCCGGGTGATATGAAATATCACCCCCTCCTTCGGAAATATCATGATGCAGATAGGCAGAGAACCGGATATCACCCTGACGTAAGAATGACGTCAGCATCATCAGGATGACAAAACAACGAACAAGAAGTGATATAACATCATCAGGATGATATTGACTAAGATCATCCTGACGTTCAAAATATGATGACCCCAGTGAATATCGGGTCGCACTTAGAACTCTTCAACATCATCATCAGGATGATCATAACCAAGATCACCCGATGATAAAATATCACCCCGGCGAAAAATCATGAAGGCAAAAAATATGATGACCTCCGCAAGCAGCAGGATGATAACTGGAAATATCATGATGATGACGACCCTTAGGAAAAAACAAGTTAGGTCGAACACTTAGAGAATAACCCCTTCAGGACATCGGGGCAACATCGTCATCATGTTTGATCAAGGTGATAAATGGAAGATCACCGGATACTTGAAAAATCACCCTCGCAAGCAACTGAGGGCGCACTGTAGCTCACCAGTATCATCAGGATGATATCCAAACATCACCCGACAGTTGAAATATGATGATGACGATGAGAAAAACAAGTCGACGAAGAACATGCTGATGAAGATCATCATCGAAGACAAGATGATGATGACGACCTCCTCCTCAGAAAAATATGATGCTGCAGCTGAAAAACGCTGAGGAGGTCCAACACTTAGAAAAATTGGGCAAGAAGATGAAGGCTTCAGATGAAGAAACCTCCTGATCATGACAAATCAGCCCCAGGTCAAAATAAGTGCTAACAGTGGCTCCGAATGGGGACGTGCAGGTGCAAGACTGCAGCGAGAACCCCAGATCTCTGGGATGCAGACCAGTCCCTTATCCATTGGGCACAGAGTCAAATATTACACCGACCTGCATCACCAAACACACTTGATGGCCTAAGGCCACCAAGAAAAGAAAAGCATGTATCTCCCTTTGTCAAATATCTTGTTTTCATCTGCATGCACTGGGTCAAGCTTGGAGATACTGTCAGGATCCACCCACAAACAAATCTTGTCATCTGCATATTCAATCCTCTGGTTTGGCTTGTCATTATCACCCCTGTGCAGATAACCTTCAACATCATGTGCCATGTGGGTGTAGAATTTATCAAGCAATGCATACTCAAATGGTATAGAACACAGGTTATCATCTGTATCATCATCATGCATCGCAACATGATCTCCTAGCTGGACTGCAAATAGGAAACACTCAGAGTCCACCACACAACTAGGAAGATCAGGGCTCATTGTATTATATGCTGGCACATCAAAAGGAAAGCTTTCAAAATCACAATTGTGCACATCATGTACACAACAATCAGCAGCACCAAGCTGGAAAAGATCAGGCTCTGGCACCTCTTTACAATCAGGCACATTTTCGCAGTCACTTACCTGATGTATGTTGTTTCCTCTTTCATCAGGATGAGAAACGGAATCCAAGTCAAAAATAGTGTCAATATCCTCACCATACTCAGACAGATCCTCATCACCATATGTGTCATAAATGGGTGACCCAGGTGCATCAGTTTCATCATAGTATGCCATTTGTTCATGGGCAGCAGAGCACACATCTTCATCACCAATGGATTCACTCTGTGGAGGAGTATCAGCCTGTGTGTCATAAGCAAAACAGCCATCAAATGAAAAACAATCATGCTCTGAACTAGCACTTATTTCAATTTCTGACTGCTCTTCATGATCTCCATGTGTTTGAAAGGTAGGCAATGGGTCACACATAGGACTGCTTCTCTGTTTGCTTATATCTTCTCTGTCTTGAGTACAATACTCACAATTATCTCCACAGGTCCATTCCAAAAATTGCTCATTGCTATCCACAACCTCGTTATTGTTTTCATGGTCAGATGCCTCATCATTGCAATGGGAATCCTCATTAGTCCTTTCACTGGCATCCTCAACTGGTAAACAATCCAGTTGAGCAGTATTGTTAGCATTATGTTCAAACACAGCAGTCTCAACCTCTATGCTTTTATTTTCATTTTTATCTGCACATGATGCCATAATCATTTGGTCATTTGCAGCCTCATAACCATTTCTCACACCAAGGCCTGGGGACAGGGGTTTCAGCAGGTACACATTTCTGGTTTTTTCTATCTTTTCTATGAACCTGTATGCCATCTGCATACTTGTCACCTTGAAATCCCTCAGTATTGCACTAAAGCCCTCCTCAAAAGCTTCAAAGAATATGCCAACACAGGCTGAAATATCAGGTCTGAAACTTTCAGGGACATGTGAAAGGGCTACTGCAAACCTATGACTGAAATCAACACATGGCTCTTCATCTTGTTTTCTGATTCTCATCAATTCTGTAACAAAATCAGCCAGTTCTTTTGCAAATTCTTCCTTGAAACAGTCAGCAAGTTCATCCCAACAGGCAAAGGATTTCTTTGGAAAGCTCAAATACCAGTCTTTTGCTTTTGCATCAAAGGACCTAACAAAAAACCTCATCCACATATCCTCATCTCTGAATGAATATTTTCCCATAAAACTGTGAAAATTTTGGATATGTGCATTCCCATCACATATACTGTGACCACTAAATCTAGGCATCTGACAGTATATCCTAGCAGGCATAGTTTCTATTCTATAATCCACCCATGACAAATCCAGTTGGTCATACAAAGGATCAAAAGGGCTGACAGGAGGTTTAGCTTTCTGACTGGCAGACACAACAGGGTTACTGCTTTTTAACTGGGCCTGCTCAGTCTCTAAGAATATCAACCTATTTCTTATCTCTTCTATTCCTTTATCCAACATTTCACCACTGAGTATGGGATAATTCATACTTGGATTCATAAAAATCCTACTCTTAGACATCCTTTGTCTGTCTAAGACCTAAGGCTTCCCCTGGCATCTAACTTATGCAGTAAAACAGCAAATAAAGGGGAAGTAACAAGGTACCTTTTCTCATACAGATGCAGAAATATGTACATCTTTCAACCAATAGCATACATCTATCTTTCATGTGCATTTAGATCTTTTTTGCAGAGTCGCCACCTCTCCAGAGAGGACAAAATTTTCAATAGCTGAAAGCTACTTTTCCAGGTTCATTCCACCAGCAGAGCATCATTTTGTTAGTGACTCGGATGGGTCACAAGTATTATTCTTTATTTTATCAATCCTTCCCCAGCGGAGTCGCCAATTTCTGTTGACTTTTTCCCAGACTGGATGCTTATTCCCAGATTTCCCTACAAGGTAGCCATCAGTGATCAACAGGATCTCTGGGCCAGGGGGTCAACAGTGTAGGAGATAGACTCTATATTTTATCTCCTCTTCTTCTTCAGGCTCTGCAAGACCTAGGGGGGTATTCCCTACTCAACATCCATGAGTATATGCATGCAAGGCTGGGATGTTGACAGAAAGCAGATGAGTCCTCCTGTAAGTAAACCAAAACTGAAAGATAAGAGCAAAGGGGCTAGCTTTGGGCCTATTAGCAGTTGTAGACAGAGGACTGAGGATCCTAAACTAACTCTAATGTCCTAATGTTGGTTTTAGATTTTGCTTTGGAGTTTAAGTGTGGATGCAAAGCTGGATATGGTTATAACACAAAACAAAGCATGATTGGTGCCTATCCAGGGCCTGGAGTCAATAGACATACACCTGTGAATGATCAGCATGAACAACTAAAACTGGATTTCAAGGGGATATGTGTGATACCTGCCTTACAGGCATCTCCCAATACAAAGTGTTAGGTTATCTCTACTTATGGTATCCCTACTGCAGTATATCCCTCCCAATGTTCAACCTGAAAACAGTTTAATCTACCCCTTGAGTAGAAGTTAAAAGATCAGACAGTCAACATAGGAATTCTATGCTCTAGAATCTAAACATTACCAAACATCCAGATTCAGAAGAAGAATACATGCAATACTGGAGACAGAATTAACACAACACATGCCAAACAGCATTTCTCATATAAGTTTAATCATGAAATCAGTGGGTTCATGCCAAAAAACATACAACAAGAGATACATAAACTCACAGGTGAGCTGTACAGAGCAACCAGATCAGCTTGTTATGCATTACAGAGCCAAAATCATCAACTTTCAACAACCTCTCAAATGAGCAAGACCACCTGCTAATAACAGCCAGGTAGGTGCTCAGCAATTAATTACATGGTTGACCAAAATTTCGCCAGATACACAGTATCATGAAAATGGCGCTCAAACACAACCGGATTGGCGCCCAAACTTGAATGCAGCAGGTAGGGGAGGAGACAGGAAGATTTCTCGAGCCCTGCGCCACCATCCGCTGATGTACATCTTCAGTCGGGTACAAGATCGACCCACGCCATCGCCCATACCTCTGCAACTATCGCCATTAATGGCGAACCAACCCGCGGCCTTGGGAAGATCATCAAACAGACTATCGCAAGCATTTCCCGCCGAGATTCATCATCATGATGTTTGAAAATGCAGGATATCAATATCCCACATGCACCCCTCGATGACCTCATTAATACTTTATATACTAGGTCATGAGCATATATCACGTCGGTGCTTTTGCTCCTGACGACACTAGTATAAGACCCCATCATCATCACCCTCCAGCAGCATGATATCCTGTCGATTGAAATATCACCCTGACGTCATCATCATATCGCAATATAGCCTACATGATAATCGCCTTCATCGGCACAACCTGATCCATCGGAGAAACATCCTCCTGCTGAGCCTATACCAAAAGTCTGGCCGATGAACATCCTGATGACGTCATCATCATATCCTGCTGACATCATCATCATATCTGCCCACTGCGCACCTCCTCATATCCGGATGACGTCATCATCATGTTTGCAAATATCAGGAGATCTCCTCAAGATGATCAGTGTTAGGAATATGACCCCCACGGACCTTGATGACGTCATCATCATATTAACATCAGGATGATATTCGGAAGACAACCGGATATTTGGAAATATCATCCTGATGCACAAATATCAGGTTGCACTGTAGCTCCACTATAAGATCGGGGCGATAGAAGAATATGATGATGCTTGAAAAGATCACCCCCACTAGATAATGCACGAAGCCAGCAGGCGGATATCTCCTTGATATCAGCATCATCATGACGCTGGAACAAACATACACCCGGGTGATATGAAATATCACCCCCTCCTTCGGAAATATCATGATGCAGATAGGCAGAGAACCGGATATCACCCTGACGTAAGAATGACGTCAGCATCATCAGGATGACAAAACAACGAACAAGAAGTGATATAACATCATCAGGATGATATTGACTAAGATCATCCTGACGTTCAAAATATGATGACCCCAGTGAATATCGGGTCGCACTTAGAACTCTTCAACATCATCATCAGGATGATCATAACCAAGATCACCCGATGATAAAATATCACCCCGGCGAAAAATCATGAAGGCAAAAAATATGATGACCTCCGCAAGCAGCAGGATGATAACTGGAAATATCATGATGATGACGACCCTTAGGAAAAAACAAGTTAGGTCGAACACTTAGAGAATAACCCCTTCAGGACATCGGGGCAACATCGTCATCATGTTTGATCAAGGTGATAAATGGAAGATCACCGGATACTTGAAAAATCACCCTCGCAAGCAACTGAGGGCGCACTGTAGCTCACCAGTATCATCAGGATGATATCCAAACATCACCCGACAGTTGAAATATGATGATGACGATGAGAAAAACAAGTCGACGAAGAACATGCTGATGAAGATCATCATCGAAGACAAGATGATGATGACGACCTCCTCCTCAGAAAAATATGATGCTGCAGCTGAAAAACGCTGAGGAGGTCCAACACTTAGAAAAATTGGGCAAGAAGATGAAGGCTTTAGATGAAGAAACCTCCTGATCATGACAAATCAGCCCCAGGTCAAAATAAGTGCTAACAGTTGTGTTCAGCATTGTTGCAAGTCTCAGACAATAAAATTTTATGGTAAAATTTTTATTACTGATAAAACTATGAAAGGAGATTTGTAACATGAAAATGTATGTTTATGAGCCCTTTGATGATTCATTGTTGCAAAGACAGTTGCCGTTGCACCAAAATATCTACCTATTAATACCCGATACAACTGCCAGAGTTAATGAATCCATAGGAGGCAGTTAAGCCTTGTTACGAACCCAAGCGTTGTGCTGCACAACACAAGGAGACCAAGGGTGCACACCTTGCAACAATCCCCCCCAGCACGAGTGAGGGGTTCAAACCCGTGACCTAGGCTCCAATACCAATTGTGGCAAAGATGGTTGCCATTGTACCAAAAGATCGACCTATTAATGCCCGATACAACCGCTAGAGTTAATGAATCCACGGGAGGTGGTTAAGCCTTATCATGAACCCAAGCATTGCGTTGCACAACACAAGGAGACCAAGGGCGCACACCTTGCAACACACATGATATGCTTATGTTTGCTTGAACTCTAAGGAGTTAGTGATAATCACACAAGAGCACCACAAATTAAAGTATGCTAGTTGAACTTAAGTAGGTAAGTATGACATCATTATAGATTCATCATAAGGTGCAATACCCATAGACAACTAAATGGAAATGGGGAAGGATAGTTGAAGGTTAAATTTTTTTTAGGTATTGCAAAATAGTTTACCAAGTAGGTTACAATATAAGTGATGCAGAGCTTACACAACGGAACGGAGAAAATAGTTCAAAAATACAGAACTGTTGCTGTGGTTGAACCTTTGAACCACTTGAACTAACGAAACCGCTAAACCTACGGACACTGAACCATTAAACCTTCATGAGCCGTTGAACCTTGCCATTATCGGTTCAATATACTTCCATCGCTCCAACTTAATGCTATCGGCAATTACCAGTTGGACCGTTTGTATCACATTGAACCCGTGGAACCGTTGAACCGTTGAAATGGTTCAACCGTTGGTTCAACTATCGGCAATACATACTCTTCGGCCAACTCTAAATTTCTCCCGCTGATTGAGCCTCCGAGTTCATTGAACCGTTGAACCTGATACTCTTGTTGAATCGATGAACCAAATGAACCCGCTATATCTTGATGAACTCACTGCATCCGTTGAATCGTTGAACCATTGAACCATTTGAACCAGTTCAACCGTCAACTCAACTGTCGGTAACACTCTCTACTGTCGGCCAACCTCGAATTCCTTCGATCGATGTGCCACTTACTCTGATGAACCAATTGAACCTTTGAAATGGTTCAACCACCCGCGAACATCTACTATCGGTTCCCCCGATATGCTTCAACCCGATACACAGATGCAGGATACACACGAAATGTATATTCGCATACAAATGCGATATACACATGAAATGTACTCAGGTACATTAGCGATATACACACTGCTTGTATATTCAGCAAACAACATGAAATTAACCTAGAAGGACTTTTATACATACCTTTCTTCATAGGATATACACAGGATGATACTCGCATACAAATGCAATATACTCACAAGCTGTTCCAACATGCAATTGACATATATACAAAAAATGTATAATTGAATCTCATGCCAATAACATCCTCTGTAACAAATTTCACAGTTTCTATTCTGCCATGACCATGAACAAAAAGAAACAAAACAGAAAACTATTGTACAAAGCCCATTCCACTGATTTCACAGAAATCCACCAGTGGAATGGTTTTAATCGTGCATCTCAACAACAGAAAAACTAAATTAAATACAAAACAATTCTATACAAATAATATACATAGGACAATTCGATACACAGGGAATTTACACAGAATCCAGAATTTGTAAAACACAACTGACAGAGTTTCTATTTCTTCAATCCAACTTCGTCTCTCTGTCTCTCCAGCAACACAGGCCGATTACAGAGATTCATACATACTCAACTCCCCTCTCTAATTTTGCTTAACCAAGATTATAATCCAAAACCCTAACTAATCACACGACACCTGTTTAGCCCAAGACAACAAAACGCCTAATAATACGACACATTGATTTAATCATCCACGTTCCCCAAAATGTCTAATGATGTCCAAATTGGCTTATTAGAATGCCAAATTTGTGACCTCGGTTCATATGGTGGGGTCGGTTCTCATGGTGGGGTCTTTTAAACATGAAATGTCAGCACAAATACTACATGACAACATGAAATGAATAAACATATTAAAAACCTTCTTCTTCTCCCTCAGACGTATATTTATCTTGTTGAAGGGGTGCTCCTGCACCATACTCCCTGGGAGAAGAGATCTCAAGCCCACTTGAGATTAGAGTTTGAAGGTCTGCACCATGGTTTGTGATCTGATCTTCAGTCATCCAAACTGCCTCTGAAGCAGGTTTCCCGTGCCAAGCCACCAAGTACTCCATGTACTCTTTGTTCCTTGTCTTCTTTGTCACTCTTGAGTCTAATATCTTCTTCAATTTTGGTGGACCCTGCTTAGGAATATCATCATCTGCTGCATCCTGCAATGGTTCATGTTCTACATCTGCATTCTGCTTGTATGGAGTTAAATCACATATATTGAAAATGGGTGACAATCCAAGATCAAGAGGAAGTTGGATCTCATAAGCATTCTGCCCACACTTCTTCAAAATCTGACATGGTCCAATCTTCCTCTGCACTAGCTTGGTATATTTACATTTTGGGAGCCTCTCCTTCTTCAGATTAACCCATACCAAATCTCCAACCTCAAATTATACATCTCGCTTCTTCTTATTAGCATATGTTTTGTACTTCAATGTAGTTTGTTGGAGTTGTGTCTTGACTTGATCATGCACCTCTTTGATGGCTGATTCAAAAGCTTCTCCATCTGCACTAATAGACTCTTATGTAGGTAAATCTCTCAACTCCAAAATACCTCTTGGATGAATTCCATATACTACCTGGAAAGGTGACTTCCCTGTACTCCTATTGATAGTGTCATTATATGAAAAGTCTGCTTGCGGTAGGATGTTATCCCACTTCTCTCCTTGCTGCCTTGTCAAACATCTTAACAGATTTCCCAATGAATGGTTAACAACTTCAGTCTGACCATCTGTCTAAGGATGGTAGGCTGATGAGAAGGATAAATTTGTTCCAAGCTTCTTCCAAAGAGTCCTCCAAAAGTGGCCAATAAACTTCACATCTCTATCTGACACTATGCTCAATGGCAAACCATGTATCCTTACTATCTCTTTAAAAAATAGATCTGCAACATATGAAGCATCACAAGTGGTTTTGCATGGCAAGAAGTGTGCCATTTTACTAAATCTGTCTCCTACAACAAAAACACTATCATATCCCTTCCTTGTCCTAGGCAAACCCAATACAAAGTCCATGCTTATGCTTTCCCACGACCTAGAAGGAATGGGTAGTGGCTGATACAAACCTGCATTAGCGGATCTCCCTTTTGCTTTCTGACATATCACACATGCCTCCACAAATCTCCTCACATCTAACTACAACTTGGGCCAATAGTAATGTCTCTTCATAAGATCAAGAGTCTTATCTAGACCAAAATGTCCTACCATGGCCCCACAATGTTTCTGCCTAATGATATTCAGTCTCATAGAACATCTTGGAATACACAACTGTCCCCCCTTGAAAAGTAATCCATCTTGGATCAGAAATTTAGAGAACTCAACATGATATTTATCACCAAAGGAAGTGCATACCTTGTATATCTCTCCAAAATCTTTATCAACATCATACATGGCCTTCAAAGAGTCAATGCCAACACTCTCCAACTGGATCTGATTGATGGTTAGAACCCTCCCGCTTAAAGCATCTGCTACCTTGTTCTTGACCCCTTTCTTGTGCTTGGGTGTGAAGGTGAAAGCTTGCAAAGTCTCCACCCACTTCATGTGCCTATGGTTCAGTTTCTCTTGTCTATTTATGAAACTAAGGGCCTGATTATCTGTGAACACTATGAATTCTTTTGGCAGCAAGTAATGCCTCCACTTTTTGAGTGACTGTACTAGAGCGTACATCTCCAAATCATATGATGAGTATCTCTTCTTTGCATCATTTAGTTTCTCACTAAAAAATGCAATAGGCCTACCTTCTTGACTGAAAACTGCTCCAATGCCATGTGGCTTGCATCACATTCTACCTAGAAAATCTTGTTGAAGTCAGGAAGTACAAGGACTGGCTGCTCTGCCACCTTCTTCTTTAGTGTTTCAAATGAATTATCTGCCTCCTTTGTCCAAGTGAATCTGCACTTATGTCCTCCTTTTATGGTGTCAAGCATGGGTGCACAAACATGACTAAACCCCTTTATAAACTTCCTATAGAAGGTTGCTAACCCATGGAAACTTCTAACATCATTCATGGTTCTAGGAGTTGGCCAAGATAATATGGCACTTACCTTCTCTTGATCCATTTTCAGTTTTCCATGTGAGATAACAAAACCCAAGTAGATGATCTCCTCTTGCATGAACAAACACTTCTCCAAGTTGATCATTAGCTGCTCTTCATGTAACCTTTTGAGGACCAAGTCTATATGTTTGAGGTGCTCTTCCCTTGTATTACTGAAAATCAAGATGTCATCTAGATATACTATGAAAAATTTACCTATGAATTCCCTCAAGACCTCATTCATCAACCTCATAAAGGTACTAGGGGCATTGGACAAACCAAAAGGCATGACCTTCCACTCATACAACCCCTCATTGGTCTTGAATGCAGTTTTCCATTCATCTCCTGGCCTAATCCTAATCTGATGATAGCCACTCTTTAAATCTATTTTTGTGAAATACTTAGCAGCCCCCAAGCAATCGAGCAAATCTTCTATCCTAGGGATTGGGAACCTATACCTAATTGTTATCTTGTTGATAGCCCTTGAATTAGTACAAAGTCTCCAAGTGCCTTCCTTCTTTGGTGCTAGTACAACCAGTACCACACATGGGCTTAAACTCTTGCCAATTAGGCCTGTCTCCAACAACTCCTCAATCTGCCTTGCTACCTGTGTATTCTACTCTGGGGTAAGCTTGTATGCTGCTTTGTTTGGAAGTGTAGATCTTGGGATCAGATCTATGCAATGGCTGATGTCCCTCATAGGTGGTAGGGACCTTGGCATTCCATCAGAGATGATGCCCTTGTATTTGTCCAATAGCTCTTAGACAGTTGGATCTATGAACCTTTGCCTCTTCTCTCCCTTGACTTCTTGCTGCTGCTCCTTGTTCACCTTTAGGCATGGAATTAGAGCATATGCAACTGCTCCTTCTTCTACTATCTCTTTCATGAATTGTTTGCCTTCTACCATCATCGCCTTGACTTCTTTCCCTTTTGATTCCACCTCATTCTCCATCAATGGTAGAAACTCTATCACCTTACCATCCTTGGTGATTGAATATGTGTTTCTAACTCCATCATGGTGTGCTTTCAAGTCATACTGCCATGGTCTTCCAAATAGGAGATGGCAAGCATCCATCTTGGCAATGTCAAACAATAACCTATCCTTGTATGGTCCAATTTGAAACTCCACCCAAGCCTGTTCTTCCACAACTGGTTGCTGACCTTGGGTGAGCCATGAGATCTTGTATGGGCAAGGATGTGGTAGTCTTCTAAGCTTAAGCTTTTCTACCATTTCAAATGACACAAAATTTTCAGTGGATCCGGAGTCAATCAGAACTTTACATACCTTTCCTCCTACCTTGCAAGTAGTTCTGAAGAGAGACTTCCTTTGTGGGGGTTCTTTGTCAGGCACCTTCATCGTGGTCATTACTCTCCTAATCATCAAAGATTCTCCTTTCTCAGGATATCCATAACTATCAGGAGCATTCACACTTTGAAAAGTGTTTGAGTTGGTCACACTTTGACAGTCAGATTCTTGGATCAGATTGATCCTCCTTTCTCTTATTGAACTTGTTACCTTTCCTGGACATCTACTGGCTATATGGCCTTCTTGATTGCAATTGTAACATCTGATAGGTCCTCTGCTATGAGATCTCCCTCTAAATAGTGGTCTTTTGCCCCTAAGTTTTCCTCTTTGATTATAACTCCCCCCTTGAGTTTGACTGTTGTCTCCTTTGTTGTTCTCTTGGTTTGATTCACCTTGGGATCCAAATCCATTTCCTCTGCCTCTGAAAGGACTTCTTCCTCCCCTTTGTTGTCTCCCTCTTCCTCTATTGTTCTGTTCTTGTCTTCTCTTGAATTTCTCTTCCACTTTGAGTGCCAATTGGTAGCACTTTTGGACTGTCTCTAGCTTATGTAGATTTATGTCTTCTTGGATGGCAAACCTCAATCCATTGAGGTACCTTGCCACCTTCTCTTCTTCATTCTCCTTTACCTTTGTCTTGACACATAGTTTCATGAACTCTTCTATGTATGAGCTGACATCTAACTCCTTCTACTTCAAGTTTTGTTTCTTCTTATGTAATTGGATGTTGTAATCCAAAGGAACATAGGCCTCCTTCACTAAAGCCATCATCCTCTTCCAAGTAGCAACTCTATTCTTTCCTTCTTTCACCCTGTCATCTTGGATGAAATTCCACCAATTTAGTGTAGCCCCTTTCATTTTGGATTGAGCCATCTTCACCCTTTGGTGGTCTGGGATTTCCTCGGTCTCAAAGAAATTATTCAAGGAGTCTATCCACTCCATCACTGAATCAGGTTCCATTTTTCCTACAAACACTGGCAGGTCTATTTTCATATCCATGGTCCTTCTCTCCATGGATTTGAGGGCGTTAAGTAAGGGTCTCTGGTCTGCAGGAACCTCTATCTCTTCCTGCTTAGGGATCTCCTCTTCATCCCCGTCTTCTCGCTTACCATAATCTTCTTCTCCCTTCTCTACTCTGTCCCTCAACTTCTCTACCTCTTCTTTCAAGGCCTAATTCTAAGCCTGAGCTGCTCTACTCTCTGCCATTTGCTTTCTCACTAAGGCCACCAACTCAACGTTGGTCATCTTTGCTAGGTACTCTTGTGACCCCTCTTCATCTGACATCTTGTCTTCTTCTTCTACCCAAAGGATACTCCTTTGCTCTGATACCACTTGATGCAAAGCTTACGCAACGGAACGGAGAAAACAATTCAAAAATACAGAACTGTTGCTATGGTTGCACCTTTGAACCACTTGAACTAACTAAACCGCTGAACCTACGAACACTGAACCATTGAACCTTCATGAGCCGTTGAACCTTTCCATTATTGGTTCAATATACTTCCATTGCTCTGACTTAATGCTATCAATAATTACTAGTTGGACCGTTTGTATCACATTGAACTCGTGGAACCGTTGAACCGTTGAAATGGTTCAACCGTTGGTTCAACTGTCGGCAATACATACTCTTCGGCCAACTCTAAAGTTCTCCCGCCGATTGAACCTTCAAGTTCATTGAACCATTGAACCCGATACTCCTTGTTGAACTGGTGAACCAAATGAACCCGCTGTATCTTGATGAACTCACTGCATCCGTTGAACCATTTGAACTGGTTCAACCGTCGACTCAACTGTCGGTAACACTCTCTACTGTCGGCCAACCTTGAATTCCTTCGGTCGATGCACCACTTACTCTGATGAACCAATTGAACCTTTGAAATGGTTCAACCACCCACGAACATCTACTATTGGTTCCCCCGATATGCTTCAACCCGATACACAGATGCAGGATACACACGAAATGTATAATCACATACAAATACGATATGTTTATACTTAAATCTGCAGGCACCTTCATAGGTTCAAAAATCCAAAAAATTCCAACACTCTTGGCCTCTGCAGTTGAAAAAATAAAAGAAATCAGTATATATACAAGGTGGTTTGTATATATATGCAGGTCAATTGTGCATGGGCGGGCTTATAAAATCTCCATCGCTCTTTGAAAAAATGAGTTAGATGCATTTCTAAATGCATATCGGGCTTAGAATGTGCATATACAAAGGGGGAATCTTTCGCAGATTCCTGGGAATATTCTCGCTTTGTATATCGGGTTGCATGTAGAGATACAAAGGAAAAATATACAAGGATGGAAGGTACATTGTAGGCATATTCCAAGAAAGATTCCTTGTTTGTATGTGCAGGAGTGAATGTATGTTTGTGTTTAGGTGCATTCCTAGAATATTCTGTCGTAGATTCCGTAGTTGTATAAAAAGGTATATACAAACAAGTTTGTATATTCAACATACAGGAGAAGCAGATGCATTGTTGAATGTATATGCAAAGCAAAGACATACAACCCGAACACAACGGAGGAGTTAAAATGTGGTGAATAATATTCCAGGTCCGTAGGTTGTATAAAGTGCTTGTATATGCCGACATACAAGCCGATGTGCATTAGTGGAGATACAAAGCGGATTTCAAAGGTTGTTCTAATTTGCTTCACAGGTATGTTGAGATCCGCCTTGTATGTATATTGTGATTGTATATGTGCATATACAAGGAAATATGCAAGGAAAGGGGATACAAGGTGGACCCGATTGAAAATTCTAATTTGCTCTATAACAGTTTGGGGTCCGCCTTGTATGATGAACAGTTGTATATGCATTTGCTCCTGCATACACAAGGGTTTTTGGCAGGTGAACAGTGGCGACTGTATATGCATTTGAACATGCATATACAAGGGTGAAAAAGGCAAAATGAAGAAGCGAAAAGCCAACGATAGAATCATGGGGTGCCTACATGGCACGTTTCCACTGATTGACGACTAGTCAGTGCGATTTTGAGCCGTGGATCTCAGCGATAGGAGTGGATTGATGGCCTTGTTTTGAACCTACAGTGATGGTTTTTCTTGAGCGTGTGCGGCCATTTTTGAGCGGGAAAATCTCCAGATGCATCTGCTGTTGCATCTCGCGGGTAGTTGAGGCTTTAATGGCGGTCGTGCAGAGACATCAATGGGTGAGGTGACAGGTGAACTACCTGGCTTGCGAAGAAAACCTTCAGGCGGCAGTGCAGATCCTGATTCCACCTGCTCATTCCTCTTTGTCTCTCTGCTGCATTAACTGTTTTGAGCACCATTTCTCATGCATTGTATCTGGCGGAAATTTTGATCTTGCCTTGTAATTAATTTTGCTGAGTTCACAGTCTTGGTATAAAAGGCCAAACTATGTTACTCATTGTTGTTGTTAAAGACTTGGGCAATTTTGGGGGAAAAATAATGAAATACATAGCATTTCCTGTTTGTTATATCTCTGTGGAGTTTATGAGTTGCATCTGAGTGTATCTTGCACATATGTTCAGTTTCTTGTCATTGTATATGGAAAATGCATTGTTGCATGTATTTATCTGTGTCTCCATTTATTGCATGTAATTTCTTCTTTTGAATCTGGTTACTCAGGGTTTCTCAGATTCTTGGGTATAGATCTCTGTATCACATGCCTAATCTCTAACTTCCATTCAAGGAGTGGATTAAATCGTTTTAGGTTAAGTATGGAGAAGATTGTATGTCAACTGGGATATTTGTAAGTAGAGACAGTTGAATACTTATCCTTGGGTGGTATTTGTAAGGAAAACACCAGTCCTTACCCCTTGAAACTCGAATGACAATTGCAAGCCATTCTTATGTATACATCTAGTTGACTCATTGCCCTGAGATAAGCACCGGTCTGTTCTTGTGAAGTAGTTATGATCCAAAACCCCTGTCTTGCATCCAAACCATAATTTCAATCCATTCCATAATTTCAACCTGTTAGTTGTAGGAGTAGGATTAGGAACCCCCTGCATACTCTCATCCATAACCAGACACACATGTCCAAGAGTGTTGCTAAACTTGTGATTTGTCATTCAAATCTTGGTCCATACATGAGAGTATTCTGCCTATTATCACAAAGCTAAATCTTCATGTCATTGGGTGAGTCAAAGTGTTAAATCTTTAGCTATAGGGATACCCCCCTTGGTGTGGCAGAACCAGAAGTGAAGGGGAGGCAGCTCATGCAACCTCCTATTTCTATTGGCTAAATCAGCCTATGCATAGGAACTGGCAAACCCTCTGCCGATTCAGAAATAAATACCAACAAAATTGGCGCCTCTGCTGGGGAGACAATGTCATAGCCATGAAAGTTTGAGTCTAAAAGATTGAAAAATCAGACCTGGAAGTGCTTTGTTGTAGCAAAAGAAGAAGTTGTATGTGTGGCTCTACTATGGGAGAACCTGGAAAGAAAAGAAATGAATTTGCAGCTTCAGCGTGTTTGAAGCTCATTCCCCTACCAAGGAGGTGGCGACTCTACATATAAAGAACCTGATAAGAGGACACCAGAGGTGTTGAATTTGCAGTTGCTGCAACATATCCAAGTGTTTGTATAAATTGTAAAAAGATTCCCTATTTGGTAAAATAGCACTAGTCAAAAGGGAAATATTGGTGATTAGATTGCATACTTTTGTGAGGACCTAGTTTGCATTTCAAAAGGAGTATGCAATATTGTTTAAAAGACTCATTTGGAGGACTTTAGGAAAGATGAAATAATAGTTTGTATTTTAAAGGCCTAAGGTCATTATTATGATTAAAAATCTGAGTTGAAAAGAGGGTTGTAAAAACATAAAAGATGTATTATCAGCCCATACACCCTTGTGAGATGTCAAATGTAATGATGCATAATAATCAGTCCCAACCATGTAATAAAAGAAGTTTAAGCATTGATAGATATAAGCCCATAAATTTTGATGGCATTTGTGGCTATCCAAATGCTTTTCCATCTAAAATCAGAAAATATTTGCCCAAATTTAATGGTGCAAAGGATGAATCAGCTAAGAAACACTTGCAGCAGTTTATAAATGTTGTAGATGATTTTGAGATTGACCATGAAGATGTAGTTATGAGATTATTTGTTCAATCTCTAGATAAAGATGCAAGGGACTGGTTCTCCTATCTTCCAGCTTACTCTGTCAGCTCTTGGCATGATTTTAAATTTGCATTTCTAGAACAATATGGTGAAAGAATTTCTGAATATGCAGTTATTAGTGATTTTATGTATATCCATATTGAAGAAGATGAGTTGATCCCAACTTTTAACCTTAGATTTATGAGGACATTGAATAGAATACCAGAATGCATGAGACCTAATGATGCATTGTGCCTAGTTGTCTATTTGGGAGCATTTGATAAGAAAATGAGCTATAGATTAAGAGATAAGGAGCCCACCACATTGCATCAGGCACATCAGTTTGCAATAGACATTAAAAATAATTGGAGATATGGAATTCAAAAGGGTTATTTCTCTAAAAAAATTTGCTGCCCTGTAGTCACCAATGTTGATAAGGGATATAGTTTAAATGTTGGAGATGAATGCCAAAGTACTCACACCCCTGCAGTCCTAGTTTTTGCATCATTCCAAGTTGATAATGTTTCTGTTATAGAGGAGGATGTCCTATTTTGCCCAGCAAATGAAGTTGACAACAATTATTTCCCAAGTAATATTTGCATGCCAGTCCTAAACAAAGAGCATTCATGCTTAAATGACCCAGTTGTGCAAAGTTGTGATCATATGGATCAAGAGTCAATATCAGTTTCATCAGGAAGCATTAGAGGGCTGGAAAATGATGCAGATAGTTCAACTTCAGAGTGCATTGAAGTAGCGAAAATCTTGTATGTGGGGCAATCAGATGTTAAAGATGATAAAGATGATATCCATGATGAATTCATGGATCAGGTTTGTTCTTCTTATGACATTAGACTCGATAATGAAAAAGAAATGGATTGTCATGAAGAAGAAATAGAGACCTTTGCAACGAGTATGAATCCCCTTTATGATGAGCCTGCAGATGCATTTGATTTTGTGAGTTATGACTTTTAGTGGTGCAGAAATAACCCTCTGTTTGAAGATGATGATACTGGTTTGCAAACTGTGGATGATAAATGCTTAGTATCAGTTGGTTCAGACATGTGCAGTGATAGCTATGTGGATCAAGTTTTGCTTTCAATGTCAATAGGTGATATGAATTACATTGTGGGTCTCATATTTTCTGAGTGTTTTCAGTTTTTGGATCAGCTCGATGAGTGTTTGGTAATGTGCAACAGCCAGGTAAGTAATGAGTATTACCAAATGCAATATGAGGATATACCATCCAAAGAGTATAACATGCATATGTTGCTTAATGCTGAAGGATTTTATAGTATGCATGGATGCATGTTTGATTTTGAAATGCATAGTGACAGAGGTTACAGTGACAGTGGCAAATTCATAAAAATGGTGAAGCATGTAATTGATCAGATCAGCATGTGGGCAGATTGTTTTAAGGTTTCCAGTTGTGGTTGGGGTTATTCAATCTGGAATCAGGCATTTGACAGAAAAAGGTTGTGATTCTTCAGTTTTGGTTGCCCAAGGCCGCCAAAATTAATGATTGAAAATATAATTTGTGTGCAGATTGGTGCATGTTCGACTCTGTTGCCCAATGGATAAAGCCAAATATGTGAAACCAGAGATTCTGAGGTTCTCTCCATGCCTGCAAGAGGCATGCATCCCCAGACGGAGCCTGTGTTGGTACTTGAATCTACAGGCACCTTCATAGGTTCAAAAATCTAAAAAATTCCAACACTCTTGGCCTCTGCAGTTGAAAAAATAAAAGAAATTAGTATAGGTGCAAGTGTCTTTGTATATACAAGGTGGTTTGTATATACATGCAAGTCAATTGTGCATGGGTGGGCTTATAAAATCTCCATTGCCCTTTGAAAAAATGAGTTAGTCATTTTTGAATGCATATTGGGCTTAGAATGTGCATATACAAAGGGGGAATCTTTCGTAGATTCTTGGGAATATTCTTGCTTTGTATATCGGGTTGCATGTAGAGATACAAAGGAAAAATATACAAGGATGGAAGGTACATTACAGGCATATTCCAGGAAAGATTCCTTGTTTGTATGTGCAGGAGTGAATGTATGTTTGCGTTTAGGTGCATTCCTGGAATATTCCGTCGCAGATTCTGCAGTTGTATAAAAGGTATATACAAACAAGTTTGTATATTCGGCATATAGGGGAAGCAGATGCAATGTTGAATGTATATGCAAAGCAAAGACATACAACCCGGACGCGACGGAGGAGTTAAAATGTGGCGAATAATATTTTAGGTCCGTAGGTTGTATAAAGCGCTTGTATATGCCGACATACAAGCCAATGTGCATTAGTGGAGATACAAAGCGGATTTCAAAGGTTGTTCTAATTTGCTTCACAGGTGTGTTAAGATTTGCCTTGTATGTATATTGCAATTGTATATGCGCATATACAAGGAAATATGCAAGGAAAGAGGATACAAGGTGGACCCGATTGAAAATTCCAATTTGCTCTATAATCGTTTGGGGTCCGCCTTGTATGATGAATAGTTGTATATGCATTTGCTCTTGCATATACAAGGGTTTTTGGCAGGTGAACAGTGGCGATTGTATATGCATTTGAACATGCATATACAAGGGCGAAAAAGGAAAAATGAAGAAGCGAAAAGCTAGCGATAGAATCATGCGGTGCCTACATGGCACGTTTTCACTAGCCGATGACTAGTCAGTGTGATTTTGAGCCGTGGATCTCAGCAATAGGAGTGGATTGACGGCCTTGTTTTGAACCTGCAGCGATGGTTTTTCCTGGGCGTGTGCGGCCATTTTTGAGCAGAAAAATCTCCAGATGCATCTATTGTTGCATCCCGCGGGTAGTTAAGGCTTTAATGGCAGTCGTGCAGAGACATTGATGGGTGAGGTGATAGGTGAACTACCTGGCTTGCGAAGAAAACCTTCAGGCGGCGGTACAGATCCTAATTCCACCTGCTCATTCCTCTTTGTCTCTCTGCTGCATTAACTATTTTGAGCACCATTTCTCATGCATTGTATCTGGCAGAAATTTTGATCTTGCCTTGTAATTAATTTTGCTGAGTTCACAATCTTGGTATAAAAGGCCAAACTGTGTTACTCATTGTTGTTGTTGAAGACTTGGGCAATTTTTGGCGAAAAATAATGAAATATAGAGCATTTCCTGTTTGTTGTATCTCTGTGGAGTTTATGAGATGCATCTGAGTGTATCTTGCACATATGTTCAATTTCTTGTCATTGTATATGGAAAATGCATTGTTGCATGTATTTATCTATTTGTCTCCATTTGTTGCATGCAATTTCTTCTTTTGAATCTGGTTGCTAAGGGTTTCTCAGATTCTTGGGTATAGATCTCTGTATCACATGCCTAATCTCTAACTTCCATTCTAGGAGTGGATTAAATCATTTTAGGTTAAGTATGGAGAAGATTGTATGTCAACTGGGATATTTGTAAGTAGAGATAGTTGAATACTTAACCTTGGGTGGTATTTGTAAGGCAAACACCAGTCCTAACCCCTTGAAACTTGAAAGACAATTGCAAGCCATTCTTATGTATACGTCTAGTTGACTCCTTGACCTGAGATAGGCACCAGTCTATTCTTGTGAAGTAGTTATGATCCAAAACCCCTGTCTTGCATCCAAACCATAATTTCAAACCATTCCATAATTTCAACCTGTTAGTTGTAGGAGTAGGATTAGGAACCCCCTGCATACTCTCATCCATAACCAGACACACATGTCCAAGAGTGTTGCTAAACTTGTGATTTGTCATTCAAATCTTGGTCCATGCATGAGAGTATTCTGCCTATTATCACAAAGCTAAATCTTCATGTCATTGGGTGAGTCAAAGTGTTAAATCTTTAGCTATAGGGATACCCCCCTTGGTGTGGCAGAACCAGAAGTGAAGGGGAGGCAGCTCATGCAACCTCCCGTTTCTATTGGCCGAATCAGCCTGTGCATAGGAACTGGCAAACCCTCTGCCAATTCAAAAATAAATACCAACACGATATACACATGAAATGTACTCAGGGACATTAGCGATATACACACTGCTTGTATATTCAGCGAACAACATGAAATTAACCCAGAAGGACTTTTATACATACCTTTCTTCATAGGATATACACAGGATGATACTCGCATACAAATGTAATATACTCAAACTATTCCAGCATGCAATTGACATATATACAAAAAATGTATAATTGAATCTCATGCCATTAACCTCCTCTGTAACAAATTTCACAGTTTCTATTCTGCCATGACCATGAACAAAAAGAAACAAAACAGAAAACTATTGTACAAAGCACTGATTTCACAGAAATCCACCAGTGGAATGGTTTTAATCGTGCATCTCAACAACAGAAAAACTAAATTAAATAAAAAACAATTCTATACAGATAATATACACAGGACAATTCGATACACAGGGAATTTACACAGAATCTAGAATTTGTAAAACACAACTGACAAAAATTCTATTTCTTCATTCCAACTTCGTCTCTCTGTCTCTCCAACAACACAGGCCGATTACAGAGATTCATACATACTCAACTCCCCTCTTTGATTTTTCTTAACCAAGATTATAAGCCAAAACCCTAACTAATCACACGACACCTGTTTAGCCCAAGACATCAAAACACCTAATAATACGACTAATTGATTTAATCATTCATGTTCCCCAAAATGTCTAATGATGTCCAAATTGGCTTATTAGAATGCCAAATTTGTGACCTCGGTTCATATGGTGGGGTCGGTTCTCATGGTGGGGTCTTTTAAACATGAAATATCAGCACAAATACTACATGACAACATGAAATGTATAAACATATTAAAACTTTCTTCTTCTCCCTCAGACGTATATTTATCTTGTTGAAGGGGTTTTCCTGCACCAATAAGATACCATTAATGCCACAACACACTACAAACTCATATTATAAACATATATAAACAAACTATATATTTATGTTCAACAATTTCAAACTATGGATTCTATCTAGGTATTTCTTATATATATACTCTATGTGTGTGTGTGTGTGATTAACAATAACAACACACCAACATGATATTTTATTAGTAGAAGGCTCTTAATTATCTACGAGCAAGGACGAATTGAAAGCCAATTCCTCATCATATTTTAAAGGGGATAAATTTGAATATTCAATGCACAATAAACTATTATATTAAAGTCTCCATGAACAAGGCCGAAGTACATTCCATAGTCTCAAAGTCTAGATAGAACTGGAAAAAGTCTCCTTTAGAGAAGGGGAGCTCAAATAAATTTTGATGTCCTCAAGTTGAAGTAATCATTTGCTTTAAATTGTTGCTCTTATACTTTAAAAAATTCTCTATATCTAGCTCTTTGTAAAGGCTAAACTACTTGCTTTTCCCCCTATTTTTCCTGTGCAAATATACATCTATACAATGCTTGGTTTCGTCCTCTAATGGCAAAATTGACCATTAAAGAAAAGTAGGTGTTTATAATGGTGGTGAATAGGATCAAGCTCACATGGCACCTACAAGATCCCATCTCTACCTTTGCCACTCTCAAGTGGATTCTCATCATGGAAAAGTAACAACCTCTTTATTTATATCACATTTCAATTTTTTTCATGCTTCTAATAGTGAATTATATTTTAATTTTGTTATGATTTTCAGTGGGCAACTATATTCATATAGAATACCATTAAGGTTTTGAGTTATGAATTGTATTATTTTTTATGCTCTCTTCAAGAGAAAAATAATACAATGCTTGAAGAGTTAAAGAGTAAAGCAGTTAAGAGAATTTCTGATCCATATTAATAGAAGAATAACTAACCTTCATATAGTCCAAACATTTTCATAAAGCTCAACAGGTCTAGATAACTAGAGACTATTAGTGTTCTGACTCATGGATGAATTGAATTGAATTCATTTCATTTGGAAGTATCTAGAACATCTTTACTAAAGGGATACATCTTTAATAAAGGGATACAAAGAGTGAAGAAAAAGAAGCTCCAAAGAAGTCACAACTTGAAGTAGTGCTTTTGTAGTTACAACTATGAAAGTGCTTATAAAAGATTTTTAATAAGCTTATTGTGAATATGCAAATGTGAGAGAAACATTTCATCATGAAATAAACTCACCTAAAAATTCTTTGACTAATCTTTCTTTTCTTGTTGTTCAGTTCGGATTCCTCCTAAAGAAAGAAGCAAGAAACAAATACTATTCAATTTAACATTACTAGATAAACTAAACTAAACCCTTATGGTGACTTCAATCATTCTTGAAAACAAAAAAATATATTTTTACAGAAACAACCGTTGCTGCCTTTTGCTACCTTCTCTATCTCATCATGTCATATTAGATATGATAATAATAATTAACACAAACTAAAAAATTTGCAAGAAATGTGCATAACATAACAAAAGTGGTGGGAACTTTAGCTCCTTGGGTTAGCAAGTATGTTATTGATAAAGGTGAGGAACCGACACATAGTTGTGTTTGGGCCCTTACCATTATCAATAAACAACCCATTGGATTTTGTTTTGTGTATGCCCCTAACAATAGTAAAGATAGATGTGAATTATGGGATTGGATGTCTAGAGCTCTCCCTATTGCAGATTGGGTCATATGAGGAGATTTTAACATGGTAGAACAACACCAAGATCATAGCTGGTCAAATCAGGCTAAGCAAAGTAATGATGAATTTGATAAATGGCTGAATTGTCACAACACATTGGGCATCATCGACCCAATCAATAACAAACATTCCAGTCATGCACAAAACTGGTTCACCTAGTCTAATTGTAGACTTGGGGATGACAGGAAATTGAGCAGGCTTGACAGGTTTTATCTATCACCTAATTTACAGATAATTCAAGATTCATATGGCAGTTATGTTCGAGTTGATTACTCTACAACACTATCAGATCGTTATCCTATTTTATGCTCTTTTTCATTGGCTGATAATTATAAGATGGAATATCAATTATGTTATAAACTCAATACTTCTCATTTAAAAGATCCCTCTTGTATGGCGGCTCTAGTGGGAATTTGGACTGCTATCCCTAAGCCTAAAGACAAAGAATCTTATCGGGAATGGTGGAATAATGCTATTCTTTAATGTGTTGAATTCCTATGCTCCTTTGGTAGAAGATTAGCTTGGCAACAAAAAAGGAAAGAAAAATCTCTTCAAGGAAAGTTGGAATATGCTAGGAAAAGACTTATCTTAAATTAGCATAATAAAGATATTTAAGCTGCAATAGCTACTATAGAAGCTCAACTTCGCAAAATTGATACATATAGGGGCCAAGGAGCCAAAATTAGATCTAGATTACACTGGATTAAAGAAGGTAATAGAAGTTCCAAATATTTCTTCATCTATTTAAATTACAAACATAAAAAGGAGTATATTGGAGCTATCCAAGATGAATTTGGTATTGTTCATACTAACCCTAAAGAGATAAAACTTATGTTTCAGAATTTTTATGAAAAGCTCTTTAGAGAGGATTCACATTGGCAGGACATTCAGTCAATATTAGAAGGCATTGTTAAAGAATGCATTCCTAATAAGGTGGATTTTGAATACAACCAGTTCATAGACCGTGAGCTATCCATTGAAGACTTGGAACATGCTATTTTTTCTATGGCCCCTAATAAAAGTCTTCGTATTGATGGACTTTCAATTGAGTTCTACCAATCCATGTGGCAACATATTAGAGAGGATTTTTACCTTTTATACCTGGAAGATTTGAAACAAGGATCTCTAGGGCATGTTATTAACAAAGGTCTAATTAAACTTATCCCAAAAGGGAAAAATGAAGACACTATTGCAGGATGGAGACCAATTACCTTGCTTAATACATCTTACAAAATCATTGCTAAAGCCCTTGCTATAAGGATTAAACCAATGGTGAAAGGTATAGTAAGGCCTGAGCAAATAGGATTTCTTGGGGGACGGTTTATTCTTGATAATTTACTTTTGGCCTGGGAAACTAGTGAATGGGCTTAGCAGACGGGTCAAAACACTTTGCTTGTACAGCTTGATTTTGACACAGTGTATGATAGAATCCGATGGAGCTTTATTATTAAAATGCTGCAATGGTTGGGCTTTGGACCTAAGATACGTAAACACATCCAAATGCTATTTAGTGAGGTCAACACTCAAATTGTTATTAACAAGTCCTTAATTAATTCCTCTCCCCTACAATGCTCAATCAGGTAGGGTTGTCCATTATCTCCTTTTCTATATGTACTTACAACTGATGCACTTGGTTACTTATTGCAAAAATCTAATGAAATAAACCTGGTAAAGGGCATTTCCATTCCCAACAATTCTATTGTGATTAACTCACATTTTGCGGATGATAGTATGTTTTTTCTTCATAATTCTAAAGAGGAGATTAATAATGTTTTGGACATCTTAAATCTATATTGTTCAGTTTCTGGTTCTCAATTGGCACATCAAAAAATTAAATTTTTCATGATTTAATCTGATTTGATTCCTCAATGGATTCCTAACGAATGGAAACAGATACAACATGGACATATCACACGGTACCTTGGTATTCCTTTTGGGCTTGGTGTTTCTCTTTTTGAGATGTGGAACTGGTTTATTAACAAATTGAAAATAAACTCTTTGCCTAGGGTAACAAGTTTTTATCACTTTTTGGCAAGATCCATGTTTTGAATCATATATTCCTTGCGTCTCATGTCTATTACTCTTCATGTTGGATGCCTTCCAATAAAGGATATGAGGATCTTAAGAAAATTATTCGTCAATTTTTGTGGTCTAACTGAGAAGGTAAAGCTGGCTATAAATACTCTTCTTGGTCACATTGTATTCAGCCAAAATCAAAAGGTGGTTTGGGTATTCTGGATCCCAAGATGCAAGGTATGTGTTTGTCTGCTAAATGGATAATCAGAGCTATTTCAGGGGAAGAACCATGGAAGATATTGGTGCGCCATCGCATCAGCCTTGCTATGGGTAAGGGAAAATGGCACTCAACTGTCAAATGGTTGGATAAAATCTTGATGGCTCCTTGCTTTCAAATTAAAGTGTCATTCCAGTTACAATCTATTTGGAAGGCTTGGAAACAAGTTTGTCAGTGTTTAAGCTGGAAAGGCTCTTCCTTGCAGCATGGTTTCAGTTTTGGCACTTCTTCTATGTGGTGGAACAAACTCATTCAATATCATGGCCAGCCTCTTGGTATTAGTTTCCCCAAGCAAGCTCATTATTTATTTAAAAAGGGTGTTCAATAGTTTGGTGATATTTGGGACTTCTTTGTCCTTGGCTAGTCTACTTGGCAAAACATCAAAGACAGATTTAATCTTAATAACAAGTTGAAACACTTTTTTATTTTTCTGAAATCCTTGGTGCCTGTGGACTTAATGATCAAACTATGTACTCCTATCCATTGTAATTTCTTCAAAGATTGGTTGTGGCTGGAAAAATATTTGTTTCTTTTCTTTCCATTGAAAAAGATTTATCTAAGCCTTCTTCCAAGACTACCATTGAATCCAAGACTTAATATAAAATGGAAATGCAAATTTCAAGAAAGAACTTGGTGAAAACTGAGTGCTCAGATCTGGAGGTCAAAAGCTGATGCAAATGCTCAAATTTTGGCTTGGAAAATCTTACATAACAAGTCACCTATTGGGGATAGATTGAGATGTATGATTATTCAGCCAGTTAAATGTCCCCGTTGTAAGTAGAAAGAAGACCTAAAACATATTTTTTGGGAATGCCCATGGACAAGAAAAAATTGGAATGTTATTTTCTGGCACTTACCTGCTATTTTTTATCATTATTTGAGTTGGAAGGAGGCATTATTCGGTGTGGGCTTTCATAAAAATGTTATAGCCGATTCTATGAGACAGTCTATTTTAATGCATATTTGGAAAAGTAGATGCCTAATAGTGTTTTCAAATCATAATATTCATAAGGAATCAGAAATGCTAAAGTTTTACTCTGACATTTTGTTTGAAATTGTTTCTCTTTGTTTTCAATTACAAGGGGCTTCTAAGAGGCATTCTCAGATCGGTAACCAACTGGACGAGATTAAACTGCAATGCCTTCAACTCCATGCAGGTGATATCCTATGCTGAAGACGACTGCAATCCCTCTTCAGTTTCAAAGTTTAAATTGTTATAGATGTCAAGTGTACATGGACTTTGCTCCAGCTTCTACATTGCACAAAGACTCTTGTTTTTTAGTTATACGGTTTGATGTCCTGTTTTGGACTGCTAGTCACAGCTTGGGGTTGAAGTTGGGTTCCTAGATGACTTTTTTATGGCTGTTGGGCAGCGTTATGAAGGTTTTTTTATCAAATTTTGTTCAGCAACACTTACCTCTTGGTACTCTTACAACCAAAATTATAATTGAGAGTTTTATTTTGATGGTTGTATGGCTATTTGGTTCAACTATTTGTATATTCTTCTTACTGCTCTTTGAGCAGTGTATAATATCTGTACTTCTTCATGCATTTTTTCAATATAAAATTTTTTTTGACACTTCATTTTAAATTGTAATAACTTTCTTACATAGTATAAATGAATCCCCTGATGTAAATTTCAAATTGAGTTTTTTTTTTTTGTTTTCTGGCCCCTTCATCATCTCCACCGATTGTTTTAGAGGGCAATATAATGAATATTAAAATGTTCTCAATTTTAAAATTAAATTTATGTTTCTTTATTTAATCTTTAAATATTTAAGAGTAATTAAAATTTAAATACAAATATATATAAAATTGATATGTGTGTGTGTGTGTGTGTGTATATATATATATATATATATATATATATATATATATATATATATATATGAATACTAGAGATTATAATATATTAATATTTAATATTTATAGAGAAATATATATTAATATTTAGATATAACTAATAATAAATATATTAAAGTAAAAATAAAAATTACCAATACTTATCATCTAATATATTTAGATATTATCTAAATTAATTAAAATATAATAATAAAATACACAAGAAAAAAAAAAGAAGGTGAAAGGAATTTTAAAAAAATACATGTTGTATGGAAAGAAAGGTAGTTTAATAGAGCCATCACTATGCACTAAGATGAAAGAAAGAAATGTTATGGCATATGAAAAGACCAATCTGAGAGTGACGTAAATTGTTTAAAAAAATAGGCATCTCGAGAAGGATATCTCTCCGCATACTTTACATAAATTTTTTAAATATAGGTATACTAGTATCTAAACATTTTTAAGAAATAATATTTGAACAATTTTATCATTAAAATTATTTACTTTATTTTTTTCTTTCAATTTTTTAGTAATATTAGAACTCAACACAAATAAAATATAAAATATAGAATTTAATATCATAAAATAAAATAAAAAGAATAGAAAATAGATTTTAAACCAAAGGAACATATTAAACAAGTGCCACGTAGTGGCGAGTACCTGCCTTTCTAGTGTAGTACTAATAGTATGATGTTTTTGTTTTTTTCTTAATTATAACTCTAAAATTTAAAATTTTGAGAACTAATAGATACAAAGATCAAAAGCTAAGTATGACAACCTGCTTTTCTTTTGCCTTATCCTTGCCTGCGGATAGGGGGGGTTGGGCGTTGGCGTGGGGGGTGTGCTTGGCGAGGGTGGGGTTTTTGTGGTCTTGGGGGTATAGTTAGCGAGGGTTTCTTCTTTTTAGGGCTATATTTTTCTTGGTGTGGGTATGGCTGCATGTGCAGCTTTGGATGCTAATCAAGGCTTGTCCTTCTCTCAAGTTGTTTCAGGGTTTGATCCTCCTCTTTCCGCTCATGCAAAGGTGGTTGATTTTTCAAATAGCTCGATGCATGTTGGTGGGTTGTCCCAGTCTAGTGGCTAGCTCTAGACCCCCAAAAGTGAATGGATGTTTAGAGAGGAGTGCTACTCGCCCGGTGCTAGTGATCCAACAAGATTCTATGGTGGAGGATGTTACATATATGTGTAACCATGCTCTCATTTGTAAGTTCATAGGTTCTCAGGTTTCACTCCCATTTCTGGAATTGTGTACTCGTCCTACCTGGAATCCAGAGGCCGATATGGAGGTGATGTTGGCTGCAAACAATTATTTCATTGTGGTGTTTTCATGCCCGACAGATCACAACAAGGCCTATGAGGGAGGACCATATTTTTACAATTAGGTGGGCCTCTTTATTAAACCATGGCACATTGGTTTTAATCCTTCAGAGGAGTTCTCGTCAAAAGTGCCAGTGTGGGTTCACCTCCCATGGTTGCCATTGGAATTCTTGTGAAATGACATTCTGTATATGATTGGGCTTTTGCTTGGCAAACCAGTAGGTCTATCACAACAAACTATGGATAAGAAGGTAATCTCATATGCATGCATTTGTATTGAAATTGACTTAAATAATATTTTGCTAGATTCTCTCGAGCTATAGGTTGGGGACATAGTGTGGATTCAACAGCTTGATTATGAAGCTCTTCCTTTCTGATGCCAAATCTGCCATGAGTATGGGCACCTACAATGGAAGTGTCCTAAAGCTAACCCCTTAGGGAAGGATTCCCATGGTGCTTCATCCAGAGCTCCATCCTAGGGTGAACAGGTGAATTCCAAAGGAAAGGCTCTAGTATCAGAGGGGACATCAGATGCAGAGGGGTTTATTCCTGTTAAACCCCATAATATAGTGAGGAGTCTTAAACGCTCTCTCAAGGATAGGCAGATAGATGAGTCCTTCAATCGCTTTGAGGCTTTGGAAGATCTGGACTTGTTGGAGGGGAATCCATATAGTATGCTCCTAGAGGCTTCCCCTGTGGGTGAGGAATATATGACAGACTTATAGGACATCACCTTGATTAGGTAGGAATCTAAGTAGCCAGTGCTCCAGTTGGCTACAGTCCATGTACAGGCGGGGTCTTGTGAGTTGGGTCTGGCTTCGGGTGTTGATGTGCCTATTTCTTCCTCAGGGCACAATGCGATTTTGAGGCAGGATGCTGAGGTTTCTCCCTCGGGGAAAGGTAGCAAATCTCTACCTCAATTGGGATTGCTGCAAATAAACCTCACAAAAGGAGTTGCAGAGAAGCCTTCCAAAGTAGGGAGGAAAAAGGTCAGGATAAAATGAAATTAATGGGCAAAAACTTGGTGGAATTGGGGTTAGTTAAGCCTATTGACTCCCATTTTTCTAACCCTCAGAAATGATTGTTCTATCATGGAATGCAAGGGGTTTGAACAACATCCCTAGACAAAAGGTTGTTCGTAAGTTAATTAAAGTGCACTCTCCTAATGTCTTGTTTATTCAAGAGTCTAAGGTGTTGATTGATTAATTGTCTGGTATTGCACCTAAGTCATGGAGTAGAGTTCAGTATTGTAAGGAAAGCACAAGTGCGGAATACAACTTCCCTAATGTTAATTTTAAGGGGATAATGCAGTCAGGTAACATTCAATTCAAAAAACAATAGATGAATACACCAAAAAATAGAATGAACAATCAAGACAACAAAGAGCGACACCAGATGTACGTGGGAAAACCCTTTCGGGTAAAAAACCCACCACCACAAGAGAGACTATCTTTATTATAGTAAATAGAATAGTTACAATAAAGATCCCAGCTCTTTTGCTCAGGTATCGATCCTGGGACAATTACACAAAACTGTTTTATTTCATCTGTATATTTACAGAATAAAACTGTATAATCAAATATCTTCATCACCTATGACGAGCTCACCAAATCTGTATATAAACCATAGTCTTCAAGAGCAAAAAACCATTTTCACTTCAGCTCTAACTGCTCATTTCAATTGACTCAGCATCGCTGTCACAACCGTCACGTAACTGCCTTCTGACAGTTCGCATTCCAGTGAGATGATTAATCCCACATGCATCAGACATCAGGTGTAACAGTAGTATATATACACGCCCAAAAGAATATAGACTGTCGACACATATGCCGACAAAACCAACGGATTTACCATTCATCGTCCATCAGAAAGAAACTGGTAGTCGGAGAGATATCTCTAAACTTCACTGATGATAATTTTCTTACCAATGTCCAAACCTTCAATCTCCATCAATTAAACCATTGAACTTGTGGAACCATCGAACCATCGGTTGAACCATTGAACCTCAAACCAATGGTTGAACCATTGAACCTCGAACCAATGGTTGAACCATTGAACCTATGGAAACAATGAACAGTTCACTGAACCATTTAACTTGTGGAACCACCGAACAGTTCAAAGAACCATTGAACCCGAGTTTTGACATTGAACCTTGAACTTGATGAACAGTTCAATTAACCATTGAACCTGATGAACAGTTCAAGCCTTCAACAAAGTAACCAATGGATAGCGATTGAACTATTGAACCCGATGAACCAAGTTCAAGAGTTCGCCGACAGCTTAACTTTTGCTGATTGAACTATGAACAAGAAACATGAAAGGAAAAAGGTTCCAAGCAGTAATTTGAGACATTAAGTCTCTTCAATTTCCCACTTGTCGAAGAGATTACTGCTACCTCGTAATCCTCATTTGATTACTGAAAATTATGGGCCCGAAGACCCATTTCATCTAAACACCATTTGAACTTGGTCGTGCTCACTGGTTTAGTTAAGGCATCAGCGGCATTTTCCAAAGTGTCAATCTTTTCAAGCTTCACCTTCCTATCTTCCACCATATCATGAACAAAGTGATATTGGACATCAATATGTTTTGTCCTAGCATGAAATGTAGGATTCTTTGCCAAACATATAGCACTTTGACTGTCATAGTGTATTTGTATCTGTCCTGCATTAAAACCAACATCAGAACACAACCTCTTCAACCAAACGGCTTCTTGGCATGCACATTGTATATATGGAAACATTGTATATATGGAAAATAGAATCGTATATATAGAAGGCATGGGAACCTGGTTTCTTCTTTATTGCCATCTCAGGGAAGCCAACTTTCCTCCTTTCCTAAAATTTCTAAGGAAGCTACTCAGTACTTTTCTTCTTTGTTCAAGGAAGATTCTCCTCTTGCCTTGTTGGAAGAGAATCTTATTTTGAACTGTATTCCTTATGTGGTCACTAATGAGATGAATCGGAGCCTGGGTAGGCCTATTACTCTTGATGAGGTCAAAGAGGTTGTTTTTCAGATAAAGAAAGGGAAGGCACCTGGACCAGATGGATTTCCTATTGAATTATTTTAGGAGTTCTAGGATATTATTAAATATGATTTATTGGTTGTTGTGCAAGAATCTCAGGTTAACAAACAAATGCTGAGAGATTTGAATGCCACTTTTCTGGTTCTTATTCCCAAAAGTGTAGGAGCTAATTCACTGGATTAGTTTAGATTAATTACTCTTTGCAACATGGTCTACAAGATCATTTCTAAACTTATGGTGGAGAGACTTAAACCGTGGCTGCATAGAGTTATCTCGAAAGAGCAGGGAGGCTTTGTTTCGGGCAGGCAAATTTTGGATGGGGTTGTGGTAGCGGTTAAGGCTATCCATTCGATGGATAATTCCAAGGAAAAGGTTATGTTCATGAAGTTGGACATGGCTAAAGCTTATGATAGGGTGAGATGGTTCTTTTTACAAAATGTCCTCAGTGCCTTTGGGTTTGGAAATGAGTGCATTGAGTGGGTTATGAGTTGTGCTACCTCTGCCTCCTACTCTATTCGTATTAACAAGGAGTCTTCTGATTTGTTCAGAGCGTCTCGTGGTCTTCAACAAGGGGATCCCTTGTCTCCTTATCTCTTCATCATTTTGGCTGAGGGTCTTAGCAGATTTTTAAAGGAGTATGTGAGGCAAGGGCTCATCCATGGGTGGAGTTGGGGGATAGGTCTTCCTGCTTAGTCTCACCTTCAGTTCGTTGATGATACTACTTTGATGGGGATCACTAATATTAGGGAAGCTACCAATTTCAGACAGGCACTAGATATTTATTTGGTTGCATCAGGGCAAAAGATTAACGAAGGCAAGTCTTCCATTTATTTCTTTAATGCCCCTAGTTTGCTTCAGTCAAGAATTGCTAGGATTACAGGTTTTAAACTGGATCCCTCCCCCTGTAGTACCTTGGAATTCTTATTTTTGCGGGTCATGTGCCTCAAGTTACTTGGCAAAAGATTATTGATAAGTTTCAAGGTCAAGTTAGCCATTCGACCATCCAGTGGCTCTCCTTTTTGGGTAGAGTGCTTCTTCTCAAATCAGTGGTTCAAGCTCTCCCTATTTATAGATGTATGGTGCAGGTGGCTTCTCCTAGCTTTATCAAGGATTTGGACTCTCTTTCTAGATAGTTTTTATGGTATGGGAACTTGGATTCTTCTAAGTGGCCTTTAGTGAAGTGGGAGGACATCTGTAGACCTCAATAGGAGGGGGGTCTTGGGCTGCGACAAGCTGTTCTCACTGGTCAGGCCCTTGCCACAAAACTTTATTGGAGATGGTGCACTAATCTGGACCAAGCTTGGGCTTATCTCTTGACACATAAGTACATGAGTGGTGTGAAAAGTATTGATGTCCCTAGGTATGGTGTGGAGGGGAGAGGTTCCATGATTTGGGATACCCTCAAGAGAGGGGCCAATCTCATTAAGCAGGGCTTGTTCTAGATCTGCGATAGGGGCTCAAGGGCTCTTTTCTAGCTTGATTCTTGGGATGGTCATCCCCTGATTTTGTCTTTGTATCCACATCTTTGGAGTCTTGCTCACATCTTTTTTGATGTTGGGTGGGCCAAGATTGAAGATTTTGAAGCCATCGATAGGGTGGATCATATGGTGAGATTTAGATGGAAAATTCCCCATGAATGGCCACCTGGGGGTTCGGTTGAGGATTGAGAGGACCTATCTCAAATATTAGATGTTAGGGAATGCAACTCCCTCTCTTTGGAGGACACCTTTGCATGGATCCCTACCCCACAAGGGGGTGTACTCAGTGGTTGTTGGCTATCAGGTTCTTGGTAGATAGAAGTATGGTGGTGGGAAAGTTTCTTGGTGGAAGAATACTTGGAACAAGTTCATCTGGCCCAAATACAATTTCTTTTTGTGGCTTGTGGCTCGTGATCAGTGTCTCACTTGGGAGAATTTGAGGAAGCAGGGATTTCAAGGGCCCTCGATCTGTGTTATGTGTAGCTGCAATGAGGAGACCTCCTCACATCCTTTTTTCCAATGTTCTTTTGTTAGGTTTATGTGGCATCGATGGTGGGAGGCCTGGAGTCATGCTTGTATTCATGCTTCTTCTCTGGTGGAGTTTTGGAGTAGTTTGGGGAGACTGACAGCCAAGGATTTAAGTCTATAGGTGGCATGGATTTTGGGGCCCTCTTATATCCTTTAGCAATCTTGGCTTGAGAGGAATAGAAGGATTTTCCAAGCTCAGGCTTTGGTGGTTCATCAGATTTGGTAGTGGGTCTATACACTCAAAATCGTGATTCTAATTGCCTGGGACTGTCGAGTCAGATTTTGGCATGTACACGGACCCTTCCCTCCTTGCCACAAGGCGATCCGCCATGTCACTCTCGCTCACATGGAAGTAGCCAATCGAGAGGAGGTCTGGCTCATTGGAGAGTTGGACTTCATGGAGAGGGGTCGACAAGTTTTGTGGCCTTTATTGTTGTGTGTTGAGTTGAATGTTTCATTCGATGGTAGTTGTTGTTGAGATAACCCTATCACCTGAAGGGTCACTAGTTTCTCTTCTTTTGTTGGGATTTCTTCTATTCAACCTTTGTGTGGGTAAGCAGTTTCTTTCGTTTATGTCCTCTTGTCTCTCAATGCATTGAATGAGTTCTTGTTGTATCTGGAGTTGTCTAGTTTCTTCTAACAATAAGAGGACAAATGGGTCTTGTTGTGGTAAAGTAAATGTCTCTTGTTGTTGTCGTGGATTGATTTCCTTAATCTGGTCACAGACAACCCTCACCCCCACTCTCCTCTCACTCTTAGGCACATTCATGAGCTGAGATCGAGGTAAATGTATGATGACTACCCTTAACTAGACTTAGGGTTTTGACTTAGGGTTTAGTTGACCTAGGGTTTGGCTATGTTTTGACTTGTTTTTATCTTGTGATGTGATCAAGGGTTTGATTGAATCGTTTAATGTGATATACCTCGTGATGGTATCAAGGGTTTGTAAGTTTTTCTTTTCTAGGGTTTCTATATGCATGTAAAGCTAAATGATATGCAAACATTTTTTTGTACTTTTTTAGTATTTCAGAAATGAAAAGTGTTATTTAATCTATGAAAGGGAAATATGAATGCAAGCTAATATGACTTTTCCTAATGCAAGTTTAATCTATGTTTTTGGGTTTTCAATTGTTTTGAAATAATCTAATCTAAAAAGGGGAATTGCTTCTTCAAATAATCTAGATCTAGGAATATGAAAACAATTACTCTAACATGCAAGATCTAACTATCAAGGAAAAAGCAAAGTTTTATTATTCCCAAGAGCAAATTTGGTTTCCTAATTACTATGAATTGAATAAAACAATGAAGGAACCTAGAAGAAATGAAGATTTGTGTGACTCCACTACCCTCAGAATTCCTTGATATTGGCAACCTTCAGCCTTTTGCAGCAGTAGGAGATCCATGTGACAACAAAACGACACAAAGAAGCAAAAAGAAGCTTGTTGAAGCTTGAAAGAGCTCAATGAGAGCTTTGGTTGAGCATAATGGCGTTGAATGAAGTAGTGTAACAATGCTTGGTTGAACAATGAATAAAACAAAAGGCACCTTCGTCCTGTAAGAGCATTTGAATGCTAAGTTGGAGAGAAAAAACTAGCAAGAGCTATGTGCACAATGAATTTGCCTCCCTTTGTGCTTGAGGGAGGGGTGTATTCATAGGTTTGAGGAATGGGCTTAATTGAGAAGTTAACTCATTTGATTGATGAGTTAACAAGGATTGATTGGGGAGTTAACAAGGTTGATTACCCAGTGAACTTAGCTAACTAGGGAGTAATAAATCAATAATAACTTATCACTGAAGAAGGAATTGGAGATGTGAGGATGCATGAGATTGATTGAGTTGTTAATTTTATATCAAATGGAGTTAATTATGCATGTGTGGGTGCATGAAATAGTCAACTCCATATTAGGCATAAAAAATCATGCAAACTGGAAGAAAAATAGGTGAAAACAGAGCAAAAATGAGTGAGAAACTCAAGTTTTTCCGCGGCTGAAAAATGTGATAGGATTGCCCCTTTTGCCAGTAGGGTTGCCCGGGGGAGATCAGGGGTGGACAGGGTTTTTTGAATAATTGCAGAGGGAATGAAAGAAGAGAAGACAAGGAGGGGTTCTACCTCCAGAAACAGGTCAGTCATGTGCAAGAATCCAAATCTCCACTTGCACCTACAAGATCTCCCGGGGGACATCTGGAAATAATAGGGGGAGATTTGGATTGGCTGAGCGGAATTGAAAACTGAAAGCAGGAGATGGATAGGGGGGACCTTTAGAAGGCTTCTAGAGCATGCAGAGGATGAAAAACATACGGGAAAGGTGAAAAATCACCTACAAGACACTTACAAGGCTTAGGAGCAAGGTTGAAAGCTCAGAAAATGCAAATTGACAAGTGTTGCAAAAAGTGTCGAAAAGCGTCGCAAACAGAGAGAAATCGACAAAGAGGAAACAACACAATACAAGAAATAAGACATGTCATCAAGAGTTTTTCTACTTCAAAGGACATTATTTCACTCTTACATGTACATGACAAGGATTAAAATCATCATAGGGGTCCTCATGGAGGCTGTGCGTGATTTTTGTGCTTACATATTTGCCCCCTCAGGGGATGGTAGTCTACATGAAAGGTAGGTACCATTTCCGAACTAGGCCTTACCTATTGTCAATTTTCCCGCAATTGTACCTGCAATAACTAGTATTAGTTTGGCATTTAAAGATATCAAAACAAAAAATGAAAACTGAAATGATGAACTTACCATGGATCGTCCGAGTTCGACTAGTTGTTTTCCTTTGTCGGTTTGGACCTATAGGAATGAAAGCACACAAAATGATGCATGAAAAAGATGCATAAAAGCAAAGAACTAATCTAAAATGCTCAAATGAAACTAAAGTAAGGGCAAACAAAGCAAGTCAAATTGTGAGATCAGAGCGAAATGGTGACAGAATCGATCGTGTGAGCAGTCATTGGAAAGGTATCATCGAGGAGATCACAAAGATGGCCGCCTCTTCTTCAGTGGCGGAGAATTGGGTATGAAAGAAATGAAAAACCCTTCTCTAAACCCTAGTTTGAATTTTGTTTAAAATGTCTTGAAGTTATCTATTTTTGTCAATTTTTCCTGTTGCATTGTCTCTGTCTCGTTGTTTAGAGCAAGATAGCTTTTTCATTTTCTGAAATCAGCTGAAAAATGAGGTTTTTAGAGCAATTTTAGGTCGAGGGAGTCTCCTCTAGGGTCACCCCTTTTGTCAAGCAGGTCACCTGGGGGAGATCTTGTCTGATAGCAGGGTTGCCCGGGGGAGATCTTGCAAAACAGCAGGGTTGCCTGGGGGAGATCCTACAAAACATCTGGGCGACCCTGTTGGGCTGATTCTGACTAAAATTTCATGTTGTTTGACACTTGTTTCACTTTGATCTGACATGTTTTGGCTACTGTATTTGCCTATTTATTGCAATTTTGAAGGTCATACATTTTTTTGTGTTAGATTTTTCTACATTTTACAATTTTTAGGGATTTTTACGAGTTTACAAGATCTAATCTAAAGTTCTTTTTTGATTTTAAAGGACATGTGTATTTGATGGAATGCCTGCCAAGAGCAGGGATGGCTCTCAAGGATGTTTGCTTCATTGAGTAATGAGGATCGTGTTATTTTGAGGAGGGCAGGTCTAGCTAGAGTTTGTCACGTGCCTGTTATTCATCCTGTCTCGTATATGCTATGACATTCTGACCTACTGGGATGCACACAGAAACACATTCAAGTTCCCACAGATCTTTGGAGAGTGGACCATCACTCTATATGATTTGTATCATATACTTGGGGTTCCTATGAGAGGACATCCTCTAGTCCTTCCAGCTAGCGGGTCCTTTGAGAACAAGATGTCTTGGGTAAAGTTCATGGGGGTTAGTCACCTCGGGGATCAAACAAGAGTCTAGCTCACTTTTGTGCCTCACCTTCGCATCCCACTTCTGAGGAGATACCTTATTGGTTTGATTGCATTAAGGTTGTCGGGAGACAAGGCCTCAGCTCATTTGAGATGGTGTTGGGCACCCATCATTCGTGGTATTGAGGAGGACACAGTTTATGCTTGGGGACCGGATATCTTGGCTATGGTCTACAGAGACTTCTATCGTATTTCACGGCGAGGGCTCTAGCTTTTAGCCACTCTTCTTTGATCATGACATGGATATTTGAGCACATGAGGCCCTATCAGAAGCTCATTCTGATTCCAGATAGACGTTTACCGAGAGAAGCTAGGTGGATGCATGTTGGTCACTTTGATGCTTCTTGACCCACTGTTGCTACTCTTACAGATGAGGACATAATCTTTGATCCTTATCGTGACATGGAGGGATCCTGGGCTCATGATGGGGAGGTTAGGGAATACTATTGTGGAGTATCTAAGGTTTCAGACTGCAATGGTCTAGTTGAGGCTCATCGGGTTGATCATGTTTCACAGCAGTTTGGCGAGGACATCTCTGAGGAGTTGTCCCCAGTGTCCACATGCTACAAGACTATTGAGGAGATGGGTGAGATTGGATAGAGGACCATAGTTTGGACTCCCTTGAATCCTGGAGTTTTCATTAATAGAGTTTCAAGATGAGGATAGAGGGGAGGGAGAGGGACTCCTTTTCGATCTCTGATTGTGATTGTGGATTCAGAGTCTACTGACAAGGACTATGTTCCAGATGATGATGATTTGTCAGATAAGGTCTTTTCCGAGGATGTGCAGGATGAGGTTTTTGATGATAATGATGATTCAAATGACGGTCCTAATATCCTTGAGGGTCCTCCTGTTGTTCCCAGACCTCCTCATTCAAATGAGGTGATGTGACAATTTGACCCTGATTGGCAGCCTGGCGATCCACGTAAGTTTAGTCCATTTACTTTTCATACTTTTGTCCTTTCTCTTTTCATGGGGAACTGACTTGTTTTTGTCTTTTGATTTGCTCTTTCATGTAATGTTAGAGAGTGGAGGGATTTTGTTCATGAGATTAATGTTGGATTGGCTTCTCCCTTCACTAGGATGACTTGTGATCGTCTTTTAGATGATCCCGATGTGCCCCTTGTTGTTGGGCGACACACTGACATTTTCACTCTTGTCTATCATGGATGTCAGGTAAATGTTGACTTGAAGACCCAGGTTGACACCCTTAAGGGTAAGAATCACATACTTCAAGAGATGGCTTGTCTTAGTTTTGGATGACGAGATGCTAGTATGGCAGGACCTTCACAGTCACATGCTCACAGCAGAGCGCCTCACTCTCATAGGTCTCATGGAGTGATGAGTGGTATTCATAGATGGAGGAGCCGAAGTCCTAAGGGTTCCATTGGATGGAACCGGCCTTGACTTCCGTTCTTGAAATCGTGCCCCCTTGCATGGGGAGCCTCTACTTCTCTTGAGAGCATTTTGTCCTAGCTCTTTGAAACCCCTAGTATATGTGAACTTCGGATGTTTCTATGAAAGTTCATCCTTTTATGGTTTTCACCTATCAGATTTGTACTCATCTCTTGTGCATGTTTTGGAGGTTTGAGAACTTTTTGATTAAGTGTTTGACCTCTTCAACTCTTTTTAACGATGCAAGTATGATAACGATGACATATTTTTGTAATTTTTTGGCATATATATGAGATGCAATTCACGATATGATAATGCAGGAACATAAGAAATTCTAAAATGAAACATTTACTTCAACTTAATGTCATGAGATATGACATTTGACTTTATTGTTTTGAGACTCTTTTTCTGATTTTGGAATGAATGTAGTGTGGAACAAACAATGTGACTGCTCTTAAATACGAATTTTGATTCAGGGGATCGCGAATTGTCCTGATATAGGAGACCTATTCAAGGCTGTGAGATAGGATTTTATAACTCAAGTGGGGAGAGGGAATGAAAATGGAGTGTTTCTAATTTTTGACTTCGCTAAAGGCTAAACACCGATCCTTATTTGGATAAGACAATCTGACAAGCTCTCAACTTAGACAAGTAGCAAATTTTATTGGTGTTTGCTAGACTTAGATAATAGATGGCAAGCAAGGTAGACCTGGGGTAAAGGATAAATGGGAAAGAACAAGGGTCCCTTGGTAGAAGATGATCCTAGAGACTACTAGATTCTTCGGTTTTTCTCAGCTAGTGCATGTGTGTGCTTTGTACCTTTCTTTCTCTATTAGAATGTCACCCTTGAGGCTTCGAGCTTAGACTGATCTCCACCCAAGAGTACGGACATTCAACAATCTTCTCTCTTTCACTCTTTTTTTGTATCTCTCTTTTTTTTTGCTTTTTTTTTTTACTTTTTTTGTATTTTCCTCACTTGATTTTTCTCATTTTTTTAGATTTTTTGACTTTTCAAGAAATGAATGCTTTTTGGAACTTTTGATATGCAATACTTTGATCTCTCAATTCTCACTTTTTGATACTCTTATTTTGACCACTCATTTTTTATTCACTCGGATCTTAGATTGCTTCCTTTAGAGTTTTGATCCTCTTGACATTTTTGGCCAAGGAAGATAAGGGGCTGAGCGCCACCTAAAGTTTTTGTAATTTGTTTGGACTTCTCTAATACTAGGGAAGAATTGGGAAGGTCTACTTGTAAGCTTCGTTTGAACACTATAGGTTTGAATACTAACTTTTCTTAGACCTAACATCTTGACTCATTAAGATTGGGATCAGTTTAAAGCTAAGAGCTAAGCTTTGATTAGAATTACTAGGAATGAAGGGGGATAATTGTTGGAGTAATAGGTTAATTACTTAATTAATTTAATCATATTGATTAATTAATTAAGTCACCTTTACTTTATTTTTCACTTAAGCTAAACTTAGGCTCATTAATAATTAATTATTAATTTTTCATCTTAGGGTTTTCACCTTTAGGGTTTTGATCTCCTTTCTTAAGGATTGATCTCTTTGTAATTATTCATTCTGGTTAATGCATTTTTGCTTCAAGGTTGTAGAGCACCATTTTTGTGCCTCTTGATCTCCTTTATGTGACAGGTTATTTGCTTGCAGGTGTTCATTGGGATCTGTGAGGTTGGTTTACCAACTTCAACATGGTATCAGAGCTCCAGATCTGCAGCTTCCTGTTCATTTTTTAAGGGATCTTGCCTTAAAGTGACATTTCAGTGTATCTTGAGTCAATTTGGACCTCACCATTGCGTCTAGAAGGTTCGAAATAGTCAAGATTGACCTTCGTTTCATCAATTTTGGTTATACGGTGCCCGATCTATGAAGGTTTGAAGTTTGAGAGGGTTTCCAGATCCAGAGGGTACCTACAATTTTTGGAGCATTTTCAGCCCAAATGGACCTTACCATCACGTTCAGAGCGCCCCAAAACCCCAAAATCGACTGTCAAATCATCAAAATCAGTCACAGTGACTCCGGGAGGTATTTTTTCTGGGTCGTACGGCCTGGTACGGCACGCAATCCAAGAAAAAAATAAAAAAACAGAGAATGCACAGGGGCTGCAGTCAGTTAACCGCTAGCGGTTAATGCTAGCGGTTAATATTAGCGGCTAGTTAACCGCTAGGGTTTCCCCAAAGCCCTTTTGGAGCAGTTTTGGTATTTTGGCCATAACTTTTGCATACGAACTCGGATTTTCGAAAACAAAATATCACCGGAAAGCTGGTTCCGAGCTTGATCCAGTGGTACAGGTATTTTTTCCTGATTTTTCTGTTTTTCTGTATTTATTTCCAGTCAAAGTCAAACCTTGTTTTCGCGCTTCCGGGGGCATAACTCTTGCATACGGACTCCGTTTTTTGCAAACGAATAGGCGTTGGAAAGGTCTTACAGTGCTCTTTCCAGATCTGTAGATTATTTCATCAAAAAATTCACCAGGTACACAGAGAATAGTCTGAAGTGATTTTTTTCTTTTTCACTCTTTCCAGCTTTCAAATTTGTACTGGGGTTTGGTTTCTTGTGTTGTGGGGGGTGTTTTTTTCTTGCTTTCTGTATATACACATCAGAAATCAGAAACCTCTATCATTAAACACATTTCAAAAACTCAAACATCATGGCGGACACCTCATCAGTTGAACGTCTTTCCCCACACAATTATCATACCTGGAAAGCACATATGACTAGACTTCTCATGTCTAAGGGGTTATGGTCCTGTTTGGATGAGATTCGGCCTCAGTTGCAATGTCAATTTGAGATTCTGCAGCATAGGAACAAAATGGATGAGGCCATGGGTTTGATATCATTGCATGTTTCAGACAGTCTTTTATTTCACCTTGAGAGTTGCACAACTCCTCGGGCAATGTGGACAAAATTCAATGATCTATTTGGCACCATCAATGAGTTCAGAGCACTTCAGATTGAGGTAGAATTGACTTCCTTGGTACCTGATTCTTTTCCATCTATTGAGGATTTCTTGATGAAATTCAAATCACTCAGATCTTTGTTACAGGGTTGTGGCAAGACCAAAACTGACACTGAGAGTATTTACCTGATTCTATCTAAGCTCCAAGGTTCATTTCAGATGTTCTCTTCTACATTCTACTCCACCATGGATGCTTTGGGTCCACAATTTACCATGCCTACATTTGAGGTATTTTGTGATTGATTGTCCCGTGAGCAGTCCAAGTTATCACAATTGGATGCTCTTCCAGGATTACAGAACCATGCATTGGTAGCTCAATCATCTCAGGCGAAGCAAAAGCAGAAGCAGAAACAGAAACCAAAGACCACAGAGCATGGGAAGGATTTCAGTTCATAGAACACTTCTGATTCTCATTCTCCTAAGGGGGAATCATCAAAGAAAGAAAGACCTATGTGTACTTATTGTAATAAGTCAGGACATGATGAGTCTAAATGTTATGAGAAGAAGATAGATGGATATGCACAACAGGTTTCAGATTTGATAGCTCTTCTTATGAAGAACAATATTCATCCCTCTTCTTCATCTACATCAGGTGGGTCTTCTTCTTCACCATCATTCCAAATAGATGGACAGACTCCACACAAGGGTCATGCATTATGTGCAACCACCAGTTCACATTCATCTAGATGGCTGTTGGATTCAGGTGCTTCACACCATATGGCATCTTCTCAGGACATGTTCTCATCTTTTGAGGCTGCATCCTCACCACACATATTGATGGGTAATAACACTTATATGAGTGTATGTGGGAAAGGTTCTATCGACATTGATGACGGTACATTCAATGATGTACTATGTGTACCATCTTTGTCCACCAACCTTCTCTCCATTTATCAGATTGCTCATAGTGGGACAGGGAAGACAGTTGAGTTCACATCGGATTTAGTGCACATTAGAGACATTCAGACTGGCAACATTGTTGCAACAGGGACAGTTGATCATTCTTCCCGATTGTATGCATTCACACACTTTGGTCCACCATCTCCACTATCTGGGTATCACTCTCTTTCTCCAAGAGAGCATGTTGTGTCTGAGGAGAAGTTTGGTCACTTGAACTTATGTGTTCTTCCATCTATTCATGAGACCAGTGTTGAGACTTCTACACCTCTACCTCCTGTTGAGACCACATCTATTCAGCAGAATCCCTCTTCAGGTTTGACTGACATTGTAGCTCCACTCATCGAGCCATCTTGTGCAGTTGTTGAGGCCATATCAGAGGATATTCATTTCCTCACAGATGACAGATTCAACACATCTATTATCCCATCTTCATTGGAGATTCCATTTCAGGATCATCTTGAGTTGTTTGATGTTGATACATTTGATTCAACATCCTGTCATTCAGACACTCATGCTTCACTTCTGTTCTCCAATGAGCATCATCTAGGAATTCCATTTTCACCTCACATCCAGGGCTTTCCTCATCATCGATCGTTGGATTGGTTTCTTCCTCAGGGGAGTCACATTGGTTTGATCATCGGCACAGGGGTTCTCTCATTCTGGGGGGGCTTTGGAGTCTCCACTCTCTCTCATGGGGGGGTATCTAATTGTATATCTGCATATGTTCTTGAGAGAGTCTCTTGAGACATTTCATTTGTACTTTCTTTTAGCATCTCTTTTAGGAGAGGAGTTTTTTCCCATTGGGTTTTCTCCTTCTTTCTCCACTTTACAGAGATTTCATTGTACTTGGGTACCTCATCAGGCCTAGTTGCCGGGACCCATCTTTGCTTTCATGCATTTTGTCCTTAGTTTTTTTAGCTTCTCCCTAAGTTCATCTTAAGGGGGGGTGTTGGAGTAATAGGTTAATTACTTAATTAATTTAATCATATTGATTAATTAATTAAGTCACCTTTACTTTATTTTTCACTTAAGCTAAACTTAGGCTCATTAATAATTAATTATTAATTAATTATTAATTTTTTATCTTAGGGTTTTCACCTTTAGGGTTTTGATCTCCTTTCTTAAGGATTGATCTCTTTGTAATTATTCATTCTGGTTAATGCATTTTTGCTTCAAGGTTGTAGAGCACCATTTTTGCGCCTCTTGATCTCCTTTATGTGACAGGTTATTTGCTTGCAGTTGTTCATTGGGATCTGTGAGGTTGGTTTACCAACTTCAACAATAATGGTGATTGTGAAAATGGGGAATCTCTAGGTCCTGAAAGAATGACGTATATCTAGGCAACCTTAGACTCCTTACTGAAAAGAAAATAGTATTAGAGCAAGTCATTGACTGTAATACAAGATGAACAGAATGATGTAGAAATGCAAGAAACAAATTGTTTTTGACATTTTGAATTTTTTATGATTTTTTTGGTGTTTTATGTTTTTATGATTTTTTTGGTTTTTTAGACATAGTATTTCTTGAGGTGAAAGGCATTGACTATTTCACCAAATTCCTCTCCCTCCATTGTACATAAGAGATAGGCATCATTTCCTACATCTTCCTTGATCATGTAAGGACCTTTCCAGTCTTTCGAAAATGCTCTTTTTCATCTTCTTTTCTTATTCTTCATGCTACCCCTTCTTAGGACAAGTTCCCCTATTCTGTAAGGTTTGTCATTTGATATTATTGGCACCAATTCGGTGGTTTCTCTTGGCAGCGTGAGACGAAGTAAGTCTCGAAAGGCTTGTTGATGACAAGGAGTCCAATACAGGACTCCATCACAATTCAGTAATTCTGCTAATAGGTTGAACTATTCTTGCATGTAGATTTTCACATCTAGTCTCTCTTGGTTTCTTTGCAAGAATTGGAATAACTCAAGGGGAGTTTGTGGCTCCCTTTGCTCATCAGGAGGGATAAAGCTTATACTTATCCTCCCATTTGGTTCTAGTCTTAAGTCCATGACATATCCGATGTAACTCTTTGGCAATTCAAAAATGATAGGGTCATCAACGCCGACTGACACTCTCATCTTCCATTCTTTGTGAAAAATACCTTCACTTTCTTCATCCTCGTTAGGAAGTCTTTCAACCATTTCGATTTGTACCAGATGTGCTTCCCACTCGCTGAGTTCATTTGATTGAACCGAGGTAGAGGTGGTTGGTTTCTCTTGCGATTGTGATACCATGAACATTTTCATTCCTATGGCATTAGTTGATTCATTGTCAATAGAATGCACTTCTTCCATGGGTGTCAATGGTTGATATGAATCCTCTAATGGTGTGAGAGGCTCATAAGATTCTGTTTCTTCTGGTGTCTCAGGGACACGTGATTCACTTAAGGGTGTCAGTGGAGTGTAACTTTCTGTCATGTCTTCCTCAGCATCTGATAAAGTGTGTGGGTCTACATTTCTCAAGTCTAACATGGTTGTCTCAAACATTAGACCTTCAGTTCTATGCAGTTTTTCTCCTATGCAAGGGAAGAGTTTGTAGGCTTCTTAGATGTCAATCATGAGTACCTCTAAGGGAAATTGTAGTGGTCCATCCCGCTCAATCAATTCCATGATCTCAATTGTCTTTTCTTTGGGAACCGTCTCCTTTTGCTTTGGCAATGCCTCATTTTCTAGAGTTTTGATCTCTATGGCATTTATGGTCTTTTGCAGGATTTCCATTCATTTGATGCATATTAACTAAGGTGTAGGACTAGGGATAGTCAATTTGTTGGTAGGGAGTTCATAGTCTATGGGGATACCTATACACTTGTTTGGTGTGTTTGATTTTAACATGCTGAAAGGTTTTGGATCTCCCTTTGCGACATATACTTTCCCTAAATGCAAGAATCGAGCTTCTTGAAATAATGTGGATGGCATAGATTTCATTCTTTGTATCCATGGTCTTCCAAGAATCAAGTTATATCCCGTGTCTTTGTCTATAACGTAGAAAGTGGTTGGAATGGTTTTAGGTCCCAAGGTCACTGGAAGGGTAATCTTACCTATGCTAGCAGCCTTGAGATTATCATACTCACTCAAAGTATCTCATGAAGCGGTGATGTTTGTGTGTCCACAACCCATCCTCTCTAGAAGGGAGAACAGAACTATGTTCACTACAGCCCCATCATCAACTAAAGTTCTCTTAATGCAAGTGTCATAAATCCAAACTTGAAGATATAACGTAGGATCTCCTTTTTTGGTTAGCTCAGCCTCAGAAGGCATTTTCTTTAAATCAAAGAAGAATCCTGGGTCCTTGAGTTTCAAATTTGGTGGACTAAGGTCATAGTCCACATGATTGATTTGCTCACTAGGTGGTGGTGTAATTTGGTCGAGGTATTTTAGACCTATTGCTTTTAGTAACGCTGAGCGATGTGAAGGGGAGTTCTTGAGTAAATCGATGAACGAAATGTGAGAATATGTCTTCTTTAAATCTTCTATGAGCTCATAAGGTCTGATTGGAGGTGGTATTGGTTCTACTACCGAGATGATACCTTTGTATGCTTCTACTTCCTTATTTTCATCCTCATGGTCTTCCTCTTCTTCTTCATTGTGCATAATCTCAACTAATCCCATCATCCTAGCTTTCCTTTTTGTCCTAGTTGCGGAGGGACTTCAAGGTTACTACTCTGAGCCGTCTTGTTTTAGTTTATTGTTTTTGTGTCTTTATGAGCGGGGAACGAGTCTTGGTAAATTCTCATGTTTGTATTTTGTGGTGCTATTGGAGCTTGATTTTGTCTTGTATCTTTGTTATCTGTCATGACCTCCTATGGGTTTAAGAACATCTCTATGAATAAACATTGTTGGTCTTTTGGTAGCCTCGCTATGAATTTGTTATATTCTCTACAAGATTCTATGTTGTGCCCCCTTGTTCTATGAAAAGAACAAAACTGATTGAACTCAAATGGGCATCTTTCATATCTTCCATCATTTCTGTTCCTGTTACCATTGCGGTTCCAACTTTGGTGATTGTCTCGAGGGTAGCAACTGTTGTTCCGAGGTCGATCTATGGCATTTACATTAGGAGGATAATAATCTCTCCCATTGTAGTCATCTCTTACTTTTTTGATCGGGGGTTGGTCCATCACCCTGTCTGTGGTTACACTCCTATTATTTTTAAGGATTTTAATGACAGAGGCATTGTTTCCCGTGTCTTCCTTCGTCAGCTTTTCGTTTGTCCCATAGACCTTTCTATCACTGTCAATGGTGGCTTGGTCAATCCTCAAAGCACTTTCCAATGCCTCTTCATAGGATTTGTATGGCAAATTTTGAACATCTTCTGTCATGTCCTTGTTAAAGGCATGCAAAAAGAGGTCACATAGTTCTCGGTGATCCATGTTCAGAGCACTAGTTGAAGAATAGAGGACTTGCCTACATCGAGTGACAAAGTGGGCTACGGATTTGTTTGGTTCTTGTTTCATTGTGAGGAATTCTCTAATCCCTACTTTAACGAGTTTGTTCATGTCGAATGCCATGACAAACTCTCCAATTAGTTGTTTGAATGAATGAATTGAAGCTTTTGGTAAGCGATAATACCAATCCAAAGCGATGCCTTCAAGAGTTTTTAGAAATATTTTTGCTACAACCCCATCCCAAGGGAGGAGTTATCTTATGGCTGTGGTGTAGGCTTTAATGTGGGAGTTTGGATCTCCTTCTCCTTTGAACTTCGGGAGATCTGGTAATGGCCGAGGAAGTTGCACTCTTCTTATGTTTTGGTCCAAGGGTTCCTTCAAATACTCAAGATATGTTCCTAGAAAGGCACTTTGAGATTGTGGGGTTGATAGTAATAACCCTGTAGGTGGGTTTTGATAACCCATTGTTGGATTTGTTTCATTGTTCTGAACAGGAGGATTCCCATTCAGACATGTGTCGTTGTTAGCGTTTTGTGAATAGTAATTGAGGTAGGGATATTTTGTGATGCCCCCTGGCCCTGTTCATGAGATTTTTGCCTTCTTTCTAGAGTAGCTTGCTCTACTTCCAAGGTTCTAATTCTTTGCACTAGAGTTGCGATTAAATCTGCAGGAGTAGCAGCTCTAGGTGTTTCTTTGTTTCTATGGTTTTCTCGTCAAGTATTTTCATGGTGATATGTTTCTTCACGCACAGTGTTTTCTCTTTTCTCTTCTCTCAAGGCAATCCTCAATGCCTCTTGAGCATATTTGGCTTCCTCATCAAGTTGAGTACTCGATTTGCTTGTGGAAGGTTGATCAGGTCGATGTATCTCCGATCCTATCCTTCTAGCTTTATGTGGCACATTTGGTATGGATGGGTTGTTTTCCCAAGCTGGGTTATTGAAAGATAGAGAACACCTAGATTCTCTTTGATCTAGTTCATAATCAGAATCTTCATAGTCATAATAGTTGGTGAATGGTGCATCAGGATGTGGTGGCACATACCTATCAAAGGAAGGAGTTTCTGGTTCCCTTGAGGCAATATTGCCTTGGTTTAAGTTTGGTTCCTTCATGTTCAGAGGTGCCATAGACACCACAGAACAAATGGAATGAATGACGACATAGGTGATAGAAGCTAAAGCGGCTATGAAGAATGGTGTGAAAATGTTTTAAATGTTTTGAAGAATTTGAAATGGGAATGCAAAATTACTCGTCCTGGAAGGATTTGCAATTTCACATCGGGTTCACCAAAATATGTACACTCAAAATTGTGACTCTGGTTGCCTGGGACTATCAGGTCAGATTTCGGCATGCACATGGACCCTTCCCTCCTTTCCATGGGGTGATCCGCCATGTCACTCTCGCTCAAGTGGAAGTAGCCAGTTGAGAGGAGGCAAGACATGGCGGGGGTCTAGCTCGTTGGAGAGATGGACTTTGCGGAGAGGGGTCAGCAAGTTCTGTGGTCTTTGTTGTTGTGTGCTAAGTTGAATGTTTCATTCGATGGTAGTTGTTGAGATAACCCAATGACCCGAAGGGTCACTAGTTTCTCTTCTTTTGATGGGATTTCTTCTATTCCACCTTTGTGTGGGTAAGCGGCTTCTTTTGTTTATGTCCTCTTATCTCTCAATGCATTGAATGAGTTCTTGTTGTATCTGGAGTTGTCTAGTTTCTTCTAACAATAAGAGGACAAATGGGTCTTGTTGTGGTAAAGTAAATGTCTCTTGTTGTTGTCATGGATTGATTTCCTCAATCTGGTCATGGACAACCCTCACCCACTCTCCTCTCACTTCTAGGCACATTTGTGAGCCAAGATCGAGGTAAATGTATGATGACTACCCTTAACTAGACTTAGGGTTTTGACCTAGGGTTTGACTATGTTTTGACTTGTTTTTACCTTGTGATGTGATCAAGGGTTTGATTGAATCGTTTAATGTGATTTACCTTGTGATGGTATTGAAGGTTTGCAAGTTTGTCTTTTCTAGGGTTTCTATATGCATGCAAAGCTAAATGATATGCAAACATTTTTTTGTGCTTTTTTAGTATTTCGGAAATGAAAAGTGCTATTTAATTTATGAAAGGGAAATTTGAATGCAAGCTAATATGACTTTTCCTAATGCAAGTTTAACCTATGTTTTTGGGTTTTTGATTGTTTTGAAATAATCTAATCTAAAAAGGGGAATTGCTTCTTCAAATAATCTAGATCTAGGAATATGAAAACAATTACTCTAACATGCAAGATCTAACTATCAAGGAAAAAAGCAAAGTTTTACTGTTCCCAAGAGCAAATTTGGTTTTCTAATTACTATGAATTGAATAAAACAATGAAGGAACCTAGAAGCAATGAAGATTTGTGACTCCACTACCCTCAGAAATCCTTGATGTTGGCAACCACGAGTCCTTTTGATGCAGTGGGAGATCCTCTTAACAACAAAATGACACAAAGAAGCAAAAAGAAGCTTGAAAGAGCTCAATGAGAGCTTTGGTTGAGCATAATGGCATTGAATGAAGCAGCGTAACAATGCTTGGTTGAACAATGAATAAAGCAAAAGGCACCTTCGTCCTGTAAGAGCATTTGAATGCTAAGTTGGAGAGCAAAAACTGGGGTTATCCCACAATAATGGGTTACACTTTTTGGCAAAACTTGACATTGAAATCATCATTTTGAACTAAATCTTCACTTTTTGACACCTATAGCCACTAAACTGTTAGTAATTTGAAGATGATGCGAACTAGTGATTTGTGAGATTTTGTTTGTAGATTCTAAATATATTTAAAAAATAAAATTGGAGTTAAATTGTAAATTTTTTTGCATCTCCTTTGATAACTAGTTTTTAATAGTAAACAACATTTTTTTAAAGTGATGTGTATTCTCTAGCACATAACTTTTTTTCTACAAAGGATAAAATTTTGGTTCTTTTGAATTTAGATTGGTAACACCAATATATAGGGCATGCATTTAGTTTCATAATGTTTTGTTGAATATTTTTTTTAATTAAGTTTTGAAGTCAAACCAATTATAATTTAAACATAAGTGTATTCCGTAAAACATAACTTTTTCTGTATGTATCAAAATTCATTTTTTTTTTGTTGAAACAAGGACATCAATTCCTAGGGCATAGATATTTTTTAGAATTTTTTTCACTAATTTACTAATTTTCCATGTGTGTAGAACAGAGAACTTGATGTTCGGTGAAAAACCTACATTCACAAGAAATAAAAAATAAATATAATAATCAAATTAAATATATTTAAAATTATATTTTTTGGGAAGCTTATAATAAGGACTACATACTTACAAAACATAAATTTTAAATGAATTCATTTGATCCCCCAAAAGGTAAATCAAAAGTGGTTTTTTATCAGCGTTTTGATAGGTGTAGAGGAGACTCCATTATAGGTATGGTTTAAAACAAGTGGGGTTCTATCCAAGGGGGTTTGAATCTAAGGGGGTTTGAATCTAAGGGGGTTTGATCAAACCCTCTTTAATTAAAATCCTTTAAATAGAACCTTTCAAGGCTTAAATCATTATATTTTCTAGAAATATGTGATTTCAACAAAAAATAGGATGTCCCAGAAAGTGTAACCCATTATTGTGACAGCACCCACTAGCAAGAGCTGTGTGCACAATAAATTTGCCTCCCTTTGTGCTAGAGGGAGGGGTGTATTTATAGGTTTGAGGAATGGGATTGATTGAGAAGTTAACTCATTTGTTTGATGAGTTAACAAGGATTAATTGGGGAGTTAACAAGGTTGATTACCCAGTGAACGAGCAACTGACTAGAGGGTGATAAATCAATAATAGCTTATCACTGAAGAATGAATTAGAGATGTAAGGATGCATGAGATTGATTGAGTTGTTAATTTTAAATCAAATGGAGTTAATTACACATGTGTGGGTGCATGAAATAGTCAACTCCATATTAGACATCAAAAATCATGAGAACTGGAAGAAAACCAGGCTAAAATGGAGCTAAAACAAGTGAGAAACTTGAGTTTTTTTGCAGCTAAAAATGTGACAGGGTCGCCCCTTTTTCCAATAGGGTCGTCCCTAGGCGACATGGGTCACTTGGGGGAGATCCGGGCTGGACAACGTTTTCTAAAGAATTGCAAGGGGAATGAAAGAAGAGAAGACAAGGAGTGGTTCTGCCTCCAGAAACAGGTCAGTCATGTGCAAGATTCTAAATCTCCACTTGCACCTATAGGATCTCTTGGGGGAGATCTGGAAATAATAGGGGGAGATTTGGATTGGTTGAGCAGAACTGAAAACAAAAGTGGGAGATGGATAGGGGGACCTCTAGAAGGCTTCTAGAGCGTGTAGAGGATGAAAAACATAGGGGAAAGATGAAAAATCACCTACAAGACACTTACAAGGCTTAGGAGCAAGGTCGAAAGCTTAGAAAACACAAATCGACAAGTGTTGCAAAAAGTGTTGAAAAGTGTCGCAAATCGGGAGAGAAAGAAATCGACAAAGAGGAAACAACACAAGACAAGAAAGAAGACACATCATCAAGAGGTTTGCTCCTTCAAAGGACATTATTTCACACTTACATGTACATCACAAGGATTAAAATCATCAAAGGGTTCCTCGTGGAGGCTGTGCGTGATTTTTGTGCTTACAGGGTCATGGGTATGATTCATGAGACTATTCAGACTAAGTGTGAGGTGACTCCTTCTGTTAATCGTGGGGAAGCCAAGGTGATGTTGAGGTTAGGGTTAATTGGCAAAGGGAGGAAGGACTCCCTATCTTCAAAAGGTAGGAATCCCAAAAGGAAAATTCAACGGTGTGGAAAATGGTCTCCCCCTGCAGATGGTGTCTTGAAGATCAACACGGATGGTTCGTCTAGGGGTAACTCGGGATAGGCTGGTGTTGGAGGAGTTGGCAGAGATAAATCAGGCTCGGTTATGTTTTTCTTTTCCTTTTTTAAGGGGCACTAGACTAATAATCAAATGGAGGCTTTGGCTATCCTTATTGCCTTGGAGAAGGCCTATGCTCTGGGATGATGCAAGGTTTCTTGTGAATCTAATTCTATGATTCTTGTTAATATGCTTAATAAGCAAAGTTTTGAGGGGGTGAACTGGCAATTAGCTTTTGTGGCTAGACAAATTCTTAGGGTGAGCAGTTTTCTGAAGGAGGTTTCCTTTGTTCATATCCTGAGGGAATGGAACAGTGTTGCTGATTGCCTTGCCAAATGGGCTTCAGAGGGCTAGAGTGGGTGGCATGTTAGTGAATGGGAGCAGCTTCCTGAGGGTTTGGTAGGTAATTTGCAGAGGTTGGTTCATGTGGATATGTAGGGTTTAAGGGGTTTGGCGACTTGGTCCCTGGATGGGAGAAAGCTGGTTTGGACCTTTATGCTTCTGGTTCTATCTCTTTTCTTTGGCCTTTGCGGCCTCTTGGCCTTCTTGATGTGGTTGTTGATTGTACTTTTGTGTCTTACTGATCAATAAATTTTTACCTCTTGTTTCAAAAAAGATCAAAAGCTAAACTTGGTCAAAATATTTATTAAAGAATATGCATGTTAATAGTTGGAAAAATAAATATCTACATTGATTTTTAAAATTCTTGTAGTGTTTGACTTCTTTTTTTCTTGCATCAATTTAATTTATCATGTCCAAAACAATGTATTTATTTATTAGATGGAATAGGGCTCCAAAAACCTCCTTTCGTTCTAGGGCCATGAGTGGTAGTTGCCACGTGTTCAATGGCATGTAAGAAATGGGTAAAATAAATATGGCTAAATTTTTGGCATGATATTTTTATTTTTATTTCATTTTTCCTACCCCTAAAATTAGGCATTTGTGTCCTTAAAAGTGGAAACATGATATATATAAAAAATAAATCCACAAAATCTGTCCTTAAGAGCTCAAATTATGAGCCAATCACAACATAGATAAATGATTTTTTCAATAATTTTTGTTAAATTTTTCTCATGTACATTGTAGACTTAGGAAACAATAAAATTTGTTCAACATGAAAAATAATACCCTATTTTGATTGGCTTACTCTAGATAGATTAATCACTACATAAAAAAAAACTCATTGCAATAGTACTATGGCACTAAAAAATAATTACAAATTTTTATCACTTCTCTTTCTATTAATTGCCTTGGACCATTAGATAGTAGAGAGTAGTCCGAATATGAAAGGGCCATAGTTTTTTGTGTATTGAAAACAAATCAAAGATACAAATGAAAAAGATAGTCCACAAAGACTGTCAAAGAGTTATCAGTAACTGCCTAGAAAAAAGCCTAACTACAAATAGAATACAAAGGCTAGAACAATCAAAGAGCCAATGCAAGGCAAACAAAATATAACAATCACTGTTTACACATAGGACAAATTAGATAAACTAGGAGTCCATCAAGTCTAGACTGAGCAATTTGTATCAACTCGCATCCTACATAAATTCCTCATATCACCTAGTAAACGCAAGTTGTAGCCATCCTCGTGCTCCTTGAGGAGTCCTTGAACATCAGTTATGCGCCATAACTAATCAAGAAGCAACCCTGTGACCTGATAACAAGATCTAACATTTCTGAAACATGAACATCAACATATGTTAATCTAGCATATAAACAGATCCCCGATCTTTTTGTTTCAACAATTTAGTCCAAAAGAACAAAGAGGCACTGTTGTCCACAACATTCAGAAGAATCCACCAATCCATAAGCATAGACTCCAGTGTACCAATCCAAGGGTGCAATGAAGCTCAGTTCATTGCTATTAGTCATGAGACCCATATCTACCTCCATATTTGTTTATTTTTGACATGTTGAACATTGACTAATGGAGGCATTGTTGTCCACAACATTAAGAAGAATTAACGACTAGGCCTTGATTCCTGTTCCTTAGAATATGAAAATAGAGCTTTTGTTGAAAATCCTGGAAACTTCTCTAGGAATGAGTTGGTCTTAAACATAAATGCATAGATTTGTAGATCAAAGTCCTGAAATGGCCTGCAACCATTTGAAGAAATTGGGCAAAATAGAGCACACTAAGCCCTATCTGGCAACACAACCTTTGAGCACGAAAACACAGCAGCAACCCGTCAACAAAAAAACCAAAATACACCCCTCTTGCAAACACTAATGCAAACCACAAAAAGTCCAAAACCTTGTCAAAAGGCACCCAAAAAAATCCTGGATGCTAATGATGCCTATGAGTAGTTACCATATTCAATGTGTAGATAGAGGATCTTGAACAACTTCCAGATTGGAGAGTAACATATAGCGTACTACAAAAAATCTTGAAACAACAATCTCCAAAGGCCATCCAAAAGAAGCCCCACAATAAAACTCCAGACCAATGATGCTCGAAGCATACTATGAGACAAAGAAACATGTCAAAAACCTTTTGTACATCTGAACAAGGAATATGATAGCTGCAAGATAGAAATATGGTAGCCCGCATCAAAACACATAGCATTGGAATATTCATTTCAGAAAATGCATAAACTTGTCAAGCTATGGACCCAAGTTCCTCTTTTTTTGAAGTTGAAGCATTTGAAATTTAATAAAATGGAATTAATCACCTATCTTCAAATTTTTCTTCGACTCTCTCTGAAACTGCACAAATAGAGAAACAATTTGAAGGAAAACATCGGAGTAAAGCCTTACAATTCCAGCTTCATGGCAATAATTGGATTTAGAAAAAACTGCCATACATCTAGCTTTCCAAATATACAGAAGAATAACTTGTTGGACATAATTAGCTATAACATTATTCTGCAAGTCTACTCATAACAAAGCTTCTTTCTAGTTCAATTGATACTCAAAAACAGTAGGTAGATCATTACAAATAGCCTTCTAAAGATTTTTAGTAAACAAACATTCCCAAAAAATATGTTTCATGCTTTCATTATAGAAACAAAACAGACATTTGGGTGGTCTCATCAAAAAACATCTCAATCTTTTGTCAATAGGTAGTTTATGGTTCAGAATTTCCAGGCCAAAATCTGAGCATCCATATTAGTTTTAGAATTCCATATTTTGGTAGACAATTTAATCCAAAATTTCTCACTAAATCTGCATTTCCACTTGAGATTCAAGTGTGGATTTAAATGAATACATGGAAGAAGTCGGCTATAAATTTGCTTCAAGGGAAAGGCAGTAAAGCGATTAGAGGAAAGCCATCTCCAGCCTTAATAAAATTGCATGGAATCTTAGTACACATTTTTATAGTCAGATCCACATGAACCAAGGATTTGATAAAAATTAGAAAATGCTCCCATTTGTTATTTAGCCCAAAACAAATTTTAATATCTTGCCAAGGGGCCCAATTCAACATAGTGGAGTCCAAAATATCTCCAACCTGACAAATCCCTTTCTTAAACAAATAATAGGCTTGTGTGGGAAAACTCACAACCAAAGGTTGGCCATGATACTGAATTTGTTTATTCCACCATAAAGATGATGAACCAAAACTGAAGCCATGCTGAAGAGATGAGCCTCTCCATTCAAGTAAATGACAAACACATTGCCAGGCCTTCCAAATGGATTGAATAGGAGGTGAATCTTTGATTTTAAAACATGGGGCCATGAGAATCTTATCCCACCAATTAATAAGCTGTCATTTGCCTTTTGCAGAGGCAGAACTAATTCAATGACGAACCCTAATTATCCATTTGGTCGATAAACAAATTCCTTGTGTCCTTAGGTCGATCAATCCAAGACCTCCTTTACATTTTGGCCGAATGCAACGTGTCCAAGAAGTGGCTTTAAAACTAGCACTGCCATCCCATTTAGACCATAAGAATTGACGAATGATTCTGTTCAGGTCTTCATAACCTTTATTAGATGGCATCCAACAAGAAGAGTAGTATACATAAGAAGCAATGAAAACTTTATTAACAACTTGGATTTTCCCTGCCAAGGATAAATACTTATTTCCCCATTTAAAATTTTTGATTTTGAGTCTATATATGAACCACCTCCACATATCAGCAAGGGAAATGCCCAAACCAAATGGCATCCTGAGGTATCTAGTGATTTCCCCATGTTTAATTTGTCTCCACTCTTTAGTAATCCACTGAGGAATTGGGCTTGATTGAGTCCTTAAAACTTTAGTTTTACTGTGAGCAAGTTGAAAACCTGAGACAACACAATATAAATCTAGAATTTCCATGGCATTGTTGATTTCAACTTCGGTGTTCTGAAGGAACATGCTGTCGTCAGCAAAATGTGAGTTAATGACATCAGTATTTTGCAGGATTAAAACTCCTGATATAAACTTCAATTGATTAGCCTTTTGTAGCAAATATCCCAGTGCATCGATTGATAGAACATACAAGAAAGGTGAAAGTGAACAGGCCTGTTTGATAGAACGTTGTAGAGGGAATGCATTAGTTATGGATTCGTTGATCAAAATCCAAGCATTAACATCTTTAAACAACATATGAACATGTGCCCAAATTTTGGGTCCAAACCCAAGCCATTGCATCATCTTAAGGATAAAATTCCATCGAATTTTGTCATAGGCCTTGTCAAAATCCAATTTAATTAAAAGTGCATCTTGACTTGATTGTTGAGCCCATTCAGTAGTTTCCCAAGCTAGAAAACAATTATCAAGAATGTATCAAGTCCGCCTAGAAAACCTATTTATTTTGGTCTTACAGTACCTTGTACCACGGGTTTGATTTGGATAGCCAACGCTTTAGCTATTATTTTATAAGAAGTGTTATCGATCTCCAACCCGAAATGGTGTCCTCCTTTTTCCCTTTAGGTAAAAGTTTGATAAGGCCCCTATTTATGTTAGGGCCCAAAGAGCCTTTCTCAAAAGCTTCCAAATTAAGTGAGTAAAAATCATCTTTAATATGTGGCCACATAGCTTGATAGAACTCCATCGGAATTCCATCGATACCCAGCCTCTTATTAGAAGTCATTGAAAATAGAGCATGCTCAAGCTCCTCCAAAGAGAGGATCTGATCTTAGAAGCGACTATAACTGGGATCAATTTTATTTGGAATATATTCTTCAACAATGTCCTCCAAAGTAGACTGAATATCATTCCATTGTTGGTTATCTTTGAAGAGCATCTCATAAAATATCTGAAATATCATGTTTATCTCGGTGGGGTATGTATGAAGGTTATCAAGTTCATCCCTTATCGCACGAATTCTTTCTTTTTTATGTTTGTAGTTTAAAAAGTTTAAAAAATACTTAGAACCTTTGTTCCCTTCCTTTATCCAATGTAATCTAGCTCGAATCCTAGCTCCTTGACCTTTGTAATAGTCTAATTGATGCAGCTACATCTTAGTAGCAACGATAGAGGTTTGTAGATTTATATTGTTGGGATCAATGTTTTTTTTTTTCGAGCTTGCTCCAACTTTCCTTGTAGGACTCTTTCTTTGCGTTTGCATTGCCAATCCATTTTTCTTCCAAAGGTGCAAAGAAAGGCAGTACATTGATCAATTGCAGCACACCACTAGTCTATCATTGACTCACCTTCTTGAGGTTTAGGAAAATAATTCGACATCCCCACAAGGGTTGTCATACATTCCTTATTTTTTAGATGGGACACATTCAATTTAAAAGGAAGTGGGGAAACAATATTTGATTTTGTAACAAATGAAATATTACAAAAAATAGGGTAGTGATCTAATAAGGTAGTAGAGTAATCCACTTGAATGCAAGCACCAGAAGATGCATGGACCAACGACAGTTTAGGCGAAATATAAAACATGTCCAATCTGTTGAGTTTTCTATCCTCGCCTAATCTACAATTAGACCAAGTAAACCAGTTACTAGCATGATTTGTAAATTTGTCATGAATTGGATCAACCACCCCTAAAGAATTTCAGCAATACAACCAGTGGTTAAACTCATCATTGCTAAGTTTAAAAGGACTAAGCCAACTCAAGTCAGAATGGTGTTCCACCATATTGAAATCACCACCAATGATCCAGTTAGCAATAGGAAGGTTACTAGCCATCCAGTCCCAAAGATCAATTCATTCTTTCTCATTGTTGGATGCACAAACAGAACAAAAACCAAGCGGTTGCCCATTGATAATAGTGAGGGCCCAAATACAACTATGTGAAGGGTCCTCACCCTTATCAATGACAAACTTTGAAATCCATGGTGCAATACCAATTACAGCTCCTCCTTTACCATCTCTATGAGATGTATGTAAAAAAAAGCTTCTTTCCATACATTTGATAGAGACGCCTTTAATCTATTATTGCCAATTTTTACTTCTTGTAAGAATATGACATCAGGTTTCCATTTAAGAACAATTTTCTTAACCTTGTATTTACGTTGAGGGAGTGTAATCCCTCTTACATGAAAGGATGTTGAAATTCATGGAGTAGATGGAGTATCATCAGAAATACCCTCTTGTGGCAGCACACTAAAGCTGTTTGCTAAACTAACTTGTTGAGTACTATAACTGAATGCTTCTGGATTAAACTGTGTGATAGTATTTTTCCTCAACATTTCAGATCATACTCCATGATACTATCACAAGATATGATTTGAAACGTTGAGGAAAAATACTATCACACAAGGAGAATATAAAAATACTATCACAAGATATGATCTGAAACGTTGAGGAAAAATACTATCACACATGGAGAATAGATCATGGAGTATGATCTAAAACGTAACTGAGGAAAAATACTATCACATAGGGAGAATAGATCATGGAGTATGATCTGAAACGTTGAGGAAAAATACTATCATAAGAATAGATCATGGAGTATGATCTAAAACGTTGATGAAAAATACTACCACACAAGGAGAATAGATCATGGAGTATGATTTGAAACGTTGAGGAAAAATATTATCACAAAGCTTAATCCAAAAGCATTCAGTTACACTGTCATGAACTCTAAAAATCTGAAGTCTATTGCTGAGTACTATTCATTCATTCAAAGAAAGTTGAGGACGTTGAGGACGGGGATCTAGACCTTTGGCGTGAGGAAGGTGGAGGGGAAAGAGAAACGTGTACGTTGAGTTGAAGACTTGGGGGAAGGGCAAGAAGAGACCTCATGAGGAGGAGAATGATTGTTGGAGCAAATGGTTCTTTTCTTTTTTTAAGCCATAGTTATGGGCAATCATGGCACGAAAAGGAAAGTTATCCACTATGGGGACAGTTTTTTTTTGGGTCTTATTCTCTAGTCTTAAGTCTTTACTCATTATTTGTACGGAGCACTGTCACTCTTTTGTCTTATTCTGTAGTCTTATCTTTCTACTCTACATTTGCTAATTTTGTCAAATAACCAATATATTTGCACTCAGGGCTTAAATTTGATAGTCCACCTTGCCTGTCGAGAATTTTTTCTCCTACAGTTTAGTCTTCAATATTGCCTGTCACGTGACAATTATTATTTTTAAATGCAAGTCAAAATTTTATATATAAAGCTGAAGCTTTCTCAATTCAAAACAAATTTATAAAAAACAAATCTATTTCTTAAATAATAGAAGTTTTTATTAAAAAATTTAAAAATAAAAGCAAAAAACTAGAAATTTAGAATGAATATATTCTTAAAAAACAAATCTATTTCTTAAATAATAGAAGTTCCTATTAAAAATTTTAAAAATAAAAGAAAATAAAAAATAAATTTATTTGGGAAATTTTTTCTTCTATTTATATATATTATATAATTTAGAATGAATATATAATTATATTCATTAAAAAAAAATCTAAAAAATCTAAAAGATATATATTTAGAATGAATATATAATTATACTCATAAAAAACAAATCTAAAAATTTTCTATTAAAAAACAAATCTAACAGATATATATTGAGAATGAATATATAATTATACTCATAAAAACAAATCTAAAAATTTGGGATATATTCTATTAAAAAACAAATCTAATATATATCTATATATATATGCTCAAATTTTAATATTAATTGTTTTTTTTTACAGTTTTTAAAATAAATTACTTGTATATCAATACAGTCAAATATTTATTTTTATTGTATTTTACAGCTAAAATCTTTAAATACAGCTATACAACTGTCAAATTTAAGCCCTGTTTGCACTCATTAGGCGGCTTCTTTTTATGTTGTGGCAAATAATTTATGGTCAAAAGTTAACTTATAAACAAATATCTTTCCGTGAATTTTTTGAACTTTATGCGGCACTGCCCGATAAGTACGCCACGATGCGTCCAATGGTTTAGCCTTATGTACGTAATTTTTCGTCGTTAAAACTTTAAAATATGAATCTATTTTAGAAATATAAATCTTTTTATAGTCTATATTGGATGATTGGAAATGGAAATAGATCTTTTATAGTTTATCATGAAAATTAGTTTTCTATAAATATAAATAAGTAGGGTTTGTACATCTGTTGATTTTTAACTTTTAGATTTTTTAAATGTATATTTGGTTTGTACAGGTATAATATATTAAATATTATTATCTTATATGATATATATGATATATTATTGATTTTTTATTGCATATTAGTTTATTTCTCTTATTTCATTTTATATTATAGGATATATTATAATAATATGTTGTATATAATCATATATTAGAACATTATATTGTATATATATTTCTTTTTGGTGCATAAGGATAATTTATTGATATATAAAAAGTTAAGAGAAAATCTGCCCATAGGCCTGTTTACATACATTTACTGGGACTATATTGTATATATTTTTTGATACATATTATATTATATAATTATTTATATGTTTTTTATTATTTAATTATTTTCTATATTATATTATATAATTATTTATATGTTTTTTTATTATTTAATTATTATTATTATTATTATTATTTTTCATCTTTAATTATTATTTTTCCTTCCTCTACCCTAACCCCTTCTTAGGTTCTTACATCTTCTTCCTCTTTTTAAACTAGTTAATCTGCATTTTCATATCTCTATCACTTTTCATCCTAGTAGGATCACAAATGTGGATGGTCAAATAAATTTTTACACAGTTGGATCCAAAATTTTTTTATACATTCTTATGGACTGTGGAAAGGCATATATTATTTGTTAATAAATTTTCATATACACTTAATAAAAAGATTAATATTGTTTAACATAGAAAATTATTACTTGTCATTAAGGGAGAGGGGCCAGTAGCCGCCCACCCTAACTTCACGCACGTCAAGCACATAGTTAGACATATCGAATTTTGACGATTTTTTTTGGGTTTTTTCGTATGCAACAAAGAGTTTAAAAATATTCTTTCAACTTTTGGACACTTATACATTTCCTTGTTATGTGCACATGGGTCGAAAAATGGTCATTTCAACATGTCACCCCATACATCTACACCGATGTGGGCTTGCCATCACATTTGTACACTTGTCTTAATTTAATTGGTTAATTTACAAATGCATTGGTGCATTTGTGAACATGTACAACTATTGTGAACATGTATTGGTGCATTTGTGTTAATTTATTTGGTTGCTATTTTACATATATTGGTTCTTTTTAAAAATTTAATTGGGGGTAAGTGATTAAAAACATAGTGGTTACCCTCTCCCTTAGTTTATTTTGAAAAAAAGTAAGTTTAAATTTGACAAGCTGTCAAGAAATTTTTTTCCTACAGTTTAGTCTTCATTATTACCTTTTGCCTTTTGCATGACAATTATTTTTTTTTTACTACAAGTCAAATTTTATATAACAAATATTAAAAAAAATTATTCATACCAAAATATTTCAAATAATGTATGAGGCCCTTATCCTTCAATGTAAAATTTAATTGAAAAATTAAAGAATATTGAAATTTTCAAAAAAAAATCTAAAAAGAAGTTTTAAAGAAATTTGTATTAAAGAAATTAAAAATCATATATAGTGTCAAATTTTCATATGAATTGTTTTCTGTACAATTTCTAAAATAAATTACATGTTAATACAGTCACATATTTATTTTTATTATATTTTACAATTAAAATATAATAAAATCTTTAAATACAGCTATACAATTGTCAAATTTAACAGCCCAACTGTACTGCAATAATAATATTAATATAATATAATAATAAAAATTTCGGATATGATCAAAATTTGGTCTGTAACGTATCTATCTCATTCTGTGGTAAATTCTGAAATGCACTTGTTAACAAATTGATCGTCTGTCTGACTGAAGGTCTGACAATTGTAACACATATACACACGTATTATATATATCAATATATGTCATTGGTTTAACTAACAATGCCCAAATGCATCTTCTATTTCATCAAATTCTAAAGTGTGGTAGTTATGAAATCGATTGTTTCTTTCGTTGAAAGTTTCTGACAATCTGACATACACACACATATAATTGGCTTCCTCTGGAATGCTGGATAGACGCTACCTTCGTGATATATTTTGTTGATTTATTTAGATTTTTAGGAGGCTTTTTATTTGGGCTGTGAATTGAGCTAAAAATGAGTTTACATGGGAATTTGGAAAATGCTGAGGATAGGAATGGAATGGGTTTTAATGGGGATTTGGAGAATGATGAAGATGTGAAGACACCATTGATTCGTCAAACAAATAGTTGGTATAGCAGTTCAAGGATTAGTATTGAGAGAGGTGGCAGCAGCAGTCAAGTTCCAGGGGCTACTTCCAAAGAAAGTTCACTTAATGCTGTACTTTGTACAGTTATTGTGGCTTTGGGTCCTCTGCAATATGGGTTCACAGTAAGTTTGCTTCGAATGAATTAATTACGATAAAATTAAGTTTGCTTCTCTGTAATATGGGTTCAGAGTAAGTTTACTTCCATTCATTTATGTAAGTCATTGTTGTGTTTTTTTCTTGATTTTTTAAAGTTGTTAATTGTAACACCCACAGAGAAATGCACCATTAACGTTAGAAAAATTATTAGTCTTTTGGTTTGGTTTAGAGGCCAAGTAGTATTTCATTTTATCCTTATTTACAGGTCAATTGTAAGCCTCATGAATGCACCATCAAGCTTAAAACCTCGTTTGCATTGGGAATTTGCTGACACATCAAGTCCAAGCCATATGAAAACCGGGTTTTCATCCTGCCAAAATTTGCTTGCAACTTGCACTTAATGATGTCTGGGTGTGGAATATGAGGCACCTCTAAGAGGCTTAATTCCTCAATTTTCCTGTATAAAGGGGTTTTATTCTGTTAGGCAGTTACCTTAGAAGCTAAGTATGAGCCTCCTAGAGGTATCTCTGGTACTTCCACCAGACAGGTCAATTAAGATGAGTGTTTTTGGATTTAACCGTGTATCTTTTTTCATCGATTCTTGGATCAGTGATCCATCGTCATAATATTTTTCTTCTTGATGATGGATAACCGAGTGTGATCTGAAACGTTGATGAAAAAAGATACACAGTTAAATCCAAAAGCACTCATCATTCATTATGGACTCTGGAAAACTCGTGCCTGCTAGGTCAATTAAGCTTAGAAGTTAGGTACAAGGAGTTCCTATTCTGTCAAAGTTTACCTCACCCAGCCTTGACTTGTCATGTGTGGCATGGAATTACTTAAAAGCCATTTAGTAGATGTTCCTATTAACAATTTTAATAGCTTCGCCTTCCCACTAAATCATGGGCAACACCTGCTTAGTATTAGTTTTATGTTAATTATCCTTCGATACATATTCTTTTATTGATGAGAGAGGAGTAAATGAGTAGATCAATAAATTATTAATTATTCAGGTACAGTATGTTAATGGTAGTAAAGCTAGTTTCAACTTCTGCTTCTCCCCTGACTCCTAACTAAGAGCAGTAGACAACACTTAAGTCTTGAGTAGCAGTAGTAGGTAGAATTCTTCCTATTGCCTCACCAGTTTTGGTGGCAATTATTTTTTGGTTTGGCCCTCAGTTCCAATCCTTAGAAAAAGAAAATGTCTTAAATAGTTGTCCCAAAATTGCATTAAGGAAAGCATATTTATGTCCTCCAGTGAAGGAAGGACAATCTATAGAGCAGACAGATTTAACAAGTACACATAACGTAAGAGAGTGAGATAGGGATTTTTAGCCTAGTTCCGGTCCTGAAGTAAACATGAAATTGTTAAATCAAAAGCAGTATGAAAATAAGTGGATACTGTTTTTAGTAAAATAGCTATGGACCAATTAGACCTACAATTATCATCTCCAATGAATATATGATTTCCCCGAACCTATTAAAGACTTCTTCTATGGAAATGGTTCAACTCTAAAGCTCAGTACTGGCCAATGCCATGGAAGTGTTTCATGTGACTGCTGAAGATTTATTGCAAATGGATGATGATGATTTGAAATTTAAAGCAAAATAATAATATTAGTGATCCGAATGGATTCCAAAATGAGTAATCAATTGGTATAGTCATGAATAGAGTAGAGAAAATATGATCAAGAAAATAGATTCAGATGCAGGGACAGTTGAGGAATCAAGTTGTGAAGGAACAGAGCAAGGAAAATTACGTTGGACACTAGCACAGTTGTGCAGACTTCTATGACAAGTACACTTTCTAATTATGGAATATGAAATGAGCTGACATTGTTTGAAGTTTCTTGTGACTATAAAATTTCTTGGGGGATTTCAAAGACTCTGTTGTACATGAGAATTCATGAGGATGAGAGAATGAAAGGTCATGTCTCTTCATTTCTTCTTTGGAATCTATGTATGGAATGTGAGCTTGGGTTTCATCAAGCGAATCTAGATATGACAATCGTGTATTGTACAATTCTCCACCATTAAGGGGAACAATTGTGTGTTGTGTCATCCTTTTCCATGAGTAATATACACAGGTAGAAGAGCAGTTTCCTCTACCAACTGGGATTTTCACCCCACATTGGGGTTTTCTCAGCTCAAATCTGGTGTAATGTTGCAGCACTTTGTTTCAAACTAGCATAGCATAACCATCAATTAACAAACAACTGTTATTTAATCATGATTTAAGTAGCATGGTAATAAATATTGGTCATGTAAATTCGACGAGCATGGTTCTTGAGAGTTTACAGATCAATTAGTGTCTACAAATAATCAGACTAGGTGAATGAAACTTGAGGGTACTGTCAGTTTGACATAATAGCAAAAGAAAGAAGTGTCTAAGTCATATCACATAGGGAAAACAAAGGGTTATCAATGTTTGTATGGTCACTAAGAGTGATAATGCTCTCTAGGGAATGGCCTCAGTTCACAGAATCTGGTATTGTTGTCCTTTGATGCTACAAGTTACAAAGTACTATCGATTCTCCTAACATCTAATGTCAAATATCTCATGGGAAAGATGAAAAATTGGCAATACCAGTCAAATCATGAGATCCAGAACAAGCATAGAGAGGAGCAGTTGTCACCCAAAACTGACAATTGGCCTAATCAATGCGAGTAAAGGCACATTACCTGACAAGTCCATTTTGCTAGCAATGTCAGTAGGAGATGCAAGGCACTTGACAGCCTGCCAAGAGAAATCCGGTAGGTCTAGGAGGTCATTGTAGGCAGTGGAGGAAGAATTAAGTATGAAATAATCAATCAAGTAGGTCTAGGAGATAATTTCAGTGCTTGACACCTGAAGACAGCTACCTTGCAGAGAAACAGAGCTCAACATCTTTAGTCAGAATGGTAGAAGAATTGATATATGTTTCTTCCCATTATCCTCGAATAGAGAATATTACATCTATTGGATCACAAGATGATTTGGGCTCCTTACTTTGAAGTGCTTCTTAACCTACAGTTGGTGAACACTGCATCACATTCAGATTTAGATTTCAGTAATACAATATTGTGCTTTAATATAGTCCTTTTGTGTCTCAGCTGTACCAAGTGCTATTGCTAATTTAGAACATTTCAGTTTTCTTTACTTTTGGCTCATATCAAATAAATCTCTGTTATCATTTGAGACTGATCTATAGGTGTATTCTGTCACACAATAAATTGGTGATGAGCTGCTCATTCATATTCCAAGTCTTGTAGTTTTCTTGTCAAAGAGTACTCTCAGAGGCAATATGTATAATCTCCTACTCTAGGAGTGTGAAAGGAGCTATGGGGTTTTATGGATCTCCGAGCATGAACAAACATTTAATTGTTTCTTTTTCCAAACTAAGGCTACAAGACAGTATTAAGGAGTAATATGATAAAAACTATCGACCTTGTCCTCTATAAGCAAGTGACATCTTTGGAGAAAAGCTCTCTGACAAAAATAGTTACATATCTCTAGTGTCCATATCTAAAAATGGATGTAAGTGACCCTCCTGGTTCTCAAAGAAGCTACTTGTCTCCCTTGCATCTCAAAATAGGCTTGACATATGAAGATGAAATGCACCTCTATTTTTAACCTGCAACAAGCAAAGTGTTCAATGAGAATAACATATGGCTTACAACTTCCAAGAATTACTAGGATTGAGAATAGTAAAATATGTTTCATGCGAACTATCATATGATGCTACAATATTAACAGTTTAAAGGAAATAGATAAAATTATTCCCATGATGAATTGTACTATAAAGTGTTTAAAAATGGTACTTTCCCAGTTATGTTTTCCGGCATTGGTTGAAAATTTGAGATTATTTCCAGTAATTGTTCGAAAACTTGTGTGCAATAGTTGGCTCAAATCTCACAAATGTCTCATTGTTATTTATTATGTTCCTCAATTCCTAGAAATTAAATCCATCATATTAGAACTTACTCCAAAAATAATGAATAATTAGATTATAATTTCTTATGTTGTTCATATTAGGACTCAATAACAAGTGTAAGAGAGCAAATCACCATTGCAACAATATTTTTCTCTCATCAAAAGTAGATCTAATCTTCTTGTGTGCTTTCTCCTCTCAAGCAGGACTTGGATTACTTATTTAAAAATTCTAGATGTCTCACATATTTCAAAATAGAAATGGAATAATAATACTAATGAATTGGCATTTGGAAGGGAGATAAGACAAAGAAAAGTGATATTAGTCATCTTGTTGCAGACTGGCTATTCATCACCTACTGAGAGTAGTATTATGAATGATCTCAACCTAACCATTTCTGAGGTATGTTGCATTACTCTTGGAGCATTGTATGTGCCTGTCTCAGCTAGAATTGAGGATGTGAAGCTTACCATTGTTGATGAATTGGTTGCTAAATTTTACACAGTTTTCTTTATTTGGATCACTGTCCAATGTTGGGGCAATGATTGGGGCTGTGGTCAGTGGGCTACTTGCTGATTATATTGGAAGAAAAGGGGTATGTTCTTAGGAATTCGTGATTGTTGAAGGAAAATATAAGTTGATATATATGAATTAATTTATTCCTTTCAATCTTAATTGATGTAAGATGCCCCTTATATGAGTTCTGATCTTTTTTGGAGATTTGTCTACATACACAGGCACTTGTAGTAGCCTCAATACCCAATATTCTTGGGTGGATAGCCATTTTTTTGGCAAAGGCAAGTCGAAGTTCTTGTGTTAATGAATTCTGTGTCATATAGGCATGACCTACAAAATATAGTTCTAGAATTATGACAGGCATGTTTCAAAGTTCAGTCTCCGGACTTGTGTAGCTTGCATATGAAAAGAATATACTTTATTATTTTAATTTCATTATTGCTATCTGGGTGCAGGACTCGTCATTTTTGTATATAGGTAGGTCATTGACAGGCTTGGGAGTAGGAATCATATCATTCACTGTAAGTTCATTGATTTACCACTACCCTTTACAATGAATCCAAGTTTTCTGTTATTAGGTGTTCTTTTCCCTCCATTGTGAGATTTATAATTACTACTTTCCAGTTTTATTTCTTATTATTTACATAGAGACACATGTTGTCAAAATCATTCTAATTAAAATGTCACTGAATGATTTCTGACAAAAAATGGAAAATTATCATTTGCCACAACAATATTCAGATATATACTTGAAGTTAAAAAGCTTTCCTGCATAGAAAACATAAATTGAGAGCTGGTCTTTTCTAGACACTCCAAAACTGAACTTCTTGTCAACATTGTGAGATGGAAACATGGTTGCCTTCTCAAGAACTCAAAACAATACAAATTCCTTAATGCCAGACATTTGTCTGTATTGGTCAGATATTTTATTCTCCCATACTGCACTGCTTCTCTTCATTTGGAAATTAGCCAATCAAAAACTTCCATGACTAATAACATGGATTACTTTTTGGAGTCATTAGGAAGAAAAATGGCCTAGATATTGATGTAATTGTCTGCAATGTATGTCATGATCTCTTCAGGTGCCTGTGTATATTGCTGAGATAGCTCCTAAGCATTTGCGTGGAGGTCTTGGCACAGTCAACATGGTAAGACCCTTGCCCATTATCAGTATTTGCTGATAACTAAACCTTTATACTGTCCTTAAGGGTAACATATGGTCAATGATATTCATTTTCAAAGTCTGAGTTGTAACAAATTGAGAGACTATTTGTGAAACAGCTTTCTATAACAATTGGGATATTCGTGGTATATCTATTGGGAATGTTCATTTCCTGGAGGCATCTTGCAATTGCAGGTAAATTGGTGGCAGTTATATGAAAGAGAGGAGAAGGTATAGTTGAAATTGTTTTGTTAAAATTGCATGGAATGGTTGCTAAAGAATGCTCATATTCCCAGTATTTTGTGTCTACACAGGTGTTGTTCCCTGTAGTTTATTGGTTCTTGGGCTTTTTTTAATTCCAGAAGCACCAAGATGGCTGGTAAGCTTCAATGAAATGAGATTCTATCATTTAATGCAGTGTTGAGTTTTAATTATGAAGAGATTGACGCTTTTCACCATTGCTAAAACTGGTTAATTTGTGTTTATCTGGTACAGGCTAGGATTGGTAAAGATTTAGACTTTGAATCTTCCTTACAAAACCTCCGTGGGTTTGACTCTGATGTTTCCCTTGAGGCAACTGAAATTAGGGTATTTCTTTCACCTAAAATTTTATCTCCCATTAATTTCCTTTATACCATGTCCTTACTGTTCTATCAAAATAAAAATGAATTCTTACCATTCTTTTTGGCTTTGCATTGGGTTGTCCAAGCAGAAAGAAACATCTTGTACCCTTTTTCATTTACCAGACCATCCTTGTAAACACCTTCTTAGCCTTTAATCTCCTCAAATGAACTATTCATTTGCTTGAGCAAACCTGCAATTGGAAATTGGCAACTGTTTTCATGAAAGAGACTTCGCTACAATTAATGTGAAACTTTACTGTGCTTTAGAGTGCAATGGAGCTAAATAGGCAAGAATCAAAGATCAAATTGTCCCAGTTATACCAGAGGAGATATGCTTTCCCTCTTACTGTAAGTATTTTTATGTTAAGTTTGAATGTGAGAATCTGCAATATGGTCTTTATGTTTTCCATATCTCTAATTATGCAGGAAATTGTATATGAAATCTCTTTATGCTTCTGGTTAAGATGTTGGAATTAGGATGGCCTCGGTGGAGTTGTTTATAATGTTGTGATGGTTTAGGACTAACGCTTTATCAGATGTCAACAAAATGGAACTCGGAGGAACTATGCCTTTAGTTATCTCTACATATTTCTGTCTAAACCTCACTTCCAAACTAGTTTATAACTTGTATTCTCCAAGAGAAGTTTATTGCAGTTCATTATTATTATTTTATCTTCCATCCAGTACCTTGAACACTAACCAATGTACATATAGATTTATACCCTGCTTAGATTATAGCACCCGAAAATCACTGTAAATAGTATGCAACACAGTTTTACAGAACATCTGAGCATATGAATCTTAAGTTTGTCCATCCCCATCTCCTTTATGTAGGTACTCAATGGGGGCATGGTCCACTGAGTTTGAAATTCCCCATCTCCCTTCTGTTATCTTTTAAATTTCAGAGAAACAATTAAGATATACATGTTAAGCATTTCCTGCAATAGATTGGTATGAAGAGATTCTTATTTTGTTATTAAGCCTTATCCTTGTTTGATGAAAAAGTGACCCCACCTATATAGCAAGAATCACTTTGATTCTTTCCTTTGATATATTGTCTTCAATGCTCCATGCTTTCCATCGTGTTTTGTACCTGATGCTTGATCTGAGTCCTAGAACTCTCATAGTGCACATAAGATTTCCTTTGATCAAGCATTGATAAGTACAATCATTGAAAGTGTCTCAAAGGAATAGATTGTTTTGGCGTGGATTGAATTTATAAATACTCGGAATGTCTTTAGAATTACAATATTTAAAAGTGTTTTCACAATTCAAGTTTTCCAAGGAATCAAATGAAAGATATCCTCCAATGAAAGTGTATTTTCATTATATGTCCATGCTCACATTTCTTCATATATGTGCGTCTTTCCATTTCTTAGCCACATTAGTTTCTAGACTAAATCGTTTGTTCCAAAGACCAGCCAATCGATGATCCACCAAAGTCCTTTACTTGATTGCCTTTAAGCTATTTTATGCTAAATTATGGCTAAATGTTTCACATTTCATTGTAAATTCTACTACCCACCTTGCTGATAATCTCTGCTAGACCTGCATCTTCTCTAGAATTTCATTTAGCACGGTAGATTTTAAAATTTATCCATATGTTCCTGCATCTGATTTTCCTCTTTTAGGCATGTTTCATCTGTGTCTCCTGATGATCGCCTTTTTAGATCTTGGTTGATTTATGTGCACTAGCATTGTACTTCAAATATTTTTTTGATGGAAATGTAAGGTGTAAGAGTCTTATTATTTCAGAATGTTTACTGTCAGATTGGCATTGGGCTGCTCGTATTGCAGCAGTTGACAGGAATAACTGGCATTATGTTCTACAGTACTTCCATTTTCAAATCCGCTGGTGAGCTGTTTTATTAAAACTTTCTTAACTTTTCTACCAACCAATAGTGGTCCATACACAACCACGTTAGAACCTTCGCATTGCACATTCCACAAAGTACAAAAGATTTGGCAGAAAAGAAAGAAATAAATTATGTTAATGTATACAGATGGAAGACAGTAGGACCATGGGATTCAAAATTACATTAAATTATCATAGGGAAGTACTAGGCTAAAAATACAAGGAAAGCAAAGGGCAGTTGCATATTTGTAGCTGAGTGAGATTTTTAAGTTGAATATATCTGTCTTGTAAGAGATGTGAAATCTACTTGGGAAATAAATGTGAATCCAGAATGAAAAAAGTAACTAATTTCTAATAATACAACAGGAGTCTCAAATGCTGAGGTTGCATCCCTTGGACTGGCTGGAGTGCAGGTGATTGTGAAGTCCTAAGCTAGAAGTAGTTCAGCTAATTGCTTGATAAAGGATTTGGAACAAAGCCTTTCTCATTTTTATTTTCTAATACAGAACTTATAGCCTTGATCTTGTATAATGATGTCATATAGGTTCCAATGACTCTAGTCATTGCATGGCTAATGGACAAGGCTGGTAGGCGTCTTCTCCTCATGGTAAGTAAATAAGCCACTTCTATTAATGCTCTGCTACCATGTAGGAAGATCACACATTCAACTCAAGCCTTGTAAGAGAATTACATAATAGTTCTTTCACTTTGCCAGATCTCATCTGCAGGAATGGCAGTCAGCCTTTTCCTCATAGGGCTTGCATTCTACTTAAAGGTAGTCTTTTAACCTACCACAACATTTCTTTTGTAGCAGATGCATGACGTGCAGCCATTAATTTGTGCATTTTCTTTGGACAAACAGAAAAGAAAATTCTTATCGTTAAGCAACTATTTATGTGTTTTTGATGATCTGAAGACTGAAACTTGAGTAAATCCTCACTTTGAAGTTTGATCTCATGTTTCATGGAATCTTGCAGAATCATATTCTAGCAGCTTCTTATTTTTCCAGTGTTTTGGCTTTAATTGGTTTATTGGTAAGCTTGGGAGTCAAGTTACCTATCAGGTTTTCTGATTTCACTGCAAATGATAACACTTAAATTATAGCTGATCCCTAGTGATCAAATTGACGAGTTGGTGCTCTTTCATGACAGGCTTGCATTATCTCCTACTGCATTGGTATGGGGGCCATCCCATGGATTATTATGTCTGAGGTAATGTGACTTCTTCAACTTACACTTGAGAAATATTCTTGGAAAAGACTCAGATTTTGGGTGTATTTTTAAATTCAGAAAATTGAGGTTTACCAGTAAAATATTTGGCATGAAAGAAACAATTCACAAAATTTGAGGAAGTGGACATTGGCTAGTGGTAAAGTTATCATGACTTCCATGTCTCGAGTAATCACAGTTCATGCAAACTCATCATTATAAAAGCTTATGGGAATTACCTGGTAATGTAGAAATTCGGCCTCTATAATGTTCTGAGACTTTGACCTTTACAGTGTTGAACTCCTAGATCCAATTTCCCTACACGCTAGACAACCCATCTATGAAAGATTCCATTCATCTTGTTCTGATTTGTGATCTTATATATGCTCAACTATTAAGTACCTGCTCTATTCTACTCCACAACTGCAGATACTTCCTATCAATGTCAAGGGCATTGGTGGTAGTGTGGCAACGGTGGCCAATTGGTCTCTTTCCTGGGCAGTGACATTGACAATAAACTTACTCTTAGAATGGAGCAAAACAGGTAAATCTATGACCAGATCATAAACTCCAGTTGAGAACCTAGGTGGATTTATTTTTAATGTTTCTATGATCATCGGTATTGGATCACAAGCTAAAATTGAGGCCTGTTCCTTGCAGGAACATTTATGCTGTATGCCCTGTTCAGTGCTCTTACCTTAACCTTTGTGGTACTGGTTGTGCCTGAAACTAAGGGAAAAACTCTGGAGGAAATTGAGGCATCACACAGATGAAGTTTGGAATGGTAGGAACCATCAATAGTACTCTTGGATGATACATTGCTATATAAGCATTGTGTTCCTGAAATGGATGTGGTTGGTGTATGGATTAAAATTTGTTGGCCATGAAATCGAAAGAGGATACACCATACATTGTGAATTGCATTTTGTCCTCAAAATTTGGGTTGGCAAGTCCAAAATACACCAATTTAGGTGACATCTATACAGCTACCCGTATTGGGGAATCCTTGGCCTATTTTGATAAAGAAACCTTGAGACAAGGGTCTTATATTGAACTTCTGGAGCATTTGAATAGTAGTGAACATTCGGTATTGAATAGTGATATATTGTTCTTTAGGCTGTTCAGTTAGCTGAAAAATATTGGTCATATGGTCTGTAAGAATTGTTCTCCAAATTTTCTGTGTGAGAAATTAAATTGAATTTATTTATTGATGCTTTTTGGTGCAGTTGCATCATGAACTTTGTACAAGGAAAAAATAAAAAAATTGGTATTGACAAGCAATTCTCCTTCACTGCTGAAAGAAACTTGAAACTATTCAATGTGAGTTCCATTTGAGATTTGTACCATTTCCTTTTGTTTTTTGTTTTTTAAATTTTACAAAATTCAGATTCAAATATTTTAAGAAGTTACAAAATGCAACGAGGTGGCAATAGAGTGAACCGAATCCTTGTAGAGCGGAACAAAATCATATATATATATATAAAGTTTACAGAGTGCATCAAAATTAAAAATAACGGTCAACACTGCGCTCCTAAAAGGGCAGGCGATCACGAAACAACCACCATAGAATGTTCATAAAAGGAAAGTATAGAAATAGAAATTTCATGCAACAGGTCCCTTTGGAAGAGAACTGGGTGCCTCAAAGTTGCTGCTTTGGGCTGACACCTGGCCCTTAACATCCAACTGCTCAATGATGGCTTGTATTTAGGGCATCAGGGTCTTAATATCATTCTCGTTGAGATCTTCTACCTATTTTGATCATTTAAAAAGGAGAGAACAAATCCACAGTTTGAAGGAGAAAAACAATGGGCTACACCTCAGGGGAGAGAAGAAAAATAATAACGACAGCAACTGTCTTGGGCTATTGTTAATCTTCATATGGATACAAGATGGCAAAACCCTTCGGTTTTTGCCATTATGGGCTTTGTATCAATCATTATTCAAGGCATTTTTGGATTTTTTTTTTCCAGAATTTGACCAGAAAGGCTTTATAAAGCGCAAATTAATGTATTAGGACTCGGGAGCAATTTTTTTAGCCTCAAAGGCGTGAATGCATGCTTTATGGGATGGTCATATAGAATTGTGTGCAATGATCAGAATAGCAAACCGCCAAATATGGCATAGTAACACAACCCGGGAAAAACCTGCAGTCAACTGCAGTTACCCATAGTAACCCGACACCCACCAGTTTTCTGTGTTGGTTAAAAAGTTTTGTCTGGGTTACTCAATAAACTGGTTTATTTTTAATGATGATTGGGATCATCTATAAGATTGTTTTTGCTATAGATAGAGGAGCACGAGCCTTATGGAGTCGAGGGCCTTGCACTCAGCAAGACTTGACCCTGAGTGGGCTCATTAAGAACCTTTCAACTTCACCAGCCCACCAAGGGCCCTTTGAACCCTTTTGTTTAACTTGGGATTTATTGAAAAATTTGGCATGGTAGTGGGTTTTTCCCTATAAACCCTTCAAAATTCTTTTTTTTGGGTCATTTTTTCATTTTTAGGTAGTAGGTAAATAATTTTTTTAGACTCTCAGGCAATCTAAACATCAAACTAGACATTTTGTGATCATCAAGCTAGGGTTAATCTAAGGTGATATTGATCCTGATTTGGATTGGATGACAACAAATGAGGTGCCTACATTTCATGAAAAGAATATGAATATTTTGAATGAGGTTATAGATGATTGTGATCATGTTCATTCGGAGCAAATGGTTGCAAATGTAGAGGCATTGACTTTCACTTTACATATCTAGTTATGGTTGCTTCAGAGACGATTTGAATCATGTATCCTTGAATTTCATTTACATTTTCATTGTCATGTCATGGCTACTTGTGTTAGTGATCTGGAGAATGTAATTAATCTTGGTGTAACTAATTAATCTAAGTATTGGAGTTAATTTAATTATTCATGGGTAAGTGCAAGAAGATGGGGGCCAAAAAGGGGTCTTAAGTGGCCACTTTTTTTCTAAAATCAGGAAATACTGGCCTTGGATGAGAAATTGAGTATAGTTACACTCAAAATTTTAAGATGCAACAAAAAAAAATGTTCGTAGTGCTCCGAGTCTACTTTCTAAAGTACTAATTTTTTAAAAAAATGGTATAGATTAAAGGGTTCAAAAAAGGGAGTCACAGAAATTGGTGTTGTTTCTGTAAAAAAAATAACATAGCGTGTTTTGTGGCTCCCTCAAAAGGTTAACTTTTTTTTGGTATTTTTAAAATCCCTTCTGTGAGAAATTAACTAACAACATATAGTTTATGCCCAATTTTTTTGATAATTTTTTAATGAATATTTAAGTTTTTACTAATTTTCAAAATGGACACATCTTGAAAAATAGAATTTTGGCCATGCTACCTTTATAAATTTTGAAAACTAATTGAAAATCATTTTTTTTAATATGTGTAGAATGGATTTTAGCTTATAAAAAAGTAATTTATTTGAAATTTCAATGAATGGTTAATTTATAAAGAAAAAAAAAGACCAAACATTGGTTTTTGCAAAAAAAATCGACACAAACAAAAGAAATTAAAGATGAAAGGCTTAACATTGTCAAAATGTGAAAAAAATTACATCGTTAAATAGCTAAGAGAAAGCCTAACATTACCCAGGTGTTCGATTTGTTCAACCTTGAAACACGTGCAAATCTGAGGGTTAACACAAATGAAATTATGTGAAATCTTGTAGAATATGCAAAAACATGTCTTTGGATGTTGGGAAGACACTCCAAGCCTTTGGGTTGGAAATCCAAAGCAAATCCTGAGCCTAAGGCTTAGAAAATGCAAAGCAACATATAACAAGAGTGCGTTATAATGCGTTTGAGTTATGTTTTGTTTTGCATTTTCCCTTTTTTGCAAACGTTTGCCCGATATTTGTCAAGTTTGACATAACGCGAGCGCGTTATAATGTGCTCACGTTATGTCTCTCTTGGAATGTTTTATGTTCAAAGTTTTTAAGTATGTTTGATGTATGTATGTTTGTATATATATTTGTATTTATGTATATATGAATATATGCATGTATGCATGCTTGTATGTATGTATGTATGCCTATATGTATGCTTATATGTATGTATGTATGGTTGTATGTATGTATGTTAGGGGTTTGGGTTTAGGGTATATAAGGCCCTGAGCTCGTATAGTTTTTAGGGTTGAGGGATTAGGGCTTAAGTAATAGGTTGAGGGTAGAGGGTTACAGATGGGGGATAATATTCAGCTTGTTGAGTGTAAAGATTAATTGTGTAATGTATGAGGATTAGGGTTTAGGATATTGGGTTTAGAGTATACAATATGGATTGAGGGTATATAAAGCATAGGGTGACTTGGGTTGAGAGTGTATGGTTTAGGTTTTAAGTATAGGGTTGAGGCACAATATTTAGGGTTTAGGGTATAAGGGTGAGGTTATAGGGTATAGGGATGAGGGTTTGTGGGGGTAGGTTCCAAAGTTTAAGGTATAGGGTTGAAGATTCAGAGATTGAGGGTATAGGTTATAGGGTTGAGAGTTTATAGTTGAGGGATAATGTTCAAGGTTGAGTGTCTAAGATATAGGGTTTAGGGTTTAAGGTTGAGGGTATAAGGCATATGGATGAGGGTTGAGGGTTTAGGGCATAAGTATAGGGTTGAGGGTTTAGGGTATAGGGTAGAGGTTTGAAGGTTGAGGGATAATGTTCAAGGTTGAGTGTCCAAGGTTAAGTGTATAGGGTTTTCAGGGTTTAAGGTTGAAGGGTTTAAGGGTATCTAGGGGTTGAGAGTTTAGGGTTTAAGGTTTGAGGGATTAAGGGTTTAAGGGTTGAGGGATTAGGGTTTAAGTCATAATGTTGACAGTATAGGGTTTAGGGTTGAAGTTTTAAGGGTTGAGGGTTGAGGCTTTGGCGCTAAGGGTTACGGGATTAGGGTTTAAGGTATAGTGTCGAGGGTAGAGGGTTTAGAGATAGGGTTTAGGGTTTAAGGTTTAAGGGTTGAAGGTTGAGGCTTTAGGCATAGGGTTTAGGGTTTAGGGTTAAGGGATTAGGGTTAAGGGATTAGGGTTTAAGGTATAGTGTCGAGGGTTGAGGGTTTAGGGATAGAGTTTAGGATTTAAGGTTTAAGGGTTGAGGGTTGAGGCTTTAGGCATAGGGTTTAGGGTTTAGGGTTAAGTGAGAGACCTAGATGGCTAAGAATGGATGGAGAGGCAGACAAGGAGTGACTAAGAGACATAGAGAGGGGAGAGGTAGAGAGGTGAAGGGGAGATAGAGAGGTGAGGGGAGAGGTACAATAAAATGAGAGTGAATTTGACAACTTGAGGGAAAGATGAGTAAGGAGGGAGAGAGGTGGAGAGGAAGGGAAATATCTAGAGAGCCCTAAGATATATACAAGTGAGAGACCTACAACCTAGGGAGAGAGGGGTGAGGTAGATAGGGGAGGAGAAGGGTGGATAAGGGTCGAGGGTTTAAGGATTTAGGGTTTAAGGGTTGAAGGATTAGGGTTTAAGGTACAGTGTCGAGGGTTGAGGGTTTAGGGACATGGTTTAGGATTTAAAATTTAAGCATTGAGGGTTGAGGCTTTAGGGATAGGGTTTAGGGTTTAGGTTCAAGGGATTAGGGTTTAAGGTATGTGTCGAGGGTAAAGGGTTTAGGGATAGGGTTTAGGGCTTAAGGTTTAAAGGTTGAGGCTTTAGGGATAGGGTTTAGGGTTAAGGGTTAAGGGATTAGGGTTTGATGCAGAGAATAGTGGATATCAACACTACTTCAATGGAATTACTGTCTCACAAGTTTCCAAAACCCACAAACCTACCCCAAGGTTCACATGTTATATGGCTTAAACCAATCAATCTCTTCAAGGTAGACATGGAGGGGTCCTTTGAGACTAGGACAATCTATCCAAACCATCCAATGAGTTATTACACCTACTTAAACAACACTTCCTTTACAATGCTATCCTAATCCTTGTAGCCCTATTTTTGTGTTTGACAGAGGATAACTTCAATCTTAGGCATTTTCTTGGGACTATGAAAGTGGATTTGAGTACCCTTTATGGACCTTGATAACATATCAAAAGTTTGATATGGGTTCCTTAAGAACATGTGTCATTTCTTTTATGACAGACCTAATGGAAAGAGCCCTAATTAGGTCACCCTTACAAAGAGACCCCTCTAAGGCAGACTCACAGAACTTTCTCACCTATAGAAACATGTCAAGTACATATCTAATCAACAAATTTTAGGGGTATTTTGTCCCTACAGTCAACTTTGTTGGTTTCCTATACTGTTATTTCTTCATTAAAGCCTAGCACATGGGTTTGCTAAGCCCTATCAAGCAAACTGCCTCCAAACCCACTCCCTCTGGATGAAGACTATCACAACAACTAAAACACATAAATATGGATCCATTCCACTAACTCTAGGGCATCAACACTCAGTGGAATGGATTCAATAACATTGTTTACACACAAAACCCTAGATAATGGTTTCTCGACTTGTTTGAAGAAAACAACTAAGAACTCCCTTCAAGTTTTGTGTCAAGAACTCAAATTACTTGCAAACTATTGTTGGTTCACTCCCCTATCAAATCTATATCATGAGACTCTATGGCAGTCTCGTACAGGAGCAGGGTACGACCTGTAACATGAAAAAAAGACACAGAATTGCAGAGAAACTGAGTTTATTGTATTGATTTGCTTACAAAATCCTTCCACACCAACTTCCATGGGTTTGAGGAGGTTTAGAGACATGGTTTCAACTTCCTACAATAGTTTTGGGTTGACAAGCAACAAAACTGCCTTGTAACCTCCAAACTGTCAAAACTGCCTCTATTTTGTCAACTTGTGACCATACTCATTGACATACATGGATCACAATGTGAAAAAATTGCTATTACAACTCCTCTATACAATGTGAACATGCCAATAATGGCCTCCAAACACCAATGGCATGAGTGCCCTTCCATTATGACCCTTACTAATCAAGTAGGACTTGAATGTCTACACACAACTATAGGCATCAATGCCATACATCATTATCAAAACGACATGAAACCAACATGAAATGGTCCAATGGACCTTATTACATCACAAAACATGAGACAACACAAACAAAACAAAGATCTTCTTGAGCCTCTAGGTGCTCCTGCACCACACTCCCGAGGGTGGAAAAAAACTCAGGTCCCTTGAGGAACCAGATTAGCAACAGTAGTACCATGCTTCAAAATATCTTCCTCACTCATCCAAGTGGCATCTTCAGTAGGTAGGCCACTCCATTTGACAAGGTACTCCTTATAGGTCTTCTTTCTAGTCTTCTTGATCACCTTGGTGTCCAATATTCTCTCCGACTTCAATGGTTGGCTAGGTGGTAGGTCCTTAATCCATTCTTCATCCTCTTGTGCTGTAAAACATGCATCTGGACCTGCAACATTATCACTTTTGCAGGGAAATAGGTCTGAAACATTGAAGATGAGAGATATAGCCAAGCCTTGAGGAAGTTCAATCTCATAGGCATTGGGCCCAAACTTGTGCACAATCTGACAAGGACCTATCTTCTTCATGATTAGTTTGGTTGGCTGCCCCTTTGGAAGTCTTTCCTTTTTCAAATGTGCCATGACCAAATCCCCAACCCTGTATTGCACATTTCTCCTTCTTGCATTGGCTTTCTCCTTGTACTTCTCATTGTTCCTTTAAAGAGTTTCTCTTACATTATCATGGATGTCCTTCATGGCCAATGCAAAGTCTTCACCTTGAGCTCTTCCTCTCCAATCCATGAAGATCCCTCAATTCAAGAATGCTTCTTAGGTGAGTCCCATAGACAATCTCAAATGGACTCCTTCCTGTGCTTCTATTAGTGGAGTCATTGTAAGCAAATTCAGCTTGAGGAATAATTATATCCCATGCCTCTCCATGCTGCTTTGTAAGACATCTAAGGAGATTTCCCAAGGACCTATTCACTACCTCAATTTAGCCATCAGTCTGAGGGTGATAGGCTGAAGTGAATGACAATTGAGTGCCCAACTTCTTCCACAAGGTACGCCAAAAGTGGCCCACAAATTTTGGATCCTTGTCAGTCACAATGTTAAGAGGCAAACCATTGATTCTAACAATTTCTTTGAAGAATAAACCAGCAATGTGTGAGGCATCATTAGTGCATTTGCATGGCAAGAAATGAGCCATCTTACTAAATCTATCCACCACAACAAATATGCTATCAAAACCTCTTTGAGTCCTAGGAAGACCCAAGACAAAATCCATACTAATACTCTCCCATGGCCTATTAGGAATAGGAAGTGGCTGATATAGACCAGCATTAGATGAAGCACCTTTTGCCCTTTGACATATACTACAACTCTCAACAAATTTTCTGATGTCTGATTGCATTTTTGGCCAAAAATAAAATCTTTTCACCTAATCCAATGTTTTATCCAGCCCAAAGTGACCTCCTAGTCCACCACAATGCTTTTCCTTTATGATGTTATCCCTCATGGAACACCTAGGAATACATAATTGGCTACCTTTGAACAACAACCCCTACTGCAACAAAAACTTAGAAAAATTAGAATGGCATGCATCCAAAAATTGAGAGCAAACTTCATATACCTCCTTGAAATCTTCATCATCCTTATACATTTGCTTGAGGAACTCAATCCCCACACTTTGCAATTGAATTTATTGAACCATGCACACTCTTCTACTTAATGCACCTACCACTTTATTGGCCTACCCTTTCTTGTGCTTGATGGAAAATGTGTAGGCTTGGAGTTGTTCAACCCATTTCATATGTTTATGACTAAGTTTTTCCTGTGAATTTAGAAAACTAAGTGCATGATTGTCAGTGTAAACAATGAATTCTTTAGGCAAGAGATAGTGCCTCCATTTCTTCAAGGCTTGCACCATGGCATATAACTCCAAGTCATAAGTAGAATACTTTCTCTTAGCATCATTTAGTTTTTCACTAAAGAAGGCAACTAGTCTGCCCTCCTGACTCAAGACAACCCCTATAGCAAGGTTACTAGCATCACATTCCACCACAAACAACTTATTAAAATCAGGCAAAACAAGAATGGGCTTTTGTGCTACCTTTTGTTTCAGAATTTCAAAAGAATCATTGGCTACCTTTGTCCAAGAAAACGTACATTTCTAGAACCCCCTTTAATAGTATCCAAAATAGGTGCACAAATATGACTAAAACCCCTTATAAACTTCCTATAGAATGTTGCCAAACCATGAAAACTTTTTACATCACCTACTGTTTTAGGAGTTGGCCATGATAAAATAGCCTCTACCTTTGTTGGATCCATATTCAAATTGCCTTGGGAGGTGACAAAACCAAGATAGGTGAGTTCTTCCCTCATGAAGACACTCTTCTCCATGTTAATCATCAATTTCTTATCATGCAACTTCTTCAAAACCTGATCCAAATGCTACAGATGTTCTTCCTTGGTCCTGCTGAAAACAAGAATGTCATCAAGGTACACCACAACAAATTTGCCAATGAAATCCTTCAACACTTCATTCATGAGACACATGAAAGTACTTGGGGCATTGGATAGACCAAATGGCATCGCCAACCACTCATAAAGATCCTCATTTGTTTTGAAGGTTGTCTTCCATTCATCCCCTTGCTTTATCCTAATTTGATGATACCCACTCTTAAGATCAATCTTGAAAAGTATCTAGCCCCTCCCAAACAGTCCATTAGGTCCTCAATCCTTGGCATAGGGAACCTATATCTTGTTAATAGCCCTAGAATCCATACATAGTCTCCATTTACCATCTTTTTTAGGGGCTAGGATTGTTGGGACAACACATGGGCTAAGGCTCTTTCTCACTAAACCCTTATCCAACAACTCTTGTACTTGTTTGGCAATTTCTTCATTTTGTGATGGTGTCATCTTGTAGGCTGCTTTGTTTGGCAAAGTAGACCCTAGTATGAAATCAATCTGATGGATTATGTCCCTAATAGGTGGCAATTCATTAAGCATCTCCTCTACCATGATACCCTTGTATTTCTCTAACAATCGCTGCACCTCCTTAGGAACTTCTTCCTCACTAGGACCATGCAAATTAGGACTATTTTTAGGCTTCAAAATTAGAGCATACCCTTGGGTTCCTTCCTCCTTAAGGGTGTTAAGAAACTCTTTACCACTCACCAACATGACACTTGACCCTACATTCTTCTCCACACTCTCATCCGGCAAAGGATCCATTTTATACTTCCTACCATTCTTGGTTATGACAAAAGAGTTTAACTTCCCATCATGTTGTGCTTGTTCATCATACTGCCAAGGACATCCTAACAATAGATGACAAGCATCCATGGGGATTATATCACACAAAATCTTATCCTTATACTCCCCTATCTCAAATTCTATCCAAGTTTGTTCGTCTACCAAGACTTGCTGCCCCTTATTCAACTATGATACTTTATAAGGACTAACATGAGGAAGTCTTTTCAATTTCAACTTGTGTACCATTTCAATAGAAACCATATTTTCAATTGAACCTGAATCAACAATTACCTTGCATATCTTACCATAGGCCTTGCATGTTGTCTTGAACAATGTCTTCCTTTAAGTGGGTTCTTATGTTTGAGGCACCTTCAACATTGTTCTCCTCATCATCAAATTTTCTCCATCATGGACTGGGGCTGCACTTCCAATTGACGAGTTACACTTTGGCAATCTTCCTCTTGGATCAACTGGTTCCTTCTCTCTCCTCCATGAGAGCTTGAGGCTTGCTTCTCAGGACATGTGAAGGCTGGATGTCCCACTTGGTTGCAACTAAAACATCTCCCTGTGAAGACACTAGGACCTCTACCTAGTCCACCGAATCTACCCCTTCCATTGGGTCTTCTTCCTCTAAAGCTTCCTCTTGAACCTGATTCTCCACTTTGTTCTTGGGAACTAGATTCCCCTTGACTTCTTTGGGACTGATTTTTGCCCCCAAAACTGCCCCTACCTCTAAAATTTCTGCCCCCTCTTCGTCTATTTTGTTGATCTCCTTTCCTCTTCAACTTTTCTTCTGCCCTTAGTGCTATTTGAAAGCATTTATCCACTATTTTAGGGGTTAATATACTAATTTCATCTTGTATACTAAACTTCAAACCATTTAGCTACCTTGCCACTTTACCATTTTCATCCTCCACATGTCCACAACAAAGAGATAACTTGTGAAACTCCTCGATGTAAGTGGCCACATCCAAATCTCTTTGTTTGAGATTTTACATCTTTTTGTAGATCTGCACATCATAGTTTGATGGAAGGAATTGAGATTTGACCCTCTCCAATATTCTGCTCCATGAAGAGATCATGCTCTTCCCACTCTTCACCCTCTCACCTTGGGTGTAATTCCACCATGTGAGGGCAGCACCCTTGAGTTTTGTTTTGGCAAATTTTACCCTCTTGTTCTCTGGTACTTCCTTGTACTCAAAGTCATTATTCAAGGCCTCAATCCACTCCATAACCTCCTCATCTTCCATCTTCCCACTAAACATTGGGATCTCCATCCGAGCCTCTGATGAATCCTTGCCAAGTGTCTTGATGGCTTCAAGAAAATATCTCTAATTAGCAAGTATTTCTGCTTGCCCTTGGGGTTCTTCTTCTTCCCCTTCTTCTTCTCCATTAGAATCTTCATCTAACCTCTTTCCAATCCTCAAGGATTTCAATTCTGCCTTGAGTGCATCATTGACTCCCACTTTGATCATCTCTTCCATTTCTTGAAACTTCTTAGCCACCTCAGTGTTCATCCCCTTTGGAGGCATGATGCTAGCCTCTCCTTCACTCTCCTTTGTTGACATACACAAGGGACCTTCTCACAACCAAAAATAAAACCTTGTATGGCTCTGATACCACTATGATGGAGAGAATAGTGGAGATCAACACTACTTCAATGGAATTACTGTCTCACAAGTTTCCAAAACCCATAAACCTACCCCAAGGGTCACATGTTATATGGCTTAAACCAATCAATCTCTTTAAGGTAGACATGGAGGGGTCCTTTGACACCTAGGACAATCTATCCAAACCATGCAACGAGTTCTTATACCTACTCAAACAACACTTCCTTTACAATGCTGACATAATCCTTGTAGCCCTGTTTTTGGGTTTGACAAAGGATAACTTCAATCTTAGGAATTTTCATGGGACCGTGAAAGTGGATTTGAGTACCCTTTATGAACCTTGATAACATATCAAAAGTTTGATATGGGTTCCTTAAGAACATGTGTCATTTCTTTTATGACAGACCTAATGGGAAGAGCCCTAATTAGGTCACCCTTACAAAGAGACCCCTCTAATACAGACTCACAAAACTTTCTTACCTATAGAAACATGTCAAGTACATATCCAATCAACATATTTCAAGGGTATTTTGTCCCTACAGTCAACTTTGTTGGTTTCCTATACTGATGTTTCTTCATTGAAGCCTAGCACATGGGTTTGCTAAGCCCTATCAAGCAAACTGCCTCTAAACCCACTCCCTCTAGATGAAGACTATCACAACAACTAAAACACATAAATATGGATCCATTCCACTAACTCTAGGGCATCGACACTCAGTGGAATGCATTCAATAACATTGTTTACACACAAAACCCTAGATAAGGGTTTCTCGACCTGTTTGAAGAAAACAACTTCAAACTCCCTTCAAGTTTTGTGTCAAGAACTCAAATTACTTGCAAGCTATTGTTGGTTCACTCCCCTATCAAATATGTATCATGAGACTCTATGACAGTCCCATACAGGAGCAGGGTATGACCTGTAACATGAAAAAAAGACACAGAATTGCAGAGAAACTGAGTTTATTGTATTGATTTGCTTACAAAATCCTTCCACACCAACTTCCATGGGTTTGAGGAGGTTCATAAACATTCTTTCAACTTCCTACAATAGTTTTGGGTTGACAAGCAACAAAACTACCTTGTAACCTCCAAACTGTCAAAACTGCCTCTGTTTTTGTCAACTTGTGACCATGCTCATTGACATACATGGATCACAATGTGAACAAATTGCTATTACAACTCCTCTATACAATGTGAACATGCCAAGAATGGCCTCCCAACACTAATGGCATGAGTGCCCTTCCATTATGATCCTTACTGATCAAGTAGGACTTGAATGTCTACACACAACTATAGGCATCAATGCCATACATCATTATCAAAACGACATCAAACCAACATGAAATGGTCTAATGGATCTTATTACATCACAAAACATGAGACAAGACAAACAAAACAAAGATCTTCTTGAGCCTCTAGGTGCTCCTACACCAGGGTTTAAGGTATAGTGTCGAGGGTTGAGGGTTGAGGGATAGGGCTTAGGATTTAAGGTTTAAGGGTTGAGGATTGAGGATTGAGGCTTTAGGCATAGGGTTTAGGGTTTAGCGTTAAGTGAGAGACCCAGATGGCTAAGAATGGATGGAGAGGTAGACAAGGAGTGACTGAGAGATATAGAGAGGGGAGAGGTAAAGAGGTGAGGGGGAGACATAGGTGAGAGATAGAGAGGTGAGGGGAGAGATAAAATAAAATGAGAAAGTGAAGTTGACAACTTGAGGGAAAGATGGGTAAGGAGGAGGGAGAGAGGTGGAGAGGAAGGGAATTATCTAGAGAGCCCTAAGAGATATACAAGTGAGAGACCTACAACCTAGGGAGAGAGGGGTGAGAGAGATAGGGGAGAGATGGGGGTGAAGCATATAGGGGAGGAGAGGGGTGGATAAGGGTCAAGTGTTTAAGGATTTAGAGTTTAAAGGTCAAGGGTTTAGGGTTTAAGGGTCAAGGGTTTAGGGTTTAGGGATTAAGGTTTAAAGTATAGGGTCAAGGGTTGAGGGTTGAAGGTTGAGGCTTTAGGGATATGGTTTAGGGTTTAGGGTTAAGTGAGAGACCTAGATGGCTAAGGATGAATGGAGAGGTAGACAAGGAGTGACTGAAAGACATAGAGAAGGGAGAGGTAGAGAGGTGAGGGGGAGACAAAGGTGAGAGATACAGAGGTGAGGGGAGAGATAGAAGAAAATGAGAGAGTGAAGTTGATAACTTGAGGGAAATATGGGTAAGGAGGAGGGAGAGAGGTGGAGAGGTAAGGAGTTTTGTATAGCAAGCTAAAACGTGCTTGCGTTATAATGTGAGCACATTTTGTCTTGCTATTGAAATGAATCAATAGCCAGGACACTTGTGATCCAAGCCCACATACTCTATTTTCTATAAGTTATGCACGTGTTCCACCAATTTTTTTTTTTCATGCTATTAAGAAGTGCACATGCAGATTTTTCACATTCTACCACCTTTACATGAACTTTCCACCACCTTTTTCTGGTTTGCCAACTTAAGGAGGAAATAACATAGTTTTCACATTGAATTTGATATGTATCAATTCAAGTTTCAATTTTTGTAGTGTTGCAATGTTAATTGTGATTGAATTGTAGGAATTTAACATTATACATTGGTTAATTGTATTATTTTTTAGTAATTTTATTTGAGTGATATACAATTGAACATTGAAAAGGAAGCAAGTTTGTGAAAAACTCAAATTGTTGAGGATTTTGATGTAAGAAGAAAAAAGGACTACATAATTGGGTACTCTCTCTATTCGAATCTCCATTTTTTAGGTATGTCAAGTCTTTACACATGTTCTTAACATTTTCCTTAATTTTATTATGTTTCTTTATCATCCCTTATCATACATGATTAGTACAATGCTTTGATTTTGTTATTATGCATATTCCATGTTCATCATTGTTTGTTTCTCATTATAACCTTAGCCTTGTCTATGTGGTTTGACAAAATGCTTTGATACACATGTATGTAAAATGTGGTAGCATAGACAAGGCAATGAGTTGTTTGCGAAAATACCTCAAAGAAATGTTGTCTAAATTATTTTTGTTGTTATGTTTGGAATTTGCAACTATAACATTTGACAAAAATCCCCCTTCCATTATGCTTTGAGGGATCATTCCCATACCTTGTTTGAAATAGCCCATTTTTTAAAGTGTAGGGGGATGCTAGATCAAAGGTTGTTGATTTTGGCTTAACACTTTCCAATTGCATTAGCTTGAAAGATTATAATTTTTTTTTAACAAATCCATTTTCTACATATTCTACAATCATTATGCTCCATGAGACCATATATCTTTGAGGCATTTTTCCAAACAATCCTTTCTTGGCATGTGTATGGAGGATCTTGACAAAGGTTGTAGAATTTGGCGTCACATCCACTGATTGCATTTGCTAGGAAGTTTCCAAAACCTTTTCAATAAATCCATTTTGTACATATCCCGCAATCATTGCAATCCATGACATATCTCTTTGATGCGTTTTGTCAAACAATTCACATGCCTTGTCCATGCTTCCACATTTCTCATACATTGTTGCGAAGGGAGTTGCAATTATAACATTTGACAAAAATCCCCGTTTCTTTCAATGATTTGATTGATGCCCATACCTTGTGAACCAAAGGTAGGATGTTGACAAAAGTTGTGGAATTTGGATTTATACTCAAGCCGATTGTATTTTCTTGAAAGTTTGTAATGTCTTTTAAAAAATCCATTTTGTGCTTATGTTGCAATCATGACATTCCATGAGACCACATTTCTTTAAGGCATTCTATCAAAAAATTCATGTGCTTTGTCTATGCTACCACATTTTGCATATACATGTCTATTTGTGGACATTATATTGGGAGGTCATATGTTAGAAAATGGCTAGAGCAAAGTCACATAATAAATTCTTGCAAGGTAGAAATACTTCAAAATATTTTGCTTTCCATTTTCCTTATGTTCTTAGTGCACTTGTTTTAGGAACCAATATTTGTCTCTTTATCATGCTACAGATAAATTATCTATCATGTCGAGAAAACAATCAAGGATTAAACCAACACAGGAAGAGAAAGAAGTATTAATGCAAAGAAAGCCGCAGGTATGAGGGAACTTCATGAGAAGAGGAAATTGGACACAATTGTTGAAGACATGCCAATTGAAGAGGAACCTCAACCATCAACAAGAGATATGGTATTGGTGGCACAAAGGGAACGAATGCAAAAACTTAGAGTTATGAGGGATTTGAATACCATAGTTGGAGACATGTCCTCTACTGCAAGTGAAGATGGAGGGACACCATCTACCGCATCTCAAGTTGAGAGTACATCATCACTCACATGTGAGGAAGGAGGTCCGCCATCATTCCCACCTCAACGTCAAGGTATGTCATCTATTCCTACATCTCTAATCGAAGGTATGCCATCTAGTCCATTCCATTTAAATATTGATGAAATTCCTAATGTTGAGATGAAATTACCTTTCACAACACCACCTAGAATTTTGCATAGAAAGCCAAAGTATTTGATTGATATTGATGAGAATATTTTGCAGCCAATGGAAGGTAAGATTCCAAAATGCACTTGTAGAATATATGCTCATTGAAATGATGTGAAGTATAAAGTATAGGTCCATCATAAAGATTCTTGGGTTGAGAACATCGGAGGCTTGAAGTGAAAAATCTATTGTCAAGAATCTAATGAGTGCATATGAGAGTGTGGGTAACACCTCATGCACAAAAGATAGTAATGTCACACAACGTGTCATTACATTGACAATAGTAAGTAATCAAATATGGAAAGCTCATCTCATTAGAAAGACGAGTCAAGAATTGGGAATTAATAGAAAAACTTTATCAAGAGCTATTGGAAGGCGCCAAAGAATTGAGGACACCAATGCTAATGAATTATGGGCGTTCTTGGGGAGACTACCACAAAAAGATAAACTAATTGTTGAAGCATTGAGATTATTAATTGAAGACTTTTAGAAGAGTTACACAAGGGTGTCTCCAAATCAAAGGGATGTGGTAAGAAGGAGAATCGATAGTTGAAACTGTGAGCCACATCCAAAGCATTTTTTGGATACGACTCAAACACAGTTTTTTGGTAAATTTCTAGAGATGTATCCTCAAATTCAAATTTCTCAAAGATATTTTGAAATGCTAAAACTTTTCTATGTCAAAATAAATCACACACACACTACTTGTTGTAGATTACATATTAAATTTTCCAACCATTTTGATGTTTATCCATCTATACATTTAGGTTTGCATACTAATAATGTTTTGCAAGATTGTGGCATATATGCCCCACCAACATCTTCAATAAACTTTATATCAACAATTTTATGTGAAAGAGAGGAAGGTTAAATATTCTATAGGAAATTATGTTTGGATGACACATGTTAGCATTGCAGTGGCTTGCAACGTATGCCAATATGTGAACATATGGAAAACACACATGCGGTTGGAAACGAACTAGTAGAGTTCAGAAAATATAAAACAATGGCCTACAATACAAAAGATGGTAAATAGGCAAATAGGTGTGATTTGGTTATTCAAAATATTCCAGTGTATCAGTTTATGTCTACATTTTGTGACAGTATAGTGTATGAGTATGCAAGGCATACCCATAGAGCTCAATGGTTGGACTTGCAATTCAAGTTATGCAAGGACACCTTTCCACTTGGTAGCATTGTTTCAGTCATCAATTTTGCAGAGAACTAGAGTCTACAGCCACAGAGTGAGGTGCAATCACAATATTACAACTCCACACATGTTTTTATATTTGTACACATTGCATTCATTCATGTGAATGATAGTACAGAGGATGACAAAAAGATGATAAGGGAGTATCATTTTTATATTAATGATGATCACACACATTCTACGAAGTTTGTGCAAAGTTGCTTTCAGGTGTTCTATAATGATTTGGCTAGAAAGGGCATATCATTCAGTCAACATATCAAATGGTCGAATAACTGTGCATCACAATTCAAGAACTCATGGATGTTCTATTGGCTGAGTAGGCTGCATAATATTATAGGTGTTTAGCATATGTGGAACTTTTGTGAGGCCGGACATGGAAAGGGGGAGCATGATGGTGTAGGAGCATGTATCAAAAGAGCCATAGTATGAGAAGAGTTAAAGTATAAAGACAATGCAAAGTTGATAGATGCAAAATCAATCGTCGAGTGGTGTAATGTTTCGATGGGTCCATGTAATAAAGGTAAGTCTTCAGTTCATAGAATTTTTTGGTTGATAGATGATACTAACATTGCACCATATGAGGATTATTGTACATTGACAGGATCAAGTGAGCTACACTCTTTCAGAAGTTCAATTGTAGGTTCATGGAGTATCCATACATGTAAGATGGCATGCTTTTGTTCTTCATGTACAATTCAAGCCTAGAATGAGTACGAGTCAAGCAGTGGGTTGACAAATGGTGGTTAAGTTATCTTATCCCACTTGACACGTATCGACCCCCGATGACACTAGAACTAACACAAATGGTATCACTAGTTGACTTTGACAACATATCAGATCTAGTTCAACCAGGTAATATATCTACTTGCATAGTTTTTGAAATTCCTAATGTTATCTTACTTCATAGTGTTTTTGTAATGTTGACCAATTTCATCTAATTTGCTGCACAAATCAATGTAGGGCATGTTTATGTGCAGTTATTGAAGATGAAGACAATGAAGAGGGAATAGATTATTACTTGTGTCATTGTGTTGAGGCCAAAAAGAAATTGGAAGCCCTAATTACAAATGGAGAAAACATCGAATACCCTACAAGCTCGGTGGTTGTTACTAGAACATGACTTAGAAGGTACCCACATAAGAGTGTTAATGTTTGGTTGTTTCAGGACTTTGAAACGCATTAGAAGATTCTTCATTACTTGAACCTAGTCATGGCATCCAATGTTCATTCGAGGCAATATCAAGGTAGACCTTTGAACAAGACCTTGTGGAAGGTGCATGAGTTTGACCATGAGGCAATACTTAACACAATAAAGAGTAAAGCAGACCTATATGGTTCATTGGATTAATTTATAAGTATGCACATTAATTTTGTAAAGTCATGATATTGGTATTAATGTATTGCAGTTGATAGTTAGACCTTTCATTTCTATATTTTAAGTTTACATATGTTTGTCTTTTTTTGCTGTTGCATTTTTACACATATATAGTGAATATTGGGCAGATTATATGCATATTTATGGTTTCACCATTTGACCATCTGGAGACTTAAATTTGCAAACTTGACCTTTGCAGCCCTAGATCAGACTTGGGAGACCCTTCCTCAACCATCATTTCACCTGAAACAGATCATTAAAAGGAATAACGGGGGGTGTTAACAAGTAACAACCCTTAAGAGCCCAAAGTGCAAAAAAGTAGCAATCTTTGATGAGCTATTACTTGGAAAGAGTTTCAAATAGAAAGAATCTATCTAAGGCTACGGGATCACCTAGGGCCCCTCTACAATAACCTCTCTTAGTTTTTGATATCTCTAAAGCATTTGCTCGTGGTGTCCACTTTTCAGTTGATGGAAAAAGTGTCAGATGCATGCAATATAAAGTTGCAAAGGGGTGTAACTTTTGTTCTTCTCCTCGTGTGACAAAATGGATAGTTTCAACGCATCTAGATGGGTATGTTTAGGTTAGGCATGGTCATGTTTCACACTTAAACATGCCGAAACAGTCTGAGCTACATTGTACCGACGATATCCCTTAAGAGACCAAAGTACAAAAAGGCAGCAATCTTTGACGAGTTGTTACTCAGAAACCGTGTCACTTAGAAATATTTTGTCTAAGGATACAGTATCATTTAGGGCCCCTCTACAATAACCTCTCTTAGTTTTTGACATCTCTAAGGTATTTTCCTGTGGTGTCCAATTTTTAGTTGATGGAAAAAGTGTCAAATGCATGCAGTGTAAAGTTGCAAATGGGTGTAACTTTTGTTCTACTCCTCGTGCGACCAAACTAATAGATCCAACGTGTCTGGATGGGTACATTTAGGCTAGGCATGGTTTTGTTTCTCACTCAAACATGCCAAAACAGTCTGAGCTACATTGTACCAATGATATCCCTTAAGAGACCAAAGTGCTAAAAAGCAACAATCTTTGACAAGCTATTACTCAGAAACTGTGTCACTGAGAAACAATCTATTTAAGGCTATGGGAACATGTAGGGCTCCTCTATAATAGCCTCTCTCAATTTTTGATATCTCTAAGGCATTTTCTTGTGGTGTCTGGTTTTCAATTGATAGAAAAATTGTTAGATGCATGCAGTGTAAAGTTTCAAAGGGGTGCAACTTTCATTCTGCTAATCGTGTGACCAAATCGATAGTTCTAACACATCTAGATGGTATGTTTAGGCTAGGCATGGTCCTGTTTTACACCAAAATATGTCGAAACAGTCTGAGCTACATTGTACCGATGATATCCCTTAAGAGACCAAATTGCAAAAAGGCTACAATATTTGATGAGCTATCACTCAAAAATTGTGTTACTTAGAAACATTCCATCTAAGGCTATGGGATCATGTAGGGCCCCTCTACAATAACCTCTCTCAGTTCTTGATAGCTCTGATGTGTTTTCCCATGGTGTTTAGTTTTCAGTTGATGGAAATAGTGTCAAATGCATTTAGTGTAAAGTTGCAAAGGGGTTTCACTTTCATTCTAATCCTTGTGTGACCAAACTAACAGTTCCAACGCATCTGGATGGGTATGTTTAGGCTAGGCATGGTCCTGTTTTGCACCCAAACATGCCGAAACAGTCTAAGCTACATTGTATTGGTGATATCTCTTAAGAGACCAAAATGTAAAAAGGTAGCAATCTTTGACAAGTTGTTACTCGGAAACCATGTCATTTAGAAACAATACATTTGAGGCTACAAGATCACATGGGGCCCCTCTACAATAACCTCTCAGTTTTTGATATCTCTGAGGCATTTTCCCATGGTGTCTAGTTTTTAGTTGATGGAAAAAGTGTCAGATGCATGCAGTGTAAAGTTGCAAAGGGGTGTAAATTTTGTTCTGCTCCTTGTGCAACCAAACCGATAGTTCCAACACATCCAGATGGATACGTTTAGGCTGGGTATGGTCTTGTTTCACACCCAAACATGTCGAAACAGTCTGAGCTACATTGTACTGACGATATCCCTTAAGAGACCAAAGTGCAAAAAGATAACAATCTTTGACGAGTTGTTACTTGGAAACCGTGTCACTTAGAAACATTTCATCTAAGGCTACAAGATCACGTACGGCCCCTCTACAATAATCTCTCTCAGTTTTTGATATCTCTAAGGCGTTTGCCCATGGTGAAAGTTTTTATGCTACTCCAAAAATCATCAGATGCATGTAGTGTAAGTTGCAAGGTAGGCTACTTTTTGTTTTGTTCTTCATGGGGCCAAACCGTTAGCACCAACACATCTAGTTGGGGACATCTATGCTAAGAATACATGTGAAAACATGAAGTATACATAGGAAGCATGAATCATACATGTGAACACGTGAAGTATACACAAGAAGAATGAAGCATACACGTGGAATGGTCGATGTCTTGCAAGAATTATATGACAAACTTCTAGAGGTATGAGTTCACATGTAATAATGTCTTGCTCATTTTTAGTTGCATACTTCAAAATGCATTGTATAATTACATAAATTTCCTTACCATGCTAGAATGACCCTACAAAGTATGGGCTTAGATGTGTGGTGGTAGAGAGACCTAGGTGTTAGATTGCATCATGTATTATTATATTCATATGATTAATTTAATTCTCAATAATCTTAGAGGAGAATAATATTCAAACTTTATATATTTACAATTATATAAAGGAAGAGTGCATTTAATACAATTGGAATTTAAATATTTGAAGTAAACCACCTACAAATATCCATTGAAGCATGGATTTATAATGCAAATATGGACACCATCAACAAAAAAGATGTGTATTAACCAAATATCCATATAGGCATAAATCAATATCTATCAATATAAGTATAACATATATACAAAATAGCCATATAGGATTACAAGAATGTCATATAGGCACACAATGTTAACTATATGCAATACAAAATATATGTCCACAAATGTCATATAGGCATACAACAAAGAAACCCAATAAAAAGTCATTCCCCTCTGGGTGAAGAAAATAGATCACGAGCGGCCTTTGATCTTTGAGGTGATGGAGACGCATATGAGAGTGGCCTACTTTGAAACTGAGGGATGCTCCTTCTATTTAGTTCATAATGGAGCTGTAGCTATTACAATAAAAAGTATAGACATTAATATATAGAAATTACATTATAAAAAATTAAACATTTAACAAAATAATCACTTATCACTGCCAAATAATCTTTCTCCTCAGTTTCCACAGTAGAATGATCAAGTTGTGGCATTGTACTATCCTATAGAAAACATCTAGATAGAAATTAAACTTAAAATCAATAATCATTTGATTTTTCACTTATAAACAACTATAACGACGGATATAATTTAAAATTTACTAATTTGCCTCATACCCTCGTCAAAGGCATGGAGCTATCAATTATGGAAGAACACATGCTCCATTACCATATGAACATTAGGAGGTGTCTCTGCCTGCATCATCTAAAAATAAAACAACATTATTCAATAACGAAGACTAGAATAGTGTTGCAGGTCATGGCTCCTAACATACACACATGTTCACCTAAACATGGTAGTACACACAATAAAGCACACAAGTCACATGCATATATACAAATTAGACGAAGATACAATGCCTACTTATTGAACTCATCATCCAATAAGCCATCCTTATCCCAATCATGGTCATCTGAGGATTCATGACTATTGTGTGGTATAAGGGTCAACAAAGGAGGGACCATAGTAGCATCAAGAGAAGTAGAAAGGGGACATTTTTTAGATGCAACAAGACCAGTGCCCTCCTGAATGTCTATAGAAGGAATGATGGTCACTGAACGAGTGAATATTACTAATAACAAGTGAAAATAAACAATTAAGTCAAAGAGACACCCACCAACTACATGGGTTGATGGCTCAGGTAGAGAATATTCCACTAATCTCTGATCCTCTATGATTCCAATAGACATGAACATACTAGGATAATGAGGCTTTAGAAGATGAGCCACCTCAATTAGAGAGATAGTAGATGTAGAATAAGTCAGAGAGGGAGTGAAGGTGTTAGTTTAGGTTTAGGTTGGTGGTAGGGTGGGGTAGGGTAGTGCTCAATTTTTTGTTTGTTTGGTAGTGATGGAGGTAGGACAATGCATAAGCTAGAGGGTTTTAATATGTCAAGAAAATATAGGTGATAGGAATGAGGGGTAGAACAAGGGATACAAGAATGGCACTAGAAATCACATAGACATTAGATAAGTTTTTGTGTTTACAGGAAGGAGGAATATCAAGAGTTTCTAGGCTAATAGGAGGGAGGAAAGATAGGACAAGAAAAACCTTATTTTAAAAATTTCTTATCATTTTCTTTGCCTTGAGGTTTGTCAGGGGGTGGGTTAGAAGTAAATTGGGTATGGGACATTTGGTAGGGGTAGATTAGGAAATAGGTAGGGTAGATATGAGTTGGTTAGTAGGTTAGGTGTAGTACTGGGGAAGTTTCTTAGGCCTACTTTTAGAAGTGGATGGGGAAAGGTCATATACTTTTTATTTTACTTTATCTTGGAGGGGTGTTAGAGGGGAGATAGAAGTCAATGAGGAAGGTGGATTAGTAATATGTGGGATATATGGTGGGGAAGATAAGGCATAGCTAGTGGAGTAAGTGAAGTAATAGAAAGAGGTTGTAGGGTGGGGGGAACAATACGTTTATAGGCATAAGATAGGTAAAGGTGAAAGAGGGTATTGATATGAGGTTGAGGCAGACTAGAAGGAGTTGACAAAAAATAATCTAAGGAGAAGTTGTTTCCATCTTAGTTGTTGTCCTTAATGACAAATACACAAACTCTCAGGTTTGTGGCACAGTGACAGTTGTATCTGTATCATGATAATTGGCATATGGTTGACTTGATATTCATGACTTTATGATCTCATGATGAACATGATATGGTATCTTCACAGTTGGCTCATTCATGTAGTTGTATTATCTCATAACAGTTGGTTCATGGTGATTTTAATGACTTTCATTTTATGATGGTACCAGTTGGCTCATAACAGTTGGTATATGCTCTTGACAGTTGATATTATGACTGGTGTCCTTGTCATACTTGACATATGGTATATGACATCATGTTAAATTTTTGTGTTAAGGTATTTGTTTTATGATACTTGTGACAATTGGCATTTGGTATGGTGATCTCAAAAGGTTGTATTTCGTTATGGCTATTTCATTATGGCACTTGTTGTGTCATGATGGTTAAGGTACATTATGTATTCTATAGGTGCATATTATTATTTTCATACTCTAGCAGGGGTATTTGGTTTGAAGTTGATTTCATATCATAAGCAATATGGATAGAGGCAAGTCAAATGCTTTTATATGTCCTCAAGAGTATGAGGTTATATTTGTTCTTAACATTTCTCATATTCTAGGGAGGTTTAATTTTTGTCAAAAGATGTTAAGATTGTGTGAATCCATATGACACTATTTATAGGGATTATATGCCTATATCTTAAGGAGATGGTTGTATGTTGCTAAGTCTTGCAAAAGGGTTTCAATTATCATCATTGAAAAGTATTTTTTTTTGTGCAAATATAAGACATCACTTAGAAAATGCATTTTTCCATCGGGCACTTAAGGTTATTAACCTGCTGGGCAGGTCTCGACATATACAACAGGTAAAAAGATTTAAATGATGTTAAAGTTTTCACCGAGCCACATAGGGCACACTAGGATCACAGGGTACAATGTTATCAACGACCAAAAAGCTTTGTTAGTGAATCATTTTACAAAGTGCAAACTTTTGTTATGAGCTAGGGTTTGACATTTCAGTGTTAATCATGGAACATGGAATAAATTTTGTGGAATCCCTATGTATTTGAAAGGAATCTGTGAGATTTGACAAAGATGGGAACTTGAGGAAGCTTGGCAGTTAAGATTCAAGTGCAAGTGACTTCGTTGACTACTGATATAGGTGATATTGTTCTTTGTCTTTCATTCTTTCTCAAGTTTTTTAAGTTGCATGAAATAAAATAAAGTGCAGAGACAACACTCGGGTTTGGTTGTGAAAATTACTTAAAGTTTTCTGCATAAAAGTTTAGTTCTTTCTGTGAGAAGGTTGAAGATGTCACTATTAGAATACTTTCTAATGGGCATTCTTTGTTATACATTTTGTAATTTTTGTTTTGAAAGGGTTCTCTCTAAGATAGTTTTATTTGAGGGTGGTAACAACTGTTGATTTGATTATAATATAGGTCTGTTTGACCTCATAATGGAGATAGTTGTTTAATCTTGGTTGCATTATGTGAAAGATTGTTTAATTGTGGTTAAGTTTTTTTGTAACCACTATTTGTAAAGGCATTATGAAAGGTCTTTATATTCTCAAAGTGGGTTAGTTTGACCACTCTTTCTTGACAGTTATTGATTTAGTTTGAATCTCTTTCAAACAGTTCATCTACTCATACAAGTTGTTTATCGAAAGAAACAAAAGGGCAGTGATAAAGTATAAAAGGGTATAAGATGAAAAACATATGTTAGGAGATTGATGTGTGTGTATGGTTACACAATCATTGAAATTGTAACAGAATGTTGATGCAATATCTGTTTTGAGTTGACGAGTTGATTGTTATATAGAGAAACAATGAGACAACCAAGGATTGGAATATAGAGAAACAAAGTAACCCTTTGTATTGATTCAAATTCTGTATTGTAATCATGAGATTGTATAAAATCCAGTGAGGCACAAACAACCAGTGAGGCATCTATATTTGCTAGTGAAGTACATTTTGATTAAGCTAATGAGGCATTTTCTGGAGTGGTTTTTCATCTCTAGAGGGTTTTCCACTTGTCAAATCTCTATGTTATGGTCACTTGTTCTGTTCATGAGTTTATGTTCATTATTTGATGATTTAACTATTGCATATTGTTGTTGACATGATGCTCACTTTGAGTTAGTACAAATGCACAATATATTTGATACTTATCTCAGTCCAATGAAGTAATAAAACTACCTCTATTATTTGTCATGATGAACTATTCTGATGGTCCATCATAGTTCACCAACAGATATCTTGTTCTTTCATGTTTACAAGTTGATCTAATAATCTATTACAGTTCATAAATGTCTTGTTTTTCATTATAAAAAGGTTGAAGTTTATAGTTGGTAAAAGTTAATTAATTGTTGTCAAAACAAGTCTGTTTCATAAGACATTGATTCACCCCCCTCTTAGTGTCTTTCATACTCCAACAAGTGGTATCAGAGCATAGGTTTCCTATAGAAGTCTATTCGGCTTGGGTAGGTCCTAAGTGTGGAGTATCATGGGTAAATGCAAAAAGAAATAGAGAAAAGAAAAATGTCAAGTATTCTATTGATCAAATGGAACCATCTTTATCAAATTCAAAAGTGGTATCAGAGCATAGGTTCCCTATAGAAGTCTATTCGGCTTGGGTAGGTCCTAAGTGTGGAGTATCATGGGTAAATGCAAAAAGAAATAGAGAAAAGAAAAATGTCAAGTCTTCTATTGATCAAATGGCACCATCTTTATCAAATTCAAATGTTGATATCGAATCTGTTAATAGAAATGTCTCTCAAGTTGAATAAGGTATTAAGTTAGAGGAAGAATTTTTAGAAGTTCGTTTCTTTGATGGTTCAAATTTCTCTATTTGGTGCTTTATGATGCAAGCCTATCTATTTTCTTTAGGATATGGTGTGTGGATGTTAATTGAGAGTGGATATTTTATTTCCTCTCTATCACCTAATGCTACAAGTAACAAAGAGGCTTATGAATACAATCATACAACAAAGAAGGCTATTCTGTCTAGATTATCTAATGATGTTTCTTGTAAAGTTATGAATTGTGAAACAGCTCAAGATATGTGGAAGGAGTTGATTTGAATCTATCAAAGTGATGCACTTGAAGGGGAAGACATCTTGGTGCCTAAAAAGGGTGACAATGAAAGGAGACATTCACATGAAGAAGATTTTTTTGTCGATGAAGATGTATAGGAGTTTGATGAAGATGATTGTGGTTGATATTGAAGGAGAGCTCATATGTGCTCTAAGTGAAATTAAGAAATACAAAAAGGAGAACCAAAGATTAGAGTTGCAGTTACAACAGGAAAAAGAATCCAAAGATAAAGTAATTTCAGATTTTCAAAGAGTATATTCTAATCTTGAAGAGGCAAGTATTCAGATTGTGAATTTAAGGACACAAATTAATGAATTAAATAAATTAATTATCAGCCTAAAGGTTGAGACTGAAGAGGCTAAGAGAATAACTGATGTTACTAAGTCTGAATGTGAAATCAAATCTATTGAATGCCTAAAACTAGAGGCTGAAATTGTCAACTCGAGAAAAGATATTGAAAATCTCAAGACTATGTCAAAGAGAAGTCTGAAGTTTGAAGATAGCACCACCAGGTTATATGAGATGCTAGGTAAACAAAAACAACATAGGGACACTACTGGTCTTGGCTATGAAAAGGGATAGTCTCCTAAAGTTAGAGAAACTCCAAGAAAGAAAATAAATTTGGACTATCTTGTTGCTGCTCCTGAAGACAAAAAGAAGAGTGAAGCTGAAATGAAAACCAAAAATGAGTTTGTAATGCACAATCAAAGAAGAAATTTCAGAAGAACTGCTCCTGTAAGACAAGCATATATGTACAGGTATAATTATTCATTTTTTGGTTATTGTTATATCTGTAATCATTTTGGACACAAAGCAGTTGATTGCAGTAGAAATCAATCTAATGTTGATCTAGTGTGTTACAAGTGCAATAATGTTGGTCACATACAAAGAAACTGTAAAATGTATAGAAGATATGATCCTGCATGGAATCATAATATAAGTGCTCAAAGGATGTTAAAAGGGTATTATCAGTCATTTGATTATGATTACAATATAGTTTGTTATTTGTGCAACTCTCTTGGTCACAAAGCACATAGTTGCAGAAAAGCATCACCTGGTTTGAAAAGTTGGAAAAGGAAAGAAGCTAAAAAAGTTTGGAGGAAGAAAGAACCTGTAAAAGTTTGGAGGCAAAAACAAGGTCAAGAGAAGATAAATCCTAAACTTGTGCATTTTGTACAAGTCACATCATCAGTTGCATAACATGTGGCATGAAGTTAGGGGGAGTTGTCCATGTCCTATAAATTATCCCCAAGAAGTTTTAGGAGGAGATTATTTGGTCTTGTTTTGTTTATTATGTTTTTCGATTCATGCCTGATAATTTTTGCTAAGATGCTATTCATATCAGTTTTGTGAAATGAAGTTTGTAATGGCATTCATAACTATGTTGCTCTTCAATAAATGTCAGTGATGCAGGTGATCAGTGGTTCAATACTTTTGATCTTTCATATCTTTTGCTCTCAGTCATGTTTGTCAAACTATTCTTTGGATGTGAAGGTGTAGGCTTGTGAAGTTATATTGTGATCAATATTTGTGATGGTGGTTACAAGGTGATTGAGTAGGCTCCATCATGTTAAGTTATATGTTAGAATTGCTTCAAGAAGAGATGATATTCATGCTTCATGATGCTTGTGAGTCTTCAGCATAAGTTGCAAGAGATGACCTCTCTATTTGTGTTTTGAATTATGTTTCTCTCTCAAGTGTGTTTGGTGCAGGAGCACCAAGAGGATAATGAAGATCCATGATTGTTTTTGCTTTTTTTCATGGCTGATCATGTTGTAATAAGGTCTTGAAGACCATTCCTATGCTTTGTAATAAGGATCATGCCCAAAATTATCATGTTTGTGGTTGGGCCAGTTATAAGAGTCATACATTGTAGCCTTTTTATGGCAAATAGGAGGTAGTCATGGGTTGAATTCCTTGTCAAAGGCTTATCACTCTTGGAAAAATGGTCTAAACATCCCAAACAGGGACAATACACTTGTAAACACAATGTAAATCCATGTCATTAAGTGACAAATACTAACAAAACAAGGCAGCGATGCTTGAAGATCAGTTATATACCTTCCCATCGATTAAAACTGCCTTCCAAAAGGTCTGTCAAGAGGTATGCAGGCTTAAAAAAGACCTTGAACATGATCATTGATGTAAGAAGTAAGTTGGAAGGAGAAATAAGTGAAGAAATCTCAATTTTCCTGTCAAATTCCTATCTTTCGTTGTTTCTGCCCATGATACTTCTCTGTACGGAGGTGTCATAAGGCTAATGATTGTGGAAGGTTGAAGGTATGAGTTAAGTTCTTGTTGCAATTGATTGGAGGTCTTGAAACATTTTTCTATTTGAATTCTCTGTATTTTCTTGAAATTAGGTTACTAAACCCTACCTTAGGGTTTCTGACAGAAATCATGCCTTTTCTCTCCATTCCATTGGTTTGACTTGCTCCTGATCAGTGGAATGGAATTGCCTTTGTCTATTTTCATGTGTTATGATAAGGTTTAGGCAGGGGGTCTAAGAATGAGGAAGTTTTGTTGAAGAATCCTAACATCACCATGTGTTAGGTGCTACCAAGAGAAATAACATAATGAAATTCGTACAAAGTCGATTGTGAGGCTATAAAAACCTTGAAATCCATTGTTTTGTCACACATGTGAAGTGTCCAAATGATTAAGAGAGTTTGGTGGTTCCATTTAAGAGTACTTGCTTTGTAATTTTGGGCTAATTGGGGCTCTTTGGAATAGGACAACGTTATTGAAAGTGGCACATGTTGCAAAACAACCCATAGTGAATCTTTGATATGTTGTAGGGCATCTAAAAGGGTATCTTAGGATTATCTAAGATTTAAGTTTGAAGGCCACTAGAAGAAGTTGTTGCTGACTGTTCTCATTTCAAGGGCTATAAGGATCCCATTAGATTTGTGAAGGAAGTCCTAAACCCAAACTTGTCAAACCTTAGCCAATGGTCTAGATGGGTCCTAGCGTATGCCAAACAAGCCCTTACATGATGGTTCCAAAGAAACTAACTGTTGTTCCCACTTTTTCATGTTGATCCATGAATTAGGTTCTTGAATGTTTGGAAGAAGGTCTTTTCAAACTGTGGAATCCTCAAACTGTCCTAAGTCCTCTACATCATAGTGGTATCAAAGCCACCAAAGATTTTGTTGGTTGTGTATAAGACCTAGTATATGTCAGCAGAGGAGAGTGAAGGAGAGGCTAGCAACATGCCTCCAAAAGGGATGACCACTGAGGTGGTTAAGAAATTCAAAGAGATGGAAGAGAAGATTAAGAGTGGAGTCAAGGAAGCACTCCAAGATGAGTTGAAGGCACTGAGGATAGGGAAGAGGATAGATGAAGGTTCTGATGGAGAGGAAGAAAAAGAGGAGGAAGAAGAAGATCAAGAAGAGGCAGAGATACCTGTAGATCAGAAACATTTCCTTGAAGCCATCAAGGCAATTGGCAAAGATTCTTCAGAGGCTCAGATGGAGATTCTAATGTTTAGTGGCAAGATGAGGGCTGATGAAGTTATGGAGTGGATTGAGGCCCTAAATAACTACTTTGAATACAAAGAAAGTCCTGAGAACAAGAGGGTGAAGTTTGCAAAAACTAAACTCAAAGGTGCTGCCCTCACATGGTGGAATTACACCCAAGGTGAGAGGGTGAAGAGTGGGAAGAGCATGATCTCTTCATGGAGTAGAATGTTGGAGAGGATCAAATCCCAATTCCTTCCATTAGATTACGAGGTGCAGATCTACAAGAAGCAAAATCTCAAACATGGAGATTTCGATGTGGCCACTGACACCGAGGAGTTTCACAAGTTATCTCTTCGTTGTGGACATATGGAGGATGAAAAAGGCAAAATGGCAAGGTATCTAAATGGTTTGAAGTTTAGTATACAAGATGAAATCAGTATACTAACCCTTGAAACTATGGACAAATGCTTTCAAATGGCATTGAGGGCTAAAGAGAAGTTGAAGAGGAAAGGTGAGAAACAAAATAGAGGAAGAGGTGGCAGAAATTTCAGAGGTAGGGATAGTTTTGGAGGTAGAAATTAGTCCCAAAGAAGTCAAGGGGAATCTAGTTCCAAAGAATAAAGTGGAGAATCAAGTTCTAGAGGAGACTTTAGAGGAAGGAGACCTAATGGAAGGGGTAGATTTGGTGGACCAGGGAGAGGTCCTAATGTCTTCATAGGAAGGTGCTACAATTGCAACCAAGTGGGACATCCAACCTTCAAATGTCTTGGGAAACAAGCTTCAAGCTCTCATGGTGGAGAGAGAAGGAACCAATTGATCCAAGAGGAAGATTGCCAAAGTGTTAACTCTCCAATTGGAAGTGCAGCCCCAGTCCATGATGGAGAAAACTTGATGATGAGAAGAACCATGTTTAAGGTGCCTCAAACACAAGAACCCCCTTAGAGGAAGACATTGTTCAGGACAACATGCAAGGCCTATGGTAAGATTTGTAAGGTAATTGTTGATTCAGGTTCAACTGAAAATTTAGTTTCTATTGAGATGGTAGACAAGTTGAAATTGAAAAGACTTCCTCATGTTAGTCCTTATAAAGTGTCAAGGTTGAATAAGGGACAACAAGTTTTGGTAGATGAACAAACTTGGGTAGAGTTTGAGATAGGGGAATATAAGGACAAGATTTTGTGTGATATAATCCCCATGGATGCTTTTCATTTTCTATTAGGGCATCCATGGCAATATGATGTTTAATCCCAACATGATGGTAAATCTAACTCCTTCATCATAACCAAGAATGGTAGGAAGTATAGAATGGATCCATTGCCAAATGAGAGTGTAGAGAACAGTGTTGGGTCAAGTGTCATGATTGTGAGTGGTAAAGAGTTTCTTAACAACCTTAAGGAGGAAGGAACCCAAGGGCATGCTCTGATTTTGGAGCCTAAAAATAGTCCTAATTTGCATGGTCCTAGTGAGGAAGAGGTTCCCAAGGAGGTGCAACAATTGTTAGGAAAATACAAGGGTATCATGGTAGAGGATATGCCTAATGAATTTCCACCTATTAGAGACATAAGCCATCAAATTGACTTCATACTAGGATCTACTTTACCAAACAAAGCAGCCTGCAAGATGACACCTTCTCAAAATGAAGAGATTGCCAAGAAAGTGCAAGAATTATTGGACAAGGGTTTGCTGAGAAAGAGTCTTAGCCCATGTGCTGTCCCAACAGTCTTAGCCCCTAAAAAGGATGGTAAATGGAGGTTGTGTATGGACTCTAGGGCTATTAACAAGATCACCATAAGATATAGGTTCCCTATGCCAAGGATTGAGGACCTCATGGACTGTTTGGGAGGTGCTAGATACTTTTCCAAGATTGATGTTAAGAGTGGGTATCATAAAATTAGGATAAAGCAAGGGGATGCATGGAAGACAACATTCAAAACAAATGAGGGCCTTTATCAATGGTTGGTGATGCCATTTGGCCTATCCAATGCTCCAAGTACTTTTATGCATCTCATGAATGAAGTGTTGAGGGATTTCATTGGAAAATTTGTGGTGTACCTTGATGACATTCTTGTTTTCAGCAGGAACAAGGAAGAACATTTACAACACTTGGATCAAGTTTTGAAGAAGTTACATGATGAGTAATTGATGATTAACATGGAGAAGAGCGTCTTCATGAAGGAAGAACTCACCTATCTTGGTTTTGTCATCTCCCAAGGCAATTTGAAGATGGATCCAGCAAAGGTAGTGGCTATTTTGTCATGGCCAACTCCTAAAACAACATGTGATGTAAAAAGTTTTCATGGTTTGGCAACATTCTATAGGAAGTTTATAAGGGGTTTTAGTCATATTTGTGCACCTATTTTGGATACCATTAAAGGGGGGAAGAAATGCAAGTTTTCTTGGACAAAGGCAACCAATGATTCTTTTGAAATTCTGAAACAAAAGATAGCACAACAACCCATTCTTGTTTTTCCTGATTTTAATAAGTTGTTTGTTGTGGAGTGTGATGCTAGTAACCTTGCTATAGGGGTTGTCTTGAGTCAGGAGGGTAGACCAATTGCCTTCTTTAGTGAGAAATGAAATGATGCTAAGAGAAAGTACTCTACTTATGACTTGGAGTTGTATGCCATGGTACAAGCCTTGAAGAAATGGAGGCACTATCTCTTGCCTAAAGAATTCATTGTTTACATTGACAATTATGCACTTAGTTTTCTGAATTCACAAGAAAAACTCAGTCATAAACATATGAAATGGGTTGAACAACTCCAAGCCTACACATTTTCCATCAAGCACAACAAGGGGTAGGCCAATAAAGTTGCAGATGCATTGAGTAGAAGGGTGTGTATGGTGAAAGAAATTCAGTTGCAAAGTGTGGGGATTGATGCTCTCAAACATATGTACCAGGATGATGAAGATTTCAAGGAGGTATATGAAGTTTGTTCATAGTTTTCAAACTCTTATCAGTCTAATTTTTCTGAGTTTTTGTTGTAGTAGGGTTGTTGTTCAAAGGCAGCCAATTATGTGTTCCTAGGTGTTCCATGAGGGAGAACATCATAAAGGAAAACCATTGTGGTGGACTAGGAGGTCACTTTGGGCTGGATAAAACATTAGATCAGGTGTAAAGGTTTTATTTTTGGCCTAAAATGCAATCTAGCATCAGAAAATTTGTTGAATGTTGTAGTATTTGTCAAAGGGCCAAAGGTACTTCATCTAATGCTGGTCTATATCAGTCACTTCCTATTCCTAATAGGCCATGGGAGAGTATTAGTATGGATTTTGTCTTGGGTCTTCCTAGGACTCAAAGAGGTTTTGATAGCATATTTGTTGTGGTGGATAGATTCAGTAAGATGGCTCATTTCTTTCCATGTAAATGCACTAATGATGCTTCACACATTGTTGGTTTCTTTTTCAAAGAAATTTTTAGAATCCATGGTTTGCCTCTTAACATTGTGACTAACAGGGATCCAAAGTTTGTGGGCCACTTTTGGCATACTTTGTGGAAGAAGTTGGGAACTCCGTTGTCATTCACTTCAACCTATCACCCTCAGACTGATGGCCAAACTGAGGTAGTGAATAGGTCCTTGGGAAATCTTCTTAGATGTCTTACAAAGAAGCATGGTGAGGCATGGGATATGATCATCCCTCAAGCTAAATTTGATTATAATGACTCCAATAGAAGCACAAGGAGTCCATTTGAGATTGTTTATGGGATTCACCCAAGAGGCATTCTTGAATTGAGAGATCTACATGGATTGGAGAGGAAGAGTTCTCAAGGTGAAGATTTTACATTGGCCATGAAGGACATCCATGATAATGTGAGAGAAACTCTTCAAAGGAACAATGAGAAGTACAAGGAGAAAGCCAATGAGAGAAGGAGAGATGTGCAATACAAGGTTGGGGGTTTGGTCATGGCACATTTGGGGAAGGAAAGACTTCCAAAGGGGTAGCCAACCAAACTCCTCATGAAGAAGATAGGTCCCTGCCAGATTGTGCTTAAGTTTGGGCCCAATGCCTATGAGATTGAGATTCCTCAAGGCTTGGCCATATCTCCTATCTTTAATGTCTCAGATTTGTTTTCTTTCAGAGGTGGTAATGATGCAAACTCAGAGGCAGATGTGATAGTAGCATGAAATGAGGAATGGGTTAAGGGTCTTCTACCCAATCAACCCTTGCAATTGGAATGCATCTTGGACACCAAAGTCTTGAAGAAGACTAGGAAGAAGACCTACAAGTAGTACCTTGTCAAATGGAGTGGCCTACCTTTTGAGGATGCCACTTGGATGACTGAAGAAGACATTTTGAAACATGGTACCACTGTTGTTGATTTAGTTCCTCAAGGGCCTTAAGTCTTCTTCCACCCCAGGGAGTATGGTGTAGGAGCACCAAGAGGATCATGAATATCCATGATTATTTTTTCTTTGTTTCATGGTTGATCATGTTGTAATAAGGTCTTGAAGACCATTCCCATGCTTTGTAATAAGGATCATGCCTAAAATTGTCATGTTTGTGGTTGGGCCAGTTATAAGAGTCATACATTGTAGCCTTTTTATGGCATATAGGAGGTAGTCATGGGTTGAATGCCTTGTCAAAGTCTTATCACTCTTGGAAAAATGGTCTAAACATCCCAAACAGGGACAATATACTTGTAAACACAATGTAAATCCATGTCATTAAATGACAAATGCTGACAAAACAAGGTAGCGATGGTTGACGATCAGTTATATACCTTCCCATCGATTAAACCTGTCTTCCAAAAGGTTTGTCAAGAGGTATGCAGGCTTAAAAAAGACCTTGAACATGATCATTGATGTAAGAAGTAAGTTGGAAGGAGAAATAAGTGAAGAAATCTTAGTTTTCCTGTCAAATTCCCGTGTCTTTCGTTGTTTCTAGCCGTGGTACTTCTTTGTACGGAGGTGTTATAAGGCTAATGATTGTGGAAGATTGGAGGTATGAGTTAAGTTCTTGTTGCAATTGATTGGAGGTCTTGAAACATCTTTGTATTTGAATTCTCTGTATTTTCCTGAAATTGGGTTACTAAACCCTACCTTAGGGTTTTTGACAGAAATTATGCCTTTTTTCTCCATTCCACTGGTTTGACTCACTCCTGATTAGTGGAATAGACTTGTCTTTGTCTATTTTCATGTGTTATGATAAGGTTTGGGTAGGGGGTTTGAGAAGGAGGAAGTTTTGTTGAAGAATCCTAACATCACCATGTGTTAGGTGCTACCAAGAGAAACAACATAATGAAATTCGTACACAGTCGACTGTGAGGCCATAAAAACCTTGAAATCCATTATTTTGCCACCCATGTGAAGTGTCCAAATGATTAAGAGAGTTTGGTGGTTCCATTTAAGAGTACTTGCTTTGTAATTTTGGGCTAATTGGGGCTCTTTGCAATAGGACAGCCTTATTGAAAGTGGCACATGTTGCAAAACAACCCATAGTGAGTCTTTGATATGTTGTAGGGCATCCAAAAGGGTATCTTAGGATTTTCTAAGATTTAAGTTTGAAGGCCACTAGAAGAATTTGTTGCTGACTGTTCTCATTTCAAGGGTTACAAGGATCCCATTAGGTTTGTGAAGGAAGTCCTAAACCCAAACTTGTCAAACCTTAGCCAATGGTCTGGATGGGTCCTATGGTATGCCAAACAAGCCCTTACATGATGGTTCCAAAGAAACTAACTGTTGTTCTCACTTTTTCATGTTGATCCATGAATTAGGTTCTTGAATGTTTGGAAGGTCTTGTCAAACTATGGAATCCTCAAATTGTCCTAAGTCCTCTACATCAGTGTCTTTGTTTGAAGTGACAAAAACACAATAGAACAAGACAGGGGGAGTTGTGGTCTTGTTTGTTATATAATGTGATCTTATTCTCAGTATTTTGACATGATGTGATGTTAGTGCATAGAAGTTGCAAGATAAGTTACAAGACAATGTCTTAATCTGATCAGAACAACCTTTTGTTGGTAGTAATTCTTGATGTTCTGATATACAATGGTTGACAGTGGTTCTTGATGTGTTGGATCTTGAACATTGTTGATGCTCTTTCTTCAGTAATTTTTTCTTATTGCTGTTATGAAGGTTCAGTGGAATAGTACAATGAGATATCATTGGTCTTGGAAGTTAAATATCAAGAACCAAAGTTTTTTTTTACCGCATGGTTGATTGTGTTTTATGCTCTCAAATTGCATCATGCATATGCTTTCATGCTTTGGGAGTTTGATTTAAGATGCAACATGCTTTACATGATGAGATCTTAGGATAGGATCATCTTCATGAGTTGATGTACTTTGCTTTCTACTATTGTGTGCCTAGATAGTTTGCTATCTGATACTCAAGATATTGAGAAATTTTGAACCAATGTATTACAAGGCTCAATGTTCACTCTGGTATTTGATGATTGTTTCCAGCGCAAGATATCTTTTGCATGATATTAGAAGGAATGTCTTCTTGGTCACATTACCCTTTATCTTAGAAAGGAGACTTTCAAACCTTTTGTAGAATACAATTAACATGATTCAAGACTATATTTGTCTTCATGCCTATGTTATCATGGCACGTGTTCTCCTGTCATTATATTTTGGATTCATTAGACAGTATGTAAGTAGCTATCATTCTCTTTTGATAGCATACATGATCCTCAAATTAAGATGTAAAATGGTTGGCTTTGTTTCTTGGTTTCTCACCTGATAGTGCAGTGTTATATAGTACTTCTAGATTTTTGATGACAGTAAATTATTGCTTGCTTTTATAGTAATGATCTGGTCAGCGTTCATCTTTTCTTGCCTTGATGATTTTATAGTGTCTTGGAAGTTTGTTGACAACAATGAAAGAGTTCTTTGGCATAGTGGTATATTCAGATGGTATTCTGGTGCTTAATATTTGATCATTGATATAGCATTTTTTATGTTGACAGTGGTGTTCTCTTAGCTAATAGTTCTCCTATCTCTGGAATCTTTAGTTGTTGTCTTTGTTTTGATACATTCTCCTTTAAATGTTCATTTATGATACGGACAGTGCAGTTGTATTTTAAGCCATTCTCGATGTTTCTGGTTTATGGGACAGTCATCGTCTGCTTAATATTTTCTAATTATGCTTACATTTCTGTCATATGTTGGTCTCTAGTTTTTGATATCTCTTTGAGGCATTGGCATACTTTCTTTCTCCCTTTGTCTTTGATGCCAAAAAGGGGGAGAGAGAGTTGTGTTTTTCCATCAAGGACAAAGGGGGAGTTTGTTGCCCTCTTAGTTGTCCTTGACGACAAATACACAAACTCTCAAGTTTGTGGCACAGTGATAGTTGTATTTGTATCATGACAATTGGCATATGGTTGACTTGATATTCATGACTTTATGATCTCATGATGAACATGGTATGGTATCTTCACAGTTGGCTCATTCATGCAGTTGTATTATCTCATAATAGTTGGTTCATGGTGATTTTAATGACCTTCATTTATGATGGTATCAGTTGGCTCATAATAATTGGTATATGCTCTTGACAGTTGATATTATGACTGGTGTCCTTGTCATACTTGACATATAGTATATAACATCATGTTTCATTTATGTGTCAAGGTACTTGTTTTATGATACTTGTGATAGTTGGCATTTAGTATGGTGATCTTAGAAGGCTATATTTCGTTATGGCTATTTCATTATGGCACTTGACTGTGTCATGATGGTTAAGGCACATCCTATATTCTATAGGTGCATATTATTATTTTCATACTCTATCAGGGGTTTTTGGTTTGAAGTTGATTTCATATCATAAGCAATATGGACAGAGGCAAGTCAAATGGTTTTATATGTCCTCAAGAGTATGAGGTTATATTTGTTCTTAACATTTCTCATATTCTAGGGAGGTTTAATTTTTGTTAAAAGATGTTAAGACTGTGTGAATCCATATGACACTATTTATAGGGATTATATGTCTATATCTTAAGGAGATGGTTGTATGTTGCTAAGTCTTGAAAAAGGGTTTCAATTATCATCATTGACAAGTATTTTTTTGGTGTAAATATAAGACATCACTTAGAAAATGCATTTTTCCATCAGGCACTTAAGGTTATTAACCTGCTGGGTAGGTCTTGACATATACAATAGGTAAAATGATTTAAATGATGTTAAAGTTTTCATTGGGCGACTTAGGGCACACTGGGATCACATCTTACAATGTTATCAACGACCAAAAAGCTTTGTTAGTGAATCATTTTACAAAGTGCAAACTTTTGTAATGAGCTAGGATTTGACATTTCAGTGTTAATCATGGAAAATCATGGAACATGCAGTAAATTTTGTGGAATCCCTGTATATTTGAAAGGAATCTATGAGATCTGACAAAGCTAGGAACTTGAGGAAGCTTGGCAGTTAAGATTCAAGTGCAAGTGACTTTGTTGACTACTAATACAGGTGATATTGTTCTCTCTTTCATTCTTTCTCAAGGTTTTTAAGTTGCATGAAATAAAATAAAGTGCAGAGACAACACTCGAGTTTGGTTGTGAAATTTACTTAAAGTTTTTTGCATAAAAGTTTAGTTCTTTCTGTGAGAAGGTTGAAGATGTCACTGTCGAAATACTTTCTAATGGGCATTCTTTGTTATACATTTTGTAATTTCTATTTTGAAAGGGTTCTCTCTAAGATAGTTTTATTTAAGGGTGGTAACAACTATTGATTTGATTATAATATAGGTCTATTCGACCTCACAATGGAGACAATTGTTTAATCTTGGTTGCATTATGTGAAAGACTGTTTAACTGTGCTTAAGGTTTTTTGTAACCACAGTTTGTAAAGGCATTATGAAAGGTCTATATATTCTCAAAGTGGGTTAGTTTTACCACTCTTTCTTGATAGTTATTGATTTAGTTTGACTCTACTTCAAACGGTTCATCTACTCATACAAGTTGTTTATCGAAAGAAACAAAAGGGTAGTGATAAAGTATAAAATGGTATAAGATGAAAAACATCTATTAGGAGATTGATGTGTTAGGGTTAGCCGGTAGAAGATATCAATTAAATGCAAATAAAGATTAAACAGAGGAATGAAAATACACAGAAATAATAACAGCGAGAGACAATTTTAGTATGGTTCACCCAAACTCGAGCTACATCCACCAACAGAGAGTCCAATATTATTATCTAGTAAATCAAACCGATTACAACCAGTAATCCCTACAATTCAATACTATTGCAAATGCTACAATACAATATCAATGGAAATCCTAACCCTTAGCCATTTTTATCAAGACTTATGTCTGTTACAAAATAGGTTTTTTTATGTCAGCTAATAGAAAAATAACTCCTGACACCAAAGCTTAAAAGAATAGGCAATTTTTTCTTTGGGGGCTGTAGGAGGGGCTCTGACCCCCCTGTACTCCCCATTAAATAATTTGGGGGGAAATTGCACTGATAAAAGTGGGGAAATTTAACCTTCAAGTTTGATTAGGTTCCATATAACAACAATCTCCCACTTGGAGACCGATCAAACTCCACACCATATCATCTTCCACTTGGAGAATGATCATAACATTGCTGACCCTGTAGCTCCCATTGGAAATAAACACTTTGAACTCTGTTGTTTTAATTCTATTATTTTCAGTCTTAAAAACCAACCGAAGTTGAAGAGGAGCTTAACTTCTCCCTTGTCATTGTCTTCGTAAACATATCCACTGGATTTTCATCTGTATGTATCATTTCCATCTGTAACTGTCCATCATCCAACACCAATTAGATGAAGTGATACGTCAATTGTATGTGTTTGGTCTTTTAATGCAAGGCATAATTCTTTGCAAGATGTATGGCACTTTGGCTGTCTGTAAAAAAAAAATTGTTACCCTGTTGTTTGCCCAATTCTTCCATGAAAGATTGCAGCCATACCATCTCCTTGCTTGCCTCTATTGCAACTACATACTCTGCCTCTGTGGTGGATAAAGCAACCACCTTTTGCAACCTAGAGATCCAACTCACCGCTGTCCCACCAACAGTAAAGACATAACCTGTAGTACTCTGCCTGGTATCAATATCCCCTGCCAAACCTAAGTCTACATAACCTATTAAATCAGTATTAGAGCCCCCAAAACATAAGTGTTTATTGTATGTACCTCCCAAATATCTAAGAATCCATTATACCACATTTCAATGCTCCAATCTAGGATTACTCATATCCCTGCTTACGACTCCTACAACATGTGCAATATCCGGTCTTGTGCATACCATGGCATATATTAAACTTCCTCCAAATGAAGCATATGGTACCTTGGACATTTTTCCTTCCTCCTCTTGTGTCTTAGGACACATCTCCTTAGTCAATTTTAAATGACTAGGCAAAGGTGTGCTAACAGATTTTGCATTCTCCATATGGAATCTATAAAACACCTTTTCAACATAATCAGCCTGATATAGTCAATTTTTTGTTCTTCCTATCTCTGCAAATTTTCATACCAAGGATTTATTTTTCTGCCCCCAAATCCTTCATAGAAAATGACTGTGCTGACTGTTGTTTTAACTCTCTTATGTGATCCATGTTAGACCTAGCTACAAGCATGTCATCAAAATATAAATATAAAATAATGTAGCTATCGTTATCCAACCTCTAAAAATAAACACAATGGTCAAAATTACATTGACTGTAGCCTTGCTCAGCTATAAAACTATCAAATTTCAAATACCATTGCCGAGGTGCTTGCTTCAAGCCATACAAACTTTTCTTCAATTTGCACACCAATTTCTCCTTACCTGTGACCTTAAATCCTTGCGATTGTTCCATATATATCTCTTCCAAATCACCATAGAGAAAGACAGTTTTTACATCTAGCTATTCCAAATGCAAATCTTCAGCAGCCACAATACTTAAAATAGTACGAATAGAAGTCATCTTGACAATTGGAGAAAATATCTCATCAAAATCAATACTTTTTTTCTATGCAAATCTTTTTACAACTAACCTGGCTTTAAATCTTTTCTTACCTCCATCGTCCTCTTTCAAACTATAAACCTATTTGTTTGGTAAAGCCTTTTTATCTGCAGGCAACTTACATAATTCCTAAGTCTGATTTTTCAGCAAGGAGTCCATTTCTTCTTTCATTGCAAGCTCCCACTGAACCTTTGTATCCACCTGCATAGCTTCATCATACCCTTCTAGTTCACCAGCATCTGTTAACAAAATAGAATACAAAGAGGGAGAAAATATTTCAGGAGGTCTACTTAACCTTATTAACTGTCTAACATTCAATGGAGTTTGTGGTATTGTTTGTTGCTATTGTGGAGCATGAGGAACCACTGGAACATCTCTATTTGGAGTATAATCCAACTCCACATAATCCTTTTCTTTCTTCTCATGCTATTGCAACTGATCTTTGTACAACACCTTCGCATTGAATACATCCCTTCTTCTCACAATTTTCTAATTTTCAAAATCCCAAAGCCTATAACCAAATTCATCAATGCCATATCCAATAAAAGTACATTTTTTTGATTTTGCATCTAGCTTGCTTCTATTTTTAGAATCTACATGTGCAAATGCTTCACATTCAAAGGTTTTGATAAAAGAATAACTCACCTTCTTACATGTCCATGCTTCCTTTGGAATACCACAACCCAAAGGAACTGAAGGACCTTTGTTAATTAAATATACAGCAGTGTTGACAACCTTTGTCCATAGGTTTAAAGGTAGCCCAACATGCAATCTCATGGTCCTTGCAGGCTCCATTATTGTCCTATTCATGCGCTCAGCCACTCATTCTCCTATGGAGTCCCTAGAACCATTTTTCTGCCTACGGATTCCATTAAAGGAACAATAATCCTCAAATTCTTTGCTGTAATACTCACCACCATCATCAGATCTGAGACATTTTAATTTTTTACCGGTCTCATTCTCAACCAAGCTTCTCCATTTCTTAAATGTTTTAAAAACATCATATTTATGCCTAAGGAAATAAATCCAAACCTTCCTAGTTACATCATCTATGAATGTAACATAATACTGAGAGCCATCAAGAGAAGATACCTGAGCTGATCCCCATACATCTGTATGCACAAGCTCCAACTTTTCATCTTTCTTTTGTTTCCTATCCTTGAGAAAACTAACTCTCTTTTGTTTTCCATACACACAACTTTCACATAAATCTATATTAATACATTTCAGACCTAGTAAAACTTTCTTAGAATGAAGTACCTTCATACCTTTTTCACTCATATGCCCAAGTCTGTTATGCCACAATGTTGTCTTAGAACCTGCAACAACCATTTCAGTCTCTTCTTGCGAACATGCAACAACTGTTTCAGTCTCTTCCTACGAACCTGCAGTAACTGTTCATGAACCTGTTTGATTTTTCTCTGCAACAACTAAAGTAGAAGGAACAATATGACCTATACAAAGACATAAGGTGCCTACTTTCACACCTTTTGCTACTATTAAGGCACCTCTTGAAACCTTTCAATTTTTATCAATAAATGTAATAATGCAACCTTTATCATCTAGTTGCCCTGCTAAAATTAAATTGCAGGATCTAAGTACTAATCAAAACATACAAAGCAGATAAACAATACAAGAAAGATATTACCAGATTTGAAAGATGCACTAGAGACCACAAGTTTTTGAAGGGGGAAAAGCAAAGAAAAAACCCCGTGAATATGCAAGTGGCTGGAAGCCAAAAAGAAGGATTACATAGATGTAAGAAGCTTCTCAATGAAAAGATGAAGAAAAAAAAGATATCCGTGAAGAGGATATATCCAGAAAGAGAGAAAAACACCTCTTAAATAGAGGTGAAGAATGGAGTTATATGTAACTCCAATATGCCACCTTGCGTAAGGTGTGTGCCACATGTTTCCTCTTAAGGAGGAATCTACCAAAATAGATTTATTCCTGCAGGAGGAATAAAAGAGGTGTTACCTGACATGTGGGGATAAAACACCAAAAAATAATAAAATACAAATTATAAAATAATCTTCACAAAGTAAATATTAAATTCTAATACCCCCCCTTAATCTTTACTTGGGGAGATTTACAAGAAACCCATCAATGGGATGATTACAACATTTACAAGAATGGCATAAAAGCCTTTACAATGAATATATATTTTAAGAAAGAGGCTTGATGTAGAGGCAAGTCTTCAAGTCTTCGAGGAATTGAGAGAACCAAAGTGCTTCAATATATGACGTTGAACAATCATAATATTGAGCTCCTTTAGAGCCAAAAGAAGTGGATTGAAGGTTCATGAGCTGCCAAGATATTGAACCTGTTTCATCAAAGAAACCATAACCACAAATAGATTTCCCATCATTGGGATCATCTCCTAAATTAAATTAGTATAATCATATAAAGAGATATAAATTGCATATTGCATAACAAAAGTTTGAGAATAAAATGAATCCAAATTAAGTCATGAAGCCACGAAGGCAAAGGTTAGTTTAGCTAACATAACCGTAAGTCTTGAATAAGAGTGCTAGTAAAGAAGTTTAGCACAAATAATGGTTTATAGCCCAAATTATAAAATGCCAACATATAGGCATAGCAATAAAAGTTCTAGGTTGCTTCTCACTACTTCATTTGTTGAATTGTAAAGGGAACTTATATCAAGTTTAATTATAATGGACTTAGTCCTAAGATCATAGTGCCATCATTTGAAAATTCAATAATACGGACTTTGAAAAATAGTCCTATAGATGGTTATAAAAACCATAATGCCTTCATAAAATATCAGAGGACTTTGAAAATAGTCCTAGATGGTATAACAACCATATTGACTTCAATAGAAGTATAGAAACATGATCTCCAAGGATCAGTTCATCATAAAAGTAAGTGCATACCAGCAAAGTGGATGGAAGTATTTTCCATGGGGCCCAAACAACAATCCAATGAGACTTAATAGAGCTCCCTATGCAACATTACTATAAATGCGTCTTGCGCATAAAAAAGAACTCCATTGAGACTAGATGAAGCATTGGATTTCGCAAAAAATTGTATAGATGGGATAAAACCATCAAGAAGGCAAAAGCTTCATTGAGCTTTTAATATCTCAGATAAATGAGGCACAAAAAGTAGATTCCTTTTATCAAGACAACATAAGTGTAGTTGAGAAGAAACACTAGACTTGTTATAAATATTGTGAAAAATCGAGACTTAGGTAGAGAAATGATAAAAGCCACAAAGTGTGATAGGAAGAGCTCAAAGATATATTGGGATGTTAACGGGCAATCAAGCCTCCTAAACAAATTAAAAAAGAAAAAAAAAAGGATGATATTTATGTATTCCGGACTACATGAATATCCCCTTAAATTTGTATAGGTAAGTAAGAACAGAACATTTTAAACATAACACATTACATGTACAAGGTTATTGGGTTGATCAAGTCCAATAACAAAGTACATATAGAATTACTTTAAAAACAAAATTTTTGAAAAAAAATTGCCTAATTTCCATTAATTTATTAAGGGCAAATTTTTTTTGAAAAAATTACCTTATTAAGATGAAGAAAAGGCAAAAAAATTTTTTAAAAAAAATGTCCTAATAAAAGGCAAAATTTTTGAAAAAAAACAGGTTAGTAGAAAAGGCAATTTTTTTTAAAAAATGCCTAGAGAAATTTTATACACAAAAAATTATCTTTAATAATGCATATAAAATAAATAAAGTAAAGTTTATAAAAACTTATAATAAAAAATATATAATAAAAAACTTATTAAAGCAATAATTAAAAAAAATTAATTAACTCTTAAGGTAACATTATTTTAAGAAACCTTGCTATAAAAAAAAATTATTAAATCTTAAAGAAAACCATGATTTAAGAAAGTAACTTTTTTTAATATGAAAATAAAACTTTCTTAAAATAATACTATTAAAAAAGTAGAAAAGGGGCACGGATGGGATAAAGATTAATTTAGTTTTATTTGTTTGCACAGAAGAGACGAGGGTTTTAGAGGCGGTGGAAGGAGAGGGCGGTACAGAGCGGTGTCGGGGGTTATTTCCGCCGGCAGCACCTGAAATGTTTTGTTTTTTTTTTAATGCAAATAGTCGTGGGGTCGGGGCAGCCGAATCGCCCCAAAAAAAAAACTAAAATGTTTTTAAAGTTTTTAAAACTTTGATTATTATTATTTAGTTTTTATTTTTTTAAAAGGCCCTTAAAAAATAAGGGTTTAGAATTTTAAAAAACTTTGATTATTAATTGTTTAGGTTTTTAGGATTTTAACATGGCAAAGGCCCTAAAACAATTCTTTAAAGGAGCTTGATATGAAAAAAGTATATAATTTTTTGAAAAAAAAAAATGATAATTGAAAAAAAATTATTTTTTGAACTTTGCAAAAAAAAAAGAATTTATTTTTAAAAAAATGGTTTAGAAGAAGGAGAAAATTTTTTCTTCTCAGAGCTGTAAAAAATTTTGGGAAACGAATTTATATTGATTTTTTTTTTGAAAAAAATTTCACACAGAAGCACATATGACTTGAAAAATTAAGTAAGGTAGAATAGAATAAATATTTTTTAACAAGCTATATTAATGTTGAAAAATGAAGAGATAATGTTTCTTATTTCTGTTTTGATGTGTGCAGGTCTCCAATGTCACCTACAGATGATCTTTAAAAAAAGCTTGCACAAAATGATTAGTAGTAAGCTCTGATACCATGAAATGAAAATTGCATGCAAAGCAAATAAACAATACAAAAAAGATATTACTAGATTTGAAAGATGCACCAGAGACCACAAGTTTTTGAAGGGGGAAAAGCAAAGAAAAACCCATGTGAATATGCAAGTGGCTGGAAGCCAAAAAGAAGGATTACAAAGATGTAAGAAGCTTCTGAATGAAAAGATGAAGAAGAAGAAGATATCCGTGAAGAGGATATATCCAGAAAAAGAGAAAAACACCTCTTAAATAGAGGTGAAGAATGGAGTTATATGTAACTCCAATATGCCACCTTGCATAAGGTGTGTGCCACATGTTTCCTCTTAAGGAGGAATCTACCAAAATAGATTTATTCCTGCAGGAGGAATAAAAGAGGTGTTACCCGACATGTGGGGATAAAACACCAAAAAATAATAAAATACAAATTATAAAATAATCTTCACAAAGTAAAAATTAAATTCTAATACTAAGGAAATAAATCCAAACCTTCCTAGTTACATCATCTATGAATGTAACATAATACTGAGAGCCACTAAGAGAAGATACCTGAGTTGGTCCCCATACATCTGTATGCACAAGCTCCAACTTTTCATCTTTCTTTTGTTTCCTATCCTTGAGAAAACTAACTCTCTTTTGTTTGCCATACACACAACTTTCACAGAAATCTATATTAATACATTTCAAACCTGGTAAAACTTTCTTAGAATGAAGTATCTTCATACCTTTTTCACTCATATGCCCAAGTCTGTTATGCCACAGTGTTGTCTTAGAACCTGCAACAACTATTTCAGTCTCTTCCTGCGAACATGCAGCAACTATTTCAGTCTCTTCCTACGAATTTGATTTTCCTCTGCAACAACTAAAGTAGAAGGAACAATATGACTTGTACAAAGATATAAGGTGCCTAATTTCACACCTTTTGCTGCTATTAAGGCACCTCTTGAAACCTTCCAATTTTTATCAATAAATGTAACAATGCAACCTTCATCATCTAGTTGCACTGCTAAAATTAAATTCCTACTCAACCTTGGAACATGCCTTACCTCTTGTAGTAGTCAATGATTCCAATTCTACAACTTAATCTTGATTCTTCCCTTTCCAACAATATGACAGGGTTCATCATCTCCCAAATAAACCAGCCCAAAGTCCCCTTAGACATAATCAAGAAAATAACTTCTATGGGGCGTAGCATGAAATTAGGCCCTTGAATCTAAAACCCATGAATCATCAACATTATCTAGGGAAAGAATCAAAGAATCATCTTCAGATTTATTACTTACCACATTTGCCTCTTATTGCCTTCTTGTTTGTCTCCTTTATTCTTCTGAGACCAACAATCTTTCTTTAGATGACCTGGTTTCCAATAGTACCAGCAATCCTTCTGTCCTCTAGATTGGGACCTCTTGATGCAGAGTGAAACGCAACGGAAGCTAACTAACAGGAAGGAGCTGCCAATAATACAAACAGCATGATAAAAATCCCTATCGGCTCAGCATCATCATCATATTTCCTGTAAACACCAACAGCATCATCATATTTCGGATGATCACAATTATCCTCCTGCCGACTACTGTTCACCTCCTCCGCCTGTCGCCTATCATCATCATCATGATACTCAACGGGCGCAAACATCCTCCTGTTGCACTGTTCATCGGGCGCCAAACACTATCGGCATCATCATAATATGCAACACCACCTTCGTCAGCAGGATATCCAAATATCCGGTTGCTCCAAATATCCTGATGATGACAACTTCAGCACCTTCCCTTCGATGCCCCGATAGCCGACGACACAAGCAACAGCATCATGATATGATTTATCCGGTTCTCTCGAAACCTCCTGATGATGTTTCACAACTTTCTGCCTACGCCGATACCTAACCACTTAGCGACAACAGGATCAACATGCATGGGGGGATATCTCAATATCCTGATGACGATGACGTCATATGCGGATGACGATGACGTCACACAATATCCTGATGACCTCTTCAACACTTAGCCAAAAAAACCAAACTTTCACTCCCGCATCTGTTAGCGATATGCGGATGATGGGCACTCACAGAAGATGATCCTGACGGCGATATATACACTGAGTATATATCTGACTTACAACATCCTGATGTACTTGCAACCTGTAAACTTCAACAGTTTCATAACCCGATCTTCACCTTATGCCGATGCACTCTTCTTCGGCAACTCCTGACGATGATCACCCTGACGAACTCGCACTTCATGCACTCAACTGCATCATGCTCATCTTCACTTATCCGGATGACGATGTCCAAAGCGACTGCAAGATATAAACCGGAATATCCTGATGAAGCCGTTTTGACGAACTCCCAACCTTAGCGAAATCTCACTTCGCCGATCCTCCAGGGATGACCCGATCCACTCTCAGGGTGATCTTCCAACTCAAACTTATCAACTCGACCTAGCACATGAGGATGCTAGGCTTCTCAACACCTCTCGACCGCGATCCTGCACACCTGCATGCGAACAAACAGAAAACACAAACTACCTCCTAACCTACTGTACACAACCATTCCACCGATTCGACGAATCAACCGATGGAATGGATCAGCGAATCCATATAACCACCAAAACAGCAAATCGATCACAATGGAGGGCAAACAGAAAATGAACACAAACAGGATCTTTATTGATTTCAAAAGATGCAATTACAATGCTCAATCTCTTTCTGCAATCTGACTTCTCAATGCGATACAATACTATGATCGATGATATCTCTATCTGTATGCAATATCAACCGATCCCCATGCTTAAATAGATTTTCCTACGAGTACTACTGACCCGACTCCAAGCGGCTGGGAACTCTCCAGGCGGCTGGGAGATCCAACCGAACCCTACAGCATGACAGCTGTTCTAACAAACTTAACTAAAAATAGTAAAAGCCTGGTCAGCATGATCTTATCATGATCAGCGTGACCTTATTACATGCATTTGGTCTTATCAGACCTTCTTGAAAACATAAACAAGACCTAAAACAACTAACTGCCTCAAGGAGGCCAGCTGTTAGGTAGGTGCCTCTGCACCATACTCCCCAAAAGAAAATAACTCATGTCCCATGAGTTAGGATATGGAAATCCTCCACCTTTACACTTTGCCTTGTCAGTCTTCTGACCTGTTCCAGCTTTATCCTCTGCTAGCTCTTGGCTGCTCCAAGACTTCTGAACTGTAACTTGCTTTCTGGCAAGTAAATCCTCATGCCTGTCAATGTAGGCTTTTCTCTCACATACCTTGTGTTTGTCAGGTTATCTGACCAGAACCTCTGTCTGAACTACCTCTTGAACTGCTGAAATGTTCAACTCTATCTTCCTGTCAATCTTTATAGGACAAGCAATAGTCCCAACTATGACAACATCCTTGTCATTCCTCTCAACTGGTTGCTGTTTACCATCCTGTTTCTGAACCTGCCGCTGACCTCTGTCAGTCACAACTGAAACTTTCTTCAGCTTGTTGTCTTTAACAACTCCTTTCCCTGCAGTGTCCTGAACTACCTTTATGCCTACTCCTCTAGGCATCTGCACAAATTCCTTCTTTCCCATTAAAATGACTTTGGCTGCCTTCTGTACTGCAGCTGCTTCCTGTAATGGCATCAACTTAATAGTCTTTCCATCTTTCTGGATGGTGTAGGTATTAGCATACCCATCATACAGTACCCTCCTATCAAATTGCCATGGTCTACCCAACAGTAGGTGACAACATTCCATGGGCAAAATATCACACAAAATTCTATCCTGATACGCTCCAATCTGAAAATCCACATATGCCTGTTCAGAGACAAAAAGTGAATGACTATCACTCACCCAAGATGCCTTGTAAGGGTGTGGATGTGGAATCCTTTCCAAATTCAGTTTATCCACCATCTCCTGAGATACCATGTTGTCTGTTGAACCAGTATCAATGACAACCTTACATACTTTACCTTTGCTTTTACATGTGGTCTTGAAAAGAGCTCTTCTTTGTGGGGATTCTTTGTCAGGTACCTTCATGGTAGTCACTGTTTTTCTCATCAGCAGAGATTCTCCACTTTCTGGGTATCCACAATTATCAGCCTCCTTATCCTTTTGATAAGTGTTTGGACTCTGCACACTTTGCTCTACTGTCTCTTCTTGCACAAGTTGTACTCTCTTGTCATTAGTTCTATCATTTCTGGATGATGAACCTTTGTTTTCTGGACATTTGAAAGATGGATGACCAAACTCACCACAGGTGTAACATTTCCCTGAAAATGTAGTAGAACCTCTACCACTTCCAAATCTGCCTTTATTACCTTTCCATCCACCTCTGAAATCAGACTGTCCCTGTCCTTTACCAGTGTCTTCTTGACTCTCATTGGTTTGCCTTGTTTTATGGGCTGATCCTCTTCCTCTATTGTTTTGTTCTTGTTTTCTCTTCATCTTCTCTTCCACTTTCAATGCCAACTGGAAACATTTCTGGACTGTATCTGGATTATGCAAACTTAAGTCATCCTGAATATTAAACCTCAATCCATTAAGGTATCTGGCTACCTTCTCTTCCTCACTTTCTTTTACCTTTGTCTTCATACAGAGTTTCATGAATTCTTCGGTATATGAGCTGACATCTAGCTCCTTCTGCTTCAGGTTTTGCTTCCTCTTGTGTAATTGAATACTGTAATCCAATGGAATATAAGCTTCCTTTACCAATGCCATCATCTTCTTCCATGTGGCAACTCTACGTTTTCCTTCCTGTACTCTATCATCTTGAACAAAATTCCACCATGTCAAGGCAGCTTCTTTCATCTTTGACTGTGCTATCTTCACTCTCTGTTGTTCTGGTATCTCCTCTGTTACAAAGAAATTGTTCAAACAGTCTATCCACTCCATCACTGAATCAGGGTCCATCTTACCTGTAAACACTGGCAAATCCAGTTTCACATCCATGGTTCTCCTCTCCATGGCCTTGAGGGCGTTCAACAGTGGTCTCTGGTCTGCAGGAACGACCTCCTCACTCCAATTAGGGATCTCTTCTTCTTCCCTATCATCTTCTCTACCAGAACCTACTCTGCTCCTCAACTTTGCTAACTCATCTTTCAACTCCTGATTCTGAGCCTTCACGGCCTTGCTTTCTGCAATCTGTTTCTTCACCAGAACTACCAACTCAGCGTTGGTCATCCTTGCTGGAACCTCAGATGTTCCTTCTTCGTCTGACATCCTGCTTCTCTTTTCCAGAAGATCCTAACCTTTACTCTGATACCACTATGATGCAGAGTGAAACGCAACGGAAGCTAACTAACAGGAAGGAGCTGCCAATAATACAAATAGCATGATAAAAATCCCTATCGGCTCAGCATCATCATCATATTTCCTGTAAACACCAACAGCATCATCATATTTCGGATGATCACAATTATCCTCCTGCCAACTACTGTTCACCTCCTCCGCCTGTCGCCTATCATCATCATCATGATACTCAACGGGCGCAAACATCCTCCTGTTGCACTGTTCATCGGGCGCCAAACACTATCGGCATCATCATAATATGCAACACCACCTTCGTCAGCAGGATATCCAAATATCCGGTTGCTCCAAATATCCTGATGATGACAATTTCAGCACCTTCCCTTCGATGCCCCGATAGCCGACGACACAAGCAACAACATCATGATATGATTTATCTGGTTCTCTCGAAACCTCCTGATGATGTTTCACAACTTTCTGCCTACGCCGATACCTAACCACTTAGCGACAACAGGATCAACATGCATAGGGGGATATCTCAATATCCTGATGACGATGACGTCATATGCGGATGACGATGACGTCACACAATATCCTGATGACCTCTTCAACACTTAGCCAAAAAAACTAAACTTTCACTCCCGCATTTGTTAGCGATATGCGGATGATGGGCACTCACAGAAGATGATCCTGACGGTGATATATACACTGAGTATATATCTGACTTACAACATCCTGATGTACTTGCAACCTGTAAACTTCAACAATTTCATAACCCGATCTTCACCTTATGCCGATGCACTCTTCTTCGGCAACTCCTGACGATGATCACCCCGACGAACTCGCACTTCATGCACTCAACTGCATCATGCTCATCTTCACTTATCCGGATGACGATGTCCAAAGCGACTGCAAGATATAAACTGGAATATCCTGATGAAGCCGTTTTGACGAACTCCCAACCTTAGCGAAATCTCACTTCGCCGATCCTCCAGGGATGACCCGATCCACTCTCAGGGTGATCTTCCAACTCAAACTTATCAACTCGACCTAGCACATGAGGATGCTAGGCTTCTCAACACCTCTCGACCGCGATCCTGCACACCTGCATGCGAACAAACAGAAAACACAAACTACCTCCTAACCTACTGTACACAACCATTCCACCGATTCGACGAATCAACCGGTGGAATGGATCAGCGAATCCATATAACCACCAAAACAGCAAATCGATCACAATGGAGGGCAAACAGAAAATGAACACAAACAGGATCTTTATTGATTTCAAAAGATGCAATTACAATGCTCAATCTCTTTCTGCAATCTGACTTCTCAATGCGATACAATACTATGATCAATGATATCTCTATCTGTATGCAATATCAACCGATCCCCATGCTTAAATAGATTTTCCTACGAGTACTACTGACCTGACTCCAAGCGGCTGGGAACTCTCCAGGCGGCTGGGAGATCCAACCGGACCCTACAGCATGACAGCTGTTCTAACAAACTTAACTAAAAATAGTAAAAGCCTGGTCAGCATGATCTTATCATGATCAGCGTGACCTTATTACATGCATTTGGTCTTATCAGACCTTCTTGAAAACATAAACAAGACCTAAAACAACTAACTGCCTCAAGGAGGCCAGCTGTTAGGTAGGTGCCTCTGCACCACCTCTTGTCCTTTGATTTTCCTTGTGACTTCCCATGACCTCCAAAACCTTTTCCTCTCTCCTTTGATCTGCTCCTACTTTCTGCATTCAAAACACTACCTGATGTGGACCCTCTTGCACTTTTTAGTCGCATTTCCTCGCTAAGGATAACACCAACAACATCGTCAAATTTCAAAGTGTTTGAACCAGAGACAGAGTTACTTACAACCATTACCAAGCTATTCCAGCTTTCTGGCAAAAAACATAATATCAAGAGAGCCCTCACCTCTTCATCAAATTTCACTTTTATAGAAGTTAATTGACTGGTAATCATATTAAACTCATTTAAATGATCTATCACAGATCCACCTTCAATCATTTGCAGATTAAACAAATGCTTCATGAGAAATACTTTATTTGAGGTTGACGGTTTTTCATACAATTTAGCCAAAGCTTTCATCAGTTCACTTGTTGTCGTTGCTTCTGTTATATTGAATGCCACAGATGGTGCCAGGCACAACCGAATGGTTCCCAGTGCTTTTCTGTCTAGAAGATTCTAATCCTCATCAGTCATTGCTGTCAGTTTCTTGGCTATTGCTTCCAATGGCCTCAATAATCCTTCTGATAGAGATAATCCTCCATATACATCTTTCATAATTGATAGTTCTACCCATTGAATTTATCTACCTTCAATTTACCCTCATCCGCCATTACTCCCACTCAACCGTGAGACCTTCTTGTAGATGATAATCAAACACAACCCGCTCTGATACCACTTGTTAGGGTTAGCCGACAAAAAATACCAATTAAAAGCAAATAAAGATTAAACAAAGGAATGAAAAATACACAAAAATAATAACAGCGAGAGACAATTTTAATGTGGTTCACCCAAACTTGAGCTACATCCACTAGTAGAGAGTCCAATATGATTGTCCACTAAATCAAACTAATTACAACCAGCAATCCATGCAACCCAATACCGCTGCAAATGCTACAATACAATATCAACGGAAACGCTAACTGTTAGCCATTTTTATCAAGACTTATGTTGGTTACAAAATAGGGTTTTTTATGTCAGCTAATAGAAAAATAACTCCCAACACCTTTATAAAATAATAGGCAATTTTTGCTTTGGGGGTGCTGCCCCCAGTAGCCCCCGTTGGGGGTGTTGCCCCCAGACCCCCATCGTGGGCTCCGCCCCCGAGCCCCCACTGGGGGGATAAGCCTCTTGGGCCCCGTTAAATAATTTTGGGGGAAACTGCGCTGATAAAAGTAGGGAAACTTTAACCTCTAAGTCTGATTAGGCTCCATATAACAACATGATGTGTGTGTATGGTTACACAATCATTGAAATAGTAACAGAATGTTGATGCAAGATCTGTTTTGAGTTGATGAGTTGATTGTTATATAGACAAACAATGAGACAACCAAGGATTGGAATATAGAGAAATAGAGTAACCCTCTGTATTGATTCAAATTATGTATTGTATTCATGAGATTGTATAAAAGCCAGTGAGGTAGAAACAACCAGTGAGGCATCTGTATTTGTTAGTGAAGCACATTTTGATTAAGCTAGTGAGGCATTTTGTGGAGTGGTTTTTCATCCCTAGAGGGTTTTCCACTCGTCAAATCTTTGTGTTATGGTCACTTGTTATGTTCATTGTTTCATGATTTAACTGTTGCATATTGTTGTTGACATGATGCTCACTTTGAGTTAGTACAAATGCACAATATATTTGATACTTATCTCAGTCCAATGAAGTAATAAAATTGCCTCTACTATTTGTCATGATAAACTATTTTGATGGTTCATCATAGTTCACCAATAGTTATCTTGTTCTTTCATGTTTACAAGTTGATCTGATAATCTATTAGAGTTCATAAATGCTTGTTTTTTATTATACAAAGGTTGAAGTTCATAGTTGGTAAAAGTTCATTAATTGTTGCCAAGACAAGTCTATTTCATGAGACACTGGTTCACCCCCCCTCCCAATGTCTTTCGTACTCCAACATAAGTGTCTTAAGGTAACAACTAGTTGGTATGGGCTATGAGAAATGGTGAAGACATGACCATCATGGGGAATTTAAGGCACTAGTGGATGACAGTTTAGGGACAAACTACATTGGAATCATCCAAGGATGCCCTAAGAGAATAGATAGCGATCTGAGGTGGGGATGATATGACATGAGACATCTAGGCATTTAGTTCCTACCTAGATTAGCAGGGTGAGGGAGCCAAAAGTAGGTATAGAAGTGTCATTGTAAGATGTCATAGGCTTGTGCACCTCTCCAGTGTCATTTCTTGGGGCATGGTGATACTAGAAAAAACCTTTGGTATCATATATCTTTAAAAGGGGAGGATTTGTTTCAAGGGGTCTAATCGGTGGTAATTGGATGAGTTTATTAGAGAGAATTTGTCAAAGAATAGTGTGGAGGGGATCAACAAGCTTTGGTAGACATGTATGGAAAATGTGGTAGCATAGACAAGGCAATGAGTTGTTTGAAAAAATGCCTCAAAGAAATGTGGTCTCATGGTGATGTCCTTGTCTATGCATTTGCTTGTCATGGCATTCCATGAGACCACATTTCTTTGAGGCATTTTTTCAAACAACTCATTGCCTTGTCTATGCTATAGCTTACTATTATGCTTTGATAGATTTTCTCCAAGCATCCATAGCATAGACAAGGTAGTGAACTGTTTGAAAAAATGCCTCAATAAAATGTGGTCTCATGGAATGCCATGACAAGCAAATTCAATTGGCAACTGCTCCTAGTTATTAGTTATGCAATGTGGAGTAATTGCATAACTGCTTATGTTGACTTTCTAATAAATTATATTGTAAATTAAAATTTGTCATCTATCAACATCTACTTATTAGTTATGCAATGTGTAGTAATGCTTTGAGTTTGAAAGATGTGCAATGCAATGTAATCAATGATATGAATATAAACTATAAAAATCTAGTAAGTACAATTCATTAGTTAAACATTTTATTTTATTACTTGAGTGAAGGTTTGAACTCCACTTCCACTGGGAGGTGTTACGATGAAATCTCCAAGATTAACCTATTCAACATCCAAAATCAGATATTAGAATATCATTCATATAACAATGCTATTCATATGTAATGTTTATAATTGTTTACTAGTTACATACCTTGACAGTATTTGTCGTAGTGTAATACGAAGGTGGAGAACCACTAAAAACTGAATGAATGCAATGACCTTGAAATTTCATTACAATCATTAAACTAAATTAGTTAATCTTGCATTTCAAATATAAAATTTAATAAATTAAATTCAATGAACTTGCTAACATTTATATGAGTATCAAGGTCAAAAGTCTCACTCAGGAGGGCATCTGTCATCACCATCTACTTAGCTATAGATGTAGCATGTGCACCCACGTCCTGACTATGTGTGGGGTCATAACCACAGGCTGACCCATAAGCCTGACAAGTATGGGATGGAACCTTACTCCTCATTGAAGTCTCTCCCGACCCACACTGTGCTGCAGGACTGGCATGCTCTATGATGCTCTGGGTCAAGGAACTAATGGACTGCAATCTCTCGACCTTAGCACTCTCCTTCACAAAGGAAGGGATAGACACATGCTCATGGGCTAGTTTGGTGAGTGCTCATCTCGCTAGTTGCTATGGGTCTAGACATGCCCCTAGTCTATCTTGTGCTGACCCCCACCTCTACCCTGGAAGTCCCGCAAATCAAAATAGTTTGGCACTTTATTGAGGATAAATTCACAGTAGAGTTTCCTTAACAAATATTATGGGACCTCATTATTGTTGCATGGAGGATGGTCAAAAACCATTCACCACCTCTGTCCAAAATGATCATTTATCACTTGGTTGTTGCACCAATGGAAAGGGAACCTCTTGCATGTAAGGGGTAGAGGTTGATTTGTTCATGGGTCTGTGAAAAGAGAACACAAGTCTAATTTTGTAATTTGTTGTTTTTTGACTTGTTTGTAGGATAACTTATCTACATAAATTATCTAAACTCTCTCCTCTTATCTGACCAACTAGAGATTTTCTTGCTAATTGAATCTACATTTGATAACATAGATTCAAGAGATTGAGCAAGCACGGCTCTATGTGAGGTTGAAGTTGTAGAATCTTTCAACCTTGAAATTATGTCCTCAATTTATTTTTTATTATTTTCAATTTGCCCCATTAAATTTTCTTGTGTTCTAGGGGCATATTGAGGAATGAATGGAGGTGTTTGTTCGTGGGGTTGTTCTTCAGCAGGTATTTGTTGTTCAGGTGATTGAGGATTTTGAGGATTTTCAGGAGGAGGAGGTGCATTATCAATTCCTATAAATTAAATATATTTACATCAAAAAACCACTACAATAAACCTATTTAGTAACAAATTCACACAAAAAAAACAAATACAACTTACTCCTTTGACCTCCTCGACATCATGATGACATTTTGATGACAAATTGGCAAAATTTTGGTGACAATCTATCCTCTAATAACATGAGTGCACTCTCCCCTATTTGCAAGCCGCAGGTTTGCAGGAAAACAGACATGGAAGAATGATAGAAATGTTTCCTTTTTGTTTATAATAATGTGAGTGCATTATAACGCACTCACATTATTTCTTTTTAAAAGGTTTTTTTTAAATGGCCACTTTTTGTCCCCCATCTTTTTGCACCCACCCTCATGTTAGAATTTATCATGAATTTAGTACTTGTTATATCAAAAAAACATAATGGGTTAGTTAGAGTTGTTTTGTTAGAATACAATTGTATTGAATTGGTAGTCTTCATCACCATGCATTTTGTGAAATGTGATTAAATCTTCAAATAGAAATGATAGCATTTTTTTAATTTTTCACATCAACATCTTTTCTCCATCAGGAAATCGAATCAAGACTCTTCCACAACCAATAATCTTCAAATGAGAGTCATCACCAAACTACACATTCCCACCATCATATTCTTCATACCTTGTCAACCAACCCCAATGTGAGGTCATGTGAAAAGATGCACCAAAGTCTATTAACCACACATCTTTCGATGCATGCGTTGTCAAGGAAGTGACAAATGCTTCTTCTTAATCTTGAGAGAATTTATCTTATTCTAAATCTGAGAAGTTTGTGTTCTTTTTCTTTTTCTCCTCACACTCCTTGCGGAAGTGACCAGGTCTGCTGTAATTCCAATACAAAGCCTTGGACTTTCCAGGAGACTTAGATCTCCCACAAGATTTGGATCTTTCTTTTTATTGCTTCTTGTCCTTTTTCTTGCCTTTGTATTTCAATCTACCTTGAATTGCAAGAGCCTCCTTAGCCATTTCAGAAGATTTTCTTCGCATCTCTTCAAATAGTAATGCTACAACCACTTCATCCATCTTGCAGGTGGTAGTGGTACTCCCAATGGCCATAACAAGGTTGTCCCATGAATCTAACAAAGAACACCATAAATTCATACACTGATCCTCCTCCATTTTAACACCAATTGATTTCAACTGGGCAACAAGCATATTAAAAGTATTTAGGGTATGTGCATGGAAATGGGGAACCAAAAGGGGTCAAAAGTGGCCATTTTTTTTTGAAATCAGTAAAAACTAATCTTGGATGAGAAATTGAAGATATCCACACTCAAAATTAGAAGATGTGATAAGAATAATATTTGTAGTGGGGTAAAAGTTCAAACCTATGTCACACTTTCGGCCAACTAAATAGTTTCTATAGAAATAGTTTCACCCTGGAACCACGTAACACCTACATGGCATTGTGTGGCATAAAGAGTTTCACCTGGAACCCTTTTGCCCAAATTTTTTAAATCTATAAAATATGATTTCATCTTTGAAAATAGTATTCATTTGCATAGAAGGTTCCGAGTGAGAGAGTTTCACCTAGAACTTTTATGGGCGATACCATCTCACCCAAAGTTGTCTATATGGCATCCCATGTGGCAGCCAAGCTCCCATTTTCAAAAATTTAAATAAAACTTCATGTTCAACTCCAAATTTCTCCTATCAAAATATATTTATACAAAAAATGATTGAATACCCATTATAGTGCTCGGAGTGTAAATTCTAGATGTTTTTTTGTCAAATTTTGATTATTTTTATCACATTTATTTTTAAATTTATTGTAAGTAGGTTATTATAATCAAACATGAAGTAAATTAGAAATTAAAATAAATTGGTAAAATATATTTTAAAATTTTAAAAAATATATGATGCACTAGAGAGAGTCTTCTCCAAGAGGGTATTTTTTGTTTTAATTTTTTTTAAGTACAAAAGTTGACGTCCCATGAAAACTATATGGTTCTGATTAAATTTGACTTTAAAAAATTATAAAAAAATTAATTTTGATAAAAAATTAAGTTTTTTTCCATGCACTAGATATTTGAGTTTTCTAATTAGGAAAAAAAATTAAATAAAAATATTAATTTTGCTATATTTTTCTTCACGTCCCATCGATGTCACTTTTTAGGGAAAAAACAACAATTAAAATTCATCAATTCAATTAAAAATATATATCTGACTAATTATAAAAAAAATAAAAAAATCATAAACATAAACTACACTAAAATTCCTACATTTCATTAGTTTATGTCATTTTAAAATTCTAAAGTTTAAAATGTCAATTTTTTAAAGTATTTGACAAATCGCTTTAGTAGAAAATTATCTAACATTATGTAGTTTATGCCTGAATTTTCTATTAAGTTTTTAATGAATATATGATTTTTTATGAATTTTTAAAGTGGACACATCCTAAAAAATAAAAATTTGAGCATACTTCCCCCTCTTTTTTGAAAACTAATCAAAAATTATTTTTTTTCAATGTATATAGAATTGAGTTTAGAATCTAAAAATGTAATTTGTTTCAAATTTTGATAAATGCATAAAAAATGACACCAAAAATACTAGACATAGGTTTTCTAAAGAAAAAAGAACACATTAGCAAAAGAACTTCAAGATGGAAACCTTAATGCTATTAGATTTTTGAAAAAAATCATGGTTAGCTAATAAAAAACTTGAAATTGTCTTAACATTTTTTCATATTAACATTGAAAAACATGTAAACCTAATGGAGAGCACGCACAAGATTTGGTTGCGCTTTCTAAATTTTGTTGAAAACATGTCAAAGGCATCCAAAATGTACCTCTAACCCTTTGGGTTGGATGCCCAAAGCAAATCCAACCCTTAGAGTTGGAACTTCCCAAAGCAGGCAAAAATGCACTCGCATTATAATGCGAGTGCACTATAATGTGAGCACATTATAACATGCTCATGTTTTAAAGTGGTTAAACTACAAATCCTTGAACTTTCTTCACTCTAAAGTAGGCTCATCTCTAGGAAGAGATCAGGAGTATATACATGAAATAAACATTTAAGTATAAGTGAAATTTACATATGGATATTTACTTTCTTATACTTTAAGTTATATTTCATGTGTATAATTTCAAGATGTTTGAGAATGGTTTCAGATCTCTAGGAGTTATAATACAGATTCTAAGTTTTGCAGGATCCTATAATTTTTTAGACTTAGTCAAATTTTAGTAATCAACGGGCTCCTATCATCTTGCCTCATCAAGCCTCATCAAGCCTCTCCTTAGAAATAGGAGGACCTATATTCTTATGTAAGAGACCTGACAAGGAATCCAAGGAAAATACTAAGTCAAGTTCAAGAAAGTGGTAGTCCTCTAAGCATTTTTTTAGGAGATTTTCAAGCTTGAAGACCAAGTCTCTCTCTATCTCTCCCTCTATCTCTTTATCTCTCTATCCTCCCTCTCTCTTTATCTCCCTCCCTCCCTCCCTCCCTCTAACTCTATCTTTATATTGATAGAGGGAGAGAGAGCATAGACGACAAAGTAAATAGTACTAAGCTTCCTCTGGGGTTAAATATTGACAGAGGGAGAGGAGATTCTAGTTCATTGTTACAAGAATGAAGGGGACTGCACAATTGTATACTCCTTCGAATTCAATCAGGTTCTAATCTATTCCTAGAAAGTAAAATAATAGACTAAAATCTTATTATATCAGCTCTAGATTTAAGTTTGCATGAGGTCAAATAATCTATATACATATGTTTCTTCAGTGTAGTCCTCTTAGTGTTTGATGATAGTCGTATCATTCTGGTTTATAAAGACGCAATAGCATTGTATATAATTTTTTTATCAATGGCAATGTTTTTATACTCTCTATTATGCCTTGAGAAGGTCGACATAATAGTGTAGTTTAATCTGTTGAAGGTTGATAGCCCATGCAACCTAAGTATAATGCCAAGTGTAGTTAGTGTAAGTTGAGCTAATGCTGATTGAATGGTGTATGCCATTCTTGTGAAACTTGTAGGGTTCAAAGAACAACTTTTTAAACTTTTCTATTTTGTGTGCAATACCCCTAAAGATGGTCGATGGCATTATTTTTTTGACATAGTTAAGCAATGTTCTATTTTTTTATATGGCCAAGCCGATGTATGAGATATCTCTGCAAAAGGCTGTGGTAAGGTCGAGATGTGTAGATATATAAATCAGTAGCAAATGGCTAGTTATATATATATATATATATATATATATATATATATATATATTTTATGCAAAGACTTAAGTTTTGAGAACTCAGATGTAGACATAGGAGTCAATTTGAGTTAAAGAAAGTTTAGACAGTGATATATTCACATTTCTTAATGATTTATGTGTATGAGTTTTAATGTTTATAATAAAAAGTTTTGGTGTTTGATATTCACTTATATTGAATATATAAATGATTGGTTTCTTTAGAAATGTCTAAGTATCAAGATTTAATATTACATATGCATTCTACAACAATGATAAGCATTATTGTGATATTCAAAGGATGCTAACCTATCCTATATTGAAAGTCAGTGGACTTAAGAAGACCAAGAGGCTGAAAATATTATTTTATTATTTTAGACTCAGACCTATTTAGTTTGAAAGATTGAATTTAATCAAAAGATTATTTAAGATAATGATAGTGTTCTTTAAGATCTTATATGAATGAGAATATATCTTGTGTACTATGTATATACATGTTTTGAGAATTATGATGCCCAAATGGTCAAGAGAAGACCATAGGCCATTGTTTTTATGTTATATTATTATAAGTTTTTACTTTTGGAAAATAAGAGTTTTTGATATTTCAATGTGTTGGGATAGAGAAGTTAAATCTTTAGATTCGACCTAGAAGGGTTAAGAAAAAAAACTTGAAAAACTTATAAATATTTTATAACATTGAATTAGTCTATTGTTTATTATGGTCGACCATGAATAGTTGAGAAACCATAGATCTAGACAAGTATAATTTAGAAAGAGTCTATGAAACACTTATGATACACTAGTAGAAAAATAGAAATAAATGACTAAAAAACTACCAAAAATTGGTCATGTGATTAGTAGTTTGGTCACATGACCATTGGTAGTTTATTGTCGGTCATTTATCTCGTGACCAAATTTATGACTAAACAAATTTTAGTCATTAATTTAGTCATTAAAATTGGTAATATATTTAATCATTAATTTGGTAGTATATTTAGTCATCAATTTGGTAACTTATATTTAGTCATCAATTTGGTAGTATATTTGGTAATTTAGTAGTATATTTAGTCATCAATTTGGTAATATATTTAGTAATTAATTTAGTCATTGATTGTTGTTAACTGGTCATTTATTTAGTCATGGTAGTCATTTTTATTTATTGGTTTCCATTAATTGGTAGTAAATTTAGTCATGATATGAATAATTTATTAAATACCATAAATATTATAATGTAGAAAAAATATATCATTAAATTTGAATTAAAATATAAAAGCAAATAAATTTGGAAAACTATATATTTTATGATGCTGCCAAGTAAAGATTGATAAATTTGAGCCAACACTTTCTATTTGAGAATCGACCATTAAGAAAATGAAACAAGACAAAGCAAAGAGGCAATAATTTTTTTTTTTGTATTGGAACAATGCAGGGAAAGAATTACAAATAATAAAAAAGCAGCACAAGGCTGCCATAAGAAAAAACCAGTTCAACTCTATCATGTACAACAAACTACAAGGACTGGCTAAAGAAAAAGCCAGTTTAGCAGCCACATTAGATACAATAGAAAAATAGTGGAAAGGCAGGTCGGACTAATGAAGCCCTTCGCATCTTTTGACACTTAGAAAGGAGATGTTGCCACTGAACATTCCATGATACATCATTTCTTTTGGCATTTTGTTAACCAGTTTAGGTGTTTTGACTGCAGCCTTAGTGCATTCCATATTCTCCTTCACACAAGGCATTGAGGTATTACCTATGTATTCAAACAACCATGAACCACTGTGAACAATATCTGAATAACAACCTGAGAATGCGACTTAGAGGCCCCTGTAGCAGTGACCCTGTAGCAACAAGAAAACACACCATTCCCTGTAACCTTCCATAACATGGTCCTAGACAGCTGAAGAAAAAGTAGCACTTGAAACAGTGAAATCCAGCTAGTCAACAACATGCTGAAGATGACAACATGGAAATGTTTTTGGTTTTGTATAATTACAGTAAAATATGAATTTATTTAAAGCAATATTTTCATGATATTTTCTTCATTACCTCAAGAAATCATAAAATAGATCATTACACAGAATCTCTACTCTTGGAATCAATCTCTTCCCTTTCTCACATGGAAATAATGCACTTGCCCATTTAGACTATTAAATTTTAGAAAATGAGCTAAACAATAGACATTCAAATGACCTCTTGCATAGATAGGATCTGAAGTTCACTACTGTCTTATTGTAGCCAAAGGTGCAACACGTACACCACATAGAAAAACATATAGAAGAAGCTTATGATGTAGAAGCTATTGTTCTGGTATCAACAAAGTTCACCATTTTTTATCCTGATTGTGGTGCTTGTAATGTTGCAGGGTGCATTTTCCCATTTTCATCAGAAGGTTTTGCTCCAATCCAAAGTTTCATTGCATAATGCATCATTAGTAGTAGCTCAAGGAATTTTTAACAACTTTTTCAATTTTACCACAAGTTTCCAATCATCATTGGACAAATCATCCTAAAAAAATAAGAGGAATAATCCATTTTAGACATTAAAAAGTTGTTTTATCAGCCAAAAATGAAAAGCACAAATGTTCAATAAGTGTAAAATGCATAATAGTAAATACACTATAAAATTACGTAATGTGGATATCAAATATCCTTACCCTATAGTTTTATTTCAATATATCTATGGATCTTCTGGTGAGATGACTCACAAATTTATCCTCCATTTCAAAATGCCTACCAAACATTTTCTATGCTTCATCAACACTACTGCCAACAATCTATAAAGTTTGTATGATAATTCATTAACAAAAACATTTCAAAAAATAGCATCCAAAATCATAGAAAACTATTAACAATAAAGACAGCTTCTCAAAATACCTTCATGGCCATTTTTTCACCCTTCTTAGCCATTTCAAGCTTTATGATTAATCTCAATTGAGGCTATTTTGCCAATATCTATGAAATCTTTTGTGGGAACACATAATGGCGTGCTAATCTATAGATGCAATCACCACATATGGCTTTATAGAAACCAAAAATGGTACAACAATCTTTTACATGCATAAGTCGTAACATCGAAAAGACTAGGTTTAGATACTGACCCTTGCAATGCCTTCAAGAATATCAACACCAACAATTATAGGATCCTTCTTATTAAAATACAATTTAGCAAAATGCTCAGTACACAGAGGAAAACAACATCTTCTGCAGCCTCATTTTTCCTTTCTTCCTTAAGATTGTCCATATATGCTTTATACTGGTCAAATAGATGATAAATAATGTCCATTGCAAATATCTTGACACCAACTTCATCTGCAAGCTCCTGAGCTTCAGAAGTAATTTTGACATCAAATGCCAAAATTGTAGCATACTCTTTCTTCTTTTTCTCAAGCATTACACTCGCACGCATGACATCTTTTTAATGCACAGGCCCAATACCAATTACACTAACTGGGATGCTTATAGCCGAGGTCTTCAAGAACACAAGTAAAGCCTCCAAAGATCCAAGAGTTAAAGCTTGAACATAAACTCCTTCCCCACTCTTGTCAATCCAAGACATTATATTATTGATGTCTTGCATTGCTTCTTCCTTAATATCCTCTAAATCATCTTCAGGTCCAACAACATATAACTAAGTTCTTGCTATGGCATGCTTAAGACGCTAAAATCAAGAAATTGCAACTAAATTTCATTGTCCACATATATTTGATAAATTTATGCTCATATACATAAAATTATTAGCCTAAAATTTTATACCTGAGTATTTATCTTGATTCCCTATGTAGCCTTCAACTCCTTATGATGTTGATAAGATCCCTGAAACCAAAAAACATCTTAAGCTATGGAATATGTTATATTATTTTAACAATATGATCAATGTGATATGGTTTGAGTAATCTAAATTTGAGGTGTAGATTATTGTATTCTAGCATAGTAGATCACAAATACCACCCATTCTCCTTTACTATAAAAGAGCATTTCAATTTTTTTAATGCCACATATACTCCATTAAATAATATTACACCATAAGGCTTCCAAGAATACATACCACTATGTAGGTTATCACAATGGAACACTCGTAAGGAACATTTTAAATCAGGATCAAAGTCACCTAGATCTTGAAATAAAAAGGCAATCCCTTGGCTTTTACACCATATATATCAATTTTATCCGCCCTCTGTCCTAATGTTTTAAAAGGTAACTCCTGATGTCTGTAATTTCTCATACTATCTAACCATTCCATTTACAAACTATTTTCTATTTTAAACCATTTCTATATCCAAGGTTGACTTGATGATGCTATAGTATGGTAAGCTTTTACCAGAGTTCCAGCGCAAGTTTTGGGATATAACATTTATTATTTGTTAAGTTACCAAATTGGTAGAAAAATAGGGCATTTCTAGGTAGTATTCATCCCAGAATCAGATTCAGAATTGAATTGCCTATGGAATTGGGCATGGTTGGGATTTTTTGGGCCTAAAATAGTGTGGAATCATTGAGGTATGAACCCCGGTGACTCCAGAACAGACGTGGCATTTTGAAGAAGTTTCTATGATGATTCTAGAGGCAAGAAATGTTTTCAATGCTCTTTTTTTAAAAAATTACATATACGAACAAGCTACAACATGCTAGAATTAAAAGATTGATTCAACATCATGAGAAAGAAAGGTAATCTGCAATAAAAAATATAATGCAAATATATATATATATCAAGTTATAAGATATCAAATCTGTCTAAGAGTATATTTATAAATATAATAAAAAAATGTCAAAGTTGTCTAAGAGTTTCCAACTCTTTCAAATACACCATGAAAATTAAGATCCCTAAACAACACATTCAAAATACTACATAAAGTAGTGGACCAAGATGTCTAACAACTAGTACATGATAAACATCAACTATGCCATTTTTTGCAAATATTGTAGTGGCCACCGTGTGAAGGTTCCTTCTTTCTCTTTCAGACAGACAACTCCATCTATTTTGTCTTCATAAGCAAGGGGTACATTACTTGTGACCTTTAAAATATTTACATTTGCATCTCCTATTCCTTTCAAGTTGACTCCATGTCCAATAGATAGTGAGTGAATCTGCCCAATGCCCGCAGCACCACCATCAAATGGATCCAACACCCTAACTTTATCCCCTTCTTGGATTTTATCAATACATTTATGCAAAAACAAAAAAAAATACACATCATATTGAAATACATAATAATTATTACATAGGTAATGATTACCCTTATTTACATAATAAAACAACCATTACTTATGTTGGAACAAAATTTTAAAACCCTAAAATTTTGTTAATTCCCACCATTATTCCAAATAAACTATTCTAATGTCTCACCTGTTAGGACCTCTCAAAAATTTTGCACATTTCCATCCTACTTGATCTTTTCACTTGTATATGACCATTTCTTAATAGACTTTCATGCCAAAATTTTATGCCATTTATTTCTCAGGGTCACATAACTGTTGGTTATGATTATTAGTCAAAACAACATGAATAAAAGTTTACACAACAAACCTTTATTATCTTGAAAAGTACGATCAATTTAGGATAAATTGATGACTCCAAGTCTCCGTTGAATAGGTCATGACCATCTGACATTACTCAGAGGTTGATGTGATATGTTGTTTTCCATTCAAGGGGCCTTACATTGTTCTACTACCAATAATTGATGTCTGAACATCTGGTTTTATACCTGCCTTCTCTAAATTACTTCACAAACAAGGTTATTTCTACTGCATTTAACAGATGATGATGATATTTTCTAAGTTTGATCAATTCTTCTGAGCATCAACTGTCATTGACTGATTTTCACTTCTGCACTATGAATTTGTCTAAATATTGTGCCTACAAGCTAATATTTGCATGATTACTATTGTATTTGCATGATATTTTCAATTGTACATGCAAATTAACTCAAATATGCTACGAATATTTAATTTCCTTTGGGATATCTACATATTTTTGTGTATTTGCTTAGGATTATCTATATATTTGCAATTATGGTGGTGCTTGTAATGAAATTAAACAAACTATGTTAAATGATTTCTAATCTTTACTAAATTGAATGAATCTTCAGCTATTGGTCCACATACATGCCAGATACTATCATGAAAGGAAGAAAATCAAACCATAGGTTCACCAGGGTGTTCCACAGCTAGGTATGGTTGATGCAAACTTTGATGGAAAAGAGATGAAGATAACATGTACAACATGAATTGCACTCCAAGGGACGTAGCAAATCAAAGCATGAGCCAAGAATTCATCTATAGATTACTCAAAGTATACAATTGTATGTAATCTAGATCTTCTCTTTCATTAAATATGCAAAAGACATGTATATCTACAATCAACTTTGAAATTAGTCCTGAGAAGCTTGAACAATCTAACTTCAATTAAGTTTTGAATAATGATACAATGTGCACTCCATCTCCTTTTATTGGACAAAGAGAGGAGGCAATTACAAATGATCCAATGATCAAGATTTATCTATCTAAATCAACCTTCCATATCTCCTTTGACTTGGTCAACAGATATCAAACGTGGCACAAGTTGCCAACTGGCAACCATCTGGTGGGACTCGATCACTTCTTTGTCTTATTATGTATATGACCCTATCATCATGCATCCTTACTCACTCTTCTTCTTCATCATCTTCTTCATATGTGTGAGGATCATATCCTATATGTATGTTGATTATCCCCCTAATGGGTTCATATGCCTGTATTATTCTTTTAATCTCGCCCCCATATTGAACTCTAGCTTTTACCACAGCATGACAGTCTGTTTGCTCTTTCTACTATTTAACATCTTGTTATATCCTTCCACCTTGGCCTTCATCCTCATAGCCTTGTTGACTACATCCTCTATCAAATGATGGAGAGGGTCATATGTTGCCTACTTCAAATTACTTTTGAAGGCCTCGACTGCAAAATCAACATCTTGATTTTCTATGTGTCCTTCTACATTGTCTTCTAAAGCTTCCAAGATATTTATCTCTTCTGCCATAAGATGATGCAATTTAACACTGTTATCCCTCAGCTTGGCGTTACATCTCTTCAGAATATCACTCTCGAACCTGGTATCTTCATACCATGTGCTTAATAATTGTGCAGTATTATTATCCAATACCTTATTATATATGAGCACCTTCATGTCTATGCACCTCATTTCAGCCAGAGCATCCAGATGTTTCTCTACTTTGATGGATCTCCGTCCAACCTCCTTTTGAAATTTATCTACTTTGCTCCTTAATGTACTGAGCAAGTTCCAATTGGAGAAGAAGGTATTTATCACCTTCTCTGCTTTAGAAATGAAAAGAATAAACCAATTGTCTACCACATGAGCCTTATGCTTCATGACATCCAGCCTTGTTATCTCATCTTGCGATATGATGGTCAAGGGTGGCTGTGTTGACTGGCATGTGATTAGGGTCAATTAACCCTTTTATAATTGTATGCAGTTGGGCAATGTGCTCTTTGTGCATTTTATTTTTTTCCTTCTCCTTTTTTACAATTTCATCAAGGAGTCAATAATATCTTTGGCCTCTTGGCCCTCCTGCTCCTAAGTAGCAAAGCCTAGATCAACATTAGTTATCCAAAATACATCAATACTTATCTCTCCTTTTGCCTTATCTGATATTGGCAGAGCTACCTAAGTTGTCCTCCTACCTGTGGTAGGATCTCTCTTGATTGTGGATGTAGGTCTTGCCTTTCTCTTAGGCTTAATCATATCTATTGAAAATAATGCAGCAACATCAAATTCATGCACATCACTATCTTAGGGTGGGTTTATCTCTTGCTACAACCAATATGGTATATCACTGGTGGGTCTTTGTTGGTCAATTTGCTCAATGTGAGCATCTTGGGACTCTACATTCTGTTCTAACCTCGATGGAGAAGTCTCTTTCCTTTGTTCATCTTCCTGAATTCTCTCATGAGGGATATCCTGTTGTACAGGAGTTTCTTGTGATACCTTCACATTTTGATCCTGTGCATCCGGTTGTGCTTGATCCTCATGAGGATTTTGAATATTCTAATCTAATTTATCCAGATGATCACCCTGATCATTCTTGTTCACATTTTCTACTTCTTTTTGTTGACCATCACCATGTTGAAAACTCCATTCTCCATCTTTTGATGTGTATATTTCTCTAAGGTCTTGGGCTTTATCCATTTCCTTCTTAATTGTTCCTCTTTCAGGTGTTGGCTCATTATCCCGATTATCATTTTTATCAGGCATCTCTTCATCACCCTTAGTATGTACATTGACTTTTGCTTTCTCTTTCTCTAGAGGTAAATCTTTGCCTTTACTTTGATCCTCACCACCCTGATAAGTCAGGTCTATTGTTGCAGGGCTGGTGACTTGATCACCCAAGTTTTTCAATCCAATTTGTTGAGCTACCACCTCAGGGTTATCTTCTTCTATTTCTTCCATTTCAACCTCCTCCTGATGGACTTCCTTTCGAACAATGAGAGTGCCATGAGGGGTCATCTTTGTATTTTCCACTAATGTCTCCATAGAATGAGCAGAAACATCATTGACTACATCATCATCAGATAAGTCCACTATATCATCTAATGGAAAAGGTGGCTCTTTTCTTACACAGTGTATCTCTTCTCTTTGTTCCTCTACCTTCTTAGTCTTGAATTGCACTATATTTGATGCAGGAGTATCCCTGGTTCAAGAGTGATCTTGCATCAACCAAAAACATTTGCATTTCAGTTTGTTTCTTTTACTTCCAGTTCAGTTTAGGTAGTTCAGTCAGACGTAGTTTCTACTCTTTGGTCCGGTATTCTACCGTAGTTGCATTTCACACCTTGTAGATCTAGAATTAGCATCCACATTCATTCATCTACAACATATCTAGAATTCAGAGCATTTGGATCAGTTATCGAAAAGATATCACTATCAAAATTTGACTATTTCTTAGAGCAGAGTATCTTGATAATCATAGACAACTAGTTGAAGGAGAAACTTGTTGTGAGGCCAATTATTTTACCTCCCTTATTTTGATTGATATGCATTTTAGTTGATGACATTATTAGACTTTTAGTGACTATGGTGTTATTATGCGGACTTGATTTTATCTCCTGATTTTGATAGGACATTGATTAGACATATGTGATTCGATTTGATCTGATTTGGTGCTATTTTGTGATTCGACATATGAGATATATATGTGATGATGTTTGTGATGAGATTCTAGTTATTTATGTGATGTGGGCTACTTGACATATGATTGAAAAATGCAGTTTAAATTTTGAATTATGCATTGATGATTATTGTTGTACTCGATTGCGTGCATTTAATTCCAGTTGCTTCGGCTATGAATTTTCATGACATGATTGACACTTGATTGAGATGTGCAGGTTTTACGTTCCCTAGCCACAGGAAATTAGAGGTAGAATTCACACTATGTTATCCCCTGTAAAACTGATCCATTCCCAAGAGGGATAAGGATCACGTTTGAATTCGAATGTTGATTTAAGTACTTGATTTAATTTTATTATTTTGGCCTTAGTACCCCTTGTCTATTCAATTAATAATAAGTGTCATATAATTTTACTTGATTTACACCACTTGGTATTTATCTATTTTGAGGCTATTTCAATGTGGATTTCTAACCCCCTTTGTGAACCCTAGTGTCCCAAAAGTTACCCTAGGTGGTTACCCATGAGTCTAGGGTCAACTTGGACTATCTAACCCTAGATTTGACTCACTTTTGGTCACTCTAAAGCATGGTTTAGTAAAAGTGACGAAATTTTGAAATAAGGGAAGTGGGAGATGAGTCATGCCTTGGGAAAGACTCATCTCCCTTCCCAATATTTGGGAATCCTTTCCCAAGGAAGACTTGGGAGGTCTCCAAGACTCCCAAGTGTGTGGGAGCTTCCCCCAAGACTCTCACACACGTGTGAGAGCATCTTGGAGGAAGATGGCTCCTTGAGAGAATAAGAGGATGCCATATGGCATCCCTTATCCTCTTGAAGGTGTGTGGGATTGCCACCTCACCACTTGTCCTCTCACACATGTGTGAGAGCACAAGTGGATAAGATGAGGATTGAGAGGGAATGGGAGGATGACACTTGTCATCCCCACACTTCCTCTCCCTTGCAAGTGTCATGGGAGGAGGAAGGAGAAGGTGACAAGTGTCACCTTCTCATTCCTCAAGCCCAAATTGATGGCCTATATTATCTCCTCTTGTTGAGGAGTGTGGGGTTCTTACAATTTTAATTTTTCTTGCTATTTTGGAGGAGTTTGGGAGAGTTAGAGGATTTTCTTGGAGGATTGGAAGGCTTGGGAAGGCTTGGAGCTCTTCACCAAACTTACTTCCATTATAAGGGCTTTGAAGGTAGGCCTCTTAAACTTGTTTTCTCACCCTTGCTTATTTAATGTATTGTGTTATAGTTTTTGGTTGTTTTGTCATTTGTAATGTTTTTGTTGGGATGGGAGTATGGTGAGAGCACCTCCAATGGAGGTAATGCTCAACTTGTTTGGGTAGGGGAAAGGAACCTCCTTGAGGTCTCTCCCACATTATGTATTTATGTCTTGAGGGCTTTTATTTGTGGAGAAGTTTATTGAATGGCAAGAGTGCCATGGAGATTATTGTGATTTTTGTGGAGAGTGGTGTTTTGGGGATTTTAGCTTGAGGCCATGAGTTGAGATTTTTATCATTTGGGAGCCATTTGAAGTTGAGGGGTCCATTCCCTACTCTCACCAAACTCATTTACATGAGTTGAGTTTTGTGTTATACCTATGGGCTGTTTTTGTGTTATAGTGTTTGATTGTTGTTGTGGAATGATACCCTGTGTGAAATCCCTACCTCCCTAGCTCGGGGGTGACCCTCTTGCAAGTCTACGGTAGGGAGGAGAGATTTTCATAGTGGCTGGTTTTGTTGTCTTGTTGTTGTGTTTAGTTGCAGGTTATTAAGTGAAGAGATGGAGTTGTTTTGGAGCTCATGTTGGTGTTCATATAGTCTCTTTGTGTTAGCTGTTGGAGCCATGGCCATTATGGCCTCATTATATTTTACTCTTGTGAAGTTTATGCTCAAAGGGTTGGTTGTGGTAAATAAAGAAATGTAAACATCCTGTTATTTTATTTAATGCTTTTACTTCCTATTTTGTGAGTTAAAATTTGAGAAATGTATGAGCAATGTTATTTATATTTCTGTCATGATTTTTTTTTTTTAAAGAGAAAAAAAAATATGCAAGAGTTGTTATGTTGTAGCCTAGATTTTATGGTAGAGGAAAGAAAGAGAAAATGTATTTTCATTTCTGTCATTATTCTCTTTAGGTAAGAAATACATCTTAGTGGTAATATGAAAATTATTGTATACCAAAAAAAAGAGTTTAAATTAGTATTCTGTTACAAAATAAAAAATAAAAAAAATAAAAATATATATCTAAATAATATATTCTGTAGTTATGTTTATGCCATTCAAAAAAAAAAAATAGAAAAGTGCTATTGGTTTAAATGTGTGTTAGATTGCAAGTTGGTTTTATGTTTGAGACATTGTTGAAGAAAATGAATGCTGTGAAACAAAAATTTATTATATCCTATTAAAAAAAAAAACAAAAAAAAAAATCCAGAAGAGGGGTGTGGGTGGGGGCTCCGCCTCCCCCACACCCCACACACACACACCCCCAAACCTCGGCCGCTGCTACGAACACCGCCGCCGTCAGGTCTTCCGCCCCTGCGACCTCCCCTCATGGTCCCCTTGCCCTCGCTTCAGACCCACCACCACGGCCATGACCTCCGCCACCCCAGCAGCTCTCCCCTTGTCCTCCTCTCTACGCAGGCGTCGGCCATTTCCCATGCCACCACCGCTCCGCCCACTTCTGATTTCCTCCACCATTCCGCCGCCCAACATCTGGCCCGTCATCGTCAGAACTTACCACGAACCCTGGTCAAAACAAAATACATACAGTTTATTCTATGGCTTTTACTCTTATGACTGGTATATATATATATATATATATATATATATATATATCAGATCCCTCTATCACAAAAAGAAGAAGAGTTTTACAAAAAAAAGAAAGAGACTGTGTTTACTCCATGGAATGGATCAGCAAGCTCTTCCATGGCCTCCATGGGAGACTCCCAAACCCTTGACCTGCATACAAATGAAGAAAACAAAACAAAACAAAAAAATATGGGATTAGGGCACAAAGAGAAAAGATGAAAGAAAATAGGTTTAGGGCAACTTATTTTAGAAAACAATTTTTAAATGAGATTAGGGCTTTTAGGTTTAGAATTTTATATTTGTTTGAGAAGATTATGTGAGGATGTGAGTTTTAAATTCTAATTTTATTTTGAACCTCTAATTCTCTTTTGTTTTGGTTTTATCTCTTGGGGACTTTTAACTTATTTCTAAAATAGGAGTGGGTTAATTTTTGCAATTTGACTTTTGTCTTGCGAATTAGATTTAAATTTATTTTCACCTTGGAGGTAAATTTTATCCTAATTGGGAGGAATTTCGATTTCCTTGATTTAATTTCATCTTAGTTGAAATATTAATTTTTATTGCTCCCTAGTGGGATTTTGTTCATTCTTTTTAATTATCTTATTTTGTTATTATTTTACAGGAAGAGTTATTTAAACTCTTTCCCCTTCTAAATTGGTTATTCGAGTTAGTTATTAAATATAATTATATTTAATAACAGACTCAACTTTTCCTTTTGATTTTATCTGACGTCTTGTCATTTATTTTAATTTTAATTGTTTTATATCGCTTGAATTCGTTCTCTAGTTTTAATTTAATTTATTTATTCTTTAATTTTATTTAATCCCTTCTTGATGTTTTATTTTAAAATTTAATTTGCGTTTAACGAAAACGTGTTATGCTGCCAGAATTTTGCTAGATTCCTAGGTTTTATTTTATGCAACATTTTATTTATTTTTATCCATCATCCCTCTTTAATCACTTGCCATCTTCCCATGATTTACTTAAATCACTTTTCAATCTGAGTTAAGTTAGAGTTCGATGTTGGCAAAATCATCTTCACCTAGGAGACTTAGGGTTCAGATTAAATCAGTCTAACCCTAGAAGCGACACCCTACGTGTCGCATACCCCCTAGATGGCTTTCACCATCACGATTATGTTGACTTGTTTACGCCTTAGGCATATTGCCATGGAGCATGTAGACACGTGCAAGGGGGTCCCTAGGGATAGGTAGAAAAGTTTTTCGTAGCTCGTGTCATGACCACATGGCAAATGTGGACATGACACGTGTGTTATGTGTTGTGACCGCCTGGGAAATGCGGGCATGACACTTGCAGAAGCATTTCCCAATCTTTTAATCCTAATGACACATTATTCAATGATCTTTGGTTCATGGCTGACCTTCTTCAATGATCCACACTTCATTTCATTCATTTTCCAGAGGAGTACTAAGCAATTAGGTCTGACCTATCTGTGTACACACGTTACAGCTCTTCATTAGAGTTTGTGATCTTCCTTGGCCAACGTAGAGGAATCTATTGGTCTAGAGATGATATATATTGATGTAGTAGATCCCTAGGAAAGCAATTAGCATAGTTCTCATGATTTAGAAGATTGATAGTTTAGATTTCTAGGAGGAGCTTCAAAGCTTTATTGTGTGCATTATGTAATCAGGCATGTGAGCCCTAATTGTAAGCCCGCATATTGGCGGCCAATCTGTATTTGAATTCTATGATATACTGAATGACTAAATTTGCATTTGTTCCATTTCCTTGAGTTGTTTCTGTTGTGTTTACTCTTGTTGCACGGTCCAGACAGTTCATTCTGTGAACCCTCCTACTGTGACTGCACCAAGTGGTATCAGAGCAAAAGTTTGAATCTTTGGTAGCAAATTGAGTGAAGTTGGAGAGGGACTTACATAAGATCTTGTTGTGGACAGATCATTGAATTGAGGTAGGTTACTTATGTCACAACTGATCACTAATTGAGAGGTAGTTGTCACCTTGTAGCCCAATTGCTAAACTTGAGGTAGTTTGCACTTGATCCTAGGAAGAATGCCACCGAGGAGAGTTGCTGTTGTTGGAAAAATGGTTGGTAGAATGGATGAGATGATGGAGATGATGAAAACAATGTGAATTCATTTGGATGTTGTTGAAGAAGATAGGTGAAAAGGATTAACACTAAGACCTAATGTTGAAAGCGATGATGAAGAAGAATTTCAATTTGTTCAACAAACTGGCGAAACCCTAGGAGGTGATGAGGAAGAAGAATTAGATCAAGTAAAGATGTTGTGAGCTATTTCAAAGATTGGAAAGAGACCTAGAGTTGATGTGCCAAACTATACTGGTAATTTGAACCCTGAAGAATTGATGACTGGATAAATGACATGGAAAAATACTTTGAATATTAGGAAGTTGAAGATCTGAAGAAGGTGAAATTTACAGAGACAAAGTTGAAAGGACATGCTGTTATATGGTGGAAAGAAGTTCAATTGGAAAGAAACAAAAGAGGAAAATAAAAGATTACAAAATGGGATAGGATGGTGACAAAATTGGAGAATCAATTTATACCTGCTAACTATGAGTTGGAACTGTTGAAAAGATTGCAAAACCTGAGACAAAAGGACAAATCTGTGAAGGAGTACATTGAAGAATTTCATAAAATGATCATAAGGACAGGACATAGTGAAGCAAACAAGGAGAAAGTGGCTCGATATATAAATGGACTAAGATTGAACATTCAAGAAGAACTAAGCCTGGTAAGGATGACATCTATGGAGGAAGTATATCAATTTGCACTGAAAGTTGAAAAGAAAATAAATAAAAGACATAATTAGAGGAAGAGAGGTAGAACATTTTTCAGAGGAGACAGATCATATCCAGAGAAAAACAAGTTTGATAGCCCATTTAAGGAGGACAAAGATAATAATGCTTATCGAAGAGATGAATTAAATTTTTATCGAAGAGGAAACCCTAGTGCATACCAGAATGAAGGATACAAAAGAAAGGAAGAGGATTTGATAAGAGAACATTCAAAGGTACTTGTTTCAAGTGTGGAGGTGAAGGACATAGAGCATTTGAATGTAATCAGGGTAGTACAAGTAAGAGGACTGAAAATAGTGGAAGAGCAACCTATGTTGAAGAAGAACATGTTCGATCACCTAGTTCAGTTGGCAAACCTAAGAAAGGAGAATCATTGGTGATGAGGAGAGCACTATTTCAAGTAGAGACAAATGAGGAACCACCATAGAGGAAGAGTCTATTCAGAATCAGATGCAAATCAGAAGGTAAGTGTTGTAAAGTTGTGATTGATAGTGGTAGTTCAAATAACATAGTTTTAGAGGAGATGGTGACTAAGCTGAATTTGGAAAGATTGAAACACCCTAAGCCTTATCAGATAGGATAGATTCAGGATGATCATAAGGTACTGGTGAGTGAACAATGTTTGGTGAAATTTCATATTGGATCTTATCATGATGAATACTTGTGTGATATTATGCCTATGGATGTTTGTCATATCTTGTTGGGTAGACCTTGTCAATATGATAGAAAAGGTATACATGATGGGAGAAAGAATACACACACTATAACAACAAATGGAAAGATAATTCCCTTGATTCCTTTGGAGGATGACCCTAAGAGTGAAGTATGTGGGAATGCTAGAATTTGTTTGGTAGATGGAAGAAAATTCCTGGATGGTTTGAGACATGAGAATATGTGTTATGCCTTGATCCCTAAGAAGCCTGAAGCATTAAAGAAAGAGACTGAAGAATCACAACCAAAGGAGATAAGAGAGTTGCTAACAGAGTATGAAGACATCATATCAAATAATGTACCTGAAGGATTGCCACCTATAAGGAGTATCATTCATCACATGGATCTTATACCGGGAGCAAGTTTGCCCAACAAAGCAGCACATAAAATTGTTGGCAAGAGACATTGTGTGGCTTCATGAGTGTTGTCATTGATGGCAACAAAGTCCATTCCACACATCTACAGTACATGACATGTCTATACCGGGAGTCAGATTGAAGAGTATCTTTGTCCGGTGAGCAAGAACAGAGCATGCAGCAAGGTCTGACAATCAGGTTCAGATATTTCAGAGGATGTATCCCAACAAAGTACGGACTTGGGGAAGTCAACAAGAGTATCATGACTACTACATTCTAGATATTGAGCCTCTGGTGGTGAAAGAGTAAAAAAATATAAGCATCTAAGTGTTGGGTCCCTGACAGGCAAAGTAGAACTGACCGACAGAGCATCAGACCTTAATCCAGATGAGAAATTAATGGTGATCAAGTTTCTTGAGGGATCATTCATGGTTGGCTGACATGATTGATGACTTCTATAACTATCCTTTTGATACACATCACTTAGTAAGCATGGATTCAGCCGACAGACCAAAGTTTAGAAATATCTTGAGTTTTTCAGATGCTGACTAGGAAGATGTTGAAAACTTTGATGCGGATATATATACCAAATTGATTTCGGTATGAAGGTGTGTGTGTATGTTGAATTGTGCGAAGAAAAGCATAGAGTAGTGTGGAAGCAGCAATACAGGTTTGGTATGTGACAGGGCAACAACACTAAAGAAGAGGAAGAATGAAGTGCAGTAGATTAGTGTATTGAGCCTAACCGGAACTGAACCTTAGCATATGTGGATGCTTCTCATCAGTTTGTACACCTGGTTACATTCTATATACCTTGTAGACAATAAGTCTCTTGTAGGCAATGAGCCCTAATTGGCAAGTGCCATTTTTGTACTTCTTATTCTTTTAATAGAGAATACAATCTTGGGTTAGTCACCCCGTGGTTTTTCCCTTAACCAGCTTTTCCATGTAAAAATCCTTGTGTTATGTATGTTAATTTCTTTTCTGCTCTCATGATTACGTATGGTTATATGTTTTAATGTTGCACTAATTGTTAAAGAAGAAAAGAAAGTTGAATAATTAAGATAACTAATTCACCCCCCCTCTCAGTTATCTGCCTTGTTTCCAACAATTGGTATCAGAGCTAAGTTCCTCCAAATAGATCCTAACAGCTTGAGGAAGATCTAGGAATCTCAATGGATATGTATGGTATGAAGGAACAACTTTAGTCTACCCTAAATGATCTTGAGAAATCTCACTCTGAAGTCAACGAATTGGGGGAAAGACTTAAACAAGCTGATGACTTCATAAATAAACTAAAAGGAAAACTGAGTATCTCTATGAAAAAAAGAAAGGAACTACTTCAACAATTATTAAGCAAAGTGAAGCCAATAATACCAATGAAGATCTAAATGAGAAAAACAAGTTATGTGAGAAGCTATCAAAAGAGGTCATTATAGTAAGGCATGAAATGGAATCAGGGGTTATGAAATTCACCCAAGAAATTGAAGAGAAAAGAAAAATTGAAGATAATGTAAAACAATCTCTCAAGGAAAAGTCAGAAGACTGCCACAAAATGGATAGAATAATCAGGCATCTGGAATCTAATCTTGAAGAAGCCAGAGATAATGAAGAACAACTTGAGAATCAGATAGACACTCTTAAAAGGAATCTTCAAACAACAAATGAATACAAAGAGAAATTCAAGATAAGCTCTACTCAACTTGAAGTTCTTCTTGAAATCCAAACGGGGGTAGATGACAAATATGGCTTGGGATATGAAAAGGGTGAAAGCTCTGGATCTTGTCAGAAGAACTCTGGATCAGGAAATCCAAGGAACAGGCCTAGAAGACCTCCGATAAGGCAACCAAATGCTCAAAGATATCAATTCTTCAATGGATACTGCTACAATTGCAATAACTTCGGTCATAAAACAAATCAATGCAGAAGAAGAATGAATTGAACTAATTCATCCTTCTCTGGTTAGTGTTTTAACTGCCAAAGGTATGGTCACAAATCTCATGAATGCAGAAATATGTAAATAAACAATTCATTCAATGGTAGATGTTTTGCATGCAATAAAATGGAACATATGGCTAATCAATGCAGATCAAGAGGATACCAGTCAAATATGCAAAGAAATGTTGTTTGCTACAATTGCAATAGATCTAGTCATATTGCCAAATTCTGCAGAAGTAAGAATCAGAACAAAACGGGTCCAGTGCATCATAACCAAAATCAAGACAAAGGAAAAGGAAAAGTGAATGCGGATGAAATTCAAAGGGAAATGAACAAGATTTAGGTAAAGAAAAGTACAAAAAATGCTGGGGATGGATCCGCACCAGAATCTGGTGCTAATATTCCTTCCAAAAACTAAATAGATGAGATCTGGCTCAGGGGAGTCACAAAGGAAAATAAATTCCCCCAGCCAGTCAATTCGTGTCTAAAATTGGCACATGGAAAGTTGCAAATTAAAGGGTTCTTAGAGAAATATCTAAATAAGCCTTGGTAAAAAATATGAAAGATCCGCAAAAAGTTTTGAAGAGGTTAATCATCCAAGATTGATCTGATCTAACAGTCATCCGGTAAAAGCGGGATTCCCACAATTAGATCTGGTATGATTTAACATTCAAATATCTTGATTTGCGGATAAATGGAATGATTGAAAAAGGGAGATAGAATGTTATTTATCACCAAGAACCATTCTAAGTGCATCTCAGTGATCCGAAAAGATCTCTCTCAAAACAAGGAGAACAAGGCAACTAGAATGACTTAAGTTGTGCATTTATTGCAATGAGGAATTAGGGTTTACGCAGAAATATAAGGGTTCTTTTGTTCATCAATTGCACATTTGCATTTGAGAAGAAGAAAGAAGGAGCTCTGCAACAAGATTGCCTCAAACCTCTTGAAGATCAACCGCAGAAGTCGATTCAACCAACAATCTTATCTGGCTCATATCGTGAACCCTAGAAGCATAAAAAGGTATTTTCACTCTCGAATATCTCTCTCTAAATCTTTTGAAAGATGGCTACTCTAAATGTTGTCAAAATCACTGATAGACCACGCCCTAAGTTTAAGAAATGTCCTTACAAATCTCTAGAAGTGGATCCCTTAGGCATCTTTTCTAGCATTCTGCATGGGGTTTTGCATGTAGAAGATGTTAGGGCATACATTCATGCAAATATTGAGGAATTTGGGGAATCCAAGCTGATGGATATCTATCACAAGTAGTTAATAGATGAATCATTTGAACTCAAACCTCAGTACAAGGCCATCTGGGATAATTATTTTGGACATTGCATCCATTTCCCCTATTTTGCAGAAGATGAATGGGTTTGATATGTTCTGAGAAGAATGCATGACAACTTTATGTGGTTGATGAGACCATTTAAGATCACAAAAGATGCCATTAGGGTGGTAACCGGATTGCACTCATCCAGTGGGTTGCCTGCTCTCAAATCAGTCAAAAACCAAACTGTAAGTGAGGCTACCAAATCAAAATTTGACAAGAGAGCAATGACAATAGAAGATATCATTGATCCAGATATTAAGTTTGCCTCTATGATAATAGGCTATAAGATATATCACTCCAACACAGAGAATTCTGTATCCAGAACTATAATTTATACTTCTTATCAAATGCTAAGGGTGAATGCAGATTATGATCTTTGCAAGCTTCTTCTGAGCCAACTGTTGGAAAACTTGCAAAAGATCAAAAAGGACAAGAAGAACTCATTCAAATATGGTGGCCTGATATTATGTCTCTTCTTTTACTACATGAATGAGCTCCCCGGATCCAGTGGTTGGGTATGGCAAAATGACAGACCAGTTGCCATACAAATCAGAGATTACATGTATGGGCTTGGTGATGATAAGGCTCAAAGCACATCTCTCTAGAGATACTTCAAAAATTTCCAAAGTATGATGCAGGACAGAGAAAGAATTCCACAATGTATGGTTGAAAAATACAAGAATATAGTGTACTTTATGGTAGACACTGATCAATGCCTAATGGAGGTAGTGAAGTCAAGGACAGTTTGGATTATGCAAATGGGGTATGAGGTGGATGAGAAAATTCTAGAATTGCATGTCCAACACCTACTAAGTCAGCCTAAGGACCCTGAGGCAAAAAGGTTTGGAACCTTTGAAGAATTGAGTGTGAAAATTCATGTTGAACTAAGACAACCGGAGATGAAAAGAAAAGTGAGAAGAGAAGTAGAGGCAGTTGCCAAAAGATATGGCATTTCAAAAGAAGCACTTGATGCAAATAGAGAAAAACTAGAAAGAGTAGAGAAAGAGAAACAAGATGCAGAAAAAGAAAGTGATCTGGTGCAAGCCCCTCCTAGACCAGATCCTCCAAGAGCTCTACACTTGCACCTCTAAGAGCCAAAAAGCATCAAAACTAGAAGCCCAGACATCTAGAAAGGGAGAGAAGAGAACAAAGAAAAAGGCCACAAGGTCCTATACAAGTCAGAAGGATGATGAAGAAACTGAGACCGATGAGGAAGTCAAGAAAATAAAGAAGAAGAAGAAAACATCCAGTGAACCCTCTATTGGTCATAGCAAGAAAGAAGAGGCAGAAGAATTTGTTGAAAGGCCTACTTTGTCCATTGATGATGTAGTCAAGGCAGTTACTGTGTAAGGGAATCTGTAACCAAAGACAGAATTCTATGATGAGTATAGTGACGTAGATAAAAGGATCTTGGAAGAAGCTACAGTTAAGTACTTAAACATATATAATAAAGCATTCATTGAAATCATTTCTCTAATCCCCAAGAGTTTAAATAAAGTACTTGAACTCAGAAAAGATAATGCCAAGGAAAAGGATATGGAGATTTGGGAACAAATAGCTATTCAACTCTATCCTTCCATCAACATAAGAGAAAGTCTGGAAAGAATTTTTTGGTAAGAGATTCTCTGAAGTACAGGGGTTCATAGCAAATGATAGGAGAAATCTGAATATTGGAATAAAGAGCTTAGAAAATGCTCTTAAAGATGGCAGAGATCTATTCAAATTTTGTCTATCTTGGTCCACCGTGACAGCAGACATTACCAAGAAGGTGGAAGAATAAGAGAGCAAACTATCAAGTTTATCTCAAAATTTTGATCCTCTTACCTCTTCCATAATGATTCAAGAGTGTCAGACTATTGCAGCTATGAATGAAATAAAGAAGCTTGAGAAGGAGAAGAAAAATAGAATAAGCAGAATGAGTGAACTAAGAGGGATAATTATCGCTAAGTTAGAGGCAATAATTGATGCTTAGACTATAGCCTAGACCAGTGATCCGGTACACTTAAAGAGGGCAGAAGCTTTTGCATTTTTGTTAAGTGGTCATATCTCAATTTTGGATAGGATGAAGCAGAGTTGGGCAACAGAATTTGTCCATTTGAAAACAACTTTTGCGGATATACTTAAGTATATGTAAGTATGACTTGTATATATACTTATGTGACTATGTATAAGTTAAAAATTACAAATTTTGGTGTACGGATTCTACCCTTTTCCATTGATGTCAAAGGGGGAGTGAGGAGCAGTGAAAAATGTGGAATCTAGCTAAGGGGGAGCTCCGGAAAAGTGTACATAAGACCAAAGCATCAGCCAAGAGGGAGTGTGCTATAACACTTAGTCATTTTTTACTAAGTGTTGCCATCAATGCTAAAGGGGGAGATTGTTGGCAACAGACACTGTGTGGCTTCATGAGTGTTGTCATTGATGGCAACAAAGTCCATTCCACACATCCACAACACATCACATGTCTATACCAGAAGTCAGATTGAAGAGTATCTTGGTCCGATGAGCAAGAACAGAGCATGCAGCAAGGTCCGACAATCAGATCCGGATCTCTCAGAGGATGTATCCTAGCAAAGTGTGGACTTGGGGAAGCTAATAAGAGTATCATGACTACTACATTCCAGAGATTGAGCCTCTAGTGGTGAAAGAGTAAAATGATATAAGCATCTAAGTGTTGGGTCCTTGACAGGCAAAGTAGAACTGACCGACAGAGCATCAGACCTTAATCCAGATGAGAAATTGATGGTGATCAAGTTTCTTGAGGGATCATTCATGGTTGGACGACATGATTGATGACTTCTATAACTATCCTTTTGATACGCATCACTTAGTAAGCATGGATTCAGCCAACAGACCAGAGTTTGGAAATATCTTAAGTTTTCCAGATGTTGACTAGGAAGATGTTGAAATCCTTGACGCGGATATATATACCAGATTGATTTTGGTATGAAGGTGTGTGTGTGTATGTTGAATTGTGTGAAGAAAAGTAGAGAGTAATGTGGAAGCAGCAATACAGGTCTGGTATGTGATAGGACAGCAGCACTAAAGAAGAGGAAGAATGAAGTGCAGTAGATCAGTGTATTGAGCCTAACCGAAACTGAACCTCAGCATATGTGGATGTTTCTCATTAGTTTGAACACTTGGTTACATTCTATATACCTTGTAGACAGTGAGTCTCTTGTAGGCAGTGAGCCTCTTGTGAGCAGTGTGCTCGGGCAGTGAGCCCTAATTGACAAGTGTCATTTTTGTACTTCTTATTCTTTTAACAGAGAATACAATCTTGGGTTAGTCACCCCGTGGTTTTTCCCTTGATTGGGTTTTCCACGTAAAAATCCTTGTGTTATGTATGTTGATTTCTTTTCTACTCTCATGATTATGTATGGTTATATGTTTTAATGTTGCACTAATTGTTAAAGAAGAAAAGAAAGTTAAATAATTAAGATAACTGATTCACCCCCCCTCTCATTTATCTACCTTGTTTCCAACAAAAATGACACTGACAAAGAATGAAGGACTGAATAGACAGATACACGAGTTGTTGAGAAAAGTTTTGATCAAAGAAAGCTTGAGTCCTTATGCAGTACCTGTAGTGCTAGCACCGAAGAAGGATGGAGAATGGAGAATGTGTATTGACTCTAGAGCAATAAACAAGATCACAATTAAGTATAGATTTCCTTTACCTAGAATGGATGATATCATGGATTGTTTGAGTGGAGCAAGATATTTCACAAAGATAGACTTAAAGAGTGGATATCATCATATCAGAATCAGAGAAGGAGATGAATGGAAGACTTCTTTTAAAAAAAATGAAGGATTGTATGAGTGGTTAGTGATGCCCTTTGGATTGAAAAATGCACCGAGTACTTTCATGAGATTGATGAATGAAGTCTTGAAGAAATTCTTCGGTAAATTTGTTATTGTATACCTGGATGATATTTTGATTTTTAGTAAAACAAAAGAGGAACATTTGTGGCATATTAGACAAGTTTTGTAGAGGTTGAGAGAACAGAAATTATTGATAAACATCAAGAAGTGTAGTTTCATGAAAGAAGAGTTGGTATATTTAGGATTTGTAATTTCTGTGGAAGGATTGAAGATGGACCCTGAGAAAGTGAAAACAATTGTTGAATGGCCTACATCAGAGAGCATTGGAGAGTTTAGATCATTTCATGGATTGGCTAGTTTCTACCAGAAGTTCATCAGAAAGTTTAGTTCAATTTGTAACCCTATGACAGAGACAATGAGAATTGACAGAAAAGATTTCAAGTGGACATCAGGAGCAGATAAAAGTTTTGAACTATTGAAGCAAAAAGTGATAGAGCAACCTATTTTGGTATTACTGGATTTCAATAAGGCATTTCAAGTTGATTATGATGCAAGTAGAAATGCAATTGGAGCTATATTAAGTCAAGAAGGTAGACTAGTAGCATATTTCAGTGAGAAGTTGAATGATGCAAGGAGAGGATATTCAGTTTATGATCAGGAGTTCTATGCCATAATTCAAGCCTTGAAGAAGTAGAGACATTACTTGTTGCCTAAGGAGTTTGTGTTGTATACAGATCGTCAAACTTTGCAATATTTAAACAATCAAAGTTGAATCAGAGACATATGAGATGGGTAGAGTTCATGCAGAGTTATACTTTTGTGTTGAAGCATAGGAGTGGAAAATCAAATAAAGTTGTTGATGCATTGAGTAGAAGAAGAAACTTGTTGACAGAGATGAGAATCGAAGTGTTGGGTTTTGATGAATTGAAGAACATGTATGAGGGAGACACTAATTTTGCAGAACCTTGGAGAGCATGTAAGGATCCTATTGTGATGAATAGGAGTAAGTGGTTGGACTATTTCATTCAAGAAGATATGTTGTTCAAAGGAAGTCAGTTATGTATACCTAGAAGTTCAATGAGAGATAATTTGATTAAGGAGAAGCATAGTGATGGATTGGCAGAACATTTTGGCATTGATAAGACAATAGCTTTGATTAGTGAAAACTACTTTTGGCCTTAGATACACAAGGATGTTCAGAGATTTGTGTAGAGTTGTAGAGTTTTTCAAGTTGCAAAAGGAAGTAGTTAGAAGACTAGATTGTATAAACCTTTGACAGTACCGGAGAGACCTTGGGAAGACATAAGCATGGATTTTGTAATGGGATTGCCTAAGACATAGAGAGGACATGATTGAATATTTGTAGTGGTCGATAGATTTTCAAAGATGGCTTATTTCATACCTTGTAAGAAGACAACTGATGTAGTTCATGTAGCTGACCTATTTTTCAAGGAGATTGTGAGGTTGCATGGATTACCTAAGAGTATAGTTTCAAACAAAGATACAAAGTTTGTTGGATACTCTTGGAGGACACTTTGCAAAAAGATGAAGACAAATTTGAAGTTTAGTTCAACTTTTCATCTACAGATTGATGGACAGACAAAGGTAGTGAATAGGAGTTTGGGAACCTTGTTGAGATGTTTGGTTGGAGAGAAGACAGGAAGCTGGGATTTGATTCTTTCACAAGTAGAGTTTGCATACAATAATTCAGTAAATAGGAGTATTGGAAGAACACCTTTTGAGATTGTGACTGGAATGAACCCTAGAGGAGTAGTAGAATTAAGAGATATCAGCATGGAAGAGAAGTGAAGTGTAGAAGTAGAAGAATTTGCAGATCATATGAAGACAGTGCATAATTAGGTGAAGAAGCATTTAGAGAATATGAACAATAAGTATAAGGAAAAGGCAAATGAGAAGAGAAGACTTAAGGAATTTGAAGTGGGAGATAAAGTGATGATGTACTTGAGAAAAGAAAGATTTTTAGTTGGGACATATAACAAGTTGAAGATGAAGAAGTTTGGACCTTGTAAGATACTCATGAAATTTGATTCAGGAAATGCCTATGAAGTAGAGTTACCAGAGACATTGGGTATTTCACCTATTTTCAACATTGCAGACTTATATCAATATCATGAAGAAGAGCTCAGTGGCAGCATGGAAGAAGACTTGCAGAGGTAGTTACCACAACAAGCACTAGAGCAGATTGAAGACATTTTGGACAACAAAGTTAGACACAGCACTAGAGGAAGATAATACAAAGAATATCTTTTGAAGTGGAAAGGAAAACTAGAAGAAGATTTATCATGGATTTCTTTGGCTGAGGTGGACCGTCTTGGTTCTCCTTTAGCCCCAGCAAAGTGAGGGACTCACTTTTTCAATAACCCCAGATGTCTGATGCAGGAGCATCCCTGGTTCAAGAGCAATCTTGCATCAACCAAAAACTTTTGCATTTCAATTTGTTTGTAGTTCAGTTTGTTTCTTTTACTTCCAGTTTAGTTTAGGCAGTTTAGTCAAAAGCAGTTTCTACTCTTAGGTCTGGTATTCTACTGCAGTTGCATTTCACACTTGTGGATCTAGACTTAGCATCTACATTCATTCTCTACAACATATCTAGAATTCAGAGCATTTGGATTAGTTACTGAAATGATATTGCTATCAGAAGTTGACTGTTTCTCAAAGCAGAGTATCTTGATAATCACAAACAACTAGCTGAAGGAGAAACTTTTAGAAGCATTTCCTGATCTTTTTAGCCTAATGACATGTCATTCAATGATGTTTGGTTCATGGCTGACCTTCTTTGAAGATCTGCACTTCATTTCATTCATTTTTTGGAGGAGTTATAAGAAATTAGGTCCGACCTATCTATGTACACATGTTATAGCTCTTCATTAGAGTTTGTGATCTTCCTTGGCCAACACAGAGGAATCTATCAGTCTGGAGATGATATATATTGATGTAATAGATCCCTAGGAAAGAAGTTAGCATAGTTCTCATGATTTAGAAGATTGATAGTTTAGATTTTTTTGAGAAGCTTCAAAGCTTTATCTTGCGCATGTATGTAATCAGGCGTGTGAGCCCTAATTGTAAGCCCACATGTTGCCGGCCAATCTGTATTTGAATTCTATGATATACTGAATGACTGAATCTGCATTTGTTCCATTTCCTTGAGTTGTTTTTATTGTGTTTGCTCTTGGTACATGGTCCAGACAGTTCATTCTATGAACCCTCCTACCATGACTGCACCAATATCAAGGATGAGAACTTTATGTTGCAAGTTCTTCAAAATACCTTCACCACCCACTCCTCTCAATAGGATAGGATTTATATCCATAGTTCCCTTCATAACATGTTTTTATTTCTTTTGATGTGGAGTTTGGACCTTCTTCTTTTTCTTCTTGATCAAGAGATCATCATCTAAGGGTTCTTCCTCCTCTACAATAATAGGGGTAGGCTTTGCAACAACTTTCTTTTGTTTTGTAGGTGTATGAGGTGATGTTGCAGCTGATGTGGAAGCTACAATTTTTTTTGGTTGGGGTTGTCGGATCATCATTTCCCCAGCTACTTGGCTTCCTTTCTTATTTTTGCTTTGTTGCCTTTCTCCATTTGACTGCCTCTTTTCCCAGAGGAAATCATCATACTCCTCATCAAATAATTCTTGCCTCTTTCTTTTATTATCTATAGTGAGGGCTACTCCTTTACTTTTCAGCTAGGTGATCTCATTTTCTACCCATTCCTTGGTCAATTGTATGACCTTCTGAGTTATCTGGTCTAAGGAAGTTTCCTCTGGCTGATCCCACTCTGGAGATAAATGGTATCATTGTATACCTTTTTGTGCTCATATTCTTGGGACATGACCTTACCATCATCTTCATGTAACTAAGCAGACACTAGCATGCAAATCTAAGGTGCATATCTGATTTAAGATGAGCCTCTAGTAACCTCTCCTTCTAACTTCTACCTCATCATCACAATCAGCCTAGAAATCTTCAATGTGCTTTTGATGCATAGGCTTCATATGCAATGCCAGCATCTTGTCATAAGAATCATATGGCCTAGCTAGTGAGAAGGGCTGCAAATGCATCAAATTCAATCCTCCAATTACATCCTTGACACTTTCCGTGTCAGGGCACATATACCAGCCAATCATGACTGGAAACAAGACATTTGGTATTTTTCCCTTTTCAATATAAGCCTCTATTGAAGGCAGTATTTGTCTACCAAACTCCATCAGGATGACTTTGTCATTTGGATATATCAACAACATGAGAGGTTGCCTAGTGAAACCTTCCATTCTTATGTATGAAAATGTAGGGAATTGGATGAACCAAGCCCCATGTTTGTATATAACAGCTTGTGCTTCCACACTCAATCTCTTTGCTCTATCTTCTTCCATGGTCTTGACAAGGTGCATCGAAAATGAATCATTCACTCTCCTATAATGTTGGAGAGACTGTCTTCTTTTTAATTGTGGGTAATGCTCCTAGATGTTCACATCTCTAGGGTTACTTCCAACCCTACCTACTGTTTGCAATTCTTTGAATGTGCCTCTAAATGCACAGGCATATACAATGTAGGAAGTCATATGGAACATGTTCATTTTCCCAGCTTCCTCATTCCCTCATCTAGGCTATCACCTATGATCTTCACCCATAAGGATTTGTCATCAGAACACTCTATCATTCTAATAATACCATACATCCAATTTTTGAATGCTCCAGCATTTGGTTTCCCTGTCATATTGTTGAGCATTACCATCATGTACTAGTATTCTGAAGCAAAGTCAAACTTAAAGAGATATACAGGTAATTTGGCAGAGGCCTTATATGTGCTATTATTGGCTCTCAATTGATACATGATCCTTCTAGCTTCTTTTTGCTTTCTATTATACTCCTTTTTCAAATTTACCAGGTTTAATCAAACCACATTAGGTCCCTTAGGCAGATTGAAGGCTAAGGTGATGCCTACAGTTGAAAAGTCTACATAAATTCTACCATGCTTTTCTACCTTTCTGGTCTCTACATTGTAGTTTTGGGTGCATTCTATCACTAGTTCAGTGGCCTCCATTGCATATGGAAATCCGCCAGCATTCCACACTCCTAAACTATATATACTCATGAGTAGAGGGTTCCCACTTACTTTCTCTAGTCTCATTGTCCATGCATCAAGATCAGTACTCCCTTGATGTGTATCATTAATTTTCCCATAACTGAATGCTACTCCCTCTAGTTGCACATACATAGGCTTCAAAAATTTGGTTTCAGACCAATTCTTTCTGTCTGCCATTGGATCCTATAATAAAACATGCATATCTTACCCTAACGTGTCATGTGCAGCAGTGGTTTAGTGATCACATGCATTTTATGGTGATAATTCTTATCATTCTAGTTTATTTTATGGATCATCATATTAATTAACTCTGTTAAAACTATTTTTACCTCTTCATTCACCATAAATGACAAAAGAGGGTTTTAATGCTACATACTTGATAATCGCTTCCCTTTTACTATGTATGTGATATCCAGGTGCGTGTGATCCTATTGTAATGACCTTACCATCACAATGATGCCTTGATCTCTCCAGATCTCTGTAACTCTTTGTTTAAACATATGGTAAATTTGAAATGAACCCAAATATTCACTTTTAACCATTAACATAGCCAATTAGGGTGCGCTTAGTGTCCTTTTGTTCATGTCCATTGATCGACACATGATGTTTGTAGATGTTGACAAGTGGCAGGTGTGTATTTGAAATTTGAAGGCTTGACCTACAGTTGGAATTGCATTTAATGTAGAGGGTGATGTTCATGGAGATCAAGGATATTTGACAATGACTGATATCTAGAGGATGAGGGTGATGTCATCACACAAATGGTCAACTGTTGACCAATGACCAAGGTTAGGTCACTATACCTTTGTTAATAATCATGATAATACATTGTATCAATATGATCAGTTCGATGTGCCATGTGACATCATTTAATTGGTCATTGGAAATCTCTGCATCTCAGGTCTCAAGGGTCGATATGAGGGATATTGGGAAATATCCGAATGCCCAATACTACGAAATATCACCCTATTTGAAAATGTGAGGATGACGTCAATGTTTTAATAAGTCTTTCAAATTGTTCAAAGGAATGACATCATCGTCATATTAGTTAAGATCAGGGATGTTTCAAAATATGACCCCCTTAGGTCTGGGTCATGATGACATCATCATCAGATCATGTTCTCTTTGTATTGGGTTAGGATGACATCATCATCATATTGAGAAATATGACGAATATTTAGAAATGTAACCCTACAGGTGTTGGGCATACTGATGACATCATCATCATGTCAAGTTCTTTTATAAATTGGAACAAGATGATGTCACAGTCATATTTGTGAAGGGTGATATTAAGAAATATGATGGACATTTAGAAATGTGACCCTCCAAGAATATGCATGTGCATTTGGTGGGTAGGAACTCTTCCACACATAACTTTGATGTTTGCATATTGAAGTATATGAAGATACTGGGTGAACTTCACATGTCGGGTCTATTGGTTTTAGGACAGACAACTAAGAGGGGGGGTGAATTAGTTGTCACCAAAATTTCTATTTTTAAACACTTAAATCCTTCTTGTAATTCTACAGCATAATAATTAATCAATCATGGAAGCACAATGCAATAACCCAAGAGCAGAAACACATTAACACATATGACACCAAGATTTTAACGTGGGAAACTTGGTTAAGGGAAAAACCATGGGGTGAATAACTAGAGATTGTATTCTCTGTTAAAAGAATAAGAAGAACAAAAATGGCACTTGCCAATTAGGGCTCACTGCCCGAGCACACTTTTCACAAGAGGCCCACTGCCTACAGGAGACACACTGTCTACAGAATAATATAATTTTTACATACTTGAACTAGAGATTAGCATCTTCACCATGCTTGAGATAGTTCCATTTAAGCTCAACACTTCTGCTCTTCTTTTCACTCTTCTCCTCTCTACTGCTTTCTCATCTCAACCAAAAAGGATACTTTGAAATGACTTCACAATTCTTATTTATACAAGACATCGACTTTGGGATAATCATCAAAGTCGGCACAATACATACTTTATTTTATCATAGAGCAATTACACAAATACAACTTGACTTATTACAAAAGACTTCATGTGTATCACCACATTGTCGATCACACATATCTGGGACTTCAATCTTCTTTGAGGAACACGCCATGCTTCACTTAACATCTTCGAGATCATCTGCAAGATATGTAAAACATCTGGTCGACCAAGATTAGGAAGAACACCATCACCCGAGAGTAAATCTTCAATTACGAGCTTAATCTTCAATGCAGACCGCCAACACAAACTGGACACAACCTAGAGACCCTCACAAGTTTGCCTGAATCACTAAGAATATCCACACCACTTCTACTTACTAAAATCATTCACATCTCCATCCGGAACCTCAAGAACACATTCAGTCATCACTGTCTCATTAGAATAAATACTTGCAGACCTCCAGACCACGAACTAATTGAGTTGTCAATTTACATTAGCTTCCTAAACATGTTATCAAATCTGTAGAACAAGATATTGCATTTCTGGATCTTACCGGACCTATTTGTGTCACTCTGTCACCTTTGAATAGCTGCCAGAACCAGTTTTACTCATATGGCCATAACTTCTCCAAGTCTTCATACAGATCTCTCAAATCTTGATTGGATCATCTTTAGACACATATCTACAAACCCTTTGATGTACATTCTCTGATCTTCATCTAGCTGGGATCTTCACTTCATAGAGCTCCATTGTTCTTCTCTGTTCCTGATAGGACTAATTTTCTCAATATCCTCAACACATAGCTCATCCAATCCTTGACATCAATGCAACAGGAGTATGTTGACATCAATGACAACACCGGTTAGGCACATACTTGCAACAGGGTCATCTAGCAAATGTGACCCTATGGAAATATCAGGTTTGACCAAAGTTTGACTGGGCATAACTTTTTATCCTTTAGGAATATCAGGTGATACAAAAGGCAAACCTACTCAAAATTTTGCACTCTTCTAAATTTTGAGGTCTATGAAGGCACCTCTTGACTTTGACACTTGACCTTTTCTTGTGATTCACATGCATGTGTAGGGGCGATATACTTAACTAACTTTTGCCAAACTGCCCAAAGCAAGAAAACAAGAACAAGCAGGAGAAAAAAATTGGGTCCCTATTTTGCTAAGGCAAAATGGGGTGTGTTGTGAAACCACACAACAATAACATGGTTATTTTGAGGAGTATACAGTTATTCTTAATCATTTCTGTATTTTTACAGTTTACCGCAATCTTCCAGGTCATCCTCATTGTCTATTAGAAGTCAATGTAATTCCCTTTAAGTGACCTAACAACTTAGTTGAATAGTACTTACTTGCATGTATGTGTTAAAACAACAATGACTACCATGAATGACATAAAAACAATAAATAGCACTCACCTCAATTCCAGCACTAGACGTACTACTCTGAATATCATGCAGATTCTCGTTAAGACGTTCAACATAATCACTATCATCATTGTCCTCAAGTTGTATAGCTTTGTAGAGGGCTATATTGACAAGGCTTTTTTCTTTTTGTTCTACTTTCATATAATTTCTCTGCATGCGGTTTAATCATCATGCAAAAATTAATATAAGTCAAGTAAAGAATGCAAAAACTATAATTTTTTGTTCAAAATAACATTTTCTTCTCTTAAATGACTAAGTCAAGGTATGTTGTGAGATTATTCCTTTATTGTAAGCAATAGATTCTAGTTTATAGGAGGATTCTTATAGTCATGACCATAAGATTTTCAACAAGAAGGACAATCCTAGTCCTTCATATGATAAGAAAGACAGTAAAAGTTGTAAGATGGTAGTCCATATCTCTGTCTTAGGACAGTCCATAGCATGGAAGGTATAGGAGAAGATAAATAGATGCAATAACTAGTAGGGTTTCACCAAACAAAGAGAAGAGATAAAGGCACTACCAAAACCATTAGACAATGACCAAGAACCCTTGGAATGATAGCAACAAAGCAAGTATGACAGCCTTGACTTTAGGATCAGTGATTGAGAACTTTACTCAGACATACTGAAAGTGACTGTCTAGAAGGATAGAGTTAAGTGTCATAATGCAGTATGGGAGCATGTCATAAACATGAAAAGGACAACAATAATGAAGTGAATACTCAAGCAAAATGGTTTAAAGTAGAACCTGGTAAATTGCAGTATTGCACGTTTCTTTTGGTTCTGTAAGTAGAATAGTGAGACAATTCATGATAATGCATTTATGTAAAGCATCAATGCTAAGGTTATAATTGCAATATTGCACATTGAGGGTAGGTTCATTCTGTTGGATCAAAATTTCAAAACCCTAAAATTTTGCCATTTCCTACCATAATCCCAATAAGCTTGAAAGCAAACCACCATTCCATTCATATCGTTAATCCTAAATTCCTTCACCTTCACCGTAAAATATTGTATTTAGAATCATTATGCTCCCAAAGTGATAACTAATGTCGACAAATGATACTATGTTGGGGAGATTCAATAACCAGTCTCTTCAAAGGCCCGAAGGCATAAAAGGACAAAATCTTGACAAGGGATGTTAGTAAGAGTCACTTGGCAGTCTTATTGATACCTCGAACACATCAAACAGACAAGGCATATCGGCGTGACACCAAAATGTGTCACGCCGATCAAATGAAAAATATCAAAAATAATTCACAAATGGAGTTCGGGATGTCAGGGTGACACTGTTTAGAGTCTCACTAATAAATCGAGTTTCTTCGATAAAAGGATCGAAGAGACAAGGGATGGAAATAAGAGTCACTTGGCAGTCATACCAATACCCTAAACACATCGAATAGACAAGGCATATTGGCATGACACCAAAATGTGTCACGTCGATCAAACAAAAAATATCAAAAATAATTCGCAAAGGGAGTTCGGTATGTCGAGGGTGACACTGTTTAGAGTCTCACCAATAAATAGAGTCTCACAGATAAACAAACAGTATGAAGAGTACTAAGAGATTTTGAAGTGACTCTACTGTATTGAAGAGAGGGGTTCTTAGTCTCTTCGAAAAGGAAATGAAATAAAAACAAGAGACATTGGAAGAATGAGTAAATATCAATGGGACTTCTTGATCGAACAGACTTATGTTATCGGTGTGACACCATTTGGGGTCACACCGAAGTCCCGAACAAGCATATTAGTGAAGTAAATGAGATTGTAAAACACACCATCCCAAGACTTAGTTATAAGACATAATGTCGGCGATCCAACGACCTCTATTCAAATAATTAAATATCCCTCTGATGATGTGAAAAATATAATGAAACGCCATTAACTACACTAGAGTTAAGTTTATTGAATGCAAATCTTGAGGGTATTGCAAGGAGCGATAACATGGTGCAATGGGATAGTAATTCAAAACTAGAATGATTGATCAAGTACTTCTGACTGGCTTATACATATTGGTTCGTATTCACATTCACAGAATTGAGCTCCTTGCAAAATAATAGAACATGGAAGAAAAGGTTCAAAACCTTAAAAGTAAAAGGCAAAAAATGGGAGATAGGAATTTGAACCAAGATTTATTAGATCAATGCCCTGGGTCGGGACAAAAATTTAGAAGGAATGCTCAATTGAACCCACACGCTGAAAAATTAGATGATTTATACAAATAGATAGGGGATATTTGGACTCTAATTAGAGGATATGATCTCTTTATCTATCATTACAGAAAGATGCACAGGCATAAGCCTGTCTCGAATCCTTGGAGGCTAAATTTAGGCAAATTGATAGTGGCAAATGTGTTCGTAAATGTCCAGTTGTTAAAACTCTTTGCAGAATAGTACAACCCTCAAACTTGCTTGGTTGAGTTGGATGACAGGTTTGGTTTCTTTCCCATTACCAAAGATTACATTGCAGCAGTGTTTTAATTGGATACAAGCCTAGAGGAAAAATTTAGAATCAGGGATTTATTGATTGAGTACCATAATATGAGCAATAGTTATAAAAGATGGAAATTACCCATGCACAAGCCTTGTGATGAAAACAACAAGCTCAAGGTATTTTTAGGGGTTGAGGATCTGCCCTATTCAATTGAATTATTTGAAGATTATTTTAAATGTACATATTACTCTGTTTATCAAATACTTGGTGTCAAAGCTTCTATGTTCATGGAGATTGCACCTATGGTTCTAACTGCAAATATACAAAGCCATGATGCACGATATTTTGATTATGCTAAATATCTGACAAATAGCCTACATAATGAGCTAACATCTCTAAAGAATGGAAGGAATAAGTTTAGGCATTATTCCCTATTTATGTATTTGGTATTGTATGAAGGACAAAATATGTGCCTATGGGATAAATGTTTAAGAGTAAGAGACCTAGACAACCAGGGAAATATAAAACCTGTGCAAATGTGGACTTCTATTTGGGATAGCAGATGTGATAGGTCTCATTACTTATATCTTGAGGAGTTTTTTGTGATACCTCTATACAAAAAGCTAGGTTGTCCATGTAATCACAACTTGTCAACAAAAATACAGAGATTTCTAAGGCCAAAGGATAAACATGAGGAGGGAAAGTTCAGTCACAATTGGGGTGACTGGTATTTTTTTAATGACTGCACTATGATAAAAGTGTTTGGATATGAAGGACAACCTTTCTTGCTACCAAAGACATGTCCAGATAGGGTTGCATACTTAGAAATTATCAAGCAATTGGCTTTCTCAGATTTCATGCACCTTAAGAGTCATAACAAACAGTCATTCATGCCTGAAACTTTGTGCTTTGGAGATTTCACAATTCTTTTTGATAAAGGTTATGAATTGGTTGACAAAAAGTTAGAAAAATTCAAATTACCTCTTGGAAATGCTAGAGAAAGTTTTGACCCAGAGCATTTTATAAACAGTGTGAAAGAAAACAAAAGTTCAAAGGATATCAACATGCTTTATCCATTGGTAATGATTTAATCAGGAATTGTGATGAAAACATAGCAGTGGAAAGGAGAATTGTATACCATAAGGAAATGCTAGCTAAGGCTTGGAGGGTAGCCAAAAACCCCACTTACACCAAAGCTTTTCAAGATATTGATGACCCCATTGAAAGATTGGATATGATGATTACACATGCATTAGAGATGATCATGAATGTTCCCCCTCATGTGTTTCATAAAAAAGGAAAACAAATTAAAAAAACTCAAGCTGAGTATGAAACTCCCCTGAACCATCTGTCACCTCAGCCCACACCAGAAATGAGTTTCTCTGTAGACACAAATATTGTAGAAGAAGAGGAAGAATTCAAGGAGGGAGTGCAAAGCTATGACCCTATCATCAAGGGGTATGAACCTCTTGTGGACAAAGAGGTTGTTACCATGGAAGCACCAAATGACTTGTCAGGAGACATAAGGCAACTATCCAACAACAAATTCATTTCAGATAATGATTTTATTAAAACACCTAAATTTAAGGCCCTTTTGTATGAGTACAAGGGCAAACATGCTAGAGAAAAGATGAAAGATATTACTCCTAAGATACAAGATGAAGTATTACTGGAGCTTCAAAAGGAGATTGACAAAGAATTGGAGAATATGACTCCAGAAAGGGGGAGGACATTACTGCAAGAATCAGGTGTACTGTTGGTTCTTGGATGGGATATAGCCTCAGCCATTGTATTTGACACTTTTAATAGAAGTCAGGACAAGAAGTTGCAACTCAGCATGGAGGCATTAGATGGGATCAAAAGAGGATTAGGATATATGATCCTGACAAGAGAACGTTGTTGATATGGGCATTGTACCCTCCTAATAAAAGACCACAAATCATTGAGAATCCAAACAAAGCATTTGTTCACCTTTTGATACAGAGGGTTGAGCACACTGATCCCATGGAAACTGCTAACCTAAATGTTAATGTTGAAAGGTTCACAAAATCCCAAATTGAGATATTGATCAAGGATAATAATACATACAAGAAAGAGAATGGCATGTTAAGATAGGAGCTTGCCACCAATAATGACAGATTGTTGTCATCATCTCGTTCTCGGCCACCTTTTCAAGAACTAGATAAAAGAATGATGGAGGCTATAGCCGATGCCAATTATTGGAAAATAAAGGTTGAGAAGTTTTAGAAGAGAAGTGATAAGCTAGAAAGCAACATAAGAGTTGTCAAGTACCAAATGGCTTTTGAATTGATAAAGAGAAAATTTGAGGAGATGATAACTTGCATGGTGACCAAATATGGAATTTACACAAAAGAACCCATAGTTCTTATTAAGAGCATAAAATATTGCATCACATAATGCTTGAAAAGAAAGAAGAACTAAGAACCAAAGAAAATAGAGATGAGCAAGCAATTAAGGATTGCAATGCATTGATCATTAAACATGAAAGGCTTGATGCTATATTGACAGATGATATCGATGATTTTGACTTCCATGGAGATGTGGCATTTCCTACTTTCTTTAACAATGGGGGCAATATACGTGATATGAATCTGTGGAAAGAAAAATTGGCCCAGTTATTACCCACAGCCCTGGATCAGATCAATAATGAAGACATGGTGATAGAGAACACACATAGAAATCTAGATAAAATCTTTAAGTTGGAATTTGCCATGCGAGATATAATTTCCACAGATATTTGTGTGTCCCAAGAATACATTGATCATATTTCCAAGGTGAACATGTTTATAGCCAGAATAGGGTGAGAGGGGTCGAGAAATAAGAATCAATTTTGACAAATTTTATGGTCAAACTGGGCACATCACATTTAGCAACTTCTGCAACATGGAGAGGAGTACCTTGCCAAGCCAGCGGTCATGAGTAATCTACGTTGACTAGCAGATCCAGATCTTTGTTAATCTATGGTGTCCTTAATGTTTCTTTCTTAATTATGCTTTAGTTACCAAATGATGCAACTCATGAAAGGGGTGTGTCTATTCAGGCATGTAGCTTGTTTGCTTCCCATATTTATAAGGGAAACTAAGGCCTAGTTTGATAGAATAATGTTCTGAATATATATATATTCAGAACATTATTCTCTCCAGTTATACTTCAATACCAAGACATTGCTTTCATATGATGGGAAAGGATGGATAAATTCATGGATATTCCTATGGCATTCTAATTTTTTGTTAATAATTATGTTTATAAGTTACTTAACTATCTCCATCTTGGTTGTTTTCAGTTATTTAAATCCTAAGATTTATCAAGGCACATTTGTTGTCATTGTGTGGATGCTTTTAATTGATTTCTGTTAGAAGTTGATTTAATTCTTGCTAAATGATTTACATTTACTGGTCTCAATCTTGAGTTAAAATCATTTAAAGTAAATTATAATTGGTTGGTTTCCTTCAAACAGAATTAAATCCTTTTAGGCAGTCACAATAACTTCTAAAGAGTTATGATAACTATGAAGTATCCAAAAATTGCAATCACAAGGAAGTATAACAAAAATATGGTACAAGTTTACCCACTAAAAAGCACATGAAATTAAAGGATAGTGTAATAGAGTCTCTTACCTCATGTGCATCCATAATATTATGGTCATTCCATGTAGAAACTATAGGTTTAACGGAGGAAGCCAACTGTGACACTTTCTCAGTGAGACCGTGTAAGCAACTCATTATATGTTGGTACCCTTCATTTGAGTTGACATGATCTACAAAGGCTCTTACTGGGTGTCTAATAGATGGATCTGAAATCTCTATTGATGAACTAGATTTCCACTTCATACTATTGTTAGATTTATTAGGATCTAGTGTTGCCATATAATCAAGCATATCTTCCACACCTGCTTCTCTATTACTATTTTCCACCTAAAATACAATGTCAATATCAATATCTAGTCAGTTCAATAAAAAATTAAAATAAATAACCAACATAAATTGAACCAAAAAGCCATACACTTACTCCAAGTTTTTCCATTTTGGCTTGCAACCCGCCTCGGCCAAATGTATATCCAGTTGTCACATTATCTCTTGCCCTCTTTCCTTTATAACTCTTTATCAAATATTCTTCAGAATGCATATTTGATTTCAATGCCTCCCACTGTTTGGGAGATAGAGTGGATTCTAACCTCTCTTTTCCCTCCAAGATTGTTTTTCTATAATTGTATCTAAAATTATTCATCAAAAGTCTCATCTTTTGCTTGTAATATCTTCTAGAGATTTATCCACCAGTAGTCTCAAAAGCATTTTCCATTTTTTGTATAACATTTTCCACACTTTGTGGATCTTGATCTACAAAATTTAATTTGCAAATATCCAAATGGGCCCTACATCTTACACCCAACTTAGAGGCCCACCTTGCAGCATTTTTCCTAATGGGCTCACCATCTCTCAATACCTCAACCAAGAATGGCTTCTTGCCTTCTAATTTTCTTTCTTTTTCATTCCTCTCTATAGATCTGTATAAAACTTGACTCAATATTTTTCTTTTGACAAAAGCAAGCACATATTCTATTAAATTTAAACCACTACCAATATTTTTGGTTGATCCACTAGTTCCATCAAAAGTTGTAGCAAGCACATCAGATGCAAGTGGTCTCTCTTCATGACTTTCATTAACTAGAAATTCATCGTCCTTGGCCACATCAGGAGTGTCATGAGTAGGTATATTAGTATCGGTCTCTATAGATTTCACTTCAAACATATCCTTTAATATTGAATAAATCATCTACAGACTTACTGTTCCTTTTCTCTCATTGTTTTCAATAATCTCTCTTACACTCTGTGCTAAGAGATCATCATGACATTGCACATCACCATGTGCTATATCAGGCTGCACATCACCATGTGCTAGATCATGCTACACATCGCTATGTGTTATATCAGGTTGCTGATGATCACAACTATTCTTTTCACCAACTGCATTTGTACTTGAATCCCAAATGCATTGGTGGCACTGTATCTTTACTTTCCTTTTGTTTTCTCTCTGCATTTTCTTTGCACTCTTTTTCTTTCCTGTAAAATAAAAAAATATCATATTATGTCTTATATACATAAATCTCTTGCCTATAAAATTTCATAAACACAATTAATCAAATAATATACTACTTAGTGGATTTACAACTTGTCTGTTTGTCAAACCAAGATGTGATAAATATTCACTATTCTATGCCACACATTCTCTATGAAAGTGCTCATAATATGTCAATGGAGCTTCAACAGTATGATCACTATCATCTAAATTGTGCCACCTCAAAGTCTTTTTCCTAATTTCCTGAAGTCCAAATAAACAATAATATATAAATCAGCATCTTGAATCAGTAGAACAAGAGTGGAATATAAACAAAGCCATTATTTTCAGTCAACTAGAGTATATAAACAAATGCAGTCATAGTAATAAGGATTTCATTTCCATTTGAATAATACAGTATATAAGGATAGTCCCCATATGAAATACATTCATAGAGCATATAAGATGCATTCTTAGAAATTAGAGGAGACAGTCTATGACAAGTGACATGACATAGGATGATAGCATATAAGATGCATTATATGGTGGAGCAAAAATTCATTAAGTAAATGTGGCACACAGATTGAAACCCAAAGGAAACTCTATTTGTTTATCCTTCTATTTGAGAAGAAACTAATTACCTTTCTGATAGTGTGAATCATCATTATTTCTACTTATATAATCCTCATTATTTCTACTTATAAAATCCTCATTATTTCTACTTATATAATTCTACAGAAATTCTGAACACACAAATGTAAGTAAACAAAAATAGTCAATATGTGCTTTAAAAATGAGTAATTTATTTTTGGAACAAATATAGCTAGTTCTATGCATGACCTGTAACAAGACAAGAACTAGAAAAACAACAAAAAGTAGAGATCAACACAAGAGATTACCCTGAAAAACCTAAAGTGGAAGAAATTCCTATACACTAATGCCCTTTCTTATCTTGCTACTTTGAAACAGGTATTAGTAACAAGGTCCATGTCCTTAAAACATAAAATAGATTCTTAAAATAGCATAAAAAGTCTTAAATAAAAGTTCATAAAATGGGGCTCATCACTAATCATCTGCATTTCCAGAAAGATCAGAATCCTAATCACTCGTGTCTGCATCTGCTTGATTTTCTTCCTCATCCTCATCTGTGTCATGCAATACATTCTCTCTCCCACTCTCTTCATTGGTAATCAAAATATCTTCTCCAAACACTCCATCATCATCTTCATCCACTTCTTTGAATGTTTCTTGTAAATTAACATATTGCCTATCAGACATTATATCAACAACTTCCATGAATTTTTGTTTCGAACGAGACTCTATTTGAATGACATACGACCATCTTGGGCTTCTTACATCATCAATTAGAAATGATTGGTTAATTTGAGATGGGAACACATAGGGCTCATCCCTCTTTGATAAAAATTGTCCTATATTTGCACGTACAAATCCTTACTCATCAAAATGTGTTGTGGATGGTTAGATCCACTTACATTTTAATAATAGAGGACTGTTTTCACCAAAATCCACCTGAATAATTTCTTGGATGAAACTAACATAGAATTTCTTCTCAGTTTTGTGAAGAAATTCAACACTTACAATAGAATCACAATTTGTCTTTCCTTTGTCTTTTTTCTCCACTCTTAAATGGCTGCCATAGCCCACATTCCACTAAATACATAGCCCATAAATGTGGAGGTTGTGAAAGCTCACTTTCCTCCGTTGTTATATCTTGACCTTCTTCTTTTTCATCACTAACTGCATTAGCAATCCATTCTTCAAATTTTAGAAAAGAATCACCTCCAACCAAATCATGACGTCTGCACTTTTGAGTTTGATGTTGCATCCAACTTTGATTCTCTTCTTCATATTTTCTACATAGAATATTAATGTGCAAATAGTAAGATTAATAATACAGACATGTAAATGCAATTGAGTAAGATTAATAATATAAATGTGTAAATAAATATTTGTATAAATATTTTAACCTGTGCCACTTATCGAACAAAGATGTATTTTGAAGAATAAAGGCATGTATCACAATTCTTTCTTGATGTGATAGCTTGAAGCGACATCCATTGCCTTATAATACTTCACCTACAAATCTCTCATCTTCATCATCATCCCATACACGTCGATTGACATTTTTAAAATCCTTCATATATTCTGTGCAAAATCCAATGGCCTCTTGCATTGAATATCCCTCAGACATGTTGACTTCTAGTTTTGCCCTAGTATGGACAATTTTTTTCAAAACCTTCATATATCATTCTATAGGATACATCCATCTCGTTCTTACTGGACCACAATACTCTAGTTCATATTCTAGATGTACCAAAAGATACATAGAAATGTTAAAGATTGTTGTTGGAAATTCCTGTTCCAATAGACAAAGGACTTTAACAACCTCCTCCCTCAAACTATCAAAGTTTGAAGGATCTAATACATGTGAACTCATTATCTTTAATATTAGGCCCAACCTTATAATTGTCAATCCTGACCCCTTTACCAAACCTGATATATTTACCACAATAGGTAAAATATTCTCAATTATAACATGATAGTCATGGGTCTTTAGGCCTCTTAAGCTAGTAATGTCAGTTTGGATTTTGATAGTACTACTTACATATCCAGTGCAAAAGCGAGTCTGCGACATCAACTGTAAGAATTGTGCACGTTGTTCCTTTTTCCAGACATAAGGAGCACTAGGTTTTCTATATTTTGCATCATCTTATTTTTCAACCCAAAGATTTCGATGAATCTTTAATTCTCGAAAGTCTTCATGTGATGAAACAGTATCAAAAGCACCAAAAAGAGTTTCTATAATAGCATAGGCTATATTTTTCTTAGTATTCATAAAGTCAACATTATGCCTAATGGCTATATCCTTAAAGTATGGCAACTTATAGAATATGCACAACTATTTTACACCACTTTCATTACATGGATCATATCTACTACCATCAATCCCACCATTTTCAATAAATGACATTCCTTTTTGTCCAATGTCAATAATGTAATCACCCATTATTAGCAAAGGTGCTTCACAATTCTCTTCTTGACCATTGAAACATGTTATTGGTCGACAATATGGATGACCCACTTTAAAGTAAGAACAATGTCCACAATAAATACACTTACGCAAACTTCTTGAGTACCTCACAAATTCCTTAAAGTTCAAGCAGGATAGCCATGGTATCCATGAACAATGAGACCAAACAATGTACCATATGTAGGAAGATCATGAATCATAACCAATAAGGAAGCTCTTAAAGTGAATTTGATTGAATGACCATCACTTAAAGATTGAATTGCTTCAATTCATTTCGACAATTCCATTAGCTCATCATATAATGGATCTAGATAGGCATCTATTTTATCTGAAGTCACATTTTTCTTTCCTGGTATAATCAATGATAGCATTAAGAAAAATGGTTTAGTTGCTAACCATGGAGGCAAGTTATAATTTATTAAAAACACTAGCCAAGTTGACCATTTAGTACTTTGATCTGAGAATGGGTTCACCCCATCTAGAGCCAAACCCAACCTTATATTGCGAGGATCTTGAGAAAAATTAGGCCATCTGTTATCAAATTCCATCCACGTCTTAGAATCACTCACATGTCATTGTTTTCCATTTGATGAAGGGGGTAAATCATAAAACATAGAACATAAATGTCACATAGAAAATAGAATATTTCTTTATTGATTTGGACAACTCATTACATTACAGAAGCTCAATTACAATTAGAGAAATCAATCCTCCATAGGCTGCAACACACTACAGCTATACATCACCATGCTCTAGAATCTTCTACCTTCTATAACCCCAAATCAGCTAGGGTTTCTATTTTCCCACCTATTCTTGACTCTACACTTTCCCCCTTAACTCTACTACTCCCCAGGGTTCCCAAAATAATCATAAATAGCACTTTTTGGTGGCCTCCAGCTTAAATTTGAAATTTGCAACTCCCTCCAAAAGTAGGTCAATTTTCGGGAAGCATAACTTTCGATCTGGGTGTCTGATTGACAAACCATTTTAAGCGCCGGAAAGGTCATGATGTGAACTATCACACTAGAAATTTGTAAATGGATTTCTATCAACTTTTTAGGATGTTATGGGATGTTTTAGTGCCTCATATCTGGTTTCAAAAAAATTTAGGGGCTTTTCGAAAACCAAAAACTTTAATATCTTTCAACTCACAAATGATCTTTGTTTGATTCCTTTGCCAAAGGTCTTATATTTCAGTTATGAAGCTTTCTATAAATTTTCACTTCAATCTATGCCCAAATATAAACTTTCCTGAAATGACAGTTAAACTTTCCAAAACTGGCAATTTGTTATTTTTAGCAGTTTGGAAAAACTGAAAGTCCTACATCATTATTCAAGATATTACAGAACCAAAAACACTAATTATAGAAAGAAATGAAAACAACTATAATGATTTTGAATCAACTTATTTTTGGGTGATGCAAGATTGCCCTTACACCACTGGATGCTCCTGCATCAGACACCCAAGGTAATTTAAGAAGTGACCTTGTCACGTCTTAGGTGTTTGTTTGAGGAGAACCCAAATAGTCAACCTCTGCCTTAGACAACCAAGAAGAATTTTTAATAGGATTTCCTTTCCATTTCACCAAATATTCTTCATATTGCCTATTTCGAGTACTTCTTCCCACATGGCTATCCAAGATCTCTTCTATCTCCTCCCTTGAAGTAGATGCTGGAATACTCCACTATTTGTTTGTTGGTCCATCCTCTGTGCCACCTTCATGATATTCTGTTAAATTAGCATTGTTGAACACAGGTGAAATATTTATCCCACTCGGCATCTCTACCTCATATGTATTTCCTGAATCATGCTTCTTCAGGATTCTGCACGGTCTGAATTTCTTCATTTTCAACTTATTGTATGTTCCAATTGGGAACCTTTCTTTTCTCAAGTGAACCATGACTTCATCTCCTACCTGGAACTCCGTATATCTCCTCTTTTGATCTTCCTTATCCTTGTACTGAATATTCATCTTATTAATGTGCTTTCTCACCTCTTCATGCAAATTCTTCAAATATTCTGCAAAGTCTTCAACTTCAGCACTTGTCTTTTCTCCTTTGTCTAGCTTCCTTAACTCAGAAGCATTTCTTGGGCTATTGCTATATACAATCTGGAATGGTGATTTATCAATACTCTTATTGACAGAATTGTTATAAGCAAATTCTACCTGTGGTAAAATCAAATCCCATCCCTTGGGCTTATCTCCCACTAAGCATCATAGCAGGTTACCCAAACTCATATTCACCACTTTTGTCTACCCATCAGTTTGTGGATGGTGTGCAGAACTGAACTTCAAATCTATCTTCAACTTCTTCCACAATGTCTTCTAGAAATAACTAAAAAACTTGGTATCTCGATCTAAAACTAAGCTCTTTGGTAGACCATGTAATCTCACCACCTCCCTAAAAAATAACTCTAGAATATGAACAACATCATTAGTCTTCTTGCAAGGAATAAAATGTGCCATCTTCGAGAATCTATCTACCACCACAAAAATGGAACCAGGCCCTCTCTATGTCCTTGGTAAACCAAGAACAAAATCCATACTAATATCATCCCATGGCTTCTCCATTACAGGTAATGGCTGATATAGCCCTGTATTCTAACTTGTTCCTTTTGCCATCTAATACACTCTGCAATTCCACACAAATTTCCTCACATCTTACTGCAACTATGGCCAATAATAATTCTCACCAACAATAGAAATGGTCTTATCTTGACTAAAGTGTCCAGCCAATCCCCCACTATGATTTTCTGTAATCAAGTTCTCTCTCATGGAACTCCTCAGAATGCACAACTGGATTTCTCTAAACAACATGCCATCTTGGATTATGAAATCGAACCATTTTGTCCAGTCCAAAGTAAGAGGTTCCAAGCAAGCTTTCCAAGCCTCTGCAAAATCTGAATCTTCTGGATATAAACTCTTGAGCTCATCAAACCCAACAACCTCTATCTTCATTTTTGTCAACAAATTTTGCCTTCTGCTCAAGGCATCTGCAACTCTATTGGACTTCCCACTCCTGTGTTTCAAAACAAAAGTATAACTTTCCAAAAACTCAACCCATTTTAAATGCCTTTGGTTCAACTTTCCTGGACTATTAAGATACTGCAAAGCTTGATGATCAGTATATAAAACAAACTCTTTTGGCAACAGATAATGTCTCCATTTCTTCAAACCCTGAACTATAGCATAAAATTCCTGATCATAAATAGAATACTTTTTCTTGGCATCATTAATCTTCTCACTAAAATAGGCAATGGACTTACCTTCTTGACTCAAAACAACTCCTATAGTAATGCCACTAGCATCACAATCTACCTAAAATACCTTATTCAAGTCTGGTAGTGCCAAAATAGGTTACTCTGTGACTTTCTGCTTCAATGTATCAAAGCTCTTATCAGCTCCTTTAGTCCATCTAAACTCCTTTCTATCCCCTCTCATTGTCTCCATTAGGGGTGCACAAATGCTACTAAATTTTTTGATAAACTTTCTATAAAAACTTGCCAAACCATGAAAAGATTGTACCTCTGTGGCACTCCTTGGTGTAGGTCATTCAAGGATAACCCTTACTTTTTCTGGGTCCATCTTAAGACCTTCCTCTGAGACAACAAATCTCAGGTATACCAACTCCTTCTTTGCAAAACTACATTTCTTCAGATTAATCAGTAACTTGTCCTCCCTCAGCTTCTCTAAAACTCTTCTGATATGCATTAGATTTTAATCGCATGTCTTACTAAAAATCAAAATGTCATCTAAATAAACAATAACAAAACTTCCCAAAAATTCTTTCAATATCTCGTTCATGAGCCACATGAATGTGCTCAGTGCATTGGTTAGCCCAAATGGCATGACTAACCACTTATACAAACCTTCCTTTGTCTTGAAGGCTGTCTTCCATTCGTCTTCTTCTTTGATTCGGATCTGGGGATACCCACTCTTTAGGTCAATCTTTGTGAAGTACTTGGCTCCACTCAAACAATCCATGATGTCATCCATTCTTGGCAATGGAAATTTGTACTTGATCATGATCTTATTGATAGCTTGAGAATCTATACACATTCTCCACTCTCCATCTTTCTTTGGTGCTAGTACTGTAGGTACCGCACATGGACTTAGGCTCTCCCTTATTAGTCCCTTCCTCAACAGATCCTGAACTTGTCTATTTGAAGCTCTTCATTCTCTATAGGGGTAATTATGTGGGCTACCTTATTTGGCAGACTAGCTCCTAGTATCAAATCCATTTGATGATTTATCTTTCTCATCGGTGGCAAACCTTTTGGTACATTATCAGATACAATATCCTAAAATTCTTCTAACATATCTACAACTTCTACTGGTACATCTTCACATTCCTCTTGACTAATCTTAGGAATCAATGCAAAGCAATGACACTCATGCTTCACACCCTCCAAAAATTTTCTACTATCTACCAAGAAAATTCTAGCAGTACTACATACCTTTTCTTCCACCTCCTTTAAGGGCTTCAACTTATGACAAACGCCATCATTTGTTAGGGAATATGTGTTTTTGCGGCCATCATGGATAGTGCTTCTATCATACTGTCATGGCCTACCTAATAACATAAGACATGCATCTATTGGTATGATGTCACACAACACCTCATCATGGTAGTCACCAATCTTGAACTTAACTAAACACTGCTCATTGACCAAAGCTTCGTGGTCCTTCTGCAACCATGCAATCTGATATAGATGTGGATGCTTTCTTCTTGTCAACCATCTCCTCTAAAACAAGATTGTCAGTGCTTCCACTGTCAATAATAATATCACAACACTTACCTTCACATCTGCACCTTGTACAGAATAAACTCTTCCTCTAATTGGGTTCTTTCTCCTCATTCAAAAAAGTTCTTCTAACGACTAGGGTTTCTCCCCTTTTAACATCTTTAGAATGCTCAGACTGCACATCTTCATATACATATGTAACTCATGCATTACCTTTAGGTCTTCTATTTGTCCTTCCTTGATGTTGCAGACACTCATATGCTTGATGCCCTTCTTCTCCACATTGGAAACAAGTTCCTTTGAAATCTCCTCTTCTTGGTCCTTGCCCAAGTCGGCCTCTTCCTCTTTGCTCACCATTGTTCTGGTCGCAAGGGCGGTAGGCATTATCCCCTCTCTAATTTCAACTGGTGCCAGCTTCTTCATTTTTCTTTTGATCTTCATTATGGCCTCCATAGGGTCTTCCACCAGTCCTTCCTCCTTGACCTCTTCCCCTTTGCTTTCTATCGAATCTTTTATTTAGCTTCTCTTTCACCTTCAGGGAAAACTGGCACACATCTTCTATGGTATTCATTCTAACTAGGCTCATCTCCTCTTGGATACTTGGCCTCAACCCATTAATGTAATTGGCTACCTTTTCCTTGTTGGCCTCTACATGGCCTGTCCTAATAGTAATCTTATAACACTCTTCTATATACTCCTTAATAGACTTGTTACCTTGCTTCAGTCCTTGCAACTTCTTCAGCAACTCCATCTCATAGTCCATAGGAATGAACTACTTCTTTAGTTTCTTTACCATCCGATCCCATCTAGTGATCTTTCCTTTTCCTCTTATGTTCCTCTCTAATTGGACCTCCTTCCACCAAATATTGACATGGCCATTCAACTTTGTTTTTGCAAACTTGACCTGATCTGGGTCCTCCACATCTTCATACTTGAAATACTCCTCCATGTCATTGATCTAATCAATAAGTTGTTCCGAATTCAAATCTCCAGAATATGTAGAAACTTCAATCCTGGGTCTCTTTCTGATCTTCGAAATGGCCCTCAACAACCTAACTTCTGTAGGATCTCCTACAGCTTCTTGTTTTTCCTTAGATAGCTCTTCTTTAGCTTCATCTTTGCTTTCTTTTGTTGTTCTCAGCTCAAATCCTCTTCGTAGCTCCTCTTATAATGCATCAATTTGCCTTTGCAGGGCTCTAAAACCCTCTATTGTCAAAGCATTCCTCCTAATATGATTTCTTTGTGAAGGCATCTTGATCTCCACAGCAAACCCACAACCTCAGGTCCTGGTGCAAACTGCCTCATGGTCGGCGATCTGTCTACACACTTAGGAACCTTTGCTCTGATACCACTTGATGAAGGGGTAAATCATAAAACACACAACAACATAAATGGCACACAAAAAATAGAATATTTCTTTATTGATTTGGACAACTCATTACATTACAGAAGCTCAATTACAATTAGAGAAATAAATCCTCCATAGGCTGCAATGCACTACAGCTACACATCACCAGGCTTTGGAATCTTCTGCCTTCTATAACCCTAAATTAGCTAGGTTTTCTATTTTCCCACCTATTCTTGACTCTACACTTTCCCCCTTAACTCTACGACTGCCCAAGGTTCCCAAAATAGTCTTAAATAGCACTTTTTGGTGGCCTCCAACTAAATTTTGAATTTGCAACTCCCTCTAAAAGTAGGTCAACTTTCGGGAAGCATAACTTTTGATCCGGGTGTCTAATTGACAAACCATTTTAAGTGTCGAAAAGCTTGCAATGTGAGCTATCACACCATAATTCCATAACTAGATTTCCATCAACTTTTTAGGATGTTATGGGATATTTTAGTGCCTCATATCTCATTTCAAAACATTTCAGAGGGTTTTCAGAAAACAAAAACTTTAATATCTTTCAGCTCACAAATGATCTTTCCTGATTCCTTCACCAAAGGTCTTATATTTCATTTATGAAGCTTTCTGTAAATTTTTTCTTTAATCCATGCCCAAATGCAAACTTTCCTGAAATGGCAGTTAAACTTTCAAAAATTGACAGTTTGATATTTTTAGCAGTTTGGAAAAACTAAAAGTCCTATGTCATTATTCAAGAGATTATGGAACCAGAAACACTAATTATGGAAAGAAATGAAAACAACTACAATGATTTTGAATCAACTTCTTTTTGAGTGATGCAAAATTTCCCTTACACCACTGGATGCTCCTGCATCACCATCAATGCTCTTATTTTGGGCATGCCACTGCATAAGTTCATCAATGTCTCTACACCTATACATTCGGGGTAATCGTGGGATTATCTAAAAGTGGAGAAGAACCTTTCCAAGAACCACAGCTGATTTCAACCCTTGTCTATACCTTGCTTCATGACATTTTGGACATTCTCTCTCACTTGCAAGATTTTTGTGAAAAAATACACAACCATTAACACATGTGTGGATGTTTTCATACCCCAAACCGAGCTTACTGATCTGCTTTTTACATTGACTTTGTTTTGTTGGCAATGTGGAGTCAGCTGGTAACAACGAACTTAATAATGCCAATAACTGATCTACACTATCATTTGTCCAACCATGCACTACTTGCAATTTAAGAATTTGAAGGATTGTTGTCAAATGACTTAACTTGCAATTAGCATACACATGCTTTAAAGCATCCTCCATTGACTTAGCCCAATCATCATTTAGAACCTCATTAAACATTCTTTCAACTTCAAACCCTTCGTCTAACATTTTTGTCTCTTCATCTATATTTGGTGCCACTTCATCTATGTTTGTTGCCTCTTCATCTCTCACAGTATACAATTCTATCATATCTTCATAATAATTGTAAGCCCAAGGGCTTATACCACTATGCCCATATCTTATCATATGTCAATAAATCACATTTCTTTTTTTCACCTTTCCACCAAGACAATCATTACATGGACATGGATATTTTTCCATTTCCCTCTCATTGGCTACTCTCTCATAATATGCATGATATTGATCCGTAGTCAACCTTTGACGCCGATCCATCTATAATATTGTGCATTCCAGTATTAATTTAGTATAATAAGCTATCATATGCCTAGAAGGCCTTTAAATATAAAATCTTAAAAGGTAACCTTAAATCATGCATATGGTCAATCTAGGATAACCTTTCCTTTAGTTTGGGCTAGTCATCATGCAGGGAGATCATGCATAGTAGAGGTGTGGTTTTATTTGAGTTCAAGGATCAGTTAAGGATCAACTTCACAAACACTGAAGATAACATTTTCTTTTGAGTTTTCAAACTTCAATCATGAAAATATCTCTTGGGGGGCACCCACAAGTAGCTTCCCCAAATATCATGAAAATTTCAATTCACTTTTGGCAATGAGGGTTTTGAATTACCTTTGAATTTGTTGCAAATTGCGTCCCCAAATTCAACTTTGCTGCAGAGGGCGTCGCCAACTTCAAACTCATTACAACAAACTCTGAATTCCTTGCCCGCCTTTTCAAAAGTCTCCAAGTCCTCTCCAAACAAGCTTTATCACCCATGCAAGTAGATGCTACACTTATATGCACCTAAAACATTTTTTTAGGTACACACATCAGATAGAGTAAGTGCTTCAATATGTGTCCATGAGAATAACAAACATCAACAACAATTCAATTTCATTCCCATGCTAACAATTATACATTTTACAACTTGTTTGACTTAGAAATATAGACAAGCTATGTAAACCAATAGATAAAGAACATTTAGAAGAAATACTAAACAATTTATCAAGATTACACTTTAAAACCCCAATTAAATAACTATTGTGATGAAGTATTCATAGCAGCAAATCACTTGCCAAAATCATAGGCAAAGTCACCAAATAAAGGACTCAAGATGTCAACCATTTCAAATGACAATCATGACAATAGGAAAAATAGCATAGAGAATATAGTCATGCCTTTGATTGCAAAGGAGCGGGCAGATATTACAGTCTAGCAACATTGAAAAGATGAAAATACAAAATCCATGAAGCCAAACACTTTTTTCAAAACACAAACCCTTACCTAATTAGTTAACTGATCCTTGAATATTTTATCAGGCAAAGATAGTCATTATATAGATGCTAAAATAGTGACACAAGTGCCTTTGAAAGTGATGACAGTCATGTCATCAAACTGACAGGGAAATCAGTCATCAAAAAGAGTAATGCAAAACACCACAAAAGAAAAGAGGAGATCACTATTCATTCAAAGAGATGCCCTAATCACAGTCACCAAAGTGGGCTACAACAAAAGAGAAAAGATAGTGAAATATTGACAATCTTTTTGCATCCAAATGCGAATTATGTGAAAACTACATGTCATATATCAATAACAAAAGTAACAGAGAGGATTTTTTACAGTCAAAAGTCTATGAATAGAATCTTCAAGTTTATGAAAATCAAGCTAATAAGCTATATGATAGTCATAGCAGCAGATGGACAAAGGGAATGTGACTGTGACAGATTTTTGCATACAAAGGATAGTCATCATCAATGATATCTTTGTATTAAGAAATTTGTAGGCAAGTTCATGATAGGACAACAAAGATCAATTCATGTATGAAGCAATGAACAAGGTCTTCATGACAAAGCTTATTGTCAAGATAGTAGTAAGAGACAATAAAGATAGTGAAGAGTATATTTAAGGAATGAAACAAATCATGGAATAGTCTTGCATTCTCAACAACAAGCTTTCATTCTCTATTTTGTGACAGTCATTTTGAAAATACAATCATCTTTCAAAGGTTGAATCACACACACGGCCGGAAGTGTCTAAGTCATAGGTTGAAGACCATCAAATTCCTTCATGCCAAGGTATTCTAAGTATAAATTGTGAATGGAAAAAGTAGAACTTTATCAATAAAGAACCATGAGACCTCTTCATACAGTCATTGAAAGAGATAGAATAGTCACTAATGAAAGAGCACCGATATTTCAAAGATACAAAACTTTAGAGCAAGCTAAGAGAAGAATAGAGGTACGTGGAAAACCCTGCCTCTACTTCATAAAATCATTTGTTATCTCATTATTATTGCTGCTCCTTTGATATTTGTCATCTATAGCTAGAAATCCCTTTCTTCATTCACACCCCATATTCAACTTCGTTGTAGAGGGCCTCGCTGACTTCAAATTCGTTATAGCAAACTCTGAATTCCTTGCTCGCCTTTTCACAAGTCTCCAAGTCCTCTCCAAACAAACTTTATCACCCATGCAAGTAGCTACGACACTTATATGCACCTAAAACATTTTTCAGGTACACGCATTAGATAGAGTAAGTGTTTCAATATGTGTCCATGAGAATAACAAACATCAACAACAATTCAATTTCATTCCCATGCTGACAATTATACATTTTACAAGTTATCTAACTTAGAAATATAGACAAGCTATGTAAACCAATAGATAAATAACATTTAGAATAAATACTAAACAATTTATCAATATTACACTTTAAAACCCCAATTAAATAACTATTGCGATGAAGTATTCATAGCAGCAAATCACTTGCCAAAATCATAGGCAAAGTCACCAAATAAAGGACTCAAGATGTCAACCATTTCAAATGACAATTATGACAATAGGAAAAATAGCATAAAGAATACAGTCATGCCTTTGATTGCAAAGGAGGGGGCAGATATTATGGTCTAGTACCATTGAAAAGATGAAAATACAAAATCCATGAAGCCAAACACTTTTGTCAAAATACAAACCCTTACCTAATTAGTTAACTGATCCTTGAAGATTTTATTAGGCAAAGATAGTCATTATATAGATGCTAAAATAGTGACACAAGTGCCTTTGAAAGCAATGACAATCATGTCATCAAACTAATAGTGAAATCAGTCATCAAAAAGAGTAATGCAAAACACCACAGAAGAAAAGAGATCGCTATTCATTCAAAGAGATGCCCTAATCACAATCACCAAAGTGGGCTACAACAACAGAGAAAAGACGGTGAAATATTGACAGTCTTTTTGCATTCAAATGTGAATTATGTGAAAACTAAATGTCATATATCAATAAAAAAAGTAACAGAGAGGATTTTTTACAGTCAAAAGTCTGTGAATATAATCTTCAAGTTTATCAAAATCAAGCTAATAAGCTATATGATAGTCATATCAGTAGATGGACAATGGGAATGTGACTGTGACACATTTTTGCATACAAAGGATAGTCATCATCAATGATATCTTTGTATTAAGGAATTTGTAGGCAAGTTCATGATAGGACAACAAAGATCAGTTCATGTATGAAGCAATGAACAAGGTTTTCATGACAAAGGCTACTGTCAAGATAGCAATAAGAGACAATAAAGATAGTGAAGATCAGATTTAAGGAATGAAACAAATCCTAGAATAGTCTTGCATTCTAAATAGCAAGCTTTCATTCTTTGTTTTGTGACAATCATTTTGAAAATACAATCATCTTTCAAAGGTTGAATCACACACAGGGCCAGTATTGTCTAAGTCATAGGTTGAAGACCATCAAATTCCTTCATGCCAAGGTATTCTAAGTATAAATCATGAATGGAAAAAGTAGAACTTTACCAATAAAGAACCATGAGATCTCTTCATACAGTCATTGAAAGAGATAGAATAGTCATTAATGATAGAGCACCAAGTTTTCAAAGATACAAAACTTTATAGCAAGCTAAGGGAAGAATAGAGGTACGTGAAAAACCCTACCACTACTTCATAAAATCATTTGTTATCTCATTATTATTGTTTCTCCTTTGATATCTGTCATCTATAGATGGAAATCCCTTTCTTCATTCACACCCCAAATTCAACTTTGTTGCAGAGGGCCTCGCTGACTTCAAATTCGTTACAGCAAACTCTGAATTCCTTGCCCGCCTTTTCAAAAGTCTCCAAGTCCTCTCCAAACAAGCTTTATCACCCATGCAAGTAGCTACTACACTTATATGTACCTAAAACATTTTTCAAGTACACGCATCAGATAGAGTAAGTGTTTCAATATGTGTCCATGAGAATAACAAACATCAACAACAATTCAGTTTCATTCCCATGCTGATAATTATACATTTTACAAGTTGTCTGACTTGGAAATATAGACAAGCTATGTAAACCAATAGATAAATAACATTTAGAAGAAATACTAAACAATTTATCAAGATTACACTTTAAAACCCCAATTAAATAACTATTGTGATGAAGTATTCATAGAAGCAAATCACTTGCCAAAATCATAGGCAAAGTCACCAAATAAAGGACTCAAGATGTCAACCATTTCAAATGAAAATCATGACAATAGGAAAATAGCATAGAGAATACAGTCATGCCTTTGATTGCAAAGGAAGGGGCAGATATTATAGTCTAGCAGCATTGAAAAGATGAAAATACAAAATCCATGAAACTAAACACTTTTGTCAAAATACAAACCCTTACCTAATTAATTAACCGATCCTTGAAGATTTTATCAAGCAAAGATACTCATTATATAGATGCTAAAATAGTGACATAAGTGCCTTTGAAAGTGATGACAGTCATGTCATCAAACTAATAGTGAAATCAGTCATCAAAAAGAGTAATGCAAAACACCATAGAAGAAAAGAGGAGATCACTATTCATTCAAAGAGATGCCCTAATCATAGTCACCAAAGTGGGCTACAACAACAGAGAAAAGATAGTGAAATATTGACAGTCTTTTTCCATCCAAATGTGAATTATGTGAAAACTACATGTCATATATCAATAACAAAAGTAACAGAGAGGATTTTTTACAGTCAAGAATAGAATCTTCAAGTTTATTAAAATCAAGCTAATAAGCTATATGATAGTCATAGCAGCAGATGGACAAAGGGAATGTGACTGTGATAGATTTTTACATACAAAGGACAGTCATCATCAATGATATCCTTGTATTAAGGAATTTGTAGGCAAGTTCGTGATAGGACAACAAAGATCAGTTCATGTATGAAGCAATGAACAAGGTTTTCATGACAAAGGTTACTATCAAGATAGCAGTAAGAGACAATAAAGACAGTGAAGAGCAGATTTAAGGAATGAAACAAATCATGGAAAAGTCTTGCATTCTTAACAACAAGCTTACATTCTCTATTTTGTGACAGTCATTTTGAAAATACAATCATCTTTCAAAGGTTGAATCACACACAGGGCCGACAGTGCCCAAGTCATAGGTTGAAGACCATCAAATTCCTTCATGCCAAGGTATTCTAAGTATAAATTATGAATGGAAAAAGTAGAACTTTATCAATAAAGAACCATGAGACCTCTTCATATAGTCATTGAAAGAGATAGAATAGTCACTAATGATAGAGCACTGAGATTTCAAAGATACAAAACTTTAGAGCAAGCTAAGAGAAGAATAGAGGTACGTGGAAAACCCTACCTCTACTTCATAAAATCATTTGTTATCTCATTATTATTTCTGCTCCTTTGATATTTGTCATCTATAGATGGAAATCCCTTTCTTCATTCACACCCCAAATTCAACTTTGCTACAGAGGGCCTCGCCGACTTCAAATTTGTTACAGCAAACTCTAAATTCCTTGCCCACCTTTTCAAAAGTCTCCAAGTCCTCTCCAAACAAGCTTTATCACCCATGCAAGTAGCTGCTACACTTATATGCACATAAAACATTTTTCAGGTACACGCATCAAATAGAGTAAGTGTTTCAATACGTGTGCATGAGAATAACAAACATCAACAACAATTCAATTTTATTCCCATGCTAACAATTATACATTTTACAAGTTGCCTGACTTAGAAATATAGACAAGCTATGTAAACCAATAGCTATATAGCATTTAGAAGAAATACTAAACAATTTATCAAGATTACACTTTAAAACCCCAATTAAATAACTATTGTGATGAAGTATTCATAGCAGAAAATCACTTACCAAAATCATAGGCAAAGTCACCAAATAAAGGACTCAAGATGTTAACCATTTCAAATGACAATCATGACAATAGGAAAAACAGCATAGAGAATATAGTCATGCCTTTGATTGCAAAGGAGGAGGCAAATATTACAATCTAGCAGCATTGAAAAGATGAAAATACAAAATCCATGAAGCCAAACACTTTTGTCAAAATACAAACCCTTACCTAATTAGTTAACTGATCCTTGAAGATTTTATTAGGCAAAGATAGTCATTATATAGATGCTAAAACAGTGACACAAGTGCCTTTGAAAGTGATGACAATCATGTCATCAAACTAATAGTTAAATCAGTCATCAAAAAGAGTAATGTACAACACCATAGAAGAAAAGAGGAGATCACTATCCATTCAAAGAGATGCCCTAATCATAGTCACCAAAGTGGGCTACAACAATAGAGAAAAGACAATGTAATATTGATATTCTGTTTGCATCCAAATGTGAATTATGTGAAAAGTACATGTCATATATCAATAACAAAAGTAACAGAGATGATTTTTACAGTCAAAAGTCTATGAATAGAATCTTCAAGTTTATCAAAATCAAGCTAATAAGCTATATGATAGTCATAACAGCAGATGGACAAAGGGAATGTGATAGTGACACATTTTTGCATACAAAGGACAACCATCATCAATGATATATTTGTATTAAGGAATTTGTAGGCAAGTTCATGATAGGACAACAAAGATCAATTCATGTATGAAGCAATGAACAAGGTTTTCATGACAAAGGTTACTATCAAGATAGCAGTAAGAGATAGTAAAGACAGTGATGAGCAAATTTAAGGAATGAAACAAATCATGGAAAAGTCTTGCATTCTCAATAACAAGCTTTCATTCTCTGTTTTGTGACAGTCATTTTGAAAATACAATCATCTTTCAAAGGTTGAATCACACACACAGGGCTGACAATGTCTAAGTCATAGGTTGAAGACCATCAAATTCCTTCATGCCAAGGTATTCTAAGTATAAATTATGAATTTAAAACTAGAACTTTATCAATAAAGAACCATGAAACCTCTTCATACAGTCATTGAAAGAGATAGAATAGTTACTAATGATAGAGCACCAAGCTTTCAAAGATACAAAACTTTTAAGCAGGTTAAGAGAAGAATAGAGGTACATGGAAAACCCTACCTCTACTTCATAAAACCATTTGTTATCTCATTATTATTGCCGCTCCTTTGATATTTGTCATCTATAGCTGGAAATCCCTTTCTTCATTCACACGATGATCTTAAAACTATTTCATCTAACTGCAGCCATGAACAATCTCACACGATGATCTCGAAGAACTACGGCCATGAACAATCTTCTCTTGTTCAACTACTCATACCCTATTCTTGGCGGCCATGAACAATCTTCTCTTGCTAGACCCATGATTTGCTTCTTCACAGGTTTCACCTTTTTGTTCAAAATACATAAACGCACATTCCCTCCATTATTTCCCTACATAACTAAAGTGAACTAAACTCATGCACCACAAGGAAAAAATTTATATTATAATTGTAATTATAAAATAAATTTATAATTAGAATGCATACATGTGTTTAAATCCCTCTTCTTATGGTGTTGGAATTTCAAATAAATTGTAGTTGTAGAAATCAGAATAAATCAATCATGAAACATTGAAGAATGACTAACCACAACAAAATTGACACAAGAACCTTTAAGTTGGGAGCCCTGGTGTGGGGAAAACCAGTTGCCCCTTCTTATCTTGGCCAAAAAAATTACAAATAGCTATATTTTTTCCTTTCAAATATTTATATATATTTAAATTATTTATTGTCATTAAAAAATATCTATTTATTCTAATTTCATATATTATTTTGATTAAAATTATTAAAGTATACAATTATTACAATTTTAGCTTAAAATAATTTAATTAAATGATGCATTGGATCCATCTCGACCTACTTTAGATATATTTTTTAAATATAGCTATATTTTTTCCTTTCAAATATTTATATATATTTAAATTATTTAGTCTTTAAAAAATATCTATTTATTCTAATTTCATATAGTATTTTGATTAAAACTATTAAAGTATACAATTATTACAATTTTAACTTAAAATCATTTAATTAAATGACGCATTGGATCCATCTCGGCGTCCTATAGAGGAGTAATAGTCATTTATTTAGTCATTTATTTGGTCATTTATTTAGTCATTTCAACCAATGACCAAATTAGTCATTTATAGCTGTGTTGCAAAAAAAATTGGTCACGTGACTAAAAGTTTGGTCATGTGACTAAAAGTTTTAGTCACCTGGTCATTTATTTGCCATATTTCTACTAGTGATAAATAAATGATTTCTTGTTAGAGTCATAAACTTGTTATAACACAAGAATGCTCAATCTTTAGGTCAATGAGTAGATTGGCAGGAAGTCATAGACCCTGGTATTTGCAATTATGTAATGAGGAACTCTCTGAAAGGTTGAAATCACCTAAACCTACATATTGCATATATCCTAGATTAAGGATTAAATTCTAAGACAGAGTGACTAAGATTTGAGTTTAGTCAAGACAATTTATGTCTAGAGATACTAGTCAAGCAAGTCAAACTGTAGGATATGGTAGTTTCCATGTTGAGTTAGAGGTGTGTGAACACACGACTATGTTTATTACAAATGTTTATTTATAGAAAAACTTTGGCCAAAGTGATGCATTTTTCTCTGCATACATTAGTCGGTTCACTATGTCTAGATTGTGTGACCTGTCAGAATGATCATACTTAGCTAGAAGATTGTCTAGAGTTGTATGGTCAATTGAGTTATGTATGACACAACACTAGGACTCAGATGGCAAGCTGTTGGTTCCTTATTTCTATACTCTTCGTGAAGGGTAGGGCCACTTCCAGATGGAAGGTGAGCGAAGGACCGTTGGTCTATGGCTGGAGGAAAAGCACTAAGATGATGATAGCTCTTTGCAATAGAAGACTCTCTGAGACTTGTGAGATAGATATTAGATTCTAGATACAGAATACTTCATGTTATGACTTGTGATTTACAAACTTATGTAAAATTTATTCATATTGCTAAGTGCAAATTATTTGTAATTGTAAAGTGAAATGATTTCACTATGATTTTATCTTTGAATATATTATAATTTCAAGGTTGAAAAATATTCAGAAAAGATGTACATTTCATTCTATGTGTTTATGCAAATGTCAAAAAAAAGTTTTTCACTCATGTTTAAACATGTTCATTTACTTTCTTTGTAAATTTTGTGAGTAGTTCCAATTTGTATGAGTTGGTATGTTACAAATGGTATTAGAGCTATCAAGTTCAACACATGGACCTAGGAGCTCACTACGAGAAGACTTGTCGACATTTAGCATATTGGCTAATGTTTGAAATTAGTTTTATGCTAGAATGGCATGGAGAAGAACAAAGAAAACTACCAGGAATTTTATCCCCCACAACTTACCTAAGATAGTGGTTAAGAAGGAACCAACCGAGGAGATAAAACTCCAACATATTAACTATGTTGAGGGTGCATGGTTAGAAGATTCTGAAACATTGGCTGATGTTCTTAAGCATGTTTGACTAGAAAAGAAACAAAACAACAAAGTGGCTAAGAAACCCATTGTTTCTACTCGTGTAGTTAAACCGAGTAAACCATTTGCTAGTCATGACATACTGTTTGGGTGTGGTTGTGATGCCCCTGCTTTAGGAAAAGAGGTGTTGGAAGAGTACTTGCATGTACATCCACCCTCTAAGTTTTTTATATTGGATTCTGATGGGGAAGAGGAACCTGAGCAATATCCTTTAACTGACAGTGGCATGTAGTCTTGTTGTGTTATCTATTTAAATAAGGATGTATCTATACCCAATATAAACTATAATAATGATGAGATTATTTTGCACAAATATGAGTTTTCTAAATAGATTTAATGATGAATTTTGAATTAATGAGATGCATTACTTTTTAATTCTAATCTATAACTTAATACAAATATCAAGTGTGAAATAGAGTTTCATCATGCTTTAAACTTGAACAAATTCTGGAGATAGTCAGGGAGAGTTGAATCCTTCTGAAAACCCAATGACTAAGCTAGATCAGATATTGACCATGTTGAATGAAACCAAGGAAAGGCTTGGAAACTTGGAATAGGAAGTTAGGGATCAAGGCAGACCCAAAGGAGAAAAAGAGGACTCGCATGTAGGGGATGATGAATATAACCATTAATCCAGTTCTCATCGTGAACGAAGGGATGATGTTGATAAGACTAAGACTCAAGAAGAAAGGAGAAATAGACTTGCCTTAGAGCTATCAAGTGATATGAAGAAAGTGACACCACCCAAGTTCAATGGAACAGTAAGTGGTGATGCTGCAGAAGCTTGGTTGATAGAGATGGAAAAGTATTTTGAGATCAGGAACTACTCTAAGATAACTGTAAACACCTAAATTTTGCCATTGCACAATTCATGTCATCGCACTACATTCACACTAATTCACGTTAATTCACCTAATTCTAATCATTCCACACTAATCAATAAATTACATAAAATCACTTAATTAAATAATCCAAATTATTTAATTAAATCATTATTCTTCCAATTTAAATAAATAAAATCAAAATTATTTATTTAAATATTCAAATTTCCCTTCACTTTAAATAAATTCAAAAATATTTATTTAAATAATCTATTTCCTCCCAAATGTATTAAAATTAATATTTAATTCAATTATCCCATGTGATCATGAAATTAAATAATTATTTATTTAATTTTCCAATTATCCTCACCCACCATAAATTCCTCCAATCAAAATCAATTAACAGATCAATCAAAAGAGTTGATTCATCAATCAATTCAGTCATCTATTCAATCAAATCAGTTAACAAATCAATCTAATTTGTTAATAGATCAATCAACCTGTTGGTGCCTGAATTGACTGTCAGTTCTTGAGCAATTTTTATGCAGGCACCATCCCAAAAAATCCAAAAAATTTTCCAGTTTTGGCACCCCTTCGGTGTTTTGTAACATCCACATCATCTTTCTTGAAGGGGGGGTCTTCATGTTTTGTCCATCAGCATGAGTTTGGAATGTGTCTTGGCGATCATGATTGGTACCAATGGCGTGTTGTCTTCTATCGCTAAGACTTTACCTATCGGCGTAGGTGTTTTGTGGCTTACCGACAGACTTGGTCTCGCCGACGAGGGTTTTGGAGTGCTATCGCCAAGACTTTGGCTATCGGAGTGAGCGGGCAAGTGTTGGACCGACGTTGGTTGTCTGGCCGATGAGGGATGTTCAAGGTGGTCGTCAGCAGGAGTAGTGCTATCAGTGAGAGAGTTTTCGGGTTCGCCGACGCCTGAGGTCTCGCCGACAGAGTATAGTTTGTTGGCGCCATCGGTGTAATGGAGGATTATCGGGTGAACGGGCAGATTGTTGGCCGATGCCGTAGGTCTGGCCGATGGAGTTGCCATTGGCGAGTATGGGGTAGTGTCTAGCCGATGGTGGTAATAGAGTTCGGTTTTGGCGTGACAGGGGCTATCAGGCTAGCCGTTGGAAGGTCCGCCGATGGAGAGTTTTTGGCCGATGTGATGTTATCGGCGTAAGTCACACCGACAGGGGGGCAGTGTAGTGTGTGATCGGAGAGACTTGTGAGGTCAGGGTAAGTTTTGTGGAGCTGGCTGATGGTTCTCCTCTGGCCGATGGGGATGTTGGTGACTTGTGGAGGTGTTGGCATCGGCGAGACCGCTGTGATCGGCAGGAGATTTGTGGGGTAGGTCGATAATGTATGTCATGGCGATGGGCTATGGGCGAAGGGTCGTGTGTCGAACGCGGCAAAACGCTCAACACTTGGTATGTATGCGACTATGTTTTTAAAGCGCCGAAGTTGCCTCCACACCATGCATATGGGACTAATCCCCTTGCATTATTTTTGAACCCGCGGTAGAACGTGTTTTGGCGGGAAACTTCTTTTTGACTACAGCGATGGTTTTCAAGCGACCGCGGGTTGTTGAGCCATCAATGGTGACTGTGCAGGGGTATGGGTGACGGTACAAGCAATTAAGCTGCCTGATCGTGGATAAAGACTTTCAAGTGGTGGCACAAAGCTCAAGATCCCCCCTGTCTGTCGCATTTAATCTGTGAAGGCCATTTTCAAATGGAAGGAATGTATCTGGCAGATTTTGTAATAGCCATGTAATTAATTGCTGTGGTACACTTTCTGGCTGTTATAAGCAGGAAGTGTTACTCATTTTTAGGTTGTTGAAAGTTGAACATTTTGGCTCTGTAACACAATACAGTTCATTTTGGTTGCTCTGTACAGCTAAACCTGTGAGTTTATGTATCTCTTGTTGTATGTTTTGGCATGAACCCACTGATTTCATGGTTAATTTTATATGAGAAATGCTATGTTAGCATGTGTTTTGTTAATTCTGTCTCCAGTATTGCATGCATCTTTCTTCTGAGTCTGGATGTTTAAGGAATGTTTGAGGCTCTAGAACATAGAATTCCTATGTTGAATGTCTGATCTTTTAACTTCTGCTCAAGGGGTAGATTAAATTGTTCTCAGATTGAACATTAGGAAGGGTATACTGCAGTAGGGATGCCATAAGTAGAGATAACTTAACACTCTGTGCTGGGAGATATCTGTAAGGCAGGTATCATATATATCCCCCTAAAATCTAGTTTTAGCTATTCATGCTGATCATTCACAGGTGTATGTCTACCGACTCCAAGCCCTGGATAGGCACCAATCTGGCTCTGTGTTGAGGTTATACACCATGTCCAGCTTTGCATCCAAAATTCAAATCAAACCATCTCTTCCTTCCATCTATTAGTTGTAGGAGCAGGATTAGGATCCCTGCATGCTCTCATACCCAACCAGACATCATGTCCAAGAATGTTGCCCACCTTGTGATCTATCATACAGATCTTGGTCCATACATGAGAGTATTCTGCCTGTTGATGTCAAGTTAAATCCTTCTGTCATTGAGCTAGTCAAGGTTATACTTTTATCAAATAGGGAAACCCCCCTTGGTGCGGCAGAACTAGAAGTGAAGGGGAGGAGCTCACGCAACCTCCTGTATTCAGTTGGCTGAATCTGCCTGTGCATTAGAACTAGCAAACCCTAATGCTAATTCAGAAGAAAAACCAACAAAATGGCGACTCCGCTGGGGAGAAAATTGATGAAAAAGTGTTATATCTTGTGGCCCATCTGAGTCACCCACAAAATGATGCTCTGCTGGTGGAATGAACCTGGAAAAGTAGCTTTCAGCTATTGAAAATTTTGTCCTCTCTGGAGAGGTGGCGACTCTGCAAAAGATCTAAATGCACATGAAAGATGGATGTATGTGACGTGACAAAAATGTGTTGTTCATATTTCTGCATCTGTATGAGAAAAGGTACCTTGTTCCTTCCCCTTTATATATTTACTGTTTTGCTGCATAGGTTAGATGCCAGGGGAGGTTACAGGTCTTAGGCAGACAAAGGATGTCTAAGAGTAAGTTTTTTATGAATCCAAGTATGAATTATCCCGTACTCAGTGGTGAAATGTTGGAGAAAAGAATAGAAGAGATAAAAAATAGGTTGATATTCTTAGAGGCTGAGCAGGCCCGGTTAAAAAGCAATAACCCTGTTATGTCTGCCAGTTAGAAGGCTAAACCTCTTCTCAGCCCTTTTGATCCTTTGTATGACCAACTGGATTTGTCATGGGTTGATTATAAAGTAGAAACTATGCCTGCTAGGATATACTGTCAGATGCCTAGATTTGGTGGTCACAGTGTATGTGATGGGAATGCACATATCAAAAATTTTCATGAGTTCATGGGAAAATATTCATTCAGAGATGAGGATATGTGGATGAGGTTTTTTGTTAGGTCCTTTGATGCAAAAGCAAAAGACTGGTATTTGGGCTTTCCAAAGAGATTCTTTGCCTATTGGGATGAGCTTGCTGACTGTTTCAAAAAAGAATTTGCAAAAGAACCTGCTAATCTTGTTGCAGAATTGATGAACATCAGAAAACAAGATAAAGAGCTATGTATTGATTTCAGTCAGAGGTTTGCAGTAGCCCTTTCACAGATCCCAGAAGTCTTCAGACCTGATATTTCAGCCTGTGTTGGCATATTCTTTGAGGCTTTTGAGGAGGGCTCTAGTGCAATACTGAGGGATTTCAAGGTGACAGGTATGCAGATGGCATACAAGTTCGCCGAAAATATAGAAAAATTCAGAAATGGGCGCCTGTTGATATCCCTGTCCCCAGGCCTTGGTGTGAGAAATGGTTGTGAAGCTGCAAATGACCAAATGATTATGGCATCATGTGCAGATAAAAATGAAAATGAAAGCATAGAGGTTGAGACTGCTGTATTTGAACATAATGCTAACAATACTGCTCAACTGGATTGTTCACCAGTTGAGGATGCCAGTGAAAGGACTAGTGAGGATTCCCATTGCAATGATGAGGCATATGACCATGAAAACAATAACGAGGTTGTGGACAGCAATGAGCAATTTTTGGAATAGACCTGTGGAGACAATTGTGAGTATTGTACTCAAGACAGAGAAGATATAAGCAAACAGAGAAGCAGTCCTATGTGTGACCCATTGCCTTCCTTTCAAACACATGGAGATCATGAAGAGCAGTCAGGGATTGAAACAAGTGCTAGTGCAGAGCATGATTATTTTTCATTTGATGGTTGTTTTGCTTATGACACACAGGCTGATACTCCTCCACATAGTGAATCCATTGGTGATGAAGATGTTTGCTCTGCTGCCCATGAACAAATGGCATATTATGATCAAGCTTATGTACCTGGATCACCCATCTTTGACACATATGGTGATGAGGATCTATTTGAGGATGGTGAAGATCTAGACACTATTTTTGGCTTGGATTCTATTTCTCATCCTGATGAAAGAGGAAACAACATGCATCAGGTAAGTGACTGTGAAAATGTGCTTGATTTGAAAGAGGTGCCAGAGCCTGATCTTTTCCAGCTTGGTGCTACTATTGGTTGTGTACATGATGTGCACAATTGTGAATTTGAAAGCTTTTCTTTTGAGAGGCCAGCATATGAGATGAGCTCTGATCTTCCTAGCTGCATGGTGGACTTTGAGTGTTTTCAGTTTTCAATCCAGCTAGGAGATCATTTTGCAATGCATAATGCTGATACAAATGATAACATGTGTTATATTCCATTTGAGTATGCATTGCCTGATACATTCTGCATCCACTTGTTGCCGGATGCTAAAGGTTATCTGCACAGAGATGACAGTGACAAGCTAAATCAGAAGGTTGAATGTGCAGATGACCAGGTTTGTTTATGGTCAGATCATGGTAGCATTCTCAGGCTTGACCCAGTGCATGCAGATGAAAACAAGATATTTGACAAAGGGAGATACAGGTTTTTCTTTTCTTGGTGGCCTTAGGCCATCAAGAGTGTTTGGTGATGCAGATCATTATAACTTCATGACTCTGTGCCCAATGGATAGGGGACTGGTCTGCATCCCAGAGTTCTGTGGTTCTTGCCATGCCTACAAGAGGCATGCATCCTCTGATAGAGCCACTGTTGGTGCCTGAATTGACTGTCAGTTCTTGAGCAATTTTTATGCAGGCACCATCCCAAAAAATCCAAAAAATTTTCCAGTTTTGGCACTCCTTCAGTGTTTTGTAACATCCACATCATCTTTCTTGAAGGGGGGGTCTTCATGTTTTGTCCATCAGCATGAGTTTGGAATGTGTCTTGGCGATCATGATTGGTACCAATGGCGTGTTGTCTTCTATTGCTAAGACTTTACCTATCGGCGTAGGTGTTTTGTGGCTTACTGACAGACTTGGTCTCACCGACGAGGGTTTTGGAGTGTTATCGCCAAGACTTTGGCTATCGGAGTGAGCGGGCAAGTGTTGGACCGACGTTGGTTGTCTGGCCGATGAGGGATGTTCAAGGTGGTCGTCGACAGGAGTAGTGCTATCGGTGAGAGAGTTTTCGGGTTCGCCGACACCTGAGGTCTCGCCAACAGAGTATAGTTTGTTGGCGCCATCGGTGTAATGGAGGATTATCGGGTGAACGGGCAGATTGTTGGCCGATGGCGCAGGTCTGGCCGATGGAGTTGCCATCGGCGAGTATGGGGTAGTGTCTAGCTGATAGTGGTAATAGAGTTCAGTTTCGGCGTGACAGGGGCTATCGGGCTAGCCGTTGGAAGGTCCGCTGATGGAGAGTGTTTGGCCGATGTGATGTTATCGGCGTAAGTCACACCGACAGGGGGGCAGTGTAGTGTGTGATCGGAGAGACTTGTGAGGTCGGGGTAAGTTTTGTGGAGCTGGCCGATGGTTCTCCTCTGGCTGATGGGGATGTTGGTGACTTGTGGAGGTGTTGGCATCGGCGAGACCGCTGTGATCGGCAGGAGATTTGTGGGGTAGGCCGATAATGTATGTCATGGCGATGGGCTGTGGGCGAAGGGTCGTGTGTCGAACGCGGCAAAACGCTCGACACTTGGTATGTATGTGACTATGTTTTTAAAGCGCCGAAGTTGCCTCCACACCATGCATATGGGACTAATCCCCTTGCATTATTTTTGAACCTGCGGTAGAACGTGTTTTGGCAGGAAACTTCTTTTTGACTGCAGCGACGGTTTTCAAGCGACCGCGGGTTGTTGAGCCATCAATGGCGACTGTGCAGGGGTATGGGTGACGGTACAAGCAATTAAGCTGCCTAATCATGGATAAAGACTTTCAAGTGGTGGCACAAAGCTCAAGATCCCCCCTGTCTGTCGCATTTAATCTGTGAAGGCCATTTTCAAATGGAAGGAATGTATCTAGCAGATTTTGTAATAGCCATGTAATTAATTGCTGTGGTACACTTTCTGGTTGTTATAAGCAGGAAGTGTTACTCATTTTTAGGTTGTTGAAAGTTGAACATTTTGGCTCTGTAACACAATACAGTTCATTTTGGTTGCTCTGTACACCTAAACCTGTGAGTTTATGTATCTCTTGTTGTATGTTTTGGCATGAACCCACTGATTTCATGATTAATTTTATATGAGAAATGCTATGTTAGCATGTGTTTTGTTAATTCTGTCTCCAGTATTGCATGCATCTTTCTTCTGAGTCTGGATGTTTAAGGAATGTTTGAGGCTCTAGAACATAGAATTCCTATGTTGAATGTCTGATCTTTTAACTTTTGCTCAAGGGGTAGATTAAATTGTTCTCAGATTGAACATTGGGAAGGGTATACTGCAGTAGGGATGCCATAAGTAGAGATAACTTAACACTCTGTGCTGGGAGATATCTGTAAGGCAGGTATCATATATATCCCCCTGAAATCCAGTTTTAGCTATTCATGCTGATCATTCACAGTTGTATGTCTACTGACTCCAAGCCCTGGATAGGCACCAATCTGCTCTGTGTTGAGGTTATACACCATGTCCAGCTTTGCATCCAAAATTCAAATCAAACCATCTCTTCCTTCCATCTATTAGTTGTAGGAGCAGGATTAGGATCCCTGCATGCTCTCATACCCAACCAAACATCATGTCCAAGAATGTTGCCCACCTTGTGATCTATCATACAGATCTTGGTCCATACATGAGAGTATTCTGCCTGTTGATGTCAAGTTAAATCCTTCTGTCACTGAGCTAGTCAAGGTTATACTTTTATCAAATAGGGAAACCCCCCTTGGTGCGGCAGAACCAGAAGTGAAGGGGAGGAGCTCACGCAACCTCCTGTATTCAGTTGGCTGAATCTGCCTGTGCATTAGAACTGGCAAACCCTAATGCTGATTCAAAAGAAAAACCAACACAACCTAGTCATCTGATCCATCTATTCAGTCAACTCTCCAATCAATTTTGTTAACTCCCTTGATTCATGAGGGAGGCAGGGCACTTGTCCTCTAATTCATGCACATTCTCTCAACCATCCTCAACAATTGATATTTTTAATCATCCTCAACAGTTGATCTGATATCTCATATGTCTATAAAATGAGCTTCACTCTCTATTCTTCAACATCTCTCATTTTAGTAAACTTATGTTGTCCTTATCATTCCTTGGGAGATCACATTTACGCTTGGCAATATAGAGCAATCCACATCCAAAGAGCAAGAAGAAATCAACACAAGATTTGGGTGCTATCTTGGTACGCTCAATCCGTTTGGTTTGTTTGTGTGTGTGTTGAAGGTAATTTGCTTTGTAATTTGTATTGCTTTCATATTATTTACATATTCAAATTTTAACCAATACATTTTGGCACGCCCAATGGGACCCACATCCCTAAAAACTAATATTTTTGTGGAAATTTCTGTACAAAATTTTTGATAGGACAAAAGTGCATCTGTGACTATCAACGCGCGCCCACGTTTTATGTTAGCATGCCTACATAGCATGTCAGTGTGCCTACACAAGAGGTTGACGCGCCCATGTTTCATATGTGTCTATGTCTTTCATACATTGATGCCTTATTTTTTTGCAGATCAGTGTTGATTTTAGTTGATTTCTACATGTTTTCTGATTCCTGTGCTTGGCTAACATTCTTGTCTATCTATTCATGATAATAAATTTATCTTTTAACAGGCATTGACTTTGATTTTAGAGCCTACAACCATTCATGTGTAAAAGAGTGCCTATGCTCTGCAAAAGTGTGTTTGTGTTAGCAGAATCAAGGAACAACTTTCAAATCCTTAGATCCATCATTCCTAACCACTAGATCACCCAAACCCTTAATAGATCACCCTGTCTATCCATAGCTTTCTTTTTTTTTGTGGCAGATTCTATTGACAATTTCAAAAGTGTGCCCATGCACTATAGAAGCATGCCTACGCTATGTATCTGTATGCCTGTGTCTAAAAGCACACCGATGGCTATCAAAATCAAAATTTCTAAAAGCATGTCTATGTTGTTGGTCAGCGCGCCTACGCTCTCTATCAATGCACCTGTGTAGGAAGGTGAAAAACAATCAATTTTGTTTTGTTTTCTATTGTTTTCTGTTTGTTCTACTGATTTAGCAATTTTGTATCTTTTGTTCTGGTTGTTATTGTCAACTATTTGCAGTTTTTCCTTAACTACTTCTTCGGTGTTGGAACTAACGTTGCATAGCTTATACCTCGACCAAAGAAGCAAATAAAGATTAAGACTACTAATGTGATTTGGTGCAAGACGTATGCGAAAGACAAAATCTTTTATCACTAAATCTTAGGACACACATTTCATTTTTTGCTTAATGGAATTTACATGTGTTCTCCATGCTTGGAATTGCTTAAATCTTAAGACACATTTCATTTTGCTTAAAGGAATTTACGTGTGTTTTGTATGCTTGGAATTTCTTAAATGTGTATGCTCTTCCTTTGCATGACAACGTGATCTTGGGAATCAAAAACATTTAAGCCATTCATTTTTTATTTCTTTCCATGCATGATATCCTCCTTTAGAAGAGCCTACTTTTGGATTGTGATTCATCCAAGAGGGACGACCCTAAGCGGATCTTTCCTTTGGACCGCTATATAAATTGGTTGAGACAAAATCCAAGACCTAACTAGAATGAGCCTTTGCCATAGGGTGCCAACTCGAAAGGAGGCGTACCAACACTTTGTGAAAGAAATTTTACATTGTGTGAGGTATATGAGACTCCCAGTAGAATTGGTTAAATCTTGATGAAAGGGGGTAAATCACAAAACACACAATAATAGATATTGAAGATAGCAAATAGAACTTTCTTTTATTGGATTGGGCAACTCATTACGTTACAGAAGCTCAATTACAATAAGAGGATGAATCCTCTACTGGCTGCCACTCATTACTGCTTTCCCCAACCTCAAGACTCTAGAATCTTCAGCCTTCTATAACCCCAAATCAGCTAGGGTTTATGCTTCCCACCTATTCTGGACTCTACACTAGCCCCCTTAACTCTACTACTGTCCAAGGTTCCCAAAATAGTCATAAATAGCACTTTTTGGCGGCCTCCAGCTAAATTTTGAAATTTACAACTCCCTCCAAAAGTAGGTCAACTTCTAGGAAGCATAACTTTTGATCCAGGTGTTTGATTGACGAACCGTTTTAATCGCCAGAAAGATAGCAATGTGAACTATCACGTCAAAAATTTGTAAATGGATTTCTGTCAAATTTTTGAGATGTTATGAGATGTTTTAGTGCCTCATATCTCATCCCGTAAATTTTCAGGGGCTTTTCAGAAAACAAAAACTTTAATATCTTTTAGCTCACAAATGATCTTTGCCTGATTCCTTTGCCAAAGGTCTTATATTTCTGTTATGTAACTTTTTAGAATTTTTTGCTTCATTACATGCCCAAATGCAAACTTTCTAAAAATAGTAAGTACACTTTCCAAAACAAGCAGGTCGCTATTTTTAGTAGTTTTGGAAAAACTAAAAGTCTTACATTATTATTCTGGATATCATGGAACCAAAAACACTAATTATGGAAGAAATGAGAACAACTACAATGGTTTTGAATTAACTTCTTTTTGGGTGATGTAAGATTTCCCTTACACCTCCGGATGCTCCTACATCAAATCTTTTAGTAGCTTGCTAGATGATTGCAAGGTGTTGGTCCCCCAAAGAAGTGACTAGCAACCTTGTAGTTATTGTCCACCCGATCCACCTCTAAATGTTGTGGTAATTTTTAGTGCAAGGGTACAATGCCCCCAAGATTACTCACCATAAGGCTCCCTTGATATGAGATAGAACTCCCCAGCTTAGCATAAACTACTTGTATCTTTCCAGGGAAAGGGTGATTGGGTTATCCTTCTAGTCCTGGAGGTCCCTATCTGTCGTCTCTCACAAAGATGAAAAAATGTACACACACATATTAGGTGTGATGACATTTGAGTCGACAGAGATTCCACGTGTGGGATGAATTTATTGCAGTGAAACCATGTCCTTAGGCATAAACTATGCTTGACTTGTTTTCAATTGTGTTATACCTATGAAAACTTGGGCTTTTTATAAGTCTCAAATATACACTCTTTTGTTACAAACAGTCTTTGTGTTTATTGCCTATTGTGTTTTTCTTGTCAAAAAGTGAATCCAAGAATCCAAAATCCAAAAAATACAAAAACATAGCTTTAAATTTTCCATTTAGCATTTTCTTTTTCACAAAATCCCAAAAATACAAAAATATAGTGATTAGACTTTCCCTTTTTGCATTTTCCTTGTCAAAATTAAAAAAAATACAAATACATAGTGATTAGACTTTCCCTTTTCGCATTTTCCTTGTCAAAATCCAAAAACGTAGTGTATAAATTTCCTTTTTTGCATCTTCATTTTGCCAAAAAATTAAAAAAAAATCTAAAAACAAACAACATAATTCCATCTTCATCCACAATCATTTTCCAAAGCCATCCCAAAACATCAAATCATTCCATTAACTTGGTTATCAATCTCAAAATCTAGATCATACAATCCCCTATTTTGTCTTCTAGACAAATTAGTATCAAACCAACTAGTGAACAAACCTACCTTCAAAAGGGGATCTCCTTTTAAGAATAGTCAAATTCACTATAGCCTTATCTCGTCTCACTTCAAAATCATTAGTCTATTTCGGGGTAGATAATCAAAAATCTAAAAATCTGTTCATCTAGATTTTATAACTCTTAACCAAGCCAATCATTCATCCAAATCACACGCCTACCACTCTATCAAAACAAAACAAAACCATAGAAAATACTCCAAATGTGCCTCAAGGAAATCCTAAGATACTTACCCCCAAAGTAACCATTGATGCATCAAAGTTCACCGCAGGCATGGATTCCTTTATTTTTGTCCTGAAATGGTATATGACAGGAAATTCCTCATCCCAAAATCTCACTCAAGAAACACATGAAGAATCCCATGACTTAGATGATGACCTACAAGACCCTATGATCTTGGAGAAAATTAGTAAACTTTTGGATGCAAATTACGATCATTACTTTCATCTACTTGCTCAAAAAGGAGCTAAGTTGCCTTACGATTTTGATACTTCGCAAATCTAAGAAAAAGATATCTTTAACACCTCCATGGCCACCGTAGGTGGAGGTCATCAATCTTCATTACCCACAACATCTACCTTACCACCTTCTTTTCCAACTGACGATCTTCCATTCACAGACCTATTCAACAAAACACCAATTGAACCACTCCTAAAACCATCATACATAGGTGTCCAACACCAACCTAACCCATCTTCTTCTATCCCACACAATCCTGCTACTAATCCACAACCATCATCTTCTTCTAGGCTAAACAACCCTACTATGAATCCACAACAAACATCTTCTTCTATTCCCAACAACACTTGTGTGAATCCTCCACAAGTATCTCATGCTCACTCTTCCACAACCAAGATACCCATCAATCCATACCAAAACAACACAAATCTCTCTAGCACGTCATAACAACCACCAAACCTGTATACACCTAAAATTGGCTCATGGTGAATTAAGTAAATATTTTAAAATTTATCTTAATTCTTGTTCTTCTATCAATTAAATAAATATCTTAAATTTATTTAATTGGTTAATTATCCCAAAATTTAAATAAAAATCAATTTATTTAATTAAATTCCCTAATTCTTCTAATGTCTCATCTAATTAAATAATCCTAAATTATTTAATTAATCTCAAATTCCTCTATCCTAAGTCCAAATCCCATAAATCCACCTCACCTTTTCCACCTCACCTTTCCACCTCACCATGTTGCACATGTAATTAAATATTTTAATATTTAATTAGCTAATATTCCCTCACCCACATGTCCTATTTATTCTCCAGTCAAATTAGTTAACTCATCAATCAAATCCGTTAAATAATTAGTCAATTGAGTTCACTAGTCAGTCTATTATGTTGACTCCCCAATCAACCCAGTTAACTAATCAATCATCTCAGTTAACTTTTCAATATATTCTGTTACCTCCCATAACTCGTGAAGAAGGTTTGGACACTTGTCCTCTTCTGATTCGCACACATTCTCTCAAGTCTTTCTCAACCATACACCTCACAGGTAATTCCTCTAGTCATGGATCTATTGACACTTGGATTTGGTCTTCCCTTAGCCTATATAAACAAAGCCTTCACACCCATTTGTATCCATCTAAGCTTAAGCAATCTTACTCTGCAGGAATCATTACAGTGTGCCTTTGGCAAAGTTATCATTGCATTTGCATTATCAATCCATTATCATCATCATGTTTCCATTACAAATCACCCATCTCCATTATAGTTGCATTGTAGTTTAGTCTCGATTGCACATTCCATATCACAGCCATTCTACTCTTGTCATCTTCAAACAGCAAGGAAGTGCACACTTCTGAGAGCTCCATTACAATAAAGATCAAGAGGAGATAGGCGAACATTGGAAGAATAGAGGTAAAATGGTCTTTGAAGGTATAATCTTTGATTATTTGTATTTACTGTAGCACATTTCACAGTTCAGGATGTTGTCTTTTCATTGATGTCAAAATATCAGGATATCAGGATGTTGCATTTCACAGTTTTCACAAGATGCAGTTGACAGGTTATGCAATCAGTGTTGTGAAGTTGCAATCAGTGTTGTGAAGTATGCAAACAGTGTTGTGAAGTTGCAATCAGTGTTGTGAAGGATTTTTCATAAGGTTGGCTTTATGAATGGTCATCATCAGTGACATGGTCTTCATCAATGGCAATGGTTTTCAGTTCAGTGATATGGTCTACATCAGTGACAATGGTTGTTAGATCTCTCAGTTTTGATCTTTCAGTGGTCCTTCATGGTAATGACATTAGTGACATCAATGTTGGTCTTGTGTGAAGTTGTTTTGACTTAGTCATTTCAGTGGATGACATTCAGTGCATATTATCAGGGCAAGGGCTTGTGTCATTTGATAAAAGTTAATATGCATCATATTAACTTCATTTAACTTGCATCATATTAACTTCATGACAGTGGCAGATCAGTTGAAGTTTGGTTTACAATGTTGAGGTTTAAATATGTGTTGAGATGTTTACATATGTTGAGGTTTAGAAAAATGGAAGTGGCAAATATGTTTTTCTTAACTCTTAACAAGTCATAAACTTTGTGTTCAACACTTATTCCTCATTACCTTATTGCCCGTCATAACTCTATGCACTTTATGTTTTAATTTCATAGTGACCGGTCGAGGAGGTCATCGTCACTTAAGTGACAATGTAAAGGGTATCGGGTCGTGAGTTTACTGGCCCCGTTGGTTAGGATGCCCGGTTGCCGGTTAGGTCTACATTGTGCTCCGCGGGAAAAAGCCGATCAATGGCTAAAGTTTGAACAATAGATGGCGGGCCACGCAAATCGGAGGGTCAGTTTTTAAATGGAAAGTTTTGTCAAATGGTCAGTCTGAGCTGTTAAAGTTGACGTCCTCCTTTGTTAAAAAGGCAATAAAGCTATTTTTTTTGGGACCTATCTCACCGAATTTCAAGGGTCACTGAAGTTTTTTTTTGTGAAGGAAAGAGTAAAATTTTAGAAGGTTTCTAATTGACAAGAAGATGAAAAGGCAGTGTTGTTCGAAGAGGGTTCATTTTTTTTTATTTTAGTGATTGATTTTCATGTGAGAAGATGATAAGTTTGAGAAAAAAAACAATGTTGAAGTTGAACCGGTTATTGAAGTTTTTTGTTTTTGATTGAAATTATTTTTGCAAAAAGAGATTTTTTGTATGACAGATATAAAGTGTTGCAGATGAGAGAAGATTACTTCTTGAGAATTTTTGAATGTGAAGAAGTATGGTTTGAAGCAAGATAATCTTTTTGCAGAGAAATTTTTTACATGAAGAGACATTTTTGATAGAGAAATTTGCTCAGTTTTTGGAGATGTGTTGGTGAAATCAAGGATGGAGATTTTTGATCAGAATTGAACAATGTTTTCTCAGAGAAGAATAAAGCTTTGATAAATGATTTTGGAGAAGGTTAAAAGTTTTTTTTCAATATTGCAGTGAAAGAATCTATGAATTTGTAGAGTATGAATTGATTTGTTTTTAGATTGATTTGCAGAGACAGAGGTATGAAATATCTTAAAGATCAAATTTGATTGATTGTTGTAAAGATGATATGATAACAGTTGAAGGTTGATTACAGAAAATATACATTTGATTATTTTTGAAGAGGAGAAATAAGGTATTGATTTTATTGAAACAGGAAAATCCCTGTGTTGTAATGGTCATTGAATTTTCAGATGTTGAAATGTCAGTGAGACATGCATAGTGATACAATATGCCAGTGAGGCAAAATTGTAATGTCAATGAGACAATTGTAATCAGAAATTTTGAGTTAAGCCAGTGAGGCAGTTGAGTGGTTTTTATACCCCAAGAGGGTTTTCCACTCGGGAAATTTCTTGTGTCAAGTTTTTGTTTTTGATACTCTGCATATGTTTCCTGGTTCTATCTGAAGAATTCTACATTTGTGAATTTAAATTAAGAAAAGGAGTAAAAAGTTTTAAAATTGTTAACAACACTGATTCACCCCCCCTCTCAGTGTTGATTGTATTCCTACAATTGGTATCAAAGCTAGGTTCCCTGTCAAAGCTTAATCAGCTTGGGTAGATCATATTTCTGGAATACTTATCATGGCAAGTCAAGAAGGTTACTCAAATTATAAGGCACCTATGTTTGATGGCTCTAACTATGCTTTTTGGAAATTCAGGATGGAGTCATATTTGTCATCTCTGGGCTATGATGTGTATGATGCTATTGTTACTGGATATACTGCTACAAATCCTCCTAGCACATCTGATGAGAAAAGAGCATATGAAAATAATGCTAAGGCTAAAAATGCATTATGTTGTGGTCTTACCAATGACATACTTGTCAGCCAAAGAAATATGGGACAAACTGTCCAATATTTATCAAGGAGATGATAAAATCAAAGAAGCAAAACTGCAATCCTACAGAGCCAAATTTGAAAGTCTCCGAATGAGTGATGATGAGAAAGTGGCAGAATATCTTCTAAGGGTCCAAGAAATTGTAAATGCTATCAGAGGACTTGGTGATACACTGGAAGAGAAGACAGTTGTTACAAAAATCTTAAGGACCTTAAATCCAAAATATGAATCCAAAGTGTCTGCTGTTGAAGAAAGAGATTTAAGCAAAGTTACCTTTGATGAACTTCATGGCACTTTCACAGCTTATGAGATGAGGATTAGTAATGACATACCTTCAAGCAAAGAAGCTGCTTTCAAATCAGTCAGAAAAGAAAAGGAGATTTCTGATTCAGATGAATTGGATGATGAACAAGAAATATCTCTTGCAAGCAAGTTAAAGAAGGGATCTGTTGGTAAGTACAAAGGTAAGCTTCCATTCAAATGTTTTGAGTGTGGAAAGATTGGACACTATGCAGCTCAGTGTCCTTACAAAAATCCAGACAGTGATGAAGATGAAAACAAGAAGCAATTCAAAAAGAAACAGTTTGTTTCTAGAAGGAAAAATAATTTCAGAAAGAAAAGAAGTCTGTTCATAAAAAATGTTGATATGACTGAAAGTGATTCAGATGATTTTCTTGATGAAAATGCACAGACTTTGTTTATGGCTATTCTAAATGAAGATCAAAATGAAAAATGTGAAGAACAATCAAACAGTTGTGAAGCTATTATTGACTTTGAAGGAGAATTGATATGTGCATTAAGTCAAGTCAAGAAACTTAAGAAGGAAATCATTGCTCAAAGAAGTCAGTTTCAAAAAGAAAATGATATCATGAATAACAAGTTAACTTGTTATGAGAAACAGATTACTGATCTAATTCTTTCTCTTGAAGAAAGTAAGAAAATTATTGATGATAAAGACAAAGAATTGAATAACAAGGACAAGGAATGTCATACACTTGAAGCTGAAATTGTTGGTCTAAGAAGAAGACTTGATATGGGCAGAAGCAGTGATAAATTAGATGATCTTCTTGATAGACAAAAAGGATTCAAAGATAAATCAGGTCTTGGATTTGAAGAGGGACAATGTTCTCAAAAGGCTAGTATAAAAGGCAAATCAATCATAAGGACAACAAACTACAACAGAAGTGATACTTTCAGGTATAATGCTCACTTTACTGGATATTGTTTTTGTTGCAACAGGTTTGGACACAAAGCCAGTGAAAGCAGATTTGGAATCAGAAGAGAAATGCATCCATTCATGTTCTTAAGAAGTTTGAAGTGTCACAATTGTAAAAATTTTGGGCATATTGCAAAATTCTGTAGACCTTCATTACAAATGCAGCAAACAACAAGAAATACTGTCTCAGGTTTGTCTTCTTTGGGTTCTGAAAAGAAATTGCTTGTTTGGAAACCTAAGGTAATCAATAAGAGCTTAGATGTTATGATTGCACAAGCTGCTTTTCATGCCAAAAAGAAGGAACAGTGGGTGATTGACAGTGGTTGCTCCAACCACATGACAGGGGACAAAGATAAGTTTGTTAAGTTTGAAGACATTAATGAAGGCTCTGTTATGTTTGGAAATAATGATTGTATTATGATCAGAGGCAAAGGTACAATTCTTCTTGATGATGAAACACCACTAAATGATGTGTATTTTGTAGAAGGACTGAAGCACAACCTGTTAAGTGTCAGTCAAATATGTGACAATGGTTTTAGTGTGGTTTTTGATGCACATGGATGTGAGATCAAAAAGAAATCAGGTAAAGTTATTGCAGCAGGTCTAAGGACTAGTGGTAACATCTACAATCTTCATAATTCAGAAACTAAAAGTGTTGATAGCCATATCTGTTTCATGGGTCAAATTGAGGAAAGCTGGTTGTGGCATAGAAGACTTGGTCATGTGAATTTTGACAATCTTGTGAGAATCAGCAGGAATCACAATGTCAGAAATATGCCTCATATTTCAAAACCAAGTAACACTATATGCAAAGAGTGTCAGCTGGGTAAGCAAACCAAAGTCAGTTTCAAGCCTAAGGAGTATTTTACTTCAAAACCTCTACAGCTGGTACATTCAGATTGTGTGGTCCTACAAGGACTAAAGCTCTAGGAGGAGAAAAATATTTTATGCTTTTCATTGATGACTTTTCAAGAATGACATGGGTAACATTCTTAAGGCATAAATTAGAGGCATTTGATAGATTCAAAATCTTCAAGAAGATGGTTGAAAAGGAATCTGATTTCAAGCTAAAATGTCTAAGGTCAGACAATGGAGGAGAGTACACTTCAAAGGAATTTGAGGAGTATTGTGAAAAACATGGAATAAGAAGGCAATTCTCCACTCCTAGAACTCCACAGCAAAATGAAGTAGCTGAAAGGAAAAACAGGACTGTAAAAGAAATGGCAAGAACTCTACTACATGATGCAAATCTGCCTAATGTCTATTGGAGAGAAGCTATTCATACAGCTGTATATACTCTGAACAGAGTTCAATTAAGGGTAAAGTCAAATTATACTCCTTATGAACTGTGGTATGGTAAGTCAGCTAATGTTGGGTATTTCAAAATTTTTGGAAGTAAGTGTTACATCAAGAAAGATAATGATAGCTTATGTGGTTTTGAGTCTAGATGTGATGAAGGCATTTTTCTTGGTTATTCTACACATAGCAAGGCATATAAATGTTTTAACAATAGGCTCAAAAGAATAATTGAAAGTACTAATGTTAAGGTGGATGAGGATTTGCAGCCCTGTATGCAGTTGATTCATGACATTGAAGTTGATCATCATTCACAAAAGGAAGAAGAAATTCAAGAAGAGGAAGAAGATCCTGAAAAATCTGTTGATGTTAAGACAAAGACTCTTTCAAAGGCATTTCAAAGAGATCATCCTCATGAGTTGATCATTGGGGATAAGGACAGTGGTGTGTTAACAAGAAGAGGAAAGCAAGCTGCTGCACATAATCAAGCACATGTGTGTTTGATATCTGAAATGGAACCAAAGAATTATGTTGAGGCCAGCAAAGATGAAGCATGGATTAATGCCATGGAAGAGGAGTTAAGCCAAATAGAAAAGAACAAAACATGGGAACTTGTTCCAAGACTAGAAGTTAAGAATGTCATTGGATCAAAATGGGTGTTTAGGAATAAGCTTGATGATAAAGGTAAAGTTGTTAGAAACAAAGCCAGACTGGTTTGCAAAGGATATTCACAAATTGAAGGTATTGACTTTGAAGAAACATTTGCTCCTGTTGCTAGATTAGAAGCTATAAGGATGTTTTTAGCTTTTTCAGTTTATAAAAATTTCAAAGTTTACCAAATGGATGTAAAATCAGCATTTCTAAATGGAGATCTTGAAGAAGAAGTCTACATGGAACAACCAGAAGGTTTTGTGAATAAAGATAATTCAGATCATGTTTACAGGTTGAAAAAGGCTTTATATGGTTTAAAGCAAGCTCCAAGGGCTTGGTATTATAGACTGGATAAGTTTCTGCAGGAACAGGGGTTCACAAAAGGAGGTGTGGATAGTAATTTGTACTGTTTAATCAAAGGTGAGGATATTCTGGTTGTTGAAATTTATGTAGATGATATCATTTTTGGTAGTAACAATGATGATATGAGTCATTCATTTCCTAACATCATGAAATCAGAATTTGAAATGTCTATGTTGGGAGAATTGTCTTTCTTTCTTGGTCTTCAGGTATCTCAGCTTGAAAAGGGAATATTCATCTCACAAAATAAATATGCCAAAGAGATGTTAAAGAGGTTTCAAATGGATGATTGCAAACCTTTGGGTACTCCTATGGAGACAAGGCATAAGCTAAGTAAAAATGATGAATCACCTGAAGTAGAACAATCTCTGTATAGATCTATGATTGGGAGTCTTTTATATCTCACTGCTTCTAGGCCTGATATTATGCAGGCTGTTTGTTTGGTTGCAAGATTTCAAGCTTGTCCTAAACAATCACATTTGAATGCTGTTAAAAGAATCTTTAGATATATTAAGGGTACACTTGATTTTGGTTTATGGTATCCTAGACACAATGATTTTACACTTCTTGCATATACAGATGCAGATTGGGCAGGGTGTCCTGATGACAAAAAAAGCACAAGTGGGGCAGCTTTCTTTCTGGGTGGCAGATTGGTTGCATGGCATAGTAAGAAACAAGATTGTGTTTCTCTATCTACAGCTGAAGCTGAGTACATTGCTGCTTCATCATGTTGTACACAGGTACTTTGGATGGTACAATCACTTCTTGATATTAAGGTTGAGGTTAAAAAGCCTGTGTCTATTCTTTGTGATAACACAAGTTCTATCAATATGTCAAAGAATCCTATAATGCATTCAAGAACTAAACATATTGCTATTAGATATCATTTTCTAAGGGAAAAGGTGATTGAAAATGAAGTTGCTTTGGAATATGTGCATACAAGTGATTAGTTGGCTGACATCTTCACAAAGCCTTTGCCAAAGGAGACATTTGAAACTCTGAGACAGAGACTGGGAGTTATGTCTCTTGTCTCTCTTTAGTAAGTTACAGAGATATTAGATTCAGGGGGAGTTGTTTTCTAGATTATTTTAATGTCCTGAATCTCATTTGTACATAGCCTGTATATAGTTTTTGTACATATTTTTGTGGTTGGTAGTGTTATAGTATTGTACATTTGATCAGTATGAAGTAAAGTGTTGGTTTTGACAAATTTTTCCAGAGGATTGTATTTACAAGAACAGGAATCTATTGATTGTGGTGTTATTTTTTTTGCCTTTGACATTTTTATGTCAAAAAGGGGGAGAAATCAGTTATGGTTTTGCCATCAATGTCAAAGACAAAGAGGGAGTTTTGTAGCACATTTCACAGTTCAGGATGTTGTCTTTTCATTGATGTCAAAATATCAGGATATCAGGATGTTGCATTTCACAGTTTTCACAAGATGCAGTTGACAGGTTATGCAATCAGTGTTGTGAAGTTGTAATCAGTGTTGTGAAGTATGCAAACAGTGTTGTGAAGTTGCAATCAGTGTTGTGAAGGATTTTTCATAAGGTTGGCTTTATGAATGGTCATCATCAGTGACATGGTCTTCATCAATGGCAATGGTTTTCAGTTCAGTGATATGGTCTGCATCAGTGACAATGGTTGTTAGATCTCTCAGTTTTGATCTTTCAGTGGTCCTTCATGGTAATGACATCAGTGACATCAATGTTGGTCTTGTGTGAAGTTGTTTTGACTTAGTCATTTCAGTGGATGACATTCAGTGCATATTATCAGGGCAAGGGCTTGTGTCATTTGATAAAAGTTAATATGCATCATATTAACTTCATTTAACTTGCATCATATTAACTTCATGACAGTGGCAGATCAGTTGAAGTTTGGTTTACAATGTTGAGGTTTAAATATGTGTTGAGATGTTTACATATGTTGAGGTTTAGAAAAATGGAAGTGGCAAATATGTTTTTCTTAACTCTTAACAAGTCATGAACTTTGTGTTCAACACTTATTCCTCATTACCTTATTGCCCGTCATAACTCTATGCACTTTATGTTTTAATTTCATAGTGACCGGTCGAGGAGGTCATCGTCACTTAAGTGACAATGTAAAGGGTATCGGGTCGTGAGTTTACCGGCCCCGTTGGTTAGGATGCCCGGTTGCCGGTTAGGTCTACATTGTGCTCCGCGGGAAAAAGCCGATCAACGACTAAAGTTTGAATAACAGATGGCGGGCTGCGCAAATCGGAGGGTCAATTTTTAAATGGAAAGTTTTGTCAAACGGTCAGTCTGAGCTGTTAAAGTTGACGTCCTCCTTTGTTAAAAAGGCAATAAAGCTATTTTTTTTGGGACCTATCTCACCGAATTTCAAGGGTCACTGAAGTTTTTTTTTGTGAAGGAAAGAGTAAAATTTTAGAAGGTTTCTAATTGACAAGAAGATGAAAAGGCAGTGTTGTTCGAAGAGGGTTCATTTTTTTTTTGTTTTGGTGATTGATTTTCATGTGAGAAGATGATAAGTTTGAGAAAAAAAACAATGTTGAAGTTGAACCGGTTATTGAAGTTTTTTGTTTTTGATTGAAATTATTTTTGCAAAAAGAGATTTTTTGTATGACAGATATAAAGTGTTGCAGATGAGAGAAGATTACTTCTTGAGAATTTTTGAATGTGAAGAAGTATGGTTTGAAGCAAGATAATCTTTTTGCAGAGAAATTTTTTACATGAAGAGACATTTTTGATAGAGAAATTTGCTCAGTTTTTGGAGATGTGTTGGTGAAATCAAGGATGGAGATTTTTGATCAGAATTGAACAATGTTTTCTCAGAGAAGAATAAAGCTTTGATAAATGATTTTGGAGAAGGTTAAAAGTTTTTTTTCAATATTGCAGTGAAAGAATCTATGAATTTGTAGAGTATGAATTGATTTGTTTTTAGATTGATTTGCAGAGACAGAGGTATGAAATATCTTAAAGATCAAATTTGATTGATTGTTGTAAAGATGATATGATAACAGTTGAAGGTTGATTACAGAAAATATACATTTGATTATTTTTGAAGAGGAGAAATAAGGTATTGATTTTATTGAAACAGGAAAATCCCTGTGTTGTAATGGTCATTGAATTTTCAGATGTTGAAATGTCAGTGAGACATGCATAGTGATACAATATGCCAGTGAGGCAAAATTGTAATGTCAGTGAGACAATTGTAATCAGAAATTTTGAGTTAAGCCAGTGAGGCAGTTGAGTGGTTTTTATACCCCAAGAGGGTTTTCCACTCGGGAAATTTCTTGTGTCAAGTTTTTGTTTTTGATACTCTGCATATGTTTCCTGGTTCTATCTGAAGAATTCTACATTTGTAAATTTAAATTAAGAAAAGGAGTAAAAATTTTTAAAATTGTTAACAACACTGATTCACCCCCCCTCTCAGTGTTGATTGTATTCCTACATTTACATCACTTTCCATTGAGTTATTAGATGATTAGTTGTTTAGTACTATTGTTCACATTTTCCACTATCATTTCTGGCACCCACCGTGATCTGACCCATCTTGTTTGTGAGCATTTGTTGAGTTTGTTTTGTCACGGATTCAGGTGTGCTTTTTTATAAATTTGGCAAGTGACTTTCAAATATGGCTTTCTATGCACAAACTGAGCTCATCGTTAAGTCTGGAAGGCCTTGGAGGTAAGAAATGACATATAATACCCCTAATTCTTGTTACTTGAAAATTTTTGAAATTTCCTTTAGTTTTCAACCTATTTGTTTCAAAAAAAAAAAAAAGTAAAAATACACAACATTTTTTTTTAGATTTGATTTGACTTTTTAAAAGCCATAATTAAAAAAACACATAGTAAAAAAATAGAAAATACAGTCACAGAAAAAAATTACAGTATTTTTTTAAGATTTTATTTTATTTCTCATAAATAAATAAAAAATAAAAAAAACAAAAAAGCAAAAAAACAAAAACAAATTTTAAATTTTAAAACAATTTTTTTTTTTAACTGACAGGGGCCAAAGCCCCTGCCTGCACCACCACCCCCCCATCCCCCTTCTGCCCTACCCACCACCCCCCATCCCCTTTACCCTACCCCCTGCTCCCTAAAGCCCTACCTCGATCCCCTCCACATCACCCTCCCTGCGCTCCTCTCCCGCCTAACCCCAGCCCCTACGCCTACCTCCTTAGTCACTCCCCGTCGCTCCCCCTTCCTCGACCTCCCCTCTCCCCTCCCTACATAATCCTACGGCCTCCCCTTTCCCACTGCCCATCCTCCCACCCACCCTTCCCACAGGCCCTCCCTCACTCCACCGCACTCCCTGCTCCTCCCCGATCCACCTCCCTCAAGCCTCGGTCGCCCTACACGACCCCTCTACCTTTGTTGCCCAACCATTCCCGCAAGTCCTCCCTACCTCTGTCATGCCTGCACACACATCACGGAAAAAAAATAACCATAATATTCAAACAATATATTAAAAAAAAAAAAACCCTAATGTTTAGAAATTAGGTTTAGATTTTTTATGTTTTATTTTTTATTTTTTTTAAGGCACTCAGCCCCCAATCATATGGAGGACCAGGGGCCTTTTTAATCTCTAGAAGCAAACTTAACCACCAGAACTCTGACTGTTGCATGTGACCAACCAACTATTAACAACTAGCTATTTAATGACTATCTAGTCTAGCCTTCTTGCCTTCTACTTGTCCAAACAGGCTATTTTTTTCTGTTTGGCATAACATTTTGTAGGAAGGTCAGATTTTCACAAATTTATAGTTGTTGGAAAGATTATTCACTCTAATTTTCAATGGTATAGGTATCTTCAGCCTTTTTGGTTAACTTCATCAGGTATTATCAATCAAAGTCAACCTTACCTTGAAAACTTCAAACGGCTATAACTTTTGCATTTTTTAATGAATTTTCATGAAATGCTTTTTGAAACAGCATAGAATTTCATGTAGATTCTAATTTTAGTGTCTATTTTGTTGTCACAAATCGTATTTCCATGAAATTTTTTAGATTATATGTTTTTCACCTAAACGTTTGATTTGAATGCTTCTTGATTCTTGTTTTGTTTTCGTGGACTACAGGTGGACATCAGGACCCTTTGCATATCATGTGATGAAAAAAACAATAAACAATTGAGAATACTAATCTAGTTTTGGTGCAGAACATCCACTGAAGACAATCATTTTTACACTAAGTGTTGAATAAGCTTGGTTTGAGCATTATCATACAATTTGCATACAATATTCACTTAGTTTCTAATTAGAAGGACAGTAAATCATTTTGTTGCATCACAAATTTCATCTAGTCCCAACCTAGGGGTTTAAAACTAAAAAATTTCTTTATGTTTTTAATATCTTGCACTACAATCTATCACATAGCTTAATACAGGAAAGTAACACTTGTTTATTTCTTCAAGCAACAATCTACACCTCGATTTGTTAGAAGGTTAAAATAAAGAATCTTTTCCAAGTTATTGATATCTTGTTATAAATTTATGTGCTTGGTAGAGTTAACATATTTAGTTATTTTCCTTTTAATTAGGAAGATAAAGAACCATTGTTCTTTGTGCTTGGAAATGATAATAGGCCTATGCTCTCCCCTTTCTTGGGTGACCAAAATGCCAAACTTATCATTTTACATATATAACCTTTAGAGAGGCCTACCCTTGGAATTCCTTCCTTCCAAGTGGGACGACCTTAAGTGATAACGGGCTAAAGCCAAGCCACCTTTGAGTAAGTATAAATAAATTGTGTTTGTGATGAAAGTTGCAAAAAAATAGGTGCCGCTGTGTTACACCAACCAATGTTTCCCCCAAAACCTTGTGGAGCATAACCTCTGCAAGCTGGGAAGCCTCCTTATCGAAGCAAATGGCCGCATGTGTAACCACCCGAATGGATGCCTTGACTAAAATCCTTTTGTTCTAGTAAGCTAAAATTACCTATTTGGTGACATAGGAGGAGGAACCTCTAGAGTCGTCCAATGTCATACACTCATTTAGTGTGGAGACATAAAAGTTCAACTCTTCAGAGGAACCGAAACTTGGTATGCATGAGAAGTGAGTGCCGTGGAGGGGAGCTGGTGCTACCAAGTTACTAGATGTCCACCTTTATGCAAGTGGTTGGCATAAAAACCAAGTTGGAACTCATCAAATACTGTCCTTGCCAACCTTAGGATTATGCTTGCTTTTTCGTCAAAAATTTGTACAAACAACATGGAATCTTCTTGTTTGACATGTTTTCTTGCAACTAATTGATACAAATCATCAGCTAAAATACTAGACTTACTTCGACAAACATTTTGAAAACAAGCCAAGATCGAAAAACTAAAACAAAAAAGCAAACCTTCTGTAGAACTCAAAAATTAGAGAGCACTTCCAAACATTTTGAGAAAAAAATAAATTCATTTCAGGATACCCATTATTGCATATACCTCATTTGTGATCTCAAGAAAACCATACAAATCAGTTTCGCATCCATTTTCCAAACTGTTTCCATTTGCCATATGATCCAATGCAAATATCAAACAAAGAAAACCAAGTTTCCTACTAAGGTGTCATTAAATCTTCCAAAAACTCAAAACAAAAATCTAGTTAGTTTCACAATAGGATATATCATCCCTCATCTCGGAACTATACTAGTGTAATCTTGATAAAAGTAGTCCATATCAATAGCAGTGATCAACTCTCCCTACTTTGACTACCTTTTACCTCAAGAGCACATTTGTTTGAGCAAACAGTAGATCAAAATTCAAACCTTAGGAAAAATTCTTGTCATCGCAACCTTTTCACAAGCATTTTTCATCCAACATTCATCCCCACCAAATGGTTTTTATGGTTGCAACTAGATCAAAATCCAAAGAAAAGCAACATGTGGATCCTTTGAACAAAGACATACCATCTTCATCTCATAGTGATGGAGAGGAAGAAATCTCGTATGTGGACGTAATTGATGCTTCACAAGACTCCAAATTTGAAAAGATGATGGACAAGGTCCTAAACATGGACCCTCAAAAGTATTTCCTTATGCTAGCGTAGCAAAGGGCCAAACTTCCAGTAGATTTTGACACCTCCACCTTAAAAGACACCACCTCTACGAATGACACAGAAACTCCCAAGATCACACTAGAGGTTCCCAAAATAGACAAGGCTAAGGGTACAATCAATCCCTTGGATATATTAACAACATAAATCCAAGCCTTAAAACAACAACTCACAGACATTCAAACCAGAGCATCAACAAAACACTATTCTCTAGAGGATATTTCACCATTTCCTTTTGACAAGACCTTGATCATGATACCTCTCCCTCAAACTTTGAGGTACCAAAATTTGACAAATATCAAGGAAAGGGTGATCCAAGAGACCATATCAGAGAATTTAGTGCAGCATGTCTTGAAGTCACCCACAATGAAACCTATCTCATGTGACTATTCCCAAGGAGCTTGTGAGGACAAGCTATGGAATGGTTCTCTCGTCTACCTCTCGGCATTAGAACCTTCAACGAGCTAGTGGATAAGTTTGTCACTCGTTTCTCCTATAACATTGAGCATGAATCTCAATGTTAGATCTTTGTAACACAAAACAAAAGGGTGGAGAATCCTTCGCTGCTTTCTTGCAAAGATGGAGACAACTAGACAGCAAATGTCCATATCATATGCCAAAAAAATAAATGCTTGAGATGTTTATACACAACCTAAATGTTGATCTTAGCTACCAAATACAAATCCAATGTCCTACTTCATTTAGTAAGGTCATTGAAATGGGGTTGCTCATTGAAAAAGCTTTGGTAACCAAAGGACAAGTCAAAGTCTACAAGGAAACCCCTAGCTCCAATCATAACATGGACAAGCTGAGATTTTGGACTAAGAATAAAAACATTGTCAATGACAATGTCATGGATGCAAAACAACTGACTCCAAAGTAACCAATTTTCAACTTGTCCAATATGCAAAACAACACACCACAAAACAAGCCCCAAAACAATGCGTCATGACCCACTAACTTTCCTCCTCAATGAAAGTTCACACCTTCGGGAGAATCACTAGAATTAGCCCTATGAAAGCTCATATTGAACAATGTCATAACACTTCCAATGGCACGTGATTACAAACCTAAATTCAAACCTCCTTGGTGGAAAGTCTCAAACTTCTGCAAGTATCATCGAAGTAAGGGACATAAGACCAATGACTTCCAAAGCCTCAAAAACTTACTTCAAGACTTGGTAGATCAAAAGGTGGTCAAAGTTAAGGGGCAAGGATCTAATGAGGACCATTTGGCATACCAGAATCCACTCCCCAACTATGAATAGGGAGGTTCTTCAACCCACAACAATAACAGGGGTAACAAAGCAAACTATACAAATGTGTCTTATGACTACATTGTTAACCACATTTCTGAAAGTAATGCGCATATCAATGTCATCACTATAGACAAAAACCCTGATTGTAACATAACAACCCGTGGCAAAAAAGTTACTCTTCAAGGGCCACCATCCAAAACTCCATCCATGTCTACCCAGTACAATGTCTTAGAGCAGCTCCACAAAACACCAACACACGGCCATTCTCGACCAAGCTCTCTCAGAAACCACGATCCCAACTAACCTGGCAGAAGAACAATTCCTATCCATGGTGGGCCACCTAACCACACCTCATTTCTTGACCTTCACTAAAAAGGATAGCATGTCAATCACCCAACCACACAATGTGTCTCTTGACATCGAAGCCTTCATCCACAAGCATAAAATAAAAAGGGTTCTAATTGATGGAGGAGCGAGTTTAAATATTTGCACCTTAAAGCTAATCCTTGCATTAGGGTTTTCAGAGAATGTTATCGATCCTAAAAAGAAAATCACCATCAAAGCTTATGATGAAGAGGAAAGAACTTCAAAGGGAATCGTTGTTTGCCTATCAGAGTGGGACCTATAGTAAAGGATGTGGTGTGTCAAGTGCTTGACATGGAACTTGCATATAATATTCTCCTTGAATACACGCAATGAAGGCGGTGCCATCAACCTATCACCAATGTATCAAATTTCCTCATGACGGCCAAGAAATCACCATCCAAGGTGATCCCAATCCATTTCAATATTGCAACTCCATACAATCTAAACCTGATGTTGTAATTCCCAATAACCATGCCTCTGTTTCATCCTCATCCCGTGTTGACCCAACTTCACTCCCTTCCACATCCAAGGCACCTGAAATCAACCTCAAGCTCAAAGACAACAGTGTCAGAGAGTATACCATTGCCCAATCCTTTTGCCTAGCACAGTTACCACTCTCTGCCAAATCCTATGGAAAACCTTCCATAAACAAACCCAAGACTTTGGAACTTCCCAAGGGTCCATTTGTTAAATGGGGAAGCCTCGAAGATTAGAGTGATGAAAAGGATATCCTACAGTGGCTATATAAGGATGAAGGTAGTCAAACCAACTCACATGAACCACAAGGCCAAATGCAAACCAAACAATATGGTCAAGGGTTCTCTATCTTGCAAAGGATGGGTAATGACAGTCATGGTCCCTTGGGATTGAGAAAAGATGGTATCATTGAGCCTATCCAACCTTCTACTTTAGCAGCCTGAGACACTACCAAGCTAGGCTACATAGGCAAAGCAAAGACCAAAGGAACAAACAAGCATAAAGGCAAGCAACCACAAACATTTGCTACTAACCTAGTAGAGCAAATGCATCAACTACAAGGATGGAGTGAGACAGACTCCAATGAGTATGAATGGGATAGTCTCTCTGAACTATCTTGTGATGAAAACGATGTTGATGTGGTCCATGAGTATGACCCTACCCCTACAACTCATGAGCGACAAGGTTCATGGTCTAGACCTCTAGAGTTTGATCCACATAATATTGATAGTGAGACTCGTGAGGGAAGAATGATACCAAACTTGACAGATCAACTTGTCCAGAGTACCATCGCAGGCATTGCCAATGCCTACAATAACCACATTAACTCCTTCATCTTGACCATCACTACTCTCGAACCAGACCAATCAGATGACCCGTTACCACTATTGCATCTAGAACCCATAGATTGGGATTTGCAAGAGTCTACCCCTGAGCTAGATACCTTTCAGAATGATGAGGCCATCATCAATTTTCTAGAAATTAGAGACCATATACTCACACGGGATCACAGAGCTAGCTATGCCATAGAACTCAACATGGCTTATTTTGGAGAGAGTGCCAAGCCTTTTAGTCTCAAAAATGTAAAAATGAAAGATAGATCTAACGGTGAAAACCACTTTGCGGTAGTGTTAGATCGTGAAAATAGTAAAAATATGAAAGCATATCCAATGGTGAAAACCTCTCTGAGGTGCCGAAGGATGAAAGGTTTGACCCTCTTCCCAATCTAACACATCAAGAGAGATCCTCAATCTTGATGGAACCAGTAGAACAGATCAACGTCGGCATAGGTGAAAATCCAAGGATGATTCATATGGCACAATCTTTATGATGCAGCACACAACATACACCTAATACAATTTTGCCATTAATCATGTGAGAGCCAAAGATTTGAAGACTGGAACATAAAAAAACTTCTATTCATCAACTCTGCTACTACAATGAGAGAAAACTCTCTTATATTCAAGAAAAACAAAAAAAATAAAAAAATTACCTTTATTGGCAGATTTCAACAATTGTCAGATTTTTGCCATTTTAGGCAATTTTACAATCATAGCTAGAAAATCCTATTTTTTTTTCCCAAAAGCTTCCTAAAACTAAGGTAGGACAAAATGCCAACTAATATTCTAAATTCAAAACATGAGTTTCGAGTTATTAAAAAAAGCAACTTTTAAAAAACTAGAAAAAAACACTAAATTGCCATTTTGAGGGCCAAGATGAAAGTTTCAAGCCCCAAAAAAGTGCCATGTTGAGGTCCAACTGACTACGGTGGGATGGGAAACCACTGTCCACCTCATAACGTATCCACCTATAAAATTTCGTAGAAAACCCACATCCGAGTCAAAAGTTATGACCTCTAGAAGTCCCTACATCATTCTCCTCTGGTTGAAAAGAACGTAGCTCCTGCAAGTGAGTGTCTTCCAAATGCTTCCATTTGACTAGATCTAACATCTGCACTTCTCACTCTGTAATCCACGTGCTATCTATTGGTGGAAATCCTTCCCACTGTACTAAATACTTGTTGTAATGCCCTTGCCGAGTGTAAATAGTTTTCTTATCAAGAACCTGTGCAATCTTTTCCTTCTTCTTATAGGGAATGTGGCGGTGCCATGCCACTTCTAGTTGACTATCTTCATCATCATCCTCACCATGGAATGCATATAAATCATAAATATTAAACACAGGAGAAATATCGAGATCATCTGGTAAACTGACCTCATATGCATTATCATTGATCTTCTTTGTAATTTTGCAAGGACCAATTTTCCTGTACTTCAACTTGTGGTATGTTCCAGTAGGAAACCACTCTTTTCTCAAATTTACCATCACTAAGTCACCTTCATTGAATTTCTGATGTCGCCTACTAGTATCCACTGTATTCGTGTACCTCTCATTATTGTCCTGCAACGTCTATCTCACTTCTTTCTGCAACTATTGAAGGTGTTCTGTAAATGCTTCCCCATCATCACTGACCCTATCTTTCATTAGTAGCTGTACCAAATCTAGAAAACCCTAAGGATTCCTGCCATACACAATCTGGAAAGGGGAATTTCCTGTTGATCTGTTAACAAAACTATTATAGGCAAATTCAACCTGGGGTAATGTCACGTCCCATTGTTTTGGCTTTTCTCCAACAATACACCTCAACAAATTTCCCAGACTCCAATTGACTAACTCTATTTACCCATCCATTTGAGGATGATAAGCACTACTAAAATGTAACTTAGTCCCCATCTTCTTCCATAAAGTCCTCCAGAAATGACTGAGGAATTTGGTATCCCTATTAGAGGTAATAGACTTTGGAACACTATGTAGTCGAACAACTTCTGAAAAAAATATCTCTGCTACCCTCATTGCATCATTAGTTTTCTTACAGGCAATAAAATGAACCATCTTGGAGAACCTATCAACAACTACATAAATGGAGTCATTACCTTATTGAGTACGTGGAAGTCCCAACACAAAGTCCATGCTCAAATCTATCCATGGTGCAGCTGGTACTGGTAATGGCATATACAACCCAGTATTCTGTGAATGTCCCTTAGCCACTTGGCAGATTCTACACCTTGTTACATACTTAGTTATATCCCTTTTCATCTTTGGCTAGTAATATTTATCTTCTATCAAGGCTATTGTCTTGTCCTTGCCAAAATGTCCAGCCAACCCACTACTATGAAATTCTCTGATAATGTTTTCCCTCATAGAGCCAGCTGGTATGCATAGTTATTTTCCTTTAAATAGATACCCATCTTGCTAAAATATTCACCCCTAAAGTGATCCAAGTTACTAGATACTGGTGCCTTCAATTGTTCCACAATCTCCCAAAAATCATCATTAGAGTCATACAAATTTTTGATGGCATCAAAACCAATCACCTCAGTTTCTATTGTGGTCAAAAGTGCAACACACCTACTTAACGCATCTACAACCTGATTTTGTTTTTTAGACTTATGCTTCAACACAAAATTGTAACCCTACAAGAAAGAGACCCACTTGGCATGCCTAATATTCAACTTTTTTCTGTGTATTCAAGTATCTCAGTGCAATATGATATGTAAACAATACAAACTCCCAGGGAACTAGATAATGCCTCCAATGCCTCAATGCTTGAACAATTGCATAAAATTCCAAATCATAAGTAGAATAATTCTTTCTCACTTCATTCAACTTTTCACTAAAAAAATCTATAGGTTTTCCATCTTGGCTAAGCATAGCACCCATTCCCACATGGGAGGCATCACATTCTACTTCAAATACCTTATCAAAATTTGGCAATGCAAGTATAGGTGCTTCTATTACCTTTTGCTTCAAGTACTTAAAGCTCTCCTCAGCATCCTTGGTCCATACAAACTCCCTTCCTTTGGTGCAATCTGTTATAGGAGCTACAATACTACTAAAATTTTGAATGAACTTTCGATAGAATGTGCCAAGCCATGAAAACTTTTTACCTCTGTGATGCTGCTTGGACTAGGCCATTCTAGAATTGCCCTGACCTTTTCTGCATCCATTCTGACACCATCTTTTGAAATGACAAAGCCTAAAAAAATCAAACTATCCTGCATGAACCTACACTTCTTCAAATTGGCATAGAGCTTCTCCTTCCTTAACACACCAAAGATGATCCTCAAGTGTTGTAGGTTCTCTTCTTTGTTGTTACTAAATACCAAAATATCATCAAAATAAACTACCACAAACTTACCAATGTAAGGTCATAGTATATTGTTCATCAATCTCATAAATGTGCTAGGTGCATTTGATAACCCAAATGGCATAACCATCCACTCATATAATCCGTCTCTAGTCTTAAAGCTTGTCTTCCACTCATCCCCTTCTCGGATCCGGATTTGGTGGTAACCACTTCGTAGGTCGATCTTGCTAAAATATTTGGCCCCTACAAGGACATCCATCATGTCCTCCATACGAGGTATAGGAAATTGATACTTGATGGTAATCTTATTAATTGCTCTGCTATTAGTGCACATCCTCCATGTTCCATCTTTTTTGGGGGTCAGCAATGCAGGTACAACACATGGGCTCATGCTCTCTCTCACCACACCTTTACTTATGAGTTATGTTACTTGCTTATTCATCTTTGCATGTTGTATTGGATTCATCCTATAAGTTGCTTGGTTGGGTAGAGTTGCTCCTGGAATCAAATTAATATGATACTGAATATCTCTCTTTGGCAGTAGACTATCAGGCAATTCATCAAGCAAAACACCAACAAATTCTTTCAATAGATCTGTTACTTCTGGGGGAACTGAAATGTCTTCCTCTTCACCTTTTTTCACTACTAATGTGTAGCAACACCCTGTCACCTTCATTTATTTAACAAGATCTCTTTCAGACAATAGGTCTCACCTTTTCCTTCATCCTTGAGAGGCAATAAAATCACCTTAGAGCCATCTTTCCAAAAGGTGTATGTGTTTTTCTCTCCATCATGCATAACTTTTCTATCATACTGTCATGGCCTTCCCAATAACACATGATAGGCATCCATTGGGACAACATCACACCATATCTCATCCTGATAGATCTTCCCTATGCTAAACTTAATTAGGCATCTTTTATCAACAGTGACTTCATTTCCCTTTTTAAACCATGCAATGCGGTATAGATGAGGATGTTTTTCACAGTGTAAATTCAATTTTTCTACCATTTCTTTAGAAACCATATGTTCACAACTACCTCCATCAACAATAACTTGACATACCTTGCCACCTGAAGTGCATCTGGTTGAAGATATTGGTTCAATGCCATGAACCATCAGAACTTTTGGCTTGTGTTTTCTCCTTCTCTGGAATGACCATTGCTTTTCTCATCATGAGACTTTCTCCCACATCTGGTGGAACCTCTAGTTCTGTCCCTTCCACTTCATGTTGCATTTGAATTAGGTTCACCCTAGGTTGTCCTCCTTGATTTCTTTCTTGCATGTTATAATTTGAGCATTCAAATGCCCTATGACCTTCTTCTCCACATCTAAAACAAGTGAAAGGCCTTCTCTGGTTTTCCCATCCTCTACCACTACCATAACCTCTACCTCTTTGAAATCCCCTTCCTCGTTCTTGATTTGGAGGATCTTGTCGAGTGTCTACTTGTTTTACCAATCCATGGGATGACTCTCCCCTGCCATAATTTGAACCTCCTCGAAATGCGGTTGATGTACCCCTTCTTCCTCCTCTATTCCTCTGATGGTACTATCTATTTTGTTTTTCTTCAGCCTTTAGAGCCAATTGGTAAGCCTCTTCCATACTGTTGAGTCGATGCATGCTCAATTCATCTTGAATAGAAAATTTTAGGCCATTCACATATCTAGAAACCATCTGTTCATCAGTTTCTTGATGCTCTATATGTATAGAAAGCATATAAAACTTATTTCTATAATCTTGCACAGAAGAGAGGTTCTTCTTTAAATATTGAAACCTACAAAAAAGGGTTTGCGCATAATCTATGGGCAAAAAATTTTCTCTCAACTTCTCCATTTTATTCCATGTCTTGATCTTATCCTTGTTTTTCCTCATTCGGTCCTTTTGAAGATGATCCCACCAAATCATTGCATGACCCTTTAATTTGGTGCATGCGAATTTTACCTTCTTTTCCTCTGTCATGGATTTCCATTCAAAAAAATTTCTCATGTCATTCAACAAGTCTATCAACTCCTCTAGTTTAAGACTACCTACATGATCTGAAACATCTAGCTTGATCCCTTCATTTTTCCCTTCTAAGGCCTTGAGCATCCTCTCTTCAAAACGCATGCCTTCTAATTCTTCTTCTTCATGTTCTGTATCTTGATTTGCAGCTCCTTGACCTATCTCTTCATCAGATTCGTCTCCTCCTCTACCCAGTCTTTGGTTTTCCATCCGTGTTGTAAGTTCTATTATTTGCCTTTTCAGATTTTGCATTTCTCTATGCATTTGGGCAAGACTGCCTCTTCTTCTCCCAGCCATCTTCTTGCTCTGATACCAGATGATGCAGCACACAACATACACTTAATACAATTTTGCCATTAATCATGTGAGCCAAAGATTTGAAGACTGGAACATAAAAAAACTTCTATTCATCAACTCTGTTGCTACAATGAGAGAAAACTCTCTTATATCTAAGAAAAACAAAAAATCAAAAAATTACCTTTTTTGGCAGATTTCGACAATTGTTAGATTTTTGCCATTTTAGGTAATTTTACAATCATATCTAGAAAATCCTTTTTTTTCCCAAAGCTTCCTAAAACTAAGGTAGGACAAAATGCCAACTAATATTCTAAATTTGAAACATTATTAAAAAAAAGCAACTTTTTAAAAACTAGAAAAAAACACTAAATTGCCATTTTGAGGGCCAAGATGAAAGTTTCAAGTCCCAAAAAAGTGCCAAGATGAGGTCCAACTGACTAGGGTGGGTTGGGAAACCACTAGCCACCTCATAACGCATCCACCTATAAAATTTTGTAGAAAACCCACATCTAAGTCAAAAGTTATGACCTCTGGAAGTCCCTGCATCACTTTAACTGCACAAGAGAAGCCAGAGTTCTAAGAATTCTTCAAAAAGAAACAAATCAACTTTGCTTGGTCATATGTGGATATGTCAGGTCTCAATCCAAACCTCATAATGCATCACTTATCACTAGCTCTGAAAGCTAAGTCAGTTAAACAAAAACTCAAGAAGATGCACCCACATATCACACTCATGGTAAAAGAACTCAAGAAGCTGCTAGATGTTGGATTGATCAAACCAATAGACTATCCAGAGTGTATTTCAAATATAGTGCCTGTCACCAAACTAGATGGATGAGTTTGACTATGTAATGACTTCGGGGATCTAAACAAGGCTTGTCCCAAAGACAACTTCTTCCCTAACATCGACATCATTGTAGACCTCACAGCAGGACACACCATGTTGTCTTTAATGGATGGATTCTCTGGATATAACCAAATCAAGATAGCACCAGAGGATCAGCATAAAACTACATTCACATGTCCTTGGGGTACCTATTGTTGATCTGTCATGTCATTCGGGCTAAAGAATGCGGGGCCAACATATCAGCGGGCAATGACAATAATCTTTCATGACATGATGCATACCATCATGGAAGATTACATCGATGACATTCTAGCCAAATCAAAAAATAGAGAAGGGCATCTACAAGTCCTTGACAAGATCTTCACAAGATTGGAGCAGTTTAATGTATGCCTCAACCTGAAGAAGTGCGTGTTCGGAGTCACATCTGGCAAGCTTCTTGGATACATCATGTCCACCAATGGAATCAAAGTAAACCCAGCTAAGGTAAAAGTCATCATGGAAATGCCACCTCCCAAAAATCTCAATCAGTTGCGGTCTCTGCAGGGAAAGCTACAATCTATCAGAAGGTTCATTTCTCAACTGGCAAATAAGTGTCATCCATTCGCGTATCTCCTCCATAAGAACATTCCCTTCAAGTGGGATGACTTATGCGAACAAGATTTTCAACATTTAAAGGAGTATTTGATGAATCCACCTATCTTAATGCCGCCAACTCTAAGCAAGCCATTGCTACTATACATTTCAGCCACACCAACAGCTCTGGGAGCTCTGCTAGCACAACAGAACCATGAAGGAAAAGAACAAGCAATATACTACATTAGCCGCACACTGGTTGGCTACGAGCTTCAATATACACCAATTGAGAGAGCATGTCTCATTGTGGTCTTTTCTTCACAAAAATGGAGACATTACATGCTATCACATTCCATCAAGCTAGTAGCAAAGATCGATCCATTAAAATATTTGTTCAACAAAGCTACTCTAACAGGTAGAACATCAAAATGGGTCATGATACTCAGTGAATTCGACATCGAGTATGTAGACAGATGAGCAATAAAGGGGCAAGTGATTGTAGATCAGCTGGCAGATGCACCTTTAACAGATGACAACCCATTGAGCTTTGAATTTCTAGATGAGTCTATCTTTCACATAACAACCTCGAAACTCTACTTCGACGGATCATATACTCAACATGGGTCTAGGGCATGAATCTTGTTGATCACACCTAATGGAGACACCATTCCCAAATCATATAGACTACTCTTCCCATGCACTAACAATGTGGCGGAGTATGAGGCCCTAGTCATTGGTATCAAGCTGGAAGTAGAATGGAAAATCACAGAGCTTCATGTATATGGTGACTCACAACTTGTCATCAACCAAGTGAATGATGACTATCAAACAAAGGATGAGAAGTTAATACCATACAAACATATGGTAAACGACTTCAAAGAAATACTTTGTTGTGATCTCTTTTGAGCAAATACCCAGGCTAGAAAACAAAGCAACAGACACCATGGTAACGATTGCATCTCTCCTAGATATCCCTGAAAACCAATCACATTATGAGTTCTTGGTAGAGCTAGTGTCCCATCCTGCATATGACACCCCAGAATCCCACATCATTTGCCACATTGTAGGAGCAGAGTCTCCCCTATACGGAAAAGTATTTGCCTACCTAAAAGAGAACACCCTACCACCTGATCTCTCAAGTAACCAAAAGCAAACCTTCATTCACCACGCATCCCATTATGCCATTATTGCCAACACCCTATATCGACGAGGTTTAGATGGTACTCTCCTTAGGTGTCTCGATAGCGAGGAATATCAAACTGCCCTAAGCGAAGTACACGAAGGTATATGTGGAACCCACTCTAATGGTCCTATGTTGGCTAAGAAACTCATTCATATGGGATACTACTGGCCTACTATGGAAAAAGACTCATATCATTTTGTAAAAAGATGCAACAAATGCCAGATCCATGGGAACCTGATACATGCACTAGCATAGGAGCTACAGCCTTTAACGACTCCTTGGCTATTCTGTCAATGGGGACTCGACCTAGTGGGCAAGATACATCCACCATCATCCAACAGCCATAAATTCATCATCACCGCCACTGAGTACTTTACAAAGTGGATTAAAGTCGTACCCCTCACCAATGTCATGGGCAAACAAATCGCTTCTTTTATCCTGAGCTACATCATTTACCGCTATGGTATCCCTTTATCCATTATCACAGATAATGGGCGACCATTCAAAAACTAGGATGTCAAAGAGCTATGTGACAAATTCCACATCCAGCACCGCTTTTCCATCCCATATTACCCCTAAGGAAATGATCAGGCAGAGGCATCAAATAAAACCATCTTAAAAATCCTGAAAAAGACTATCAATAATGTCGACCACAATTGAAACATCTAATTGAATCCCGCGTTATGGGCCTACTGCACAAGTATCCATACACCCATAGGTGCAACACCATATTCCCTTGTCTATGGATCTAAAGCCATCTTGCCCATTGAAGTCAAGATCCCATCCTTACAAGTATCGTTAAAAGACCTCATAACTAATGAAGAGTATAGAGTATCTAGAGTTCAAGAGTTAGAGTTGCTCGAAGAAAGAAGACAACATGCCTTTAACCATCTCAAGGATTATCAACAAAGGATGTCCAGGAGTTATAATCATAGAATCAAACCTTGGGTATTTCAAGTTGGTAACCTAGTCCTCAAAGAGAATCTGAGGAATCAGCAAGACAAAGAGAAGAAAAGTAAGTTTGAATCCAACTGGTTGGGTCCCTATGTCATCATTGCTACCTATGGGTCAGGTGCTTATCAATTGGCTACATCAAAAGTTGAACTATTCGATGATCTCATCAACAGCATGCATCTCTACAAGTTCTACACCTAAACCCTAATGCAAGGGAGTCAAAAATAGCAAAAAAAATCACAAAATTCAAAAATAGCAAAAAAATAAAATAAAAAATGGAAAAAAAGCAAAAAATCATAAAAATAAAAAACAAAAAAAAGCGTCCTCTAGTGAAAACCTGGTAAACAGGCACCTTGGATAGATACCATGATGAAAACCTGGTAAACAGGTGTCATGTGTATTTTAGCTTTCATGCAAATAAAAGCAAGTCGTGAAAACTTGGTAAACAAGTGCTACTTGTGATAAACCACCTCCTCCATCTTTTCGGACCTTGTTCCTGATCCATCCCTCCTAAATGCATCTACCCAATCACATCAAGATACCTACCATGGCTTGTTGTTTGCTTGTCCTTGTCACCTTCTTCCACTAGACGGCCCATCGAAACTTACATCCATCTTGTCATCCAGCCTTAACCAATCCATTGAACCATCATCGAACTATGTCACCTCTAAGCTATCACATAGGCAAGGCCATCATCGATGTGCCCTCGAGGCTCCTTTCCCATCCATTCCATCCCATGTCACCCATCCTTTTGTCCTTCCAATCCCACTTTTCCCATCGCCTAGGTCCTAGGTCCATAAAGTCCACACCCTGAACTAGGTTGCCTCTGCGTCATCACATAGGCAAGGCCATTTATCAATGCACCCCCGAGGCACTAGGTCAATCCCTTAGGGCCCATTTCTTCATGTCTATTGTCAGTACATCCATAATAAATCAATCATTTACTTGACTGGGGGCAACTCCTCAACCTAGTTGGAGAATTGGATTCTTGAATGTCGCACACCTCAGAGGATAACAATAAGGATCGTGATACCATCACCAGACAGTAAACAGCATTACAAACGCACTTTTTCAACAAAACACTTGACACAAGAACTAGACCTATAAACAAGACACAATGAGCCTCAACCACCATGATGATTGTATCTATTTTTGTTACAAGAAAACATTTCTATGGAAAGAAAATTTGTTCTTATTAAAAGGTTTAAGTCATAAGGTCTTGATTTTTGTTATTATGTCCTTTTATGCTACTCAAGGATGTCAAAAACTAGAGGAGCTATGATGGGTGCATAATTATCTTATTTGTTTGTTGTTTATGGATCAATCTTTAGTAATGTGACGACTTTGTCTAACGACATGATCGGCAAAAGATCATTGAGGACATTCTAAGTCTAAACATGAAACAAGTATAATCCCTATCTATTGACATGCAAGGCATACTCAGGTCATCTAGATTCAATTTTGACTAGATGTTTGTATTAACTTGCTAAATCAAAATCCATGTAAGTAATACTCAGGTCATCATGGTTTAATTATACGTAGATGCTTGTATTTTCTTACAACATTTTAAAAGCTTAATGATGAAACAAAGTACTTCAAAAACTTGTATACGAAGATGACAAAATCCACATCCATACATATCAAATTGCATTTCATTCCATAATAAACCTTTTCCAAGTGTCTTAAGATCCAAATCCTTTATGATATAGTTTATCCAATTGTATCTTCTAGTTGTCCATATAATCCATTCATCCTTGTGCAATAGATCCAAGAAATTATCCAAATGCAAGTCCATCCTTAATCTATACCAATCAAGTAAAGTCAATCTTGTCAAATTATCCAATCACAATTAGTGGTCTTAATCCTAATCTCGTCATAAACCAAATCAATCAATCGTCATCATCAGTGGGATATATCTTTCCCACATCTTTGTGTTGATCTAGGGATATATTGTTCCCCACAATGAAAAACACTATCATTGATCATTATTGATTAACAAGCTCTACATCGTGGAAGCCAATCCTAAACCAGATAATTGTTTACATATTGAAACGTAAAAACAAGTTAACAATTAGCAAAGTCTAAACAACTTACAAGTGGATTCAACAATGCCTCTTGCCGTAGATAATGGTGTGGAAGAATCTAAAACATCAAATGCACTTTTTGGTGATGATTGGGGTTCTTTAGATTTTACTCCTTCCTATACGGGGGAATATAAACTTAATAAATCTAACACATCAAAAGTCACATTGATCTCATCAAAACAATCTTTGGAAACACCTAAGAAACCTAAAGTCTCCTTAGTAGAAAATAAAGACAACATCCTTACTTATACTACAAATTATGAGACATATGAGGCTTCGGCATCTTCTAAATAAATGACATCCCTCTATGGTCAAGGATTTAAAATCCTTTATAACAACTACAACTATGTAGGTAATGGATGTACTGTAAATTAACAAGGAATCAGTATACCTTTACAAGTTTCTAGAATTAATTATATAACCAGTATTGGATACCTCTCTTTGAAGCCCACCAAAGCCTCTTGTCATCCTAAACTCAATGTTAATATAATATCAACAAGACCGAAATGACATGCGAGATATCCTAAGCTAATAGGCAAGAATTGTCCACCAAGAAATATCCCATTTAATCAGGTAAGTATTTCTCCTCCCTTTAGCCACACTTGTTGTATCAACTATTCTAGTTTCTCTCAATGGTGGCATCCTCCTAGATATATATGTTGTTAGAATTGTATTGTATTCCCCCGTGTTGTGCTATGTGTTGTTTAGGTCTCCTACGATGACCCTTGATACCCTTGTAAGGTCAAGGATACTAGGAGACCACCTCTGTTGTGACCATTCTTCTATTTGTATCATCATTCACCTATTGTTTCTCTGCTCTATTCCATTGTTGTGTGTCAGGCCTCAAGGGCATAGAGTTGCAGTTGATGACCTAGGGGCATCCTCATATGTGATTGTTCCTAACAAACTTGTTCTCCTCTCTCATTTTATTGTTTACCTTATTCTAGTGATTCTATCTAGTTGGCGGATGATGAAGAAACAAACATATACTGATACGAACCGCGTGTCTCTTCAGCAAACAAAGCAAAAATGGACCTAGTCCATATATGAAGATGGGTTTGATTTATATATATCAGATGCTGGGGTAGTAGAATCACTCTGTGTGATATTTGATGTTGTCTTATCTTTCTAACAAATCATAAGAATACACTCTGCTCTATGCACTTTGTTTGTTTTGGTGTCTCGCCTTATTGTTACACTCGGTTCTGAGATGCTTGCAATATAAGCTCAATGGCTATACTCAGATTCGAACTTGTTTGTGTATCCTTGGCTTCTTTTTTTTCATTCATAACTTTCATGTTTTTCTTAGATTAAGATATGTTTGCGGGAACATTCGGTGATCGTAAGCATGTGTTACCTTTGGGGGCATGGACTTTGCGAAATCTCTTGTTCCCTTGTGTGTTTTCTCTCTACCTTAATGTGCTTGATATTGGTACACGATATCAACCACCCATATATAAGGTAAGTGCTATGCGGAGGTGAGATGTTGTATCTCTGTCGTGAGTGCACATCTTTATTCTATACGGCAATCAAAGAAGCCCTCTGCGGAGGCGGGATAACATATCTCTTGAGCTAGTGCATATCCTTTTATTCAAAAGCCATCTGCAAAGGTGAGGATGGTGTATCTCTTGAGCTAGTGCACATCCTTTTATTTCAAAAGTCCTTTTCAGAGGTGGTGTTTGATCTGAGACTATCATCCCTTAAGCGTGTCTTTGGTGGTTGTTGTGGCATAATCCCAACCATCAGGTGTGTCTGTAGCGTGTTTGAGATGGTGGGACTTAGCAATAAGCTCCTTCCATAGCCTTATTTGTCATGTTTAAGATGTATAGTATGTCTTTGGCATGCTATATGGTGCTCATGTATTCCGTGTGTCTTTCGTGTGTTTACCCCCTTGTGTGGTTAACCCCCACTTGGATTTGTATGGCCTTATTTCCCCGCTTGTGTGTGTGTAGCGATGGGCTCCACTCACACTTGAGGTTTGTTTGGCGTGCTTTCCCCTTTGGGGTTTTGTGTTGTAATTTTATTTCCATGCATATGTATATGAAGATGTTAGGAATATATTATGAAAATGTTATATCAATGTATTCATCATGTTTTGTGTGTCTTCAATACTATCTTCTCCATGTTTTGCATTCCTATTACTCTCTTCATTGTGTTTGGCATATCTGTGATGTGTTTTCTCTAATGCTTACCTGAGACTGGGGCTAGAAATAGTTCCTCAATCTTTGTGTGTGCATTAGCTCTTCAAGTGCCTAGTGTGTTTGCTATGTTTTGACCGTATTTTAATGCATGTATGGGTCATAAGATCATACATACATTAAAGTGGGGGCTAAATGTTACGTCATAAAATGTCCCCCTAGCACTTTGACCTCCTAAGTTTAGCTCCCGGGTCCCTTAATTTTCATCATGCATGTTAGAATTGAATCCTAAGACAAAATGCCCTAAAACCCATGTCAAAATGGACTTAAGGGACATTATAGAGCTAAAATCCTAACCCAAAATAGGTATTGGGGCAAGGATGCTCACGCCTTTGTCCTACCCTATTTTGGTAGGTCCCAAATTTGAATGCTGGTAAAGTTACCATTAAGGGTGTTCCTTGCTGACATCTTAAGTTTGAATTATAAAATTTGTAGCAAGAATGCATACATAACCAAGTTTAGGGTTTTTTTTGTAAACTAGAAGATGATTATGATATTTTGGCGAACTTATGATTTTAGAGCATTCAAGGCATTCATTGTGTTGCAAAGCAGAATATTGTTGTTGTGTTTGTTATTTCAGATTTGGCTTCATCTTCTCATGGCATGAAAGATCTTCATCTCCTTGAGAGCTACACCTCCGAGATGATATCTATTTGTGCTTCAATCAATCATTTATCAATTTGTTTTTGCCTCTGTCCTGCAAGGATATGCACTCTCTATATAACAACGGTGTTGGAAGGCTTGAATGCCATTCCAGGGCTTGACTAAGGCAAGCTCCTAAACACCACAACCCCCAACCCTTCTTCTTGTGATTGCAGGTGACAAGTGTCGAATTCCACAGAGTAGAGTTGCAGAGGAGTGTTTTAGAGCATAAGGATCCTGAATTTGATGGAAAAAGGTAGAAAAGAGCACTATCAGGGTTTGGGCGCTAGTCCCTTTGCCCTCCAAGTTTACAGAGCCTGAAATCTCTAGAACATGGATAATTAGTAGTAGAAAAGGTCTGGAAACCCCTGACAAAAATACCACCTTGGGTTTGAGCGCGAGTCCCTTTGCCCTCGACTGTTCAAGATCCCAAACTTCAAAATCTGGTATGTATTTGATCTTCATTTAGTATCTTTGTGTGCAAGCATTTGTCAGAATTCATTTGTTTGTTCACAATTTTGCATAATTAGGGTTTTGAGCATAATTGAGTTTAAATTAACACATTAATCATCAATTTCCAAATTTCCCTATCATTACAAGTGACAATCAACCTGTAGATGAATCCTCTTGCAAAAGTTGTGATTCAACTCAGTTAAATGTCCTTGAATGTGTGTAGTGAAAGGAGGATCTAGCTAAACTATCCCTCAATCCCATCTTCCTTTTTTTTCTACATAACAGAAACAAAGTGACCGTGTGAATACATACATCAATGAGTTTCAAAAGATCATTGTTATGGTTCTTAATTTGTCTGAAAAGAGAGTTGTAATGTTGTTTGTAGAAGGATTGAATGCAAATTTGAGAGGTATGGTAAAGGCTTTCAAGCCTTGCACACTACAAGAAGCAATTCAATTGGCATTTGACTTAGAAACATCACCTTCTACCAATCACCCATATAAGAAGAGTTATAAGCATGAAAAATTAGATCAGAATTTACTTGATCAACCCAAGCCTACAAAGTTTGAAACACCACCAAAGATGGACCAAGAGGTAAAGAATAAACTAAGGAGGAAGAAACTTTTCTTTTCTTGCAAAGAACCATGGTAACTAGGACATAGGTGTCTTGGAAAAGGTAAAGTGCACTATATAGAGATCACCTCTGATATTGATGATGTGGAAGTAGACACTAGTTTGGAAAGTGAACATGGACAACCAACACCACATATTGAGATTGATGGTAACAAGGGGAATATGATCACTTATCTTTTAGGAAGCCCAAGGTATAATCCATTTCTATTTCAAGGCAAATTATTTGGGTGTAAGGTCATGGTGCTTCTTGATAGTGGAGCTACTCATAACTACATTGATGAGAGTCTGGTGGTTAAGAGGGGATTGTATGGTGATGATTTTGAGGGATTTGATGTGACTATAGCAGGTGGTTTAATTATTCCATGCAAGAAGAAAATCAGCAAGCTTAGTATTCCCTTTGGTGAGTATACCCTTTGTGATGACTTCTATGTTCTTGATTTGAAAGATAAGACATTGTTCTTGGGATGCAATGGTTGCATTCACTTCATAGGCTCATTCAAGACTTACACACCATGGAGTTGAGTTTACAACATGAGAGGAAACAAGTTACAATGAAAGCACTCAAGCACTCGCTCCCACACCAAATTACAGCCAAGAGTATGAGAGTTATGGACAAAGAAACACTTCATTTTGACAATTCACAAGTACTTGCTATGCAAAAAGAAGATATTATGTGGATTTTTCAGTGTTTATCAGCATGGAGCAGCAAAAGTATGATGGGAAATCACAAAACTTTAGGAAGTATTTTGAATATATGTGGAGGATTGTGGCACTTTTAGCAAGAAGGTTGCATAAATTCTCTTTTGCAAACCTTGTACAGCATATGTAACGCCCCCCCAAGGAACCCCAGAGAACAACACAACTATGCTATACTAAACAGACAATTTTTTTTAAATGAAACAAGGAAAAGTAAATTATATCTAAACATATCATATAAGTTAAGCTTTGTCTTCTAGGGTTCGACAGCTGCATTACTAACAAAACTAATAACCAAATCTAAACATACATCATGAATTAACTAATAACAATAATTCATTTGAAGTCTATTGCATCAAATGAATAATCAGCTAAGTAATCATCAAGATTATGTATATAGAACTATAAGTACATATATAATTTCATTACATGAGAGTACATCATTACATTGTTTACAATATCACTTTTCTGATTACATTTGGGATGCATACATCAAAATTACAGTACATGATTCGACTGCTATACAAGACTAGAACATGAACATAAGTAAGTGTCTCCTCAAACTGGTACAAGATTTGAAATCTGCTATAAGAGATACATCCTTCTCGCACACAAACAACAACAAGGGAAACTAATGGAGATAAAGCACAACCACCTAACCATGTGGAACCCTAAGGTCCACCCCTCGTGCTAGGAGATAACATAAGGTCCCACTACAACAAACAGTCAAGAATACAATAGGCTAACAGGTGCAAGGTCTACACATGACTCCAAACAACACGGATCAATATGAACATCACAAGAAACTCAAACATCACTTCTAGAGGCAATCACACAACGAATGGGAAGAACACAATTAGGGAATGCTAGGTTGTAGTACGGAAGAGTGTCATCGCATAGTCCTAACATGGGTTACCCTAACAGTCTCTCACCAGATGTCGGCCCCCATCTATGGTTACCCTAACAGTCTCTCACAAGACTCCGGCCCCATAGGGTGACACATGTAGAACCAACATTCCTTTCGTGAGGACAAGGAAGTTGATTTTCCCAGCCAGGCCTTCTCAACCCATCCTTAGTCTAAACAAGCACCACAGGCATGGGTGAGGGATCCAATTATCTTGTTTCATGTGAACAACTACTCTTTTCCCCCTAATTCATTTTAGGTTATCATTTGGTTACCAACGTTCAATGGGTTAACCTGGCAAGCCACTTTGAGCCTCGACCCAACATTGAAAGCCACTCCCCCCTTCACTGCATCTAGATTCTCAAAGCCCATAATACCATTCAAGCATGATCTATCATATTTCTCATCATGATGCATTTACAACACTGAATAGACATCATATCACATTATCATATACCAGAATCCTTATACATAAACAGGAGACATCATGCTCTTATAACTTCATTATCTCAAGACACCTATCAACACAATACATGAAATCAAAACATAAACATCCAAGGCCTCTGGAAACTAAACAACTCAAGTCAATGTAAAATCATACTGACCAAGAAAACATAACTAACTCATTACCCGTAAATCAAATTTCATAACCTTATTACAAGCAAATTGCAATCATTAGCATCAACCCAACTTATAATTAATTTATAATTATTTTAAAGACTAATCAATGATATCAAATTACAATTAGTAATGTCATTACAAGTAAATTAATATTATCAAATTTAAAACATAACTTATAATTTGTTTATGTTTATATTAAGGATAATTCAACAAATTATATTTAAATAACTAAATAAGAATATTCGTTAAATCTATATTTAGTTAAATTATAAAAGATATAAACATAAATATAAATATACTCCAGAGTCATCCAAGATCCATTCTTCATCTCATTTGATACATTAAAAAGCATTCATCGTTGATTGTGTGGACAAACTAATTAGAACCTAAAAATACGTCATTGAAGAACATGGAAAATAAGGATTGAACAATAGCTCTCAAAATGAGAAATTACCATGATTTGACTCAAAAAATGACTGAGTATGAGAAATTGAGTGTGTACAACAAGGTCACACTCACCATCCCAATGCAAAATGCTTAACTATAGAATTCTTACTAATTTTGGAGACAAGGTTCTTTAAGGTTGAGGGCACGTTGTGTACTTCAAAATAACTTAGGTATGTTATAGCTTATCTTTGCCTTGGATCTGAAGTTTAGTGGGGGCAATAGTATACTACTTAGATTAGTGAATGATTTTATAAATTAATTAGGGTTTTCTTCCCCACCCTAGTAAATACATGTGTTTTCCTTCTCATACTGATCTACTATAGAGGACTATTATTTGTGACCTCTTCTATATTTCCAGCCAGATTTGTAGGTGTAATCCATATTGGTATGCAGGTATATCTGCCTTCTACATCTCACAAAGTTATTTCTAAGTTATTTTGTGGATGCTTTCCTTTTACTTTAAGGAAGATGCAAAACCAATCCATCTCATCTGCTCTAGTTTAATTGGCCTACAAAAGAGGAAGAAGAAACCTTATAGGTTTTGTTCTGTAGTCTAAAGCCCAATGATTTATACACAAATAGAAACCAATTGATCATGCCAGCAGCCTCCTTAGATCATTCAATTCAGCATGTTGACACATATTTTATGAAGTTCAATAATTAACAAGACAATAATTAACAAGATGTATGCTTACTGTTGGAAGACCAATCAAAACACCAGACTGCAACAGAACAAGTAGCTCAACTACAAATGGGAGGTCTTAGATGCAAATTTGAGGTTTGTAGGCACTTAACACTGAGAACATTTGAAGAAAGGGATACGAGCATTTAATTGCCAGCATAATGGCAAAGAAGTCAGTTAACAAACATAGAAATTGACCATAACACCCCCGTAACAAAAAGAGAGTTAAATTTGAAAAGACTTTAGAAACTTTCAAGCAAATGAAATTAACAGGTTTAAATATCTAGCTGATATGTATGCAAAACTTGGACGCATAGACAAGGCTCACAAACTATCTGACAAACGCCTCAAAGAGACATCTCATGGATTTCAATGACTACAAGATATGCACGAAAGGATTTAATAAGGCTGCTCTCCTTATTTTTGAATTAATAACGCACTCAGGAACACATTCTAACATTGTAAGCTTCGCCTGGGTTCTAGGCACATGCAGCCACGTGGGTATGTGGATGAGCGCTGCACATACTTCAATCGCATGTATAACTCTTACTACATTGTGCCTACAGTTGATCATTATATGAGTTTGATTGACTTTGAAGGCACCCTAAACTTTCACATATGCTAGCTATAACCTACAGTAGACAAAGTATGCGATCTGTTTGGCAGACGCCTCAAAGAGACGTCATCTCATGGATTCCAATGATTGCAAGATCTGCACAAAATGAATTCGCTAAGGAGCAGTGAACACTTCCAAGCAAATGCAATTGCAAAGATTGTAGGATGCACACACTATGGATTTGTTAAAAAGGCCTTGAAACTTTAAAGCAAACGTAATTGGCAGGTGTAAATCCAGATCTGCAACCTTTGCCAACATCCTTTCAGTCTATGCCAAAATGGGAGCTTTAGGATAGGGTATGAACATCCACCAAGACGCAACGGAAGGGAAATGTATGTCAGATGTTGTAGTTGCAATTGACCTGCTAGATCTGTATGCAAAATAAGGAAGCATGCACAAGGCACATGATCTCAGGGATTGCGAGGATTGTAGGATAAGCACATAATGGATTTTACAAGGCTGAGAACTAACTGCGTTACGCTTTCCAAATGCTACTTCAAACAAATAAATCTTGAGATGCATATTATGCCTAGCAGACGAAATAAACAGTATTGATTGGAATATCAAAATAATGTACCTTTTTTATAGCCAATTATTGCAATTTTTAGACTCGCTTGATATTCAGGCAAGGATATTTAATAATTTGAAGTAGAATAAAAAAATCCCTAAAACTTAATGGCAAAAGCAAATCTGTTGCCAGCAATCCTTCATCAACTGATAGCTCTTCATCTACTTGAGAGAAATGTTATTGCTTTGCTTCATTTGGCTACCTACTATGTAGATCTCTTTAAATTTAGACTTGAAATTGATGTGGTAGCTCAGCATTAGTATGATTATGGAGCCTTTATTGTCCTCTTGCTACTGTGGATCGAAATGGAATGATAAGCAGCTTCTCTGCAGTTGCTTGGTTGCCAATCCAATTCCCCCAAAAACCACCATCCTCCCAAATGATTTTTACAGAGAGAATCCCCCCCAAATTTTTCCAGATGGTTCCTCCCAAAAGCCCCCCCATACCTTTACAAATTCTCATGCCCCCAATTCCGTTAATGACAACAAATTCCATCTTTTACTCCCTCACAATTTGCTATTTATTAAATTTATAACATTACAATGTAACTTTTATTTTATTTATTTCAATATTTGCTAAATATATGTTTTATGACAAATTATAATTATTTATAAATTTATTTTTATAGCCACTTAACAAAACATTTACTTGTTTATATATTTATTTTCATATTAATTTTATCAATTATATTCTTGTTTTTATAACACTTTATTTTCCTCATTATTATCATTATTATTATTTATTGACCTTAGATTACATTATAGTATACTTTCCCATATAAACTACAATTTACATTAAGGCATTTATATTTATTTATCAAAAGTGCCTTCTTAACTTAATGATTCTTATTACAATGTAACAATTAACCAACGCATTGATCAACCAATTCTAACTAGATAAATCCAAATGTCGAACAATACCTGACCACTATGCATGATTGCAAAGCATGACCACAACAACAATGACTGACTATCATGCCCATACAGACAACAATAAGTGGGTGCAAAACTGGATACTCATCATTTTCAAGGATGATGGCTAACTAGGGGACCATATGTTATCTCTGTTCAACAATTTCTATTGGGTTTAAGGCATGCTAAAACCTGTCAATTTTAGGTGGAGTCGATGCCTGATACCTGCAACCTACAACAAACAAAAACGGTCGAACATATAGATATATAGATATAATCATATAGTCAAACACACCGTGAAAGGGAATCACAGCGTAGTAGGGTACTCACGCATGAGTAATGTGACACTGTCGCTTTCAAAACAACAACACATCAACAAGTAACCTCATCATGCATAACAATCTGTAACTGAACAACTAGATAAGAAACATCATCAAATAATCGCATGATGCACATAATAAGATTGATCCACATAGTCAATTAAGTCCATAACTAATCATAACATAAGCATAAAACACCAATAATAAAAGTATCATCAAATGTCATCATAGCAGTAGGTCATCAACAAGGTATCATCAACTAACATCATAATAGTAAATCCATCATCAAGTAAAATGTCATAATGTCTAGTTCTAATAGAACAACTATCAGTCTAATAAAAAGCAAAATGAGGGGCACTACAGCATAGCATATCACATGAGAAGTCATACCAAAGTCCTAGATTAATTTGGGATCCAGGAATTGGTTGGAGTGTTTGGGCCTAATGCAGATTTGTCTCATTCGATTGCTTGAGGACAAGCAATCTCGAGGTGGGAGGATTTGTAATGTCCCCATTTCTGAAGTGATCACCTAATAGGGATGATTAGCCTATTCAGCATTCCCGTAAGCTAATTCGTTTGGTAATGGAATGAATAGTTGAGTCATTGTAGAAAAAGTGACTTGGAGAAAGGAAAGTCATTTAAGTGAAACTTGGAGAAAGGAAAGTCGCTTTGTAAAAAGGAAAAAATAAATACAATAAAATGACAAATAAAATATTATTTTAAATGACAAGTGGGCCGACCCATTTGAGGGTGTGAAAATGAATTAAAAATAATATTTTATTCCCAAAGTGTGGCGAACCTCTTATGGACTTCAAAATTATATTAAAATTGGTAAATGAGGTCGATCCTCTTGGAGGCTATAAAAGAAGGTCCTTGGGAGTTCATTTCGTCATATTGTATTTTTCATTTTGCATATTGGATATTTTTCTTTTAGTTGCAACAACATGTTTAGCCATTTCTAAGGATGAAAACCCTTGGAAATTAGTGGATTAGACAAAAACCTAATGCCACTTGAGAGGTGAATCCATTTGGGGTTTGTTATAGAGCTTATTTGTAGGTTTTTGGCATCAATTGGAGCTTCAAAGTCACATATATATTTCTACAAGTTGGAGTTGAGGAGATTTAGGGCCAAAATTGTGAGATTTGTGGCCAAATACAATTTTGGTGATTGAAGATTCACATTCAAATTTCATCACAGGTTTACATGAGACTTAGGCAACATATTTTAGCACTACAATGAGGGTTTAATTGTTGGTTATCCTTAGGCTTTGAGGCTAGATGTGGGCGGCATCCTTGGAGGAGTTGATTCCCATGTTTATGAATGCCTAGCCCTCTCCACAAGCCGCCGCTTAGTTGGGAATTCGTGGGCTTATCAAGAAGCTTTGTCGCTGCCAAGGAGGATATTTAGGTTAAAAAAGGATCCCTAAACCCTAGCATTGCCTTGGGAATCAATTGTTGCCTTTAGGGTTTCATTGCCATCTTTTTGGGATTCATTGAGTGAAGGAGATAAGCTACAACAATCATCTATATCAGACCTTCAAATCAAGTTTTATAACATTGTACCAGCATATATATGTTGTCATGTATGGCATTGCTAAATATCCATTGATGAAGACAATAATCAGGTATGTTGTAGATGTTTTGATATTCAAATCTTTAATTTGAATAGGCATTGTATTCGATGTCACAGTCTAAATCAGACCTGATAACATTGTAATCAGACATGATATAATGGAAAATAAATCATATTTGGTGTTGGCATTGTGATGTTTATGCATGCAAAGTATTTGGTTATGTTTCCTATGTATTGGCATATGTATTTTCAATGAAAACCATCTAAAACAAGCATCAAAACCAAACACAAAACTCAGAAATCATAAATCAGTGACATTGCATGACAAGTATTTGACAAAATGTCAAACTATCCAAACTGAAAATTCACGGCAGAACTAGGCAGGGTTCTTATAGCCCTTGTAGGATGTCGACACCTCAAATCACTCACTCACTAATTAAACTCACTTTATTTAACCTAAGCAAGCTTAATAAAAGTGTAGGAAAAACTTAGGAAATAGAGAAAAATAACTAACCCACTAGGAAAATAAAAACCTACACTAACAATTTGTCCTAATTAGGCACGCACAAATCACACATTTCGTGTTTAAGTCAACAAATAATGACTAATAAGAAAATAATTGACTTGGACCCAAATTTAAATTTGAACTTGAGAAATAGGAGTTGTTTCTATTAAATTTAGATTAGACTTTAGGAACTATAAAATTATACTAAAATTAGATTTAGGTTAATTGTTACTTTAATGTAAAAACATGTCATTATACACTAGTCATTACATTTGAAACAAACAAGATCAAAATAAATTCAAAACCAAAAAATACAAAATATACAATTTTCACCTTATCATAAGGTATCTCAAAAGCACACAAAAACCACTAGAATTTCAAAGTACCATATCCAATTCGTCTTATCATTTTTTGTAGAATTCCACCTATCAATCATTTTCTATAAACGTAAACTTAAACTTAAAAGAGACAGCGGTAGCGATTGGTCACTTGTGATTTTGGACTTCACCAGAATTTAGCAGAGATACGGAACTGATATGGTCCCCAAGTTTTTCAATCATTGCATTCAATAAATAGTACAGTCTAAAACTTACTTTCGGCATACTCGATGGATGCGTTACGGCATAAACACATAAAGATAAGCTAACTTCCAGATAGACGCTGCCAAGTAAGTTTTAACTACACTTTCGGCAGCGTTTATCCAGCAAATGGGATGAATCCATGGCTCTATATATAAAGGTTTGTTGGAAACTTTCAATCAGACAGATAATAAATTGTTGTCACAAATTAGATAGATAGGAAAAGTATTTGATAGAGAAATTAAACAAAATAAACTTATGGGTATTTAGTTTTAATTTTGATGTAGAAATATTTCTTCATATGTTAGGAATCTACGTATTTACCAATATTTGATTTTTTGTCTTATGTCTACAAATTGTTTGCCTTGTTGCTTAGATGTTCAAGTGTTATAGGATCAACAATGTTTATACACCTTTGGGAATTTGCCAAATTGTAAAGGTCAAGTGTTCTCCTCGATCAAACCCCTAACGTACTAACATTACAACTTTGTGAAGATTTGAAAATAGAATGCAAGAGTACAACAGACCTCTAAGATGATGTGCTATAGTAAATGCTCTCATAATTCTATTACGATGCTCTCATAAATGTTCTATTAATAAAATCCTAGCATGCTTCTTTTGATAACCCCCTAGATGATCCATTTCCAATTAGAGTTATTCTTTAGATACACTAGTCTAGTGAGTAATTTGGAGTAATTTGCACTTTAGTTAGCTCATAATAGCTAGCAAAAAGGGGCAGAAAAGTTTGAATTTAAAATTTGAAAACTTTGGGAGTCAAATCCATGGTCACGAAGCTAATCAAGATCAAGTTTGTACTCACATATCTAGCCCAAAAAGGGAAAACAAAATATTTATGGAATGAAGTGGAATCTAGAGACCTTTCCAAATCTAGTCAGCATAGCTTTTAGGTTTTTAACTTCTTGAAGGGATGCCTCATAAAATAATAAAGTCTCGTTAAAAAATTGTTGATGGATCAGGGGATCTAAAACCAAGAGTAATACTCAATGTCGTCAATTCATCCCATTAAACCCTAGCATAAATCATAAATCTACCCAAAGCTTCAACCAATATAATGAAAAAATAAGGCGAGGTTGGGTCTCTTTGATGCAAACCATTGACTCTTTTAAAACATCCACATGACGAACCATTGACTAGAATAGAAGGGAGAAATTTAAAATCTTTGAAGGGAAAGCATATAGGCATGGGGCTTTATTCACATGATTAAAACTATTGATCTAATCTCTTCCTCTAAGAAAGGCTTAAGAAGGAAGTCATTACATCCCTAATCAACAACATTTTGAATCAACTACAAATATTTAACTTGATATGCCTAAGCAGCATGCTCATCAAAAAAACCTTGAATTACCCCACTACTTTAGACTCGATGTCTTCTTGGATAATAGAAAGAGAACCATCCTCTCTGATCAAAGAGTGAATAAAGTTACAATTTCTTCTAGCCACTATGGTTGTAAAGAAAAGTGAGTGTTAGAGCCTCTAACTTATAACCATGATTTACTACATAGGGAAATATTAAAAGTATTAGCAAAGAGATGGGATTCATATCCTCGTACATTTAAATTACCAACATGGGAGATCACTATCAATTTTGAGGATGTATGGAGTATATAGAGGTTACTAGTACATGGTTGAAAGCTCACCTTTTAAATGAACATAACTATGGTTGCAAAGGCAAGTGCCTTTGAGTATATAGATAAAAGCCTAGTGTGTCCAAGTAGATGTACATACTCATTGTGATTCTGGTAGTGTATATCATAGACCCAATAAGCCTTTATATGATGGAAGTGGATGGAATATATCATGCAAGTCAATGTGTATACTCATTGCAATTCTGGTGGAATATAAGCCTTTGATCTAGAATACATATCATCAAACCAATAAATAGCCTTTGGCTTCATATTAAATTTATTAAACTATTTTTAATTTAAATAAAAGTTTTATGGTGAAAACACAATATAATCAATTTTTTTAGCATTTAACACGTTCTATCAATTATACCAAATAAACTATCCAAAATCTAAAGATGATGTAAACTAGTGATTTGTGTCATTTTCCTTGTAAATTCAATCTATAATTTTTTGAAATAAAAAAAATTCTATCATTTTGGTTAACTTTCATCAAATTTTTATTATTATTATATTATTTGATAGTGAGTGACATTTTACCATAATGTATAACTTTTACTTCGAATAAAATCATTCCAAGATTTCTTGGAATTAAATCATTAACTCTAATATCGAGTGTGTGGATATGTGAGGCTTAGCTAGTTTTATCCTAGATATTTGACCTGATATTATATTTTTGATGTGTGTGTGTGTTGGATTTAGTTGATGGACTATGGATATTATTATTATTATTTTTAACTATGGAAATAAATATTTTATATTCCTGATAGATATTTATTTATTCATTTATTTATTTGCTTAAAATGAAATAATATATTTATTTACTAAAATAATGGATTATGAAATATTAATGATTATATGTTTAAATTTTGCAAAAATAAATATTATTGTTTTGATATGATAGATTATGTGATTAATGGATGTTAGTAATGATAAAGTTAAATTGCTTCAGCTATAAGTTGTATTTAAAAAATATACTGATGTTTCTATGAGATTTTTGCAAGTAGAGTGGCCCAAGTTCCTTAAGAAATTGGAGACAAAATCCATATGCTCAAATCTTGACTATTATTTAATTATTTATTTATTATTTCTTATTATTTTGTAAGGGGAATTTTGTGACGAAAGTATGTGTTATTTTAGTATGTTTATTTGAATTAAAAGAAGTATTTTGTTTTATTTTGGGAAAAGGGAATGTAAAGAGTTGGGTAAAAGGTTTTATTTTAAAACAAGGAAATGTGAATCATTTCATTATTCTTGAAAATGGAAGTGTTGTGGCTTCCTTGAAAACAGTGATCTTTCTTGATTTCTTCATGTTGTTGAATGTTTCTTGGATGAAAAAGAAGAGGATTTTGGGGGTGAGAATGAAGGCTTGAGCATGGATTGTTGTCAAGAAACACATTGTGCATCTTCTTGGTGAAATTAGAGGGGTTGATCCTAACTTGGACAGCTAAGGTATGAATGGTTTATTGAAATAATTTAGTGATTTGTTAATTTTGTATGTTGATTCCAAGAGATGTGTTAGTGTTGTGAAAATCTATGTTGTCATGTTTGAATGCTTGTGGGTTTGGGTGTGCAAAGGGAATTGCCCTCCAAGTTAGTTGAGATCTTCCCTCGTGTGGGGTCAAGGAGGGTGGGGAGCCTCTCTTGGGGTTTTGTGGAGTTTGTGATGGTGTTGTGGGCTAGTTGTGTTTGGAGAAAGGGAGAATGGGAGTATAAATTTGATGGGAGTTTGGGAGAATGAATGGGAGTTTAGGATAATGAATGGGATTTGGAAGGATGTATGGTTGGATGTGATAATGGGAATTTGGAGTTGTGTGAAGAAAAGGGAATTATAATTATGCCCCAAGAGGAATCCCCCTTCTTCCCCTTAACTAGAATTACGTGTGCGGATTCCATGTGATTGAGTCGAATGTCATTAGTGTTTTGTAATTTTTGTTTTATTGTTATTTGTTTGGAGCAATGGATTTTGTTTCCAACTCGGGGGTGAACTGAAATCATTAGTCCTATGGATGGGTGGAGAGCAAGACTAGGCTTCTCTATTTTGTTGTTTACAGGTTTATGAAGAGTTTCTAATCAAGGTTGTGGATTGTTAAAGATGGTGTATTCTTATTTCATTATTTAATCATGTCGCTAACCCAAAACTATATGTTGTATAATCATAACATTAAAACAAGTTGTTTGATTCAAGGGTTGTAGCGAAAGAACTCATTGTTCAGGTTATTATCATGTAAATACTTTTCTTCACTAGTAGAATTTTGGCAAATAAATGACTAGGTGACTAAAACTTTTAGTCATGGCAGCTAAAAATGATTAAATTCTAGTCATGTTTTGCAACACAACTTTAAATGACTAAATAAATGACTAGTTTGATGGTGGGTAAAAACCACGGCTATAAATGACTAAATAATTAGTCACACAAGTAAAAATTAGAAAGGGGGAAATTAAATAATATTTCGAATTGGAAAGAGGGAAATTTAGAGGGAAATTTTTCCATAAAAAATAATTCAAACAAAAGAAACCTGACTGCCTCTATGCTCAAGACATTGTTCATGCATTGGACATGTTGTACAGGGGTTGAATTCGCACTCAAAAATAGGTAAGGGCCATTGATGTCCCTCTTTTTGCATTGATGAATTAAAACACAATTGCTTGAAGATGTTAATTTTATTGTATTTGTTAAATTATGTATTGGGCAGACCCATTTCAAGGGGATTTCTCGGAAGTGATAGAGGAGTTTTTAGACAAGGGCATGGCCAGATGCATTGCATCCAATCACCGAGGAACCTTACTAGCAGGTTTGGTATTCATGCATTTTTTAAACTATAATTTTTTATTTTGTTTTGTACTCGGTTTCAGTTATGCCAATCTAAACTATAAATACAGACACATAAATCTAATTCAATCTATTGACTGTTAATACTCAAACAATACCCCACTCTTATTAGGGATCAGGGTTTCAAAGCTCAGTTCTGAAGGAGCAAGGTTTCACCTAATTGTAGAAGAAGTACCTCAACCTTGCAAACTTTTTTAAAAGAAAACAACAAATAATCTTATATTGCTTAATACCCATTTCAGTTTCTGCGAGCCCTATCGTAGTTTAGTCCCTTGAATAGTCATTATTGTGTTGAAGTATTGGTTATTAATACTAGTGTTGGTGTGTTCTAAAGAGTATTCAATATGCTCTATTGTTAAAATGGGGTTTGATTTTTCTTAATTGGGGTCATCTTAGGTGGTTCAGCTTGGCTTAAAATGCCCAAGTGACAAGCTTGCAGATCAATCTAGGGTTTCTAGTTTTTTTCCTGTGATATGGAAGTCACGCTTTCATATGTTTCTCTCCCTGATGATCGTCTAACTAAAATGTCCTTTTAGCATGATGATTATTACTTTTTTTAAAATAGAAAGTTCATAGTTTATAATACTAAGAAATCATTAATCTTTTTGCCATTTCTATGATCTGAAAGCAAATAACAAGCACTCAAGAAAGAATCAAAAATAACAAAGTCAATTAATATGGCAGCCTAAAATAAGCCTCAAACAATACAAGGAAACAAGGATTACAACCTAGTTTGAAGTCTCTTCCAAAATTTTGAATCAAGAGTAAACCATTAATGATAAGAAACAATAATAGGAAACATGGTTTACAACCTGGTCCCCATAAATTGTTGACACAAAGCAACCTAAAGAAAAAAGAAACTAAAAGATAACATTTTTAAATAATCAAAGCTCTGTAATTGTTTAATTATGATTAAGTACATGTATATGCTAAGCCTTCTTTATACGATGCACAGTATTGGCATGCCCGATGTGTTGATGATTACCACCACCATGAGGATGCTCAACAGGATTCATTGCCACACCACGAACCTTGGGCCAACAATTTCTTTTGACCCTATATTTGTGATATGCATTGCTAGCTTTGAGCATTGGCTTTTTTGTCCTTCCACCACCAGTAACCTGACCAATCATGGCTCTGTAACTACTTGGCACAATCTTCTCAACTCTAGATGGAAGCTTTACCCTGTAAATCGAAACCAATTTCCAAGACTCGTCAAACAAGGCTATTAAAAATCTACAAAATCAAAAATTATACAAATCTAAACATTAAGAGAGAACTTAGATAATTGTTCCAAAATTATTTCCACTACCTTTGGAATAATTGCATTTATCAGCTCACTATAACCTTGGAAAAAAAATTAAGCATAGAAATATGCCATAAGTCTCCACAAGGTGTACATCTAGAACTTAAAATAGTTTGAAAATAATTTGGAAAAAGCCACCATCCATAGGACATCACAACAGATGCATCACATGTTTGTTGCTAGCCAAAAATCAAGATGATAAACAAAAATGATAATGAGTCAAGGGGAACATCAAGAAGCAGTACATTCAATTAAATTTCAACTAGCTGCTAAACGAGCACAACCCACTTTGACTTGTCATAAGTTCAAAATATTAGAACAGGTACATCTTTATGTCTGTAAAGGTGACAGCAATCCAACAATGAATCAAACATTTCAGATTGAAATGCAATAGAAATGCATTGCAAATGACAGTAATCAAATTTGAAATTACTCAGCTCATAAAAGAATAGTGGAGAAAAGGCAGAAAAAGTGTTCTTTGATTTGATTGGGCCAATGAGAAATATCGTCTCAAAAAATCAACTATATCACCATGCCTTTGGCAACTTCGTTACCAATACCTTGGCCAACATTATTACACAAATAAAGAGCATTATGGGCAAAAATAAAAACTGATTTGAGGCTTCACTAAGATAGCTTGACAAAGAGAAATGATATATCTTACTAAGACATGCATATGACCCCAGAGATGGAATAATATCAAAAGCTAAAACAGATCATACATCTAGACACAATCCACAAAATACTATTAATGGTAATATCATCTAGGATACCAATAGGCATTGAAAAAATGAGATTAGCAGTGATTGTCTATTGTTTTGACTTATTTTAACAAATGAGTTTCCAATGTGAAGTATCAACCAAGGATTTTATTACCATTCTATTGACTGTCATTTTCTAAGTCATGACTATCAATTTTGAACCAAATGAGGCCTTCCAATGCTTTGGCTTTGGGGGCTCATGATTTTATCGATTGCCTGTGATGGAGTTGTCTGTCGTGTCTGCTTTTATAACTCCAAGGAACACATAGAATCAACAATAGAAACAAGCTAGGATGGCAACTATTGGAGCCAATGGGCCATAGATGCAAAATTAAATTGAATGTCTAAGCATGGTTAATGATCTTTTATTTTGTTGCTTCTAATTATATTTGTTCAATTGTTAAGGGTCTGTAAGTCATGGCATAGCTATGTATCTCTTTATTGCCTTAAGGTAGGTCCTCACATGATTCTTATCTTGGTAGCAGGGGTATCTCAACACCAAAAAAATTTTAGGATCCCACTCCTTCATGAAATGTAATGACTACAAACTACTATCCCTTGACTTATCTCTACCATAAAGACAACTCTATGGAACATGTAGAGGGTGTAAGTCATGGATTTGTTGTGTCTAAGAAAGTTCATAGTTTGTTCATCTCCATTTCAGAAATATTGTCTCAAAAATTCAACTATATCACCATGACTTGTTCCCTGTCACAGTACCACAAACTGTTTCTTTGACCATCGCGGGACCACGATATACTAAACATCACTTGAAGCATTTCACCGCACTACCACACTCCTTCATTGAAACTATCGCGGGGCCGCGGTATTCAACACTTAAATAACTTAAACTCCTTATACCGCCATACCGCAAGCCTCACTTGAGGCTGCCGCGGGGATGCGGTGTACTGTTTTCCTCTGCTCCCTATTACTGCCATATCACAAGCCTCACTTGATGCCACCGTGGGGGCGTGGTTTACTATTTTCCTCTGCTCCTTCTTACCGCCATACTGCAAGCCTCACTTGAGGCCACTACAAGGGCACGGTGTATTATTTTCCTCTGCTCCTTCTTACCGCATTACCATTGGTTATTCTCTTGACTATCGTGGGACTGCGGTGAAGTATCATATGCCACTTAAATTTATACCTCCAGCCTGCCACTTTGTTTTGAGACCATTGTGGGGCTACGGTAATCGATCTCTGCATCCTGCAATGCCGCAAGTGCAATCTCTTCATGCTGTGGGATAGCGATAACTGCTCCCTTGTTGTCCTTGGTTCCCGCACACCCGCCAAGACCTTTTGAGTGACCTGCAGGATTGCGGTGAGAGACAAAAACACATCAATGGTCAAAAATACAAATATCGTTCACATGGACTTGGTATGGGGTGCTTATGAATGACTCCTGGAATAATTTTAAAAGAAATATGGATCCCTAAGATGGATTTATGGAAGAAAATTTGGATGGATTTATGGATTTATCAAATGTATGAAGGTATCTTTATTGTAGGTTATTTCCCCTATATTATTTATTCTTGGTTTGAACTCCTTGATTTTGTGGTTTTTTGTTAGGACCCAGAGCTTTCATATGCAGGACCACCTATAAGGCACCAAAGGAGTCATCTAGATCATGACTTAGGAGTTGGTTAGTATTCATTGAGTGGTATAATGGTGGTTGAACTGTCCTGGTCTATACAACTAAGAGATGTACTTGTGTGCCTTGTATTTTGTTTGTTTAATATTTTGATGCTTAGAAAAACATCATAAATAGGTAGGATGATATTTTTTGTAATTTATTCCTTCAATCATTTGTCCTAGGTCCAGTTGGAGGTAGTAGAGCTAGTGGAATGGAGGGTGTACCTTATCTGCCTATTTATTCAAATAGAAATGTTACAAGTTCCACTTCAGATCACCAAAGCCTTCACAAAAAACATTTACACAAAATTCAATAATGAAGAATTTATGCACAAATTCTCTTTTGAATGATGTACAAAGCCTCCACCGTAACACCGCACAGTTTGTAATTTATTCCTTCAATCACTTGTCATAGGTCCAGTTGGAGGTAGTAGAGCTGGTGGAATGGAGGGTGTACCTTATTCGCCTATTTATTCAAATAGCAATGTTGCAAGTTCCACTTCAGATCACCAAAGCCTTCACAAAAACATCTGCACAAAATTCAATAATGAAGAATTTATGCACAAATTCTCTTTTGAGTGATGCACAAAGCCTTCACCGCAACATTGCACTGTTGTTGGGCCTTGTGGTGATGCGGGTGATTCCCACATCACTGCAAGGCCCAACAACAAACTGTGCGGTGTTGCGGTGGAGGCTTTGTGCATCATTCAAAAGAGAATTTGTGCATAAATTCTTCATTATTGAATTTTGTGCAGAAATTTTTGTGAAGGCTTTGGTGATCCAAAGTGGAATTTGCAACTACAATATATGATAAAAATCTACTTCCAAATATGCTTTTGATGGATGTTCATATCCTCATCCAAAGCTCCAATTCACACACAGGCAGGAAGGACACTTTCAAAGGTTGAGGAGTTGGGCTTTACACCCACTGGTTGCATTTTCTTAAAATTTTCTAAGGACTTTTTAGAAAAAACCCATTTTAAACATATCCTTTAATCATGACATTCCATGATATCACATTTCTTTGAGGCATTTTTTGAAACAGTTCGCTTGCCTTGTCTATGCTTCCACATTTTCATGTATGTCTAGCAGGGCACTTGTAACTACAACATATAATGACAAAAAAATCCCTGTTGTTATGCTTTGATGGATGTCCCTTCATTATTAATGGATATCTAATGTAGTGCACATTATTATAGTGCAAGCCTATTTTTCAGATTGTTTCATTTAGCATCACCAATATTCTCCACAAGAACATTGTCCCTGTTTAAAATGATGGAAATGTTTCACATCTCTCAGAACAATTTCTCTTGCAACAATCTTGGAGATGAATTTAGATGTAGTGTGAAAATCAAAACATACTCGAAGGTTCTTAAAAACTCTAATGGTTGTAGTAGGGGCCATGTTTAACAAACCAAATGCAATTGCTAACTTTTCACTATGGTGGAAGATAAATGATTTTTTTTCCTTCTATTCCACAGCATTAAGTAAAAGTCTTGAATCTAGAAATACCCTACTGCCTTCATTTGCCAAGCCAATTTCTCTAATTTTGCATTGCTCTCCCATGTTTGTGGATGTGATATGTCTCCTACACAAAAAAACATGTACCATTTTATGCCCTTCAATCCAACTACATGCAAGTATCTTTTTAATTCCTCTATCTTTCATCAATCTCCTTACTATTTGAACCTCACCACACCTGCCCGCTTCTGCACAGATGTTTTAAAGAAGAACATAAGTTGCAGCATTTTTAGGATCCAACTAAAAAAGCAGTGTTGCTGGAATATTGCCTACATTTAAATTTTGAATTATGGGAAATTATATACAGTAAATAGATTGATGGTTGTTTGGATAGTGAAATTATTAGCTTTCTTAGAAATTAACTGAAATATCTAGAAGGATTATTTTAATTAAAGAGGATTTTGTGGTTATTTTTGTAACAATAATTAACAATGATTTTACAGTACAGCTAGCTTGCTATTTTCATTCAAGATACAAGTTATCAAAGTGAAGCACATACCAAGAAGATGGTACTCTACTTCAAACCCTCAACCTCACTTAGTTTAGTATGCTTACAGGGGGATATTAAGGAAGTTGCTAAACAATTAATATATATCATTTGTTGTTTGTGAGGGAGAATCCTGTGAGATCCAATATGGCAGTGGATCAATATCCAGTTTCTTAAGTAAAGATGATGTCATAGTTGGGAAACTTGTTGTGAAACATCAGGTTAGTAATTTTTGGATATTAAGGCTTCCCAGTTGGATATCAAAGATCTTTTCTCATCAACTTAATTTGGAATTTATGTATAATTAATGGATTCTTTCATGGTGCAGGTCTTTACTGAGACAACACATGAACCAGGGTTGACATTTTTTTTAATTGGTAAGGATGCTTAGAGTATCATAATATATTAATATTAATAAAAATGTTTTTACAAATTACAAAAATGGCCCTTCCTGGCCAAAAAGATAACATATGCAGAGCGTTTTAATTAAGAGCCCTAAACAGAGCTATAGATCTAAAAGGCCCTTTCTGGCCAAAAAGGAAACCAAAGTTACAGCGAAGCCAAAAACTTAAAATAGAAAGAGTGGTTCACATGCTATCCATATTTAAATCTGCAACCCTAAAGCCATGAACCCCCAGTTGGATTCTCTTGAGAAAGGACTGTGTCATCATTGGTGAAGGGAGCTACCGGTGGTTGGAAATTTGACAAGAAGCTCCATGCATTGAATACTTCCTCTATCCTTTCCCTCTTGGACCTTCCAAATGCAAATTTATGAACCCACGGTGAATTATCAAAAAGCTCTTTGTTACTTGATTGCAAACTTGAAATTGTCGCTTGATAAACACAGTTAAAACTAGGTTTATTAATGATATCTTCACGGAGGAAGAGTCCCCCTACCAAGGTTGAGCCATCATGGAGATTATAAGTAGCAAAAGCTTTAAATAGCTTGACATCTGGGACTAGATAGTCATGAACAAACATTGATGCTATCCTTTTAACCTTATCAACCTGATGAAATAAGTCCATCACATTTGAGAGACAATGAGATACCAGATGTGAAGCATAACATACCCTGGATTGCAGCATAAAATATCTATCAAAGCATCCTCCACTAGCTCTTCATCAAGCAATTTGAAGGCCCTAGCCATGAAATCTGAGTTGATGCTTCCGTGCATTGGTTGTTCCCATGATTGAATAGGCAAATGAAGTTGACAATTGCAGGGATAGATAGACATTGCAGATACACAACAAGAGAAAAATGAAGAGGCAAGAATGAAATAATTAATGACACATATACCATCGTCTCTTGCATAAAAAGAGGATCGCACAAGCCAACATAATGAATTGAAGTCATTCAAACCAGTGGGGAAATAAAACCAAGGCAGATGAGATCCAAATTGGATTATATTGCTCAGCTCGCAACACTCCTCTTACAGAGCATTCAATGAATAAAATCAAAAAGACATGTGCGAAACGAACATCTAATGCCAGATGGAAATCTACATAGATTGCAAGCTTCAAAATGACTAAATATGCTACTAATTAACGTGAATTAATAATTAAATTGACTAAATATACTACCAATTGATAGAAATCAGTGAACATTGAATAAATATGACTAAATATATGACTAATGTTAAATCAGTGAATAAAAAATGACTAAATATACTACCAAATTGATCAAAATGATGATTAAAATTAATGACTAAATACACTACCAATGGACAGAAATCAGTGAAAAAATGACTAAATAAGTGACCAGTTAACAACAATCAATGACTAAATTAATGACTAAACATATCAGTGAAAAAAATGACTAAATAAGTGACCAGATTACAGCAATCAATGACTAAATATACTACCAAATCGATCAATCAAAACAACCAATAAATGACTAAAAATGGTTTAGTCATCAATTTGGTCATGTTATAAATGACGGGCAATAAACTACTAATTGTCGCGTGACCATGTTTGGTCATTTATAAGTAGTTTTTAGTAGTTTTTACAGTCATATATTGCTCTTTCTCTACTACTACTTATTTCGTGACAAGATGCAGTAGTCGATATTTGATTATACTGTGTATTACGTGAATGTTGTAGACACCCAAATTTGTCCCAAAAATGTCCATGTCTTGCAACACCTAGTCAAATACATTATTTAGACATCATGTAGCATTTTGTCCTAATCCCACTTATCCATTAGCCAATTAATTAAATAAATTTTATTTATTTAATTAATTTCCCATCATATTCCCATCCCATCCTAATCACCTAGCCAATTACTTAAATAAATCCAATTTATTTAATTAATTTCCATCCACATATCCCAACTAATTCAAATAAAATACCTTTCACCACATTTCAACACTTGTCCACCTTTCAATTGAATCATGTGTGGTAGTATAACTTTCATTTAATATCCTTTTTGCACGTACACGATCACACATGAGCTTTATTCTCCTCCTCATACTTGTCACATGAATACACCTTCCTTGAAGAGTGGGAATAACTAATCAATCATAGCCGTCCACATCGTTCATTTAGCCTTTCAATCTCAACCATCCATTTGAATCAATCCTTGCCTATAAATCAACCCTCTCCCAAGCCATTTGATCATCCACATTTCCAGTATCCTTATTCTATCGAATTTGCAATATGCATTGAGTTGAAGTATCTACATGTTGTCGAAATCACATTAGAGCCTTTGCATCATTCATCCATCATCCATTATCTTTTCATCTATCTTCCATCTATCATCGTCATCCTAACATTATGCTGCTGAATTGAGAAACCAACATATCAAATCAATCAATCAATTCAATCATGCATGCATCCATCATTCTATCTATCTGAGGTATTGAAGATTTGGATAAGGTAATGCATTGTATTGTTTTATCATTTTCATTTATCCAAATTTTTTGTGTACAAATGTATTTACAGAGAATTCTTATTATCATTATTAATATGCTTATGCATTTGTTTTATTTGATACTATCATGGAAATCAAATCTGATAATAATGATATCATTGATCTTTTTTATAAACATTGTGATCGACATATATGTTGTATTGTATTCACTATTGTTATAGGTTTGAATCTGTAGCAATAAAATGGTAGCCGTGGGAGCCACAACTCCCTAAGGAACAGTCGCTGCCGACTGCGGATGGCTCAAACCCGCCACAATCTGACACGATTCGTTAAAAGATAACAGTTATCAATATTATCTTTGCTATGTGAATACCATGAGGTTTCATGCATTACAATCATTATTTCTATTGCAACATCAATAACATGATATATATGTGTGTGTGTGTGTGTGTGTGTGTGTGTGTGTAATATGTGAACTATTTAAATGGATATTGAATCTCTGTTTATCATAAAAGTATTGTTATGAAATTCATTCTAGTTTCAATAGCGATAATACATTGATATGAAGTTATTATGGTTTCAACAGCGATCATTTATATGTATAATACACACACACACACACACACACACACACACACACACACACACACACACACACTTACATATTTAATATTGATTATTCATTTATGGTTTATGTTAAACTATAGTGTTGTAGCTGTAGCAGTGAATCAGTTTTTATTCATATAAATATTTAATGTTATATCAAGAAGATATAATTTAATAAAAAATATGTTAAATAAACTTTAGAGATAATTAGATTAAATTTATTCTGCAATTATTTGAATTTTTTACGATTAAGATTGAAATATCTAACCAATGTTAATATCTCTTGATCAATTACATTTGGCAAGCTTTTGACAACCTGGATTAAATTCTGTTACTTAGTGATATACTGAATAAGTTTAGCGTAAGTTGTTCATCTTCATTTCCTTTCTCTAGTTAGATTAATCTTTATTTAAATACTATATTAGATTAACTCACTTTAATTAATTTATAACTTTTAGTTATTTAATTGAATTATTATTTTTTATTAGAGGAGGGCATTACAGGATATTTTTTGGTAATTTTAATTATTATTAATTATTAATTGGTATTAATAGAAATTGAGACCTACATTTTATTGTATCATGTCTCTTTGCCTATTTATCAAAATTATTATTATTTAGTTGAAACATAATGTGTTGCTTATTTCTTCATCTATCAAGTAAAATTCTTCAAAGATATGTTTTTAGATTTTGAAATGTACTAACCATGATGAATTGAAGAAAATATAACTTATAATCCATGGTATGTTCTAATAGGTGGTTTTGTTACAGAAATGCAAGAGAACCTACCAGCAAAAGAGATAAAGCATGAGTTCAAAGGTATCTTCCCCCATCCAAGATGTTTTCAACATATGCAAAGATTAGAGATATAGATCTAGGATAGGCTGACATCCAAGAGCTCTTGCAGAAGATACATGGGGAAGGAGACAAGTCCTTTCAGACTTAGTGCCTAACCACTTTAGGATTAGCTCAGGCTGCTACATTTCCAGTATCCCTAAAATGTCCTGAGCTTATTTTGGCTTGTGCACCAAGGTACAACTAGGAGAGGAAAGTTTTCTAGCCTACAGGACAGGTGGTTCTTGATGTGGGAGCTGACATGATAGAAAAGGTTTTTGGACTACCCACCTATGCTAAGTATTAAAAAGAATTTCTATGAAGATAGCCTTGGATTTCTGGGACAAGAAGCCCAAGATTGTAATAGATTACCTCAATTAGCATCTTCTTTTAACTTAGAGAAAGAATACATTGAAGATGGCACCAGTGAAACTCAGAAGTGAGTTTAAGGAGGATGGAAAAGATATTAAATCACCCTCCTCAGTAGAGTGTTTGGTCTCACTACAGCCAAGGAGTGGCATCCCTAGATGTGCATGTTTTGCACAAAAAAATTGATGAGAAAAGGATAGACTAGGGCACTTTTCAAAGTGATAATATTCATGAATAACTATATGAGGTAATTGAGTCTAAGCAGTTCTACATGACTTCATACATAGTCTACCTTCTAGCCTATTAGACTAATTTTCTAGGATTGCAGCAGGTTGGTTCCCTCCAATTGGGAGGAACCAAAGTTCATGATCATTTTCCACAACTAAAGCTCAAGGAGAGCCAGAAAAAACTATTGTTTGGTTAATGATGCATTCATCTATGTAGTCATTCGGGGGTTGGAGAATGACTATGCTAAGAGATTATCCATGGAAGTCACTGATGAAATGACTAAGTGGGGTAACTAGTTCATCCAGTTCAGAACCTTCACATACATTAGAGTGGTTGGTTTTCACAAGCCCCCATACAAGTTACTAAGGTATCCTAGCGATAGGATAATCATGTTGGAGATTTGCAGGCAGTTATCAGAAGTATGCAAGTTGATTGCTGGTAAACACAAATCAAGGGCCAGTTTCCCATTAAGGTTTGGGGTACTCCTGCCTTAATATGATTAATGCTAAAACTACAAAGGCAAAAATGTCTCCTTTAGCTCTAGACCTATATGATCACATAAGAAACATGTATGATCATATTGGTAAGACAACCCCCTTGATAGGGAGTTGGTATAAACATAAGCTAGCACTAGAAGATCATTGGGTTGATTGCCTTAATGATCATGAAGTCTGAAAGAGGGACTATTTCAGAATGTTTGTGCATATGGCAAGGGTCTTGAACATTGGGAAGATCCCTAAGGGGATGAAAGAAGATGAAAAGTTCATGGACCCTTCCTATGATAAGAACAAGGCATCCAATGATCCTTTTGAGGATATTGATTGGGCTTCAGTGGAGGATTCCTCCATTGACAACAGGGCAAAAGTTGTAATTGATAGGACCTCAAAGTGGTTGAGGAGGTCCTATGCAATGTTGGATCCATATCCAAACTCCAAGGATTCTAAGGATTAGAAAAAGAAGAATGTTGAGAAAAGGAGAGTCTTCAACCCCTCCTAAAACAAAGGCTACAACAAAAGCAACTAGCTAGGAAGAACCAAGAGAAACTAGGGATGTCGATGCTGCTAAAGAGAAACAGAAAGCCAAGGTGGTTGATTTTCGGTCAAGTGAGGATGAGGAGGATCATGAACCCTTAATTCTAAGAAACAGGAGAATTGCTCGACCTCCTCCTACCGATAGGCCTACCTTTGAAGGAGTGACCATTGCATCTCTTGCTTCTCCCACATCTATGTCTTCTTTACCTATGCAGATTATCACTTCCTCATCCACACCCACTTCTTCATCACCCACTTAGATAGACACACAAGATCCTTCTCCTCCATCAACACAAACCCCCATTTACTCATCCACTCAAGCATCTCAACCAACTCCACAATCACATACCTCCACTTCTTCACCTCCCTCTCAACCCCCTCAGAACCCAATTTCATCACCACCACCGTCACTTCAAGTGCCTTCTTCACCTGCTCCTCCACCACCTGCTACTGCACCTTCTCCACCACCTCCTCCACCGCGAGTAGAGGCCCCATGAGCCCCTCAAATTGATGAATAGAAGAAACCTTCAGAGGATGATAGTAAGCAGAAGGCAAAGGTGGGTGTAGTTGAAGAATCCCTCACTCCTGAGGTAAATGTTGAGAACTTGAATCAGCTTGTGTAAGATATTTCTTCCCCTCCAATTGACTAGGGTGAAGAGCTACTGGAACCAAGAGAAACAATTATTTTGACTCCTTCATCCTTTCCACACCATTCACCTGACTACTCTGATGAAGAAAAAGGTCTCTACTCCTACCGCAAGCACAATATCTACAAATATAGGGTTGTCAGTATGGTTAAACAGGGTTGTTGAGAAGAGGAAAAGGACATATGTAGAAGAAGAAGAGGACCTCTCAATGGTCGTTCAAGTGTTCATGGCTCAAAAAAATCCTAAAAGAGATAGAATTATTTCAACCATAACCATAGATGCTAGGGGAGTGAGGATATCCAAGGTAGCCACACCATTGGTGGATAAGGAGGAATGACTAATGACGCCTGGTGATTATAGTATACAACAATTTTACCTTAGCCACAAAATAAGGGAAGGAGAGAAACAAACATTACAGGGAGTTGTGCCCACCATCTTATAAAGGATGAGGAAAAATGAAGTGACAAAGGAAGAACTTAAGAAGTGGGTGGGACAACTCACTGCATACATTACTCATTTGGTTGGCCTGGTTGACTCAAGTTCCCCTGCACCGACTATAATGGAGGCCTGCACAAAGACAGTTAACTTGTCGAACCTACAGGAATCCTCCCTATGGCCATTGCATGGAAAGATTCATTGGAAGCTTTGGGTAGTATGGCAATTAAGGAAGTAATGAGAGCCTATCACACATGTTATGGAATAAATAGTGGACACATGCCTTTTTACCTCCTAGTTTATCTCCTAGGTCCCTGTGTTTACACTCTACAGAGCAAATTATTCATCCCAATGAGAATCCCCTGAAACCCACGTCAAATGGGAACTAGGGGTCCATTTAATGCTTAGGTCCTGACGAAAAAGGTACCTTGGGACTTGGGCACCTATGCCCAAGTCCACCCTAATTGGTTGGGGTAAAATTAAATGTATGTTGGCATAGGATTCTTAAATGGGTCCTCCCTTGTCGGCTCTTTCAATTAATTTGCAAAAGTTTAACAGGATAGCATATATAAACAAGTGTTTGAATTCATTTTGTAACAAATTGATGATAACAAGGTTATGATATTGAGCAAAGGAGCATTCAATGCATTCATTGTGTTATTGTTGCAGATTTGTGTTAGTATTGTGTTTGTTGCAGATTTGGAATCATCATCAACATCCTTATGAGTCAAAGAATCGCCATCCTCCTAAAGACTTCACTACCAAGGTGTCATTATCATTGTGTTTGAATCATTTCATCATCATTTGGATTATCTTTAGCCTCTGTCTTGCAAGGACATGCTCTCTCTCTAACAACGGTGTTGGGAAAGCTTGAATGCTAACCCGAGATTTGACTGAGACAAATCCCTAAACACCACAACCCCCAAACCCCTTTTCTTCTTGTGTGCAGGTTACAAGTGCGGGAATTGTAGAATTAAAGGTATAGGGAAGATGCTTAAGGGTTAAAGATTTGGGATCCAAAAATAGAGTTTGGAAATTCCATTGTAGTAGACTTGGACACTAGCTCCAGTGTCCAACAGGGAAAACAAACCCTAGATTCAGCATTAGGGCGTCATTTATGACATTTTTCTAGTTATGAGCTTTCAGATATTGGCACTTTCCAGACTCGGGTGCTAGCCCTAGAGTCTTCTAACATTTTAGCTTCTGAGGGACAGGTTTGGACATCTCACTGATCACCTTGGTACTTTTAGATCCTGACTTGTTGTTATTGTTTCTCTGTTAAAAGTTGATTATCATAATTATAGGGTTTAGTGCATTGATTGGCCCAGGGTTTGATAAAAGGCTTGGTTGAATCACGTCATTCCTCTACAAACAAGAGTACAAAATCAATAGTTGAGTCCTCTTCCATCTTGTAGTGACTTGGCTCAGTTTTGTCCTTGACTGTTGTAGTGAAAGGAGGGTTTGATGTAGTGTGCTAACATACTTTGTATCCCTCTCTCTTTTTCCTACTTAACATTTTGGTGAACCCGTGTTTTAAAGAATTTGCATCTTGCTAAGTGTTGAAATCAGATCTTGCATTAATTCATATCATACTTATCATTCTTCATTGAAAAATCTTGCATACATTTGAAAATTTTGAAAAAATAGGAATACTAGGCTTGCATAAAGGCATAGTTTTACATTATCTTCATTGCATTTGAAGCATTTGAAAATCTAATTTATACATCAGATCTGATCCCTATTACAGTAATTAATCATTTCATGATATCACACCTTGCATTGGCATTTCTCATTTGCTAGGGTTTTGTTGACATTTTGCATTTTTCATATAACCAAATTTTTTTTTGCAAAAGCTAGGGTTGGTAGTCAAAATCTTATTTTAGATTTTGTTGCTCTCTTTGAACACTCATTCAAATCTGATTTTGAGTTGTAGTGTTACTTCATTGTGTGTTCTTGCATTCAAATTTCAAATTTTGCAATTATACAGTGTGTATTTCAACATTAAGGGTTTCACACTTCTTGAAGCACACTTTTAAATCATTCATCTTGCCTTGTTGTGTAGCACTATTAACATCATACTTACTTTGTTTGTAGTGAATTTAGTGTGTTTTTTATTTTCAAAAATCCGATTTCCTCAAACTAGTGTTTGGGTGAGCAACAAATTATCATAATGGATGCTTCTTGTTATTCCTCTTTGGAAGCTTTGTTTGCATACATCATCGATATTGATAATTTCTACAAATTCTCTAATAAGTATCCTCAAGTCCTACAATAAATATCATACATCTATGATATTGACATTTCCATGAGTTCCACATATGAAATCCTTTGTTACATATTTGATTTTGAAAGTTTCACAACTCTCATGGGAATATTGCCTTCAATCTTAGAAAATCTCACTAATTTAATCTCCACGAATGATCATGAGAAAAGTAATAATGAAGACATTCCCCCATCTCTTACTACATTTCATGATGCCATATAATGGACATCATCTCTAAGACATATGAGGCTGACATAGCCTTTTGTGCCTCATCCAATGATTTGGAGTCTTCTCCTAACATAACTCATTGTGAGGATATTTTAGTGCAAGAAGAAGAAATCATTGAGACATTTCTTAGCACCACTCTACCATTTCTTCATTCTAATGCTCTCCCTGACCAAGATGAAGCATTGGATGATGAAGACTCTCTTTGTGAACAATTTATTGATAATGGATGTTCATCTACCAATCTTAAAACTCTTCTTAACCGCATCTTAAATGAAGAAATAGATTGCTTATCATTGCTTGAACATTCCAACACCTTGGATACCTCTAAGGATGTGGAAAGCATGACTGAACATAGTGTTCCTAAAGTTCAAGGTGCTCCAACACCACCTCAACCGTTGCAATGAGAATTTTTCTGGCTCCTTCGCCACCATCCTTACATATAGCAAGAGAAAATCTTCAAGAGAGGAGCTTTCGATTACCAACTCCCATGGTCTCCTCTTCACAAATACAAGAAAATGCGGACAACATGATTCAAAGGAAAGGAAGAACAAGCGACAAAGCCTTAACAATAAATGTAAAGATCAAGATCAAATATAACAGGTGAGTATTTCTAACCCTTTTTGGCCACCTTTGTTGTAGCATCTTGAGTTTCTTGCTTACGTGGCCTCCTCTTATGTGTTGTGTTCCCCCGTGTTGTGTTATGTGTTGTTTAGGTCTCTTTGGATGACCCTTGATACTCTTGTAAGGTCAAGGATACAAGCAAATCGCCTTTGTTGTGACCATTCTTCTATTTGTTTCTCTACTCTTCTACTTATCCTCTCCTCTATTTTATTGTTGTGTGTTGTGCCTTGGGGGCATAACATCATGGAGGATGTCTTGGGGGGCATCTTCTCGTGTTGTAACCCAAGTCACTCTTGTCTCCTCTCTCATTTTTATTGTTTACATTCCTCAGTGACTCTATTAGTCGGCAGATGACGAAAACAAATAAATACTGATAAGGACCGTCTGTCCCTTCAGCAAGAAAGAAAAAATGGACCTAGTCCATATATGAAGATGGGGTTTATATATATATATATATATGTCTGACGCTTGACTAGTAGAATCACTACGTGTTGTGATTCATGTTGTGAAATGTCTTGTAACAAACTTTTGTAATTCTCTAAATCTGCTTCTACGCACTTTGGATTGTTTTGCATCTCACCTTGTTGATACACTTAGTTCTGAGATACCTGCAGTATAACCTAACAGCTATACTTGGTTCTGAGTCTAACAATGTAGCCTGGGTCTCTTATGTGATGGGATTTCTATATAACTTTCATGAATTGATTTGGTTGTTATCTTAGAATAAGATTTTCTAACCAAAGCTTATATCTTGTTGATTATCATAGCAAATGATATCGATATGTTTGTGGGAACATTCAGCGATCGTGGCACATGTCACCTTTGGGGCATGGGCTTTGCGAAAGCTCTTTTCCCTTGTGTGTTTTCACCTTACCTTAATTTGCTTGATACCGGCAAGCGGGATCAATCACCTTAAGGTGGGGGGCATTTATAATGGTATATGCTTGATTACTTTTATACTAACAAAGCGTGTTTGAAAGCCCTCATCACAAGGTAGGATGGCATATCTCTTGAGCTAGTGCGCATCCTTTTAAAGCAAAAACACTCATCGCGAGGCGGAATAGTGTATCTCTTGAGCTAGTGCGCATCCTTTTATATAAAGCCATCATCGTGAGGCGGGATGGTGTATCTCTTGAGCTAGTGCACATCCTTTTATATAAAGTCCTCATTGCGAGGTGGGGTTGGATCTTGAGTCATTCACCCTTAAGTGTGTCTTTACGGTTGTGGTAGCATAGCTCAATCGTCAGGTGTGTTTGCCGTGTTTTAGATAGTGGAGTGTAGCGACGAGCTCCTTCCTATCGCCTGTGTTTGTCATGTATACGACATATAGTGTGTCTATGGTATACTATGCGGTGCTCGTGTATCCCGTGTGTTTTATGTGTCTTCCTTCTGTGTCTTGTGTGCTTGTGGCGTGGTCTAAAAATGTGTGGCGATGACCCCCCGACGTTGTATGTGTTTTGCATGTCTTTACATGTGTGTTTTATTTACTTTAGTTAGCATTATATATAGATATGTAATTGCTTAATCAGGTCTTCTCTTCATGTATACTTTGTATAATACATGACTGCATTCATGTCTTCTCCGTGTATTGCATGCTTTCACTGCCTTCTCTGTGTATTATGTGCTTCCTTACTGTATTCACTGTGTCTTATGTGATTGTTCAGTGTTTTCTTATGTTTTCTTAAGTCTAGGGGCTAGAAATAGTCCTTCAAACTTAGGGTGTGTCTTCATTCTAGTGTTTGATGTGTTTTGATATGCTTCGACCGTACTTTAATACATGTGTTGAATCATAGGATCGCACACGCTAAAGTGGAGGCTAAATGTTATGGAGTAAAAAGTGGACACATGCCTTTTTACCTCCTCGTTTAGCTCCTAGGTCCCCATGTTTACACTCTACAAAGCAAATTATTCATCCCGATAAGAAATCCCCTGAAACCCACGTCAAATGGGAACTAGGGGCCCATTTAATGCTTAGATCCCAACCAAAAAGGCACCTTGGGACTTGGGCACCCGCGCCCAAGTCCACCCTGATTGGTTGGGGTAAAATTAAATGTATGTCAGTATAGGACTCTTAAATGGGTCCTCCCTTGTCGACTCTTTCAATTAATTTGTGAAAGTTTAACAGGATAGCATATATAAACAAGTGTTTGAATTCATTTTGTAACAAGTTGATGAAAGCAAGGTTATGATATTGAGCAAAGGAGCATTCAAGGCATTCATTGTGTTATTGTTGCAAATTTGTGTTAGTATTGTGTTTGTTGCAAATTTGGAATCATCATCAACATCCTTATGAGTTGAAGAATCTTCATCCTCCTAAGGACTTCACCACCAAGGTGACATTATCATTGTCTTTGAATCATTTCATCATCATTTGGATTATCTTTAGCCTCTGTCCTGCAAGGACACACTCTCTCTAACAACGGTGTTGGGAAAGCTTGAGTGCTAACCTAAAATTTGACTAAGGCAAAACCCTAAACACCACAACCCCCAAACCCCTTTTCTTCTTGTGTGCATGTTACAGGTACAAGAATTGTAGAAGTAAAGGTACAGGGAGGTTGCTTAAGGGTTAAAGATTCAGATCCAAAAATAGAGTTCAAAAATTCCACTGTAGCAGACTTGGGCACTAGCCCTAGTGTCCAACAGGCAAAACAAACCCTGGATTCAGCATCAAGGCATCATTTATGACATTTTTCCAGTTTTGAGCTTTCAAATATTGGGACTTTCCAGACTAGAGCGCTAGCCCCAGAGTCTTCCGACATTTCAACTTCTGAGGGACGGATTTGGACATCTCACTAATCACCTTAGTACTTTCAAATCCTGACTTGTTGTTATTGTTTCTCTGTTATAAGTTGATTATCATAATTATAGGGTTTAGTGCATTGATTGGCCGAGGGTTTGATGAAAGGCTTGGTTGAATAACATCTTTCCTCTACAAACAAGAGTACAAAATTAGTAGTTGAGACCTCTTCCATCTTGTAGTGACTTGGCTTGGTTTTGTCCTTGAATGTTGTGGTGAAAGGAGGGTTTGATCTAGTGTGCTCACATACTTTGTATCCCTCTCTCTTTTCCCTACTTAACAACACCATCAGTGATGAGGTAGATAAATCACAGGAATTGGAGAGTTCCATTGATGAGGAACTATTAGTATGGGAGGAGTACCTTCCAATTGTGCAGAGGATGAAGGCAGTCCCTTCAAACAAGCTTTTTTGTCTTGGCATTTTTGACAAGGATGATCAAGGATTGATAAGTGAGTGGTTACAAGCAAGTAAACTTAGAAATGCAAAGATAAACTCAATGCCAGGAGAGAGGCAACAGATGGGAGCATAACAAGTATAGAAAAATTTATTGAGTCCATCCCTTGCACCTTCAAAGATAGATATTTGGTGGTCTTTCCTACTGTCGGGATTGTTAAGCAGTTCATTGTCTGCCTTCACCAATAGCAAACTGAATAGGGTACGGATGAGTTGATGAGACTCAAGGTTGCATTCAAGCAATTAACATTTTCTCAGCGGATGAAGGTGAAATATCATCAAGGGCCAAGTCAAAATTGTATCAACAAGGCCATCCTCAATTTCAACATCCATTTTCCTGAAGGGGATTAATATCCTTGTTTTTGTTTTATTTTTATTCTTTCTGAAGACGTAATAACTCAATTCAACACAAGCTTGATTGATATAGTTAGCTTGAAGCTGACACTTTTTGTAAGTAATGAATTTTTGTAATGTCGATGGCCTTGGCATGATTACATGGCCGACCCAAACTTGAATTTTTGAAACAAGCATGCAAGTTGTAAATATGCCCTGTCCTATTGGGCCGACCTTGTTATGGATGTAATGAGATATCTCCTCTATAAAAAGAGGAAGTTCCACTTGGTTTTAGAGGATTTTGTAGCAAGACCGCAATTTTGTAATTTTAATAAGGCATGTAAGTGGTGAACTGTAACACATCTACAATGTGGGAATCTTGTCGTCGAATGTAATCTACCAAATTTTGTGCCCATTAATAGAAAACTATCTAGTCTTCTCTATTTTCCTGCCATCTGGTGGTAATGTATTTGTATTTTCATTTGTGTTTAATTCATCTTGGTGAGATCTAAGCTTAAATATTATATCTTTACATGAGATGAATAGATAAAGTTTGATTACTATGCATGTAATATGGTGTTTTCATACTTTTCATCCTTTGGTAATTCCTTAGACTTTTGCATCTGATATGTCCATGATTGTGTGAGATACTGGTCATCGCATTTTCGGTTAATTTAATCTCATCAGGTTTGTTAAGTACAATGGAAAAGTACAGAGGTTGTTTGTTTTCATTTTGTTTACTTTCTTCTAACCCTAACCTCCTTTTGCATTTTATTTATAACTAGGTTAGCTTAGGATTAAACTTAGGAACTTCAAGCCTAATGATTACATATGTTTATATAGATACTCCAATAACCAAGCCCAAAAGTCAAATTCGTCCATCAAGAGACCTTATCTATTTGGTCTAGATTCATCTTACCAGCACATGCCCCTTGATCAAACATTTACAGAGACCATTAAGCTGCTTCAACACATTGAGACCCATCAAACAAGGACCTTGGAGGCAATTAACCTTTCAGGTTGATTACCTTTTCAAGAGAAGTAGAGTGATCTTTGTTCTACTTAGAGTTGATGTGTGAAAACACCCCTCAACAAGTTGAAAGCAAATAACTCAGGCGAGCATATCAAATCACAAGATTTGAGGTGAGTTAAAGGGGAGTGCAAAGAAAAAACTAACATCTATATGTTACAATTTCATTAAGCACAGAAAAACTGAAACCCCATTACCACCTTTTTAAATGTTCTACTATATCATAGACTTGGGACCGGAAGTCTTTTTTTTGGCATTCTTTTTATTTATACTAATGTATACTATAATATATTAGGATCGTAGTTATTTATATACTAATATAAATGCATAACCTCTCATTTTAACAAAATCTACATGACTATAAACTAAGAAGAATATTGAACACTTTAGAACTCACAAAAGTCATAATTGTTGACGATGTCCATAACGAATATTTGTATATGATAGTATTATAATGTAGTTATGTTATATGCTATTAATATTATATATATTAACATTATATTATATTTATTATATTATAGAGATATATTAATATTATATATATTAGTATTAATTATATAATATTATTTTTATATAATTATAAATCTATTATTATAAATTATATATACTAATATTGAAATTATAATCATTATAGTAATTATTAATTTATACTATAGTTTTTATATTACATATTATGATCTTGTTAAATTAATTGTTAGGAATTTGAAGGGAATATAGAAATTTATTGTTTATTTGTTAGAATAATATAATATTTTTTCAAATTATCAATTTTATTATTAACTTTACTTGATATTATTTAATTAGTGATATAACAATTCATTTGTTCATATTTTGAGTATAAGTGGCTTGCACAAGTAATCATTGTACATTAAAATGCATGCACACTATTAGGAGTACTAGCTACTCCATAATATTCATCAACATATAATATTAAATTGTAATATTGTGTGCTACAAGTACATGATGATAAATAGTTGAGTTGAATATGTATATATATAAATGTAAAAGAGATCCTCACATGTATAAGAATTAACAAAAGTGCAGATTTATGATATAGAGGAGGATGTGGTGGCAGATAAAAGCACAAAGATATTTTCAATGTCAAAGGTATAGAACAAGTAGCAATTTAATGCCCTTATTTTTTGGGCTAATGTATTACTACCACAACTCTCTCTCTCTTTTATATGTATACCATTCCATACAATAGTTATTTGAACCACTTTAGGCAATTTGATTACAACAAACATGGCTTGATTTCACTTTGAATGTATATTTCATTGACTTTCTTAATATTTTATATAAGAAAGGTAAATGATTCAAATCTTTTGTCAAATTAAATGTTCTAAATAATCATCACCCAAATTTCTATTATTTCTTCAATTCCTCATAACCTTTTTAACATTCCTTTTACCTAGTTGCTTGTAATCTTCTTAATATTCCCTTCAAACATACGTTGCACCTGGAGGTCCTACTAATAAAGATTTCGGATTTGACAAACATTGGGCCCTAAGGCATCTATCACATTATGTGTTAAATTCTGAAATGTGCTTGATAACAAATTGATCGTCTGTCTGATTGAATTGCCTGACAACTGTAACACACATACACACGTAATATATACATCAATATAATCTTGTATTTCAAAAAATAATCTGTGGTAGGTTATGATATCGATTGTTTGTCATTGAAAGTTCGACAATCTGACGTGCACACCTATAATGCGCCATGGCTTCATCTGGAATGCGGGTTGGACGCTGCCTTGATATATTTTGTTGATTTATTTAGATTTTTAGGAGGCTTTTTATTTGGGCTAAAAATGAGTTTAACAGGGAATTTGGAAAATGCTGAAGATGTGAGAAGAATGATTTCTAATGGGGATTTGGAGAATGGCGAAGATGTGAAGAGACCATTGATTTATAAATCAAATATTTGGTATAGCAGTTCAAGAATTAGTATTGAGAGAGGTGGCAGCAGCAGTCAAGTTCCAGGGGCTACTTCCAAAGAAAGTTCTATTAATGCTGTAATTTGTACACTTATTGTGGCTTTGGGTCCTCTGCAATGTGGGTTCACAGTAAGTTTGCTTTGAATGAATTAATTACGATAAAATTAAGTTTGCTTCTCTGCAATATGGGTTCAGAGTAAGTTTGCTCTCTTTCATTTATATAAGTAATTGTTTTGGTTTTTTTCTTGATTTTTGAAGTTGTTAATTGTAACACCCACAGAGAAATGCACCATTAACGTTAGAAGATTTTTTTTTAAAGGTTTGGTTTAGAGGCCAAGAAGTATTTCATTTTATCCTTATTTACAGGTCAATTATAAGTCTTATGAATGCCCCATCAAGCTTAAAAACCCGTTTGCATTGGGAATTTGCTGACACATCCAAGTCAAAGCCATATGTTACGGGTTTTCATTCTGCCAAATTTGCTTGCAACTTCACTCAATGAAGTCTGCGTGTGGAATATGACGCAACTCTAAGAGGCTTAATTCCTCACACTTTTCCTGTATAAAGGGGTTTTATTCTGTCAGGCAGTTACCTTAGAAGCTAAGTAAGAGCCTCCTAGGGGTATCCCTCTGGTACTTGCACCAGATAGGTCAATTAAGCTTAGAAGTTAGGTACAAGGACTTTGTATTCTGTCAAAGTTTATCTCACCCGGCCTTGGCTTGTCATGTGTGGCATGGAATTACTTAAAGGTCATTTAGTAGAGGTTCCTATTGACAATTTTAATAGCTTCGCCTTCCCACTAAATCACGGGCAACACCTGCTTAGTATTAGTTTTATGTTAATTATCCTTTAATACATATTCTTCTCTTGATGAGAGAGAAGTAAATGAGTAGATCAATAAATTATTAATTGATTCAGGTACAGTACGTTAATGGCAGTAAAGCTAGTTTCAACTTTTGCTTCTCCCGACTCCTAACTAAGAGCAGTATAAAAAAGTCTTGAGTAGCAGTAGTAGGTAGAATTCTTCCTATTGCGTCACCAGTTTTGGTGACAATTATTTTTTGGTTTGGCCCTCAGTTTCAATCCTTAAAAAAGAAAATGTCTTAAATAGTTGTCCCAAAATTGCATTAAGGAAAGCATATTTATGTCCTCCAGTGAAGGAAGGACAATCTATAGAGCAGACAGATTTAACGAGTGCACATAACGTAAGAGAGTGAGATAAGGGTTCCTGAAGTAAATATGACATTGTTAAATCAAAAGCAGTATGAAATAAGTGGATACTGTTTTTAGTAAAATAGCTATGGACCAGTTAGAGTTACAATTATCATCTCCAATGAACATATGATTTCCCCGAACCTATTAAAAAAGACTTCTTCTGTGGAGATGGAACTCTAAAGCTCGGTACTGGCCAATGCCGTGCAGTGTTTTATGTGAGTGCTGAAGAGTCATTGCAAATGGATGATGATGATTTGAAATTTAAAGCAAAATAATAATATTAGTGATCGGAATGGATTCCAAAATGAGTAATCAATTGGTACAGTCATGAATAGAGTAGAAAAACTATGATCAAAAAATTAGATTCAGATGCAGGGACAGTTGAGGATCAAGCTGTTAAGGAACAGACCAAGGAAAATTACATTGGACACTAGCACAGTTGTGCAGACTTCTATGACACGTACACTTTCTAATTATGGAATATGAAATGAGCTGATGTTGTTTGAAGTTTCTTGTGACTATAAGATTTCTTGGAGGATTTCAAAGACTCTGTTGTACATGAGAATTCATAAGGATGAGAAAATGAAAGGTCATGTCTCTTCATTTCTTCTTTGGAATCTATATATGGAATGTGAGCTTGGGTTTTATCAAGATAATCTATAGACGATAATCATGTATTGTACAATTCTCCACTATTAAGGGGAACAATTGTGTGTTATGTCATCCTTTTCCACGAGTTATATACACAGGTAGAAGAGCAGTTTCCTCTACCAACTGGGTTTTCACCCCACATTGGGGTTTTCTCAGCTCAAATATGGTGTTATGTTGCAGCACTTTGTTTCAAACTACATAGTATAACCATCAATTAACAAACAACTGTCATTTAATCATGAATTAAGTAGCACAGTAGTAAATCTTGGTCTTGTAAATTCTATGAGCACGGTTCTTGAGAGTTTACAGATCAATTAGTGTCTACAAATGATCAGAATAGGTGAATGCAACTTCAGGGTACTGTCAGTTTGACATAATAGCAAAAGAAAGGAGTGTCTAAGTCATATCACATAGGGAAACTAAAGAGTTATCGATGTTTGTATGGTTACTAAGAGTGATAATGTTCTCTAGGGAATGGCCTCAGCTAACAGAATCTGGTAGAGTTGTCCTTTGATGCTACTAGTTACAAAGTACTATCGATTTTCCTAACATCTAAGGTCAAATATCTCATGGGAGAGATGATAAATTGGCAATACCAGTCAAATCATAAGATCCAGAACAAGCATAGAGAGGAGCAGTTGTCACCCAAACCTGAGAATAGGCCTAATCAATGCGAGTAGAGGCACATTACCTGACAAGTCCTTTTTGCTAGCAATGTCAGTGGGAGATGCAAGGCACTTGACAGCCTGCCAAGAGAGATCCGGTAGGTCTAGGAGGTCACTGTAGGCAGTGGAGGAAGAATTAAATATGAAATAATCAATTGAGTAGGTCTAGGATATAATTTCAGTGCTTGACACATGAAGACAGCTATCTTGCAGAGAAACAGAGGGCAACATTTTTAGTAAGAATGGGAGACGAATTGATATATGTTTTATCCCATTATCCTTGAATAGAGAATGTTACATCTATTGTATCACAAGATGAATTGGGCTCCTCACTTTGAAGTGCTTCTTAACCTACAGTTGCTGAACATTGCATCGCATTCAGATTTAGATTTCAATAATCCAATATTGTGCTTTAATGAAGTCCTTTTGTGTCTCAACTGTACTAAGTGCTACTGCTAATTTAGAACATTCCAGTTTGCTCCACTTTTGGCTCATATCAAATAAATCTCTGTTATCATTTGAGACCAATCTATAGGTGTATTCTGTCACAGAAGAAACTGGTGATGAGCTGCTCCGTATTCCAAGTCTTGTAGTTTTCTTGTCAAAGAGTGCTCTCAGAGGCAATATGTACTATCTCCTACCCTAGGAGTGTGAAAGGAGCTATGGGGTTTTATGGATCTCCAAGTATGAACAAACATTCAATTGTTTCTTTTTCCAAACTAATGCTACAAGACGGTATTAAGGAGTAATATGATAAAAACTATCAACCTTGTCCTCTATAAGCGTGACATCTTTGAAGAAAAGCTCTCTGACAAAAATAGCTACATATCTCTAGTGTCCATATCTAAAAATGGATGAGTGACCCTCCAGGTTCTCAAATAAGCTACTTGTCTCCCTTGCATCTCAAAACAGGCTTGGCATATGAAGATGAAATGCACCTCTATTTTTAACCTGCAACAAGCAAAGTGTACAATGAGAATAACATATGGCTTACAAGTGCATTACTAGGATTGAGATTAGTAAAATATTTTTCATGTGAACTATCATATGATGCTACAATATTAACAGTTTAAAAGAAATAGATAAAATTATTCCCATGATGAATTGTACCATATGAAGTGTATAAAAATGTTACTTTCCCAGTTATGTTTTCCAGCGTTGGTTGAAAATTTGAAATTATTTCCAGTAATTGTTGTAAAACTTGTGTGCAACAGTTGGCTCAAATCTCACAAATGTCTCATTGTTATTTATTCTGTTCCTCAATTTCTAGAAATTAAATCCATCATGTTAGAACTTACTCCAAAAAGAATGAATAATTAGATTATAATTTCTTACATTGTTCATATTAGGACTCAATAATAAGTGTAAGAGAGCAAATCACCATTGCAACAATTGTTTTCTTTCCCATAAAAAGTAGATCTAATCTTCTTGTGTGCTTTCTCCTCTCAAGTAGGACTTGGGATAACTTATTTAAAAATTCTAGATGTGTCACATTTCAAAATAAAAATGGAGTAATAATACTAATGAATTGGCATTTGGAAGGGAGATAAAACAAAGAAAAGTGATATTAGTCATCTTGTTGCAGTCTGGCTATTCATCACCTACTGAGAGTAGTATTATGAATGATCTCAACCTAACCATTTCGGAGGTATGTTGCATTACTCTTGGAGCATTGTATGTGCATGTCTCAGCTAGAATTGAGGGCGTAAAGGTTACCATTGTTGATGAGTTGGTTGCTAAATTTTACACAGTTTTCTTTATTTGGATCACTGTCCAATGTTGGGGCAATGATTGGGGCTGTGGTCAGTGGGCTACTTGCTGATTATATCGGAAGAAAAGGGGTATGTTCTTAGGAATTCATGATTGTTGAAGGAAAATATAAGTTGATATATATGAATTAATTTATTACTTTCAATCTTAATTGATGTAAGATGCCCCTTATATGAGTTCTGATCTATTTTGAAGATTTCTTTTTAACATACACAGGCACTTGTAGTAGCCTCAATACCCAATATTCTAGGGTGGATAGCCATTTGTTTGGCAAAGGCAAGTTGTAGTTCTTCTGTTAATGAATTCTGTGTCATATAGGCATGACCTACAAAAAATAGTTCTAGAATTATGACATGCATTTTTCAAAGTTCAGTCTCGGGACTTCTGTAGCTTGCATATGAAAAGAATATACTTTATTATTTTAACTTCATTATTGCTATCTGGGTGCAGAACTCGTCATTTTTGTATATAGGTAGGTCATTGACAGGCTTGGGAGTAGGAATCATATCATTCACTGTGAGTTCATTGTTTTACCACTACCCTTTACAATAAATCCAAGTTTTCTGTTATTAGGTGTTTTTTCCCTCCATTGTGAGATTTATAATTTCTACTTTCCAGTTTTAATTCTTAATATTCACATAGAGACACGTGTTTCTCAAAATCATTCTAGTTAAAATGCCACCGAATGATTTCTGACAACAAATGGAAAATTATCACTTGGCACAACAATATTCAGATATATACTTGAAGTTAAAAAGCTTTCATCCATAGGAAACATAAATTGGGAGGTGGTCTTTCTAGACACTCAAAACTTAACTTCTTATCAACATTGTGAGATGAAAACATAGTTACCTTCTCAAGACAATATAAATTCCTTGATGCCAGACATTTGTCTGTATTGGTCAGATATTTTATTCTCCCATATTGCACTGCTTCTCTTCATTTGGAAATTAGCCAATCAAAAACTTCCATGACTAATAACATGGATTACTTTTTGGAGTTATCAGGAAGAAAAATGGCCTAGATATTGATGTAATTGTCTGCAATGTATGTTATGATCTTTTCAGGTGCCTGTGTATGTTGCTGAGATAGCTCCTAAGCACTTGCGTGGAGGTCTTGGCACAGTCAACATGGTAAGATCCTTGCCCATTATCAGTATTTTCTGATAACTCAGCCTTTATACTGTCCTTAAAGGTAACATATGGTCAATGATATTCATTTGCAAAGTCTGAGTTGTAACAAATTAAGAGACTATTTGTGAAACAGCTTTCTGTAACAATTGGGATATTCGTGGTATATCTATTGGGAATGTTCATTTCCTGGAGGCATCTTGCAATTGCAGGTATATTGGTGGCAATTATATGAAAGAGAGGAGAAGGTATAGTTGAAATTGTTTTGTTAAAATTGCATGGAATGGTTGCTAAAGAATGCTCATATTCCCAGTATTTTGTGTCTACACAGGTGCTGTTCCCTGTAGTTTATTGGTTCTTGGGCTTTTATTAATCCCAGAAGCACCAAGATGGCTGGTAAGCTTCAATGAAATGAGATTCTATCATTTAATGCAGTGTTGAGTTTTAATTATAAAGAGGTTGACACTTTTCACCATTGCTAAAACTTATCCTGGTTAATCTGTGTTTATGTCGTACAGGCTAGGATTGGTAAAGATTTAGACTTTGAAGCTTCCTTACAAACCCTTCGTGGGTTTGACTCTGATGTTTCCCTTGAGGCAACTGAAATTAGGGTAATTCTTTCACCTAAAATTTTATCTCCCATTAATTTCCTTTACACCATGTCCTTACTGTTCTATCAAAATAAAAACGAAACAAAATAATTCTTACCATTCTTTTTGGCTTTGCATTGGGTGGTCCAAGCAGAAAGAAACATCTTGTACCATTTTTCCTTTACCAAACCATCCTTGTAAACACCTTCTTAGCCTTTAATCTCCTCAAATGAGCTATTCATTTGCTTGAGCAAACCTGCAATTGGGAATTGGCAATTGTTTTCATGAAAGAGACTTTGCTACAATTAATGTGAAACTTTACTGTGCCTTAGAATGCAATGGAGCTAAATAGGCAAGAATCAAATATCAAATTGTCCGACTTATATCAGAGGAGATATGCTTTCCCTCTTACTGTAAGTATTTTTATGTTAAAGTTTGAATGTGAGAATCTGCAATATTATCTTTATGTTTTCCACATCTCTAATTATGCAGGAAATTGTATATGAAATCTCTTTATGCTTCTGGTTAAGATGTTGCAATTAGGATGGCCTTGGTGGAGTTGTTTATAATGTTGTGATGGTTTAGGACTAATGCTTTGTCAGATGTCAACAAAATGGAACTTGGAGGAACTACGCCTTTAGTTATCTCTAATATCTATGTATTTTTGTCTAAACCTTGCTTCCAAACTAGTTTCTAACTTGTATTCTCCAAGAGAAGTTTATTGCAGTTAATTATTATTATTTTATATTCCATCCAGTACCTTGAACACTAACCAATGTACATATAGATTTATATCCTGCTTAGATTATAGCACCCACAAATCAGTATAATTAGTATGCAACACAGTTTTTCAGAACATCTGAGCATATGAATCTTAAGTTTGTCCATCCCCATCTCCTTTATGTAGGTACTCAATGGGAGTATGGTCCACTGAGTTTGAAATCCCCCATCTCCCTCCTGTTATCTTTTAAATTTCAGAGAAACAATTAAGATAGACAGGTTAAGCATTTCCTGCAATAGATTAGTATGAAGAGATTCTTATTTTATTATTAAGCCTTATCCTTGTTTGATGAAAAAGTGACCCCAATTATATAGTAAGAAATTAGAATCACTTTGATTCTTTCCTTTGATATATTGTCTTCAATGCTCCATGCTTTCCATCATGTATTGCACCTGACACTTGATCCGAGTCCTAGAACTCTCATAGTGCACATAAGATTTCCTTTGATCAAGCATTGATAAGTACAATCATTGAAAGTGTCTCAAAGGAGTAGATTGTTTTGGCATGGATTGAATTTATGAATACTAAGAATGTCTTTAGAATTACAATATTTAAAAGTGTTTTCACAATTCAAGTTTTCCAAGGAATCAAATGAAAGATATCCTCCAATGAAAGTGTATTTTCATTATATGTCCATGCTCACATTCCTTCACATATGTGCATCTTTCCATTTCTTAGCCACATTTGTTTCTAGACTATATTATTTGTTCCAAAGACCAGCAAATCGATGATCCACCAAAGTCCTTTACTTGACTGCCTTCAAGCTCTTTTATGCTAAATTATGGCTAAATGCTTCACATTGTCATTGTAAATTCTACTACCCACCTTGCTAATAATCTCTGCTAGACCTGCTTCTTCTCTAGAATTTCATTTAGCACAGTAGATTTTAAAATTTATCCATGCATTCCTGCATCTGATTTTCCTCTTTCAGGCTTGCTTCATCTGTGTGTCCTGATGATCGCCTTTTTAGATCTTGGTTGATTTATGTGCACTAGCATTGTACTTCAAATATTTTATTGATGGAAATGTATGGTGTAAGAGTCTTATTGTTTCAGAATGTTTACTGTCAGATTGGCATTGGGCTGCTCGTATTGCAGCAGTTAACAGGAATAGGTGGCATTATGTTCTACAGTACTTCCATTTTCAAATCCGCTGGTGAGCTGTTTTATTAAAACTTTCTTAATTTTTCTACCAACCAATAATGGTCCATACACAACCATGTTAGAACCTTCGCATTGCACATTCCACAAAGTACAAAAGATTTGGCAGAAAAGAAAGAAAGAAATTACGTTAATGTATACAGATAGAAAAAAGTAGGACCATGGGATTCAAAATTACATTAAATTATAATAGGTAAGTACTAGGCCAAAAATACAAGGAAAACAAAGGGCAGTTGCATATTTGTAGCTGAGTGAGATTTTTAAGTTCAAGATGTCTGTCTTGTAAGAGATGTGAAATCTTCTTGGGAACTAAATGTGAATTCAGAATGAAAAAGCTAATTAATTTCTAATAATACAACAGGAATCTCAAATGCTGAGGTTGCATCCCTTGGACTGGCTGGAGTGCAGGTGATTGTGAAGTCCTAAGCTAGAAGTAGTTCAGCTTATTTCTTGATAAAGGAGTTGGAATAAAGCCTTTTTATCGTTTTTGTTTTTTAATACAGAACTTATAGCCTTGATCTTGTATAATGATGTCAAATAGGTTCTGATGACTCTAGTCATTGCATGGCTAATGGACAAGGCCGGTAGGCGTCTTCTCCTCATGGTAAGTAAATAAGCCACTTCTATTAATGCTCCGGTGCCATGTAGGAAGATCACCACACATTCATCTCAAGCCTTGTAAGAGAATTACATAATAGTTCTTCAATTTGCCAGATCTCATCTGCGGGAATGGCAGTCACCCTTTTCCTCATAGGGCTTGCATTCTACTTAAAGGTAGTCTTTTCAACCCCCACAACATTTCTTTTGTAGCAGATGCATGACGTGCAGGCATTAATTAGTGCATTTTGTTTGGACAGACAGGAAAAAAAAGTTTCTTATTGTTAAGCAACTATTTATGTATTTTTGATGATCTGAAGACTGAAACTTGAGTAAATCCTCACTTTGAAGTTTGATCTCATGTTTCATGGAATCTTGCAGAGCCATATGCTAGCAGCTTCTTATTTTTCCAGTATTTTGGCTTTACTTAGTTTATTGGTAAGCTTGGGAGTCAAGTTACCTATCAGGTTTACTGATTTCACTGCAAATGATAACACTTCAATCATAGCTGATGCCCAGTGCTCAATTTGACCAAATGGTGCTCTTTCACGACAGGCTTGCATTATCTCCTACGGCATTGGTATGGGGGCCATCCCATGGATTATTATGTCTGAGGTAATGTGTCTTCTCCAACTTACACTTGAGAAATATTCTTGGAAAAGACTCAGATTTTGGGTGTATTTTTCAATTCAGAAAATTGAGGTTTACCCAGTAAAATATTTGGCATGAAAGAAACAATTCACAAAATTTGAGGAAATGGATATTGTCTAGTGGTAAAGTTATCATGACTTCCATTTCTCGAGGAATCACAGTTCATGCAAACTCATCAATATAAAAGCTTGTGGGAATTACCTGGTAATGTAGAAATTGGGCCTCTATAATGTTCTGAGACTTTGACCTTTACAATGTCGAACTCCTAGATCTAATTTCCCTACATGCTAGACATCCCATCTATGAAAAATTCCAGTCATCTTGTTCTGATTTGTGATCTTATATATGCTCAACTATTAAGTACCTACTGTATTCTACTCCACAACTGCAGATACTTCCTATCAATGTTAAGGGCATTGGTGGTAGTGTGGCAACGGTGGCCAATTGGTCTCTTTCCTGGGCAGTGACTTTGACAATAAACTTACTCTTAGAATGGAGCAAAACAGGTAAATCTATGGCCAGATCATAAACTCCAGTTGGGAACCTAGGTGGATTGCTTTTTTAATGTTTCTACGATCATTGGTATAGGATCACAAACTAAAATTGAGGCCTGTTCCTTGCAGGAACATTTATGCTGTATGCCCTGTTCAGTGCTCTTACCTTAACCTTTGTGGTACTGTTTGTGCCTGAAACTAAGGGAAAAACTCTGGAGGAAATTGAGGCATCACACAGGTTAAGTTAGGAATGGTAGGAACCATTGCTAGTACTCTTGGATGATACATTGCTATTAAAGCATTGGGTTCCTGAAATGGATGTGGTTGGTGTATGGAATATAATTTGTTGGCCATGAAATTGAAAGAGGATACACCATACATTGTGAATTGTATTTTGTCAAAATTTGGGTTGGCAAATCCAAAATACACAAATTAGGTGACATCTATACAGCTACCTGTATTGGGGAATCCATGGCCTATTTTGATAAAGAAACCTTGAGACAAGGGTCTTATAATGAATTTTTGGAGCATTTGAATAGTAGTGGGCATTTGGTATTGAATAGTGATATATTGTTCTTTAGGCTCTTCAGTTAGCTGAAAAATATTGATCATATGGTCTGTAAGAATTGTACTCCAAATATTCTGTGTGAAATTAAATTGAATTTATTTATTGGGGCTTTTTGGTGCGGTTGCACCATGAACTTTGTACAACGATAAAATAAAAAATTTGGTATTGACAAGCAATTCTCCTTCAAATTTGACTACTGAAAGAAACTTGAAACTATTCAATGTGAGTTCCAGTTGAGATTTGTACCATTTTCTTTTGTTTATTTATTTTTTATTTGACAAAATTCAGATTCAAATATATTAAGAAGTTACAAAATGCAACAAGGTGCAAGTAGAGTGAACTGAATCCTTGTAGAGTGGAACAAAATGATATATATATATATATATATATAGACGAAAGAAGTTTACAGAGGGCATATGTTCACAAAGTTCGTCAAAATTTAAAAAAAAACGGTCATGATAAATCAACACTGTGCTCCTAAAAGGGCAGCTGATCACAAAACAACCACCATAGAATGTTAATAAAAGGAAAGTTTACAAATAGAAATTTCATGCAACATGTCCCTTAGGAAGAGAACTGGGTGCCTCAAAGTTGCTGCTTTGGGCTGATACCTGGCCCTTAGCATCCAACTGCTCAATGATGGCTTGTATTTGGGGCATCAGGGTCTTAATATGATCCTCCATGAGATCTTCTACCTATTTTGATCATTTAAAAAGAAGAGAACAAATCCACAGTTTGAAGGAGAAGCAAACGATGGGTTACACCTCAGGGGAGAGAAGAAAAAATAATGACAATGAGAGCAACTGTCTTGGGCTATTGTTAATCTTCATATGGATACAAGATGGCAAAACCCTTTTGTTTTTGCTATTATGGGCTTTGTATCAATCATTATTCAAGGCATTTTTGGATTTTTTTTCCAGAATTTTGGCCAGAAAGGCTTTATAAAGCGCAAATTCATGTATTAGGAGTGATTTAGCCTCAAAGGCGTGAATGCATGCGTTATGGGATGGTCATATAGAATTGAGTGCAATGATCAGAGCAGCAGCCACCAAATATGGCATAGTAACATAAGCCGGGAAAAACCTGCAGTTAACTGCAGGTACCCGACACCCACCGCTTTTTCTGTGTTGGTTAGAAAGTTTTGTCTGGGTTACTCGATAAACTGGTCAAAAAACCAGGTCAAACTGTCAAAAAATAGTGGAAATTTGAAAAACACATGTTTAACCCGGAATTTATTAAAAAATTTGAAAAAACTTGGCATGATAGTGGGTTTTTTCCTATAAACCCTTCAAAATTCTTTTTTCTTGGGTCATTTTTTCACTTTTAGGTAGTAGGTAAATAATCTCAGCTACATCAAAGATGCTAATCTAGAGAGATTGATCCTGATTTGGAATGGATCACAGCCAACGAGGAGCCTACATTTCATCAAAAGAATATGAATATTCTGAATGAGGTTATAGATGATTGTGATCATGTTCTTCATGACGAGAATATGAATATTTTGACCAAAGTTACAGGACTTGCCCAGACTCGGCGAGTTGCGAGTCAGGTGACCCTGGGCGAGTTTGCCAGATGGGTACTCGTCCGACTCAGTGAGTCTGGCAGATTCGCATAGACTCGCCAATCTGGGTGAGGCCCAATGGGAAAACCCGGCCGCCACTGGGTGAATGAAAAATCATTAAAAAAAAAAAAAGAAAAAAAAAACACATTCACTTAAAAAAAAAAACACCTATATTTCTCTCCTACACCCTAAAAGCAACTTCATTTCATTTTCAACCCAAAGGAGAAGGAGAAAAGAGAATTTTGAGCAAAAATTGGATTGAATTGAAGGGAAACCAGCAAGGAGATTTAGCTAAAATCGGTGGATGAATCGCATTTGGGCAGGTTTGTAGCTACTCTTGGTGCATCTAGAGGAGTCTACAAATGATTGGGAAGGCTCACCATTGATTTGAAACAAGATTTAAGAGGTAAGTTTGTATTTTCAATTTTTTTTTGTTTTTTTTTTTAAATTGATTTCCTCTTTTACATTTCTTTTTTTCTTTTTTCTATATTGTTTTAGTGGACCAAAGAACAAACCCTGGGTGTGTTTAAATTGATTGTTGAACAAACCCTATTTGTTTTTGATTTTTTTTTTTAGTTTTATAGTTGCAAACCCTAGTCTTTATATATTAATTTAATTATAGACCATAAATGTTAATTTTTTTCTCTTTGAATGTTATTGCAGCATTCTTTAGGTTTATAAATTGTCTTAATCACAATGTCAAACCCGGTTCGAAGGGACCTTTGTTAGAAACATGCCATCGTTGGGGAAAAGAAATGAGAGATAATTTGTTGTCATTGCAAAAAACCTTTGGGAGGGGGAGACATTACAGATTGAAATACCATCTTGCACATATACCATGCCGAGATGCTAAACCATGCGATGCAGTGCCTGCTAAAGTTATGCATGAAGTACAAGTTCAATTAGAAACCTTTCATGAGCAAAAAAAACTAAAAAAGAGGCAAAGAGAGATGGCAGCCATTGGTGGAACTGCAAGTGGAGAGTCTTCTTGTCCCATTCCTCCAGTTCATCCATCTACAAATAGTGGTAGTGGCAGTGTTAGCATTCGGCCTAGAGTTCGTGCATCCAGGTTAGATTCATATATTTTGCCACTCACTACTCCGGGTTCCCAATCGTCACTTGAGAGCATGGGTTGGAACAAAGATAAACATGATGTAGTTAGAAGTGCAATTGGAGACTTTTGGTTCTATTGCACCATTCCATTCCATGCAGCCAAGTAATTTTTTTTTTTTAAATATATAGTTTGAAACTTTGATTTTGTTTCTTGAATTTTTAATTTTAGAAGTATGTAGAATTCAAAGTTAAACTCTCAATTTTACAATACTTATTTTATTTAATTTATTTGTGTTAGGTCTCCTTATTGGCAAAATATGGTGGATGTCATTACTGTTTGTGGGGCGAGGTTCAAAGCCCCTAATGATGAGGAGATAAAGGGCCCCATTTTGACTCAAAAGGTGGCTGATGTGAAAGCCACAATTGAGGAGCAGCGAGAGATATGGAGGAAAAAGAGTTGCACTATCATGACTGATGGTTGGACTAATAGAAGAAATAAAACATTGTTAAATTTTCTTGTTTCTTCCTCAGGTGATTGTAGTTTCAAACTAGTTTGTACTTCCTAAAATGCATTGATTTAGTGAAGTTTTTTTATTTTTACTTTATTGAATCATTGATTTTGTTTCTTTCTCAGGTGGTACAGTGTTCATTAAATCCATTGATGCTTCGGGAAACACAAAAAATGTTGAATTCCTTTGTGAAGCTTTGGAGGGAATCTTGGTTGAGGTGGGTGAGGAGAATGTGGTGCAAATAGTGACAGATAATGCAACAAATTATGTTGCTGCAGGTAGACTACTCATGGATAGGCACCCATCATTATTTTGAACTCCTTGTGCTGCTCATTATGTGTGGACCAGGCTATAAATATTTGTAAATACATTTATAATCATAGTTGGGTCCTCAACCTAATGAGGACTTTCACAGGGCAGAAGGAGTTGGCTTGTCTTGGAATAACCCACTTTGCAACTAATTTTATCACATTACAATCCTTGCTTAAGACAAAGAGAGGTTTGAGGCGCATGTTTGTTAGTGAGGAGTGGACTTCCTCATCATATGCTAAAACCAATGCAGGGGTTGATATGGCTAATTATATTTTTGATGAGCAAAGCTTCTGGGTAGCAACTGAGGAGATCGTAGAGGTAAATCTACATTATATTTTTATTCATATTTATATTTTATTTGCTTATTTTTGTTCACACTTACTTATGTTAATGTTTCAACTTTCATAATAATTGCAGTTCATAGAGCCTATAGTGGTTCTCCTACGAGTTGTTGATGGGGAGAAGCCCACAATGAGCTACATATATGAGGGCATGGATAGGACCAAGGAGGCCATTAGATTCGTTTATGCCAGAGTTGAGGATAAGTATCGCCCCATTTAGCAAATCATTGATAGATGATGGCACCTCTAGCTTCACAAGCCCCTACACGCAGCTGCTTATTTCCTCAATCCGACATTCCAATTTCGCCTTGATTTCAAAACGGATGAGGAGGTTCTAAGTGGGCTCTGCACAGTCATAGAGCGGATGGTGTCTGATACTCTTCTTAGAGTACGAATAGTCAGCGAGATTGGGATCTTTAGACTTGCACAAGGAGATCTCTTTGCATGAGACATATGCAAGTCAACTCATACGACATTGCAGCCAGGTAAAAATCTATTACTGGCATAATTTAAGTTTAAAAATTAAAACTCTTCCTTTTTTTACATTATTATTAATTATTGAAACTTAATGTGGGACAATGAGATTGATTTTTTCTTTTTCTCATCTCAGATGCATGGTGGGAAAGATCTGGTGCTAAGGTACCAAATCTTTAGAGAATTGCAGTCTGAGTCTTAAGCCAACCATGCAGTGCTTCAGGTTGTGAGCACAATTGGAGTATGTTTGAGCACATACACTCCAAGAAGCACAATAGACTATCAATGCAGAGGTTGAATGATCTAATTTATGTTTATTACAACCTTCGCCTTCGCCACAAACAGATTTTGGGCAGTGACTTATCACCAATCTCACTAGAGGAGGTTGATCCACAATCAAAGTGGATCACTGAGGCTAAGGATCATGTCTTTGGTGATGAGGACCTTGATTGGATTGACCAGGTGGATAGAGAGGTAGAGGCAGTAGCCATGGCAGAGGAGGCTAGAGCACGAGGAGACACCTTGGATGTTGGCGTGAGTGCCACTAAGACACAGGGAAATATCATGGCTGCATCATCATCTAGGACCTATCTTAGATGCCCACGCAGGACTGGCCGTAATATTGGGTCAAGTGATGCAGGCCCCCCTAGGCCATAGACTTCTAGTTTTTGTTTTGATATTTGTTTTGAACTTCTGATGCCATGGATTCCATATTCCATGAGTTTCGTATACATTTGACAATATTTATATATTTAAATGTGTTATTTCCTTCAGCTAAATTTGCGTTTATACTTATGTGATCGATGTATACTTGTGTATGTGATCAAAGTAGCTTCTATTTGATGATTTTATTGTGTCTGTAAGGTTTATCTATTAAAGGGTGCATGAAACAAGTCTTAAATACTTAAAAATCTCTAAATTTCATGTGATTTTCAATTTGCCGAGTCTTGGGCGAGTCTGGGTGGTGAGTCTGAGTACTTGCCAAAAATCACCTAGGCGAGTCTTTGGCGAGTCCAGGTCTTGTAACACTGATTTTGACTGACATTATAGATGATTGTGATCGTGTTCGTTTGGAGCAAATGGTTGCAAATGTAGAGGCATCGCCTTTCACGTTACATATCTAGTTATGGCTATTTGAGAAGCGATTTGAATTATGTATCCTTGAATTTCATTGCGTCAAGTTCCTGTCATTGATCTAGGAAATGTAATTAATCTTGGTGTAACTAATTAATGTAAGTATTGGAGTTAATTTAATTATTTATGTTAGGATTTTTCATGAATTTAGTAGTTGTTATATCAAAATCATAATGGGTTAGTTAGAGTTGTTATGTTAGAATTGGTGGAGCCTTCATCACCATGCATTTTGTGAAATGTAATTAAGTCTTCAATTAGAAATTATAGCATTTTTTTCACTTTTTTGCATAACATCTTTTCTCCCATAATAAATGAATGAAAAAGTTGTGTATGGGTGGTGGATTAAACAATTTCAATTTAGATATGAAGTGAAGATGAATGTATAGATAAGTAATCATAAGTTGCATATACAATTAATATGAAGTGAAGATGAATGTATAGATAAGTAATCATAAGTTGCATATACAATTCATTTCGAAGAGTGGGAGTAGGACAATTAATTTTTTTATATATACTTTTCATTTCTAGATGTTGCAGATGTAGTTGTAGATCCTTTGATATTCTTTTACTTATGGTTAAATATGTAGATTCTATTGGGTGTAAGGTTATGATTTGAAATTTTTTTATATATGCTCTAGCATATTTATTGTTAAGAGGTGCAATAGGTTTGTCAACAAAGAGTGTGTATGCACCAATTGAAATTCCTTGGCATGACACATGTTCTCAAACTAGCCCAAGTTAAAGATTAATAGCTGTTATGTATTCAGGATTAAGGATCTGACTTAGGTTACAGGGTTTACTTATATTGTTAGTTAAATTTTTATTTACAAATTTAATGTGTGGTGTTTTAATTTCAGTAATTGTATCCAAAAATTCAAAAAATTGGAGCATAACAAACCAATTTACAACTTTTGCGAGTCCAAGAAATGAGAGAGCCTGGTTTAATTTTTCAATTTTGATTTTATAGGAAGTAGGAAATTATGTATTTTATAATGTTTTGAAACTTGGATAATCCTAAACCATTCATATCCAAATCAATAGTTAAATGGATAAAATTATTCTTTAATTTTTATTGCATTTTGAATTCAATGAATGTTAATGTGGTAAAATTTCAACTAAATAAATAATGTAAGTCATGTCAAGATAACATTTGTTTTCAAAATTCGCTTGGTCAACCACCACCAGATGGCGAAGATGACGAGTAAGGGGAGCTGCGGGGGTTTGGGCCACAGCTTCTTTTTCTAATCAGCTGCACCTGCATGTGTGTAGGGCGGCATACAGAGGCGCAAATTTTTGGTGGGGAGTGCTTGCATGCTTATGGGGGGGTTTGATTCTTTTTTCTTCTGTGTTTTTCTTTTTCTGTGGAGCTGCTTTAGTGTTTGTTTTCGCTACCCTCGGTGATCTGGTTATCGAGACGGGGGTTTTTCTTTCTTTCTCATGGAGCTGCATGCATCGGTGGACAAGTACGATCCAGGTTCTTCTCTTCCTGGTGGAAGTCAGAGCTTTGCGAATTTGGGTAACCCTGGCAAGGGTTTGACGAGGAATGGTGGTGTCCGGCTACACAAAGTAAATGGGTGTTTGGAGAGATCGCAAGAATGGTCGAAGCTTGTGATACAACCAGACTCTGTGACGGAAGATGTGGAGTACTACAACAAGCATGTTTTAATTTGCAAGTTCATGGGGATGCGGGCTTTGCTCCCCATTCTTGATTCGTGGGTTCGCAAGACCTGGAACCTTGACGGAGATTTTGATATTATGTTGGCAGCCAACAATTTCTTCATGGTGGACTTTTCTTGTATTGTTGTAAGAAATTGAGCTTTTGAAGGCGGGCCGTACTTCTACAACCAGGTGGGCCTATTCATTAAACCTTGGCATGTGGGTTTCAACTCCGCTGAGGAGCTTCTTTCTTGGATTCCGGTTTGGGTACACCTCCCTCGCTTGCCCCTGGAATGTTGGCGAAGTGATATATTACAGATGATTGCTCTCTTGCTCGGTAAGCCTATTGGGCCCTCTCAACAAACCTTGAATAAAAGGGTTCTTTTGCTCGAGTGTGCGTAGAAATTGACTTGAATAACCCATTGTTGAATTCGGTGGAAATAAGCATTGGGGCAACTTCTTCGATCCAACAATTGGATTATGAGGCATTACCTTTTCGTTGTTGGCTGCCTGCAGCGGAAGTGCCCCAAAGTCGCTTTGGCTGCTGGTATGGCTAATGCTTCTCATCAATCTGCCTCGAAGCTGGACAAAGGTAAGGCCCTCATCCAGGGGGTGGAGGCGGATAAGGATGGTTTTGTGCCTGTTAAGCCTTGTAACAAGAATAGAGGACAAAAAAGATAGGCAGAAAGAGGAAACCCTCAACAGGTTTGAAGCGTTAGAGGACTTGGTTCAAGAGGAAGGTGTTCCCTTCGAAATGCAAGTTGCCGACAGTACTATTGTTGAGAAGTGCCTAGTGGATCAGCCAAATACTTTGATCAACCAGGCCCCAACAGGGGGTCAATTAGCTCAGATGGACACAGATCTCCCTTCCTCAGGACCTGAGCTTGGGGGAATTGGCTTGACAACAGACACTATTATGGTTCTTGATCCCCCTAGTTCTGGGATCATCATTGAGAAGGTTGCTAGGGACTCTGGTAAAGGCAAGTCTCCTCCTGTTTTGGGCCTCCAGCAAAAACCCCCCAAAAAGGGGGCTCCTGAGAAGCCTCTTAAAGTAGGTAGAAAGAAAGATCAGGAAAAGGTAAAGCTGATTGGAGAGACATTGGTAGAGTCTGGCTCAGTGAGGACTATTGATTCTCACTTTTCCCAGCCCTAGCGATGATTGTGATATCTTGGAATGTTAGGGGTATGAATAGCATCCCTAGACAAAAGGTTATTCGTGAGTTGACTCGTGTTCACTCTCTTGATTTGGTTTTCCTCCAGGAGGCTAAGTTATCTATTGAAAGTATGTTGAATTTGGCTCCTAAGATCTGGGGTAGAGGTTGTTGTCAATGTGTGGGGGCACAGGGAAGCTCAGCGGGACTTGCTTGTTTATGGGATCCGCGTAGAGTTTTTCCTCTCTGGTGGCTTTCTGGCAGGTGCTCTATATCTCTTGTTGCTTCTAGTCTAGAGTTTGGCGAGAGAATTCTTCTTTCTAATATTTATGCTCCTACGGATCTCCCTGGTAAGGCTCATTTGTGGTCTCATATTAGATACTTGTGTTCTTTGGAGCCCTTTCTCCTTTGGATTCTTGCAGGTGATTTTAATGGTGTCTCGTTTCTGGAACAGGAAATGGGTGGGATTACCTGTTTGGATCCTTCCTCGGATCTCTTAAGGGACAATGTGGCTTGTATGAATTTGGTGGAGATCAAACCCGTGAATGGGTTATTTACCTGGAACAATAGGAGGACTGGTGATGATGCTATTTCTAAAAGGTTAGACAAGTTTCTGGTGTCCAGTTTTTGGGTTGGTGTCAAATGGATGACTAGCTCTGAGATTTTGGATTGGCAGGGCTCGGATCACTGGCCAATCAAATTCTCCGCTTGCCTGTCTAGATTCTCTAAAAAACAGTCCTTTAAATTTCAGCTTATGTGGCTTCGTGATGAGTCTCTTCATGATTTGATCCCAAGATGGTGGAGGGCTGGGAAGCCTGCTTTTGGCAATACTATGTACTCCTTTGCTAAAAGACTCCAGTATGTCAAATATATGTTGAAACAATGGAACAGACACCATTTCGGCAATGTTTTCTAGGGTAAAAGGGTTGCACAAGAGCACTTGGACACCATTACCCGGCAGATCCGGCCTCAGGGGCTATCTGAGGAGCTGAATATGTTGGAAGCTGCGGTTGTGAAGGAGGTGGAGGAATGGGAACTGTTGTGACCAATCACACATCGCCCCATTGCAAATGGGGACCCCCTTTTTTTTAACTCCTGTGTTTTGCATGCTGTCTTAGGTTCGTTTCCTCTGTTAATCCAATAATAATATAAGGTTTTTGCTTTATAACTGGAGGTCTCATCTGGAACATGAACTTGCAGTAATGAAGAATCAAATCAAATCCAAATCATGAATCTTGAGACCCATCCTGATGTATGTGTGAGATCCTGAAAAGACAGTCTGGTAGCTTGAAATCCTGAAAAATTGACTAAGTCTGAAATCTGGTGAATCCTCCAAATTCTATATTTTGCATGTTAAATCCGGTGGATTCGAGACCTATCTCAACTTATATATATTTTTCAAATATACCTTTACCCTCAAGGACCCTGAAAAAACGAAATTTTCTGAGAGGGCGCGAATTTCCTATCTGGTGCGACAACAGGATGAGGATCCTAAAATCATGAACCAATGTGCCAGAGGATGAGGATTTCAAATCTTGATCTCTTGTACCACTTTCTAGAGGATCCTCAACACCTCAACTGATGCGCCAAAAGGAGAGAAGAAGATGAAGAAATCAAATACCTTAACCAACGCACCAAAGGGATAAGGTAGAGGAATTTGAGATGCCCAACCGATGCGCCAATGCTAGAGGATTTCAAATGTCTCATCCAATGCACCAAGGCAGATTTCAAGGGGAAATCAAATGTGTCAACCAATCCGCCAAGGTAGAAGGGCAAGTTTTGAGTGTTAAAGTGCAAAATTTTATAATATTTCTATAGGAAACCAAAACATCCAACCATTGCGCCACCTTATGGAGGGGAGTAAAGTCAAGTTTTGAAAGCACGTTTCAAGAGGATTTCGAATTCCTCATCCAATGCGCCCTTGTGGAGGGATAAAGTAGAGGATTCCAAACACCCCAACTAATGCGACCACTTCAAGGAGGATCCAAAATCAAGGTCTAATGCGCTTGGAGGAGGGGTTTATTACAAATTTAGGTAGAAATCAAGAGGATTTTGAAATCCTTATCCAATGCGACCCATCTAGTGTGCTAATTCTAGAAGAAACCAAAACCTCTATCTAGTGCGCCATCTTATGGAGGGAAGTAAAGTCAAGTTTTAAAGCAAAATTCAAGAAGATCTCCAACCCCTTAACCAAAGCGCAAATGCTAAAGGATTCTAACATAGGCAACCGGTGCGCTAGCCTTTGAGGATGTGAAAATTTGATCTAAGGTATATGCATTTCATTTTTTAGGAAGATCTTGAACACCTCATCCAATGCGCCTAGAACAAGGAGTAAAAAATAGTGGTTTAAAATGAAATTTTAAGCAAAGATCTAATGTGGCATCTAATGCGCTTGGCTTGGAAATGCATGAAGTGATTCTTATATGTTATAAATCAAGTATTATCATGTTTATCAAGAAGATTGATGTTGTTTCTTTGTTTGTTTGCAGGAACAAGGAATGTGAATGATGCTAAGGAGTCATCAGAAGAAGAAGTTCAAGGATACCCTATACGATCACTTCAAATATCAACTACTTCATCTTCATCAAACAAGACTTCCAAAGGCATCCACTTTACTTCAAGGAAACCTCGTGTCATTAAGCTTCAAGTCTCCTTGGGAAGTTAGCTACTCTATCATAAGGAAGGTGTTATCATCAAGTTGGAGCATTTCATATATTCTACTTCATTCAAGATCATCTTCTAGGAAGCATCATTCCAAGAGATCTACATCACTTCAAGTATCAGCTGGTTTCTTCATCAATCTACTAGAACTCTTCATCAAGTGGCATCATGTTCAAAGACAAAACATTCACTCATCCAAATTTCAAGTAAAGTTCTCCCAATCTTCAAAGATTCATCAAGCTTCAAGTATCCTTGGGAGGTCATCTATACTACATCCAAGAAGGGTGTTATCATCAATATCTACACTCCAAGGGGTCACATCAAGGATCATCTTTCAAGATCGCTTCATCAACTTCTACATCAAGCGAAGACATTCATTCAACTTCAAGTTCCATTCAACCTTCAAGTCTTTGAGAAGAGTCTTATACTCCGATTCATGAAGCAAGCTTCATCATCCACTCTACATATGAAAAGGACAGGAAGCATCTACTACATCATTCTTCAAGAAGGATCATTCAGAGAAGATCATCATGTATCCTACAAGAAGAAGATCAACTTACCTGCAGAGAAGAAAGAATCATGAAGTTAATCAAGTGAAGCAACAAGTATCATACATCCAGTTTACAGGAAGATGAACAAGGCAAGATCAACAAGATGTATTCTTAAACATACAAGTTCAAGCAATCACATTGAATACATCACCACATTGATGATACAATTTTCAAAGTATGCTGAGGTAGCATCTAGGTGGCGAGTACACATCATTTTAAATGCATTAAATGTATCATTTAATAAAAGAAGTCAAAGGGATTCCTATGTGGGGGATGTTTTAAATGATGTCGCCTTACCTTATCACATTGGAAAACATGTCTTCATTGCCTCTCTCTTTTGTGCTAAAAATAGCAAATTGTTGTAACTACCTCTAAGGTGGCACGACCTAGACCCTTGGCTATCGAATCAATCTTAGCCATTCATTGTAACCTGGGCTTCTATATAAAGGCCTTGTTGCCTCATTTGTAATTCAGTAGAAATTAGATTATAGACAAGGAGTAAATTAGAGGAGACTCTCGAAATTCTCTAAGAGGACTTGGAGATTGTTGTAAATAATTCTCAAGGTTAATGCAAAGACATTGGAGTTCGTTTGGTGTTTAAGTGTTGTCTTGTGGAATCACATGGTTTCTGGTATCTTAATGAAAATGGAGAGATATTTCAAATAGATTAGAAGTAGATTAGAAGCTCTTTGATGTAATGTATGTTGTATTGAATATTTGATCAACTCCTAGCTCATGCTTTTAACATGCATCGCTGATGAAGTGTTGTGTAAAGCTAGTCTGAGCTATCATTTGCTTAAGTTCGATTATGGATGTTTGTTTGAGCTGCGCCGTTCAATGGGTGCTCATATGAACCATCATGATTTGAAAACCATTTGCGTAACCTTAGGAGATTGCACCAACTTCATGTAGTTGTAAGCATCCTTGGCGAAGTGGAGTTAGGTTTATCTAGGAGTTTGTCTATTCACACATCATCATTGCTTCATTGACCTTAGATTAGATCCCTTGAACCTTAATCTTTTGTCTTTTCTTTATCATTGATACATCATCCACACTGAAAGGAGAAATAAGCTAAGTGTATGAAGAAGAGTCTGCGTAAGTCCCTTTGTGATTATCAGCAAGATCACATGTAATCACTGAGTTAACCCATCACGAATCATAAATAAGGAACCTTGGAGTTACTTCACTGGATCACATAGTTCAGCCTTTGAAGAGCTATATTCAAGAGAGAGTGGGATACTCTAGTGTTTTACTCTATTGTTGACTTGTCTAAAAACAAACATCAACAGGAACTTCGTGAGGAAATTTTCTGGAAGCAAAAAACCCGCATTAATTGGCTTCAGGAAGGGGACAGGAACACTTCTTTCTTTCACAATTCGATGAAGAATAGAAGGCAGGGAAATATTATTTCATCTCTCAAGTCCCTGGATGGTGACCCTCTTCTTTCCTTTGGTGAGATTTTGAAAGAGTCCGTTCGGTTCTTCTCTGTTCTCTTCTTTGATGATTCCCCTCCTGCCAGTGAGGAAGCAGCTGAAATTTTGGCTTGCATTCCTCCCTTAGTGACTGGTGAAATGAATGAGTCCCTTCTCAAGCTGATCTCTCTACTAGAGTTGAAGAATATTGTATTTCAAATGAGGAAAGGTAAAGCTCCTAGTCCTGATGGGTTCCCGATTGAGTTCTTTCAGGAGTTTTAGGAGGTTATAAAGCTTGATCTTCTTGAGGTTGTTCAGGTATCTCAAAAGAATAAGCAAATGCTAAGAGCCTTGAATGCCACCTTCTTGGCTCTCATCCCTAAGCGGGAGGGGGCTAATTCTTTGGATCTCTTCAGGCCTATTGCCCTTTGTAATGTGGTGTACGAAATAATCACCAAGCTGATTGTTGAACCCCTGAAGCCGTGGTTAGATAGATTGGTTTCTGAGGAACAAGGTGGATTTGTGGCTGGTAGGCAGATTCTGGATGGTGTGGTTATTGCAGCTGAGGACTGTTCACTCTATGGCTTCCTCCAAGGAGAAGGCTATGTTCATTAAGCTGGATATGGCCAAAGCTTATGACTGTGTCAAATGAGATTTTCTAACCAAGATTTTGAGAGCTTTTGGGTTCGACAGTGCCTGGATTGAATGGGTTATGAGTTGTGTCACGTCTACCTCCTTTTCTATGTTTATCAATGGAGAGCCTTTTGAACTCTTTGGGGCTTCTAGGGGCCTTTGACAAAAGGATCCTTTATCCCCATATTTATTTATTTTGATGGTTGAAGGGCTTGGGAGACTTTTGAAATCTCGTGTGGGGCTTGGTCTTGTTCAGGGTTGGCAATAGGATAATAACATTCCCCCCCAATCCCATCTTCAGTTTGTGGATGATATGACGTTAATGGGTCTAGCCAGAGTGGATGAAACGGTCAATCTAAGGAAGGCCCTGGACTGTTATTTGGCTGCCTCTAGGCAAAGCATCAATGAAGGTAAGTCTTTTATTTATTCTTTAATACTCCTAACCTTATTCAGCAGAGAATTGCAGGTATCCTCAGGTTTCATATTGGCTCGCTTCCTTTTGTCTACCTTGGCATTCCTCTAGTTGTTCACACGTTACCTCGTATGTTATGGCAAGATGTTATTGAGAAGTTTCGAAAAAAGGTAAGTCATTGGACTTGCAGGTGGCTTTCTACTGCAGGAAGAGTGACTCTTTTGAAGTCTGTGGTTCAGGGTCTCCCGTTGCACAGGTGCTTTGTGTTATCTGCCCCTGCCAACTTTATGAAAGACTTTGAGAGTCTTTGTCAGTAATTTTTGTGGTCTGGTAATCTACTTTCGAGGAAGTGGAGTTTGGTCAAGTGGGATGTGTGTCGGCCGAAGTAGGAGGGTGGTCTTGGGTTGCGTCGGGCCGATTTGAATGGGCAAGCTTTGGTAGCTAAACTCTATTGGAGATGGTGTTCTCAGCAGTAGCAGACTTGGGCTAAGATCCTCACCTCAAAATACCTTGGGAATGTGGATTGCGTGGATGTGCCCAGATACAGCCTAATGGGTAAGGGATCTATGGTTTGGAATACCCTCAAGAGGGGAGCCAAGTTGATTAAACAAGGATTGTTTTGGATTTGCAACAGGGGTTCGAAGGCTCTCTTCTGGTTTGATTCCTGGGATGGGCATCCTCCTATTATGTCTACACACCCTCACTTGCAGGACTTATGTAGGTATTTTTTGGAAGCTAGTTGGACTTATGTGATGGATTTTAAATCCCCTTAGGTTCTGGGTCGGGCTACGGTGTACATGTGGAAGGACCCGCATGGGTGGCCACCTGGGGGATCGGTGGAGGACCGTCAAGAGCTGGCCAGCATCTTGGCTGGTAGGGTTTGTAACTCTTTATTGGAGAGGGATGTTCTGGCCTGGGGAGGCAACCAGAAAGGCAAATTCATTGTTGCCTCTGGTTATCAAGTTGTGGATGAGCAAATGTTTGGGTGCACGGGGATCCCCTAGTGGAAGCAGATCTGGAATAAATTCTCTTGGTCCAAGTGTAATTTGTTTTCTTGGTTGGTGATTTATAATAGATGCATGACTTGGGAGAATCTTGGAAACGGGGCTTTCAGGGCCCCTCTGTGTGTGTAATGTGCTCTAATAGCGATGAGAACATTTCTCATCTCTTCTTCCAATGCTCTTTTGTTAGGGTGACCTAGCATTTCTCGTGGAAAGTTTGGAGGCAGTCGTGTAGGCATGAATCGTCTTTAAAGGACTTCTGGAGTAGGCTGGGGAGTTCTCCAGCCAAGACTTCCTTCCTCCACACTGCTTGGACAATTAGTCCTGTTGATGTTTGTTTTTAGACAAGTCAACAATAGAGTAAAACACTAGAGCATCCCACTCTCTCTTGAATAAAGCTCTTCAAAGGCTAAACTATGTGATCCAGTGAAGTAACTCTAAGGTTCCTTATTTATGATTCATGATGGGTTAACTCAGTGATTACATGTGATTTTGCTGATAATCACAAAGGGACTTACGCAGACTTCTTCTATTTCATTCAGTTTGTTCCTCCTTCCAGTGTGGATGATGTATCAATAATAAAGAGAAGCAAAAGATAAGGGTTCAGAAATAGCTAATCTAAGGTCAATGAAGGAATGATGATGTTTGAATAGACAAACTCCTTAATTAACCTAACTCCACTTCGCCAAGGATGCCTACAACTACATGGAGTTGGTGCAATCTCCTAAGGTTCGCGAATGGTTTTCAAATCATGAAGGCTCATATAAGCACCCATCAAATAGCGTAGCCCAAACAAGCATCCACAATCGAACTTATGCAAATGAGGCTCAGACTAGCTTTACACAACACTTCACCAGCGATGAATGTTAAAAGCATGAGCTAGGAGTTGATCAAATATTCAATTACAACATACATTACATCAATGAACTTCTAATCTACTTCTAATCTAATTGAAACATCTCTTCATTCAATTCAAGATACAAGAAACCATGTTACTCCACAAGACAACACTTAACACCAAACAATGCTCCAATGTCTTTGCATTACTCTTGAGAAATATTTACAACTTCAAGTCCTCTAAGAGAATTTCGAGAGTTTCTCCTATTCTACTCTAATTTCTCCTACCACTAGCTATTTTCTTACAATCTAATTTCTAATAACTAAACTACTTTACAAATGAGGCAACAAGGCCTTTATATAGTGGTCCAAAAATACAATGAATGGCTTAGATCATTTCATGTAGCCAAGGGCTTAGATCATGCCACCTCAATAGGTAGTTACAACAAACTGCTATTTTTAGTACAAAAGAGAGGCAATGAAGGCACACTTTCCAAGAAGATAAGATAAGATGGAATCTTTAGAGCATCTTCCACATGGACGTCCTCTTTGTCTTCTTGCTTGTCGAAAGATGTGGCGGCTTGTGATTGGCTTGATGATGATGTACATGCCACATAGGTGCCACCTTGGCAACTCTGATGGATCCCAACTTGTATCACCTTGTATGATGTCTTTGATGTGATGACTTTGAACTTGTATGCTTGGGAACGCTTGTTGATCTTGCCTTGCTCATCTTCTTGTAAACTGGATATGATATGTGTTGCTTCATTTGATTTAACTTTTGTAATGCTTCCTCTCCTCTTGCAGGTAAGATACATGATGATCTTCTTTGGATGCATCTTCTTGAAGAGTGAGTAGTAGAGAGTAGATGATGATGATGCTTCCCATCCTCTTCATATGTAGAGTAAATTCTCATAGACTTGAAGATTGTAGAATCTTGAAGTTGAATGGATGAATGCCTTGGAACAATGCAACCGATGATGAAGTAGTGTACTTGCCATGTATCCTTGAACTTGATGTAGATGATGAAATGCCTCCTTGTTGATGATCTTGAATCTTGAAAGAACTTGAAGTAGAGTAGATGAAAGCCTTGGAATGTTTGATGATGATGTGGTTCAACATGATGATCTTAACATGATGCCACTTGATGAAGAGTTCCAACACAATGATGATGAAAGGTTCCTTTGAAGCAGCTACATGATGCCTTGAAGCTATGATTGATGAAGAAGCTAGTTGATACTTGAAGCGATGTTCTCTTCTCCTAACATAAAGGTGGTTCAAATTTTCTCTTCTTTGACGACTCCTTAGCTCCATTCACGCTCCTGCAACACACAAGGAAAGAGACAACGTCAATCTTCTTGATAAACGTTTGATTTTATAATACATAAGAATCATTTCATGCATCTCTAATCTAGGTGCATTAGATGGGAAATTCTCTTCTTGATAAGGCTTTTAAACTTATATTAAACTTGCATTTGATTTCATCTAAGGTGGTCGCATTGGTTGAAGAATTCTGATCCTCCTTGAACTGGCCTTGAAGATGTCAAAACTTAAATCAACCCTTCTTTCATCAACTTTCAAACTGGCGCAGCAGATTGAGATTTTGACTTCTCTTCAATATGATATTAAAATTTAGACTCAAATCTACTTCCCCAAGATGGCGCAAGGGATCAAGGAATTGAGTTCTTCTTGAAACTTCATGAAATCTGAACTTTGATACTTGTATCCCACGTCATTCATTTTGGCGCATTCTATAAGCATAGTGAGTTCTTCTTCTTCTATCCTTGGCGCAGCAGATAATCATTTCAATCCTCTCTTGGAAAGTTACATAAGACTTAAATTAGACTTCTTCCAAAATTCTTATCACAATCTTCCTTCAAGCGCTTTGGATGAGGCATAATGGATGAGGTGCATTAGATCGGGTTTTTTGAATCCTCTTCCAAAATGTTGAAAAATTTGTAATTGATTCTTCCTTTAAACTTAGGCACAGCAGACCAGAAATTCAGATCTCCCTTTAAAACTCATCAAAACTTATCTTCATTTTTGCGGAATAGATGAGGATTTTGAAGTTGAGTTGAATTTGCTCTTGAACTTGACTTCCTCTTAGGATGGCGCATTAGAAAAGGGATTTGATCTCCTGATTCTCAACATCTTCTTGACAACTTCACCTTCACCAAATTTGATCTCTCCTTGTGGTGCTCTAGATGAAAATTTTGGATCTTCTTTAACACATCTTCAATCTACTTTAACTTATTCCTTCAAAGTGGTGCATTGGATCAGAAATCTGATCGCTGATTGAAATGCTTTCCAAAATCATACTTTAATCTTTTCCATGAGATAGCGCATTAGATGAGCTTTTTGATCTTTTCTTGCTTGGGCGCTGTGGTTGAAAGATTTAGATCCTCATCTAATTGTGGCGCAATGGATGAAGGTTTCTGGATCCTCATCTAATTGTTTTTTTAAACTTAAGTCTTCCCTTCACAAGGTGGCGCTGTAGTTTAGCATTTTGAATCTTTATGTTAAATGGCATTTTGACCACCAAAGAAAGCTTACTTACCTTGGGCGCAGCAGATGTATTCTTTGATTTCTTCTTGAAATTCAGTTCTTCTCAAAAGCTAGCGCAGTAGTTAAAGATTTTGGATCCTCATCTAATTGTTTCAAACCATCATCTCCACCTTTCTCCTCAAGAGCGCTTTGGTTCACTATTTTGATGTTTGGATAAGATATCTTCTAAAAGCATCTTCATCTCTTCTTGATAAGGCTTGTTTGGACTTGGGTTGGATTCATCTTCCTTCAAATGTGGTGTAGTAGATGACAGTTTTTGGATTTCTCCTTGAAGCTCACATCTTACAAACTAGATCAGCCTTCTCCGCCTTATATATATATTGGTTGAACTGCTCCAAAGTGGTGCAAGGGATTGGGCGCATTAGATAAGGGTCTTGAATCCTCCTTGAATGCTTTACAACCTTGAATCTACCTTCTCTCATAAGGGCGCAGCAGATAGAAATTTTAAATCCTCTTCAAAACTCATTGAAACTTCACCTTATCTTCATGAACATGGCAGATTGGATAAGGGGCTTTGGATGAAGGGTTTTGAATCTTCTTATGCTTTGCAACCTTGCCTCAAGAATTGAGTTAAACCACCCCACTAGTGGCGCATCAGATCAAGGATCTGAATCCTCTTGAAATTTGCCTTAAAACTAGTGGCGCATCACTTAAAGGAATGGATATCATCTTGATGTATCACTTAAAAGCTTACCTTATCCTCTTCTTGAAAGGGCACTCTAGACAGCAAATTAGATCTTCACTCAAAAGCCTCATCAAAATTGAATTGAACTCCACACCCAATGGCGCATTGGATAGAAGTTTTGATTTCTTCTTAAAAATGCTTTCAAAACTTGATCTTAACTCCTTCCCATAGGGTGGCGCATTGGTCAGAAGTTTTGAATCTTCTTGAAAAATGATCAAAAACCTTAAGTCAAACCTCTTCAATGATGGCGCATTGGTTTTGGCATAAGGGTTCCACATCTTGTTCTTTGATTAAAAGCGCATTTCATCAAGATTTTGCGCCACTCTATATCCTGTCGCACTGGATCAAGATTTTGGATCCTCTGGTATACTTAGTCGTTTTTCAGGGTCTCTCAAGGTAAAGGTATATTAAAAAATATAATCTCTCAACTTATACTTTAAATATTTTTCAATATACCTTTCAGGATGTTTGAGATAGGTCTCGAATCCACCGGATTTAACATGCAAAATCTAGAATTTGGAGGATCCACCAGATTTCAGACTTAGTCAATTTTTCAGGATTTCAGGCTACCAAACTTAGTCGTTTTCAGGATCTCAAAACATTGGTTTTGGCATAAGGGTTCCACATCTTGTTCTTTGATTAAAAGCGCATTTCATCAAGATTTTGCGCCACTCTATATCCTGTCGCACTGGATCAAGATTTTGGATCCTCTGGTATACTTAGTCGTTTTTCAAGGTCTCTCAAGGTAAAGGTATATTAAAAAATATAATCTCTCAACTTATACTTTAAATATTTTTCAATATACCTTTCAGGATGTTTGAGATAGGTCTCGAATCCACCGGATTTAACATGCAAAATCTAGAATTTGGAGGATCCACCAGATTTCAGACTTAGTCAATTTTTCAGGATTTCAGGCTACCAAACTTAGTCGTTTTCAGGATCTCAAACATCAGGATCAAGTCATCAGAATGAAAGCACATGACACTTGGATTAGAACTAGACTGAGAACTTCAAACAAACCACTGACTCCATCATGCAGTCAACCTAAGACATCATATAAGACTCAGCAAAGTACTGGAATTCAAAAAAAATAGGGGGTCCCCATTTGCAATGGGGCGATGTGTGATTTGGTCACAACAGGTCTCAGCTTCATCATTTGGTATATTTTGCTAGAGCTTAATCACAGGATTTTCCTGGATAAGAAACTTTAGGTGCGGCAAGTTTGGATGAGGATCTTGGGAGGTCTCCAGGAGACTTTGGCGGCTAGGTGTGATCTCTTGGCCCCTGTGGACCTTGGAGATTTGGAAATTGTTCGGAGTCCACGGCTTTCTATTTGCGCCAAGGGGGGGACTAGGCTTGGTTTGGGTCGAGGTGCTAGAGGGAAGGTTCGGAGAGATGGTCATTGGAGACCTCCACCTTTGGAGGTTCTAAAGATCAATATTGATGGTTCCTCTAGAGGCAATCCGGGTCACGCTAGTGTCAGAGGCATTGGTAGCGACTGTTCAGGAGTGGTTGTGTTCTTCTCGGAGTATCGTGGCCAACACTCTAACAATTTCATGGAGGCATTGGCTATTCTCTTGGCTTTGAAAAGGGCTTGTGCCCTTGGATGGAGAAGAATAATTTGTGAGTCAGATTCTCAGATTGTGGTAGATTTGCTGAATAAGCAGCAGTTGGAGGATGTAAATTGGCAGCTGGCTGGGGTGGTTAGACAAATTATTTCTCTGGGTAAGGTCCTGGATTCTATCACCTTCTGCCATATCCCTAGGGAGTGGAATAAGGTGGCATATGGTTTGGCTAAATGGGCTTTTGAACAGATGGGAAATTGGAAAGTGGATGACTGGAGCTGCTCCCTGAGGGCCTTGCTTGGGAGCTTGAGGACTTGGTTATGGAAGATATGAGATGTGTTTTGGGTGTTGCTTGATATCTCTGTTGCTGGCTTGTGACCCCTGACGGAGGGATTGTAATTTCTGGCTTTGTACTGCTTTCTTGAATCAATAAAGTTTTTACCCTCTTTATAAAAGAAAAAATTGTTTTCAAAATTCAATGCATCTATACACTTGCATAGTTGTTGATGTTTGACGTTGTTGAGAATAAAGGATCAAAATTGGTGCCCACAAAGATATGGGCAATCTTTTCTTTGCAAAGATTTGTTGAGAAAATGAAGCAAAGAGAGGTGAACTGACATTGGTTGTTGAAACATTGAACTCGAAGTGTCCATTGTGATACCAAAGTCTTTTCTATATTATATTGAATAAATGGTGCTTATTTAATTGAGCATCCACTATGATACCAAAGTCTTTTTTGTATTTATATTGAATAAACAGTGTGTATTTAATTGAGCGCTGACTGTGATACCAAAGTCTTTTCTATATTTATATTGAATAAATTTTGATTCATGTAAGACCAAAGAATGCCAAATTCGGGTAGAACAACATTGATTCTTACCAAGTCTAGAGTGCTCTAGGTGTCAATTTTTTGATGATGTATTAAAAAAGATTGACATGTTATGTTCTTTGCTACTAAGAAATCCACAATAAAAAAAACTAAAAAATTTAAGTGCTGCAATAACACTATTTAGCTGCAACAAAATATCTACATTTCTCTAAAACTACAGTTGAAACTTTATTGATGACCATGTGTATTTATTCAAAATAGTTAAAATAGTAAATGGAGGAAATTGGGAAGTATTTTATGATCTTTCCACATGTCAATCTATGCAATGTTTGCTAAAGTCTAAGTGGGCATTGGAATGACAAATTCCCTTGCCTTCACCACCTGTCTTAACCTCCTTACATTTTGACCCTTTGGACGACATGTTCCATCAACCTGCCCATATGTGATATTGCGATCCTTGTCAAGATTTCAAAAAACAATTGACCAAGTAGCTAAGATAAAAAGTTTCTTCTAAATCCAATTGACCAAGTAGCTAAGATAAAAAGTTTCTTCTTGGTAGAATTTCACAATAGTTACTAGTTTTTTCATATATTCTTTGTTGTTAAGCTACATAATACTACTTCATCTAATGATTTTGAAGAATACAATCGATCACTCAAAATTTTGACCAACATTAATCTTTTGGAACATCCAACCCATATTTAGTACACATAGCATACATGTCTTCTAAATGGAATTGAAGAAGTTTTTATAGAATACAATGCAAACTGAAACTTACAAAATTAAAACAATATTTGTACTCTAAAAATACATAGTTAATATCAAAACATACAAAACCACCTTCCATGTTCAAATAATAATTCAAAAGAAAATCAACCAAAAGAATGGAGAAGCAAAGAAAATAAAATTTTATCATGAGAACTAGAAAAAAAATGTACCTTTTCTAATAATAGAAATTTTGTGATGAAATATTAAATTTGGCTATGACCCTCCAACAACCTACCACTGTTTTACATATTCTTTAATATTTTGGTCTATAGAAATTGAAAAAAGGCTTCATATTAAATTATATTTTTCTAAAATATTCGATAAAATTATGATATCTCTGTTGCTAAAACAACTAGATTGGCAGATAGAGAGGCCTGCTACGTGAACCTCTAGGGTTATTCTTAAATATCATCCATTTCAAAAGTAGGACAGATATTTACCACTTTTTGTTTTTTTGTTGTGAATGAGGTGTAAAATTACTATTGAATGTTTGACCATTGAAATGGATGATATTTAAGTAGAGTGAACCTCTAGTGCCACCAATATCTTCCTTAGAACTTTAAGATTGTCTAACTAACATGCCCTCTAGCCATTGGATCTTAAAGTGCACTTACAGAGACTTTAGAGAGGGCTTAGGGAGTGTCTACAGAGGCATGTATGCGGTGGACAGTTGGCAACCATGCAGGTTAAGTGGACACGTGTAATAACGATGCTTCACATTTCTATCAAATCAAACCCAACAGAGCCAGCTGTAAAACCCCCAAGAGCCCTATGAGGCGTAACATGATCAACAGGAGTAACCATCATAGTGCTCAAGTTTGAAAATGACTTCTCAAGCGATTAGTTGCAGAGCACACATGTAATTTTAGCTTGAACAATTTTTTTCCCCTTTGATTTTTCACTAAAATTGTACACAGACTTTGGTATGACTGGCTACCCTAGAAGAGTAGTTTACCAGGTGAATGTGGATGGGATTTCATTTTGACAACTTTAACCTTCTGGTGGTTTTGTTCTAATAAATTTTTCTTTAACTATTGGAATCTGCACGTATCTGGGTAGCTAAGTAGGTACATACTGTGCAGTCATTGGAGAGTTGACTGTAACATGATGAAATTCTGTGTACTGGGCGTCTGAATGTTTTAACTTCAATCCTTTATAGACTTAAGATTCATTAACCTGGTGATCCATGGAGGGGTGTTGCTAGATCTTTCAAAGCGATTGTTATTGAGATAATTTGGGAATCTTTTACACTAATCTGGTTCCATGCAGTTAATGAAATTTCTTTAGGATTTTGTGAGTAGTTTTTAACTTTTTTCTTAACTTTTGGATAGCCAAAGAGTTCATAGAACTAACAGCTTCCTGTAATTTCTCAAATGCAGCGGAAAGCTCCAGTTGCAGCTTGAGGGCAAGAGCAAGGCCAAGTCCACTCATGGATTTGTCACATGTATGGTAGGGACTGGCAAGGTTTGTCAATATCTCTACTGTAGGACTAAATGAAATGGCCTATCTAGTCTTTAAAAAGTGGGATGCCCCTCCAAATTGCGTCCGTAAAGTCTACTGGACTTTAGGGATGTCGCCTAAACAGTGGGGACATGGAACTCTGGGAATTTATGGTTTGACAAATTTATAATACATGTATTTGTAATTTTGTATGCCATCTGTCAGTGATCAACTGATTATGAATACTAAAAAAACACAAAATCATACCTTATTCTGTTTATAGGAACTATTTTTTGTCACATACTAGCTATCAAAGTTATTGTGCAGATGTGAGTAGCTTAAGTCATCACAGTTTCCAATCCCAAGATGTACAGATGGGTTCTATCTACTACAACTCTTGTTCTACAATTTGTGTCAGTTGCCAGCTTCTGTTATTTTTTATTGATTTATCTTATTTACTTGTCCAGATTAAACATATACTAAAAAAATAGAAAAAAACTTTGCATAGATTTGAATGATTAGAATAATAATGCATATCCATTTGTTTATTTGCACTTGAGAAGAAGAACTCTGATTAGCAAAATGATTCGATATATATGCAGATGAATGTATATTTATACAGACTAAATAAGAGAATAGGTGAAGATACTTTCCTTGTTTGAATGAAGGAAAATCTGGTAGAGAAATTATAGATTTCTAGTTTATATGGTGCAACTGAGAAGAACAGAACCCTAGGGTTAAAAAAATGATTAAAAACATATGCAACTGAACATTTGTACAGAAACTAAAGGAAAAAAAATAGCTGAAGAAGTCCTTTCCCTGTTTAAATTTTCTTAGCAGCACTTGCAAAAGTGTCTGTAGCTCAGAGACCCCAAAAAAACTCAAAAATACAATACGAGGTTCTAGGTTTTAGTCTTAACCATAGAAGCAGGGAGAAAAATGAAGGTAAAAGAGTAGCACACCTTTACAAATAGGGAAACATATCAGAATTTTTGTTTATAGCTCTGGAACATAAGCCCTTCAAAAGTACGCATTAAACTGCACTTCATTCTGCGATGAATCTACACCTTGTACTGCCGAACTTTCTTCCGCATAGGAGTTCTTCAAGCATCGCATTAATTAGCCGATAGGCTTTTATACGTGAGCATTATAGTGCTCGGAAAATTGTTTCACGCCGGAAAATTGTCTAAACTCGTCGTTTGTTCCTATCGGCGTATTCCTTGAACCTCCTATGGTGCAAGTGCTAGTCTAGAGTGCTTCGATTCACTTAATACATAGAAGTCTACATCTTAGAAATATTCAATATTACTAGCACTTGCACCTATAGGAGGTTCAAGGAATCCGCTGATAAGAATAAATGGAGAGTTTTAGAATATTTTTCTGGCGTGAATTTTTTATGGCATGAGATAATTTCGAGCACTATAATATTCACATATAAAAGTCTATCGGCTAAATATAGAAACGACCAAGGATAGGAGAGTTTGTAGAACAAAATTTGCCCTCACATTTTGTTGTTCTTAAAAAAAAATTCCACCATAATAAGATCAAAACTTTGAAGGTAGCTAGAAGTGCCAAAACAATTAATCGTCCGTAGGTTTCAGTACAACTTGATAAAGGTCGGAAAATCAAGAAGTGGGCACTCTAACAATTCAAATTAATACAACAATGTCCACTTCTAGAACATTGACCTTATCAAGTTAGTGCTCATTAGATAGATGTACAATGAGGGAGAAGTAGAGGATGAATGTTATAATACACAACTTCATAAAATGTAAGGTACAAACCAAAGATAAAAATGGTGTCATCACTTAGAAAAGCTTGAATACCCATCTATCATGTCATATCATATTTAATTTAAGATTATATTAACCACAACTATTGTTGGGATAGGTGTTTCATACACTTTGCAATCTTAATGTTTGATTTATTATTTATTTATTTATTATTTGTGAGTGATCATGGAAAATGATGTCTCACTTATGACTTGGCCATTATGTCATTCGTATGTCTTATTATGATGTGTGTAAGTGTGTATAAGAGAAGATCTTGTCATGAAGGATGTATAAGAGCATTTATGATAAAGATAGTGGTCTAAGAGTGTTAGTGTGAATAGAGATATTTCCTATCTAGTTTACCTTGTGTGAGGATAATTCATATTATTTAACTATTTATTAGTTAAATAATATTCCCACATAATTCACATATTAAGTTGACTTAGTGAGTCTACTAGATGTTTCTAGTTGTGTCTAGTTGTAACTAGTTGTTGATAGTTATCTCATAGTTGTCTTATCCTACACATGTGCTCTAGTTGTCACATGTCATAGGATTAAGACACATGTCACATGACTACAACATCTTGGCTCTCATCCTTGTCTTTATAAGCAAGGCTCTCTTGTAACATAACATACACAATTCTGCATTCATTGATAGAATAGATTATTATTCTCTCATATTGTCTCTATTGTGCTGTCATGAAGTCCTAGATCTTAGGTGGCTCCTATCTAGCCAACTCTTAAATGGTATCAAAGCATCAACTAAACCGACCAGTTCAAACGGTAGTAACGACGATTTTGAAATCTGACATAGGCGAAAGGAATATTCCTAGGGAAATATACTCAGTCGTCGATAGTTTTCTGCTCCCAAAGGGCGGTTTTGCTCAAATAATCGACAATTTTTCACAGAACCCATGGTTTTCCATCTCTGGGCAGTTTTGTCATACATCAGGTGGTTTTCAATCATTAGTTGATGGTTTTCCACCCTCTGAAGGTGGTTTTCATAGACAACACAGGTGGTTTTCTAGGAAGACAAATGGTTTTTGAACCAGAGGGTGATTTTGATCTAATATTGGCAGTTTTCTAATCTGACATGCATTTTTTGCTTTCCGACAAAGAATATTCCAACATCCACAGAATATTTCGACCACAGGGAGCATATTTCTGGCAATATGACTGCTAATGTTAGCACTGCGTCAGCAATGACATCAGTGTAGGGGCCCCCTTTGGCCCCCTTCTAGCCCTAATAAGGTGATTTATTTTTCTGGGGAGCCATAACTTTTCGCCACGGTATCAAAAATCGGCAAACAAGATATCATCAAAACACTGGTTCTGAACACTTCACAGTGGTCTAGGTATTTTTTCTGAGATTTTGTAGTTCGATGCCATATTTTGTTGTTTGAAGCCAGAACTTGTGTTTTACACTCTTGAGCTCATAACTTGCGCCCACTTCATCAAAATTTCAACTTCTTATAGGCATTGGAAAGGTAATTATGTGCTCTTCAGTTCTATCGATGCCATTTTTCTAGATTTTGCCTTTTGCATCAGATGTTTAGTTTGAGGTTATTTGGGTACATACACTCATTACTTGGAAAAAGAATTGAAATTGATGATTATTTTTGCTTGGGGCGCTTCATTTTCAGTCTTGATTTAGATTTTGGGAGGTTTCATATTAGATTACATTTCAGTTTTGCTCTATTGGGGTTGTTTTACACATGGCTAATGCAAATTCATTTGAGCTACTCACCTCACAATTATCATTCGTGGAAACAAAAGATGTGTCATTTGCTTCAATCTAAGGGTTTATGGTCAGCATTGGATGATGAACAACCTGAATTCACAAAAAAATATGAGAAATTTGAATTTAGGAACATACTTGATCAAGCCATGGGATTGATTGCCTTGCATGTTTTTGATAGTTTGGTATTTCATATTGAGGGATGTAACACACCTAAGCAAGCATGGAAAGAGTACTATGATCTATTTAAGAAAATTAGTGAATTTTGTGCTTTGCAAATAGAGCCAGAATTGACTTCTCTTTCTCCTAACATATTTCCTTCGATTGAGGATTATTTGGTTAAGTTCAAAGGGTTAAGATCTCAATTGGCAGGTTGTGGGAAAGATAAATCTGATAAGGAATGTGCATTCTTGATTTTGTCTAAGTTGAAAGGCCCATATGTAGTTTTCTCTTCTACCTTTTATTCCACTATGGATGCCCTAGGCGATGCATTTAATATACCTTCTCTTGAGGTGTTTTGTGAACAATTGACTAGAGAGCATGCTAAGCTAGTTGAATTCAATGCACTCTCCAAGAATCATGCATCAGTAGCTCAATCATCAAAAGGCAAAGGTAAGAAGAAATGTTCACCTAAGATGGAATCAAAATTACCTAATGATACTCCCACCTCTTCTAAAGAGGATAAGTCTAAGAAGGATAAATTTGTTTGTGCTTATTGTAAGAGAACTAGACATGATGAACATAATTGTTATAAGAAACAAATTGATGAGTTGAAGAATCTTCTTCAGAAGAACCATATTTAGTTGCCTTCAACCATAACATCTAGTTCATCTTCTCCTTCTACTCCATCTCCATCTACGCAGCCAAAATTTTCTAAATCAGTTATTTCAAGGAAAACTAAGGGACCCAAACATAAAGGTAAAGCACTTTGTGCAAGTACAAGTTCTAAACTAGGTCAATGGCTTCTTCCATGGATATGTTTTCTTCATTTGAGCCATGTAATATGCCACCTATTTTGATGGGTAATAACACATACATGAATGTAATTGGAAAGGGAACTATTGATATTGGTGAAGGTACCTTCAATGATGTCCTTTGTGTGCCTTCTTTGACTAATAATCTTCTTTCCATATATCAGATTACTCATAGTGGTACAGGGAAGACAGTGGAGTTCACACTTGATTTGGTTATTATTAGAGACTTGGAAAGTGTAGAGATAATTGCTACTGGGGTGGCTAATCATGCATCTTGGCTATACACCTTTTATGGTTTCACTCTTGATGATGATTTAGATCCTTTGGCTGACATTCACACTTCTTGTGTGAATCATTTTTCTGAGGAGAAGTTTGGTCACTTTAACCTTGGTATTTTTGCCTCTTCATCGATTCTTGAGACGTGATACACTTCCTTCTTCTCCACCTCCTGCTCCTTCAAAGTTTAGTGCTTCAATTTAGCAGGATGCTTCTTGTCTTTCAGACACAACTTTGTGGAATGAGTATTTGATAGGCATTTCATATTTGTTTGTGAAGTCTCACAGTGATGATTTGAAGGACACATTTGAGGGGTTCTCTCTCCTCTTTGATGACATCCATAGCACAGTTGTTGTCAACACATCATTGTCTTTGGAGGTTGATGATTTTCAGTTTTCACTAGATCCTAGATTGTCGCTTTCATCAGTGAGACCTGAGACTCCTGATTTGATTGTGGTATCATTTGACATCGACATAGAGATATATGAACAACTTTCAGAGACATCATATTTCATGAGACTTCCTTCCTCGTCTCTTGGTTTGGAGTTAGAGTTTCTTCATGCACCAGTGGATTGGTTTCTTCCCAAGGGAAGGCATGTTTGCAGGTTTTGGATTGTCTTTTGTCTTCTTCTAGCATTCACCATTGGCACTGGAGCTTCTTCATTATGGGGGGGGACATCTTGTCTCATTCTTTCCCTCTTATGGGGGGGTTATTGATTGTATTTATGTGATGGATGTTGTATTTGGTGGGTCTTGATTCTTCCATCATTCCATCACTTGTACATGTGTTTATATGCATTCTCACTTTTGGAAAGGAGTTTTTTTCCTGTGAGGTTTTCTCCTTTACTCCACTTGAGACTTGTTTGTACATGGGTACCTAACATGGCCTAGTAGCTGGGACCCATCCATCTTTGCATTTAGTCAGCTACTCCCTAAGTTGCACTTAAGGGGGGGTGTTAGTGTGAATATAGGGATATTTCCTATCTAGTTTCCCTTGTGTGAGGATAATTCATATTATTTAACTATTTATTAGTTAAATAATATTCCCTCAGATAATTCACATGTTAAGTTGACTTAGTGAGTCTACTAGATGTTTTTAGTTGTTTCTAGTCGTGTCCAGTTGTAGCTAGTTGTTGATAGTTATCTCATAGTTGTCTTATCCTACACATGTGCTCTAGTTGTAACATGTCATAGGTTTAAGACACTTGTCACATGACTACAACATCTTGGCTCTCATCCTTGTCTTTATAAGCAAGGCTCTCTTATAACATAACATACACAAATTTGCATTCATTGATAGAATATATTATTATTCTCTCATATTGTCTCTCTTGTGCTTTCATGAAATCCTAGATCTTGGGTGGCTCCTATCTAGCCAACTTTTACAAAGAGAAACTATGATTCCTGTAAGAACATGTAAGAGGGGGTTATATTATTGACTTGACCAACTTATGATGTATGTTATGGCATGTCATAAGACATCTTTAAATGGAGATAATGAAGCCAAAATGTAGCACCTAACTTGAGGAGTTATATATGATAGATTATGACATGGTATGACAAGTGTAAGAGCATATTTAATTTTTATCTTGGAAGACCAAGACTAAAGAGCGTGTTTAAATTTGAGTCCATGTTTTGGGAGTCATTTTTGAGTCATGGTTTTGGCCCATGGTTAAATTAATTTTGCGCATATCTTCTATCATGGATTAGTGTAGGAAGTGTCTTATACCCCTGGGCTTCCTTTCATATATTATCAACATCAACAAGCACTGATGGAGGAGATTTGTTGATTAGATAACATGTAGTAGCAACCGTTTTTACTTTAAAAAAAATATTCCAAGTTAACTCAACTAAGCAAACTTCTAGACCTCTCCATCAACATCTTGTTCATTCTCTTTACAACTCCATTTTGTTGACGGGTGTATAAAGTTTTCTATTTCTCTCTATATTGTTTTTCTTATTGAATCTATCAATTTCAACAAAACAAAATCCACTGTCATTGTCAATCTTCAACACCTTTATGTTTCTACTAGTTTGATTTTTCAAGAGAGCCTTAAACTCCCTAAAATAACTATAGACCTCAAATTCGGGTAAGTGCAAGATAATGGGGGTAGAAAATGACCAAAAAGTGGATTTTTTTCTTGAAAAACAGAGTTTATTATAGTTGGAGTAAAGATTTGAAGCACTTCTAGATATAATATTAACATTCTATAAAAATAACTTAAGATTTTGTTTCTATTTTTTAAATATGTAATTCATTCTAATACTTAGATGATAGAAGTTGGTTTAAGTAAAGGACATGCAAAAATGACATTTAAAAAAAGTATGATAGAGGCCAAAGCATCCATGTGTATGACCCACATAAAAAGTAGTAAATGAAAGTATATTTCAAAATTATTTTATGGATGAATGTATATGATGTTGAAGTTTGGTTTGAATATTTTTTTGTAATTTTTTAGTAAATGTTTATTTTTTATTAACTAGTTAGTGGGATTAAGGTGTAAATCTAAAAGCCCTCATGTACAATCCATAGAATTTGACCTAAAATAATTGTAGCATGATTTTTTTGAAAGTGTGTAAAGAATGATATCTATATTAGTCATATATAATTAAAAAAATTAAATTAAAATCTAAAGTTATTAAAAATTAGTAATATATGTCATTTCAGGTTTATGTGACTTCGTGTTTAAAAATCAATATATAAATAAAAATTAGTTTTAACATTAAAAATTATATATTTGAGAACTAGACAGTCTCATCTAGATAATGAATTTTAATTTTGCTTAAAAATTCTTTAAATAAAGTTGTTAACCATATTGTCAAAGTGACTTCTACTAATAAATGCTATCGTGGCATTGTACTTGTAGGTCCAAGGTTTAGGGTTAGATTTCCAAGTTGATAACCAAGGCAAAAGTGTGGGGAGAAAATTTTGAATTTAAACATAACATGTATATGCTCTAAATGGATGCTTGATATCTTTATATTGAATATGTGTTTATTAACATGTACTCATTACGAACACAATGAAAAAATGCCCATGCACACAGGGAAAAATAAGACATTTTAAAAACAAAAACCTATTACTAAACGTATGTCTATTACATATGGGCCTTTTTTGCAATAGATATCCACTTAGGTTTGGGACTTTGATCCACAATGGGTACCCATTTCTTAAAATTGGATATACTAGTTTTAGTGATAGGTATTCATTCCATGCAATGACTTTTGGCCCTGCATTTTTTCCCTCAATATGGACCCATTATCTTGCACTTACCCATTTACTTTTGAAAAAATACACCCATGTTCTTCTAGAGTAATCATCAATGAATGATACATATAATACAAAGATTTAGAAATCAAAGGAATATTAACATGACCAAATGCATCTGAATGAATCAAGTCAAACACCTTAGACGATTTTTACTAACATTGCATAAATAGAAAACAAAACTATGTTCAATATGTAAAATAAATTGTGTTCATTTTTTAGTTCTTATAAATCATTTAGGGTGTTGGACTTAATTAATTTAGGTGTATTGGTCCTATTAATGTTCCTTTGGAACAATTTTTAAATTTGTATTATGTATTGGTAATTGATGATTATTCTAGGACATAGGCGCATTTTCTCATAAGTAAGTTCAAGGTCTTTAATTGGTTTAATGAGTTTACGACTCTTGAAAAATCAAACTAGTAGAAAGATTAAAGCATTGATGACTAATAATGGTGGTGAGTTTTGTTCTACAGATTTTGACAAGTTCTATAAAGAGAATGACATAGAGGGACATAAGAAAACTGTATACACCCTTCAATAGAATACCTTTAAGAGAATAAACATGACATTGATGGAGAGGTTTAGGAGTATGCTTAGTAGAGTTGGATTGAATTAGAAGTGGTTGCTGTTGCATGTTCCCCGATCAACAAGTCTCTTATATCAATGTTTGTTAATAAGACTCTTATGGAGGTCTAGATAGACAAAAAACTCACTTCAGCGTTTTCTATTTTTTGTTGTAGACATATGTTCATGTGCCTAGGGAGAAGTCATTGAAGTTGGGTAACAAGGTAGTGAAGTATATCTTCATCGAATATGGTGTTAATGATAAAGGGTACAAGATTTGAGACCCTATGAATAAAATATTTTTGTTTAGAAGAAGTGTCATTTTGAAAGAAGTCATGCTTTAAATCCCGTAGTTGTGTAGCTAAAAGAGTGTGCGAAGAAGTCATTTGTACAGCTATCATCCAAGTCTAAGAAAGTTGAACCAAAAGTTCATGAAGGGCCTAGAAAATGAGAGCTTAGAGAGTTTGAAAGAGGAATTAGAACATCCACCTCAACTCTTAAATATGTCTACTTAACAGAGAAGACAACTAGAAAAATATAGCCACTACCTAATTATAGATGCATATTTACTTTGTTAACTAATACCAATGAGCCTATAACTATTTAGGAGGCAATGTATATGGATGATTTTGAGTATTGAAGAGTGGTTATGGTTGAGGAGATGGATATATTGAAAAAGAATGATACATGAGACTTGGTTTAGTTTTTCAATGGATGGAAACCTATTGGTTGTATATGGGTGTTAAAGAAGAAGATCAGTTCAAGTGTTAGTGTTCAAAACTACAAGGAGAGATTGGTTGTGAAAGAATATTCCTAGGTTAAGGAGATAGACTTGGGTGATATTTTTTTCTAGTTGCTAAGATGACATCTATCAAGTTTTTTTTAATTTGTAGCAAGAACTTTTGATTTAGAGATAGTATGGATAGATATCAAAACATCATTCCTACATGGTGACTCGAAGGATGAGATATATATGACACAGCCAGAGCAATATGCTGGAAAAGGTAATAAATCATTAGTTTGCATATTAATTTTTTATATGGTCTTAAATAGTCTCCCAAGATGTGGTACCCAAAAAAATTGTGTTGGGACTAGGACGGTTTGGGATTTCTAAGATCTAAATCAAATTATTGTGTGTATTAGAAACAAGATGGTGTTTATTTCCTTGTTATTCCTTTGCATATATATCATATGTTATTTTTTGGTAATAGTAAGGATGTGATTAGGGATTTGAAGTCTCATCTTTTAGCACAATTTGATATGGAACAACAGTAAAACCTATTAAGCTACCACAAAACTCTAAATTTCTACTCAAACCAAAATCACCAATGAAACTAATAGAAAAACACAGAATTTGAAATAAACATGATTTATACCTTCAAATTCAGATTTCTCCTTCATGTCCCATTGTGTCCTATCTTCTTGAGATCTTGATTTTGTTAATTGTAATTATGCTATCAGAATACACTTCTTTGTTTCAAGATGACTCTAATATGAATGGACTTGTGGTGGATTTATGCAATGTAAATGATTCTACAATGCTCAACTAAGATAATGATTAGATGAAGCTAATGCAATGCTAATGTAAATGGCTAATTGATAATGATATGCAATGTAAATGATTCTACAATGCTCAACTAAGATAATGATTAGATGAAGCTAATGCAATGCTAATGTAAATGGCTAATTGATAATGATGTGCAATGGAGATTGCTAATTGATAGTGATATGCAAATGGAAGCCAAAGGCACACTTTTGATACTTGATATGAATTTCAACATCATCAATGTATGATCTCTCTTGTGTGTTGTTCAAAATGAGGATGAGAGGCTTCCTTTTATAGGCTCCCCATCACTTAGATCCAAGTGGCAAAAGATCAATGGTTGAGGAATTGGTCTTATGACATGGAGGGTCAAGATTGAATTGGTTGGATGAGGGGATATATAGGAGGATGTTCCTACTACATTGACAAGATGGAGAGATATGTGGGACAAGGTGCCACATGGCGAGATGCTCACAAAGACCATGAGAGAAAGATGGAAGAACATGAGAGAAAGATGGAAGAAAGAGTCTATGTTCGTTGGGATGTTAGAGGGAATATAGGATTCATGAGACAAGTGTCTCATAGTCAACTTTGACCATGATGATGTGGAGATTCAACCAACTTCTACATTTAGTAGGGATGGTTGAGAAGAAATAGGACATGTGTTGAGGATAAATGTTTAATTAAATATTATTAATATTTAATTTATGGTGCAACATGGAGACGAGGTGTCAAATGATGTGTAGGGTGATGTGGATGAATGATGTGGATTTTAGGAATATGACTTTGTCTTAGAAGAATAATTAAATAATTAGGATTATTTAATTAGAAATAATATTAGAAGAATTAAGATTTTTAATTAAATAAATTATATTTTATTTAATTATTAGAAGAATAGGATAAATGTGAATCAAATTATTAAATTACTCTATTTATTTATTGATAGAAGAAATAAGAATAAAATAAATATAAAATATTTATTTAATTTATCTCGAGCCATTTTTAGGTGTATACATTTTTCCCCTCTTTGAGATAATGCATTTTATCGCATTGTTTCAAAGAATAAAAAATTTAGGAGTATGATACATGCCCCAGTTTGCCCCTGGTATAGGTTTGGTGTTGGTAGTATGCCCCCTTGGGAGATCGATCAGGATAAAAATTGTGGAAAAATAATGGGCAATCTCACTATGAAGAAGAATGAATGGCAGGATCATTGTGTGAAAAATGCAAGTGATGGAAAATGAGAAATGGATGAATAGCAAAGCATGCACATGTCAGCAATAGGCTAGGTAAAAACATCTCCAATTAGGGTTGATTAAGCTATAAATAGTGATGAGGGGACCCATTCTAAGTCATTTGTACACTTGGCATTAGAAGAGTGTTTATAGATAGACTCAAAGCAGATCAGTCCAAGCAAAAATGTAGATTCTAGTAGCTAGCCATAGGTTTGAGCGGATCCGTCGATTTAGGTGCTTAGAGGAGTATGGCCCCTTGGCATGTAGACAATTATTTTGACATTAAGTGCATCTATTAGGGTCAAAATCTAAGGTCAAATTGGTAAGTTTCATATGCACAGGTTAAATTTTCCTATGCATATGTGCATTATAATTGCGCATATGTCTTGAATTTACGCATATGACCCCTGAAACTACGCATATGCCCATATTGCGCATATGTCCTATATTTCGGTGCATATGCCCTAAATTTGCCCATATGACCCCTGATACTGCGCATATGTCCTATGTTTCGGTGAATATGCCCTGAAATGGCACATATGTGCTAAAGCTACGTATATGATTACTGAAATTGTGCATTTGATAAAAGCAGGTCACTTACTTAGCTGATTGATTGAGACGGCATCGTGGTCGATGTTGGCCAACTGATAGGTGCTCTTTGAGATTGATAGAATCTCAAAAGAGATGATAGGGTAGATTTTGATAGAATGGCTAAGTAACTACTTAGATAGATTTGATAGATATGCAGTTTAGTTGGTTGTTGATTAATGTGCTTGTGTGGTTGCTTGCAGGAGGTGTTAGATGTTATGATGTCTCGAGAGATTTCCACCTACATAGTTGTTATGACCATACTTGACTAAGAATAATCATTTTGTTCTAGGATTGACATGATTGTGGTATGTCACTTTTATGCCTAAGATTCAGGCTAATTTGGGCATGCTGGCCACTTTGGTAGAGAGATGGCACAATGAGCATTGTACCTTTCACTTGCCTACTGGAGAGATGACCGTGACATTAGAGGATGTATACAGGATTTTGAGGATTCCTATATATGGTGAGTTGGTGACCTATGAGCAGCATGCGGGAGATGGTCTGGATGCTTGTCGCAAAGTTTTCAATAATGGTGATATAGAGGGAGTAGAGATCAGTTGGACGAATATGGTTGATTATTATGAGCCACTGTCGTCTATATTGGTAGTATTGATTGGAGGTGTGATCTGCCTTGATAGGAGATCACATGGTTTAGCAGTTGGATGGGGGCAGACTCTAGAGCGGATGGTTTCTGAGGGGACATGTTTTGCTTGGGGTGTCTGCTTACTGGCCCACCTATACCATTATTTACATCAGTTTGTATATGATGGGAATGCTAGTCTATCTGTCGACATTTCTTTGTTATAGATATGGGCGTGGGGACACATAGCAGTGACATGTCCTATATGCATGGGAGTTAGAGGCGAGGGGTGACCACATGCTTATGCTTATCAGGGCATGATTTCCCAGCCCAAGCTAGGAAAGCTAGAGCACTGGAGGCATGCGTTGGATAATATAGATGCATTTGATTGGTGTCCATATCTAGATTGCGAGCCCTAGGAGGATGATGCAACGGAGCTACCTTTTTGCTTTCAGACACGGTTGATTGGGAGGACTCCCTATATCATTGATGGTCAGATTGTTTCTCGTGTGTTTCAATAGTTTAGTAGGATTCAAGGGATGCTCCAGGGTACTATTGTATTTTCTTGAACACACAAGGAGTGATCTCAGTGGGGTCCTATGGCTTCTTTTGAGCAGGCACATGCAAACTTTCTCCAAATTTCATATCAGGCATGGGATATGAGGAGTGACATTGTTGATGCAGGGATGACAACAAATTATGCTAGACACTTTGTAGAACATCCCTTTCTGAGATATTCAAGACTTGGAGAGGTAGCTCTGAGGCTAGAGGATGAGGAGGAGGCCCCATCGAGGAGGAAATGTCAATGAGGTGGCAGAGGTGGAGATAGAGAGGATGGAGGAGGAAGAGGGGATGGAGATGACAGAGGTAGAGGGAGGAGAGTCCAGAAGAGAGTGCAGAGGCCTCCACAGCCATAGGTTCATGATCAAGCATAGGCACAGGCTCAGGCTCACATTCAGAGTGATGGAGAGGTGGCAACATTATGAGCCTAGGTGGCTCAGCTATAGGGATAGGTTGCTCAGCTGCATGGTTAGGTGGTGCAGTTGCAGGGGGAGGTGAGGGGAGTGACAGTAGAGCGGGACACTGCCATACAGAGATATACATACGCATAGGCTCTACTATAGCAAGTTCAACAGACTATAGCCTAGGGTCCTAGTGGGCAAACGATTGCAGAGATGGTTTGTGCACGACAAGAGATCTACTGGAGATCACTATATATGAATAGGAGGTGCCCCCTAAGTGGACAATAGGTAGCTTTGCTCAGAGTTCATATAGCAGATCCAGGTGAGCATAGACAGAGAGTGGAGGGGTTATGGGACTGCCACCTCCTCGAGGACCACGAGGGATAGGCCCTTCAGGTTCTCAGCAGCATCAGCCAGCACCTTCTAGAGGCAGTGCCTCATAGACATTGAGACATATATCATTTTATACCATTATTTTGATAGCTCGAGTTACGATTTATGATGTCATTGTATACTTGGACTTTTTTTTTTATGATATATATATATATATATATCTATTATATATATATGAGTTTGACAGACTCTATGCATGTTCTCTATGGATGAGTGATTTCTATATGATATTATGATGATGATTCTATTTTGATGGTTTTACCATGTTGATTTTATGATGAATATGGTATTTATGATATGATGCTTCCATGATTCTTATGATAAAATGCTTCTATGAATAATGTTATGGAAATGATCTTATATGCTTATAGTTTATGATGATTTAATGCATATTCTAATGACTCCTAAATGCAATACATGATGCTTTAAGTTTCTATGTATGATGATATAATATGTAAATGCTATGACAATGGTATCTATGTTTTTGATTTTTGATGATAATGTTTTTGATATTAATAAGCTGCAAACACAGGTGCAGATCCCAATAACAAAAACCCAATGGGCAACGAACTAGACCAAAGGCCACGAACAACACAAAAATAGCTAATTAACAACAAGAGTTCATAATAGTATCAAAATAAAACAAGGACTAGATAATAGAACAGTAGTAAAAACTAATTAAACAAATCTTTCCAATCATCATTCAGAAACTTTAGTAGCTCTTCCTTGCTCTCAGTCTTGACATCCTTTTCAGCATGGTGTTCCTCCTATAGAGTGGTAAAGTTTGTGGCCGCCTGATGGATGAATTTCAGACAAACCATCGCTAGCACCTTGACCTTAGCTTCCATAGTCGAGAGCTGAGTCTTAACCTCCCCAAGATCATGCATGAGTTGCTTGTTAGTCACCATCACTGGAATTTTCCACCTCCTTCTCTAGGGTCTCCAAAATCTCAACATCATCTTGTTCAGTATCATAATAAGATTTGTTCATTGAGTCAAAATGGCTAGCTCCCTCTTGATCTTGCACAGGGGTAGTCTTCACTTCCTTAATCTCAATTTCATTCTCTGGGACATCAGGGTCAGAGTAGAGGAGTAATCAACAATTTTTAACACCGAGGGCTTCCCCCTAGCCATCCTAATTGACCTACAAATGCTAGGTTTTCTCACAGTAGTCTCCTTGCTCTCAGTTGTCTCCTTAACTTCAACTATGTCATCTTCTCTCTGCTCCTGGGGTTTATCCTGGCCTTTCTCAACCACCGGTTCTAAATTCTTCATACCCTCATCACCTTTTTTATTTTTCCTTTTCCCCCCTTTACCATAATTGGGGTGAACTTGTAGACCTTTGCATTTCTTGCCTCCAAAAGGTGAAGGGCAATTCTTAAGCCCACAGAGACCTTCAGCATTATCTTTGTGCTCGCTTGTTTGTGGGACCCATCAACACTCCCCGAATTGACCATAGGGGCTCGTCCAGCTTGATGGGCCCGAGGGGTAGGGGTATCCTTCTTGTCAGGTAGAGAATTAGGGATAGAAAGAGGGTTGGGGGGGCCCAACAGGATTTTGAGGGTCGACATCAACATGATACGAGGCTTTATTTTTGTTAGGGATGTCATATTTAACACTTAGCGGGATATTGTTATCCAAATCCTCATCCATGTTTTCTTCAATCAAGCTAGATTTAAGAGGCTTTGCAAGGTAGAGGGCCAAATGAAAGTGATATAGGCAGAAAATTAAATCCTAGTGTAGGGGAACAACCACCACCACCAGGTTGCCCTCCCGTGTTTTCCTAGTCAACTTGACAGAAGACCCAATGGAAGAGAGTAGATAGAAGGGAAAGTTCACCAGGACTTTATGTCTAAAGTGGTTCAACAAGGTGAAGTGGTAATGGTAGAAACATCTATAGTGACCCTCAAGAGCAATAAATATCATAATAAGATAACAAACACGGTCTCAAGGATTTACCAAGCTCTCACGTTCAAAGTCGCCTTGCATTCCAACTGGCTTCTCACCTTCACAGAAGAACTTTTTCAGCCCCTCCAAATCTTGGACCTTTGTCTTCTTATTCAATCTTTTGCCCTCCTGATTCAGGCCCATGGCTTTAGCTATGGACTCTTTAGAGACCTCAAACTGCACCCCACCAACACGCACCTTTTGGTCTTCATCCCATGACATAGCGAATTGCACAGACAAACTCTTATTGAATCTGATCAAGCACTTCAGGAAAGGAGTAATCCCCCTTCATAACAGATGCTTAAAACTTGAGAGTTAGCTTTAAACTCCACACACAATATCAGCTCCATTCTAACTTTATCACCTCCCATAGTTTTAAACTTACCAAACCAGCAAGGAAAGATGCAATTACAAGACTTGGGGAATTACAGAATGTCTTTGAACAACCTGGAAATGACTTGACACTCATAAAAGTTATTGCTAACAATACTACTCGAACTCCCAAAAATGTCCTTCAAATTCTTAATCGCGTCTGGGACATTATTTCCTTCATTATATGGCTTGTGCGATCTCACAAAATCTAGAGCAGCCAACAGAGTATGAAAAGACTCAGAATGCCAACTAGGCAGCGGCTCCATGAAATCATTGAGTTAGCAATTGTCCATGTGGGACTCTTTGATCTAGGCTGATTGGGCATGATATATTGTCCTAAAGGTGACGTCATCCTTCTCATGCCACCCCATGTAATGAGTGTATGACATAAAGGCATGAACTAAAATGATGAGTTTGGAGATATTGCCCATGAGGAATTAGTAAGAAGCCTCCTCCTGAATGTTATTTCTTATGTTCGAAGGAATATTAGAAACATTCCTCCAACATCTGATAAGGTAAAGATTGATCCCTAAGTTAGCCATGAGGTCCGTAATCTAATTACCTTCCCTATAAATATGGACAACTTTGACACCTTCAAAGCTTAAAAGCAAAGTTTTAATATCCTGAATAATGTCCTCAACCTGCCAACCAACCCTGGCTTTGTCTTTAACATCATCAATGATTAACTTGGAATCACCTTCAACCACTATTTATTTGATGCCAATGGCAAGGGCAACTTTAAGGCCCCAGAGGAGGGCCATGGCTTCAACAACGTTATTAGTTTTCTCACCAAGCCCCCCAGCAAAGGCCGCCATGAGGATACCCTTGTCTGATTTGAGAACTCCTCCCCCACTGGCCAACCCAGGGTTACCTTTACTAGCTCCATCAAAGTTGATCTTGGATCAACCTGTAGGGGGGAACACTTAATGTTGGCCCTAGCTCTACGCTTGGTGTCATCCACCTTACAAATACTGGCCAAAATACTCCACTGATTTGTAATATTAGCTTCAAAGTTGGTGGGAGGGAGTTCAATAGCTTTCAAAGTGTTGTTAGAGAGGATTTCTTGCAGGAGCTTGGAAATCATACAAAAAACCTCCTTGGGACCTTTGAATTTTTCCTTGAATAGCCTATTATTCCTTTCTTTCCATAGGCCCCACGTTAGGATGGGAGGGACCTTGGTCCAAATTTCTTTGCTTATGGTGTGGATGAATGGGGAATTCTAGGACCTTAAGAAATAAGAAAGGTCTCCATTCAAACACCATGAGGATCTAAGATTTTGCATGGCTAGACTCCAGAATGCCCAAGAAAAATCACAGTGCAGAAGGAGATGAGATACTGTTTCTTTATCCTTCAAGCAAAGAGCACACCTGTTGGGGATTTGGAATCCTCTTAACCAAAGGTTGTCCATAGTTAGATTTTTGTTTTGCACAGCTAACCATCAGAAATGGTTGATTTTGGGAATGAGATTTTGGTTCCAGACTTTCCTCCATAGGTTATCCCCATTCTAACACATAAAGAGGTTATAGGCAGATTTAAATGTAAAAATCCCAGTCTTTTCCCTAGCCCACAACATTTTGTCCTTTTGAGGGAAAATGGGTATTCTGCACTCTCTAAGGGAAAGTTAAACCTCATCCACCTTCTGTATTAGGTCTTCCTGGCCTTGACAACAATTTGATAGTTGTTTCCACCCACTTCTGCTAGGAAGGAGGTAGCTAGGAAGGAGGTAGTCACAAGCAAACCTACCAAAGAAAGAAACAACCTTATTGACCAAACCTTGGACATTATGTAGCCTATTTAGCAGTGCACCTTTAAGCCAACTATCTTCCCAAAATCTTATAGTTCTTCCATATCCTAATCTCCACTTAATGCCCTACAATAGAACAGATCTACTCTTTAGCATATGGTTCCAGATGATAGAATGTTATGTATGAGACCTATGTTGATATATGACATCACTATATGAATTACTTTGAAATCATGATCTAAATTTTTTTTAGAAAATGAACTTATGATTGCAATGCCTATGATATGCACAATGATAATGATTTGTTTTTGTTATGCCAAGTATACTCAATCATGAATAAAAGATCACTTGTAAGAATTAGAAAATGACTTGGATAAATGGATAACTTAGAAAATGAAAGAAAAAAATATGGATCTTAAGCAACTTGGAAAATAATAACTATGAAATGCTTATAAATGACATGAAATGCAACCTTAATATGCATGAATGGGACCTAGTTATCTTGTATACATGTTTGAAGTGCTTTTTCATCATTGAGCTTTTAAAAATGTTATAAGAGAATACAAGCATCTAGGTATAATTAAACTGAGATGATCTGAGTATCACTTACATGGATTTTGATTTAGCAAGTTAATACAAGCATCTAGGTATAATGGAACCAAGATGACCTAAGTATTGCTTGCATGTATCAACAGACCAGGATTGTACTCTTTCATGCTAACCCATTACATCCTCGATGATCTTTTGCTAATCATGTCATTAGACAAGCCTTCACATTACTAAAGATTAACCCACAAACAACAAACAAATGAAATAATCATGCCCCATCATAGCTCCTCTAGTCTTAGACATCCTTAAGTAGCATAGAAAACATGATAACGGAAATCAAGACATAAGACTTACACTTATAACAACCATTAGATCCTCTTTCCACATATATGGTTTCTTGTCATAACAGATATAATCATCCTAATAGTTTAGGCAAGTTGTTGTCTAGTATAGGTTAATTTCTTATGTCAAGATTTTGTTTAAAATCTTATTGTTATGTTGTTTGTTGTTTGAAGATAGTATCGCGATCTAAATTGTTATCCTCTAGATTGTGGCATTTAAGGATCCAATTCTATAACTAGGTCGAGGATTTTGCCCCCAGTCAAGTAAAGGACCTACTTATTATGGATGGTAATATATAGATGAATGGATGAAATACTCGATGCGACGGGCCCTAAGGTATTGACCTAGTGCCTCAGGGGCTCATCGATAATGGCCTTTCTATGTGAAGTCACAGAGGCAACATAGTTTGACCATTTATGGAGTGTAACAAATTACGGTAAGATGTGAGGTATGGATGGAAGCTTCAATGTGACAGGCCCTAAGGGACTGACCTAGTGCCTCAGGGGTTCATCGATGATGGCCTTGCCTATGTGAAATCACAGAGGTAATGTAGTTCGACCATGTAGACTCTATGTGACCTAAGACTTAGGGGGTGGGAAGCCTCAAGGGCTCATCAAAGATGGCCTTTCCTATATGAAAACTCACAGGCAACGTAGTTCAACCATGTAGACTAACATTGACGATGGATGAATGGATGGATGGACTAGATGGATAACGTTATTAGTGGATATGCATATGCATTTTATTTGGTAAGGCGGTAAAAGCAAGTGAGCAACAAGCCATGATGAGTATCTTTATGTGTATTATGGATGCGGGAGAAAAGATCTTTATGGATGAAAATTAAAATCCTAAAGATGGAGGAGACTAGTTTATCACAAATAATGCCTATTTTCAGGTTTTCACCATTTGCTTTTATTGCACCATTTTTTTTGTTCCCTTGCATTAAGGTTTTTCAAAAATCCAAGTGTAAAACTTTTAAAGATGCATACTATTGATGGGATCATCCAACATCTCACCTTCTAATGTTTCTAACTAATATGCTCCTAATCCATAAGAAACAATGATTACATAAGGACCAAGCCAATTTGGTTCAAACTTACCCTTCTTTTCTTATCCTGTTGATTTTTGGGGTTTTCCTTCAAAACTAGATCACCAACTTGAAAAACTTTGGGCTTCACTCTATGATTGTAGCTTCTCGACATACATTGCTGATAGGCCTTGAGGTGATTAAAAGCATTTTGCCATCTTTCCTCCAACAACTCTAACTCTTGAAGTCTGGAAACTCGATAGTCTTCATCAGTTATTAAACCCTTTAATGATACTCGTAGAGAGGGTAACTCGACCTCAATAGGCAAGATTGCTTCTAAGCCATAGACGAGGGCATAGGGTATTGCACCTGTGGGTGTGTAGATATTGGTACGGTAGACCCACAAAGTGGGATTTAGTTGTACATGCCAATCACAACCGACATCATTGTCTGTCTTCTTTAAGATTTTCAAAATTATTTTATTAGAAGCCTCTGTCTGACCATTTCCTTGGGGATAGTATGGTGTGGAGAAATGGTGTTGGATATGAAACTTGTCACAAAGCTTTTGGACATCCTAATTTTTGAAATGTCTTCCATTATCAGTAATAATAGATAGAGGAATTCCATAACGACAAGTGATATAGTTTAGGATAAATATAGCAATTTGCTTGCCTGTGACATTGATTAAAGGTACGACTTCAATCCACTTAGTGAAATACTCAGTGGCAGTTATTATGAATTTGTGGCCATTAGATGAAGGGGGATGAATCTTGCCCACAAGGTCAAGTCCCCATTAGTAAAAATGCCAAGGAGTAGTTAAGGGTTGTAATTTTTGTGTCGGTGCATGTATGAGATTTCCATGGATCTGACATTTTTTGCACTTTTTGATAAAATGATAAGAATCTATTTCCATACTTGACCAGTAATATCCCATACACATAAGTTTCTTTGCCAAGGGGGGACCACTAGAGTGTGTTCTGCAAATACCTTCATGAACTTCCCTTAAGGTGGTTTGATATTCCTCACACTCTAGACACCTAAGGAGAGTACCATCAAGACCTCATCGATAAAGAGTGTTGGCAATTATGGTATAACGAGCGGCTTGATGGATAAAGGTTCTACATTGATTATTTGATAGGCCAGGTGGCAATGTGTTTTCTTTTAGGTAGGTGTAAATATTTCCATACAAAGGGGAATCAAATCCTACTATTTGACATATAATCCATGTTTTAGGATTATCATAAGTAGGATTAGGCAATTGCTCGACTAAGAACTTATAACACGACTAATTTTCTGGTATATCCAGGATTGAGGCAATAGTTTCCATGGCATCTGCAACTTTACTATCCAGTCTAGGTATTTGTTCAAAAGAAATCATGACAAAGTACTCTTTGAAGTCATCTACCATGCACTTGTAAGGTATTAACTTATCATCCTTAGTTTGATAATAATCATTTACTTGATTGATGACTAGTTGTGAATCTCCATAAACATGCAGCTCTTGAACTTTCCATTCTTCAACCATCTTGAGACCAATGACCAATTCTTCATATTTTGCCATGTTGTTGGTGCGAGGGAATAATATTCTATATGATTTTGGTATGGTATCTCCTTATGGTGTAACTAACAAAATTCCTGCTCCTGCACCATGATGTGTGTAAGATCCATCAAAATAAAGCTTCCATGTTTTAGTTGTTATATTGGAGATAGATTCATCTGGAAACTCAAAACTTAATGGATTTTCATCATTAAGTGGTACATCTGCTAGCTGATCTGCAATTACTTTCCCTTTTATTACCTTTCTATCCACATAGTCAATGTCAGATTCACTTAGGATCAGACCCACTTTGCCAATCTTCCTGTCAGAGTTGCCTTACTGAGTAAATATTTCAACGGATCTATTTTGGCTACTAACTTGATTGAATGAGTTAGCATATAATGTCTTAGCTTTTGAGATGCAAAGACTACAACAAGACATGCTCATTCAATAGGTGTATATTGTAGCTTATAGCCTACTAAGGTCTGACTAATGTAATATATAGCTCATTCTTTTCCTTCATAATCCTAATGTGCTAGTAGAGATCCTAGAGAGGTTGTTGTAGCTGAAATATAAAGCAACAATGGTTTGCCTTGGATTGGTGGCATCAATATTGGTGGATTCATCAAATAGTCTTTCAAGAGTTGAAAAACTTCTTCACACATCTCATCTGATCTGAAAGAAACATTCTTTTGAAGTAGATGAGTGAAGGGGTGACTTTTGTTGGCTAATTGTGAGATAAACCGATGGATAGACTGCAACTTGCCTTGTAATGATCTCAATTGACTAATATTTTTAGGAGGTGGCATTTCCATTATAGATTTCACTTTTGCAAGATCCACCTCAATTCCATTTACTGAAACTATGTATCCTAAAATTTTGCCAGATGTGACTCTGAACACACACTTCTTTGGATTCAAACGAATATTGAGTTTTTCTAGTCGCTGAAAGATCTTGTCTAATAAATGCAGATGTTCTTCCCATGTGAGTGATTTTCCTAGAGTTTCTTCCACATAATCTTCCATAATAGTATGCATCATATCATGGAAAATGGTGGTCATTTCTCTCTGATAAGTAGCTCTTGCATTTTTTCAACCCAAACGGCATCTCATTCCAACAATATGTACCCCATAGACAGGTAAAGATAGTTTTGTGTTGGTCTTCTTGTGCTATTTTGATCTGATTATAACCAGAAAATCTATCCATTAGAGATAACATAGTATGTCCTACTGTCAAATCTACAATGATGTCTAGACTGGGTAAAGGAAAATCATCCTTGGGGCATGCTTTATTCAAATCTCTAAAATGTGTGCAAAGTTTGTTTCTCTTGTCTAGTTTAGAAACAAGAACAATGATGGAGATCCACTCAGGATAATCAATTGATCTGATAAAACCTACATCCAATAAATTCTCCAACTCTTCTTTGACTAAAAGTGTTATATGCGGATGCATCTTTCTTAACTTTTATTTCACTGGTTTAACTCTTGGAGCTACTGATAAATTATGCATGATGAGATCTGGATCAAGGTCGGGCATATCCGCATAGGACCAAGTAAAATTAATCTATCTGTCTTTAAAGAATTTGATGAATTCTTCCTTTTCTTGCTCTGATAAGGATGCTGCTAGATGAATTATCTTCGGGCTAACTTCTGTACCAATGTTCACTAGTTCTGCTAGTTCTACTAAGATTGGAGACCTCTCCTGATGTATAGGGTTGGGGAGAGTGTCAATCCTTTCATCCTTTGGCGCCTCAGAGAGGTTTTCACCATCAGATACGCCCTTTATTTTTTTTTTCATGATCTAATACTGTTGCATAGCGGTTTTCACCATTAGATCTTTTTTTTTTTGGACTAAAAGGCTTGGCATTCTCTCCAAAATAAGCCACGTTATTAAGTTCTATAGTGAAGCATGCCTTATGATCTCCTGGAGGTAGATGATCCCTAAGACCCAGATAGTCAATAATAGCATCATCGTTGTGGAAGCTATCAAGTTCAGGGGCCTATTATTGTTCCCAATCTATAAGTTTGAGATACATTAGTGGAAGAGGATCATTTGGTTGGTTTGGATCAAGGGCAGTAATGGTTAGGACAGAAAAGTTCTCTAGGTTTATGGTGGTATCTCCAATGCCTAAATTAGTACTCTTTAGGATAATCTATCACGTGGGATATCTGTTCCTCGTGGGACTCACTCTTGATATTATGCAAATCTAACTCCATTGGTCTAGACCTTGAACTTTGTCCTTCATGGTATATATTGGTGGAGCTGTGTGATTGAACTATATCAATGTGCTTATCTTCATAAGATAACTCAGAAAGACTTTCCCATTCCCATTCATTAGAATCTGTTTCACTTCCCTCTTGGAATTTATGGATTTGCTCCACTAGATTTATAGTAACCTTTTCTATGACATCTCCTTTATAGCCTAGCCCTTTAGTATCTCGGGAAGAAGGTTTTATGGGCTCAATAATTCCTTCTTTTCTTAAGCCTCTGGGACTATGACCGTCATACCCCATTCTTTGCATAATAGTGAAACCTGTGCCATATTGTTTAGTTGGTAATTGTGGTTTTTGTTCTTATGACTTGAGTTCACTTTCTTCTTCCTTGTATAACCATTAGAGTATGTCTTTTTCTTCACTTTCTTCTAATAGATTGCCCCATTTGATAAAATGACCTTCAAGATGCTTCAATGACTGTTGTTTGGACATGGATGGTTTGCCATAGGATTTGGGTGAAAGGGGTAATTGTGAGATACAAAAGGATTGTTCAATGGAATACTCTCCAACACCTTTGTCCTTGAGCTTGACTTTCATTTCAGTAGATTTGGATGTAGAGGCTAATGATCTTATATCAACATGGGATGTAGATAATGAGGCTACACGGTTAGTGGGTATAATAACTTCAGGTTTAGGTTTTATGGTATTGCAATATTGAAAGGGATCGGGATCACCTTGGATTGTAATCTCTTGACCATTGTATGGAAATTTTATGCATTGATGATAAGTAGATGGTACGACTTTCATTGCATGAATCCAAGGGCATCCAAGGAGAATATTATAGGCTAAATCCATGTCAAGGACTTGACAAACCACATCTTTTTCAATTGGTCCAGCTCTTATGGGTAAGACAATAGTTCCTTTAGAAGCTCTTTCCTCCTCATCATATCCTTTGATAAAGATTTTCTTCTTCGAATCTACAACATTTTCAAAAAACCCCAATGTAAGGATTAATTTTAAGGTACATATATTTAAACCAACTCCTCCATTTATAAGGACTCATTTGGTTCTATGCTTGTGAATGAGTACTTCAATGTGGAGGGATGCATTATGACGTTGGTTAATGGACATATCATCCTTTTTAGTGAAAGATAGGAAATGAGGCGTGGTGTGATGTCCCACCATGACTTGAAATTGCTCTTGGTCCAGATTTGTGGGTACGATAGTCTCGAGTAGAGCCTTTTCTAGGATAGCTTTGTGAGATGATGAAAGACATAAAAGCTCTAATATGGATATGTATGTGGGTGTCTTTTTGAGTTAGTCTAAGACATTGTATTGATTTGATATGGAAGATGGCTTGGGTGGAACTCGTTGAAGAGTAATATTTCCTCAACGGATAGTAACATTACAATCAGGCTTGTTGTTAATGGTAATCACATTCACATGTGAGTCCAATTCAGATATGTGATTAATGGTGTACTCATAAGATACTTTCATGTAATTAGCATTATTACCACCGTTATTGCTTATTTTGGAGGAACTTTCGTTCTCATACTTAGGAAGTGGATTCTTAAATGCCACATGTTCTTCATTGGATGCATGATCATCAATAGATATATCTCCTTTGTCTATTAAATCTTGAATTATGTTTTTCAATCATTGACAATCATTTGTTTCATGACCTTTGCTTCTATGAAACTCACAATAATCAAAATCTTTCAACCATGAGGGTTTAAATTTGGGTTCATATTCTCTTGCGATAGGAAGCATTATGAGGTTATTTGCAACGAGTTTCCTTAAGGCAGATTCAATGGATTCTCCAAATGGTGTAAATCTTCTGTAGGGAGGATTGAAGTTTGTTGGTCTAGGTTCATTATTGGTTAGTTTGTTTGAAGAAGCATTATTTTGTGGACTTGATAAATTTAAGATGGGTTGTGTTGGTTTAACATGTTTGCCATCTACAACCCCATCATTCACAATGTTCTTATTCTTGGTCTAAAACCTAGATTTGTCAGTGTTGTTTGAACTAGTAACATCCTTATAGATCTTAATTTTTCCTTTGACTATTAATGCTTTTTCTATGAGTAATCCCATCTCAATAACCTTACTAAAATAAGTGGGACATTGAATTTAAAGTTGATAGCTTAAATCCATGTTCAAATTGTGGACAAACATTTCTATCATTTATTTTTCGGGGATGTGATATGGACATTTGCTTGCAAGTTGTCTCCATCTTTGCAAGAAACTAGCGAAGGATTCTCCACCCTTTTGTTTATTGTTGCAAAGATCTAACATTGATATATCATGTTCAATGTTATAGGAGAAGTGAGCTACAAATTTGTCTACTAGTTTGTTAAATATATGAATTCTAGGAGGTAGACATGAGAACCATTCCATGGCTTGACCTCCTAAGCTACGTGGAAAGAGTTGCATTAGATATGTATCATTGTGAGCAACTTCTAAACATGCAACACTAAATTACCTAATATGGTCACAAGAATCACCTTTTCCCCTATATTTGTCAAATTTGGGTACTTCAAAATTGGAAGGAAAAGGTATCATAACCAAGCTTTTATCAAAAGGATAGGGAGATATGTCCTCTAGTGAATATCATTTTGTTGAGGGTCCGATTTGTAAATCTACAAATTGTTGTTGCAAATCATGGATTTGTTGAGTAAGTGCATCTAATGGATTTGTCTCATCCTTAGTTTCCTTGTTCTTAGGAGCTTCAGTTTCATTTGTTTGAATTGTTTCTCTCAATTTGGCAATGTCAAAATCATGAGGTAACTTTGCTTCTTGTTGTGCAAGCATAAGGAAATATTTGTGTGGATTTGTTGCTGTGATCTTGTCCATTAGTTTTTGAAACTTTGGGTCTTGTAGAGCACTAACATTTTTTTCTTGGGGGATTTCTTCTTCTTCGTCACTAGAAGAACCTTGTCTACCATTTAATGAATCCATTTATTTTCATCTTTTCTTTTGATCCCTAGTCTCAACCATACAAAGTTCATATGAATGATGTTGAATGTAAGATGTGTAGATATAAGTGATGGCTTTGATGAAGTGTAGTTTGGATGAAAGATGATATGATTAAATTGAGGTATTGATGGTAAGATTTCTAAAGTGTTGTTTTGATCTTGTTTAAACAATAATCTTGAGCTATGATAAATAGCTATCAAAGGGTGATCCAAAGTAAGTCAAATAGGGATGATGGATATCACTATGATGGAGACTAGCTTTGTCAAGATTTTTAGTATAGCTCCTAGATAAAGGATGATAAATCCTAATAGAGGGGAACTAACTAAATTGTTTGTTGAAATGATAGGATCTCAAAAGCACTTTGTGAAAATCCTGTTTGTTTGTTTGTTTTGGGAAGCTAAGTGTGAGATGTAAGTGCAAATGTTTAAAATGGATGCAAGATGTCTCTGCATGGATTATATGACTCCTGAAATGAAATCTATGAGAAAAAGGGTATCCAAATATGTTTTGTTTGTTTGTTCAAGACCTCAGGAAATAGCCTTTATTATGTATGCACAGGATCAAATGCGTAGGAACAATGTGTATATGTGCAAAAACATCTAATATATGCACAGTTTCAAATGCGCAGAAATATTGATTACAGGTGCAGAAATAGAGGGTATATGCACAAAAAGATTAGATGTGCATGAATGATGAATTTATGTGCAAAAATAATGATTGTATGCACAACTCTGTGTTAGAGACTATGTTTGATCAATTTTAGTTTGTTTTTGGTTCATTTTCCTAAGTAAACTACTATTTTTGGGATGCTTTTTCTCTATTTTTTGACAAGAAGACACAAGAGACAGTAAACACAATGGCTGTTTGTAACAATGAGTGTATGTTCAAGGCTCACAAAAAGCCCAAATTTTCACGGGTATAACACAAATTTGAAGACAAATCAAGCACTTTTTATACCTAAGGACGTGGCTTCATTGCAATACATCAACCCACACTTGGAATCTTTGTCGACTCAAGTGTCATCACACCTAATATGGATGTGTACACTTTTTTGTCTTTGCAAGAGAGGATCGATAGGGACCTCCAGGACTAGAAGGATGAACCAATCACCCTTTCCCCAAAAAGATACAAGTAGCTTATGCTAAGTTGAGGATTTCTGCCTCATCTCAAGGGAGCCTTATGGTGAGTATCTTGGGAGCGAAATATCCTTGCACTAAAAATTATCGCAATGTTCAGAGGTAGATTGGATAGTCACTAACTATGAGCTTTCTAGTTGCTTTTTTAGGGGACCAGCGCCTTGCAAGCATCCAACAAGCCACTAAAAGCTTTAACCAACTCTACTAGGAGTGTAATATACCTTACACAAATGCAAAATTTCTTTCACACAAGTGTTAGTCGTATGCCTCCTTTTAAATTGGCACCATTTGGCAAAGACTAACATTGGTTAGGACTTGGATTTCACCTTGACCAATTTGTATAGCGGTCCAAAGGAAAAATCTGCTTAGGGTCATCCCCTCTTGGATGAAATGCACTCCAAAAGGCAGACCCTTCTAAGAACAAAACCAAAAGATCATATCCATAATCCATGAAGTAAAGAAAGGATACTTTCTAGGGATTTTGTTGGGGATAAATAGGAAATAAAAAGAGATGGGTCTGGTTTTTGATCACCCAAGTTTTTGCACAAGGGGAGAGCAAACACCTATCATCTCACAAACATAGAAAACACTTGTTTATTTAACTATCTAGATTAAGCTAAGTGCAACTAAGCTAATCACACAACATGCAATAGTAGTATGATCAATGAAAAGAAAAGATTATTGAATTAACCCCCTAGATTAAACTATGGTTTGATTGTATTAAACATATGCAAAATAGATGTGTTTGATTACTTTCCCCTACTTAATCTAGATGCTACTAAACTATCAATGCAAGAATGAATGCAAAAATGATGTCTTAACAAAGGCAATAAACCTACAAAATAACTGATAATAGTCTTAACATACAGTCTTGGGCATTCAAAAATAGTGGCACCACAGATTAGTAACCAAATTAGTCCAAAAACATAAACCCAAAGTGCCAGATGTAAATGCGCAGAAATAGAGAGTAGATGCGCAGAAATATGGGTCAAATGTGCAACAAGATTAAATGCACAGAAAGATGGCTCATATGCATAGAAACAAAGGTTAAATGTGCATAAAGACAATTATTTCTTCTGTAGGAATTGTCTCTAGTACAGATGCACTAGATTGGAACACAAATGCACATGAATGCTCTGTTACGACTATAAACACAAAAACTCAAATTTTTATGTTAAATTCGGAGCAAGGCCCCACGGTGGGTGCCAAAAATGTGATGATAATTTGGAGAACAACAGTAAAAACCTATTAAGCTACCATAAAACTCTAACTTTATACTCAAACCAAAATCACCAATAAAACTAATAGAAAAACACAGAATTTGAAATAAACGCGATTTTATACCTTCAAATTCAAGTTTCTCCTTCATGTCCCATTGTGTCCTATCTTCTTGAGATCTTGATTTTGCTGATTGTAATTATGCTCTCAGAATGCACTTCTTTGTTTCAAGATGACTCTAAGATGAATGGACTTGTGTTGGATTTTATGCAATGTAAATGATTCTACAATGCTTAACTAAGATAATGATTGGATGAAGCTAATGCAATGCTAATGGAGATGGCTAATTGATAATGATATGCAAATGGAGATTGCTAATTGATAATGATATGCAAATGGAAGCCAAACACACACTTTTGATACTTGATATGAATTTCAGCAACATGAATGTATGATCTCTCTTGTGTGTTGTTCAAAATGAGAATGAGAGGCTTCCTTTTATAGGCAAAGGATGGCTTAGATCCAAGTGGCAAAAGTTTAATGGTTGAGGAATTGGTCTTATGACATGGAGGGTCAAGATTGAATTGGTTGGATGAGGGGATATATAGAAGGAGGATGTTCCTACTACATTGACAAGATGGAGGGATATGTGGGACAAGGAGCCACATGGCAAGATGCTCACAAAGGCCATGAGAGAAAGATGGAAGACCATGCGAGAAAGATGGAAGAAGGAGTCTATGTTTGTTGGGATGTTGGAGGGATTATAGGATTCCTGAGACAAGTGTCTCATAGTCAACTTTATCATGATGATGTGGAGAAACCAACTTCTACAAAGTAGGAATGGTTGAGAGGAAATAGGATATGTGTTGAGGATAAATGTTTAATTAAATATTATTAATATTTAGTTTATGGTGCAACATGGAGTTGAGGTGTCAAATGATGTGTAGGGTGATGTGGACGAATGATGTGGATTTTAGTAATATGACTTTGTCTTAGAAGAATAATTAAATAATTAGGATTATTTAATTAGAGATAACTTTAAAAGAATTAAGATATTTAATTAAATAAATTAAATTTTATTTAATTACTGGAAGAATAGGATAAATGTGAATCAAATAAATAAATTACTATATTTATTTACTGATAGAGGAAATAAGAATAAAATAAATATAAAATATTTATTCAATTTATCTTGAGCCATTTTTAGGTGTATACACTAAGTATATCTTAGGAATGTAGATCAGAAGAGATAAAGTGAATAGAATGATTCGATAGGGCTCGAGTATGTGAAGTTTGTGTTGCAACATTTTAGCATGGCATATAACATATCATTAATTCTTCCTATTTTTGTAGGAACTATGATCTTAGTTGAGTAGTGATGTAGTCATGGACAAATGATCCAATTAAGAATTGTACAACCATGCAGCCAATACACCAAACAACATGTATAATAGAGTATTTCACACAAATGACAACATTGATTTTAGACTTGCATGATCACAACAAATGATTACAAACTTGCCACTACGGGTTCCTTCATGCTAGGCCATAGTCGTTTAATTATTAACTAAGATTCATAAATGGATAGTCACCACAATGGGCTTCCTACTTGTAAGGCCACCACTATTTTATTATTACACAAAATGAAACTACTCAAAATAAATTTGATATATTCCCACATGCTACACCATTAGCTTCCTTGAGATTACACTCCATATAATAGTCCTATTCTTTTACTCACACTCTCCATCTTGGACCTCACTCCCTTTCTCCTTCCTTCATTATTGATCTCTCTCTTCTTCTTTGTTTTCTTTAATCTTCTCACAAATCATGTAAAAATAGCCTTCCTCAACCTCTAAGATGATCTATGTCAATTACAAGGTGGCACAAAGTTATATACCTTATGAAATGTGTTGTCAACCAGTATTAATTAGCATGGAGTAAAATGTGTACACTAGCATTTTACACCTAGTTTAGCACCTAGGTGGACCTAAAATGTTTACCCTTATTAATCAAGACATATTTTAACACCTTTTTGAACATTAAATGATAAAATCTCAATCTCAATGAATAAACCTGACAAAATAAACTTAGGACTGGCCTAAGCCCATGACATTAAACACTTCCTAGAGTTTTGGGGGCTAAAGGACTAGGAAACTTGAGCACCCTAGTCCCAGATGGTCCTTTAGCCCCTCTCTTGTGGTGTATGCTTAGAACACCTCCTTAGCTTGTACATGTCAGCCCCATTTAGTTTTATTCATCATTTGTGAGAGAGAATACATATAAAAGCAAGTTATTTTATTCATTTGAACATCTCTCTCTCTCTCTCTAATCTCTAAGTTCTCTATGCAATCTATGCATACTTGCATTCTCTCTCCTTCTCTCTCATGCTCTCTATTCTTCTCTAAATCTCTCCATGGTGGATTATTGTTGTTGCACTAACTTCTTGCAAGTCTTGTGAAGTCTCTCTACTTTTTTGGGCTACACCAACTTCTTGAGTCAAGTTGGGATGCCACATCAAGCATGTTAGGTTTTCCATACTCATGGTGACTTCTTTTCTTCATGCTTCATTCTAGCAATCCATTCTACTTCAGATTTACCTCTGCCCTCCTAGGCCACACACACTTTGAGATCTCATCATTGCTATTGTGGAGGTGGAAATACCATTCACAAAGCTTGACTTATGCAAGCTCCTAAATAACACCCAACTATTTTCCTTCTTGTGTGTGTAGGTAGCATCTGGAAGAATCTATAGAAAATAGGTTATAGGAAGCAGGAACACAAAAGGGTGAAGACACAAGAAACTTAACATTCTACAAAACCCTAATCAGGGTCTAAGGCACCCAAGTGCCCTGGTCCTTTGTCCTCCTGAATCCAGATCCAAGTTCTATTCTGCCCTCTGATCCCCACTGTGGTGTTATATTTCTGATATTTGTTTTCTACAGTCGCATTTTCATAGATCTTGCTTAACTAGGGTTTATACTTTTCCCTAGATTGATTGGTTGGATTTGGTTTATTCTCCTCTACAAAACAAAGATAAAATACCCCTATATTTTGGCTCTCCTTAATGGGTATAATCCAATCTTGGTTTGTGTTCTAATGTTAGATAGAAGAGAGTTTTGACCTAGTTTAATCTCTTTGGCTAGGTCTCTTTTTTACTAAACATTTTGGTGAACCTGTCATTTCTTGCACTTTGGCATCCTTCTTTCTTAAGATATGAGATCTTTATTGCCCTAGATCTAATTATATTTCATTCATGTATCATTTAGCATTACTTTCATAGCTTAATTTTTACATTGTTTTAAAATTAGGGTTTACATAAACCTTGCATTGTTAGAAAACCTAGCTAGTCTTGAACCTAGGGTTTGGAGATTAGTGAATTATTTATTATCTTTGTGGCATGATCAAATTGATTTAATTTGTTGTAGAATATCATCTCTGTGTTTAAATAAAAGACATTCTTGCATATTTGCATTGAAAAGTGAAAAATCAAGCATTTTAGGCTTAGAAAAAGCATATTTATTGCATAGGTTTTAGATCATCATAGAAAGATTTGAATTTTTTATTTTTCATCAGATATGATTGATATTGCATCAAATAATCATTCCATAATACTTTATTTTGCATTGGAAACTATTCATTGCTAGGGTTTTGACAAAAAAATTGTATTTTTAAGAAAAACTAGCTAATTTTGAAATCTAGGGTTTGTCATTCATATCTTGTTTCAGATTTTGCTGATGACATTTGCATTTAAAATATGATTTTAATTTACTCTAATACATCATTTAATCATTTTTCTAGTGTTATATTTTGCATTTGCAATTCTTCATTTTTAGGGTCTTCAAAAATTTGTATTTTGGAAAACCTAGTTAGTCTTGCACCTAGGGTTTGTTGTGTACAATCTTATTTCAAGCCTTGGTGAAGGTGATAAGTTTTTCAAATATGATGTTGAATTGTTGTATCATTTCATTAATATCATTTGTGTTTAAATTACATTCTTGCATGAAAGAATTTTGGTTTAGGGAATAAGCATTTAAGATCTAGGGTTTGATAGTGAAACCCTAGCTAGTCTTGCATCTAGTTGTCATATGGGAATCTTATTTTCAGATCTTTTCTATGCTGAATGATTGATAAATATAATTTTAAGTTGTTATAACTCATCATACTTGTCATGTTTACTAAATTTAGAAATCAAGAACATTCATGCATTCATCTTCTCTTTAAAATTGTAAAGCAATAGCATAAACAAAACTATCTAGCTTCATTTGACACTTGTACATCTTCATCAAAGAAAATGTCTCTAAATATTTGTTGCATTTAAGTGGATAAATCATCTATACATTCCTTTTGCACATACTAAACATCTTACATTTTCAAGACTTAGTTGTCGTGGTTGCCAAGAATATCACATTTTTGAAAAACCCCTTTTCTCTTGCACTTGTAGATCTTCAATTGTAATCTTATTTTGATATTGGTGGTACTTGATTAATGAATAAATCTGATTGTACATTGTTGTTCCATATCATATTTTCATATAGTAGACAAGAAATTTCATTATGGACTCTTCTTGTTGTTCCTCTTTGGAATCTTGGTATGCTATATTATAGATTTTGAATTTTTTTCTAAATTCATTAATATACATACATATGTTTTAGATCATATAGCATCCATGTATGATATTGATATTTCTATATGTTCCATATATGATATCCTTTTTTATATATCTAATTTTGATAGCTTCATGACTCTCATGGGTGTGCATCCTTTGATATTATAAGATCTCACTGAATTCATCTCAACGAATTGTCATGAGAAAGATGATGGTGATAGTTCTACTTTTACTTCTACTACAAGCCATGATAATGCCATGTCTATTCCCATGGATCTCCTCTCTAATACATATGATGGTAACCTAGCTTTGCCTATGTCACCCTATGATTTGAATCCCTCTCCCAAAATTACTCCCACTTGTGAGGATATTTTGGTGAAAGAGGATGAAATCATTGTCCTAAACATCACTCTACCCTGTCTTCATTCCAATGCTTTCCCTTCAAAGGATGATGCATTAGTGGATGAAGATGTTAAAATAACACTAATACATTGAGAAAAGGGGGTTGAGTCAGTGTATGTTTAAAACTTTAAAATGAAAACCAACAGTCAAAGATTAAAGGCATACATAAACCACATACACACAAGGAAACACCAGATATATGTGGAAAACCCAAAAAGGGAAAAACCATGGTGAGAATGTTTCTTGAGTCTACGACTCAAATCTAACTTCACAATAAAAGATTTTATAGATGTTTTGTAAGCACCAACTTACAAGTACATTGACACCCAAGACAATGTTTTGAGGCTCTAACCTTCAAGTACACTGTACACCTAATTGAGCACCACCCCAATATAATGAGGCACCAACCCCAACAAGGCACAAACCCTTGAATCCTTAAAAATTCTAATGTGTAGACACTAGTTCTTCACTAACCTGAAATGCACCCTTCAATTCATATACAGTCTCATTCACACTATTGCACTCTATGTTTTCATTAACATAGTCTTCTCCTCTCCCTACGCTCTTTGCATTCTTTGTTTACTTTAATAGAGCCTCCCCTCAGGTCTTAATACAATCTACCTATTTGTGCAAACTTTGCACTCTATGCTTGTGAAAGAAAGATGTTTAGTTCAATTCAATAATCCGTTCACAACAAATTCATTGTGTATAAAAACACATATTTCCAACAGTTGAACCATCATCAACCGCTCAACAACTAAAAGTTGATGGTTTCTAGTCATTTTATACCAAACTACAATTAGTGGAACTATCACACAATAGACTTCTAGCTCAGAAATATATATTGGCAAAATTTCCTGTCATCCCCAACGAATCCTCATAATAAATGTCCACCGTAAATTGTAAGGTCATCCCAAATGCATCCACGTTGGCATGACCAAGATGCATTCCGTCTCCTAATTAAAACTATTTCTTATGTGGCCATTTGATCATTTGTGTGACACTGGACAACAATCATATGCTATTATCGGCAAAAATACGTTATGACAAACTTAGCTTTTTGTCACATTTATCATCAAAAGCTATATTTTAAAATCTGGTCTTTATCGCCCTTTGTCGGTGAAATCTCATATTTCTAAACTAAAGCATCTCCATTATTGCTATCGGCAAAAAGTTTATGTTACAAACCATCTGCATTTAATGCCTTCACTTTTGTTGCCTCTATCGATGAAAACAAACTTTTCAAAACCTTGGTTATAAATGCTTATCGATGAATGTTTGTTTTTTCAAACCTTAGTTATAAATGCTTATCGACGAAAACATACTTTCTGAAACTTGGACTTTGTCTCTTATGCTTTCACTTCTATCAGCAATTTGGTCATTTTTTTGAAATTGCTCTTTGTCCACTTTATCGATAGAAATTGATTTTTCCAAATCTTACCCTTGGTCTTCTATTGGTAAATTCTCCTGATTTCAAACTGACAAAGACTTAGTTGTTTTAAATAACATTACATGCTTTCCTTCACCGCTATCAGCTAGTCGGCAAGTTGGAAGAAAACAGAACTTGTGAACTAGTTCAAAAAATTGAAACTTTCCCGACAATGCTTCCAACATTTTCTCCATGCCTTCGTTGGCGAATCGGGAAAAAAGAAAACTCTCGAACTTCTAAAGACTGTGAACATGTGCTCTCTTCTAAGTCTTCAACAAATGCGCTTCCCATATGCTGTCAGCAAATCAGGAAAAAACAAAACCAACAAACTTGTTGGTTCTAGAACTGCTAAAATCTTTGACTGGCTATAACTTAGCCAATTTTCACCCAAACTTCACAAAAATGAAACCGGGGATACCCATTTGGGTCTTTAACAAAATGAAGTCTTCAAATTGAACACACAACCTAAAATTCAACAATCTCTACAATGTGTTGATCAATTGCTCCTTTCTTTGACATCAATGACAACAATTCAACAATCTCCCCCTTTGTCATTGATGGCAACACCTGCTAAATGCAATTGATAGAAACACAAATGCACACAAATGTATGTGATCCTGAACTACACTAGTATCTTCCCATTCTCCAATAATCCAGTTCCCTTATTGTGTCTATGTTCTATGAAACTACTTTGCGAAATTGTTATCCCCTTACATTTTGCGAGTTCTGTGAAACTGTAGTATTTGTGTCACCACGTCCATTGCTTCCTTGTTTTTGACCACTCTACCAACTACAATATTCTCCCCCTTTGACATTAATGATAAAGGGATGCATAGAATAATGGCAAATCTAGGACGTGCTCCCCCTGAGATACTCTAATATACTCCCCTTGGATGAATACATTTTTTAATCAATTGAAAATAGGAGAAGGAACAACTCCTAACTTTTTTCTGAGCTATTCAAATGTCTCCTTTGGAAGGGGTTTTGTAAATATATTTGCCAGTTGTTCTTTTGCAGCCACATATTCCAACTTGACTTCTTGTCTAGCAACTTTCTCCGTGAGAAAATGGTACTTAATGGATATGTGCTGAGTCCTTGAATGCATAACTAGATTTGAGATGTTTATTGCACTGGTATTATAACAAAGAATGTTGACTGGCCCATCAAAATCCACCTTAATATCTTGCAGTGTTTGCTTCATGCATAACACCTAAGTACAACAAGATACAACAACTATATATTCAACTTCAACTGTTGACAAAGAGACTAATTCTTGGTTCTTACTTAACCATGCTACCAATTTATCTCTTAGAAGGAACGCACCACCACTAGTGCTCTTTCTATCATCCACACAACTGGCCCAATCTGCATCTGTGTATGCAGTTAAAGTAAAATCATCACCAACAAGATACCATAGACCATAATCTAATGTACTCTTCAAGTATCTAAATATCCTCTTCACTACTTTGACATGTGTCTCCTTAGGAGAAGCTTGAAATCTAGCTCCCATGCAAACAACTTGCATGATGTTAGGCCTTGTTGTTGTGAGATACAAGAGACTTCCAATCATGGATCTATACAAAGTTTGATCTGCTAAAGTAGATTCATCATCTTTGCTAAGCTAACACCTAGTGACCATAGGTGTATTGACTGGCTTGCAATCTTCCATCTTGAATTTCTTTAGAATTTCCTTCACATACTTGGTCTAAGAAATGAAAATCCCTATGTCTAATTGATTGACTTGTAAACCAAAGAAAAATGCTAATTCTCCTAGCATTGTCATCTCAAACTCTTTCTGCATAGCATCAACAAACTTTGTACACATTTTGTCACTATCTCCACCAAATATTATATCATCAACATAAACAATAACAATTAGCATATGATTACCTTTAGTTTTAAAATACAGATTGCTAGTAGCTATACCTTTCTTATAACCTTGTTGTTGAAGATATTTGTCCAACCTGGAGCACCAAGCCTGTAGAGCTTGTTTTAGACCATATAGTGCCTTCTTTAATCTGCACACGTAGTCTTTATTTTCAGTCACTTGGAATCCTTCAGGTTTCTCTATATAAACTTCCTCCTCCAAATAGCTATTGAGAAATGCAAATTTCACATCCATCTTGTACACCTTGAAGTGTTTATAAACTAAATATGCAAGAAACATTCTAATGGCTTCAATCCTAGCCACAAGTGCAAATGTCTCATCAAAATCTATGCCCTCAACCTAAGCATAGCCCTTGTAGACTAATCTAGCTTTATTTCTAGTTGTCTATCCATCTTCATTTAGTTTATTTCTAAACACCCATTTTGTGCCTATGACATTCTTATCAACAAGCCTTGGAACAATTTCCCAAGTCTAATTTTTCTCTATTTGACAAAGTTATTCTTTCACGGCCTTAATCCACCTTTCATCCTTACTAACTTCTTCATAAGATTTGGGCTCTATTTTAGACAATAAATAATAGTTTACCTATTCTTGTTGTGCTAGCCTTAGCTTTTCCTTGTCATGACACTATTAGATTTATTTCCAAGAATCTAATTTTTAGAATGATCTCGTTTGACATACTTGGGTGGAGCCTTTGGAGTAGATTTTGGTTGTTCTTCATCAGCATCATTCTAATCTTGTGACTTTTCTTTTGCAACTTCTTCTTCTTCTTCTTCATAAATAGGAACCTTTGAATACAAATCATTTCTATGTGACAACTAAGAGAAGTCTTCATCCACTCTAACATTCACACTTTCAACTATCTTCTGCAACCTTTTATTGTAGCACTTGTAGGCTTTGCTTATAGTTGAATAACCAAGAAATATTCCCTCATAAGACCTTGTCTCAAATTTATTCAAGGTATTATCATCCCTTTTTTATAAAACATCTGCTTCCAAATATTCTAAAATGCTTCACAGATGTAGGTCTGCCTTTCCATAATTTGTATGGAGTCTTATCATGATTAACTCTTAGCTGGCCCTTGTTAATAATGTAAACATTAGTGTGAATTGCTTCCTTCCAGTATCTATCAGGATATTTGGCTTCATTAAACATTGTTCTATCCATTTCCTAGACAGTTCTATTCTTTCACTCAACAACTCCATTTTGTTGAGGTGTCCTAGCTACAAAAAAATATCTTTTAATCCCATGCTTTTCACAATACTAATCAAATTCATTAGAAGTGAATTCTCTACCTTTGTCTGATCTTAAGAATTTTATCCTTGACCCAATTTCATTCTCAACCATAGCCCTAAAGATTTTAAACCTTTCTAAAGCTTGAGATTTATCTTTAAGAAAAGTTGCCCATGTCATTCTTGAATAATCATCTATCAACAACATGAAATACCTTTCTCCATTGATAGTTTTGGTTCTGGTTGGTCCACACAAGTCTGTATGTATCAATTCAAGAGGTTTTGAGATTGAATATTCCTTTGTCTTGAAACTGACCCTTATTTTCTTCCCTTCTTGACATTCTTTACAGAAGGTATTTTCTGGCTTGCCAATACTAGGCATATGTCTGACTGCATTCCTCTTGCCGACCTTCACTAGATGGTCAAAGTTGATGTGGCCCATCCTTTTGTGCCATAACCAACTCTCATCAGTTTGCCCTAATAGACATCTTCAGCCTTCACCTCCTTCAGATGTTATAGGTTGTTGTTTGTTTTATTCACCTAAGCAACAAGTCTACCACAACTAGCTTTTCTTATCTCACATCCACTAGCATGAAATAATAGGTTATACCCCTTGTCACACATTTGGATGACACAAAGAAAATTATGTTGCAATCCCTCTACATACAACACATCTTGAGCATTAGTTTTACCATCTATGCATAATGTGCCTTTTCCAACTATCTTAGTAGTGGTGTTATCACTGAACTTGACGTGAACTTGCTCTTATCTCTAGTCATATGACTAGAGCGTCCATTGTCTATCACCCAAGGATTGCCTTGTCCTTTGGCATGAAAAGTTGTTTGGACTAACATAGACTTTTCATCCTTCTTTTCTACCCAACACCTTTTTGAATTTTTCTCCTTTTCCTCATAATGCTTTGTTAGTTCTTTCTCCTGAGCAGGGGATGCAGACTCTTTCTTGTGATGTGCAGAGGATTGTGCTTTTTTTTTGTTTTTGTATAGAAGCATGTGCAGGTCTGTCTTGCCTTGGAGGAGTAAATCTCCTTTTCTCCCATCTAGAAGGCTATATAAATACTAGAAGGCTATATAAATACACTTCTACAAAACTTGGCAATATGCCCATAGTTGTTACAATTATAACAAATATCATTCATATCAACGAAAGGGGCAAAAGGAATTTTTCTTACAAAATCATGCCTATCCATTCTCCTAGGTCTAATTTTATAGTTTATTGCTTTATGTCCAAACTGATTACATGAAAAATAGTAACCATAAAATGCATAATTGAACCTGGATTATTGTGCAAGTTGATCTTTGAATCTCCTCTTTGGATTGTGGACTTTGATGAAACCATCACCTTCCTTTCTGAAATCTTCAGCCTTCTTATTCTTCTTGAATCCTTCAGGCTTCCTAGAATCAACATGTTTCTTAGATGTAGCAAAGCTCAACTCACCCTGTTCTCCAACTGCCTTTTTGAAGGGAGCAACATTCTTGATAGTCTTATCTTTTGTGTTCTTCTCAAAGATAACATGCTTGAAACTATTATTTTCAGCATATCCTAACCCAACCATGTTGGACAGGGATCTTTGACAACCAATTATTTGATCAAGAATTTCTGAGCTCTTTTCAAACTTGAGGCTTCTATTTAACTGTTTATTCACCTTTTGTAATTCCTTCCTCAGTGAGATAACTTCAGCCTCTAATTTTTGACACTCTTCTAGTTTGTTCTTCAAATCCAAACTAGTTACATCTTCTATTCTTTTAGACTCAACTAACTGTAGTTTTAGATCTACAACAAGTTTATTAGATTCTTCATCCTTATTTTGTATTTTCCATTTTGTTTTCTTTCATACCTTAGATCATCTAGAGTAGAAATCAATTCACCTTCCAAATCAACTTCACCCTCTTCTTCCTCATAAGAGTCTTCATAGCAATCTTTTGTAGGAGTATTTTCATCTTCTTTAATTTCAATAGCCATGAAAGTAGTTTCATAATCTTCACTTGCAGAAGAACCATTGTCTGAAGAACTAATTTCTCTATCTACATATAGACTATTTTTCTTCTTATTCAAGTCTCTCCTTTTATATTTTTAAACTTCTTGACTCCTAGAACTATCTCCGTTTTGTTTTTCACCTAAGGGACATTTAGAAGCAAAGTGACCAATCTTTCCACAATTAAAACATTTGAATGGTAGCTTACCTTTGTATTTTCTAGATCCATTCTTCAACTTTCTGACATAATTTGCTTCTTCTTCATTTGAACTAGTACTTTGTTCTGAATCTACTTCAATCTCCTTGGATTTGGAAGTCTTGAATGTTGCTTCTTTCTTTGTTGAGCCTGTACTTTCACTTCTCATCTCATATGCTGTGAGTGACCCAAATAATTCATCCATAGAAAACTTATCCAGATCTTTTGTTTCCTCAATTGTAGAGACTTTAGAATCTTACCTCTGTGGGAGAAACCTTAGAACCTTCTTTACAACCACCTTATATTCTACATTCTTTCTGAGACCTCTAATAGTATTCACTACCTCATCTACTCTGATCATGTATTTTGCAATATTTTCATCATCTTTCATCTTTAGAGCCTCAAATTTGCCTCTATGAGTTTGTAGTTTTTCTTGCTTGACTTTATCATTACCCTCATAGATTTTATGTAGCTTATCCCATATGTCTTTAGCAGTTGTAAAATTCATGAATTTTACAAATTTTGTATTGGTTAGACCACATAGTATAGCATTCTTTGATTTGACATTGTTTTTGTGCAATATTTCTTATCACCTGCAGTGGGAGTAGATGTTGGTGGTGTGTAGCCATCTAAAATAGGTTGCCATACATCAAATCCAAGAGAGGTTAGGTAAGTCTCCATTTTGATGCTCCAGAAAGCATAATTGGATCCATCAAATAATGGTGCTTTATTTCAAGAACTCTCATGTCCTGCCATAGTGTTCTTGAGACTAGATCTTCCTTAAGTGGTTAAACTTTCTTCAAGGAACCCGAGACTCTAATACCAATTATTAAAAGAATACTAATACACTGAAAGGGGGGAGTGAATCAATGTATGTTAAAAACTTAAAAATGAAACTAGCAGTCAAAGATTAAAGGCACACATAAACTACATACACACAAGGAAATACCAGATATATGTGGAAAACCAAAAAAGAGAAAAACCACGGTGAGAATGTTGCTTGAGTCTACTGCTCAAATCCAACCTCACAATAAAATATTTTACAGATGCTTTGTAAGCACCAACTTACAGGTACATTGACACCCACAACAATGTTTTGAGGCTCCAACCTTCAGGTACACTGTACACCTAATTGAGCACCAATCCAATACAATGAGGCACCAACTCCAACAAGGCATCAACCCCTAAATCCTTACAAATTCTGATGTGCATAAACTAGTTCTTCACTAACCTGAAATGCACCCTTCAATTCATATATAGTCTTATTCGCACTCATGCACTTTGTTGTTTTCATTACCACAGTCTTCCCCTCTCTCTACGATTTCTACATTCTCTATTTACTTTAATAGAGCCTCCCCTCTTCTCAATACAATTTGTCTATTCATGCAAACTCTACATTCTATGCCTGTGAAAGGAAGATGTTTAGTTTAGTTCAGTAACTCCACAACAAATTCATTGTGTATAAAAACACATACTTCTAATAGTTGAACTGCCATCAACCACTCAACAACTGAAAGTTGATAGTTTCCAGTCATTTTATACCAAACTGCAATTAGTGGAATTGTTATGCAATAGAATTCTAGCTCAAAAATACATATTGGCAAAATTTCCTGTCGTCCCCATAGAATCCTCACAATAAATGTCCACTACAAATTGTAAGATCATCCCAAGCGCATCTACATTGGCATGAACAAGATACATTCTTTCTCCTAATCCAAACTATCGCTTATGTGGCCATTTGATCATTTGTGTGATGTTGGACAAAAATCTTATGCTTTTATTAGAAAAAATATGTTATGATGAACTTTGCTTTTTGTCACATTTATCGTCAAAAGCTATATTTTAAAATCTAGTCTTTATCGCTCTTTGTCAGTGAATCTCATATTTTTGAACTAAAGCATCTCTGTTATCTCTATTGGCAAAAAGTTTATGTTACAAACCATCTTTCTTTAATGGCTTCACTTTTGTTGCCTCTAACTGGAAAAAAATAAACTATTCAAAACCTTGGTTATAAATGATTATCGACAAATGTTCATTTTTCAAACCTTAGTTATAAATGCTTATTAGGGAAAACATACTTTTTGAAACTTGGAATTTGTCTCTTATGCCTTCGCTTTTGTCGGTGATTTGGTCATTTTTCAAACTTTCTCTTTGTCCACTCTATTAGCATAAATTGATTTTTCTAAACCTCAGCCTTGGTCTTCTATTGGCGAATTCTCCCAATTTCAAACTGACAAAGACTTAGTTGTTTTAAATAACATTACATACTTTCCTTCAGCACTATCAGCTAGTTAGCAAGTCGGAAGAAAATAGAACTTGCAAACTAGTTTGAAAAATTGAAACTTTCCCAACAATGCTTCCAATATTGTCTCGACGAATCAAGAAAAAACAAAACTCTCAAACTTCTGAAGATTGTGAACATGTGATCTCTTCCAAGTCTTCAACAAATGCACGTCCCATATGCTGTCAGTGAATCGAGAAAACAATAAAACCAGCAAACTTGCTGGTTCTAGAACTGTTAAAATCTCTGATTGGCTATAACTTAGCCAATTTTCACCCAAACTTCACAAAAATGAAACCGAGGATACCCATTTGGGTCTTTTACAAAATGAAGTCTTCAAATTGAACACACAACCTAAAATTCAACAATCTCTACAATGTGCCAATCAATTACTCCTTCTTTGACATCAATGACAACAATTCAATAGAAGAGCCTTCTCCTACAAAGGATCCTCCATGGGTAGATACTGAGCATTCATCTCCTCATCCTAATTCTTGTATTTCAAAAAAAGATAACAATGTTAATTCCATCATCATTAACAAGGTTATTCCGCCCACTAAGGGGATAGTGAATAAGTGCATTAATGTTCCTCAATTCATTGTGCAAGAGGTACCTAATCTACCTCCTTTCTCTAAAGCTATGATTACAATTCGAGGTGTTCCAAAACCATCTCAACCTCTTGGTTACTTTCTCAATATTGCAAATCAAATCACTTAAAGGAATCAAGGTATTCAAAATGTGTCACAACAATCTCATTATAATGCAGTTTCTCACACACAACACTCGTAATAACAAGAAAAGTAAGTAAGCACCGCGTGTGCCCATTTATCTTCCATCTTCTCAATCTATGCTGCCTCAAGCACCTTGTCTTCCTCAACACATTGATAGAGAATACAATCTTGTTGAGCAGATCCGTGCTACTTTGGCTAATATCTCTCTATGGGATTGAATACAAACATCACCTACATACCACAAAATGCTCCATGAGGCTCTACAAAAAGTAGTTGTTCCACCTTCCATTAGGCTGAATGATGTAGCATCTATGTTCAGTTGTATGCATGTGACAACATCAGATATCTCATTTCAACAACATGAATTACCTCCCATAGAGGTGCAAAACCAATATGCGCCTCTTATGATATTCGTCATCATTAATAAAATGAGGGTAAGACGCACCATGATTGATGGTGGATCAGGTCTTAATGTTTGTGGCATAGACTTGTTACATAAAATCAATGTTGATACATCTCTCATTAAATTGTATAAATTCATCATTCGTGGCTTTGATAATGTTGGTAAGCAATCATTAGGTACAATCACCTTAAATGTTAAGACTGGACTTGTGACATTGCCTACCCTTATCCATGTCATGCCTAATTCTCTTTTATACAATCTTCTTCTTGGTAGACCATGGATCCATGCCATGGGGGTAGTCCCGTCTACCCTTCATTGTTCAATAAATTTTAATTTATGAAAACAAGATATATATAATTAAAGTTGATCCAATTCTAGAAAGTCGCTTGTAAATGGAAGTGAGACATCAAATTACCCTAAAGAATTTGATCGGGCTTATTTAACAAAATCAAAACCACTATCCTCCACTACTAACAATAGTGTTGGTTAGAATAGTGTTGGTCCTTTGAATGCATTTTTCGGTGATGATTGGGGTTCATTAGATTTTACACCCACCTTTGTAGGTGAGTATAAAATCTTACCTTCAGACCCTAAAATCTCAAAGATAAATGAAGTTTCTCAACACAAGCTCCCACTTCTCAAAAACTTAAACTCAAAAGTAATGATGATGGAACTTTTGATATTGATGATGATCCTCCTATAGAAATGGTGGCCATTTGTGATAAAATATCATCCCAATCTAATGAATCATCTTCTTCTAATGCATGTCTTGGTAATGACGAGGTCCCTTTAGATTTCATTCCCCTTGGGCTTATTGGAACAAAGGTTGACTCTCATCACAATGATAAAAGAATGTTCCTTCTCCATCTTCTTCAACATATCATGACACTTATCATTTCAAAAAGCATAGCCATATGACCTCTCCTCTTCCTTTAAACTTGGAGATGCATTATGGGTATGGATTCAAAATACTTTCAAATCAAGGATACAATGGAAATGAGTTAGGATGTAAAGAATAAGGAATTAAGGAACCTGTGGAACCAACACCACACTTTTCTAAAGTAGGTTTAGGTTTATGACCTTGTCCTACATTCTACCCACCATGTTCAAAACAAAAAGGGTTGCTTCCTACTCCACCTATATCTTCACTTCTATCTCAACAAGAGTGTATGTTATTGGATCTACTCAAAGACTGCTTAATCACTCTTCCTACACCAACACACAAAAGATTCAACACAATAATCATTCAACACCTCATTATTGTGCATATCATCAAGCACTTGGCCATTCCACTAAGGAATGCTAAGTCTTAGGTTACAAAATTCAACTTTGAACAAGGTAGGGCTCTAGCACATTTTCACCATGCTTGATGTAGTCCCTAGAGCACCTTGTCCTCCATCCATTTTATAATAAGCAAGTTGGGGGAGGATGACTTTTTATAGGCCAAATTACAAGTGTGGTCCCTCCTTTTCATTTGTGTTATGCTTGTATGTACTGTTATCCCCGTATTGTGATGTTGTGGTTCTCCCTCGACACCCTTGTTAGTATAAAAGTACAAGGAGTAAGAACACATGTCATTCCTCTATATGTATCTTCATTCTTCTATATGTCATGATATACAATTGTGTTATTTTTCTTAGATGATTTAGCATCCTTTCATGATTCAATTCATGTGTACTCTACTTTCATGTGATCTTTCCTCCGTGATCTTCATAAGTTATGATGTTTTATGTATATGGCACCTTGTTGCAATGCTTAGCATCATACCATAACTACACAAGTTATTATGTATCATTAATGTAAGCATCACCTTGGTTTGCTTATCCTGGAGATAACCCCTTGTAGCGATGTAACTTTTGAGAACACATATCATTTGGGCATGTTCTTTTAGAAAGCTCTCATGCCTATTTTATATTTCTTCCTCACTTTACCTTAAATGCAATTACTCCCTGATGGAGTTAGCAATCACTTTAAGGTGTGGGAATATATCGTGCTATGAGCCTTACTCTCATGTTTCTATCAAAACACTTACATTGATTACTTTTTGGAAGGCATTGTGGTACACTTAGAAACAAGATCTTGAGTCTATCTTGTTGAATCTCCTTGCATGTTTGGAAGAAGGGTTGTGCCTCCAACTAGAGTTTGGTAGTAAGGTTGCTTCACCTTCTTATTCTGTAGGGTTTCATGTAAATCCTCTTGTGGGAGGTGGATTGTGTATTCTTTTGAGTGGAAACACTTTTATTTAGATAGATTATGTGTATCATGTGCTTGTATCCTCTTGTGCTTCTCATTTCTAACTAATCCCTTAGCATTCTTCTTATTGCATCTTGGGGAATGATGCATGGTGATTGAGATAACCTTTTAGATTGAGGTCTATTTTTTCATGCTAACTCAAGGTCTTTTGTTATGTGCTTTTTGTGCTTGATGTATGATGTGTGTATTCTCCTCATATATTCTTCATGCCTCAAGAATGCCTCACATGTATTCTCTCTAGGTGTTCCTTATGTATGTATCTTGAGTGCTTCGTGTGTATTCTAGTGTATTCTATGTTTGTTCATTCATATGGCATGTATACTTTGTGTATTGTGTGTATACATTGTGATTTCTCAAGTGTATGCCTCGTGTATGCCTTGTCTTATCTTATGCTTTCTAAGTGCTCCATGTTTGTGTGAATAATGTCATATGCAAATCTTCATGGGTTCCTAAATCCTAAACTTGGGGGCTTGATCACCCCTCAATTTTGGTGACATTCTATGGCTTCTATGTTTTTTGTGACTGAAGTTTGTCGTCTCTGTACTTTAGTGTGAGTTCAAACGTAAGCTCATACCCAAAATAAAGTGGGGGCTAAATGTTATGGAGTAAAATGTGTACACTAGCATTTTACACCTAGTTCATCACCTGGGTGGACTTAAAGTGTTTACCCTTGCTAATCAAGACCTATTTTAACACCTTTTTCAACATTAAATGATAAAATAATGATCCCTACGAATAAACCTGACAAAATAAACTTAGGACTAGCCTAAGCCCACAACATTAGACACTCCCCAGAGTTTATGGGGCTAAAGGACCAGGCCGTCTGAGCACCCTGGTCACAGATGGGTCCTTTAGCCCCTCTCTTGTGGTATTGGCTTACAACACCTCCTTAGCTTGTACATGTCAGCCCCATTTGGATTTATTTGTTGTTTGTGAGCGAGAATACATACTTCTCTAAAGCTCTCCATGGTGGATTATTGTTGTTGCACTAACTTCTTGCAGGTCTTGTGAAGTATCTCTACTTCTTTGGGCTACACCAACTTCTTGAGTCAAGTTATGATGCGGCATCAAGCATGCTAGGGTTTCCATGCTCATGGTGACTTATTTTCTTCATACTTCATTTTAGCATTCCACTCTACTTCAAATTTGCCTCTTCCTATTAGGGTTAGCCGGCAGAAGATATCAATTAAATGTAAATAAAGATTAAACAGAGGAATGGAAATACACAAATAATAACAATAAGAGACAAGTTTTAACGTGGTTCACCCAAACTCGGGCTACATCCACCAAACAGAGAGTCCAATATTATTATCCAATAAATCAAACGGATTACAAATAGTAATCCTTGCAACTCAATACTGCTACAAAATGCTACAATACATTATCAACGAAAGCCCTAACCCTAAGCCACTTTTATCAAGCCTTATGTCGGTTACAAAATAGGGTTTTTTATGTCGGTCAATAATAAAAAATAACTCTCGGCACTGCTCCTTGACCCCGTCTTGGGGGTGCTTCCCCCAAACCCCAACAAGGGGCACTGCCCCTTGACCCCGTAGGAATTTGGGGGGAAACCGTGCTGATAATAGTGGGGTAAATTTAACCTCCAAGTCTAATTAGGCTCCATATAACAATAATCTCTCACTTGGAGACTGATAATAACACCGCTGACCTTGTAGCTCCCACTGGAAATAAGTGCCTTAGACTTTGTTGTTCTATTTTTGTTATTTTCAGTCTAGAAGACCAACTAAAGTTGAAGAGGAGCTCGGCTTCTCCCTTGTCACTACCTTTGTAAACATATCCACTAGATTTTCATATGTATGTATCTTTTCTAGCCTTAAATGTCCATCATCCAACACCGACCAAATGAAGTGATACCTCAATTGTATGTGTTTGGTCTTTGAATGCAAGGCCGAATTCTTTGCAAGATGTATGGCACTCTGACTATCTGTAAATAAATAACTATTAGCCTGTTGTTTGCCCAATTCTTTCATGAAAGATTGCAGCCATTGCATCTCCTTGCTTGCTTCTGTTGTAGCTACATACTCTACCTCTGTGGTGGATAAAGCAACCACCTTTTGCAACCGTGAGATCCAACTCACTGCTGTCCCTATTGGAAACAAGGTAGATAACTAAGAGGGGGGGTGAATCAGTTATCTCTAATCACTTTACTTTATTTTTCCTTTTATAATTTGTGCAACATCAAAACACATAAGCATATATAATCATGAGAGCAGAAATGAAATCAACACACATTAGACAAGGATTTTAACGTGGAAAACCCTGTTAAGGAAAAAACCACGGGGTGACTAACCCAAGATGGTATTCTCTATTAAAAGAATAAGAAGTACAAAATGGCACTTGCCAATTAGGGCTCATTGCCCGAGCACACTACTCACAAGAGGCACACTGCCTACAAGAGACTCACTATCTACAATGTTTATAGAAGGTAACCAGGTGTTTGAATTGAAGAGAAGCATCCATATATGCTGAAGTTTAGTTCCGGTTAGGCCCAATATACTGATCTAATGCACTTCATTCTTCCTCTGCTTTAGTGCTACTGTTCTGTCACATATCAGACTTGTATTGCTGCTTCCACACTTATCTCTGCCTTTCCTCGTACACTTTTTTCTTCACACACACACACCTTCATACCGAAATCCATCTGGTATATATATCCACACCAAGGATTTCAACATCTTTCTAGTCGGCAACCGAAATATTCAAGATATTTACAAAACACTGATCTGTCAGCTAATTCCATGCTTAATATGTGATGCGTATCAAAAACATAGACATAGAAGTCATCAATCATGTTGGCCAACCATGTATGATCCCTCAAATAGCTTGATCAACATCAATTACTCATCCGAATTGAAGTCTGATACTCTGCCGGTCAGTTCTTCCTCAGTCTGCTCTACCTGTTTGGAACCCAACACTCAGATGCTCATATCTTTTCCATGATTCATCACCGAAGGCTAAATCTCTAAAATATAGTAGTCATGATACTCCTCTTGACTTGCCCAAGTCCGCAACTTGCTGAGTTACACCCTCTGAGAGATCTGGACCTGATTGTCGGACCTTGCTGCATGCTCTATTTTTGTTCACTAGATCAAAACACTCTTCAATCTAACTTCTGGTATAGGCATACTATGCTCTGCGGATGTGTGGGATAGACTTTGTTGCCATCAATGACAACAATCATGAAGCCACACAGTGTCTCTTGCCAATAATCTCCCCCTTTGGCATTGATGGCAACACTTAGTGAAAATGACTAAGTGCCATAGCAAACTCCCCCTTGGCTAATGCTCTGTCTTATGTACAATTTTACTGGAGCTCCCCCTTAGCTGGATTTCACATTTTTCACTACTCCTCACTCCCCCTTTGACATCAATGTCAGGGTGGAATCCACACACCAAAATTTGCAAAAATTAACCTATACATAGCCGCATAAGTATATATACATGTTATACTTACATATACTTAAGTATATCCACAAAAGTGGTCTTCAACTATACAAATTTTGTTGCCCAACTTTGCTTCATTCTGTCCAAGATTAAGATGTGACCAATCAACAAAAATGCATAAGATTCTGCCCTTCTTAAGTCTGCCAGATCACTGGTCTGGGCTGTGGTCTGAGCATCAATTAAGGCCTCATGCATTGCTTCTAACTTAGGGATAATTATCCCTCTAAGTTCATTCATCATACTTATTATATTCTTCTTCTCCTTTTCAAGCCTCTTTATTTCATTTATAATGGAAATAGCTTGGCACTCTTGATTCATTATGGATATGGTGAGGGGATCAAAATTCTAAGATAAACTTGACAGTTTACCCTCTTGTTCTTCCACCTTCTTTTCAATATCTTCTGTCACTTTGGACCAAGATAGACAAAATTTGTACATTAGCTATGAGTCCCTATACTTCAATGATCTCTTTCCCAAAAACTCTTTCTGGACCTTTTCTTCTGTCGATTTCTCTAAAGAATCAAAATGAGTGTTGACAGAGTTTACCAGAGATTTTAGGTTACTGGATGGAGAGGCCAAATGATCCTTTTGAAAGGATGACATGATCTTCTCTAACACACTGGATGCAATCTTTATCAACTCATAGTCTTCCATGTGAGATTTCTGAAGCTTTTCTTTTGCTTTAGCTTGAGCAAAAGATGCTACCTTCATTGTCTGAACCAGAGAGAGGGAATCAAAATTTAGTGGTCCTTGAAATAATTCTAGTTCATCTATCTCTATTATTTCTTTGTTCAAGAAGCTCTTTACTGCCTCTACAGTGTCTCTTTCCAGAGACCGAGTCTTCTTTCCTTTTGCAACCTCAGAACTGTCATCAAGGATCTTCTCTGTTTGTTCTTCTTCTCTTCCCTTTACCTCCTCTTCTTGACTCAATTTCTCCTCTTCTCTTCCTTCTCCTTCAGTACCTGAGTCTACAGGGGGATCCAGAGGAGAGATGTTGACTTCTTCACGGACTTCCTCTTCTAAAACAGAGGAATCCAAGTCCTTAGACTTCACCTCATCTATCTCATTTGACTCTTCTACATTTTTCTCAGTAGATTCTTCTTTTGATGCACTTAATCCTTCGACATCCATGGTAGAAGGTTCTTCATCTATTTCCTCTATAACAACAAGATTGAATCTTTTGAAAGCATTTTGGAGGATGTCTTCTATTTCTCTTGCTACTTGATCAGTCTCTCCAAGCATAAGTTTGTTCATTCTTTCTTTGCTCGGGAACTCATCCTTGCAGTCCTTAAAGATCATGTTCATTTGTTTTGGAGTAATGGAAGGATAGAGTTGAATAGCAATCTGTGCTCGGATCTCTAAGTCCTTTGCCTTAGCATTCTCCTTTCTCAGTTCAAGTACCTTCTCTAGACTTTTGGGAATTAGAGAAATGATTTCAATGAATGTTTTATTATAAATGTTTAGGTACCTGACTGTAGCATCTTCCAAGATCTTCTTGTCAGTATCACTATATTCATCATAAAATTCTATGACTGGTTGCATATTCCCATCCACTGTGACTACCTTGATGATATCATTAATAGAAAGAGTGGGCTTTTCAACAAATTCTTCTGCCCCTTCTTTGTTTTTGCCGGTAGAGGATTCCTCAGATGTTTTCTTCTTCTTTTTCATTTTCTTAACTTCCTCATTAGACTCTGTTTCTTCATCATCCTTTTGGCTTATGTAGGACCTTGTGGCCTTTGTTTTTGTTCTCTTTTCTCCCTTTCCGGATGTCTTGGCTTCTGGTTTTGAGGCTCTTGAGCTCTTAGAGGTGGCCAGTGCATAGCTCTTGGAGGATCTAGTCCAGGAGGAGGCTTGCACTAGAACACTTTCTTTTTCTTCTTCTTGTTTCTCTTTCTCAGCTTTTTCTATTTTCTCTCTGTTTGCATCAACTGCATCTTTTGATATGCCATATCTTTTGGCAATTTCCTCTACTTCCCTTCTCACTTTTATTTTTATCTCTGGTTGTCTCAGTTCAACATGTATCTTTACACTTAATTCTTCAAAGGTTTGAAACCTTTCTGCCTCAGGGTCCTTAGGCTGACTTAGCAAGTGTTGGACATACATCTCTAAGATTTTCTCATCAACCTCATATCCCATTGTCATAATCCAAACTGTTCTGGGCTCAATTGCCTCCATTAGGCATTGATTAGTGTCTACCATGAAGCATATTGTATCCTTATATTTGTCAACTATTGTTTGAGGAATTCTTTCTCTGGCCTACATCATACGTTGGAAGTTCTTAAAGTATCCCTAGAGTGCTGTGCTTTGAGCTTTAGCATCACCAAGTCCATACATATAGTCTCTGATTTGTATGGCAACCGGTCTGTCATTTTGCCATACCCAACCACTTGATCCTAGTAGCTCATTCATATAGTAAAAGAATAGACATAGTATTAGCCCACCATAATTGAATGAGTTTTTCTTATCCTTCTTGATCTTCTGCAAGTTTTCTAATAGTTGATTCAAAAGAAGATCACATAGGTCATAATGAACATTTTCCCTTAGCATCTGATATGTTGTATAAATTGTAGTTTCGGACATAGAATTCTCCCTATTGGAATGATAGATTTTATAACCAATTATCATAGAGGCAAATTTGATATCTGGATCTGTGATATCTTCTATTGTCATTGCTCTTTTGTCAAACTTAGATCTGGTAGCTTCACTTACTGTCTGGTTCTTGACAGATTTGAGTGCAGGCAACCCACCAGATGAGTGCAGTCCAGTTATTGCCCTAATGGCATCTTTTGTTATCTTGAAGGGCTTCATCAACCACATGAAATTTTCATGTATTCTATTAAGAACATACCAGACTCATTCATCTTCTACAAAATAGGGAAAGTGGATGCAATGTCCAAAACGCTTATCCCAGATGGCCTTGTATTGAGGTTTAAGTTTAAAAGTTTCATCTATTAATTGTTTATGGTAGATATCCATTAGCTTAGATTCTCCAAATTCCTCAATATTTGCCTGGATGTACACCTAACATCTTCTATGTGCAGAACCCCATGCGAAATGCTAGAAAAAGCGCCTAAGGGATCAACTTCTAGGGATTTGTAGGGGTGTTTCTTAAACTTTGGGCGCGGCCTATCAGTGATCTTAACAACCATTAGAGTATCCATCTTTGCAAAAGATTCAGAGAGAGATATTCATAAATGGAAATACCTTTTTACACTTTTAGGATTCACAATAAGAGCCGAAACAGGTCGTTGGTTGAATCAGGTTCTACTATTGATCTTTGAGAAAGATATAAAAACTTGATGCAGAGCTCTTCTTTTCTTCTTCTCGAATGCAAATGTGCAAATGATGAGTAAAAGAACCCTTTTACCTTGCACAAACCCTAATTTCCTTTTGCAATGAATGCACAACTTAAGTCATCTGGTTGCCTTGTTATGAGAGAGATCTTTCCGAATCACTGAGATGCACTTAGAAACATTTTTAGTGATAATTGACAATGTATCTTCTTTCCTCCAATCATGCCATGAATTCGTAGATCAAGATAATTCAAGTTTGAATCATACCAAATCTGTCTATGAAGATCCTGCTTTACCGGATGGCTGTCAAATGAGATCAATCTTGGCTGAATAAACTCTTCAAACCTCCTTGTGGATTGTTCATATTTTTACTGAGGGTTATTTAGATATTCCTTTGAGAACCCTTTAATCCACAACATTCCATGTGCCAAATTTAGGCACCAATTGACTGGCTAGGGGAATTTATTTTCCTTTGTGACTCCCCCTAAGCCAGAGCTCATCTGTTTAGTTTCCAGAAGGAATATCAGTACCAGATTCTATTGCGGATCCATCCCCAACATTTTCTATACTCTTCTTCACCCAAATCTTGTTCATCTCCCTTTGAACTTCATCTACATTCACTTTGCCTTTTCCTTTATCTTGATTTTGATTATGATGCACCGGACCCTTTTTAGCCTGATTCTTACTTCTACATAATTTGATAATATGACCGGATCTATTGCAATTGTAGCAAACAACATTTCTTTGCATATTTGACTGATATCCTCTTGATCTGCATTGATTAGACATATGTCCCATTCTATTGCATGCAAAGCATCTACCATTGAATGAATTGTTTATTTGCATATTTTTGCATTCATGAGATTTGTGACCATACCTTTTGTAGTTGAAACACTGTCCAGAGAAGGATGAATTAGTTTGATTCATTCTTCTTCTACACTGAGTTGCTTTATGACCAAAGTTGTTGCAATTGTAGCAGTATCCATTGAAGGATGGATGTCTTTGAGCATTTGGTTGCCTTATCAGAGGTCTTCTAGGCCTATTCCTTGGATTTCCTGATCCAGAGTTCTTCTGAGTAGATCCAGAGCTTTCACCTTTCTCATATCCCAAGCCACGCTTGTCATCTACCCTCTTTTGGCTTTCAAGAAAAACTTCAAGTTGAGCTGAGCTTATCTTGAATTTCTCTTTGTATTCATTTGTTGTTTGAAGATCTTGTTTAAGAGTGTCTATCTGATTCTCAAGTTCTTCATTATCTCTAGTTTCTTCAAGATCAGATCCCAGATGCTTGATTATTCTATCCATTTTGTGGCAGTCCTCTGACTTCTCCTTGAGAGATTGTTTTAGATTACCTTCAATTTTTCTTTTCTCTTTAATTTCTTGGGTGAATCTCATAACCTCTAATTCCATTTCATGCCTTACCATAATGACCTCTTTTGATAGCTTCTCACATAGCTTGTTTTTCTCATTCAGATCTTCATTAGTATCATTGGCTTCACTTTGACTTGCTAATTGTTGAAGTAGTTCCTTTCTCTTTTTCATGGAGATACTCAATTTTTCTTTTATCTCATTTATGAAATCATCAGCTTGTTTAAGTTTTTCTCTCAAGTTATTAACTTCAGAGTGAGATTGTTCAAGATCATCTAGTGCAGACTAAAGTTGTTCCTTCATACCATACATATCCATTGAGATTCCTAGATCTTCCTCAAGCTGTTAGGCTCTATTTAGAGGAACTTATCTCTAATACTAATTGTTGGAAACAAGGTAGATAACTGAGAGGGGGGGTGAATCAGTTATCTCTAATAACTTTACTTTATTTTTCTTTTTATAATTTGTGCAACATCAAAATACATAAGCATATATAATCATGAGAGCATAAATGAAATCAACACACATAACACAAGGATTTTAACATGAAAAACCATGTTAAGGGAAAAACCACGGGGTGACTAACCCAGGATTGTATTCTTTGTTAAAAGAATAAGAAGTACAAAATGACACTTGCCAATTAGGGCTCACTACTCGAGCACACTGCTCACAAGAGGCACACTGCCTACAAGAGACTCATTGTCTACAATGTTTATAGAAGGTAACCAGGTGTTTGAACTAAAGAGAGGCATCCATATATGCTGAGGTTCAGTTCTGGTTAGGCTCAATATACTAATCTAATGCACTTCATTCTTCCTCTACTTTAGTGCTGCTGTGCTGTCACATACTGGACTTGTATTGTTGCTTCTATACTTATCTCTGCCTTTCCTCGCTTTCTTCACACACACACCTTCATACCGAAATCCATCTGGTATATATATCTGCACCAAGGATTTCAACATTTTTCTAGTTAGCAAACAGAATATTCAAGATATTTACAAAACACTGATCTATCGGCTGATTCCATGCTTAATATGTGATGCTTATAAAAATCATAGACATAGAAGTCATCAGTCATGTTGACCAACCATGTATGATCCCTCAAATAGTTTGATCAACATCAATTACTCATCCGGATTGAAGTCTAATACTCTGCCGGTCAGTTCTTCCTCAATCTGCTCTACTTGTTTGGAACCCAACACTTAGATGCTCATATCTTTTCCATAATTCATCACCAAAGGCTAAATCTCTAGAATATAGTAGTCATGATACTCCTCTTGACTTGCCCAAGTCCGCAACTTGCTGAGTTACACCCTCTGAGAGATCTGAACCTGATTGTCAGACCTTGCTACATGCTCTATTCTTGTTCATCGAATTAGAACACTCTTCAATCTAACTTCCAGTATAGGCATACTATGCTCTACAGATGTGTGTGATAGACTTTGTTGCCATTAATGACAATAATCATAAAGCCACACAATGTCTTTTGCCAACAGTCCCACCTATAGTAAAGACATAACCTGTAGTACTCTACCTGGTATCAATATCCTCTGCCAAATCTGAGTCTACATAACCTGCTAAATCTGTATTAGAGCCCCCAAAACATAAGTGTTTATTAGATGTACCTCTCAAATATCTGAGAATCCATTTTACCGCATTCTAATGCTCCAATCTAGGATGACTCATATACCTGCTTACGAATCCTACAACATGTGCAATATCTGGTCTTGTGCATACCATGGCATACATTAAACTTCCTATAGCTAAAGCATATGGTACCTTGGACATTTTTTCTTCCTCCTTTGGTGTCTTAGGACACATCTCCTTAGTCAATTTCAAATGACTAGGCAAAGGTGTGCTGATAACTTTTGCATTCTCCATATGGAATCTCTGCAACACCTTTTCAACATAATCAGCCTGAGATAGAGTCAATTTTCTATTCTTCCTATCTCTGCAAATTTTCATACCAAGGATTTGTTTTGCTGTCCCCAAATCCTTCATAGCAAATGACTGTGCTAACTGCTATTTTAACTCTCTTATGTGATCCATGTTAGACCTCGCTACAAGCATGTCATCAACATATAAACATAAAATAATGTAGTTGTCATTATCTGACCTCTTAAAATAAACACAATGGTTAGAATTACACCGACTGTAGCCTTGGTCAGCCATAAAACTATCAAATTTCAAATACCATTGCCTAGGTGCTTATTTCAGGCCATACAAACTCTTCTGCAATCTGCACACTAGTTTCTCCTTACCTTTGACCTCAAATCCTTGGGGCTATTCCATGTATATCTCCTCATCCAAATCACCATAGAGAAAGGTAATTTTCACATCTAGCTATTCCAAATGCAAATCTTCAACAACCACAATACTTAAAACAGTATGAATAGAAGTCATCTTAACAACTGGAGAAAATATCTCATCAAAATTAATGCCCTTTTTATGTGCAAATCCTTTTACAACTAACCTTGCTTTAAATCTTTTCTTACCTCCATCTTTCTCTTTCAACCTATAAACCCATTTGTTTGGTAAAGCCCTTTTATCTGTAGGTAACTTACATAATTCCCAAGTCTGATTTTTCAGCAAGGAGTCCATTTCTTCTTTCATTGCAAGCTCCCACTGAACTTGTGTATCCACCTGCATAGCTTCATCATACCCTTCTGGTTCACCAGAATCTGTTAACAAAATAGAATACAAAGATGGAGAAAACCTTTCAGGAGGTCTGCTTAGCCTTGTTGATCGTCTAACATTCACTAGAGTTTGTGGTATTTCTAGTTGCTGTTGCGGAGCATGAGGAACCACGGGAACATCACTATTTAGAGTATTATCTAGCACCACATAATCTTTTTCTTTCTTCTCATGCTACTGCAACTTATCTTTGTACAACACCTTCTCATTGAATACAACATCCTTGCTTCTCACAATTTTTTGATTTTTAAAATCCTAAAGCCTATAACCAAATTCGTCAATGCCATATCCAACGAAGGTACACTTTTTTGATTTTGCATCCACCTTGGTTCTATTTTTAGAATCTACATGTGCAAATGCTTCACATTCGAAGGTTTTGAGAAGAGAATAACTCACCTTCTTACCCGTCCATGCTTCCTCTAGAATACCATAGCCCAAAGGAACTGAAGGACTTCTATTAATTAAATATACAACGGTGTTGACAGCCTCTGCACACATGTTTAAATGCAGCCCAACATGCAATCTCATGGTCCTTGTATGCTCCATTATTGTCTTATTCATGCGTTCAGCCACTCCATTCTCCTGTGGAGTCCTTAGAACCATTTTCTGCCTACAAATTCTATTAAAGGAACAATAATCCTCAAATTCTTTGCTGCAATACTCACCACCATTATCAGATCTGAGACATTTTAATCTTTTACCCATCTCATTCTCAACTAAGCTTCTCCATTTCTTAAATATTTTAAATACATCAGATTTTTGCCTAAGGAAATAAATCCATACCTTCCTAGTTGCATCATCTATGAATGTAACATAATATCGAGAGCCACTGAGAGAAGATACCTGAGTTGGTCCCCATACATCTATATGCACAAGCTCCATCTTTTCATTTTTCTTTTGCTTCCCATCCTTGAGAAAACTGACTCTCTCTTTTTTTTCATACACACATCTTTCACACAAATCCATATTAATACACTTTAGACCTGGTAAAACTTTCTTAGAATGAAGTACCTTCATACCTTTTTCACTCATATGCCCAAGTTTGTTATGCCACAGTATTATCTCAGAACTTGCAGCAATTGTTTCAGTCTCTTCCTGCGAACTTGCAGCAACTGTTCCTGAACCTGTTTGTTTTTTCTTTGCAATAGCTAAAGTAGAAGGAATAGTATGACCTATACAAAGATATAAGGTGCATACTTTCACACCTTTTGAAACCTTCCAATTTTTATTAGTAAATGTAACAATGCAACCTTCTTCAGCTAGCTGCCCTCCTGAAATTAAATTCCTACTGAGCCTTGGAACATGCCTTACCTCTTGTAGTAGCCAATGATTCTCATTTTGCAAATTAATCTTAATTCTTCCCTTTCCAACAATCTGACAGGGTTCATTATCTCCCAAATAAACTAGCCCAAAATCCCCTTGGACATAATCAAGAAAATAACTTCTATGGGGCGTAGCATGAAATGAGGCTCCTAAATTAAAACCCATGAATCATCAACATTATCTAGGGAAAGAATCAAAGCATCATCTTCAGATTTATTACTTACCTCATTTGCCTCCTTATTGCCTTCTTGTTTGTCTCTTTCTTTATTCTTCTGAGACCAGCAACCTTTCTTCAGATGACCTAGTTTCCCATAGTACCAGCAGTCCTTCTGTCCTCTAGATTGGCATCTCTTATCCTTTGATTTTCCTCATGATTTCCCATGACCTCCAGAACCTTTTCCTCTCTCCTTTGATATGCCCCTGCTTTCTGTATTCAAAACACTACATGATGTGGACCCTCCTAAGCTTTTTCATCGTATTTCATCGCTAAGGATAACACCAACAACATCATCAAATTTTAAAGTATTTGAACTAGAGACAAAATTACTTACAGCCATTACCAAGCTATTCCATCTTTCTGGCAAAGAACATAAAACCAAGAGAGCCCTCACCTCTTCATCAAATTTTACTTTTACAGAAGTTAATTGACTGACAATCGTATTAAACTCATTTAAATGATCTATCACAGATCCACCTTCAATCATTTTCAGATTAAACAAACGCTTCATGAGAAATACCTTATTTGAGACTGAGGGTTTTTCATACAATTTAGCCAAATCTTTCATCAGTTCATTTATTGTCTTTGCTTCTGTTATATTGAATGCCACAGATGGTGCCAAGCACAATCGAATGGTTCCCAGTGCCTTTCTGTCTAAAAGTTTCCAATCCTCATCCGTCATTCCTGTCAGTTTCTTGGATACTCCTTCCAATGGCCTCCATAAATCCTTCTGATAGAAGTAATCCTCCATCTGCATCTTCCATAACTGATAGTTTTGTCCATTACATTTATCAACTTTGAATTTACCCTCATCTACCATTGCTCCCACTCAACCGTGAGACCTTCCTGCAAACAATGATCGAACACAACCTGCTCTGATACCACTTGTTAGGGTTAGCTGACATAAGATATCAATTAAATGCAAATAAAGATTAAACAGAGGAATGGAAATACACATAAATAATAACAACAAGAGACAAGTTTTAATGTGGTTCATCCAAACTCAGGCTACATCCACCAAATAAAGAGTCCAATATTATTATCCAGTAAATCAAACAGATTACAACCAACAATCCTTGCAACTCAATACCACTGCAAAATGCTACAATACAATTCAACAGAAACCCTAACCCTAATCCACTTTTATCAAGCCTTATGTCAGTTACAAAATAGGGTTTTGTATGTTAGTCAGTAATAAAAATAACTCCCAGTGCTGCCCCTTGACCCCATAGGAATTTGGCAGAAACTGCGTTGATAAAGTGGGGTAAATTTAACCTCCAAGTTTGATTAGGCTCCTTATAACAACACTTCCCTCCTAGGGCATGCACACTTTAAGATCTCATCAAGGCAATCTCCTAAATAGCACCCAATCATTTTCCTTCTTGTGTGTGTACAAATAGCATCTGAAAGAATCTACAGAAATCAAGTTATAGGAAGCAGTAACACAGAAGGGCGAAGACACATGAAACTTAACATTCTACAAAATGCTAATTAGGGTCTACGGAGCCCGAGAACCATGGTTCTTTGGCCTCCTGAATCTGGATCTAGGTTCTATGATGCGCTTTGATCCTTGTTTTGTTAGATTTCTGATATTTGTTTCTGACACTCGTATTTTCACAGATCTTGCTTAAGTAGGGTTTATACTTTTCCCTATATTGTTTGTTGGATTTGGTTGATTCTCCTCTATACAAAAAAGGGACAAAACCCTGTAGTTTGGCTCTCCTTCTTGGGTAGAACCAAGCTTGGTTTGTGTTCCAATGTGGGTAGAAGAGGGTTTGACCTTGTTTAACCTTTTAGGCTAGGTCTCTCTTTTCTACTAAACATTAACAAACTTCCAAACCCAAATAGTGACAATGGTGAAACTCTTTGTGTGATGCTCAACATACATCTACAATACTCCAATAATCATTCTCATATAATCATCTTCTGGTGCAAACTTGAAATAATCTAGCACAAACTCAACTATGTAAAAAATGTCAACCTGTTACGTAGTCACAAATCCAATATTGCTCTTATGTACATCCAATTCTCATCAAATATGGATACAACATCGATTGTCATCCCCATTTGGCTTTATTCATTGTTTGTGAGTGAGAATGCATATAAAATTAAGTTAGTTTATCCATTTGAACATCTCTCTCTCTCTCTAATCTCTAAGTTCTCTATGCAATCTAGGCATACTTGCACTCTCTCTCCTCTCTCATGCTCTATATTCTTCTCTAAAGCTCTCCATGGTGGATTATTGTTATTGCACTAAATTCTTGCAGGTCTTGTCAAGTCTCTCTACTTATTTGGGCTACACCAACATCTTGAGTCAAGTTATGATGCCACATCAAGCATGCTAGGGTTTCCATGCTCATGGTGACTTTTTTTCTTCATGCTTTGTTCTTGCATTCCATTCTACTTCAAATTTGCCTCTTCCCTCCTAGGGCATACACACTTTAAGATCTCATCATTTCTATTATGGAGGTGAAAACACCATTCATGGAGCTTGACTCAGGCAAGCTCTTAAATAGCACCCAACCATTTTCCTTCTTGTGTGTGTGCAAATAGCATTTGAAAGAATCTGCAGAAATCAAGTTATAGGAAATAGGAACACAGAAAAGTGAAGACACAAGAAACTTAACATTTTGTAAAACCCTAATTAGGGTCTATGGCACCCAAGTGCCCTGGTTCTTTGGCCTCCTAAATCTAGATCTAGGTTCTATTATGCCCTCCGATCCTCGTTGTGGTGTTAGATTTCTGATATTTGTTTCTGACACTCATATTTTGACAGATATTGCTTAACTAGGGTTTCTACTTTTTCATATATTGGTTTGTTGGATTTGGTTGATTCTCCTCTATTCAAAAAAGGGACAAAACCCTTGTAGTTTGGCTCTCCTTCTTGGGTAGAACCAAGCTTGGTTTGTGTTCCAATGTGGGTAGAAGAGGGTTTGACCTAGTTTAACCTTTTAGGCTAGGTCTCTCTTTTCTACTAAACATTAACAAACTTCCAAAGCCAAATAGTGATAATGGTGAAACTCTTTGTGTGATGCTCAACATACATCTACAATAGTCCAATAATCCTTCTCATATAATCATCTTCTAGTGCAAACTCAATAATCTGACACAAACTCAACTATGTAAAAACTATCAACCTATTATGTAATCACAAATCCAATATTGCTCTTATGTACATCCAATTCTCATCAAATATGGATACAACATCGATTTATCACTATAAAACATAATTAAAAAATAGCATGAAAGTAGATATCACACTGCCAGGAACATTTTCTAGATGCTTATGTCATTCTCTTTCTGTTCATTTCATGAGTAACCTATTATTTTACCTTTTCTTCTTGATATCTTATTTATGCTTGTAGGCTACTGACCAATTGCTTTAGTTGTTGTGTTAAGGGTAATGTGGTATCCCTTTGAGCATTAGGCAATTGGTTTTGAATGGCATCAATTGCCTCTTGTAGATGCTTAGTGTTATCTACATGTTGTTGTAATATATCCTCTCTTGAGGTGGTGTGGAAGATATCCCCTCGCTATAACTTTTGTAGGGGTGATATTCCAAATAAGTTCACTTGTGACCCTATCAAAGGGAGTTTCTATGGTGTAACCACCAGTTGAATTTTCTTCTATAGTTGAGCCAAAAAGTCCTTAATGGACTAGATAGGGGAGGTAGAGGAGGATGCATTTGTGTTGTCAGTCTATTGCTGACTGTCATGTGTATCCTACGGAGGAGAGCTAGTTTGTTCTTGCTGTGTATTATGCTTTTCCTCTTGTTGTACATCATGAGGGGAATTGGTTAGTTGTTCTTGTTTCTCTTCTTCCCTTAGTGTGTTGCATACCCTCTTAGTAATCTCCTCTATTTTTTTTCTTTATTTTCCTCTTGTCCTCCTGACACATGCTCATTAATGTGTCCACTCTTTGCTTTGTTCTCAGTTCAGTGGCTTGTAACTAGGATAAATTTTCTTTGTGCTCCATAGAGATGGTTGGGTCTACCTCATTAATTTCCTTTTTCCTTATTTCCTTATCCAATTCTACTACTCTTTCCCTCTTCTTCCTTAGGACATAACCTAATTCATTGAAAAACCCTTCCATCAAGTCTTCTAATATTTTTTCATGTCTTTGCATATGTTTTATCACCACTTCCTAAATGATCTCCTTATTTTCTTGTGATACCTCATCATATAGTTCTAATGTGTTCTTGAGCAGCCCAAAGTTTTCTATGGCATTTGTCACTGTATTTAGGTCTAGTACCTCCTTCTACTCCTGTTCTTCAATATGTATAGTTTTTAATTTCTTCTTCTTCTATGGCTTACTACCTTTTGCTTCGTCTTCTTCTATATCTTCTTCTACACAGGCCTGGATTATACTCCTTTTTACTCCTTGATTTTTCTTTCCTTTCTTCTTCTCTGCAGTTAATTGAACAAATACATTTGACATTTCCTCAACCTCATAATCATTTTATATTTGTTGTGGCATTGATATTGTTTTTTAGGAAGTGGCAGGGTCATCCCCATATTGGGTACTAGGAGTTGCAGAATGCAATCTCCCATATCTCCTTGTCTATGGTGTTCTTGTGGTGCTAGCTTGCGATGGTGCTAGTGCAGTTGGTGGAGCAGAAGAACTATCTTGCGGTGGGATACCACATTGTGAGTGTATTTTTTCTTTGTTTTTCTCCATATGTTCATCTACCTTCTTATGCAACTTATCCATGAACTCTCCATATGTCCAAACCTCTCTACATTTGGCCCTTTTGGCTTATTGAGGAAGGTTTCGGCATACACATCATTTTCTTGTGCGGTTATCTCATAAGGTAGCCTAGGTGTCCAGGAAGTCCTAGGTTTTACTGCCTCCATGTATGTATAATCTTTATCTACCATAAAGGTTATATGGTTTGCATACTATTTTACATACTCATAAGGAATTCTCTCTCTAGCTTGCATTTGTTTTGTAGGGCCTTGAAGAACCCCTAGTCTGCTATGGTATATGAGGGTTTGTCTTTGAAAATTGTGCCATATTATTTTATTTGTGCTACCATTGTAGTGTCTTTTTGTCATATTTTTTTTTGCCATAATTTGGTAATGCATTCATGGAATAGAAAGTGAGGCACAAAATTAGGGTTCCATACCTGAAGTTGTAATTGGAGGTCTTTGTCTTTTGAAGATTCTCCATCAGCTGTTGATGAGTTATAAACAACCTCATTCCTTTGATAAAATAAATAACCTTTTTTGCATTGCCCAATCACCCTAGCCTTGCCAATTTATTTGTTTTTATAAGCAATATTTATCTATTTTTAATGAAAGGTTGTACAAATCTTTATTTCCTAAATTGATTGAAATTAGCTATTAAATGTTGATATAATGGTATGTAGAATTGAGTAATTGTGCAAGATTAATGCATGGCCTATGAGAGGAGTGGACTTCAAGAAGCTGAGGTCAAGTGCACTGGAAGTTGAGGGCACTAGAAATTTTAGGAGTGCATTGATTGGAGATTCTTTTTCTTTTTACTTCTATTGGTTATCTGAGACTTTATGGCTCCACTCAGAGCCTTTTATATGTTTTTATTCCACAAAGACATCAATAGTTAAATTTATGTTTTTCTGTTATAAGACTTTTTCAATGGCATTTTACTGCCATCGAGAATTTAGGATTTCATAATAGTTTAGTTTTAGTTAGTTTCTCAAAACATTGATATATATATATATATATATATATATATATATATATATCATAATGTGGGAGCAATGAATATCAATATATCTCTTTTTAGAAAATAATCAATGAGTTATGTTCTGCAATATTTTCATGAATGCAAATATTGTTATTTTGAGTATTTCCTTTTGAATTATAAAGATATGAATGGAGTTACTATGTTACTGTGGAAACAATTGAATGTGATTTGAGTTAAAGATGAATTTCTCCCAAGAATTGGCCACTCGCGGGATTGTAGAGTAGATAAGTATTTCTATTTTCGTGAATGTTCTATTTCAAATAGTGTTATTTTATCTTTAGTTTTATGGTGTGTGCCTGCAGGTTGTGATGTTTAAAACACTAATTCTTGGAGCTCTGTTTGTTTAAATATTTCCAAAGCATCTGCTTTAGTTTTGAATTGTTGTTAACTATTAGTTGGAAGTTTGAATGTGTGTGCAGTTATAGGATTAGTCACTGTTCGAGTTCAAGTAAAAATTACATGTATGAATTTCTAGTATAGAATTTATATGCTTTCTAGTATAGAGTTTATATGCTTTCTAGTATAGAGCTCAAATGCTTGCTAGTATAGAGTTCAAATGCTTTCTAGTTTGATATGATGTTTAAGTCTTTTTAAATATTTAGAAAATTGTTTCTAGATGAGATATCCAAACCAAATTCCCTATTGCATACAGCCTTGGACACTACCCTGATCGATAAACTGATATTTTTTGACTAAAGTGTTAGGTCCTCATGACAGCCTGTCACTTTTTGGTGCCATTGATGGGGATATGATTCTTTTCTAAGTGTTATTAGGGAAATGTTTGAAGACCTCTTGTAGTAAACACCCAAAAATAGTTACCAAATCTCTCTTTTTGCATGGTCAGGAAGTGAGGTCCACACAAAATATTTATACCAACCCCCCCCAATAGTAGTCCCAACCATAAGTAGGGAGATAGAAGTCTCAACTGAAGAACTAAGTTACAAATTGATCAAGCAGGATCAACCTAATACCTCCCAAAATACCCCATAAGTTCTACCCTCAGATCAGACCTTTGAGGAGGTGATCATTCAGCCAACAAACCTAGTTTTCGAGGAGGAGAACATTCCTTTTGACATCATGGCTAATAATCACAAAAATGACCCTCTCAATGGAAGACCAAACCAAGGAGGTGGTGATAACTTGAGAAGACCAATAGCAAACACTTAAGCCTAAATCCCCCTGCTCAACCTGCTGAGCATAACCAAGTTTGGGTTGATGAATTAGATTAATCTGACAAATAAGAGAATCTAGCTTCACTTGCTATGGTAGTCATTAAACAATATGATGAAGAGTTAGAAGATGAATTAGAAAACATACATGACCTTTCCTTAGACTCAAGTGATGAAGAGATTTTAGAAGTGGAAGAAATTTTGGGACATCTGCTCCACATTGAAGATAATGAACATGATTACACCAACTTCACGGTGTTACCTTGTCCCTTGGCTAATATCATTCTGAAAATAGATCACTTCTTCGAAGATATTACCAGACTCCATAAAACTATACCACATAGCTATCCTCTCAACACCTTAACAAAAGAAGTTCATAGTATCACCTCCAACTATCCTTGGACTAAGACTATCATGTTACTACTAGGAAAAACTTTAAATATCAATAGCTAGTTGACAGAGTCAGATGAGCTCAAATTGTTCAATGTTTTAATGAATAGGTCCAAATCTTTTCCTTGGAACTATACAGACATGAAAGGAATTCACCTAAGTGTTTGTACCCACCACATCTATACTGAGGATGATAAATTGGTCTGTCAACCACATCAAAGACTCATTCTTGCTCTCAAAGATATTGTCAAAATAGAAATTGAGAAAATTTTTCAAGTAGGATTCATTTATCCTATCTCAGACAACAAATGGGTTTCACCCTTGGTAGTAGTACCAAAGAAAAATGGAAAATGGAGAGTATGCGTTGACTACCGAGAACTCAACAAAGTGACCTACAGAGATTATTTCCCACTACCCTTCATAGATCAAGTTTTGGATAATCTAGCAAGAAGGAAGTATTTTTCATTCTTGGATGGATTTAGTGGATATAACCAAATACAAGTAGCAGTGGAGGACAAGGACAAAACTACTTTCAACTGTCCTTGGGGAACATTCGCATATCAGGTTCTTCCCTTTGGGCTTTGTAATACTCCTGCTACATTCCAGAGAGCCGTTCTGGCTATCTTTGTTGAACTTGTAAAAGATTGTGTAGAAGTCTATATGGATTCCTTCACAGTCTATGGTTCCACTTTTGATGAAGGTCTTAAAAACATGGATGGAGTATTGCAATGATGTGAAGATCATCAACAGTCTCTAAGCCATGAGAAGTGTCTAATAATAGTAGAACAAGGTATAGTGTTGGGACATCATATCTCAGCTGAAAGGATAAAGGTTGACCCTAAGAAGATTGAATTGATACAAAAACTCGAAACCCCAAAGAATCAAACTGATGTCAGAAGTTTCTTAGGACATGCTGATTATTACCGGAGGTTCATAGAAAACTTTAGTAAGATTGTAGCTCCCATGTTTTGTCTTCTTCAGAAAGATGTGGAATTTGTCTGGACAGAAGAATGCCAAATATCTTTTGACATTATTAAAGAAAAGCTTGTCTTAGCCCTAGTCCTATGGGGACCTAACTAGAAACTCCCCTTCCATATTTATGTTGATGCTTCCAATGATGCTATTGGAGCAATGTTAGGTCAAGAAGATGAGAATGGAGGAAAGTACACTATATATTTCATCAACAAATACTTGAGCCCCACTAAACGAAATTACCCCATCACAGAGAAAGAATTTCTAGCAATAGTTCATGCAATAAACAAATTTTGACATTACATTACAAGATACAAAGTGACTGTGTTCATAGACCATTCAACTATCAGATACTTGATGAACAAACCGTCAGTAAATGAGAGAATAATCAGATGGTTATTACTTCTCCAAGAATTTAATGTGACCATAATGGATAAGCCTAGGAAATTCAACGTAGTTGTAGACTTTCTATCCCAGATAAAATAAGATAATGGAGATTGTACTCGTGTACAAGATGAATTTCCAGATGAAAACTTATTCACTATCTCCATTAAAACACCTTGGTTTGTAGACATTGCCAATTACTTAGCCACCTCTGAGCTTCCATAGGACTTTACATCAAAACAAAAGAAACATCTCATTCGGGAAAGTGCTCACTTCAAATGGATTAATGGCATGTTATTCCGATGTGGCCCTAACTTGGTACTGCGATGTTGTGTCAGACTAGATGAAACATACAACATCCTTAGAGCTTGCCATGATGATCCATCTGGTGGACACTACTCTACCAAAAGGACTTCCCATAAAATATTAGGTGTAGGATATTATTGGTCCTCTATGCACAAGGATGTGAAGAATTATGTTCACCGTTGTGATGAATGCTAGCGAGTGGGAAGACCTATGGCATCCAACGAAATGCCTCTGTAGCCACAGGTGGTTTTTGAACCATTTGAAAAGTGGGGTTTGTATTTCATCAGTCCTATAGATCCCCCTTCATAAGGAAAAGAATATATTTTGCTCTGTACGGACTATCTGCCCAAGTGGTCAGAAGTCTAAGCATTGAAAGTTGCTAGAGAAGAATAGGTTGCAGATTTCCTGTATAATAGGATTTTTCTTAGATTTAGAGCCCCTAGTGTTGTGCCTTACACACACCCCATTTTGCCAAATGGAGACCCCCTCTTTTGGTTTGGCTTGGAGTCTCAACCTTTGTTACTTATGATGATGAGAAAGTGAGTTTGTGCTTAGAGTACATAATTTGTTCCAGATTTGAGTACTTTGCATGATTGAAGTCATTCGATGTTTTTCATGATTGATTTGGAAGTGTCTTGAGTGGTCTTGTGCTTAAAAGATTGCCATTTGTTGCCTTCTGCATTGAAATTGGGTGTTACTGCATTTTGCTCCAAAATCTCATGTCACTGGATATTGCCTTTGAAATTGCTTTTGCAAGATGTGTCAAGTTGAAATTCCTAGTTTCCAGGTCTTAGAGTTGCTAAATCATGTCAAATTTCACTAGATTTCACTAAGGGGTCCATATACTTTCATCCTGTCACATGGTTCTGACACCCTGATTTGGGTAAGTCTGAAATCCTAAAAATCCTGAAAAATAGCTAAGTCTGAAATCTGGTGGAACCTCAAAATTCTAGAATCTGCATATGAAATTTTATGGATCTGGAACCCATTTCAAACATCCTGAAAGTATATTTAAAAATATTTAAAGTATATACTTAAATATATTTTTAAATATACTTTCACCTTGAACTTTTCAAAATCTGACGCTAAAAATGACCCTAACTACACTTTGTGCCAAAAATAGCCTCTACCGACCTTAGCGCTAAAAACAACCTCTATTGACCTTGGTACTAAAAATCCACTTCGTAGAATTGCGCTAAAACAACTTCCTATCGACTTGTGCTAAAACTCACTTCTACTACCTTTGGTCAGTCGGTCATAAAAATCTCGCTAGGTCGATCACTTTGAAAACCCACGCCAACAAACTTTGTGCTAAAAACAGACCTAATGGAGCTGTGCTAAAATCATGTCTTAGATTTGCTAAATTATGTCAAATTCCACTAGATTTCACTAAGGGGTCCATATACTTTCATCCTGTTGCATGGTCTTGACACCCTAATTTGGTTAAGTCTGAAATCTTGAAAATCTTGAAAAATGGCTATCTGAAATCTGGGGGAACCTCAAAATTCTAGAATCTACATATAAAATCCTATGGATCTGAAACCCATCTCAAACAACCTGAAAGTATATTTAAAAATATTTAAGTATAAGAAATTCTATAGCTAAAATTATACTTTTTGTGTAGATTTTTGGCACATTTTATGACAATTAAGGCCATTGCACATAAAAGGTTGGTGACCCCCAAAAATCCTGCTTTTTATAGAAAAGGGTGGAAAAATAGGAAATAAAAGTTTGCAAATGGATTCTAATGACCAAAAAAACTTTCTAGATCAATATATTGGTCAAATGGGTACTTGAAAAAGGCAAAAAATGTAGAAAATCATGTGAAAATAATTGGATTTAAGAGGTTGTTCATAGAGAAAGTGACATTGACAATGGGTTGTTTTTGACTAATCCATGACTGCAAATAGACATGTTTTGATCCAAATTGATGGAAAATGACTTGTTTATGTTGAAATTGATGCTTGGTCTTGTTGATTGCAGGTCTAAGAGGATAAAGGAGCCAATTGAATCCATCTTGGGAGGTGGACACACAAGATGTGCAGTGCTGACCCAAAACTACAAAATCGACATTTTATCAACTAAATTGTTGATGCACCTACAAGAGAAAGTTAGTATAATGTCCAACATGATAAAGTTAAGTCTCAGGAGCTAGAAGACATTGAAGATCATGCTTCTTTCATCGTAGTTCCTACAGATCTAGTCCAATGTCTAAGACGTGTTCACACTTGTTCAAAGCTGTCCCAATAGTCCAGTCATCAAGAAGCAGTGCAGCAAGCATCTAGTTGCATATACCTTCACCAAAATACTCATCTTGGTCCATTCAGCACTTGGAATCTCATGAATCCACATCAACTCAAGTTTTCAAGTGTCATGTGACTCTATTTTGGCTTTATTAGGCCTTGAAAATTGACTTTTCATCATGTACAACCAAATGGATATCCATTTTGTCCAAATTTGATGTATTTGCAAGCTGTATTTTGTCTTTTTTCTAAAGGACAAATGCAAATCTAAAAATGTAACTAACTGATGTATCTTATTAAATGACATGTAATCTGGACCATTGGTATTGAGTTAATCTCCACCGTCCATTGAAAAATTCAGTATGATACCTTGTTTATAAAAGGGCCATCCTTTTCTCTTATTTTGGAGTAAGATTTGATAGTGAATTGCTGAGACTCTGCCAAAATTAAGTCAATACAAAGCAAGTTTTGCAGGTTGCTGAGAATTTGTGTTTATGTGTTGTCTCATTTTAGTTTTCATGGTTCATATCAATCTGAATTTAAGTAGTTGTGCTTTTGCAATGATGGGTAAATGTTAAGATATCTGATGAATGCTTTGGTCCATACTATTAGTGCTTGTCGATGGTAAGTTGTTGTGTATAGTTAGCCTGGACCCTGTCATTGAATATAGTTTGGTTGCATTCCACTAGTTAAGCTGTGCCATTGTCTAGGTGCTTAATGAGTGAATGCAATTTGAAAATCATAAGGATATTTTGAAGATTGCATCATTTCTTATAGCATTGTGGGTTTCCTATCTTGGTGAAACAGGGAATGGTTTATTGAAAGTATTTGTCTATCTGTAGTATTTTACCCCATTGTGACTATCACTTAAGATCTCTTATCCCTTCTCTCTCCTTTTCCTTTTGCATTTTATTTATATCAAGTTTGTTAGGTTAGCTTATAAGCAACATTTCATTGCCCATATGATGGAAAATTTCAGACTTTACAGTCTGAACCACTAGGGTTTCTACATATACATTGCTGCCATCTTCCATAAACCCTGCATTTCATGTAAGACCCTTTGTTGGCATAGCTAGACATTCCAATTGAGAGATTCCAAACAAGCTAAGACCTAGTTGTAGAAACCTTGGAGTAGTCTTACCTAGGGTAGGATACTTTTCAAGAGAGGTGTGAAACCAACAATCACACCTACGTTGTTGCATGCTAAAACACTCATCAACAGAATTGGCTCTAAAAGGAGGGTTGAACCAAGATTTTATGTAGGCTTTCATCTTTTTTGGCTCATTGCACATGCTGAAATGAAGTGAATGTATAGGAAATTCTGATCCAATGGACACACAGAAGGGTTTAAGTTATGAGACTCCTTCATTCTTCAGAACACTGTCACAACAATCATATCATGAAGAGAACTTTCAAGTGAACATCCCACTTTTCAAAGAAGTATCGGATAATTAGATTAGGGTGAAGTATCCTTCTCTGACATTGTTTGATTTCAGTTCACCTCAAGTCTACACTATACATCCTAGAGAATCACATGACAATATTGATTGTTTGACTTTCCTCAAAAGATTGGATTTGCATTTGAAGGGGTTGATTCCTATTTTTGAAGTTTATAAGCTTGAAACAGGGTGTGGGTATGTCAGCCATATTCAGAGTAAGACTTTACAAGGAGTTGTAGCTTGGATGGGTGCATATGCATGTGGTCATGTCTCAGTCGAAAGCACTCAAAGTGTTGAGGCTGCAGGAGTTGTGAGTCCGTGTCAAAAGGGCAGGTTGCATATGGAAAAAGTTGAAGCTATTCATCAAAATACATGTCTAGATGATGATGGAAGATAATTTATGTGGTATGCAGGTCACACAACTAATGAATATGAGTTCCATGACTGGTTAACATCTCTTTCTCAGTCAGACAACTCATTTGAAGGATATGCTGTCTCAGCTTGGTTAAAACTTAGTTTGCAATCATAGGACAATGAACACAATAAGATGCAAGATTAGATTTTTGCTACTGGAGATGTGGACAAGGTAGATGATAAATCAGATTTGATGAACAGTCATGTTGAAGATGTGAATCAACATCCAAATGATTCACAGAGATCAAGTCTTAAGGTTGAATTCAGTGCTGCAGAGATGGAGAACAATAATTCATTTTAGACTGTTGATAATTCTGGGTTGGGACAACAATATGATCAAATCAGATATGTGCAAGAACAAGAAGAAATCAGTCCTCCAAATGAAGAACAGTCATGGACAGCAATGCAGAAAATTGTTCCAATTGACATGCTTGAGCCACAATCTGACTGTTGGATGAAAAATGATCAAACTTATGAGTATATCAGCATGGTGAACTACAAAGATCAGTCATATCAGATCACTACAGTTACTCCCATAGAGTTTTTAGCTGAGTCAAATGAAGAGGAAGAAGATGATGCATCACTTCAAGGTAGCATTGACACCATAAATCCAGCTATACAAGAAGAAAGAGACCTTGTTGTTGCTTTAGACAATAAATTACCAACCCAATACCAGTCCTTAATTCAAACAGGAAGATTGCTGATCATTGCAGAGGGAGTTGCTTCGAAACATATGACTGATTTTGGTGAAATGGATTCAAGTATATCATATGTTTATCAGGCTGATCCTATCCATACTTGCATAAAGGAAGAGCTCCACATGGTTGATGATGACCTACTGATGAAAATTGAAAGTTGAAATCTGCAATCTAAGAATAAAAATCAAACTGTCCCGCAAAGTGATGGCATGGAAGTTTTTTCATGTCAATCACTTGATCACATCATTGAGCTAGTGTCAACAATGAGTAAGGATATGCTGCTGCATGGCAATTCACCACATATGTCAGATTTTGCTTTAGCTAATTCATGTTGAATTCATCTAGATAATCCGCATCCTGAAGAAGGTTGTCTAGATTTCCTATTTTCTTGGGAGATTGCTACAACATTCAGTGATCTAGAAGTATCTAGTGCACATGACATGACCTAGCATGAACTCAGACCTCCTGAAGGTGCACAAGTTAGTGGTACAATGCAACAAGATGATGAACTTACATACCCAACTGATGGTACTACAAATCAGGTTGTATCTTCCCTTTCTCCACTTAGTTTCAATGGTTATCAATTTGATTATGGCAATTTAGGTAAGACAACTTGCATCTAGATTGAACCTAGCATGAGCCTAGCATGCCTCTACCTCACTTTTCACAGTATAAAGATGAATTTTCCAGACTCAGGACATTGACCTACACCCTGTTACTCCTGTATGTCCTAAGAAATAAGTCACGAGGGAGTGTAAATACTTGTTGTCCAAATCTTTGTACATGGTCCTACTTGTTTTTAGTTAGGTTTTGGTGGTTTCTTGTTGTTCTAGTTTGGTTTCTGCCTTCTTTTCTTACTTTTCCTTAGTTGTTAGCTGTTAGTAGTTGTTAGTTGTTAATTGTTGCTTTCTACTTGTCTTGTTTTGGTTAGGGTAGTTTTCTTTGTTTAGGTTAGTTGCTCGTTTGCCTTGCTTTTTGCTTCTATGCTTGCTTTGCTTGGGTTCTCCATTTCTTGAATGTGGTGGCAGTTGTGTAGACCTGCAAGAGCTTCTTTGTTGGGTAAGTAATTTGGAATATTTCTTTGAGAAGCCAAGGTTTCCACTCAGATCTTATTGTGGGTTCCATTGTTATACCAGGGGATATGATGTCTATTCATGGGAAAGAAGTCATTACTCGGTGCACTTGAAGTGTTTTCTAACCATATATCTCTCACACTTTAAATAATCCTGAAGCAGCTGAGTAAGTCTGGGTGATCTTGTGTTAAGTGAAAAGATTGGGTTTCCATTTTTACCACCAACACCAGTTTTGCAGATACAGATGAGAGTGGCAGGCAGTACTAAGTATTGCTAGCCTATTGGGTGAAAATAAAAGGTGTTTTTCAACACCAAACCCATTACAAAGTATCAATGTGAAGATTATCATTTGAAGACTCTCATATGAAGAATATTATTTTAAGAGTATTAGCATCTAAGATCATCAAAGGTATTATCAAGAAAGAATATCACTACAGACAAATTATTATTGGAAGAATCATCATTCGCTTCTATCAAGGCTCCTCACATATCAACATTCAAGCATTTTCTTGGTGGTAAAATGATCCCAACTTCATAGCTTACCATGAAGGATCTTGGGTGAACTTAGTTGCCAAAGGATGGGAATAAATGCAATTGCACACACTCAAGTTTTTAGAACATGGATGGTTGCACTAGTTAGTGGTCTTTGATTATTTGATAAGGTATCATGTTTTCTTGTTTAGCATGTGGGAAACACAGAGATTCTGGGTTTGAAACTTAGGTTTATCTTAGAAATGCTCTGGAGCATTTTCTAGTAGAGTCGCCATTTGTTGTGCCTTGCACACATGCCCCATTTTGCCAAATGGAGACCCCCTCTTTTGGTTTGGCTTAGAGTCTCAACCTTTGTTACTTATGATGATGAGAAAGTGAGTTTGTGCTTAGAGTGCATGATTTGTTCCAGATTTGAGTACTTTGCATGATTGAAGTCATTTGATATTTTTCATGATTGATTTGGAAGTGTCTTGAGTGGTCTTGTGCTTAAAAGATTGCCATTTATTGACTTCTGCATTGAAATTGGGTGTTACTGCATTTTGCTCCAAAATCTCATGTCACTGGATATTGCCTTTGAAATTGCTTTTGCAGGATGTGTCAAGTTGAAATTCCTAGTTTCCAGGTCTTAGATTTGCTAAGTCATGTCAAATTCTACTAGATTTCACTAAGGGGTCCATATACGTTCATCTTGTCATATGGCCCTGACACCCTAATTTGGCTAAGTCTGAAATCCTGAAAATCTTGAAAAATGGCTAAGTCTGAAATTTGGTGGAACCTCAAAATTCTAGAATCTGCATATGAAATCTTATGGATCTGGAACCCATTTCAAACATCCTAAAAGTATATTTAAAGTATATACTTAAATATATTTTTAAATATACTTTCACCTTGAACTTTTCAAAATCTGGTGTTAAAAATGACCCCAATTGCACTTTGCGCCAAAAATAGCCTCTATCGACCTTAGCGCTAAAAACAACCTCTACTGACCTTGGTGCTAAAAACCCACTTCGCAGATTTGCGCTAAAATGACTTCCTACTGACTTGCGCTAAAAATCGCTTCTACTGCCTTTGGTTAGTTGGTCATAAAAATCCTGCTAGGTCGGTCACTTTGAAAACCCCCGCCAACAAATTTTGCGCTAAAAACAGACCCAACAAACCTGTGATAAAAATGGAATCGACTGACCTCATGAAGCATCATTTTAGTCAGTTGGACCTGCGCTAAGGTCAGATGAACCCAAAATCCGCACTGCGCTAACCTCAGATGGACCCAAAATCCCCGCTAGGTCAGTTGGAAGCAAAATCAGCGCTAAGTCAGTGACCCCCAAAATCAACGTTTTTTGGTATTTTGGGCCAAAAAATGAGTTTTTTAAGGAGCAAATTGGATTTTATTGATGGATTTGAATTGAATATCTATTTGTCACATCATGATGAACATTTTGCCAAGTTTGTGTAGATTTTTGGCATGTTTTAAGATAATTAAGGCCACTGCACATAAAAGGTCGGTTACCCCCAAAAATCTTAGTTTTTGTAGAAAAGGCTAGAAAAATATGAAATAAAAGTCTGCAAATGGATTCTAATGACCACAAAAATACCTAGATCAATATATTAGTCAAATGGGTACTTGAAAATGGCAAAAAATGCAGAAAATCATGTGAAAATAACTAGATTTAAGAGGTTGTTCATAGAGAAAGTGATATTGACAATGAGCCGTTTTTTACTGATCCATGACTGCAAATGGACATGTTTTGATCCAAATTGATGGAAAATGACTTGTTTATGATGAAATTGATGCTTGGTCTTGTTTATTGTAGGTCTAAGAGGATAAATGAGCCAATTGGAGCCATCTTAGGAGGTGAATACACAAGAGGTGCAGTGCTGACCCAAAACTGCTAATCGACATTTTATCAACTAAATTACTGCTACACATGCAAGAGAAAGTTAGTATAATGTCCAACATGATAAAAATAAGTCTCAGGAGCTGGAAGACATTGAAGATCATGCTTCTTTAATAGTAGTTCCTATAGATCCATTCCAATGTCCAAGATGTGTTCACACTTGTTCATAGTTGTCCCAATAGTCCAGTCATCAAGAAGTAGTCCAACAAGCATCTAGTTGCATATACCTTCACCAAAATACTCCTCTTAGTCTATTCAGCACTTGGAATCCTATGAATCCACATCAGCTCAAGTTTTCAAGTGTCATGTGACTTTATTTTGGCTTTATTAGGCCTTGAAAATTGACTTTTCATCATGTACAACTAAATAGGTATCCATTTTGTCTAGATTCGATGTATTTGCAAGCTGTATTTTGTCTTTTTCCTAAAGGAAAAATACAAATATGAAAATGTAACTAATTGATGTATCTCATTAAATGCCATGTAATCTGGACCGTTGGTGTTGAGTTAATCTCCACCGTCCATTGAAAAACTCAGTATGGTGCCTTGTCTATAAAACGGCCATCTTTTTCTCTCATTTTAGAGTAAGATTTGATAGTGAATTGCTAAGACTGCCAAAATTTAGTCAATACAAAGTAAGTTTTGTAGGTTGCTGGGAATTTGTGTTTATGTGTTGTTTTATTTTGATTTTCATGGTTCATATCAATCTGAATTTAATTAGTTGTGCTTTTGTAATGATGGGTAACTGTTAAGATATCTGATGAATGCTTTGGTCCATACTATTAGTGCTTGCTGATGGTAAGTTGCTGTGTATAGTTAGCCTAGGCCCTGTCATTGAATATAGTTTGGTTGCATTCCACTAGTTAAGCTGTGCCATTATCTAGGTGTTTAATGAGTGAATGCAATTTGAAAATCATAAGGATCTTTTGAAGATTGCATCATTTCTTGTAACATTGTGGGTTTCCTATCCTAGTGAAACAGGGAATGGTTTATTGAAAGTATTTGTCTATTTGCGACATTTTACCCCATTGTGACTATCACTTAGGATCTCTTATCCCTTGTCTCTCCTTTTCTTTTTGCATTTTATTTATATCAAGTTTGTTAGGTTAGGTTATAAGTAGCATTTCATTGCCCATATCTTGGAAAATTTCAGACTTTATAGTCTGAACCACTAGGGTTTTTGCATATACATTGCTGCCATCTTCCATAAACCCTGCATTTCATGTAAGACCCTTTGTTGGCACAGCTAGATATTCCAACTGAGAGATTCCAAGCAAGATAAGACCTAGCTATAGAAACCTTGGAGTAGTCTTACCTAGGGTAGGATAGTTTTCAAGAGAGGTGTGAAACCAACAATCACACCTGCGTTGTTGCATTCTAAAACACTCATCAACACCTAGGTCAATTGTCACGGATCAAGGACCCTAATTTATGTCTAAGGTTTTGTTAGCTTTTACTGATCATTTCTAGGTAAACTATAAAAATTCATCACCTTATCACCCACAAGCAAATGGTCAAGTAGAAGTCACTAATAGGGAGCTTGAAAATATCCTGACAAAAATAGTTTTATCAGGAAGAAGAGACTAGGCCAGGAAATTGCTTGAAGTGTTTTGAGCTTACAATACAACTTGGAAATCCACCATTGGTCTTATTCCTTATGAATTAGTCTTTAGGAAGAAACCTCTTCTGCCCATTGAATTTGAGCTTCAAACTCTGAGAACAACAATGGAGTTAGATTTAGACCTCAATCGGGCTTAGGTAGAGAGAGTCATGCAGCTTAGCACATTAGATGAACTCCACTTAGAAGCTATCCATCAAACTGAACTAGTTCAGCAACAACGAAAGGCTTAAAATGATAAACACATTAAAGAAAGAGAATTCCATGAGGAAGATTGGGCATTGCTATTTGATTCTTGATATAAAGACCAAAAAAGCAAACTGAAAACTCACTGGCTAGGTCCATATGAGATTTCTGAAGTATTTCCAAATAGAGCAGTACAACTCAAATGCATTGATGGTGATTCTTGAACTCTCTTAGTCAATAGACATTGACTATGGATCTACCATAAACCTATTAACAAAGAGGAGTTTACTCGACTGGTAGAAATGCAAGGAGAAACTCTAAAAAAATTGAGTGTGTATGTATGCATTTAGGAAACATTTATCCATATGTTCATCCTTGTACTTGTCTAAATTTTATCACTGTTTTGTAGGGCTTCATCTCTGAAGAGTACAAATTTTAGTGCATCTTCTAGTGATGCTCCAGAACTTGTTTGTTCGAAAAGATCCATGACCTCATCATATCCCAATATTCCGGTGCATTTTTCAATGATGCTTTGGAACTTTGTTCTTGCATTTTGGCTGCATCTTTCAACGATGCTCCAGAACCTTGTTCCTGCATTCTGGCTGCATTTTTTAGCAATGCTTTGAAACTTTGTTCTTGCATTCTGGCTACATCTTTTAGTGATTCTCTGGAACTTTGTTCCTGCATTTTGACTGCATATTTCAACGATGCTCCGAAACCTTGTTCTTGCATTCTAGCTTCATCTTTTAGCGATGCTCCACAACTTTGTTCCTACATTTTGGCTACATCTTTCAGTGATACTCTGGAACCTTGTTCCTACATTCTGGCTGCATCTTTTAGCGATGCTTCCAAACTTTGTTCTTGCATTCCAGCTGCATATTTTAGCAATGCTCCAGAACTTTGTTCCTATATTCTAGCTGCATCTTTCAGTGATGCTCCTGAACCTTGGTCCTACATTTTGACTACATCTTTCAACGATGCTCTGAAACTTTGTTTCTGCATTCTGGCTGCATCTTTTAGCAATATTCCATAATTTTGTTCCTGCATTCTAGTTGCATCTTTCAGTGATGCTCTGGAACTTTGTTCCTTTATTCTGGTTACATGTTTCAGCGATGCTCTGGAACCTTTTGCCTTCATTCTGGCTACATCTTTTAGCAATGCTCTGAAACTTTGTTCCTTCATTTCGGTTGCATCTTTCAGCGATGCTCCAAATCTTTATTCCTTCATCCCGACTGCATCTTGTGGTGATGCTCTGAAATTTTCTCATATCTTGTATATCTATTCCTTAGACATCTTCCTCCACCATTGTGAGCTTGTGATTCCCTTCTATGTAAATGTTCCTACATTCTTAAAATACACCCATTGTCACCTCTGTAATACACCATGTTAAGCCATCATGAGTTTGTCATTCCCTACCATAATAAATATTATTAATATGGCAACCTATTGTCATAATAAGTTCATCCACCCCATTATCATGTCATAATAAATTCATTTCATCTGAATCAAATGGTACTTCCACCTAGGATGCTATTACGTCAGCAGAAATAAGCAACTTTCAAATCAATGACGGATTAGAAGGTATGTACATCTTTCATTTTAAATAGGTAATTTATTGTGAATAAAAATAGATAAATTAGCACGAACCCTTTTCATTTCCAAATTTGGCAAAATATGTGAAATGTTTCTTCACTAGAGAAGGTTGCAGCTCGCTCACTCTATCCTATGCAATGTCATAATTAACTGTTGAGAAGCCAAGTACCCTGAATTAATTCTTGTCTTATCAACATTTCTAAAGTACAAGTGGCCTTAAAAAAATATATTTTCTTTAATTTGGCTATGACTTGCTTGAACACATTTATCATTTTGGAGTGCCACGATATTTTAGTAGCCACTTAGCAATATTACCAATCAGAAATAGAATGGGAGGAGCCAAATGCGAGTCTGAGCCAGCTTCACTAGATGAATTGCTGGCATTAGGGAATATTTCAGAGCTATTTTAGAGGGTAGGCTAGTTGGCATTTATAAAGAAATTTGAGGGACATCATACACAGCTGGTCAAAGAATTTGTAGCAAACTTTTCAGATGGCCAGTCAATTGTGCGTGAGAAGAAGTTCAAGGTAAGTCCCCGAATCATCTCTAATTTGTCTGGTATTAAGAATGAAGGTGTTAATTTGTCAGAAACCACAAACATTTCCTATCAGAAAATGATATAAATTTTTGCACAGGAAGGCAAACCTCACCCATTGCTAGTTATAAACACTCAGGGGCAAAAGAAGGGATTCCACACAATGTCTATTGTAGAACCATGGCGAACAATAGTTGCATGGATTATTAAATACTTCACATGTGAAGGGCAATGCGTCACTATAGTTGTCTCTCCTTTTCAGCTAGTCATCCACCTACACCATGGCTTGGAAAACCCTGAATTAAGGGTTAACCTTCCTGCCTTCCTCCATGATTCCCTTGTTAGTATGATAAAGAGGTTCAAGATAGTGTCTAGGCCCTTGAAACATCATGGTCTTATTCATTTAATTTGCAAACATCATTTCCATAAAAAAAGAAAACTAGATGCAAAATGGCATAAATTTCTTTAGAAATTTGAGAATCCTGAGCCCTCAAGACAATTTGAGGAAGGTGAGTCATCTAGTGTGGCAGTCCAAAATTTGAGAGAACTCTCACCTGGCCCTCAAAATGACAAACAAGCTCCTGGTGGTGAGGTGTTGAAAAATCAAGTAAGCCTCTCAGACCCTGAAGAAAGACCTAAACCACATAATGTGCTTGAGTCCCTAAAAAAATGATAAAATGTGGATTTATTAGATTTAAAGGTTGAATATATTCAGCCTCGTAAAAAGGAGAAGATGCCTAAGATAGAACTGCAAAAACCTCCTCCTCCAAGAAGGAGTAAACGAATGGCCGTTGAATCTAGTTGTGCCATAGCCTGTGAATTGCCCCCTATTCCTAAGAAAAAGAGACATGAGAGGTAGCCTTGTGGAGAAACAACCCATCCTTTTGAAAAAGTAGCCCAACTAGATGAAAATGTATCTCAGCCCTGTGTGAATGTAGCTCAAACCCTAGAAAGTAGTAAATCCCCTAAATCTAAACAAGGAATTGACCCATCCAAGGAAGAAGAAAAAGAAATAGGAGAGAAAGGACAAGAGGGAACAAATGAATGAATGCTCAATTATGTTCTAGTTGAAGAAGAAGAGGGTCATGAATATGAGCCTGTAAAAATAGTTCATCCCTCACAACAGCCAAAAGACATTCAAGAAATGGATACAGTGCATGAGGTGAGACAATTATCTCCTTTAAATAATGTTGGTGATAGAGAATAGGGTCCATTAGAAGCAACTAATAAAGGGCATGTGTCCAACACTGAAGCATAATTTTTTTCCCCCCCTTTCTATAGATGCAGAGGATAACAAAAATGAGTATGTGATATCAAAAACAGAGGAATTGAAAGCAAAATTATGCAATTGAAAAATAAACTACAACAGAGTGAGGAACAGTTAAACAAACATCAACAGGAGACAGGGAAACAAATAGAACTTCTAGAACAAAAAGATCAAACCATTAAAGAATTATAGTCCCAATTGCAACAAATTGAAGAAAAAGATAAGAAGTGTTTGGCCAGTCTATTTGAAAATGACAAACATATTAAGAATTTAACCTTCAATTTGGAGCAGTGTTTGAAAACATTTGCAGAGGAACAAGAAAAACAAAAATTGGAATTGAATAAAGTTTTGAGTAGAACTATTGAATTGGAACATGATTTATAGGAAGTCAATGTCAGGCCAACTATGGAGTCAAAAGAAGTTCAAACTGAGCCAACTAAGATGGAGTGGTTTCAAATCCACATTCCTCCCATGCTAAACAAATGGATGGAGAAATGCTATTTCCTAAGACAATCTAGGGTTGAAAATGCTAGACTTAAAAAGGAAATGGTATTATTAAAGGAATCTTATGACATGTATCAAGTTAAGACATATGCATGTAAAATTGGAGAACTATTATTGGCCTGTAGGAAACCATCCAGACTATACTCTATGTTCCTTAATGAGCAAATATTGAGATGGAGGCTCTTAAGAATTTCTTGCAACTTACCACATGATCTAGATGATCAACAGTTCCTAGAAGCATTTAAAGAAGCACCTCCTGTTCAGAAAAATTTGTTATGTGAATTTTTCATTCATAATCTGTTTCTTGAAAAACATAATGATTTATTTATCAATCTATCTGTGGGGGAAGTTAAACTAAGGGCATTTATATCTAACATGTAGAATTAGATTCATTGGTAGGACATAACTAGGGAGTATCTCCATGCAAAGTGGACTCTGGGATTACAAATGAGATACCCTAACCAGAAGCCTTTTGCTTTTAAAGCTTAGTTTCGAAGGGTTAAGAGCAATACACATATGAGAGAGAAGTACAATGAAAGCATTAGGATCTGTTTTGAAGACTTCAAAGTTAATGGATTGCCATTAATTGATAGAGCTTGGAGTGCCTGCGAAGAAAAATATACCCCTCTACCTTTGTATTTGAAAAGGAGAGAAATGATTTCCCCTACCAACCTTAAATGGTCTTATAGAAGAGCTAAGGCATTGATAGAGATACTACAACAACTCAAAACTAAGTGGATAGGGATGCGGTATAGGCCTCCATTACTTTTATAGCCACCCCTTGTAGTCTTAGTATTTGCAGAGAAGGATCCTAGAGACTTACATACATGGAAGATGAGAATCAAACTGAACAAAGGCTTTCTAAAATACCCTAACAATATTGATGAGGAGGCAGAGGAAATGTATGACCTCAGTTCAAAGTTTGATGAGTTAAACATGAAAAGAGATGTGAAAAGGCAAATGATTCATTAGAGAGTAGGAGGACCTACTCAAAGATAAGAAGGGGAGGATAATGAGGTATAATCAACCTCATTCCTTTGATAAAACAAATAACCCTTTTTGCATTGCCCAATCACCCTAGCCTTGCCAATTTGTTTGTTTTTATAAGCAATATTTATCTATTTTTAATAAAATGTTGTACAAATCTTAATTTACTAAATTGATTGAAATTAGCTATTAAATGTTGATAGAATGGTATGTAGAGTCGAGTAATTGGGCAATATTAATGCATGGCCTACGAGAGGAGTGGACTTCAAGTAGCTGAGGTCAAGTGCGCCAGAAGTTGAGGGCACCAAAAATTTTAGGAGTGCATTGATTCGAGACTCTTTTTCTATTTACTTCTATTGGTTATCCGAGACTTTATGGCTCTACTCAGAGCCTTTTATATGTTTTTATTCCACAAAGACATTAGTAGTTAAATTTCTATTTTTCTATTATAAGACGTTTTCAATGGCATTTTACCACCATCTGGAATAGAGGATTTCATAATAGTTCAATTTTAGTTAGTTTCTCAAAACATGGATATATATATCATAATGTGGGAGGAATGAACATCAATATATCTCTTTTTGGAAAATAATCAATTTGTTATGTTTTGCAATATTTCCATGAATGCAAATAGTGTTATTTTGAGTATTTCGTTTTGAGTTATGAAGATATGAATGGAGTTACTATGTTTCTATGGAAACAATTGAATGTGATCTGAGTTAAAAGATGATTTTCTCCCAAGAGCTGGCTACTCATGGGATTGTAGAGTAGATAAGTATTTCCATTTTCATGAATGTTCTATTTCAGATATTGTTATTTTATGTTTAGTTTTATGGTGTGTGCCTGCAGGTCGTGATGTTTAAAATGCCAATTCCTGGAGCTCTGTTTGTTTAAATATTTCTGGAGCATCTGCTTTAGTTTTGAATTGCTATTAAATGTTAGTTGGATGTTTGAATGTGTGTGCAGTTATAGGATTAGTCACTGTTCGAGTTCATAGTAAAAATTGCATGTATGAATTTCTAGTATAGAGTTTATATACTTTCTAGTATAGAGTTCAAATGCTTTCTAGTATAGATTTCAAATGCTTTCTAGTTTGATATGATGTTTAAGTCTTTTTAAATATTTAGGAAATTGTTTCTAGATGAGATATCCAAACCACATTCCCTATTGCATATAGCCTTGGACACTACCCCGGTCAATAAACTAATATTTTTCAACTAAAGTGTTAGGTCCTCACGATAGCCTATCAGCTGCTCTCTTAGAAACTCACACAGGTCAAAATATTTGTCATCCATAACCATTTGGTAGGCCATGTGTATTGTCATTTCAGTGGCTGACCCTTCGTGGTTGGCATAATATATCTTATATACAATTCCCATGGTAGCATACATCACCGCAGGGTTTGTGATTTCATTGATGTTCAGGATTTGTCCATCTGGTGTGGCCCTTTCTAGCTCTATCACCTTCTTATTTTTTATTTTTTTCTTTGTTGACACCTCTCCTATTGTACAAAGCCTTGTTACCACATGAATAACTTCTGTTGTGATGTGGTGCGGTGTATCTAGGTATATGTACTCATCATGATTCCAACTTAGAATTATACGCACCCAATCGTGCTCACCACAAAGATTAGGATAGTCCTCTCGAATGTCTAGTCTTTTTGATGCAATTTTTTGTTGCTATGGCAAATACATTGTTTTGTTTGGTAAGAGTGTATCTCAAAGCTCCCCAAACTTCATATGATCAATTTTTGATATCAGTGCATGGATATATTTTTGCACATTCTTTGTGCATATTACATCTGCAGTACTTCCAAGAATGAGTTGACTTTGTCTACTTCCATTGCCTTGTAAGGGAATTTCTTATACTTGGGCCTCGACTTCTCTGTAACGTCAATGAGTGTAGGGGGTGCCCATTTTCTCTTCCACAGTTGTGAATAAGGTTTTCTATTTTTTTCTCTTTCTTGTTGGAGCTCAATTTTTTTCTAAGTGTTGAGTACAAATGTGATGAGATCACTAAAGGGTTAGGGTTTTTATAGCTATAACAGTGCCTTTTTGCATTTATTACACTTATTCGTTTAATTTTCATAGGTTTTTCTAGCTGTTATATGCTAGTTGCTTATAAACTATTAACGGTTACTTTATATAGTCTATGTTATAGTATAATACATAGGTTATGATACATTGGTGTGAATCTACCACATTGACTTTTTTCACTCTAGAGATTGGTGGTAATGCTTCAACCTTGCTCCATTAAGAATCCAGGTGATTCCACTTCCATCCATTTTCCATAATTTTACTACTTTGAATTCCACAATTTCATGTATATAGTAAGGTCCTAACCACCTTACCTTAAGCTTACCTTGCTGATTGAATCTGTTCTCATATAGTAACACTAAATCACCTTCACAGAATGTTTTTAGGTGTAGATTCCTATCATGCCAGGATTTTATCTTTTCTGTTCCAACTATTGGTTATACCTAGCTATGAGGCGATTTTCATCCAAATTTTCTAAATCTTCAATCCTCTGAGCTAATGAGCCACCATCATCCAACTGCAAGGTGAGCGTGGTACATAATGTTGGTATTATGAAGTTCATAGGGACTGTTGCATCAATTCCATATACTACCTGAAACGTTGTGAACTTAGTAGACCATTTATATGTTGTGCGGTATGCCTAGAGTACCATAGGTACTTTTAGGTTCCAGTCTTCTCTATTACCATCACACATCTTTGTCAGCATTGTCTCGATTATCTTATTTAGAGATCCACTTGCTCCATTTGCTTGTGGATGATATGGAGAACTTTTGTTATGTGTTATCATAAAGCTTCTTAGGAGTTCCACAATCATCTTGTTTATGAAGTGTTTGACTCAATCACTTGTTATACTTATTGGACAACCAAATCTTTTAATAATATTTTCATAAAGAAACTTTCAGTAGTTTTGGATATGCAATCTCTAGTTGGTTCTACTTCTGTCCACTTAGTCAAATATTCCACTCCAATGAAATCTATTGCCCATTTCTTGAATGGTATTTGTGTCAAGACTAATTTCGGGGGCATTTCATCTCTTGCAGTAGGTTTTCTTACTCTTTGACATATATCACAATTGTTAACATATTGTTTTGCATCCCTTTATAAAGCAAGCCACCACAAACTTGTTAGGTTTACCCTCTTTGTGGTGGTGTCTTCATAGTTATGTCCTTCAAAGATTTCTTCATGTGATTCCCTTAATATTTCTTGTCTTTTATGTTCATAAACTACCCTTCTTAATATATCATCTTTTCCCAAGATGTGTAGTTCTCCTTCAACAAGTGTATAAGGTAGTGCCTTCCACATTAATGTTTGTTTGTTGTATAGTGAGATATATTTTGGAAATTCTCCTCTGGAAAGTTATACTTCTACCTCATGGAACTCCTCTGGTACCACAATTAGTTTAAACAAGTGTGTGCCAGGTAATTCCTCTTGTTGGTCATCAGGTTCTTCCCCTATTTCTATTTTGGATAGGTAATCAGGCCCTTGTTTTTGTTTCCTTGGTTTAACCATTATCTTGAAATCAAAATCTTGAAACAATAGTAACCATCTACATATCCAGCCATGAATAACATGTTGGTTCAATAAGTATTTTAAAGGTTCATGGTTTGTGAAGAATGTAAATGGAGTGGATAATAAATAATGTCTAAATTTTTGCAAGGCATAGACCATGGCTAAGGCTTCTCGTTCTGTTGTTGTATAGTTCTTTTCTTCTTTGGATAACTATGGCAAAAGCTATAGGATGGTCCTTATTTCCCTTTGGTTGTGCCAATATTTCTCCAATTGCTATCCCTGATGCGTCCACATGTACATGAAATGGTATATTTCAATCATGAAATAATAATGTTGGTGCTTCTGCTATCTTTTTTTAGTGTGTCAAAGGCATTCTGGAATTCATCATTCCATTCAATGTTCTTCCCTATTTTCTTTTTCAGGAGTTCCTCCAAAGGTGCTACAATTGCCGCATATTTTCTTATAAACTTGCAGTGATGCCCTATATAGCCCAAGAAGGTTTTCACCTTTGGTTTAGACTTTGGTGGTGGTAAGGTCATTATCAATGTTAATTTCAATGGGTCAACCATTAGACCTTCCTTATAGATGATATGCCCTAGTAGGGTGCCAAAAGGTACTGCAAACATACACTTCTTTAGTTTCAGTGATATATGCATGCTTCTACATCTATTTAAAATTTTCTTTAATACTTGCACATGGTCCCTCACCAAGACATACATTGTCAAATAATCAAGGTATACTTCTAGAAAATCATGAATGAAGTCCTTGAAAGCATTCACCATTATCCTGCTAAATACTGTAGGTGCATTCTTTAGACAAAAAGGCATACTATGTACATGTAAGACCCAAATTCTGATGCAAATATTGTCTTAGGCTAGTATTCTTCTCTTATTTTGACCTGATGGTACCCAGAGAATCCATCAGTGAAGGAGTACATTTCTCTGCCAGCTACTGACTCCAATATTTCTTCTATAAATGGAGTGGGAAAGGGGTCATGTATGCATGCCTTGTTTAATTCTCTATATTCTACACACATTCTTATTCTCCTATTTTCTTGTTTTGCACAACCATGGGGCTTATCCATTTGATAGCCTCCACAGGCTTGATTATACCTACTGCCAATATTTTTTCTAGTTCTAGTTTTACTTTCTTCATATTAGGATTCAACCTATATGGTCTTTTCTTTATTAGCTTGACTCCTTCCTTTAATTGGATTTTCATTATTCCTAATTCCTCTTTAATTCCTTTCATATCTATGAATTCTCTAGGGAATATATCTTCAAATTTAGATAGGATCTCCATGATTTGTGCCACTACCCTTTCATCCCAGTAATATCCATTTTTTGCTAATTTGGGTTCTCCTTCTTTTAGTATATTTTCCTCTCTTAGTTTTATGGGATGGTTATAATATTCTTCTTTGGGTTTTGTAGGGAGTTCTTGTTCTCTTTCCCCTTTTTGTACTTCCATTTCTAGGTTCTCTATATCTTTCTTATCTCCTTAAGTAGTTTTGTAACATGTATGTGTAGTGGGGTTTGTTTCTTTGTTCACCAAATCAATAATTTTCCATATCCCTTCACTCCACAGTGGTGGGGAATTTGTTTGTGGTACTAGTTCTTATCTTTCTCTATTGGGTTTGAATATTATTTCCTTGATTTTGAGCAATACAGTGTGAATATGGTCATCTTCATCCCAAAAAGAAAATGTGTGATAGAAGTCTTCCTTTAATACATCCTAGTGTTTAGTTTCTACCCTTCTTTCCTGGTTGATGTACTAGGTTTGTACTATTGGTGTAAGTTTCTAGTAGAACAATTGTATGTATTGTGTTTCATTGTATTCATTTTGAGCCTTCCAAACCCAAATACAAGTTTTTATGTGCTCTTTTGGATGTATACTTCCATCATATTTAGGGATTTCAGCATGCTCACCTTCTTTTGCTATGTATCTTGTTTGAATTAAGATCTTGAAGACTGGCTAGTGTTGGATATTATACTTATGGATGTTCTAGCAACTGGTAGTATTGCATATTAGTGTATGTTTTAATTCTTCAAGTCTTTCTTCTTTCTCAAAAGTTTGTTCCATTTGTGTTAGGTATGTAGTTAGATCCCCAATTCTTGAATATTTAGGTAGCTTGATATGTGATATTCCCCTTGAGATATGATTTATTTGACATGATTTTTGGTATGCACCTTCGATGCATAAGTCTTGTTCTTCGCTTGTTCCTTGTGGTGTAGTTCCATCATTTGCAGTAAAATGTGGTGAATTTAGTTCTGTTAGCTTGACCATCAATACTCTCTGGGTTCCCCTGATTCTATGAGTGTATGTTTCTAGTTCTTCTTGTAACTAAGCACTTAAGACATCCTCAATGTCTATGTTGTAATGGTTAGATTCAATTCCTATCTCTCCTTTAGAGTTAGGTTCTTGTATGTTTTCATTTATAGGGAGTTTACATATTGAATAGATGTTTTTGTTATCCTCATCATTATATTCCTCCTAATTGATTTCTTCTGTATATGACTCATCGTAGTTTCCTCCTACAGGTATATGAACAATCTTTTCATCATCTGCAAAGGATATTTCTTCCTTCCTAGAGTCCATAAACCCATTTGTATCTACAAACCATCTTAGACCTAGTAGTGCATTGAAAGAATCAAAGGTTTCTTTGATTGCTACTATCTCAATGTCTATAATTTGTTTTACTCGAATGACACTAACTTCTACATTCCTCTATGTTCCTAGTGTTTTCATTCCAGATCCATCCATAGGGTTGATATTGTATGGTGTTCCTTATAGTTTAGGCCTTCCCAACTATTCCCACACCCTTTTTGGGATCATGTTGATGTCTGTGCCTAAATTGACCATTACATTTTTCAATCTTTTGTGATTAATATTAACTATAATCATTATAGGGCTTTTCTTCCATAATCTCTAAGTTCTCCCTATCTTTCTAATTTGTGGTGGTTGGATCTTTTGTTTGTTCCAATATTTGTTGAATTGTCTAAGTTTTCTAAGAGATCATTTTCTTTATCCATTTGTGTGAGTTTTTTTAGTATTCTTACTTCTTGTTCAGTAAAGAAATTATCTGGACTTTTCTCTTTTTGTTCTTGTTTGAGTGTTTTCTTAGTTTTTCTACAATTTGATCATTTAACGTCAGAAATTGTCCTCCTGTATGGAGTGGTACAATTTCCCTCAGTTTAGCTCCTCACTCTTGGTGGTCTCTCAACCTTTTCTTTTTCGGCCTTCCTGAAACGCTGATTGACTTAGTTTAGGAGTAGTCTATTCACTTTTTGAGGTAACTGAAAACCCAGAAAGAGATTTCAGATTAGGGTCCTTGGGACCCCAAAAATGCACATCTAAGCTGAAATTGGGGGCTTGGACTTGGGCGCTGTTGATGGTGATGTTAATCATGCACAAACACACAAATAAAAGTTACACAACAACTCTTATTTATCTTGAAAGATACAATGAATTCAAAGAATTCATGATCCCAAGTCTCTATTGATTAGTTCATAATCTACTGACGTTACTCAGTGGTTGATGTGTGTTGCTATTTTCTATTTTGGGGCCTTACGTAGATCAGTAGATTCTTCTTTCTGCACATATGCTATACAAAGAGGTTACTCTACATAGTATATTTTTTCAAATAATGTGTCTAAGTTGATATTTGCATGATTTCTACAATTATCTGTAATTCTTTGCATGATATTTTCAACACTACATGCATTTAGCTCAAATATGCTAATGATATTTAGTTATCTATGAGATGTCAGCATATTTCTCTATTCTGCTTGTTATTTATCATGATTTACAGTTATGGAAGTGATTTCTATGAAATTAAAATGAGAAAAAGGGTTAGAGAATGAGATTCCTAAAATTACTTGACTGAGATCATTGATCCACATATATGTTCCCATACAACAATGAAGAGAAGGAAACTAGAGTCATACTTCACTAGGACATTCCACAAATCCGCATGATCCAGTGCAAATCTTCAAAGGAAAAGTTGACAACAACATGCAATAAAATGAAAGTGCTTCCAATTGAACATACCATTCACCATTACATATCCAGAAATCAACTTGAAGATTACGTAAAGTTTACAATCAGGATGTAATCTGAAGCTTCATCTCCATTCAGTATGCTTAAGAACAAGTACATTTACAATGATTTGAGGAAAGAACCTTGACATTTCAATAATTCAGTCCTCATTAGTCTCAATAATCTGATCTCCTATATTAAACTGGTTCAGTCAGATTTTTTATTGATTGACCTCTCTCCTTTACAGAGCAAAAGGGGCTGAATAAATGGCTCTGATTATCCTCAATACAGTGCCCAAAAAACCCTATCTAATCAACAGTCTGCATCTCAAGTGAAGCATCAAATGGTGGAAAATAAAATCCTGCCAAAAAACTTGAGCAGCATGCCCATACCGAGCGTCGCTCTAACAATAATGTTTCCACCTGCAATTTCTTCCGCATTGAAAGCCTTTACTCATCCTGCTGCATTTGCAATCCTTCGGGATCCGGTCCGCCACCTGTGATGTCCTTGCCATCAAAGATCTATCTTTATATCTACCTGCACGTCGCCAGTGTGTCTGTAACTCTACAATTTTTAGCCACTTTGAAATAGCTCCAACATCCTGCAACAAACAGTCAAGGGTTAAGCATCGTCATTAATAAACTAGCAGGAAGATAATCATTAAATCAGGTTGAAATCACAAACACAAAAATTAGGTCATGAATCCATCAAAATCTACATGTCCAAATGCATATACAAAGTTAAAAATAGCTGAGTCAACCATTGTTGACTCAAAACATGCATCGGGCTCTAAAATGGATTAAAAAAACCATCGCTTTGCTTTCCCGCCTTTTTCCTTGTATATCGCATGCATACTCAATTCCTTGTATATCGGGCTTGTATATCGTAACATACAAGCACCAAAACATATAAAGAGGTTTCTGTGTTTAACTTTCTATTTGGCTCCAAATTGCACCCTTAACTTGTACTTTTCCTTTTGCATCAATCGCTTGTATGTATCACTTGTATCTGGAGATATGTATTGCAATTTATACAAGCCGATACATACAAATTCATTTGTATGTCCCTGCCAGACGTCAACTCTTCATAGATTGTAGTCTATTTGCCCTTCGGCTCTGTGATGTATAAAACACAATGCATCCTTTGATATACAATCGGACGTGATGCATGCTTTATACCGTATTTTAATCTCCTTTGAATTCCAGCTTGTATGCATAAAGCAATGTATGTTATGCAATGTATCTCTTAATATACATTCGGGTTTTGATACATTGCATAAATCAGATTTAAAACTTCTTTGGATTCCAGTGCTTGTATGTATTAAGCAATGTATGTTTTGAAACATACATACAAGGCATGAAATATACAAGCCTTACTTCACATTTAATAACTTTTCAGTTCCGGCACTTGTATAAAGCGAATGCATATCACAATGTATGTTATATATACATTGCACAAAACATACAAAGACTTAACCAACTTTAATAACTCCTCGGGTCTGCACAATGTATATAGCCTTTGTATCTCACCAATATACAAGCCCACACACATACAAGGACTTAACCTTGTTTACCAAACTTTTCAGGCCCGCGGCTTGCATATTGCGGGCCTTGCATCTTTCGACATGTATGCTTCGCTTTTATGTATAAACATACAAACACCAAATATACAACCGACGGATTTAACAAAATATTCATTTCAACTCTTAACTGCGTCGGGACCACCCTGTATGTACAAATAGAACATTAGCAAATGCATACAAGACAAACAATGTATAAAAAGACTGATGACTTAGAAAACCCGACAACCCATTTTTGCGACTAACACAAGGATGATATACAAAAGACTTTGTATACGAATGACTTGTATATACAAACAACTTTGAATATGCAACATACAAACCCGAATGTACATTTTACCAAAATACTCATAACTTGCAAAATATAGGAAATTTTAAGATGGTTCAAAAAGCAACCCCTATTCATTTTTGACAAATAATTCACCTGTACTCTAGTCTGGTACTCAATGCAATTTTTTTTATTGTTTTCAACAAGGTTTGTACTTTCACTCTCTTTTCCCTTTACCACCAAGCAGAACAACACACACAAGCAAAAAGCAAAAAGCCACAACAGGGGTCCTCATTTTGCTAAGGAGTAAAATGTGGCGTGTTGTGAACATCACAACAACTATCAACCAAATAAAACAATCAAATTAAAACCATTAAAGAAAACTGAATGAAATAAATTCATAACTTCCAACTATCTTTTCTACAAATCATTATTTAACTTGAGACATAATGTATTCAATAAGGTGCATGAATTTTCCAATTTTAGTTTAAGTGGGTGCACGTGATTAATAATCCTCATCTTGAAAATCGGTTGAACAAACTAGTGACTGATATTAGCCTACGTAGGTGAGAACATTCCCTCATAGCCAACCGGATAGAGCCTTGCTGCCAGCAGGCGTCCATAGCCCCAACAAGGTTATTATTACAATTCTCCTAAGTAGAACCCCACTGCCAATGAGCGTCTATAGCCCCAGTAGAGTTACTTAGATGGCTTAATCTGGATTTTTAGTAAAATCCTTCTTATTTATTTTTCATTTTTTTGTATTTGATAGAACTTCAGAAGATATTGCATTTGTAACTTCATGATGCAAGGAGTGGTCACTTGCTAAAATTAAGCTGAGAATTGTAATGGTAGCAAGGGTGACCTCTGATTTTTCACCTAATATCTACACTAGCAAGTTCAACAAACCCAAGGATTTTAGGTGTGTCATTGTGAGAAACATTCCTTGAATACTCAACCCATTCTTATTGAATACAAAATTTCACAAGTCAAACAATTTTCTACATTCATGACAATCACAACAAGTTATGCATAAATTTCAAATGATCAACCTAAATGATCTGAATTTTCTATTGTTTTCAGTGGTCGTTAGTCTACTCCTATATACTCTAAAACAAAACAAAGATCCTTGCTGAGGAAACACAACAAAGCAACCAAAACAAACTGACTGTACAAACAACTATACAAGAAATGTACACTATGATACACATGACTGTCATGGTGCTACTTCAGGTTTGAAAATAGTGTTCAAAAAATTGTCCATTAACTGGTAATTGAACATCCTCACCGGTTAAGGTCTTAATCCTGTAGGCGTTGTCTCCTAAAATCTCAAAAATTTGAAAGGGACCTATCTAGAGTTTATCAAACTTACCATGATCACCCTTCCTTTCATGCACTTTGTCCCACATCAGGACTAGGTCTGAGATTTTGAAAGCCTTAATTCTATCTCTTTTGTCAAACTAGCGCTTGACAACATCCTAATGCTTGGCAAACTGGTCAATTGCTTCACTCCTTTTTTCCTCTAGGTGCATCAATTGAAGCAACCTAACTTCTTGTTTATTATCTATGCCCATGTATTCTTGTACAAATTGTAGTGTAGGAATCCTCAAGTTAACAGGGAGGATAAGATCTACCCCATATACTAAGTGAAAAGGTGAATTTCCTAATGCAGCCTTATTCCTGGTTCTATCTACCCACAAGGCATATTTCAATAAAGTGTTCCACTCCCTTGGGTTCTTTTCTATTAATTTCTTTATGATGTTCAATAGGTTCTTGTTTGTGTATTCTGCTAATCCATTCCCTTGGGGATAGTAATTTGAGGAGAATTTCAAGATGATCCCATAATCAAAAGCTCAACTTGATAGTTTAATTGAAGCAAAAGCAGATCCATTATCACATACTAAAGCATATGGAACTCCATACCTAGTCACTATATTGCTTTCCAAAAACTTAATGACATCCTCAGCATTACATGTCTTACTGCTGATAGCTTCAGTCCACCTGGTACAGTAGTCAATAATAGTTAAAACATACCTGTGGCCTGAAGATGATGGAGGATTGATGGGTCCTATGAAGTCCATTCCCCATTGAGCAAATGGGTGCATCTCCATCACTGGATGCAAAGGTTGAGCAACATATCTTTCCCTATTTGCAGCAACCTGACACATATGACAACATTTGATGTGTTCAGCAATATCTTTAAAAATTGTGGGCCAATAATACCCTACCCTAAGGATAGCATGAGTGGTGGCTAAGGATGATCCATGTGCAGTCCCAAACTTATCATGTAATTTTGCTAGCACCTTATCTGCTTATGATCTTTCCAGGCACCTTAGGTATATCCCCTCATAGTTTTTCTTGAAAAAAACTCCTCCTTTTATCATGTATTTCTGTGACCTTACCTTCAAGGCCCTCCTCTGTGAGGCCTGCAATCTTGAAGGACATCTTCCAGTAATCAGGATATGTTTGATGTCTGAGTACCACTCTCCATCTTCCTTTGCATTCACAACATATTGTTGCCTCATGATAGTAGGATCAATCTCTGATATCATCTGGCTCAATGCTTGCCCTCTCACTAACTTCATGGGTGTAATGTCCATATTGTACTCTTGGAGGACAGTGATCCATTTAGCTTTTTTCTCACCTAGTTCGCTTTGCATTAATAACATCTTTACTGCTGCATTAGGTACTACAACAATCACTTTACTTCTCAGAATGTAATGTCTGAATTTATTGACTGCTTGAACCAGAGCAAGTGCCTGTCTTTCAACATCCATTTATCTGAGTTTTGCATCTCTGAAAGGGCAACTCATGAAGGCTATAGGTTTTTCTTCTTTGGCCTCATTTCTCTGTGTCAATACTGCTGTAGATGTATGTTCTGAAGCAAATGAGTAAATGTAAAAGCCCTTGGTATAATTTGGACCGATCAGAACTGGAGCATCTGATATAGCCTTTTTAATTTCTTCAAAAGCTTCTCTAGCTTCAGGTGTCCACTCAATTTTAGCGTCCTTCTTGAGCATGGCATTCAAGGGTCTGACAATCTCTGCAAAGCCAATAATAAAATTTCTAACAAAATTAATCTTACCAAAGTAAGATTTGAGCTCTTTCTTGCTTCCAGGCAGTTGTATCTTCATGATGGACTCCACTCTGTCAGGATTAATGATGATCCCATTTTCTGTCATTAGGTGGCCTAATAAATTCCTTGTGGTTACTCTAAATATGCACTTCTTAGGGTTCAGGGATATCCTGTATTTCTCACACTTCCTCAGCACCTTTCTCAGGTCCTCTACATGGTTTCCTCTATCTTTAGAGAAAACTGTTAAGTGATCCATGTATATTACTATCCATTTACCAATCAAGCCTCTAAAGGCTACGTCCATTGCTCGCTGAAATGTTGCCCAACATTTATTAATCCAAATGACATGCGCTTATAGGCAAAGATCCCCTAATTTGTGGTGAATGCAGTTTTTAGTCTGACAATTTTGTCCACCATCACTTGGTTATAACCAGAGAAACCATCTAGAAATGCCATCATTTTGGCGCCATTCACAATTTGCAAAACTTCATCCAGAGAGGGCAAATGATAGTTATCCTTTTCAGAAGCTCTGTTTAAGTTCTTGAAGTCCACACACAATCTGATGTTGCCATTCTTCTTCCTTACTGGGACCAGGTTTTCCACCCATGTGGAATGTTTCACAGGAAATATGATCCTGGCATCAAGTAGCCTTTTAACCTCTTCAAAAATAATGGGCTCTAGTAAAGCATTGACGAGTCTTTGGTTCTGCCGAAAAGGCTTGGCATTTGGCTTCAAAGGTATAGTATGAGTGATGACTGATGTGTCATAAGTTTTTAGTTCATCATATGTCTAGGCAATAACATGGATATAATCTTTGAGAGCTTGGGTTATTCCTTTTAACTCCTCCTTTGTACGAACCTTCCCAATTAGAACATTTCTTTTTCTATCACCCTGTCCAATGTTAACCTGCGAGTACTGTCCCTCATCGGCCTTTTGGAGATCCTTCTATTTTAGCATGTTGTCTAGATCAAATGCTCTTTCTAGCTCTATCATTCCCTTAGGAATCCTATTACTAGGTAACTCTAGGATTTCTTCTTCCTCCCAGATGTGATCTTCCATATTTATTTCATCTATGATCTGCGCTTCAAAAACATCTCTCTTGGAAATGAAGTCCAATATATGCTGATCATCATCAAATACTTGGAGATTAGTTACATTGTCAGGCACAAAAGGTATTGATACTAATTCAACTGAGAATCTTTTTAAACTGGATATGAATAGAGGTTCCAGAGTACTTGCAGCCTAGGCCAAAGCATCTGCCCTGTGATTTTGTTCTCTGGGTACAGGGGTGATATTAAATGCATTAAAACCTTCTATTAGATCCCACACCCTATGTCTGTAATTGGACAACATTTTGTAATTACAAGAGTATATACCTCTTACTTGTCTCACAACCAATTCTGAGTCTCCATAGACATGTAGAATTTTCACCTTCTTTCTAAGTGCAAACAGTATCCCATGAATTAGAGCTTCATACTCCATCACATTATTTGTACATGGGAACTGCAATCTATATGCTGCCAAGTAGGATTTTCCAGATGGATCAATGAGATCTATCCCTACTCCAGCTCCTTGTTTTGACTTGGATCCATCAAACCTAAGGATTTATGGCTTATCTTCGTCTAAAAGCTTGTCTAGGCCTTCTTTCTTCCTTTTAGCTTGGGCAGCTGCACCATTTGATATCCACTTTAATTTTGGTATCTCAGCTTTCTCAAACTTCACCTTATCAACCTTATGTGAAGCTAATATTTCTTCTTTCCTTTTATCCCCAGAAGAAAAATCTTCTGGACTAGGCAATGTCTGCCTTTTCAGAATATGCAGACACAATGAACAAGCAGTTTCTGAATGTGGTGCTTCATGTAACCTGCAACACCCTTCAGTCAAAACATCCTGTAGGGATCTTTGTTGTTGTGTCATCTTTTGAATCTCTTTTGATAAAAACTCTTCGAACTTGGACAAATTATTGCCCCTATCTTCATCAGATAACTCATAATCTGATTCTACTAAACAATCACTCCCTAGGATGATTTTCCTTTTGCTTTTAGCATTACTCTTGTTGCATACCAGTATCTCTTCGGTCGTCTAAATAGAACTTTCATCTTGGCATGTGCATTCTCCTATTCCTACAGAAGACAAACAAAAATTAGTTTCGCTATCACAATCTGTAGAACTCACAGCGGATGATGATGAAGATACTTCACTGTATGCTTGTTCCAGCTCCAACATGTCTAAACAGGCATTACAAGTCTTTTCAGAATGTGCCTCATTATGCAACCTACACCATCCATCAATTAGAATATTATGAATAGACATTTTTAACCACTGACATCGTTGCACCTCTTTAAGCAAATGCATCTCAAAATTCTTGAAATGATCTACCTCTACTTCATTTTTAGGATTACAATCAGATTCTAAAGTTATTTTATCATCTTGAGGGTCATCATTATGATTATGCATGTCAAACATCAGGATCTCCTCTATGTTGGTAGTTTGGGGTCTGATGGAGTAAACTCTAGGTTCCACATCCACATACATGATTTCATTGGTTTGGTTATATTCAGTGATCATGTGTTTCATGCGGGGTTTGGCATCTATCCTTATTTGATTTGGTATTCCTCTCTAGGGCAACCAGATATGATTGAAATCAGTTGACATGTATCCATTAACTATTTTTGACCAGTCTCTGTTGAGTAACATCCCATATGTATCAAGGATATCAACTACCTGAATGTCAATATGGTACTAATTTCTGGGATCTGATGCTAACTGCATGTGAATGTGAGTTAGTTCTCCTGCCACGCTCACCTCTGTTTTGTCCAATTGTGTCACCTTCTTTAATGATTTAGCAGGATGTAACCCTAAAGCATTGCATATGGATAGGGGCATTACATTGGTAGAGGCTCTTGAGGCCACTAAGTAGTTGTACAAATTTTTACCAAACATCCTTATGTTAAGGAGGAAAGGAGGTGATTCACTCTTGTCTTTGTATAGGGTCATGTGGGAAGTCTTTATAGCTTGAACAATAGCTGAGGTTTTATGTTTAACACTAACATCCCTAGTAGCATGATCTTTATTTCCAAACTGGCCTAAGGTATGACTATCTTCCTTTTGAGTAGGATCATCTAATGATTTCATGAAACCTTTCCTGATAGCAGGGGTTTTAAGCAACTCTGACAATGGCAAGTTGATTTTGATCTTTTCATTTCATTAGTCAGATAAGTGACCAACTTGTCAGACTCAGGAGGCAATTTGCAGCCTTTGGTGCTGTGTTTTGTGGTGCCAAATATTGAGCATCAACCTTCGAGAATCCAGGGTTATTACTTGCCTTAGGATTAGGTGGAGTGTTAAAATTGTTTGCAGGCAAGGATGTGGTCAAAGGATCAGGATATCTGTTTGGGTTATTCCTCAAGTTGTAATTATGCCTACCCTGAGGTTACTGTTGATAAGCATTGACTTCCTCATGCTCAATTGATGGCTCATTCTCATCCTCAAAGGGAAAAACATAGTTAGATTCAAAAGCCATGGCTGATTTCTCACATGCTGAGGTGTAATCCTGATGAGATGAAATTGTCTGCTGATAAGGATGGTGCATGAAGCTTTCTAGCACTAAGGTAGAATCATATTCATAGGGGACAATTTCATTTCCCTCTACACGAGGTGGGTTGCCTGAAGTATTGGACACTTCAGCTTGGAAAATACTAGCAGCAATCCTGAATTGAGGACAGTCTAGCTCTGCATAGACATTGGTGTTATGTATCCTGCACCAGTTTGTAAGTGCTGCCTCTGCAAGGTTTACTCTAGTGGTTTGCCTAGGTTCACTAGGAGGCTGATTATCTAGGGGTGATGGCAAGGAGCCATTGTTTGGCCTAGTGTTCCACACTCTAGGCTGTCTAGGAGGATTATTGTAATTATTGTCGTACCCCCTATCAAGATAATTAGGTCTGTCATTGGCATAACCTCTATTCTGATTAGGCTAAGAATAGAAGTTCTGACTCCTCAGATGAGTGACCTTAGTAGTAAGTTTCCTCAATTGTGCTGATATTTCTTTAATTTCTTCTCTCTCTTCTGGGACCCTGGCCACTACATTCTCTGTCCGAGACTTGAAAAAGGAAGATCCATTGTTATTGTTGGATTGTTCCACAACTTGAGGTACTTGTGTTTGTCCTGGGTATTGTAACATCTGGCCATTTCCGTTTGGAGGTGGCATGATACTGAGTGGAGGTATCTGCAAAGGGGCTGGCATTACTGCTAAAGGTATTATGGCTCCGTTGGTTTGTTGGTGAATATGATATGTAGGATAACTAGGAAGTGTAGGGAAGGCCATATTTGGTGTGGGAGCAAGAGCCAATTGCTGGATGACTTTGATAGCTTCTTCAAAAGCTTCTACTAAAGTTGTTACACCATGATGTGCTCTCCTGATAAAAATGGAAGTCAAGGGATCTAAGGATGAGTAATAAATGCTCCTGGCAGCTTCATCTGAAGCAACTAGCTTAGGTTCTCCTTTAGATCTCTTGATGGTGGCAAACAAAAGATAATTCATTGAAGGATCTATAGGTACCTTGAACCTATCCTTGAAAGCTTTTTCCAAGGCATCCCATGAACCGACTGAACCTTGACCAAGATTGGTATACCAGTTATATGCCTCTTCCCCTAAGGAAAATGAAAATAACTTGCATACCATATCTTCATGCTCATATCTAGCCCTATCACAAGCTTCCTTGAATGTTCTGATATGATCATTAGTATCCTGATATGGATGATACTTAGGACAAATTTTATCAGGATTCTTAGGCAAAGCATGATATGCATTAAAGGTCAGAGGTGACTCTGCTGTAAAGAATGACATAGCAACCGATGGAGGTTGCACCTGAGGTATGACAGGTGGAGGTTGGACCTAAGGTGTGATAGGTGGTCTTGTAGGTGTTCGTAAACCAATAGGAGTTACAGGAGCAAGCTCTGGTGAAGCTTTTGATGCACTAGAATCAGGGGAGTGATGAATGTCTATAGTTCTAGGTCTAAATCCCCTGATAGGTAATTCTTCAAAGAGTCCACCAGATCTGGACCCGGTATTTGGCCTGAAAGCTAGGATTTCTCAAAATTTTAAGGAAAATTGGCTGGTTCACTGTGAAGATCAGTTGAAACTCCCTAGCCAAGGCTGTGTTTATGGTCAAAATTTAAAACCGATGGGATATTTAAGAAATACTTGTAGAAATCTACAGTTTCCTTGTTTCGCCCTCCTTCTAGCGCTAATTTCTGTTGATGGTGATGTTAGTCACGCACAAACACACAAATAAAAGTTACACAACAACCCTTATTTATCTTGAAAGATACGATGAATTCAAAGAATTCATGATCCCAAGTCTCTGTTGATTAGTTCATAATCTACTAACGTTACTAAGTGGTTAATGTGTGTTGCTATTTTCCATTTTGGGGTCTTACGTAGATCAGTAGATTCTACTTTCTGCACATATGTTATATAAGGAGGTTACTCTACACAGTATATTTCTTCAAATAATGTGTCTAAGTTAATATTTGCATGATTTCTACCATTATCTATAATTATTTGGATGATATTTTCAACACTACATGAATTTAGCTCAAATATGCTAATGATATTCAGTTATCTACGAGATGTCAGCATATTTCTCTATTCTACTTGTTATTTATCATGATTTGTAGTTATGGAAGTGATTTCTATGAAATTAAAATGAGAAAAAGGGTTAGAGAATGAGATTCCTAAAATTACTTGACTGAGATCATTGATCCACATACATGTTCCAATACAACAATGAAGAGAAGAAAACTAGAATCATACTTCACCAGGACATTCCAAAAATCCGCATGATCTAGTGCAAATCTTCAAAGGAAAAGTTGACAACAACATGCAATAAAATGAAAGCACTTCCAGTTGAACACATCATTCACCATTACATATCTAGAAATCAACTTGAAGATTACGTAAAGTTTACAATCAGGATGTAATCTGAAGCTTCATCTCCATTCAGTATGCTTAAGAACAAGTACATTTACAATGATCTGAGGAAAAAACCTTGACATTTCAACAATTCAGTCCTCATTAGTCTTAGTAATTTGATCTCCTATATTAAACTGGTTCGGTCATATTTTTTTATTGATTGACCTCTCTCCTTTACAGAGAAAAAGGGGCTGAATATATGGCTCTGATTATCCCCAATACAGTGCCCAAAAAATCCTAGCTAATCAATAGTCTGCTTCTCAAGTGTAGTATCAAATGGTGGAAAAGAAATCCTGCCAAAAAACCTGAGCAGCATGCCCATACTGAGCCCTCCTCTAACAATAATGTTTCCACCTGTAATTTCTTCCGCATTAAAAGCCTTTACTTCTCCTGCCGTGTTTGCAATCCTTCAGGATCCGGTCCGCCGCCTGTGATGTCCTTGCCATCAAAGCTCTGTCTTTATATCTACCTGCATGCCGCTAGTGTGTCCGTAACTTTGCAATTTTTAGCCACCTTGAAATAGCTCTAACATCCTGCAACAAACAGTGAAGAATTAAGCATCGTCATTTAATAAACTAGCAGGAAGATAATCATTAAATTAGGCCAAAATCACAAACACAGAAATCGGGTCATGAATCCATGAAAATCCGCATGTCCAAATGCATATACAATGTTAAAAATGGCCGAGTCAACCATCGTTGACCAAAAACATGCATCAGGCTCTAAAATGGATTAAAAAAAAACCATCGCTTTGCTTTCCCACCTTTTTCCTTGTATATCGCATGCATACTCAATTCCTTGTATATCGGGCTTGTATATCGTAACATACAATCACCAAAACATATAAAGAGGTTTCTGTGTTTAACTTTCTATTCGGGTCCGAGTTGCACCCTTAACTTGTACTTTTCCTTTTGCATCAATTGCTTGTATGTATCACTTGTATCTGGAGATATGCATTGCAATTTATACAAGCTGATACATACAAATTCCTTTATATATCCCTGCCGGACCTTAACTCTTCATAGACCGCAGTCTATTTGCCCTTTGGCTCTGCGATGTATAAAACACAATGCATCCTTTGATATACAATCAGACGTGATGCAGGCTTTATACCATATTTTAATCTCCTTTGAATTCCAGCTTGTATGCATAAAGCAATGTATGTTATGCAATGTATCTCTTAATATACATTCGGGTTTCGATACATTGCATAAATCAGATTTAAAACTTCTTTGGATTTTGGCGCTTGTATGTATTAAGCAATGTATGTTTCGAAACATACATACAAGGCATGAAATATACAAGCCTTACTTCACATTTAATAACTTTTCAGTTCTGGCACTTGTATAAAGCGAATGCATATCACAATGTATGTTATATATACATTGCACAAAACATACAAAGACTTAACCAACTTTAATAACTCCTCGGGTCCGCACAATGTATATAGCCTTTGTATCTCACCAATATACAAGCCCACACACATACAAGGACTTAACCTTGTTTACCAAACTTTTCGGGCCCGCGGCTTGCATATTGCGGGCCTTGCATCTTTCGACATGCATGCTTCGCTTGTATGTATAAACATACAAACACCAAATATACAACCGACGGATTTAACAAAATATTCATTTCAACTCTTAACTGCGTTGAGTCCACCCTGTATGTACAAATAGAACATTAGCAAATGCATACAAGGCAAACAATGTATAAAAAAACTGATGACTTAGAAAACCCGACAACCCATTTTTGCGACTAACACAATGACGATATACAAAAGACTTTGTATATGAATGACTTGTATGTACAAACAACTTTGTATATGCAACATACAAACCTGAATGTACATTTTACCAAAATACTCATAACTTGCAAAATACAGGGAATTTTAAGATGGTTCAAAAAGCAACCCCTATTCATTTTTGACGAAGAATTCACCTGTACTCTGGTCTGGTACTCAATGCAATTTTTTCATTGTTTTCAACAAGGTTTGTATGTTCACTCTCTTTTCCCTTTACCACCAAGCAGAACAACATGCACAAGCAAAAAGCAAAAAGCCACAACAGGGGTCCTCATTTTGCTAAGGAGTAAAATGGGGCATGTTGTGAACATCACACCAAGCACCTACACCCTAGTCCTCCCCAGTTTCATGGGATTTTGAATTTTGGTGGGGTGTCGGTTCCTGCCAAGTGCCTCAGGATTCCGTTTTCAAATTCTTGGTTTTTGCGTGATATCGAGACGTTATTTCAAAATTTGAATTCCCTAAAGCTTGATATAAAAAGACATTTGTAAATCATTTTATCACACACAATTCTTATGCAAGCTTGATGCCAAAACTCTGCTGCAATTTCCATTGAAGATCAGTGACTTGTTGAAGCTATTTGAAGTATTCTCTATTTGCTATCTTGGAGACAATGGATGAAGGTTAGGAATCAAGATCTTGAGTCTATCTTGCTCTTCCTAGGGTTTGTACACCTTTTGCATGATCAGAAGAAGGGTTGAAGCCTCCAACAGTAAGCTTGGAGATCCTTTGCGAACATTGCTGATTCGCCTTCTTGTTCATGCAAGTCTTCATTTATTTCATCTCCTTGAGGTGAAGTTGTATGTATTTATTAATGCAAAGCAAGTTGTTGATCTTCCCTTGATTGAGACATCTAGGGTTTGATTTTATGCATACATACATTGTTAGGTTTGCACACACTTCTGCAAATCTTTTCCTTTGGCTATTGTTGAGGTAGAAATACTGAAGACAGGGCTTGACTGAGGCAAGCTCCTATATAGCCACAACAATTTCCTTCTTTTGTATGTGCAAATCGTGTTTCACAGGTTCCAATAAAAAGAAGCTATAGAAAGAAGGATATCGTGGATACAGTCGCAATAGACTTTCAGATTTTTGGATTCTGAGTCTTGCGGGACATTGGTGCGGGTGCCCTAGTCCAACCAGGTGTTTTATCTGAGATCCGGGAGCCTTTTGGCAGTCTCAGATACCCTGTACGAAAGATTTTCCTGTTCAAGAATTTGTAGGACATTGATGCAGGTGCCCTAGTCCAGGTGGCCCTCACATTCTGGGTATACTATCTTTGAAACCCCTCCTCTACACTTCTATGATTAGTTTTACCAGACACTTCATCAGTTTCTGTATATTGTTGATTTGAGGCATAATTAGGGTTTAGCTTGATTGAATTCACAACACTTGATAAAATCTTGATTAGGGCCTTAGGTTTCATAACCACGTGAGCATAAAAAGGGAGGTAAAGTGATTAGAATCTTGTCTACAAGCTCGATCCTTGTCTCCCTAATGTTTAGCGGTGGAATTGAGGTATTTAACCTAGAGTAAACAAGCCATCAAATTTTACCCTAAACATTTTGGTGAACCCGAGCTTTAAAGAATTTGCATCCTTTTAAACTTCAGATCTGATATAATTTGCTGTTCTAACGCATAATTGGATTGGAAAACCTCTTTAGTAAAATTTGCATATGTTAAATTGTGATTACATTCTTTATCTTTTCACTAAAAGAGTTGAAAAATAACATTTATTGTTGAAAGTTGTATTTCACTTACAAAGTCCATCATCGTGCATTTAAATCTTGGTTTAAATAAAGCATGTTAGAATGTCGGATTATCTTTTGCAAGATTTTCATGCTTATGATGAGCTATTTAGTCATGATGACTGTGATATGTTAGATGAAGCCCTTGAGGACTTTATCTTGATTGAACATTCCACTACAGCCTCGAAGTCGTCACTATTTCAAAGATTTGTAAATGTGATTTATTTTCCTAAATCTAAAGAAGAGATTGAAAAACAAAAAATTGTGGTTACTTTATGCACAAATGTGGTTCAACCATCCTCTAAGCCTGTGCTTGTTATTAAAGGTCTTTCATCTTCTTCTCAATCTCCTGATCACATTTATGATTGTGCAAAACAAATTCTGAAACAAAACTTACAACAAACCAATCATAATGTGGTTTCTTATGCATATAATACTCAGAATAACAAACAAAGTACACAACAGATAAATGTTTCGATATCTTTACCAGCTTCTCAACCTATGCTTCCTCAAGCACCTCATTTAACATATAAAGGTGATAAAGACTATGACCTTGTAGAGTAGCTTCGTGCTACTCCTGCAAAGATATCTCTTTTGGAACTTATACAAAATTCACCTACTTGCCATGGAATGCTACAAGAAGCTTTACAAAAGGTGATTGTTCCTCCTGTTGTTAAACCAAATGATGTTTCCACTTTACTAGATTGTATGCATGCAATGAAAATAGACATTTTATTTCAACAACACGAGTTACCATCTCTTGAGGTTCAGAAGTAGTATGATCCTTTGGTTATCTTTATTACAATCAACAAAATATTGGTTAAGAGAGTTATGATTGATAATGGGTCAGCCCTTAATGTTTGTGGTATTGATTTATTGCATAAGGTTAAAGTTAATGTATCTTCTATAAAACCAGAATCATTAAGTATTCGTGGCTTTGATAATGTTGGACGACAATCTGTGGGCACTATAACCTTACCTATACAAGTTGGACTTGTGATGGTGCCTACCTTGATTCAAGTAATGCCTTGTTCCCTATCTTATAACATGATTCTGGGCAGACCTTGGCTACATGCATTAGGAGTAGTTCCTTCTACCTTGCATCATTCAATTAAGTTTAAATTTAAAGGCAAATTGCATACCATCCATTCGGATCTTGAACTTGATAATTGTTTGCAAATGGAAGTACATAAGCATGTTGTTGGTCCTAAGATTTTAAATAATCAAAAAGTTGAATTATCACCTCCTCTTGCCTCTAAAAATGTTATGCAAGATCCCAAGCAATCGATGCATTTGTTGGTGATGACTGGGGTTCATTAGATTTTGTATCTTCCTCCACAGGAGAGTATAAACTTAAAAACCCCATCGCTGAAACATCAAATATTGCATCGATCACATCACATGTTTTGAATGATAAACATAAGACTTCTTTGGTGACAAACAAAGATAATACTCTGAGTTACACTACTGATTATGAGACATATGAAGCTCCACCTTGGTCTAAATAAATGGTCTCTCTTTATGGTAGAGGATTCTGAATCCTTTACAAAAATTGTGACTATGTAGGTAATGGTTGTCATATAAATCAACAAGGAATCAAAGTCCCTATAGAATCCGCTTTGCAACATTACTCAAGTGGCATTGGATATAATCCTTTTAAGGAATCTAAAGCCTGCAAACTCCCTACTCTAAATATGAACACAATATCAACACTTAGTTTGATATACCCTGAGATGATTAACGCCAATTGTCCTCCAGGATCACTTCCTTTAGATATGTTTATAGCGGATGAAGTGATAATGGAATTCTTAGGTGCTTATGATGGTATTCCTTGTTATCACCATAGACGTGGCCTACCTTATTGTTTAAACAATGATGCATATTTTGGAAAGACTACTAGCACAATAATTGCTACAGTAGAGCATAATGAAGAAATTGAAGAACAATTACAATCTTACAATCCCCCAGACCATAGTACTCTCCTTAATGGAAAGACTATTGATGTTGTTATGGATAAGGATAATCCTAAAAAAGTTATCCCTATTGGTGATTGTTTGGATGTGGAAGAAAAAGAAGAAATGACTAAATTATTGAGTGAATTCTCAAAATTATTTGCTTGGAATTATTCAGACATGCCTGGTATAGATCCTCAGATTGTAATGCATTATATTGTGTTGAAGCCAAATGTTAAGCCTTTCAAACAAAAGATTCGTAAGATGAATCCTACGATTATTTTGCTTGTTAAAACTAAAATAGAAAAACTCTTACAAGCTGGCTTTATTTGACCTATTGATTACTCTTCGTGGATCTCAAATATTGTTGCTGTCACTAAACCTGATGGTTGTATAAGAATGTGCACAGATTTCTGAGATTTAAATTAGGTGTCTTTGAAAGATGACTTCTCGCTCCCTAATATCGATATGATTGTTGATTCCATAGACGGACATGAGTTGCTATCTTTCATGGATGGATTTTCAAGATATAATCAAATCCTTGTAAATCCTCTTGATTAGTATAAAACAACTTTTATAACACCTCAGGGTACATTTTGTTGGGTAGTCATGCTGTTTGGACTTAAGAATGTAGGAGCTACTTACCAATGTGCGATGACTCTTATATTTCATGACTACATGCATAATATTTTAGAAGATTATGTTGACGACATCCCAACAAAGTCTATCCATCATAAGGATCATGTTACAAATCTTTGACAAAATATTTGAGTGCATATGAAAATATAATATGCGATTGAATCCCCATAAGTGTGTTTTTGGCGTGGATAATGGAAAGTTACTTGGATTTATTGTTTCAAATCATGGTATAGAAGTTGATACAAAAAAATAGATGTGATTGTTAATATGCCAATACCAAAGAACATATCTCAACTTCGTAGTTTGCAGGGAAAGATACAGGCCATTCGCCGATTCATTTCACAACTCGCGGATAGGACTCACCCCTTTATGCAACTACTGAAGAAAGATTCTAGTTTTCAATGGAATTCTAAATGTCAAAAATCTTTTGATGAATTAAAGGATTACTTAGTGTTGTGATGCTCACAACACACCCCATTTTACTCCTTAGCAAAATGAGGACCCCTGTTGTGGCTTTGCTTTTGTTTGTGTGTGTGTGGGTCCGCTTGGTGGTAAAAGGGAAAAGGAAGTGAAAGTTACAAACCTTGTTGAAAATAAAGAAAAAATAGCATTAAGTACTGGAGTTGAATATGGGCGAATTCCTTGTCAAAAATGAGTGAGGGTTACTTTTTGAACCATTTAAAAATTCTCAGTATTTTGCAAGATATGTATGTTTTTGGTAAAATGTACAATAAGAGGGTTTGTATGTTACATATACAAAGTCCTTTGTATATCAGGTTGCTCGTATACAAATTCGTTTGTATATTGGGTCCTGGTATGAGTCGTATTAAGATATTGTCGGGTTATCGGGTTTGTTACATCCGTGTACTTGTATGCATTTTGGCTAACGCTTTATCCTTACATACAAGTCGGGCCTGACAGAGTTCAGAGTTTAAATGAATAATCAGTTAAGTCTGGTGGAGGCATTTTAAGTTTGTATGTTTGGTAAGCAAAATATACAAAATGGATATACAAAGCTATATACATGCTGCGGAACCGAAAGGATTATGAAATAAGGTTAAGTTGTATGTTTCGTGCTTTGTATGTATGTTTTGAGGACATACATTGCGATATACATATATTGTGGAATTCAAGAAAGATTAAAATCCTATATAAATGATGCATCATACCTTAAACTATATCAAAAAGATGCATTTCAGTTTATATACATTGCGGAGATGAAAAGTAAATAAACTACAGTTTATAAAAAGGATAAGTCTGAAAAAGGAGATACAAGTGAAAAGTAGTGTGGGCTCCACCGCTTGCATGTTGGGTTTGTATAATAACAATGTATATCTTTGATATACAAGCTGATATGCAAAGCGAAAGATACAAGTTAAAGATACAAGACGGATGTCAAAAGGAAGTTCAATATAGAAAAGTCGTATATTTAAATGCTTGTATGTTTATGATGTACATAATCCTAGATACAAAGAAATTAAAAGCATCGAAAGAGATAAAGGGTAATGAAAGGACATTTGCATAGGGTTGTTTGTATGTGCACTCATACAAGAAAATATACAAGAGCGATATGCAAGGCGGGAGGATTTTGAAGTCGTTTTAGGGCTCGATAACATGTTTTTTGGTCAACAATGGTTGACTCGACCATTCTTGACATCATATATGCATTTGGATATGCAGATGTTCACAGATGCTTAATATTCATAGCCCGATATCCAAGATTGCATATTTAGAGCCTATTTCACATATAGTGTAATGTTTATTTTTCATGCCAGTATATTAAATAGTGATGATGCTTAATTCTTGTCTATTTGTTGTAGGACCTTGGAACTGTTTGGGGCTAGGTTAGCTATCCCAGAAACTAAAATTGTAGCCATTCTTGACATCATATATGCATTTGGATATGCGGATGTTCACAGATGCTTAATATTCATAGCCCGATATCCAAGATTGCATATTTAGAGCCCGTTTCACATATAGTGTAATGTTTATTTTTCATGCCAGTATATTAAATAGTGACGATGCTTAATTCTTGTCTATTTGTTGTAGGACCTTGGAACTGTTTGGGGCTAGGTTAGCTATCCCAGAAACTAAAATTGTAGAGTCGTAGACACAGGGGTGACATGAACCTGAGCTGAGGAGGATATTATCAAATACATTGTTTGCTAGCTAGAGAACAAATCAAGTCCAAAATGCTGGAATATTCTATGCCAGCTATGTGATTGCCAACTGGCAGGCACGTGCTGTTCATCTGGACTGTTGATTATTATGAGAGGATCCTTATCATTGGATCAATGTAACCATTTTCTAGCCTTTGTTCTATAAAAGGGCCTGAACTTGTCATTTTAGAAAAGGGGGGAACAATTTCATATAATAGCTCAGATTACTAAGACTAATGAGGACTGAATTGTTGAAATGTCAAGGTTCTTTCCTCAGATCATTGTAAATGTACTTGTTCTAAAGCATACTGGATGGAGATGAAGCTTCAGATTACATCCTGATTGTAAACTTTACGTAATTTTCAAGTTGATTTCTGGATATGTAATGGTGAATGCTATGTTCAATAGAAGTGCTTTCATTTTATTGCATGTTGTTGTCAACTTTTCCTTTGAAGATTTGCACTGGATCATGCAAATTTGTGGAATGTCCTGGTGAAGTATGATTCTAGTTTTCTTCTCTTCATTACTGTATCGGAACATGTATGTGGATCAGTGGTCTCAGTCAAGTAATTTTGGGAATCTCACTCTCTAAACCTGATCTTTGTCATTCCTTTTTCTTAATTTCATTGAAATTACCATGTCACCTTAACTGAAATACACAGATAAATGAAAAGAAGAACATTAAATATGCTGACATCCTGTTGATAACTGAAAATCATTAGCATATTTGAGCTAAATGCATGTAGTGTTAAAATTATCATGCAAAGAATTACAAATAATGGTAGAAATCATGCAAATATCAACCTGTAGGCACATTATTTGAGTGAATTCATAGTGTAGAGGTAGAATTGTTAGAGATTTATGTAGAGCAGGCATAAAGGACAAGATATTTGGAGGAAATATTGATCAACTTTGTAGGAATAATCAAAGTACGTAAGGCCCTTGAATGATTAACAGAAACACACATCAACCATTGAGTAACGTCAGTAGATTATGAACTAATCAATGGAGACTTGGGATCATAAATCCATCCTGAATTTATCGTATCTTTCAAGATAAATAAAGGTTGTTGTGTAACTTTTATTTCATGTCTGTTTGTGAGTAACATCATGGTCAACACTTAGCTAATCCACCTATTTTGCAACCTGCTATTTCTGATAAACCATTTCTGTTATACATCTCAGCATCTAACAATGCCTTAGCTACTTTGTTAGCACAACATAATGTTGAAGGCAAAGAATGTGCTATCTATTATATCAGTCATACTTTGCTCGATTATGAGGTGCAATATATAGTTATAGAGACATTGTTTAGCTTTAGTGTTTGCCACTCAAAAGCTTAGACATTACCTTTTGAATGCTGAAATACATGTAATGGTAAAATTTGACCCTTTGAAACATCTCTTCGCAAGAACAGATCTATCCAGTCATCTTGTTAAATGGGTTATGTTGTTAACAGAATTCAATCTCAAATTTATTTCACAAAAAATAATTAAAGGACAAGTGATAGCCGATCAACTAGTTGAGGCTTCCTCGCCCTTTTCTATACAAAATGTCAATGCTTTTCCTGATGAAGATATCTTAACAATCTTTGCAGATGAAAAATGGGAGTTATACTTTGACGGATCTAAATGTCAAACTGACTCCAGGGCTGGTGTTATATTAATACTTCCCATTAGTAAGTTGATCCCCTTATCTTACCATTTAGATTTCTTATGCACAAACAATGTTGTAGAATACAAATCTCTTATAGCTGGACTTCATGCAGCCTTGGCCCTGAATATAAGAAACATTACAATATACAAAGATTCTTAGTTAATTGTTAAACAAATAACAGGATCATATCAAACACAGAATGATAAGTTATCTCAGTACCATGAGTTTGCATTATCTCTCTTGAGACAATTCACATCATATTCAATCGATACCATTCCCAGGAAGGATAATCGGCATGCGGATGCAATGGCAAGTACAGCTTCCCTTATATCCCCTGATGGTTCTCCTGAGGAATTTACCTTCGTTGTTCATAATCTTAAAACACCAGTAATTGAAAGCCCTATAGTTGCAAATTCAAAACTCTATGGTTATACATACATTGATGAATGGTTCTCCTACATATTCAACTATTTACGTGATGGAACTATTCCAGACTCGACATCTAAGAATGCCCAACTTCACTTACACAAACTAGCAGTGCGCTACATTATATTGTTGAATGTCTTATATTGATGAAGTTATAATGGTGTTTTACTCTGATGTTTAAGTAATGCAGAGATTCTGATAGCTTTAGAAGAAGCTCACTATGGTGCTTGTGGAGGGCATTTCGGTGGAAAATTGTTAAAAAATTGTTACGTATGGGGTACTATTGGCAACATATGGAACAAGATTCCTTCACTTACGTCAAGAGATGCCCGCAATGTCAACAACATAAGCACCTCATCCATGCTCCTGCTCAAGAGCTTCATGCCCAGGTATCACCTTGGCCATTCTCTATCTGGGGTTTGGATCTAATTTGCAAGATTTCCCCACCCTCCTCTCAAGGACATACGTTTATCATTACTGCCACTAATTATTTTACAAAATGGGTCGAAGCGGTCCCTTTGTGATCCATGATCGCCGATGTAATCTATCAATTCATACAAGATAACATAATTTCTTGATTCAAAATACCTTCCTCCTTAGTTTCAGATAATGGTACGCCATTCAAGAACAAGGATATGAAAAAGTTCCTTGAAAAATATCATATACAACATCACTTATCTACATCTTATTACCCTCAATCAAACAGCCAAGCAGAAGCTTCAAACAAAATTATTAGATAGCTTCTAAGGAAAACTGTTAATAAACATCAAAAAGATTGGCATATGTAATTATCCTATGCACTATGGGCTTACAAAACAAGTATTCAGACAGCTACGGGTAACACACCGTATAATCTTGTCTATGGCACAGACGCGATAATGGCCCTGGAGTTAGAAATCCCTTCCTTGCAAATTTCCCTAAGAGACATCATGGATGATGACATAGAATGAGAGAAAAGATTGCAAGAACTTGAGATGCTTGATGAAAGACGTATTAACGCTCTTGAACATCTCAAGGCTTATCAAAAAGGAATACAACGAGCCTATAATGCACAAGTCATACAACGTTCATTTAATGTTGGGGACTTGGTTCTTTATGAAAATCGACGCAATGTAAACGCATCGCCTGGTGAAAAAGGTAAGTTCAGCCCTAACTGGCTTGGACCGTATATCATCACTGAAGACTTTAGATCTGAAGCGTAAAATTAGCTGATGAGCAAGGTATGCCACTTAAATAACCTATTAATGTAGTGCACCTCAAAAGGTTTTATACTTGAAATCTAATGTTAAATGTCCCTAAGCTAATTTAGCACATAGATTAGCTTCAATTTTGACAAGATAGTACTGTTTTGTCTTAATTCATTCAACATTACATCTTTGTTTAGTTGATCATTGTTGTATCATGTTTAAGTAATAATGGCTTAGATCACTTTTGCATTTAACTGAATGTAGCATGGAAGTTAAAGTTATGTGTAAAATGATTAATCATTGTGTTTGTTACTACATGTTCTTTTTAAGAATTGTTAGTATATCACAAATAACATTAATTATAGCATTTAGACATCATCACTAAGTTGCATTTTTACAAAAATAACATGTGATAGATCAAAATCCATTACACAGATCAAAAGAAATAAACATCATATTTATATATATCTTAGTTTCATGTATACATTCGAGTCGACTATCCCTCAAAACAAAATGGGATGTCGTAGTGCCTAAAAGTCTATCTATCACATAGCAGAACCTTGATCGTCAGTACCCTCAGGCCCTTGTGGTGTGCGAGTGATAGAATCCTGACCATGTGTGGCTATGGATTGTGAATGACTCCTAGAGACACTTCACGATTGTAACCCCCTGATCTCTCCTCTCATCTCTATCATCTGCTCATATGCCTCCTGGTACATCCTCTGGTGCCAGTCTCTCTCAGCTTGAACCCTGTCTTTATCAGCTCTTGCCTGTTGGACCTCCCGCAGTAAGAACTCATTGATAGTCGGATCTCCCTCTGATGCTACTATCTGCTCTTGCTATGCCCTGAGCTTAGCCTCGGTGCACTTAGCTCTTTGTTGAAACTCCTCTCTCTCTCTTGTGCAAACTGCTCTAGCATGGCCTCTATAATAGTCTTGTATCTAACGACAGGCATAAATAACTCAGCATGCCACCCAACAGATGATCGTGGAAAATGATCTACCTACACTCGCTACTCTGAGGCATCTATCGGTAATATGTCTCCTATGACGCAACTCACAATGTCTCGCCATGCATCAGTCCCAACTGCAAAACAGAGAATGAGATAGATGTTAGACTCCATATAAAAATCATAAATAATAAACTATATAAAACATAAAGTAATAAATTAAACCTTACCTGGATCTCCATCTCGCCAAGATGGATCTCAGGTCACTGATGGTGTGATGAGCTCTGCTGTCTGATCTATAGCTGGGGGATAGGCCTACTACTCTCCCTTCGCTCCATCTGACTAAGCCTCACATCGTCTGCAGGAGTAGGACCACGAGCCTTGGACCTCGGTCTCGACTCAGTCTCCTCATCTGTGTCTGTCTCCTGCTGGCTTTGTCGTGATCTTGCTCTGAAGACATACTGTGATGGGACCTCCTCGGACTCATCCTCATCCTCCTCCATACCCTCCTTGAGATCATAGTATTCAGTGAAGTCACTGATATCATCCTCCACCCTTGTGTTAATAGAATGATCGACCCAAGGTCGGGCATCTCTTGTAGGATGCCTGGGTGGAAAGATAGGTGTAGGGCCATACTGTGTGCCACTAGTTGTATCCTCAGGAACCTCATCATCGCTAAATGGTACGTCTGCTATAGTCAGCTGTCGGATAGTATTGGCTCTGATTGCACTCCGTGCTACATGGGTGTAGCTCGGATGAACTGTAGGAACATCTTGTACCTGTCTAAAGTGTCGTGCCACCCTGTCATAGTAAAACCAAGATATAGTGTGATTGAGGTGACCGGCCATTAGCCGATCCATTTGCATCCAAGCTAACTACCTCTACTCTCCAGGCCATCTGATGAAGCCATGATATGGTCTCCAAATGATGTGACCAGGCTGCAATCTATCAAATACTACTCTCCAGTATAACAGATTACCATGCCTCCAACACTTGACTAGTGGGTAGGCATAGACGCGCGGATGGGTGAATGTTGCCTCTGTCAGAAAACCCATCAGCCATGTGCACCTGATGTACTCAGAGGCCCAAACCTGTAACAATGTGCAAACTAACAAACTCTACATCTTGCAATGGACATATCACCCTAGGTCGCGATATAGGTACGCAAGCATACTGCGCCCCCATGCATAGACAGTCTGATGCATCTCCATCACTCTAATAGTATGAATGAGACCTCCATGAAGGTGAGTGCCTCATCTATCTGGTGCGATGGATAGTGCGACCATGATGATCATGATCCTTCATAGTAAGTGAATGTCTCTACATCCCTGCTCTAGCAATTGGAGTTGAATGTGTCGTCGTTCTGCCTGTGAAACAATGCGACCTAAATAGTATAGCTGACTCTCGCGAGTATACTCCTTTGAGAGATGTCCAACAACCCTCACTGTCTCTCCTCGGATCAGCAGTCGAAGGATCCTAAATACATCCTCCAATGTGATGGTAATCTCGCCAGTCGGTAAATGGAATGTGGAGGTATCTGCATCCCATCTCTCCATCAGTGCCATCAGTATCGCACAGTGGAATCTAATTGTGGGCATCTCAAACACCTACCACAGACCCACCATTTGTAAGTGCTCTCTCTCTGTGGCCATCAAAGAACAAGCGTGCTCTCGTAGAAGTGCCATCAGATGACCACCTGTGTGCTCACTCATCTCAGGGACATCCTACAGATCAGAAAGAAAGCAAGAGTATCAGAATCCCCGCTAGAAACCAAAATAAGCTCTCAGGAACTGAATAGAATGCTTGAACTGAGGGCCTGTGTCCTCTAAGGACTAGGGCACCCCCGGAAGACTAAGGCGCCCCAGAGGGACACTGGCGCCCTTGTGGGACTAGGGCGCCCAAGAGACTCTAGCGCCCTAGGTGGACCCGGGTGCCCTTGTTTGGGAACCCTGTCCACCTTCCCCTCTTGGCACAAACATCAATAAGTGTGAAAGCAAAATATGACGAAAGACAATAGAAGGATTGAATCAGGACCTTACCTTGGCCTCGAAGCGTCTCTCCACCACTCAGGCTCAGAGCATCTCCAGTTGCGGTGGATGGTATGGACGTCAGCTCGACATGGTTGTTCTCCTATTCTCCTTCTCTCACTCTCTGCAATAACAACAAACAAGAATGAGTTAAGTGATAATTGATAACTCCTTTTACATAAGGTAAGTGAGTGAGAAATCTTATCCCTAACTAGGTGTAAAAGTGCGCTCTTTCACTCTGGAGCCCTTTTCTTGAGCTATCAAACTTTGATCTCCATGCTGTTTATTGCATTGGAATCTTGGTTTCACTCTCTTTCTTACCCAATGTGTCGTATTGAGTGTTGTTCCTTCAAATAACCCTCACAACACATTTCCCTTGAAATCAACGTATGGATATCTCCTTGTTTCTACTCTCAGACTAATCAAGTAGAAACAAGAGGGGACATATATCTACCTTGATTTCCTCCCTCACCATGTTCCATCACTCAACCCCCTTAGCATTTTGATACTGACTCATTGGTGGTGGTTGCAGGTTGATTTGATTTTGAATTTTCTGACAAGTGTTCCTTTGTAGGATGCGGTTCCTAACTTTGTGGTCTTGCAGGATTGCATACTTGGGGGCTTCTTCTTGTTCATCGACAATGTTTTGACTTCCTCTATAGTATCTTTTTCATGATTAATGCATTTACTTTCCTTTAGTTGCATATGCATGTAGTGTCATATGGCCACTAAAGTGGGGGCTAAATGTAACATCAGAAATTGTCCTGCTATATGGAATGGTACAATTTCCCTTAGTTTAGCTCCTCACTCTTGGTGGTCTCTCAACCTTTTCTTTTTAGGCCTTCCCGAAACCCTAATTGACTTAGTCTAGGAGTAGTCTATTCACTTTTTGAGGTAACTAATTGATAAAACTTGGAAAGAGATTTGAGATTAAGGTCCCTAGGACCCCTAAAAATGCACAGCTGAGCTGAAATTGGGGGCTTGGACTTGGACGCCCGCACCCTAGTCCTCCTCGGTTTCATGGGACTTTGAATTTTGGTGAGGTGTCGGTTCCCACTAAGTGCCTTGGGATTCTGTTTTCAAATTCTTAGTTTTTGCGCGATATCGAGACGTTATTTCAAAATTTGAATTCCCTAAAGCTTGATATAAAAAGATATTTGCAAATCATTTTATCACACAATTCGTATGCAAGATTGATGCCAAAACTCTACTGCAATTGCCATTGAAGATCAGTGACTTGTTGAAGCTATTCGAAGTATTCTCTATTTTCTATCTTGGAGACAATGGATGAAGGTTAGGAATCAAGATCTTGAGTCTATCTTGTTCTTTCTAGGGTTTGTACACCTTTTGCATGATTGAGAGAAGGGTTGAAGCCTCCAATAGCAAGCTTGGAGATCCTCCACAGACATTGGTGATTCACCTTCTTGTTCATACAAGTCTTCATTTATTTGATCTCCTTGAGGTGAAGTTGTATGTATTTATTGATGCAAAGCAAGTTGTTGATCTTCCCTTTATTGAGACATCTAGGGTTTGATTTTATACATACATACATTGTTAGGTTTGCACACACTTCTACAAATCTTTTCCTTTGGCTATTGTTGAGGTAGAAATATTGAAGACAAGGCTTGACTGAGGCAAGATCCTATATAGCCGCAACAATTTCCTTCTTTTGTATGTGCAGATCGTGTTTCACAGGTTCTGGTGAAAAGAAGCTACAGAAAGAACAATATCACGAATATAGTCATGACAGACTTTTGGATTTTTGGATTTTGAGACTTGCGGGACATTGGTGTGGGTGCCCTAGTCCAACCAGGTGTTTTATCTAAGATCCAAGAGCCTTTTGGAAGTCTTAGACACCCTATACAGAAGATTTTCCTGTTTGGGAATTTGCAGGACATTGGGGTGGGCACCCTAGTCTAGGTGGCCCTCACATTCTGGGTACACTATCTCTGAAACCCCTCCTCTGCACTTCTGTGATTAGTTTTACCAGATACTTCATTAGTTTCTGTATATTATTGATTTGAGGCATAATTAGGGTTTTGCTTGGTTGAATGCACAACACTTGATAAAATATTGATTAGGGCCTTAGGTTTCATAACCACGCGAGCATAAAAAGGGAGGCAAAGTGATTAGAAGCTTGTCTACAAGCTCGATCCTTGTCTCCCCAATGTTTAGTGATGGAATTAAGGTATTTAACCTAGAGTAAACAAGCCATCAAATTTTACCCTAAACAATCATGTTCTACTTTGTCAGGGAGGAAGTGTTCATCTTCCTCACTTTCTTCCTCACTTGTGTTAATGTGTTTTATTCTGGTATCAGTCCCTTGTCTTGTGACTACTGCTACTTTATTTTTCTTTTTCTATTTTGTCTTTTGTTCATATGTTTCCAATTGGTAATCATCTTCTGATGAACTATCTCTGGTGATCTTTGATTCATAGATTTATGCTTTTGGCATCTCCGCATTGTTTACTGTGGGTTTAGGCACTCTTCTCATGAGTCTTTCCCCTTTGAAACCCTAAAGTTCATTGCTCTTGGACCGAGGTGAGGCATTTTTGTAATATGTTTGAGCCTTATCACAGTTAAATATGTCATGTCTGTACTATTGCAAAACCCAAAATATTTTTCTTTTCTGGACCCAACACTCATTGGAAAAATGACCTGGATTACCACATTTGAAGCATGTTGCATCATCTCTCCTTCTTCTTCCTCTACTGTGGCCTCTACCTCCTCTATAGCCATTATATTGGCCTCTTTTCTCATTGTTATAGTTATTCATGTAAGGTGTGGAGTTGGGATTTGTGTTTTGCAAAGTATTGATATTTCTTTGAATTGCCCAATTGGGATGTTTATATCCATGATCTTACATGTACAAGGGTCTTTTTGCTAGTCTTTTCACATATGTAGGGCTTTCATTATCTATTCTATTTTTGTGGTGTGCATTACACCGAGGTTCATGATCATATTCCTTTGTTAACCTAAATTATTGTGATGGACAATTCTTTGTTTCATGGTCATCACACTTGCCGCGTAATCCACAATAGACTATATTGTTTCTCTTTGGTACTATTTTGATGTCTACCTTCATTGTGGAAACCTTTCTCTCTCCCTTCATCATTGGACATTCATTCTACAAGTGTCACTATTTTGTACAATATGAGAACCATATGTTAGGTCTTTGTTTTTGTGGGCTCTCTTCTTTTCTCGCTAGTATTTATTATTTTAGTTTCAGTTGTTCTAGTTCAAGTTTTAGCTTCTCCATCTCTAGGTTTTCTTTGGTCTTGTCCTATCGATGCCAAGTTTGTGATTCAATGTAGTAGGCCATAGTCAATTCTTCTGAGTATGTCTCAAAAACCTTTCCATCCAGAGAAGCTCTAATATCAGGGCTTAAGCTTGATATGAACCATTCAATTCTTTTTTTTTTTCTATTAGTGGTTCTTCTACCATGCAGGTGGTTTCTTTAAAGCTTTTGTTAAATTCCTTAATGGATCTTCCTTCTCTCATGACCATATCTCTCATCTTACTCCTTTTGTAGGGATTTTCGGGGAATCAAAGTTATCTAGAAATTCTTTCTTATCCTCATCCCATCCTTTATCATGGTTAGGGCATGTCTTTCTATACCATTTTAATGCATCATTTATTAATGTTCCCACAAAATCAAAAAGTTTAATATGGTCTCTTGTTATATTTTTCCTGTTCCAAATTGATTCCAACACAAATATATGCTCTGCGACTTCTGTTGTGTCCTTTCCAAATATGGGTAGCTTGATAGGTGAATCCATTGTTGATTTATTTTGATTTTCCAGAACTTATGCTTTCTTGCGATGTGTTTCTTTACTATCTTTCTGCTTAGGGTGTGTTCACTGTATTAGGGTTTTTTTTTTCTCTTCCCTTGTCTCTTTGTAGCTTAATATCAAAATAATCTTCCCCAATATTTCTTTGTAATACTTTTTAATCTATTCTTCATTCTCTTTCTATTTGTCTATTTGATTTGTTTCCTCTTCTCCCAAAATTCTCCTTGTCTTATATGGCACACGAGGTGACTCCTAGTCTAGGGGTTGTATCTCTTCAAAATGCCTCTTCATTGTAGGGGATGACTTTTTGTTTGTTAATGACATCTCATAATTTAGTGGTGTCATTTAATTTAATTGTCTTATACTCTCAGAACTAATGTTATCATATATCACATCTCTCCTTTCTCTAACCTTCATCACACTCTAATTTATCAGATGGTCTAAATAGTCCACATCTAATTTCAAGGGCTAGAGGTTTCTTATAGGATTTAATAATTCTTTCCATTGTTTATCAACTTTGTTGTACCCAAACAAATTTTTTGCTTCATCAAGGCATTTTGAAACAAGTCTAGAAAATTTTTCGTCAAATAGTCAAAAAAGCAAAATTTCTAAAAATAGAAATTTCTATTTTTAGAAATTTCTAAAAATAGACGTCGAGTTAGGTTTTCTGGGTTTCTTGAGATATGGATGTTGGCAAAACTTTCTAAAAATAGAAAGTTTCTAAAAATAGAATCTCCAAATCAGGTGTCGCGCTCGATTCTCATTGGTCGATTTTCCTTCACGATCGACACGGTTCAGACGGAATCTTCAAACGACCAAGTTTTCTCTACTGGGTCATTTTTGCTTTTTCACAAGGTGAAGCATGAGATCGAAAGTCATCAACACAGAAAAGGTCACCTGCCAAATCTCTTCGACGAGTTTCCAATGCTGTTTCAACGACGCAAAATCGACAAACGGCCGTCGACTCGATGATGCACGCAAAACGATGCAAGATGGATCCAAGGTGAAGTGAAAAGTTGGAAAATCAAAAAATTGGCTAAGTCTGGTGAAACTGGGCGCCCCAGGAGGCTAGGGGCGCCCATCCTCTCCAGTGTTAGTTTTTTTTCACGTTTTTCGAGAAACGTCGAAAATGCTTCCATCAGCTCCTTTCTGGTTGGTCAAACTTGGTCAAAAGTTAGTCAAAGCCAGGATTTCATCTTAGATATGTTTAGACTACTCAGATCACCCTCCATCCTGCCTCGACAGTCATCAGAACAACCGAAATCGAAGACCGAACAGGAGCCGTGGGCACGAAAATCGAGAAAAGGTACAAAATTGAAAATTTTTACAAAAAATGGCTAAGTGTTGACAAAATGGGCACCCCAGGAGGCTAAGGGCGCCCATCCTCACCAGTGTTAGTTTATTTTTTATGTTTTTCTCAAAAAACGCAAATCTCCTTCCGTCTGCCCGCTCCGGTTCAGTGTTGATCAGTTTGGCACATTTTTCGAGGCAAACAGAAGGTACAATCAGCTTAGTTTTCATCAGGCTTGCATATTTGCCAGATCATTAGACTCATTTCCATCCCAGTTGATAGAAATTGACAGCCAAACAGGGGTCCTGTGCCTCCAGAACGCGCATGCAAACCAAGAAATTGAAAAAGTTGAAAAAAACTAAAAAAATGGCTAAGTGTTGGGAAACTGGGCGCCCCAGGAGGCTTGGGGCGCCCATCTTGAGTAGTGTTAGAATATTTTTGTGTTTTCAGTGTTTTCCGACATGCCTTGTTATCAATCTTCACCCGTTGGCAGTTTCGGGGAGGTCAAACTTGGTTAAACGATGCTAGATCGTCGAACGGAGGCAGGGGATGGAATCTCAGTTGATCAATCTTCAAAATGTCAGGATCAGTTAGCTTTTTCAGTTCATGATGACATTTTTCCACCTTGTCGAAGTCGGAGACAGGCCATATTCGAGTCAAAACGAGTGTTGAAGTGTCGAAAATGAAGAAAATTTTGTTAACACTTCTTCCAACTCGCGCATTCGATGACATCATCAAAGAAGATATTTTTTGTCATCTTGCACATGAAGCCATAGGCTCCTACAAAATAGGGATTTTTCCTATTCGAAGATTTTTGCTTTAAAAAGTTGCTTTCTTCATGGATGAGGATGAAGTTTTCTTCTCACACAAGTAAAGCTGCTTTTTCGACCAAAAGATTTATAAAGACAAGCTTTGGGCTTCTTTATCTCATTTTTTTTTGCAGGTTGCATCCAGAGGAAAGATTTTATTTTTCTTTCAATGGAGATTCGAAGACCCAAACGAGGTGCTTTTTAAGTTTTCTTCATAGATTCGGGTTGAGGAAGAAGAGAGGCTTGCTTTTTCAGGGTCCTTGTTTCAAGGAGATCATTTTTTAGAAATCCGACCAGAGCTTTTTCAGTTTTCGTTGAGATGGGTCCATCCAGATTATCATTCTCTTGAAGATTAGGAGTTGTGCTTTTTTTCGGGAAACTACTTTTTTCCTGCTTTTTCGAGAAAATCTCCTCTTTTTCAAAATCCGACAATCTGGGTTGCTTAGAAACGAAATTATCTACAAAACCCATGTGCCAGCTTTTTTAGCTCACACTCTGCTTTTTCTAAAAATCAGCAAACAATTTTCAGCCATCTGTTCAATACTTTTTCCAACATAAGCATGTTCACAGTTGATTTTCAAATCTTCCAATATGCAGTACTCTCCAACACAATTCAGGCAAAAAATAGCATTGGTTCATGATTACCTGAAAACTTGTGAAACAGACTTGCATAAAGTGCTTCCAGTAATCAATTTACACTCCTTGGAGGATGCAGGAAATAATACTATCAGGAATCTTGGACACTCCGCTTTGCTTGCAGCGGCATCCTTTCCTATCACTGTGCAAAGTATCGAGTTTGTGATTGCTTGTGTGACACATTACAACTCGGTCACAAGAGAAATTCAGTCGGGTGATGGACGTGTGCTCTGCAGCTTGAGGCCAAACGACATTGAAAAGTGCTTTACAATACCTATTTGGAGAGATAACTTAACTGTTTCACTTGAAGAATGCAAGAGGGTTTGGAATAATGATAAGGAAAAATACAAAAAAAAGATTGGTCAGAGGTGGTTGAAAGAAAAACAGAATATTATGCCAAAGAACGTTGAACGTGGAGAATTCAAGGAGGAGCAAGCAATAATGATTACTCTGCTAAGTCGTATCACGAGTCAAGCAGATGCAAATAAATTTCAGCCTTGGATGTTTTACATCATGTCCCAGATTGTTGACGGAACCGAATTCTATGATTGGTCGGCACTAATCAGTGATTGTCTCCACCAACAAATAATTGATTTTCAAAGGGCTCATGAATTCCATATGATATCATACCTTGTGTATTTGATGGCTTTTCAAGGTCAATTCAGAGGTTTGAATGTTGTTGGAACTCTGGGTACTCAGCATGTGTATCATCATTTCCCGCAGTTAGAGATCTCTCAAGCTGAACGACATTACAGGCGGGTGAATGATGCATTCTTGATGCATGCAGTGCGAGACATGGACAAAGAGTTGCATATACGGTTTTCTGTAGAGGCTAGAATAGCAATGGCAGAATGGGCTGATTGGTTTATCCAATTTCCTACTTTTTCCTACATCAGAGTATATGGCTTCTTAGGAGAGCCAGCCATGTTGCCGCGATATCCTACAGATGAAATAGAATTTATGGAATTTTTGAGGCAAGCTTATCAAGTGCATACATTTTTGCGTAGCAGACGCAAGACTGCCTTCAATTTTCCACTTGGGATGAGTATTTACAGATGTAGATCTGGAGCAGATGCCAAGGCAATCGGTAATGAATCATCCAGATATGGTCTTAAGTCTTTCGACAGGAGATCTTCATATGATCCCCGTGGTGTCTATGCATCACATCTTGGTCAGAATTGTACACACAAGTTTGCAGTTGAAGACTTTTGGGCTAATTGTGCTGATGAGTATGAAGTGCGAAGACGCAGTCACAACAGGTTCACTCTTCAGCAAATGTCTGATATCCTATCAGAGGACATAGAGGGTTTGACAGAGAGTGGTGAAGTTCTACTTCCCACGTATTCCAGGGATCAAATTGAGCAACAACCGTTGCCGCTAGTTAATTGGTCAGTAAAAGAGAGTACTTCCATTGAGGAGAGAACAAGTCGAGTGGTTAAAAATAGTTTGATATTCTTGAAGACTAAGCGGAAGGATGATATTCCAGTAGCAGAGCCGCCAGTTGTGCAACCATCAGAACCTTCCACTTCCAAGCCAAAACAAAGAGTAAAGGCTATGAGTGTTCTCCAAGAGGGAACAAAAATGGCAAAGTTAAAGAGGAAGAAAGACGAGTCTCCAGCTCATGTCCAACAGGAACATCCACCAGTTGAACCAGAAGCTCCTGTTGAAACAACGCCGCATGATGAAGTGTTACCTTCAGATCAGGTGTCTCCACCTTCACCGATCCCTTCTCCTATTCACATAGATTCAGAGCCAGATTCACCGGTTCGCAACTTTGATGCAAGCATTGATTCATCAGGAGCTGATGAGGCGAGAACCGAGTTTCCAAGAGAGGATGGCTCATCCTGGCTTGAAAACATTCTGGGAAGGAAGAGAAGAAAGCCCTCATATCAGCTGGACTTAACAGAGTTAAAAAGCATCTATCAAGACACACCAGACAAGCAGCTGAAGAAGCAGATTCGCATTGAGAAGAATGCGGATGGAGAAATCATTCTTGAGACTGCAACACCTCCAGAAAATAGAAGTGCTAATGATGTCGAGGTTGATGACTTCACAGTTGTCAAAGCTAACCTCGGTAGAAGTACTTGCCATGCAGATATCAATCTCTTTGAGGTTGCAGCGGATAGCTTGAAGGAAAGGGTGTTGAGAGATGGAGAAGACAAGGCAGCTCTCAAAGTTGAAGTTCGACAGTTGCGGCAATATATTTCCAACCTTTTCCATGGCACTTCACAGGTTGATTTGCTTCTTCCACCAAGTCTTGGATCACCAGCCGATCAGTGGCATTTCAGTAAGTTGGTCCTCTATGGGAGGCACATGGACAGTTGGGTAGAAGAATTTGTGACCAAAGGGAGAGTTGTACTTACAGAGCTTTATCAGTTGAAGTACAACGCTCATGATTTACGCCAAAGCATACAGGGGTCACAGTAGATCATGGCAGAAAATAGACTGGTGTTTGAGATCATTATCTCTGACTTGAAGATTGCACTTGATACTGTTGATTCAGCTGAAGATAAGAAGACAGTTTCCACTTGGAAAGCGCAATATCTTTTCACAGTAAAAACTTATGACAGTATGATTTCAGAGTTGACAGAATGGAAAGAAAAGGTAATCAGCATCCTCAAGTTCGTCAGATCCTTTGTCTCTCAAATCCCGTGTTCATATGAGAAAGAAGATGGTACCCTGTATGACCTCGGGGAAGTGCAAGCAGAGTTCCAGACTCTTGTCTGCAACAAATTTAATGATGATATCAATGCGGGCAAGATGAGTCGTCTTGCCGCAATGTCAGTGAAATTTGACAAGGCTGCGGGTGAAGTTCACGAATTTCTTCAGATGGTTGCCAATGGTGAAGAAATGTTAGAGAATCAGAATATTGTTCTAGAGAGTATCAGTGTTCCTGGCAGAGATGCGGTCACTCGCTTTTTAGAAGATATTGTTTCCCAGAATATCGACGGATGACATCACCAAAAAGCTAGAATGTTGATGAGGATGCATTCCAAAATAAAGCAGCTTTAAAACATATGCTTTTTGTTTTAAAGCATGTGCTTTCATCCTAAGCTCATCCATTCTATATTTAGAAAAAAAGCACCTTGTGATAGTTGGAATCTTTTTGCTTTAAAGCAGATTGCTTTAAAGCATTTGTTTATTGTATCTTTGTCTTAGAATAGTAATAAAGCTTGTGAGTTGGCAAGTTAGGGTTAATCAAGGAGATTTTAGGGTTCCCTACTCCTTTGATTTTAGTATAAATAAGGGCATCCTTGCCCATTGTTGGTAATGGTAGTTGTGATAGCAAATTTGCTGTGCCTATTCTAGCCTGCAAACATTGTTATTTCAAGTATCTGTTCATTTGTGTTTAGTGTTCTCCGGTGTTTGATCGCTTACTGTATGCCTACCTTTTGCTGCAGTCTGGCTGTCCTGGAGTTGTATTAAACTTTCTGATATTGAATAGAAATCTCATGCCTACTTTGCTTTGATATTCTATATCGATTCATCAAGTTTTCGTCGTCAGATGTGTAGCTTCTATGGCTTTCATTTTCAGCTTTCATCATTAAAGTACTCTTAGTCTTGTGGTGTAAATCTGGAGGAAAATTACTTGAGTTTTTGTGTTTACAATCATTCCCCGTTCACTTTCAACTTCCTTTGCTCTGAATTTACTCAGGAGGTTGAAAGCGTCATTAGTCTATGCTAGTTGTAGTAGAAGTTTTATTAAAAAGGAAAAACCTCTTCTGCAGTGTTTAGAGTTTTATAACCTTGTGCTCTGCAGCTGAGAATCAAAAAGAAGATAGGCGAAGTTTCATTCAAGTTATCTTTTCAGCGAACATCAGCAAGAAATGGAACTCCCCCTTCCAATAGGAGAGCAGTTTATCTGTGCATAGCTGTCCGTTTCCAAATCGCATACCAAAGGTGCGAATTGAAACGCCAACAGTTTTCTGGCGCCCACTGTGGGGCACGAGGCATAAAACTTCAAGCAAGCTTAGGCTTATGACACGGTAATGACTCTCTGGCGTCCTTCTACTCCAGTTCAACAGCTGAATCTTACACCACCTGTTATTCAACCAAATCTTGTATGAGTGGAAGGAGAGCAAATGGACATCATTAGCAGCATTAGAAGTTTCATATTTGCACAAAAAGAAAGTCCTAATCAGTGGAGAAACGCAGCTACTATGCTTGACGAAGAAGAACATAAAACAAATCTTGCAGCAGGAAGACTAGTACTACCACCTCCCGTGTGGCAATAGATAATCCTGGCTCACAGGGTTTATTCAAGAAAAAGAAAAGGTGTTGCTACGGATCCTTTCTTTCAAGATCTTGATTCTATAAAAGTTGGAGAAAAATCCAACATAGCTCGTGAAATTCAAGTAGTTCCTGAAGTCAATCAGGAAGAATTACAAGAAGAACCAGTAATCCAGCCTAGAGCAATGGGTGATGCGAATAACAACAATCACAATGATCCAAATCGAAGGTGACCGCCACTGTTGCCTTGGGGTAATAATATTGGACCTTTGGCCCTACAAGCACATCATGATTTACCAAAGGGGTCCAGGAAGCACTTTCCTCGGTTCCATGGCGATGGAACTCAACATCCTGATGAACACATCTCTGCATTCACAACAGCTTGCGCTGTTTTGCATGTATCACATGAAGATGTCACCGTGCATCTCTTCGTTGAGACTCTCGCAGGAAATGCTGCCGATTGGTTCAATCATCTGGAACCAGGAATCATTACAAGTTGAGCAATTATGAGCAAGAAATTCTTGGCAAGGTTCAAGCCTGCTGAAGATGGTCACAGATTATTCGCCCAACTCTCAAATTCAAAGATGGAAAACAATGAACCAATGAGGGAGTTTGTGGCAAGGTTTAATCGCCTAGTTACACATCTTTCTCATACTCTTAATCCATCTCCACAAATTTTGTTGAGTAGTTTCATTAACACTCTTCCTTCTGAGATAGCCTTCTTTTTGAGATCGGCTAATGAAACAGAATTATCCAATGCATAAGAAAATGCCATCAAGTTAGAGGACAACATGATTACCTCTGGCAAGATGAAAATAGATTCAATCAGGCCTCTAGTTCAGAGCTCTACAAATCCACTGCTACATAAGGTAGCAAAAGAAGTGACTATCATGAAGAGACAGTTGCCTACTCAGGGGCAACTCGCGCAACAACAATACCAACCACAGCAACAGTATCAGCCTCAGCAACCATATCAGCCTAAGAGGAACAATTTTCAGCCTTTCAATAACTATAGGCCCAGGTTGCCAGCACCACCACTAAGGCAAGCAGTTGATGCTGCTCAAAATACAGTGTTTTGTTCCTTTCATGAGACTGATGCACATACTGGAGCCACGTGTCCTGAAAATTTAAGGATGAATCAAATCATGGGATATGCTGATGCTACACCTATTTCAAACATTGTTCCTTCCCCAAGTGCGAATGTTGTCTTACCACAGACGGATAACTTCGATGGCGACTCTACCACGGGATACTTCCAGAATGAACCCGTTATAATGAAGGAAGAACAAGACGATTTTCGTCAATATTCTCTTGCAGTGAATCATGAAAATCTTTCAACTCCTATGTTTACACGTACTCAACATTTTAAAGCACAAAAGGAAGGAGAGGATAGACAAAGACCAAAAGAAAAGGAAAAGGAAGTGGCTTCCACTTCCAATGCTCAGCCATCACGTGAAAGTGTTCAAACTACTCAAAATTCATCTTCAACAAATTTTGATATAGTTGATTCCATGATGAAGACAAAGGTGCAGATTTCTCAGCTGGAGTATCTTCAAGACCATCCAGATCAGCTGGATAGAATTGTCAAGTATGTCAAGAAAGATACTGTCATGCAGCCCACATTGCTAGAATCTTCTGCTCCGGCAGGAGAGAAGCCAAAGCCCTTCTATATTTCTCTGTATATAGGAGGTTATAAATTGAGCAATTGTATCATTGATTCAGGAGCCTCAGACAATGTCATGCCTTTGCAGGTAATGAACGCTTTGGGACTCTCGTGCACCAAAACACATGACAAGTGTTATTCGCTTGAGTCTAAATCAGTACCTTTGGTTGGACAATTGAAGGATGCTCAAGTTCGATTAGCGGCTTGCCCAGAGAAGAAAATAATGATGACTATCTTGGTAGCTGACATTCCAGCCAGCTATGGGATGTTGCTAAGTAGAAGTTTCTGCAAAGACCTTGGAGGGGAAATACAATTGGATTGGTCATCTGCAACCATTCCTTTAAAGAAAGGTAATTTCAAATTGGAACCTGAAACCAAGTCATGGTTCACGGTGGTGAAATCTCAGGATCCTCCAGCACAAGTGCTATATCAAGAAACAGATTCTGGTACATATGTTATGTTGTCTGATATAACTAAAAAGAATCAAGAGGTTGTCTATGTGGTTGACGAATCAGAGGAAGTATCGGAAGAAATGTGTAATTTGCAAACTTTCTTTGAAGAAGAAGTGCAACAATCTTCTCAAGAGCAAAATTACAAGGAAGAGATCAAATATGTTATAGAGAGAAATGAAGAATCTGATTTGTTCTTCTCATCTTTTGAAAGTTTGTTTGAAGAACCTGTGTCAGATACATTCAAAGGAGAAGAGACGAAAGGAATGTTGCAATTAGAGAAAGAACATGATCTTCTTCATTTTGAAGATGATTCATCATTAGAGGAATTTTTCAAAAATGGAGATCATATAGAAGATTCATCATTGGATCTTGATACCTTTCTACATCACTTAGAGAGTGATTCTTTAGTAGAGGATACTGTAAATTTTCTTTTACAGTTCAGCCCGTCTTCATCTTTGTCTCAAGAAGCTTTCATACACACTAATGAACAAAATGATGCTAAACTTTTGAAGGTTATCCCTGAACTTGTGCTATATCAAGAAAGGGGTCCTGGTACATATGTTATGCTATCTAAAATACTGAAGAAAATCAGGAAGTTGTCTGTGCGGTTGACAAATCAGAGGAGGAATCTGAAGAAATGTTCAACTTACAAACCTTCTTTGGTGAAGAAGAAGTGCGACAATCTTCTCAAGAACGCAACAATGATGAATTAGATCTATTTTTCTCATCTTTTGAAGGCTGGTTTGAAGAACCTATGTCAAATATATCCAAGGGAGGGACTCAAAAAGTTCTACAAGCAGAACAAGAGCATGACCTTCTTTTTGAATATGATTTCTTCCTAGAAGAATTTTTTAGAACGGGAGATCATATAGAAGTTCCATTATCAGATCTAAATTGTTTTCAACATCAGTGGGAAAGTGATTCTTCAATGGAAGATACTGGAGACTTTCCTTTACAATATAGCCCATCTTGACCTGCATCTCGAGAATCTTTCATACATACTAGTGAAGAGGACGAGGTTGAATCCATCTATGAACCTGCAGAGGAAAAAGACTTTACTGATACTATGCAACCAGTGTGGAATGCAACAAATGAAAAGGTTAATGGAGAAGTGCAGTTCATGGAGTATTCAGTTTTGGTCACTAAAGAGGATGATATTAAAAAATCAGAGATTCTTGACAAATGTCTTGTGAGATACGCCGTGTGTGAGATTGATCAAGAAGAAGAAGAGGAAACATATGATTCAGATGAAGCTGTCTTTGATTCTACTCCTTTTACAGAGCAAGAAAGATACATGAATGCTGAAGAAGAAGTGATGATGGATATCCACATTGAAGAAGAGTACTCTACAGAGGGTGATGAGATTCTAGGTAATGAATGGGAAAGTGAGCTATCAGGTGAAGATGTTCCAGAGTTTAAGCATTCAGATCTTGACGATTCATCAGACTTTGGAGAGTGGATGAATGAAAACACAACCAATGAAGAAGTCCCTGCAGCACTTGAAAAGTGGGCAACGACGGTTGTGGATCCTATAAGCCAAGAATCAGTGATGAGAGTCGTGTACGAGCAGCTTGCACCTTTTCCAGAAGATGATGCATTGACTAAATACAAAGTTGCATGTGTACAAGATATAAATGAAACTCATATTCAATATGTGGTGATGACCATTCCAACAGATGTACTTTGGCCACAAGACTTTCCTGTATATCTTCAGAAAGAAGTTCTATATCTCCACATATTGCAGAGGTTGCTTGCATTGGAAGAAGATCCTCCACTTGATCACTGGCGTATCAATCAGTTTCTCAGAAACTTCTCATGGCCTGAACGTGAATACCCTCCTGAATCATGGCTCTTTGAGAGGGTGTTGCCGAGAAAGAAAAGTTTTGTGCTACTAAAACAATCTTCACAGCTAAAGAGAGATGGTTCTTACTTTTTTGAGTCGATTGATGGTTTCATGTGACAGTCCTAATCTCTTCTCATCCTCGCTCAGGAGAAAGAGCACTTGAAACACTTTTGTTCTCGTGATGTGTTTCCCCTTTCTGTGATGTGACTGTTATGTCGCAATGTTTTTCCCCTTTCCATAATGTGACAGTTGTGTTCCTTGTGTTGTGAAGTTCCAACTTCTTAGGTGATTTTAGGAAGTCCAGTCTTAGGTGATGTAGGAGAAATGTCTTGTTCTAGGTGATTAGGAATGTAACCTGACTCTATTGCCCAATGGATAAGGCACTGGTCCAACTTGCAAAAGTCCAGAGATTCTTGGTTCTCCTACGCCGTAAGTATCCGCCATGGTCCCCAGACAGAGCCAATTGTTATACCCAACCAAATTTTTTGCTTCATCAAGGCATTTTGAAACAAGTCTAGAAAATTTTTCGTCAAAAAGTCAAAAAAGCAAAATTTCTAAAAATAGACGTCGAGTTAGGTTTTCTGGGTTTCTTGAGATATGGATGTTGGCAAAACTTTCTAAAAATAGAAAGTTTCTAAAAATAGAATCTCCAAATCAGGTGTCGCGCTCGATTCTCATTGGTCGATTTTCCTTCACGATCGGCACGGTTCAGACGGAATCTTCAAATGACCAAGTTTTCTCTACTGGGTCATTTTTGCTTTTTCACAAGGTGAAGCATGAGCTTGAAAGTCATCAACACAGAAAAGTTCACCTGCCAAATCTCTTCAACGAGTTTCTAATACTGTTTCAACGACGCAAAACTGACAAACGGCCGTCAACTCGACGATGCACGCAAAACGATGCAAGATGGATCCAAGGTGAAGTGAAAAGTTGGAGAATCAAAAAATTGGCTAAGTCTAGTGAAACTGGGCCCCCCAGGAGGCTAGGGGCGCCCATCCTCTCCAGTGTTAGTTTTTTTTCACATTTTTCGAGAAACGTCGAAAATACTTCCGTCAGCTCCTTTCCGGTTGGTCAAACTTGGTCAAAAGTTAGTCAAAGCCAGGATTTCATCTCAGATATGTTCAAGCTACTCAGATCACCCTCCGTACTGCCTCGACAGTCGTCAGAACGATCGAAATCGAAGACCGAACATGAGCCGTGGGCATGAAAATCGAGAAAAGGTACAAAATTGAAATTTTTTGCAAAAAATGGCTAAGTGTTGACAAAATGGGCGCCCTAGGAGGCTAAGGGAGCCCATCCTCACCAGTGTTAGTTTATTTTTCATGTTTTTCTTGAAAAATGCAAATCTCCTTCCGTCTGCCCGCTCCGGTTCAGTGTTGATCAGTTTGGCACATTTTTCGAGGCAAACAGAAGGTACAATCAGCTTAGTTTTCATCAGGCTTGCATATTTTTCAGATCATCAGACTCATTTCCATCCCATTTGATAGAAATTGACAGCCAAATAGGGGTCCTGTGCCTTCGGAATGCGCACGCAAACCAAGAAATTGAAAAAGTTGAAAAAAACTAAAAAATGGCTAAGTGTTGGGAAACTGGGCGCCCCAGGAGGCTTGGGGTGCCCATCTTGAGCAGTGTTAGAATATTTTTGTGTTTTTAGTGTTTTCCGACATGCCTTGTTATCAATCTTCGCCCGTTGGCAGTTTCAGGGAGGTCAAACTTGGTCAAACGATGTCAGATCGTCGAACGGAGGCAGGGGATGGAATCTCAGTTGATCAATCTTCAAAATGTCAGGATCAGTTAACTTTTTCAGTTCATGATGACATTTTTCCACCTTGTCGAAGTCGGAGACAGGCCATATTTGAGTCAAAACGAGTGTTGAAGTGTCGAAAATGAAGAAAATTTTGTTAACACTTCTTCCAACTCGTGCATTCGATGACATCATCAAAGAAGATATTTTTTGTCATCTTGCACATGAAGCCATAGGCTCCTACAAAATAGGGATTCTTCCTATTCGAAGATTTTTGCTTTAAAAAGTTACTTTCTTCATGGATGAGGATGAAGTTTTCTTCTCACACAAGTAAAGCTGCTTTTTCGACCAAAAGATTTATAAAGACAAGCTTTGGGCTTCTTTATCTCATTTTTTTTTGCAGGTTGCATCCAGAGGAAAGATTTTATTTTTCTTTCAATGGAGATTCGAAGACCCAAACCAGGTGCTTTTTCAGTTTTCTTCATAGATTCGGGTTGAGGAAGAAGAGAGGCTTGCTTTTTCAGGGTCCTTGTTTCAAGGAGATCATTTTTCAGAAATCCGACCAGAGCTTTTTCAGTTTTCGTCGAGATGGGTCCATCCAGATTATCATTCTCTTGAAGATTAGGAGTTGTGCTTTTTTTTGGGAAACTGTTTTTTTCCTGCTTTTTCGAGAAAATCTCCGCTTTTTCAAAATCCGACAATCTGGGTTGCTTAGAAACGGAATTATCTACAAAACCCATGTGCCAGCTTTTTTAGCTCACACTCTGCTTTTTCTAAAAATCAGCAAACAATTTTTAGCCATCTGTTCAATACTTTTTCCAACATAAGTGTGTTCACAGTTGATTTTCAAATCTTCCAATATGTAGTACTCTCCAACACAATTCAGGCACAAAACAACATTGGTTCATGATTACCTGAAAACTTGTGAAACAGACTTGCATAAAGTGCTTCCAGTAATCAATTTACACTCCTTGGAGGATGTAAGAAATAATGCCATCAGGAATCTTGGACACTCCGGTTTGCTTGCAGCGACATCCTTTCCTATCACTGTGCAAAGTATCGAGTTTGTGATTGCTTGTGTGACACATTACAACTCGGTCACAAGAGAAATTCAGTCGGGTGATGGACGTGTGCTCTGCAGCTTGAGGCCAAACGACATTGAAAAGTGCTTTACAATACCTATTTGGAGAGAGAACTTAACTGTTTCACTTGAAGAATGCAAGAGGGTTTGGAATAATGATAAGGAAAAATACAGAAAAAAGATTGGTCAGAGGTGGTTGAAAGAAAAATAGAATATTATGCCAAAGAATGTTAAACGTGGAGAATTCAACGAGGAGCATGCAATAATGATTACTCTGCTAAGTTGTATCACGGGTCAAGCAGATGCAAACAAATTTCAGCCTTGGATGTTTTACATCATGTCCCAGATTGTTGACGGAACCAAATTCTATGATTGGTCGGCACTAATCAGTGATTGTCTCCACCAACAAATAATTGATTTTCAAAGGGCTCATGAATTCCATATGATATCATACCTTGTGTATTTGATGGCTTTTCAAGGTCAATTTAGAGGTTTGAATGTTGTTGGAACTTTGGGTACTCAGCATGTGTATCATCATTTCCTGCAGTTAGAGATCTCTCAAGTTGAACGACATTACAGGCGGGTGAATGATGCATTCTTGATGCATGCAGTGCAAGACATGGACAAAGAGTTGCATATACGGTTTTCTGTAGAGGCTAGAATAGCAATGGCAGAATGGGCTGATTGGTTTATCCAATTTCCTACTTTTTCCTACATCACAGTATATGGCTTCTCAGGAGAGCCAGCCATGTTGCCGTGATATCCTACAGATGAAATAGAATTTATGGAATTTTTGAGGCAAGCTTATCAAGTGCATACATTTTTGCGTAGCAGACGCAAGACTACCTTCAATTTTCCACTTGGGATGAGTATTTATAGATGTAGATCTGGAGCAGATGCCAAGGCAATCGGTAATGAATCATCCAGATATGGTCTTAAGTCTTTCGACAGGAGATCTTCATATGATCCCCGTGGTGTCTATGCATCACATCTTGGTCAGAATTGTACACACAAGTTTGCAGTTGAAGACTTCTGGGCTAATTGTGCTGATGAGTATGAAGTGCGAAGACGCAGTTACAGCAGGTTCACTCTTCAGCAAATGTCTGATATCCTATCAGAGGACATAGAGGGTTTGACAGAGAGTGGTGAAGTTCTACTTCCCACGTATTCCAGGGATCAAATTGAGCAACAACCGTTGCCGCTAGTTAATTGGTTAGTAAAAGAGAGTACTTCCATTGAGGAGAGAACAAGTCGAGTGGTTAAAAATAGTTTGATATTCTTGAAGACTAAGCGGAAGGATGATATTCCAGTAGCAGAGCCGCCAGTTGTGCAACCATCAGAACCTTCCACTTCCAAGCCAAAACAAAGAGTAAAGGCTATGAGTGTTCTCCAAGAGGGAACAAAAATGGCAAAGTTAAAGAGGAAGAAAGACGAGTCTCCAGCTCATGTCCAACAGGGACATCCACTAGTTGAACCAGAAGCTCCTGTTGAAACAATGCCGCATGATGAAGTGTTACCTTCAGATCAGGTGTCTCCACCTTCACCGATCCCTTCTCCTATTCACATAGATTCAGAGCCAGATTCACCGGTTCGCAACTTTGATGCAAGCATTGATTCATCAGGAGCTGATGAGGCGAGAACCGAGTTTCCAAGAGAGGATGGCTCATCCTGGCTTGAAAACATTCTGGGAAGGAAGAGAAGAAAGCCCTCATATCAGCTGGACTTAACAGAGCTAAAAAGCGTCTATCAAGACACACCAGACAAGCAGCTGAAGAAGTAGATTCGCATTGAGAAGAATGTGGATGGAGAAGTCATTCTTGAGACTACAACACCTCCAGAAAATAGAAGTGCTAATGATGTCGAGGTTGATGACTTCACAGTTGTCAAAGCTAACCTCGGCAGAAGTACTCGCCATGCAGATGTCAATCTCTTTGAGGTTGCAGCGGATAGCTTGAAGGAAAGGGTGTTGAGAGATGGAGAAGACAAGGCAGCTCTCAAAGCTGAAGTTCGACAGTTGCGGCAATATATTTCCAACCTTTTCCATGGCACTTCACAGGTTGATTTGCTTCTTCCACCGAGTCTTGGATCACCAACCGATCAACGACATTTCAGTAAGTTGGTCCTCTATGGGAGGCACATGGACAGTTGGGTAGAAGAATTTGTGACCAAAGGGAGAGTTGTACTTACAGAGCTTTATCAGTTGAAGTACAACGCTCATGATTTATGCCAAGGCATACAGGGGTCACAGCAGATCATGGCAGAAAATAGACCGGTGTTTGAGAGCATTATCTCCGACTTGAAGATTGCACTTGATACTGTTGATTCAGCTGAAGATAAGAAGACAGTTTCTACTTGGAAAGTGCAATATCTTTTCACAGTAAAAACTTATGACAGTATGATTTCAGAGTTGACAGAATGGAAAGAAAAGGTAATCGGCATCCTCAAGTTCGTCAGATCCTTTGTCTCTCAGATCCCGTGTTCATATGAGAAAGAAGATGGTACCCTGTATGACCTCGGGGAAGTGCAAGCAGAGTTCCAGACTCTCGTTCGCAACAACTTTAATGATGATATCAATGCCGGCAAGATGAGTCGTCTTGCCGCAATGTTAGTAAAATTTGACAAGGCTACGGGTGAAGTTCACGAATTTCTTCAGATGGTTGCCAATGGTGAAGAAATGTTAGAGAATTAGAATATTGTTCTAGAGAGTATCAGTGTTCCTGGCAGAGATGCGGTCACTCGCTTTTTAGAAGATATTGTTTCCCAGAATATCGACGGATGACATTACCAAAAAGTTAGAATGTTGATGAGGATGCATTCCAAAATAAAGCAGCTTTAAAACATATGCTTTTTGTTTTAAAGCATGTGCTTTCATCCTAAGCTCATCCATTCTATATTTAGAAAGAAAGCACCTTGTGATAGTTGGAATCTTTTTGCTTTAAAGCAGATTGCTTTAAAGCATTTGTTTATTGTATCTTTGTCTTAGAATAGTAATAAAGCTTGCGAGTTGGCAAGTTAGGGTTAATCAAGGAGATTTTAGGGTTCCCTACTCCTTTGATTTTAGTATAAATAAGGGCATCCTTGCCCATTGTTGGTAATGGTAGTTGTGATAGCAAATTTGCTGTGCCTATTCTAGCCTGCAAACATTGTTATTCCAAGTGTCTGTTCATTTGTGTTTAGTGTTCTCCGGTGTTTGATCGCTTATTGTATGCCTACCTTTTGCTGCAGTCTGGCTGTCCTGGAGTTGTATTAAACTTTCTGATATTGAATAGAAATCTCATGCCTACTTTGCTCTGATATTCTATATCGATTCATCAAGTTTTCGTCGTCAGATGTGTAGCTTCTGTGGCTTTCATTTTCAGCTTTCATCATTAAAGTACTCTTAGTCTTGTGGTGTAAATCTGGAGGAAAGCTACTTGAGTTTTTGTGTTTACAATCATTCCCCTTTCACTTTCAACTTCCTTTGCTCTGAATTTACTCAGGAGGTTGAAAGCGTTATTAGTCTATGCTAGTTGTAGTAGAAGTTTTATTAAAAAGGAAAAACCTCTTCTGCAGTGTTTAGAGTTTTATAACCTTGTGCTCTGCAGCTGAGAATCAAAAAGAAGATAGGCGAAGTTTCATTCAAGTTATCTTTTCAGCGAACATCAGCAAGAAATGGAACTCCCCCTTCCAATAGGAGAGCAGTTTATCTGTGCATAGCTGTCCATTTCCAAATCACATACCAGAGGTGCGAATTGAAACGCCAACAAACTCCAATTTGGATATTACGTTGGAAACTTGGGGTTTACTTATTTACAGTAGGTTTAGGGTTTGATCATATTCTTCCCTCCATATCCTTCTTGATTGGTCAAATGCATCAATACTTTCTCCCAGGCCTTTGAGAAGTTCTATAGCCCTACCAATATACATTATTATTGGTTTAGGATTGTTTATATCCCTCTGTATCAAATTCACAACAGCCCCTATGGTGCTCTCATCCATTCTCTCTTCTTCTCCTATGTTCTTTTCTCCAGAAGCACCCACATTGGCATGCTCAACAATACCCTCAATGGCATGCTCATTCTTTTCCTTTGCAAGCTTCCTAGTGCTTTCCCTTCCTAATTTCTCTATATCCTCCATCCTACTATGATATATTTCTTGTCATTCCTGAGTCCACTTTTGTCTTTCTTCCCTGCTCATTTCCATTCTGATTTGTATAATTTCCTTAACTTCTCTTAATTTTTTGTTGTCCACTTTTTCCATGGGTGTTTTAGATATGGTGTTTCATTAATCCTTATGTGTCCCATGGTTGGATTTACCTTGAAGAGTTACATCTTTTCAAGGATCTTTTCAAACCCTCCCCATTTCTATTTGTCATCCCCTTAGGTGCTTTTCCCCCTCTCACAAGGGTAGTTCCTAATAGGATTCACCACAAATCATTGTTATCTTCCTTTTTATTCTTTTGTTTCTCCTTTTTGTTTCACACTTTCCTTCAACATTTTCATCCTATTCTTCTTCACTATTCTGTCTAAGGTCTTGCCAACATAACCAAATGTTGGCAAGAAAATGGAGAGGACTTAGTTTGGAGATTTGAGCCTTAGTCAATTCTCTATAGTTAGTTTATACCCCAGATAGTACAATGAGATAATCATAAAGAAAAGTAAGGAATTATGGAATGTGATAAGAATATATCATACATACATATTATACACATTCATATACACTTATACACTAGGTCCAATCCTTATATCTCCAATATATATTCATCAAAATCTTATATACAATTAGGCAGGTCCGAGTCTCTGCTCTGTATGTCTTTCCTCTTACATTCATTCCTACATCTCTCTTACAGCTTACATATTGTATATTACATATCTATATATTACATTGGGGATGTGTCCCTTACAAAATGACACTATCTATGTCGGCCTTGTCCTCTGCATTCTCCTTATGGTGAGCTATGGTAGGATCTATTGTGTGCCCTATTATTATTCATCCCCTGCCAACATCACTAACTTGAAACATATCCAAAAAACACAACAATCACAAGAGACTAAAACTATTCAAACTATCCTAAAACCTTCCACTATCTTCATTCCACAAGGACAACCAGAGCAACCTACCAATCCTAAGTATACGTCCTTGGTAGAACCTTTACAAGTCATATTCCATAAACTTGTCCAAGAAAATATGATTAACTTCCTAAACACAAGACCCTTTAACGAGTGTAAACCAAAGGTTATGTGGTACAATATTAGCGATTCTACTATAAAATGCATGAAGCTCAAGAATTACATCCAATATCTCATTGATCATGGTGAGATTGAAGTCATAGGGAACTCATCTTCTTCAGCAAATGAATAATTGCCTGCATATATCAAAATCTTATTCCTAACCATGACCAATCTCAACCCTCAACATCTAACTAAGAGCCATCCAATACTACTCATATTAATAACATTAGCTACAATAAAACCACTTATTCCTATGACTCAATTGTGGGACATATCAAATTTAACCACACCCATATCACCACTATCAGAATCAAATCCAAAAATATTGATTGTGTTGTCACTACTTGGCATGGGGGGGTCATTGTTCAAGGGCCCCCCCCATCCTCCTCCTCGACTAACCAATATAATCTCTTGGAGCACCTAGGGAAGACTCCAACATAGATATCCATCTTGGAGCTCCACAATACATCACTCATGTATAGGGATATATTGAACCATACCTTAAAGGAATATCAAGAGTCTCAAACGACACCGATCGTGATCACTTTCAAGTCCTCATCGACCGTCTATCCTCTCTATATCAACTTACCTTTATCTAAGGTAATATGCCTCTAATTGACCCATTTCATAATAGATACCTTCATATTGAGGTCCTAATCTCAAAACATAAAGTTCAAAGAGTCATCTTGGATAATGGGTCTAGCTTGAATCTATGCACACTCCAACTTATTAAATAATTGGGATACTTTGAGGCAGACTTGAAGCCATAATTCATCACCATTAACACCTATGATACTGAAGAATGAGAATATGAAGGTATCACATGTCTTCCTATATAGGGGGACTCATCTTGTAGTAGACAACATATCATGTTGTCGATCTCAACCTCCCCTACAACCTTCTCCTTGGCCACCCATGGTTCCACGCTATGCAAGCCATTCCATCCACCTATCACCAATGTCTTAAATTCCCCCACAATAGTGTTGAAGCAACTATCGATGTCGATCCACAACCATTTGAATACTAGAAGGCCATTCAAGCCTCATATCACAAAACTAATCATTGTCCCATCACTGACATTGCCACGTGGGATAAGGTTAAATATTTTTCATCCTACATTGTTCTCAATAACCTTGCATCCACCTCATTCTCGTCCTCAAATTCTAGAATCACAAAGGTCAAGATTGTCAACATTAGCTATGGATAATATGAGCTACATAATGTCTTCCATGTAGGAAAAATACCTCTATCTCCATGCTCGTATGGTTTTCCTAAACCATGATTATCAATAACACAAAAAACCCTCATTTGTGGGCCCACCTGCTTCTTATTAGTAGACACTTTGGCTAAAGAAAAAATCAAGAGTTAGATAATGTAGAGTCTGCACTTGAGTGTCTGAAATAAATTTACTGTAAGCCTCACCACATGTGCAAAAACATGAAATACAAGGGTAAGGGCCTTGGCATCCATGAACAGTGAATTCTAGAGCCTATCCAGGTGGAGTTCTATGCCAAATATCATGGTCTCAGGTACATGCCTCTTGGGCTAGAATCTAATGAGCCTTGCACTACTCCTACAAGTGTTGAAGAAGACTAACACTATTGAACACATCATAGTAAAATCAGTCATCACCTCTTTTGAAGACTTGGATATCTCTCCTCTCTTTGAAAATACCTCTATCCTCACCATCGACCTACCAATCTTATACCCCAATCTCATCAATTAGGACCAACAAGATCCTATTTCTCTTGACACCTTTTAGAACAATGAATCTATCGTAGAATTCCTGGGGCTATGCGATGGTATAGGAGATCACAAATCATGATTTGACATTAACCTTGATGTTATTGCCTACTTTGGGGACTAGGAAGAGTTCCTTAGTTCTAAAAAATAGCATAAACATCCAAAACATCAAAAAAGAAACATCCCCTAGTGAAAACCTCTCTGAGGTGCTATTGGACACACAAGATAAAAATAACGAAGTGTTTATTGATGAAAACCTCCTTAAGGCATTAATAGATGAGGAACTCAACCTACTCCCCACACCATCACACTGGAAAGAATGTTTTGCCATACTAGTTTTAGATACACAATAAATAAACTTGGGAACAAAAGAGCATCCAAAGATCACATACATGGCTACATCCCTCTCCTCTACAAAGACATAGATCATGTCAAATATCCTTCATCGAGCTTCTAATATTTTTTCTTGGTCCTATGCCAATATGCCTAGGTTGGATCCTTCTCTCGTGGTTCATCCTAATGCAAAACTAGTAAAGAAAAAAAACATAAAATGCATCCATAGGTCACCCTTATTTTTAAAGAGGGACTACAAAAATTGCTAGAGGTAAGCTTCATACACTTGATTGACTATCCAGAATGGATCTCCAACATTGTGCATGTTAGTAAGAAACCTTAAGACATCTAAATTTGCACCGACTTCAGATACCTCATTAAATCTTATCCTAAGGATGATTTCCTGCTCCCCAACATAGACATCATTGTCGATCTCACAATATGTCATGAAATGCTACCTCTCATGGATGAGTTTTCTGGCTACAATAAGATTTAGATTGCCCCCAAAGATCAACATAAAACTACATTTATTTCTCCTTGGGGTATATACTACTATCAGGTAATTCCTTTCAAGTTAAAGAATGTAGGGACAACTTATTAGAGGGCCATTATTGTTATCTTTCATGACATGTTGCACAACATCATGGAAGATTATGTAGATGATCTTCTTGGTAAATCCAAAACTATAGAAGGAAACCCACATGTCCTTGAGCATATCTTTGAAAGTCTAAGAGAATACAAGGTGCACCTCAATCCAAAAAAATGTCTTTGGTATAACATTTGATAAGCTTCTCAATTTCATTGTCTCTTAACATGACATTAAGTAGACTCTACCAAGGTTACAACCATTATAGAAATTCCTCCACCCAAGAATCTAAAGCAGCTTCGTAGTCTTCAAGGTAAGTTTTAGGCTATCAGATGATTCATCACCCAACTAGCTGATAAATGCTAACCCTTCACCCACCTTCTTAGAAAGGACATTAGTTTTAAGTGGGATGAATCCAATCAACAAGCATTTGATAAGATCAAAGAATATCTAGCATCACCACCAATTTTCAAGGCCTCTATCCTAGGAAAGTGTCTGTTGCTATACATTTTAGCTACTTCAATCACACTGGGGGCACTATTAGCCCAACATGATGAGACAAGCCATGAAAAGGCTATATACTATATTAGTTGCACATTAGTTAGCTATGATATTCATTATAGACCTATGTAATGTGCATGTCTAGTTGTCATCTTCAACACTCAACAAATTTGACACTACATATTAAGTCATCAAATAAATCTTATATCCAAAATTGATCCACTTAAATATCTCCTCTTCAGGGCATCCCTCATAGCACACATGGATATGTGGGTTATGTTGTTGAGCAAGTTTGACAGAGACATAAAGGAAATCAAATGGCAAGTCATTACAAACCAATTGATATAGGCCACTTTAATAGATCATCAACTGATCATTGTTGACTTTCATGACATGTCCATTTTCATAATCACAAAACAACTATCTTGGATGTTGTACTTTGATGGCTCCTATACAAAGCATGGATCAAGGTTTTGCATTCTCTTCATCACTCCCTAGGGGGATTTTATACCTAAGGTATTTAGATTGGGCTTCCCTTGTACCAATAACATAGCAAATATGAGGCCTTGATCATGGGTCTTAATACAACTATATAATGGAACATCCAACAATTACAAGTATATGGAGACTCACAACTTGTCATCAAATATGTTAACAACAAATATCACACAAAACATGACAAGTTGATCCCCTAAAAATGGATGGTTGACAGCTTCAACTAGTATTTTAAAGACATCTTATTTGAATAGGCATCTCATCTCAACAACAAAAATGTCGATGCAATGGATACTATTAGATCTCTACTCGACATGCCATAGGACAGTCAATGCTATGAATTCTTTGATGCAGGAGCATCCATTGGTGTAAGGGCAATCTTGCATCACCCAAAAAGATGTTGATTCAAAACCATTAAAGTTGTTTTCATTTATTTCCATAATTAGTATCTCTGGTTCCATAATTGCTTGAATAATGATGTAGGACTTTCAATTTTTCCAAATTGCAGAAAATAGTAAACTGCTATTTTGGGAAATTTTAACTGCCATTTCTAGAAATTTTGCATTTGGGCATGGATTGAAGTGAAAATTTATAGGAATCTTCGTAAATGAAATATAAGACCTTTGACGAAGGAATCTATAAGTACAAAAATCATGCCCTACCTCCACGAGGACCCCTATGATGATTCAAATCCTTGTCACGTATATGTAAACATGAAAATAAATCCTTTGAGCAACATGCCTGTTGATGACGTGTCCTCTTTTCTTGTCTCATGTCATTTTTGCTTTGTCAATTTCTCTCCCTCCCTATTTGCGATGCTTTTCGACACTTGTTGCGACACTTGTCGACTTGTGTTTTCTAGATTTTGACCTTGATCGTAAGCCTTGTGAGAGTCTTGTAGGTGAGTTTTCACCTCTCCCCTTTGTTTTTCCTCTAGTGCACCTCATACAAGCCTTCTAAAGGTCCCCTGATCCATCTCCCACTGACAGTTTTCATTTTTTGACCAACCAATTCAAATCTCCCTGGAGATCCTTCAGATCCTATAGATGCAAGTGGAGATTTGGATTCTTCCACATGACTAACCTATTTCTTGATGCATAACCCATTCTTTTCCTCTCTTCTACCATCTCCCAACCTGCTTTTCTACATCTGACCTAGTCCAGCCTGGATCTCCCTAGGCGACCTAGGGTTGCCCCCTAGGTGACCCATGGTCACCCAAGGGAAACCCTACTAGTAAAAGGGGTGACCTTGCCATTTTTGGACCTGCGGAGAAACTCGAGTTTCTCTCGTTTTTGCTCTATTTTTGCCTATTTTCTTTCTGTTTGCATGATTTTTGATCCTTGATATAGAGTTAACCATTTCATGCACCCACACATGCATAATTAGCTCTATTTGATCTTAAATTAACTCTCTAATCAATCTCATGCATTCCCTCACCTCCATTTTCTCTCCAGGGATAAGCTATCATTGCTTCATCACTCTCTAATCAGCTGAGTTCACTGGGTAATCAACCTTGTTAACTCCCCAATTTATTCTTGTTAACTCATCAATCAAAGGATTTAACTCTCCAATCAATCCCTTCTTCTAAACCTATAAATACCCCCCTCCCCCAAGCACAAAGGGAGGCCAATTCATTGTGGACACAACTCTTGCCAAAATTTGCTCTCCAACCTAGCATTCAAATGCTCTTATAGGAAGAAGGTACCTTTTTCTTTATTTATTCAACCAAGTAGCGTCACGCTGCTTCATTCTATGCCATTGTGCTCAATCCAAGGTCTCATCGAGCTCATTCAAGCTTCATCAAAGCTTCTTTCGGCTTCTTTGAGTCATTTTTTTGTCAAGAGAATCACCTACTGTCACAAAAGGAATCGAAGTTGCCTACACAAGGACTACTGAGGTAGTGGAATCAAAAAATCTTCATTTCTCTCAGGTTCCTTCATTGTTTTCATTGCTTTCATAGTAATTAGATAATCACATTTGCTCTTGGGAATAGTAACACATTGCTTTTTCCTTGATAGGTTAGATCTTGCATGTTAGATTAACTGCTTTCATAATTCTAGATCTACATTGTTAGAAGAAGTATTTTACCTCTTCATTAGATTAGATTGCATTAGAAACACTAAAAACCCAAAAAAACATAGATTAAATTTGCATTTGAAAAGTCATATAGGATTGCATACATATTTCCTTTTCATAGATTAGAAGCATTTCTATTTCCAAAATACTCTAAAAAACACCAAAAAGATGTCTTTTCATATCATTTAGTTTGTATTCATATAGAAACATTGGATTAGACAACATTACAAACCCTTGATTCCATCACGAGGGAATCACAGTTAAACAAAGTCAAACCCTAGGTCAACAAAACCCTAGATCAAAACCCTAGATCTGGTTAAGGTTAGTAATCACATGAATTCCTCTCTTCTGATTCACAAATGTCTTTAGGAGTGAGAGGAGAGTGGGTGAGGTCTATCCATGATGAGATCAAGGAGATCCATCCATGACCACAACAAGAGACATTTGTCTTACCACAAGGAGACCCATTTGTCCTCTTGTTGTTAGAAGAAGCCAGACAATGACAGATACAACAAGACCTCTTACAATGCATACAAAGACAAGAGGACATCAACAAAAATAACCATTTACCCACGCAATGGTGGAACTTAAGGAATCCAAATAGAAGTAGATAAACTAGTGACCCTTCAGGTCATAGGGTTATTTCAACTACAACAACAATTGAGCGAAACATACAACAAAACACATAACAACAAAGGCCACAGAACTTGGTGACCCCTCTCCGTGAAGTCTAGCTCTCTAATGAGTTGGACCCTTGCTGTGTCTCACCTCCTCTCGATTGGCTACTTCCACGTGAGCGAAAGTGACTTGGCAGATTGCCCCATGGCAAGGAGGGAAGGGTCTGTGTCCGTGCTAAAATCTGACCCCACAACTCTCAGGCAACCAAAGTCACGATTTTGAGCATACATATTTTGGTGAACCTGACGTGAAAAGAAGAGCCTCTTGGTTATGTCATTTGTATTCCTATTGTAAAACATTTAAACACTTCACAAACTTTATTTCATTGCTTTTCATAGTCGCTTCGACTTCCATCATCTATGCATGTTATCTCTGAAAGTTGCACCCTACCAATTTGTAGAAAATTGGTACTCTAGAGGAACATGGAAGCACTCCTATGGCTATGGGTCACCTAGAAACTAGAGTGAATCTCTAGAGAAGGCTAGCTTCCTAAACTTTGTATCACTTAAGACTAACTACTCTATGGCCTTGACAAGGAAAAGAGTGAAAAGGATATGCACTGAAACTGAAATTAAACTCTAATTGGTGATACACCTAACTTAATGGGAAACATGAAAATATCAGATTCAAACACTTGTTATAATGATTGAATGATTCTTACACAACCTATCACTTCTACTTCTGCATAAATATTTCACAAGCAAGTTTATGTATGTAGAATTCTTAAGAGGAAAAAATGATTTCACACTTAATGGAAATGCACACTCAAACTACAACTTGCAACTTGCATTAGAATTTTTTGCATAAAAGGATCTAAATCCTGAGACAAAAAGCTAAGAGGAAATAAAACTTACTTCATAGATAACTCTATAAAATCAGTTGATAAGAACAAAGATACAAAATACAAGTAGGTACAATATCCAATCAGTAGCATTCAAGGTCTCCATTGTATTCCATATCAAGTAAACTAGTAATAATGAGTTACAAATTATCAAAATTTTGAGCAAGGATTGCAAAATCACAAGTCTCCAAAAGTTGCATAATTAGAACTGTCTACAAAAGAGTCACAAAAGTGACTATATCCAACACTATCCAAGTGGTTCCACCAAACAAGGAGCTAGAAACCACCTTGGGTTGGATACAACAGAAATGCCCCAAATCTAGCACCTAAATCTCCTCTAAAAGAGCTCAAAATGAGGGAAAAAGTCTATCAAGACTTGGTCTAACATGATGGCACATGAAAACCACTCCTAAAAGACTCCAAAGACAATAAAAACCTCCTAGATGCTCTCCAACACTCAACTCAACCACTAACTGCCTCTATGACTTATTCAAACCACTCATCTCTAAGGCAACTTAGTAGCTATATATTTGGCATGTGTCTATCAACCTCCAAGGTCAATTAATACTTTGCATATGTCTTCCATAACCTCTTTTGCATTTAAGGATAACAATAAACTTTAAATGATTTATAATTGCATCATTTAAGTTTAAATGTTTCACATTCCAGATTTATGCAAAAGAAATAAAAAGATACCTAAATATCTACGTGCTAAACCTAGTGTGTATGGACAAAGCATTAACAAATGCTAGGCATAAGATATCTTAAGTTTTGACCATGGGTTATATTATGAAAAGATATAAAAGTTTTTAAAAAAACACAAAAAGCCTATCGACTCTTTTAGGGTTGAAACCCTAGAAGACAAAAAGACAACTTTGAGCCTTCATTTGCATTTTGTATTTTTTGCAACTTTGTCATTTTTGCTATGTCACAATGGAACTCTCTTCCAAAGTTTTCTGTTGATCTTCTACAGAGTTTTTAATGCATTTCTGACTATATCCTCTCCAGATCTGTGTTATGAGGACTTGGTAAGTCACAAAACTGTCTTTTTTAAAGCAAGCTGTAAGAAATAATGCTACTTCCACTATTATCTCTGCATAATATGATGAATGTATTAATCTTTTCATATGCGGCCCTATACACTGTATTTCATAGTTGAACAAGTTGCATTTAAAAAGGAAACAACTACAGAAAAGGAAAAACTCATCGTTTCTGCACAGTGTAGCTTCTCTGTAAATGATATTTTCATGCTATTATCACTTAGTTGACCTTTTTTTATTTATCTTTGTAACTCTTTACTTTAAAAATGAAACAAGGGTTTCAAAATTTAAAGCATAAAAATTATTTTCCTGTCACGGCTTTGCCAGAAGATGCATTGTATTACTTTCTTTCTTCTGTAAACACAAAATGGCACTAGGGTTTCTGAGATATGAAGAGGGTTTGCATTTTTTTGTATAAGCAAGGACTCCATTATCATCGCCATGACATATATCTTCTTTACTATGCATTTTCCTTTTGTAGCTAATGTTGTCTGAACCTGTTGATCTGCACTTGTCTTATTCTTTTATCATAGTCAAATGATGCTTCTATATGATCTGTCCTTAACTGTATCAGATGATACAAAGCTCTGGCAACTTAAAGGCATGAATTTGTTTCTTTTATCTCACTTGGCTAAGTACTTTGAACTTTTGTAACATACATTTGTACTATAACTAAACTTGTCAGCTGTTCATGCTATTTAATCATATGAGATGAAAATAAATACATGCATTTAAATGATTTTTGTACTTCAGATAGCTCCTATATCATGTATACACTATTGTTCTTCATTGATTATTGACTGTCCCCTGTTAGCATGCAATTATTTTGAGCATAAGATATTGTCTCTAGTTTATCTCTAAAAATATGGAGCTTCCTGTAGATGTTTCTATGGCAGTAAACATGTCAGCATTGGCTGCAACAGCTCAGTTGTTCATATCCACTCAACTTTTTATGCTTCAATATCACTTGATGATAAAAATACCATTATATTTCTATGATTTCATTTAGGGTTTCTTGTAAAAACAAACCCTAGTTCTCTTCAATGTTTGACATATGACTGAAACAACATACATATACTTGTCTAGCTTAGATAAATGTTTTCCTTTTACTCCTTAGACTACTTTACTGATTGCTTTGATAATGACAATCATAGACTTTTCTCTGTACCATGCTCTTAAACCTCTATCAAACTTTGAATGATTATATTTGGAAATGTATGCTTATTATGTTGTTTCCCATCAAAACCCTGTAGATAGCTATAGAAGATAGTCAAAGACTGGTCTTTTTGTATCATCCTATTAAGGTTGATCTTTGACTGTCACTTAATTGTTTTAAACTATCTGATGTAGTAGAGACTGCTACAGTCATAGAGATGGCTGTCCCTACCCCTCTAATGCATGTATTACTATCTTCTTGTCAAGATTACCTTAGTCATGCTTATGCTATTAGAGACATGATATTTTTCTTAATCAAATATTTGTAATCCTTCAAAGAGTTAATCTCATTTTCATCTTGTACAGATCTCTGTCAGGGATAATAATACTCTTGCAAACCTTTGGTTATCTTCAAACTATTCTTGTGACTGACTTTGGCCTTCTTGCTTTGGATACTTGAATATATCTTGTTCAAGATTATTTTCTCAGTACAAAGGAATGCTATGCACAGTCTGTAGGGTTCCACCACAATCCTGACAATTGACTAATTATGGGCAATCTTTAGGCATCCTTTAAATGCTTCCACACGATGTGAAATAGAATCAATCTTTGTATTGTAGTAAATAATCTCTGTCCTTATTTCTCAGACCTGTAACATGCCTATTTCTGACATAATCATTTCCCACTGTACCTGATGTGTCCATGTATGCCGTTCTCTCCATGTTTGACATATCAAACTCTTGAAATTGTATGATTGTGACATCCATAACTATGACTGTCCTAATCATTCATCTCACAGAGCTTGATACTCTTCAAAGCATATATGTTTAATGACTCTTCCTTAGTACAAAAAAATCACTTATCATTTCCATGTTGTCCTTAATGATAGTTTACAAATGCATGGCATTTCAAACTGTTCATGTGACTATCTCTAGCAATAAATCATGTTGTTCTTATCAAATGTTGTATTTGCAGATTATGTTTGTCATGAGTAGCTACAGGATGGTTTTTGCACTTCATTTTCTGCAATTGTATCTCTTTCTTTTATACTGTTTGAAAGCATTAATGTTTCTCAATTAGACATGTTGGGCTCAACCCTCATGGGAGCCACATTTTCTCCACATGATAAAATGAAATGAGTGTTAAATGACACTTGTATCTACACATGAAACAAACATGTTAGGAAAAACAAAGGCATGTGACGGATATTCTTGACTATCTTGTTGCTTTCTCAAAGGTCCACGTGATATTAACTAGTTTACTGCATCTGAAAGTCAAATTGTATATTTGTAGATGTATATCATGTGATGTATGATGTCTTGTCATTGCTCTAACATCAGTTTTCAAAAATTTTATGCAGGTAACTAGGGACAACAAGGAGACAACAACTGAGTGCATGACAAGTGGACAATGCGGGATGACACAAGACACGACAAATAGGACCAAGACTCGTCATTCAAGCAATTATGAGTCACCTAATTTCATATGCATATTTATCTCTTTAGTTTTCTATAAATGTATAGTTTCTCTTTTCATTTGCAGTCAAACAGTTAGTCTCATGACTTGTATGAGACCTTATACATTTATTGTTTCAATAAAGATTACTATTCCTTTAAAGATTTGTGAAATCCTTTCTATGTTATCTGCATTTGCATAAATGCAATCTAGTGTAATGTAATCTTTATGATTCTACTTATGCACATGCATGTAATGTAGCAAAAGAAATAAAATGTAACTTTCTCTTCTTTAAAACTTGAAAAGCTCTACCTGATTGAGCTAGTAGTGAAATTAGGTAACAACACCATCATCCATTCCACTTATTCTGCGGTGTCTAAGGCACCCCCGAATATGATGGAACCAGACTTGAACCAGGGAAATATTCCCTCAACTAAACCTAAAACCCCTTCCTTTGAAAGGTATGTGCCGCCTCATCTAGATGCACCTATTACCAATTGTTATGACTATGAATGTGGTACAAAAGTGTCCAGGCATTCTCTATCCTTCAATAACCCAGCTTGGGAAAATGACTCAGCCATACCAAATGCACCTCACAAAGCTAGAAGGATAAGGTCAGAAATACATCGACCAGAACAACCTTCCACAAGTACATCAAATACTCACCTTGATGAAGAGGTCAGAAGGTTGGAAAGGTGTCTACAAGAAACCAAAGATGCTCAAGAGGCATTTGCCTTAGAAGAATAACAAATTTAGAAAAGGCCGCACATGAGGAAGGCCATCACTATAAAAATAGTCGAAGAGAACATCCTAGAAATGAAGAAACCCCTAGAGCTACAACTCCTGTGCAGATTTAATTACAACTCTAGTGCAAAGAATTAGAATCCTAGAAGCACAACAAGTTGCTCCAGAAAGAAGACTCAAGTCTCACAAATAGGACCAGGGGGCATCTCAAAATCCCACTACCTCAATTATTATTCATGACATGCTAGTAATGACACCTATCTGAATGGGAACCCTCCTATTCAAAACAATCCAATGAATCTGACAAAGGGTTACCAAAACTCACCCGCAGGGTTATTACTAACAACTTTGCAATACCAGAGTGCCTTTCTAGGAACGTATCTCGAATATTTGAAAGAGCCTCTAGACCAAAACATAAGAAATGTGCAACTACCTCAGCTATTACCGGATCTCCCAAAGTTCAAAGGAGAAGGTGATCTAAATTCACACATCAAAGCCTACACTACAACCATAAGAGAGCTCCTTCCTTGGGATGGGGTTGTCACAAAATTTTTCTTGAAAATGCTTGAAGGCATTGCCTTGGATTGGTAGTATCGTCTTCTAGAAGCTTTGATCCATTCATTCAGACAACTAATCAGAGAGTTTGTCATGGCATTCGACATGAACAAACTCGTGAAAATAGGGATCAGAGAATTCCTTATAGTGAAACAAGAACCAAATGAACCCGTAGCATATTTCATCACCCAATGGAGGCAAGTGCTCTATTCTTCAACCAGTGCTCCAAACATGGATCACCAAGAACTATGCGACCTCTTCTTACATGCCCTTAACAAAGACATGAGAGAAGATGTCCAAAAATTGCCATATAAATCCTATGAAGAGGCATTGGAAAGTGCTTTAAGAATTGATCAACCTACCATCGATAGTGGTCAGAAGACTTACGATACCAACGGGAAGCTTCAAATGTCCAAAGGAGAAGAAAAGACTACAACTAGTGTGCCTTAGGAAAAGGATGTCAACATCATAAAAAAATAATTCAATTAATGACAAATAGCAACAAAAAGGGAATCAAGGATCAAACCAACCTTCATACGACCCCAATACTTATTGTTGGTTCCATGGGACAAAGGGTCATGAAACAAAGACTTATTATGGTTACAATAAAGCCATCTCTAAACTTACGCTGGATCAACAAAAGAATTTCCTCAAACTTCTTCAATCTCAAAGAAAGGAGAAGGAACCTCAAGTTGAGAAAGGAAAGGCTAACCAAAACCATACCAATAACATAGAAATAGATCGGGAGGTGTTCATGATCCATGAAGAGGAAAAAATAGACCAAACAGAGAATGTCTTCTCACAAGTGATAAATTTGTTGAGAGCATCTCCCTCGCATCGTAAAACATTCCTAGAAGTATTAGAGGTAGGATGTTCCTCACAAGGGGAATCACCTCCTCTTACCTTTGATGTTTCCAACCTACCCCAAAATGAAGGAAGTAAGAAAAAGGATTCACCCCTATACATACAAATTAAAGTTGAAGAGGTCACTATAAAAAGGGTGGTGGTAGACGAAGGATCAACAGTCAATCTTTTGACAATGTCCTTTCTACAAAGGATGGGATACAACAAAATAGGGATCAAGCAACAAACTACAACATTAAGAATTTACGACACTCATGACATCCAAATAGTCAAAAAAATTAGCCTCCTGCTCAATCTAATGGAAAAAACTGTCTCCACCGATTTCTATGTTATTAACCGAGAGACCAATTACAACATGATCCTTGGAAGGCCCTAGATTTATGCTGTGAAAGCCATTTCCTCTACATTATTCCAAGAAATACATTTCCATTATTTGGGAAAGGTAATCATAGTCAAGGAAGACCCTGATGCTTCAAGTGTTTATAGAAAGGAACAGGAAGAAAAAGACAAGAAATTGAAAATACAAGAGAAACAGAGAGAGGAAACTCAGGATGTTCAAACGAGTGCAAGTGCTCACACCATATCCTACCAAAGAATAGATGATCTTAGGCAATTCCCCTTTGATCTGCATACTACTAAATCCCATGCATCGTTCAGCTTAGCGGCCATCTTGTGCGTCAACGAATGGGATATCAAAAAGCTCTTGGTTGGAACAATTGAGATCATTGAAGAATGAGACAAAAAAGAAGAAAAATGAACTTCCATTTATGAATTTGGAGAAGCATCTCATTCATAGAACCATGAAAGTTTATGGACCCTACATTTTTACAGAGCAGGAACATGGATAATCTTAACACTCCCCGAAGGAAAAGTCGTCACCTTTGCCTTCAGACTAGACTTCTTTTGCACCAATGACATCGGTAAGTACGAAGCCCTATCCCTAGGAATCATGCTAGCTATGAGAATGGGAGTTAGAAACATCTTTGCCTTTGGATATTCTCAATTAATAATCAACCAAGTTGCGAACAATTATGAAACAAAATCTGAACGATTGCGACCTTATAAAGAGACCATCAAGAAGTTAGTTCAATTCTTCGATTTATTCTCCATCAAAGCCATACCTAGAGAACAAAATCAGGTAGCAGACTCAATGGCTACATCGGCCACATTGTTTTCACTGCATGCTCAATTACAAAACTCAAAATACATTGTTTCGGTACGTAGAGAGCCATTGTTAGATAGCAAAGAATTACCAGATATCTTAAATTATGCCATGGGTCAAGAAGAATGACCAACCTGAGACTACGCTAATAATCATGAAGCCATCCTAGAATATCTACATGCATATGATGGGCTTCCAAGAGTCCACCATAAGAAAGGATACCTACTCCTCCCTCAACCTAAGGACTATTTTGGAAATGAAAAGGGAATCCTTTAGATTGAAGTGAGCTTAGATTTACCACCTACTCCTCAGAAGTTTGAAGGACACCCATCCCTGACAAGAGATATGATCGACATCAACGTTGGTACACCCAAAAAACCTAGGATGTTAAAACTAGGAGGAGAACTAAATGACGAAGAATTGGAAGAATACACAGAGTTCCTCATTGAATACTCTGACATATTTGCATGGGCATACTCAGATATGCCAAGGTTAGATCCAAAGGTTGTGGTGCATAATCTAGTGATGAAGCCGGATGCCAAACCTGTAAAACAGAAACCAAGGCCCATAAAACTGCAAGTAGCCGAAATGATGAAGGAAGAACTCAAAACGTTATTGAATGTTGGATTCATCAAACCAGTTGATTATTCCAATTGAGTGTCAAATATTGTTCCAGTCCTAAAAAAGAATGGAAAAAATTTGATATGCCTCGATTTTAGAGACATCAATAAGGCTTGTCCAAAAGATGACTTCCCATTACCATCTATCGATCAAATTGTTGAATCAATGACAGGTTATGAAGTTCTCTCTGATGGATGGATTTTCAAGATATAACCAAATCAAGATCGCAGAAGTTGACCAAAACAAAAAAAATATTCACTACCCCCTGGGGAACCTTCTGTTATATAGTGATGCCCTTCAGGTTGAAAAACACTGGAGCAACATACCAATGAGAAATGAAACATATCTTCCATGATTATATACACAAGATAGTTGAAACCTACGTTGATGATCTTCTAGCCAAATCAGAGCAAAGGGGGAAACATGTGGAGGACCTCTACAAAATCTTCAATAGGCTTTGAGAATATAAAGTAAGGTTAAACCTTGAAAAATGTTTCTTTGGGGTCATGGTGGGAAAATTGTTGGAATTCATCGTCTCATGAAGAGGTATTGATGTTGACCCAGCCAAAGTCAAAGTAGTCCTAAATGCAACCCCACCAACAAGTGAGAGAATAGTAAGAGCCTTCTTAGGACAGCTAGGTGCAATTAGGTGATTCATACCTGATATGACTTTCAAAATCCATCCGATCAACCAATTACTGAAGAAATAAGTTGGCATTACTTGTACTGTAGATTGTCAAAATGCGTTTGAACAAGTAAAGAGATTCTTGTTAACACCACCCACATTGATGCCACCAAAGCATGACAAACCCTTCATCCTATACTTCAGAGCCACTGATATCTTCGTAGCATGCATGCTAGCTCAAGAAGATGAAGGTGGAAGAGAAAGAGCCATCTATTTCATAAGTCAAACCTTATTGGAATATGAAAAAAATTACATTCAAGCTGAAAAAGAGTGCTTGCCATAGTCTTTGCAACCCGAAGGCTATGACACTACATGCTAAATCAAGAAACTAAAGTCATGATATGATCTGAGCAACTGTGGACCTTTCTGAATCAACCCATGCTCTCAAGAAGAGGTGGTCGGTTCATAACCTTGTTAAGTGAATTTGAGCTAACTTACGTCAACCAAAAGGTAGTCAGAGGACAAATAATAGTGGATTGGTTAGAAGATAATACACTCCCCCAAGAAGAACCAACGAACAAAGATTTCCCTGATGATGAGATTTTCATGGTAGATCTTGAAAAATATGCCACCTTGTATTGGTACCAAGACATTGTAAACTATCTTGCAAATAAGACTTATTCTGAAAACATGACCCCATTGGGAAAAAGATGATTATGCGTCCTCACCGCAAGATATGTCTTGATAGATGATGTGCTCTATCGAAGGGCTCTAGATGGAATATTGCTTCGATGTGTTGACTAAGAAGAAGCACGTACGATATTAGAAGAATGTCCTAGTGGAATCTGTGGTGGACACTTCAGTGGTCATGCCACGACAAGAAAGATACATAGAATGGGATACTTCTGGCCTAGTTTACAAGGAGATGCAATTAAATTTTTAAAAGGTGCCCAAAATGACAAGTTTATGCTCATGTTCACCATACACCAATGAGAGATTTGCAACCAATTGTCACACCTTGGCCCTTCTCCACATGGGGATTAGACCTAGTGGGAAAGATATCCCCCCCATCAATAGACGGACATCTGTTCATCATAATTGTGACAGAATATTCACAAGTTGGGTAGAGGCCATGCCTCTTACCATAGTGTCAAGAGACATAATCGCTCAATTCATATTGAACCAAATCATTTGCCAGTTTGGAATCCCTTTAGTGATAGTGACAGATAATGCCTCATCGTTCAAAAACCCATAAGTGAGAGAGTTATGTGAAAGATTTCACATCAATCACAACTCCCCTTCGGTCTATTATCCTCAAGGAAATAGACAAGCAAAGGCTACCAACAAAACCTTGAAGTCCATATTGGTCAAAATCGTAAAGGATTCCAAAAGAGATTGGCATTTACAACTATATCCAACTCTGTGGGCTTACATAACAAGTGTTAGGACTCTAATTGGAATCACCCCTTATGCCCTTAGTTTTAGGTCGGAGGCAGTGCTACCATTAGAAGTAGAATTGCCTAGCCTGAGAGTGTCATTACAAGGATTATTGGACAATGAGGAATACAGGGCAGTCAGGTTAGTTGAATTATAAATGATAGATGAAACACGTTTGAGAGTTGTTCAAAGACATAATTCCTATCTAGAAAGAATGAAAAATCAATACAACAAAAAGGTTGTCCCAGGACCCTTTTAAGTGGGAGACCTAGTGCTTAGGATAGATAATCTAATCGACAAAAGAGCTGGTGAAGGACAAAAATTTAGACCTAACTGGATGGGCCCCTACATGGTTAAAGAAGATATCATAAACAATGCTTATCTATTGTGCACAATGGAGGGAGAGGAATTTGGTGAAATAGTCAATGCCTTTCACCTCAAGAAATATTATATCTAAAAGACCAAAAAAACCATAAAACATAAAAATACAAAAAAATAATAAAAAATCAAAAATGTCAAAAATAATTTATTTCTTGCATTTCTGCATCATTCTGTTCATCGTGCATTATAGTTTGTGACTTGCTATTGTACCATTTTCCCTTTAGTAAGGAGTCTAATGTTGCCCAGAAATACGTTATCCTTTTAGGACTTAGAGATCCCCATTTTTCACAATTGCCATTATCCCCCTACATTCCCAGTGATTCTAATCGAAACCTAGCTCTTAGCTTTACACTGATCCTAGTCTTGATGAGTCAAGATGTTAGGTCTAAACAAAGTCAATATTCAAACCTACAGTGTTTAAAGGAAGCTTGCAAGTAGGCCTTCCCAATTCTTCCCTAGTAGTAGAGAAGTCCAACCAGATTACAAAAACTTTAGGTGGCACTTAGCCCCTTATCTTTCTTGGCCAAAAGCGTCAAGGAGATCGAAACTCTGAAGAAAACAATCTAAGATACAAGTGAATAAAAAATGAGTGATCAAAATAAGAGTGTCAAAAGTGAGAATTGAGAGATCAAAGTATTGCATATCAAAGTTCCCAAAAGAATTCATTTCTTGAAAAATCAAAAAAATCCATAAAAATGAGAAAAAATCAAGTGAGGAAAATACAAAAAAAAGAAAAAAAAGAGAGATACAAAAAAAAAGAGTGAAAGAGAGAAGATTGCTGAATGTCCATACTTTTGGGTGGAGATCAGTCTAAGCTCGAAGCATCAAGGGTGACATTCTAACAGAGAAAGAAAGGTACTAAGCACACACACGCACTAGCTGAGCAAAACTGAAAAGTCTAGTAGTCTCTAGGATCATCTTCTATCTAGGGGCCCTTGTTCTTTCCCAGATATCCTTTACCCCGAGTTTACTTTGCTTTCCATCTATGAACTAAGTCTAACAAACACCTATAAAACTTGATACTTGTCTAAGGTTGAAAGCTTATCAAATTGTCTTATCTAGATAAGGATCAGTGTTTAGCCTTTAGCAAAGTCTAGAAATTAGAACCACTCCATGATTCATTTCACTCCCCACTTGAATTTCCTTAAAAACCTATCTCACAATCCCCTAAATCAAAAATTGTATTTAAAGAGCAGTCACTTTGTTTGTTCCACATTGCATTCATTCCAAAAATTAGAAAGAGTCTCAAAGAAATAAAGTTAAATGTCATATCTCATGACATTTAGTAAATGTTATAGTTTCATTTACAACATTTCTTGTGTTCTTGCATTATCACATTGTAAACTGCATATCATATATATGTCCTACAAAACTACAAAAACATATCATCGCTGTCATACTTGCATTTGTTAAAAGAGTTTAAAAGGTCAAACATAATAAAAAAGTTCCTAAAAACTTCCAAACATGCACAAGAGATAAGTACAAAATTTGACAAGAGAAAAACCATAGAAAAAGATAAACTTTCATAGATACATCTAAAGTTTACATGTACGATGGTATCAAAGAGCTAAGACAAAATGCTCTTGAGAGAAGTAGAGGCTCCCATGCAAGGGAGCACACATTTTATGAAAAGCAAGTCAAGGGTGGTTCCCTCTAATAGGACCCTCAAGGCTTTGGCTCCTCTGTCTATGAGTACCACTCATCGCCCCATGAGATTTGTGAGAATGATGTGTTATGCTGTGGGCATGCGACTGTGAAGGCCCCGCCATACTAGTATCAGAACACCCAAAATTAAGGTGATTCATCTCTTGAAGTACTTTGTTCTCACCCTAAAGCATGTCAACTTGGGTCTTCAACTCTATAATCATTTGACACCCATGGTAGATAGGAGCAAAAATGTTAGTGTGTCATCCCACAGCAGGAGGCACACCAGGATCATCCAAAAGACGATCACAAGTCATCCTAGTGAAGGAAAAATTCATTCCAATGTTAACCTCACAAATCAAGTCCCTCCACTCCTTGAAATTGCCTAAAATGCCAAATCAAGACAAGACCAAGTCAGTGCCACATGAAAAAAGAAAGAACAAAGTGAAGTGGAAACAAATAGATTAAACTTACATGGATCTCCAGACTGCCAATAAGGGTCAAGATGATGTATCACCTTATATAAATGAGGAGGTCAAGGAACAATAGGAGGACCCTCGAGGATGTCAAGAACCTCATCTGAATCACCAATGTCATCAAAATCCTCATCCTCGAGAGGGGCCTCATCTAATGAATCATCACTATCAAGAACATAGTCCTCATCAGTGGACTCTGAATGAACAGTCACAATCAGAGACTGGGAAGGAGTCCCTCTCCCTCCCCTCCGTCCTCCACTAGAAGCCCTAGTGATAAATATTCTTAGAGTCAGAGGTGTCCAAACAATGCTCCTTTGTCCAATCTCCCCCATCTCTTGAATGGTCCTGTAACAAGTAGACATTGGGGGCAAGTCCTCAAGAACCGCCAAACTGCTACAAAACATGGTCCACCTAATGAGCCTCAACCTAACCATTACGGTCAGTGATCTCTGAAACTTCACGAGAGTACACTCTCATCTCATCATCTTGGGACCAAGCCCCCTCCATGTCATGATAAAGATCATAAATCATGTCATTGTCAGTAATGGTAGCAATAGTGGCAAGAGTAGCATCAAAATGACCAATATGTGCCCACCCCGTTGCTCTCGATAGTCCCTGTCCAGAAGAGGAATGAGCTTCTGATAAGGCCACATATGCTCAAAAACCCATGTCATAATCAGAGAAGAGTGGCTAAAGGCTAGAGCCCCTCATCGGGAGATCTGATAAAAATATCTATAGACCATCGCTAGGATATCATGTCCCCATGCATAAACTGTGCCTTCCTCCAATCCTCAAATGATGGGTGCCCAGCACCATCTCAGACGAGCCGAGGCCTTGTCTCCTGACAGCCTCGAAGTGATCAAGCCAATTAGAAACCTCCTCAGAAGTGGGATGTGGAGTCATGTCATAGAATTAAGTTGAACTTATGTTTGGTCCCCAGGGTGATTAACCCCCATAAATGCAACCCAGGAAGCCTTGTCCTCAAAAGACTCGCTAACAGGAAGAAATAGAGGTTGTCCCCTCCTAGGAACCCCAAGTATGTGGTTTACATCATAAAGAGTGATAGTCCACTCTCCTAAAATCTGTGGGAACCTGAACATGTTCCTATCTGCATTCCAGTAAGTCAAGATATCACAGCATATATGTGATACATGATGAATCACAGGTACATGGAAAACTCTGGCAAGACCTGTCCTCTTCAGTATAGCACGATCCTCTATATTCAGTGAAGTAAACATCCCTAAGAGCCACCCTTGCTCTCGATAGGCATACCATCAAATATGCATGTCCTGCAAAAATTAAAAAGAATTTCAAATTAGATCTCATACACTTGCAAAAATCCCTAAAATTTGTAAAAACTATAGAAAACCTTACATAAAAAAATCATATAAACCTTCAAAATTGCAATAAATAGGCAGATTTAGTGACCAAATCATGTCAGATCAAAGTAAAACAAGCATTAAACAACATCAAATGAAGTCAAAAATTAGTCCAACAGTGTCGCCCCCCAGGCGACCCATATGTTTTTCAGGATCTCCCCGGGCAACCCTGTTGTCAAGTAGGATCTCCCTGGGTGACCCTGTTGTCAAACAGGATCTCCCCCAGGTGACCGTACCTGACAAAAGGGGTGACCCTAAGAGCGAGCCCCTTAACTAAAAACTTCTCTAAAAACCCCATTTCTCAGTCGATTTTGGAAAACAAAAGACCAATATTGCTCTAAACGACGAGACAAACACAATGCAATAGGAAAATTCACTGAAAACAAATAATTTGAAGAGATTTTTCACAAAATACAACCTAGGGTTTAGAGAAGAGTTTTTCACTGATTGCATATCTGATTCTCCACAATTGAAGAAGAGGCAACCATCTCTGTGATCTCCTCGATGATACCTCTTTATCGACTGCTCACGTGAACGATTCTGTCATCGTTTTGCTCCAATCTCACAATTTGGCTCTTTTTGTTTGCCCTTAGCTTAGTTTCATTTATGCACTTTATATTAGTTCTTTGCTTCTATGCATTTCTTTCATGCATTATTTTGTGTGCTCTCATGTGTATAGGTCTGAACTAACAAAAGCAAGCAACTAGTCAAACTCAAATGATTCATGTAAGTTTGTCATTTTAGTTTTCATTATTTACTTTGATATATTTAAATGTCAAACTAATACTAGTTATTGCAGGTACAAATTGTGGGAAAAATTGACAACGAGTCAGGCGTAGTTTGGAAACGGTACCTACCTTTCATGCAGACTACCATCCCTGAGGGGGCAAATATGTAAGTACAAAAATCATGCACTGCCTCCATGAGGACCCCTATGATGATTCAAATCCTTTTCACATACATGTAAGCGTGAAAATAAATCCTTTGGGCAATAGGCCTCTTGATGATATGTCCTCTTTTCTTGTCTCGCATCATTTCTACTTTGTCAATTTCTCTCCCTCCCCATTTGCGATGCTTTTCGACACTTGTTGCAACACTTGTTGATTTGTGTTTTCTAGATTTTGACCTTGATCCTAATCCTTGTGAGAGTCTTGTAGGTGAGTTTTCACCTCTCCCCTTTATTTTTCCTCTAGTGCACCTCATAGAAACCTTCTAAATGTCCCCCGATCCATCTCCCACTGACAGTTTTTATTTTTGACAAACCAATCCAAATCTCCCCCTATTATTTCTAAATCTCCCCTGGAGATCCTACAGACGCAAGTGGAGATTTATTTTCTTCCACATGACTAACTTGTTTCTTGATGCAGAACCCATCCTTTTCCTCTCTTCTACCATCTCCCAACCTGCTTTTTTGCATCTGATCCAGTCCAGCCTGAATCTCCCTGGGCGACCCAGGGTTGCCCAGGGGTGACCCTACTGGTAAAAGGGGGGACCCTGCCATTTTTGGACCCGTGGAAAAACTCAAGTTTCTCTCCTGTTTTTACTTCGTTTTTTCCCATTTTTATTTCTGTTTGCGTGATTTTTGATCCTTGATATAGAGTTAACTATTTCATGCACCCACACATGCATAATTAGCTCTATTTGATCTCAAATTAACTCTCTAATCAATCTCATGCATTCCCTCACCTCCATTTTCTTTCCAGTGATAAGCTATCATTGCTTCATCACTCTCTAATCAGCTGAGTTCACTGGGTAATCAACCTTGTTAACTCCCCAATCTATTCTTGTTAACTCATCAATCAAATGAATTAACTCTCTAATCAATCTCTTCTTCTAAACCTATAAATACCCCCCTCCCCCAAGCACAAAAGGAGGCAAATTCATTGTGGACATAGCTCTTGCCAAATTTTTCTCTCCAACTTAGCATTCAAATGCTCTTACAAGACGAAGGTGCCTTTTACTTTATTTGTTCAACCAAGTAGCATCACGCTGCTTCATTCTATGCCATTGTGCTCAATCCAAGCTCTCATCAAGCTCATACAAGCTTCAGCAAAGCTTCTTTGAGTCATTTTGTTGTTAAGAGGATCACCTGCTACCACAAAAGGAATCAAGGTTGCCTACACAAGGATTACTGAGGGTAGTGGATTCAACAAATCTTCGTTTCTCTCTTAGGTTCCTTCATTGTTTTCATTGCTTTCATAGTAATTAGATAATCACATTTGCACTTGGGAATTGCAACATGTTGCTTTTTCCTTGATAGGAGATCTTACATGTTAGATTAACTACTTTCATATTTCTAGATCTACATTGTTAGAAGAAGCATTTTCCCTTTTCGTTAGATTAGATTGCATTGAAAACACCAAAAACCCATAAAAACATAGATTAACTTTTCATTTGAAGTCATATAGGATTGCATACATATTTCCTTTTCATAGATTAGAAGCATTTCTATTTCCAAAATACTCTAAAAAACACCAAAAAGATGTTTTTGCATATCATTTAGTTTGCATTCATATAGAAACATTGGATTAGACAACATTACAAACCCTCGATTCCATCACGATGTAATCACAGTTAAACAAAGTCAAACCCTAGGTCAACAAAACCCTAGGTCAAAACCCTAGATCTGGTTAAGGTTAGTATTCACACGACTTCCTCTCTTCTGATTCATGAATGTGTTTAGGAGTGAGAGGAGATTGGATGAGAGCTATTTGTGATGAGATCGAGGAGATCCATCCACGACCATAGCAATAGATGTTTGTCTTACCACAAGGAGACCCATTCATCCTCTTGTTGTTAGAAGAGGCCAGATAACGATAGATACAACAAGACCTCTTACAACACATACAAAGACAAGAGGACATCAATGAAAATAACTGTTTACCCACGCAAAGGTGGAACTTAAGGAATCTAAACAAAAGAAGAGAAACCAGTGACCCTTCGGGTCATAGGGTTATTTCAACTTCAACAACAATTTAGCGAAATATATAACAAAACACACAACAACAAAGGCCACAGAACTTGCCGACCCCTCTCCACAAAGTTCAACTCTCGAACGAGCCAGACCTCATCGTGTCTCACCTCCTCTCGACTGGCTGCTTCCACATGAGCGAGGGTGACGTGGCGGATTGCCCTGTGGCAAGGAGGGACAAGTCCATGTGCATGATGAAATTTGACCCGATAGCCCTCAAGTAATTGGAGTGACAATTTTGAGCATACAAAATCAGACAAAGATCATTTGTGAGCTGAAAGATATTAAAGTTTCCATTTTCTGAAAAGCCACTGCAAATTTCTAAAATCAGATATGAGGCACTAAAACATCCCATAATGCATTGAAATGTTAACAGAAATCTATTTACGCATTTCTAGCATGATAGTTTACTTCACAAGCTTTCTGGTGCTTCAAACAGTTCATCAATCAGACACCCGGATCAAAAGTTATGCTTCCCGAAAGTTGACCTACTTTTGGAGGGTGTTGCAAATTTTGAAATTTAGCTAGAGGTTGCAAAAAAGGGCTATTTATGACTATTTTTGGGAACCTTGGGCAGTAGTAGAGATAAGGGGGAAAGTTTAGAGTCAAGAAAAGGAGGGAAATTAGAAACTCTAGCTAATTTGGGGTTATAGAAGGCTGAAGATTCTAGAGTCTTGTGATAGGAAGTTGTAATGTGTTGTAGCCCGTGGAGGATTGATTCCTCTTATTGTATTTGAGATTCTTTAATGTAATGAGTTGTCCAAATCAATAAAATAGCATTCTATTTTCCGTGTGCAATTTCTGTTATTGTGTGTTTTGTGATTTACCCCCTTCATCAAGTGGTATCAAAGTAAGGGTTCCTGAGTGTATAGACAGATCACTGACCGTGAGGCAGTTTGCTCTAGGACCTGAGGTTGTGGGTTTTCTACAGAGATCAAGATGCCTCCACGAAGAAACTATGTTGGAAGAAATGCTTTGACAGAAGAGGGTTTTAGAGCCCTACAAAGGCAGATCAATGCATTGGAAGAGGAGCTGCGAAGAGGGTTTGAGATGAGAACAAGAGAAGAAAGCAAGGATGAAGCTGAAGAAGAGCTATTTGAGGAAGAACAAGAAGCTCTAGGAGATCCTGCAGAAGTTAGGTTGTTGAGGGCCATTTCAAAGATTGAAAAGAGGCACAAGATCAAAGTTTCTACCTATTTTGGAGATTTGAATCCAAAATAGCTTATTGATTGGATCAATGACATAGAGAAATATTTCAAGTATGAAGATGTGGAGGACCCAAATTAGGTCAAGTTGCCAAAGAAAAAGTTGAAGGGTCATGCCAGTATTAGGTGGAAGAAGGTCCAATTAGAGAGAAGTAGGAGAGGAAAAGGGAAGATTACCATATGGGATTGGGTGGTGGAGAAACTAAAGAAGCAGTTCATTCCTGTAGACTATGAGATGGAGTTGTTGAAGAAGCTACAAGGATTGAAGCAAGGTAACAAGTTTGTCAAGGAGTATATAGAAGAGTTTTATAATATTACTATCAGGACAGGCCCATGCAGAGGCCAATAAGGAGAAGATAGCCCATTCCATTAATGGGTTGAGGCCAAGTATTCAAGAGGAGCCGAGCCTGATCAGAATGATCACCATAAAAGATGCATATCAATTTTCCTTGAAGGTGGAAGAGAAGCTGATTAAAAGATTTGACAACCTGAAAAGGGGAAGAGGTCAAGGCGAAAGGACTGGTGGAAGACCCTATGGAGGCTGAAATTAAGATCCAAAGAAAAGTGAAGAAGCTGGCACTAGTCGAAATTAGAGAGAAGATAATACCTACTGCCTTCATGACAAGAACAATGGTGAGAAAAGAGGAAGAGGAAGAAGCGGACCTAGGCAAGGACCTGGAAGAGGAGGTTTTAGGGGAATCTATTTTTACTGTGGAGAAGAAGGGCATCAAGCATATGAGTGTCTGCAACATCAAGGAAGGATGAATAAAGGATCTAAAGTTAATGCACAAGTTGCACATATAGATGAAGATGCATAGTCTAAGCATTCTGAAGATGCTGAAAGAGGAAAAACCCTAGTTGTTAGAAGAACCTTGTTCAATGAGGAGAAAGAACCAGATCAGAGGAAGAGTTTATTCCACACAAGGTGTAAATGTGAAGGTAAGTGTTGTGATATTATTATTAACAGTGGAAGCACTAACAATCTTGTTTCTAAGGAGATGGTTAACAAGATGAAGTTGACAAGAAGAAAGCATCCACATCCATATCAGATTGCATGGTTGCAGAAGGACCATAGAGCTTTGGTCAATGAATAGTGTTTAGTGAAGTTCAAGATTGGGGACTACCATGATGAGGTGCTGTGTGATACCATACTGATGGATGCATGTCATATGCTGTTGGGGAGGCTGTGGTAGTATGATAGGTGCGCTATCCATGATGGTCGTGCAAACACTTATTCCCTAATAAAGGATGGAGTTCGTCATAAGTTGAAGCCCTTGAAGGAGGTGGAAGAAAAGGTATGTAGTATTCCCAGAATTTGCTTGGTAGATGGTAGGAAATTTTTGGAGGGTATGAAGCATGAGTGTCATTGCTTTGCATTGATTCCTAAGATCAGTTAAGAGAAATGTGAATATGAACCAGCAAAAGTCTCAGAACTGTTGGCAAAATTTTAAGATATTGTCTCTGATAATACACCAGAAGGTTTACCACTGGTGAGGAAGATAAGTCACCAAATGGATTTGATACCAAGAGCTAGTTTGCCGAATAAGGTAGCCCACAAAATGACTCCTACAGAGAATGAAGAGCTGAATAGACAAGTTCATGAACTATTAAAGAAGGGATTGATAAGAGAGCCTAAGTCCATGTGCAGTACCTGCAGGACTAGCACCAAAGATAGATGGAGATTGGAGAATGTGCACAGATTCTTGGTCCATCAATAAGATCATGATCAAGTATGCCAAGAATGGATGACATAATGGATTGTTTGAGTGGAGCCAAGTACTTCACAAAGATTGACCTGAAGAGTGGGTATCACTAGATCCACATCAAATAAGGAGATGAATGGAAGATAGCCTTTAAGACAAAGGAAGGTTTGTATGAGTGGTTAGTCATGCCATTTGGGCTAACCAATGCACCGAGAACATTCATGCAGCTCATGAACGAGGTATTGAAAGAATTTTTGGGAAGTTTTGTTATTGTTTATTTAGATGATATTTTGATTTTTAGTAAGACTTGGGATGAGCATCTGATGCATATCATAAGAGTCTTAGAGAAGCTGAGTGAGGAGAAGTTGCTGATTAATATGAAGAAATGTAGTTTTGCAAAGAAGGAGTTGGTATACCTAGGATTTGTTGTCTTAGAGGAAGATCTTAAGATGCACCCAGAAAAAGTAAGGGCTATCATTGAATGGCCTATGCCAAGGAGTGCTACAGAGGTACGATATTTTCATGGTTTGGCAAGTTGTTAAAAAATTTATTAGGAATTTTAGTAGCATTTGTGCACCCCTAACTGAGACAATGAGAGGGGATAGAAAAGAGTTTAGATGTACTACAGGAGCATATAAGAGTTTTGACACATTGAAGCAGAAAGTCATAGAGCAACCTGTATTGGCACTTCTAGATTACAATAAGGTATTTCAAGTAGATTGTGATGCTAGTGGCAGTGCTATAGGAGTTTTTTTGAGCCAAGAAGGTAAACCCATTGCCTATTTTAGTGAGAAGCTTAATGATGCCAAGAAAAAGTATTCTATTTATGATAAGGAGTTTTATGCTATAGTCCAGGCTTTGAAGAAATGGAGACATTATTTGTTGCCAAAAGAGTTTGTTTTATACACTAATCATCAAGCTTTGTAGTATCTTAATAGTCAAGGAAAGTTAAATAAAAGGCATTTAAAATGGGTTGAGTTTTTGCAGAGTTATACTTTTGTTTTGAAGCACATGAGTGGGAAGTCCAATAGAGTTGCAGATGCCTTGAGTAGAAGGAAAAATTTGTTCACAGAAATGAAGATAGAGGTTGTTAGGCTTGATGAGCTCAAAAGTTTGTATCCTGAAGATCCAGATTTTGTAGAGGCCTAAAAGGCTTGTTTGGAACCTATTACTTTAGACAAGACAAAATGGTTGGATTTCATAATCCAAGATGACATGTTGTTTAGAGGAAGCCAATTGTGCATTTTGAGGAGTTCCATGAGAGAGAGCCTAATTAAGGAGAAGCATAGTGGGGGATTAGCTGGACACTTTGGTTGAGATAAGACCATTGCTATTGTTGGTGAGAATTATTATTGGCCACAATTGCAGCAAGATTGGAGGAAATTTGTGTAGAGTTGCAGAGTGTGTCAGATGGAAAAAGGAACAATTTAGAATATAGGGCTATATTAGCCATTACCTGTATCAGAGAAGCCATGGGATGATATTAGTATAGATTTTGTTCTTGGTTTACCAAGGACATCGAGAGGACATTATTCCATTTTTGTGGTGGTGGACAGATTCTTGAAGATGGCACATTTTATTCCTTGTAAGAAGACTAATGATGTTGTTCACATTACTGAGTTATTTTTCAAGGAGGTGGTGAGACTACATGGTCTACCTAAGAGCATAGTTTCAGATTGAGATACCAAGTTTGTTGGTTATTTATGGAGGACATTGTGGAAGAAGTTGAAGATAGATTTGAAGTTTAGTTCTACACACCATCCATAGACTGATGGATAGATAGAAGTGGTGAATAGGAGTTTGGGTAAATTGCTACGATGCTTAGTAGGAGATAAGCCCAAGGCATGGGATTTGATTTTACCACAGGCAGAATTTGCTTACAACAATTCTGTCAATAAGAGTACTGGTAAATCATCATTCTAGATTGTATATGGGAATAGTCTAAGAAATGCTTTAGACTTAAGGAAGCTGGACAAGGGAGAAAAGACAAGTGCTAAAGCTGAAGACTTTGCAGAACACCTAACGAATTTGCATGAAGAGGTGAGGAAACACATTAATAAGATGAATATTTAGTACAGAGCTAAGGCATATCAGAAGAGGTGATATAGGGAGTTTTAGGTAGGAGATGAAGTCATGGTTCACTTGAGAAAAGAAAGGTTCCTAATTGGACCATATAATAAGCTGAAAATGAGGAAATTTGGACCATGCAGAATCCTGAAGAAGCATGATTCAGGAAATACATATGAGGTAGAGTTACCGAGCGGGATCAACATTTCACTTGTGTTCAACATTGTTGATTTAACAGAATATCATGAAGGTGGCATAGAGGATGGATCAACAAAAGAACAATGGAGTATTTTGGCATCTACTTCAATGGACGAGATAGAAGAGATCTTGGATAGCCTTGTGGGAAGAAGTACTCAGAATAGGTAATATGAAGAATATCTGGTGAAATGGAAGCCCTATTGAAGATTCTTCTTGGTTGTCTAAGGCAGAGGTTGACCATTTGGGTTTTCCTCAAACAAACACCTGAGATGTGACAAGGTCACTTCTCAAATTACCCTAGGTGTCTGATGCAGGAGCATCCAGTGGTGTAAGGGCAATCTTGCATCACCCAAAAATATGTTGATTCAAAATCATTGAAGTTGTTTACATTTCTTTTCGTAATTAGTATTTCTGGTTCCATAATCACTTGAATAATGATGTAGGACTTTCAGTTTTTCCAAACTACTAAAAATAGCAAACTGCTATTTTGGGAAAGTTTAACTGTCATTGCTATAAAGTTTGCATTTGGGCATGGATTGAAGAAAAAATTTATAGGAAGCTTCGTAAATGAAATATAAGACCTTTGGCAAAGGAATCAGGAAAATATCATTTGTGAGCTGAAATATATTAAAGTTTTTGTTTTTTGAAAAGCCCTTGAAAATTTATGAAATTAGATGAGGCACTAACACATCCCATAACACCCCAAAAAGTTGATACAAATTTGTTTACAAATTTTTGATGTGATAGTTCACCTCACGATCTTTCTGGCGCTTCAAACAGTTCATCAATCAGACACTTGAATCAAAATTTATGCTTCCTAGAAGTTGACCTACTTTTGGAGGGAGTTGCAAATTTTGAAAGTTAGCTAGAGGCCACCAAAAAGGGTTATTTATTACTATTTTTGGGAACCCTAGGCAGTAGTAGAGATAAGGGGGAAAGTGTAGAGTTAAGAAAAGGAGGGAAATTAGAAACCCTAGCTAATTTGGGGTTATAGAAGGCTGAACATTCCAGAGTCTTGTGATAGGAAGCTGTAATGTGTTGCAGCCTATGGAGAATTGATTCCTCTTATTGTATTTGAGCTTCTGTAATGTAATGAGTTGTCCAAATCAATAAAATATCATTCTATTTTTTGTTTGCAAGTTCTGCTGTTGTGTGTTTTGTGATTTACCCCCTTCATCATTCTTGGTTGAACAACTTCTCATACCTGGATATGATGCCCTTAAATCTGAGCTTATTTGTGATATTGTTGGTCCCAACTCACCCTGGTATCATGACATCTACACTTACCTCTGTGATCAAACCCTTCTACCTAATCTATAATGAAATCAACATAAATCTTTCATTTATCATACTTCCCATTTCACTCTGCTTGGAGATACTCTCCATCAAAGAGGCTATAATGGTTCCCTCCTATGATGCTTAAACAAGGATGAGGCTAACATCACACTTAAAGAAGTTAATGATGGTATCTATGGCACCCATACAAGTAGCATGGTCCTAGCTAAAAAGATTCTATGAACATGTACTACTAGAATATAATAGAACATGATGCTTTCTTATATGTTAAATGGTGCCTAGCCTATTAGTAACATAGAGACCTGAATCACACACCATCGTAAGCTTTACATTCGATCACTACTCCTTGGCCCTTCTCTTAGTGGGACCTCGATCTTGTCAGAAAGATACACCCCTCTTCCTTCAGTAGCCATAAGTTCATCATCACTACCACTAAATATTTCACTAAGTGGGTCGAACCTAATCCGCTCACCTATACCATTGGCACCCAAATATCTAGATTCATCCTCCATCATATCATCTTCCACTATGGTATCCCCTCTATCATTGTTATAGATAATGGTAAATCCTTCAAAATTTATGAAGTCTACATCCTCTGTGAGCACTTCCACATCCAACACTATTGGTCCACTCCCTATTACCCCCAATCTAATGAACAAGCAGAAGAACTAACAAAAGTCTACTCAAAATCCTTAATAAAACAATCAATTTTGCTTCTTGTGATTGGTACCTCCATCTTAATTTGACCCTTTGGGCCTATTGTACTAGCATCCATACTCCCACTAGTGCCACCCCCTATTCTGTAGTCTTTGGCTTTGAGGCTATCTTGCCAATTGAGATTGAATTGCCATCATTGTGCATCTCTTTGTGTGACCTCATTAATGATGAGGAGTATTGAATTACATGGCTACATGAGTTTGAGCTACTTGATGAACAACACCTCACTACCTTGAATCATCTATAGAGCTTTCAAAATCAGATACATAGAGATTAAATAAGAAAATCAGAGCCCAAGATTTTGAGATTAGTGATCTTGTACTTATAGAAAATAAGAAGAATCTACATGATAGAAACAGAAAGGTAAATTTAAGCCTAATTGGTTGGGTCCCTATATCATCATTGCCAAGTATGATTTAGGAAGTTATCAGTTGGCTACTCTAGATGGTCAGAATCTTGGTGAACCTCTCAACATAATACATGTCAAATTATTCCATGCTTAGTCTTTAGAGTATCTCAATTTAGAAAAATCCAAAAAATCAATAAATTATCAAAAAAATACAAAAAATAAAAAATAAAAAATGTAAAGAAAAATAAATCATCCTTTGGTGAAAACCACTTCTTGTGGCACCTTGGATGGGTACCATGGTGAAAAATTGTTTACATGCACCATGTGTATATCTGGACTCCATTATCCTTCAAGTCCTTTATAATATTTCTGCCCCATCTACCATTCCAATCTTAGTCTTCCATCCCATCACCCTTGTCATATGCTAGGGGAAATAGATTATGCTATGATTCTAAATGGGCTTTTAGAATTTCCCCATTGATTATTTAGTATTTTAGATGAGTTTCTCTCCCATTTCTAAGTTTCATGCACTTGCAAGAACATTAGTCTCATGCCTATATGTTCTTCACTACATCAAACATAAACACTTCGACAACACTCTAAATGCAACCTCCAACATGTATCAATCCCCTCATTTGCCAACATGAAATCCATGTCCCATCCTATACCATCATTTTCCTTCACAAGATATATTGTTCCCCATGTCAATCCCACATCGGGCCTCATCATCCTTATCACCATCAACACTTAGCAAAAGGAAACCTCTTGGATGCCAATTGATTATTGCTTTTTATCTTTGTTTATCTTGTTTTATATTTTTGTCCCACATTATACCTCCTCAAGACCACCATGATCCATTATATCATGGTGTGTTTTGAATAACATATACTAGGGCATGCATCTATTATTATGTGTGTTGTGTTTGCTTAGTTGTCCCAATCTAGTGTTCACCAAGGTCATCAAGCACCTTGTGATTTGCTATGGAATCCTTTTACTTGTTGGTTGTCTCATCACAGTACCCACCAAGATCATCACATGCCTTGTGATGTGTTGAGACATCCTTTTGTCCATCCTCTGCATGGTATACATCATCACCTTGGTTCCTTATGCCCTACTACATGGCATCTCATGCTATATCAAATAAGGTTGCTCAACCCAATGCAACATGACCTATCATCCACTCCCCTCCTCCATTTCTTCACTCAATAATTTCCATCCACCACACTCAATCTATCCTCTCCAAATCATCTCTTCTCATCTTTGCTATGAACCCTCTCTTCATTCATTTCAAGAGCACACCCATGTTCTTCCAATCCACCTGTCCTCTCAAGGGGCATCCCTTCTCCATTTACTTACTCCATTTTTTTAGCTGATTGGGGCATCTTGCTACTAGTCCCATTTCTACAAAAACCTCTGCACTTTATCTTTCTTTGAAATGTTTTTACTTTTATTAATCATAACACCATCTCAAAGAGGGACAACATGTAGACACCTAAATTTAACCATGTCATAACACCACTTGATTTATCCCTCATCTACCTTATTCTAATGTTAATTGAATAAATTACTTATTTAATTAAGCCAACTGATTAGCTTCCCAACATTAATTAAATAAATTTCATCATTTATTTAATTTAATTTAATTTAATTAATAATTTTTCTAATGTTCCATGATTTAAAAAATAAATCAGCATTTATGTAATTAATCATCAATTCCTATGTCTATTCCTCCAAAAATTAAATAAATGGCCAACATTTATTTAATTCATCCATTTTATTCCTCAGGATTAATTAAATAAACAAATCACATTTATTTGATTAATTAATCACTTCTACATATAGTTCAATAAATTCTCTCATCAAATCTTGTCCATCCATTTAAACTTGAAAAATCTACACCCTCCATTTCACATATGTGAGTCATGTGACTCTCACACATGTGAGAAGATCCACTTGTAACAATCACTCTTCCCTATGCCTCACACATGTGTGAGAAGATCTACTTGTCACAATCACTCTTCCCTATGCCTCTCACACATGTGTGAGAAGATCACTTGTCATATCACCCTTCCCTATTCTTCTCACACATGTTAGAGAAGTCTCACTTGTCATAATCACATGTGTGGAAGTCTCATCACACATTCCCATGTCTCTTATCACACATGTGTGAGATCTTTCACAAGATTCTAAAACGTACCTTTCAATCATCGCCCTCTATCTTCTCCTAGAAAATTTTATCCATCAATATCCTCTCAATCCAATCCTCATATGTGCATTAACTAGAACATGCCACTTTTAGGCTTCTCATTACCCTCTCCTCTCAATCATCCTCACCCATTGATCTTCCCATCCAAAAATCTATAAATTCAATCTCCCTCAAGCCATTTCCAAGTGAGTTTGGAGAGCAAAGACATGCTTCAGGGATCTCAAACAACCAACATCACAACTTCATCAACAACCAAGGAGCACATCTACAACACCTAAGGTTTGTATTTAGAGCTTTTATTTGAGTTCCATTGTTGTTTGCATTCCTTACTTTTCTCTAATCCTAGTTGAGTTGAAAGTGAAATAGGAGCTTGCATTTATATTAAGTTTCTTAGTGTTTCATTTTTAGGCTCTTCAACTCCAACTAGTAATTTGCTGGAATGAACTTGGATTTTAGATTCTCCACCTTTCGGTCCCACTTTCCAACACTAGGTTTTCCTTTTATATTCCTCTCTAGATAGACTTCCTTCCACCATATAGCAACATGACCCTTCAACTTGGTCTTTGTAATTTTCACTCTATCTAGATCAATGACATCCTCATACTCAAAATTCTCCTCTAAATCAATTATCCAATCTATCAACTCCCCAAGGTTTAAATTTCTAGATAAATTAGGAATGTCTACTCTAGTCCTCTTACCAATGCGAGTTATGCCTCTCAATATTCTCTCTTCCTTATCTTCTTCACTTTCACTTGGTTCCATAGAATCTACCTTCATCACTTTCCTTGGCCAAGGGTTAGGGTTTCTTTGGTGATCTTGCTCAAATGCATCCATTTGGTTAAGTCTTTCAAGGCGTAGAGGAATAACTGTAGTTTCTAGTTATATGAGTTTTAGTCATAGGTTTGATAGAGGACTTTGAATTCAAAGAAGAATTAGTCTGGGTCCTTTGTGACCATACCCTGAAAGGTGGGTAGGATAGATGGGGAAATGTTTTTCATAGGGGCATCTTTGTTAGGATTGAGATTAATTGGATAGGTGAATGTCCTTTATGACTTCCTTCCTTCATGTTTGTTATGTTTCTCTATGTTTCTTATTGGAATATCTTCTCTTGGTTGTTTGTTTTTTGGGGCTTGATTAGAAATTTTAGGTTGTTTTTGTTAAAAAATTTGTGTCCAAAGTTCTTCTGAGACTTCCTTCCCTTGATTTTTAGTTCATACCTCTTGGTTTTGAGGGTTTTTGGGTATAAACCCACCATGTGGATCCCTTTTTCTAACCATGCAAATAAAATAATTTCTATACCTAAGACTTCTAGGTAAGACTACCTAATATTGACCCTAGTGACACAAATGTGAAGTCCCCAGCAATAGTGCCAAAAAGTGATGAGGCATAATTGAATCTCGTAATTTAGTATATGATTATTTTGTCAAATTGAGGGGTGTCCAAAGGCTATCTACTTGAAAGGGTGAGGAAGAGTCTTTTCCTAGGAGTCTACCTATTTTATATGAATAGAAATACTCATACTTTAATCTATTTAACTAGAATTTAAATGTCTAACTACAAAATTGAAATATTGAAACTGAATAAAAGATTACTAACTATGGAATTGAAATGTTGAAGCTGAATAAATTGAAAGTTGCTTATGCTTAGAAAATAAATTCTAACTACTAAATAGTAAAATGAAATTACAATGAACTATAAGTCTTTCCCAATATTTTCTACAATGAAAAGTGAAAAGAAATATTTAAAGCTTTTTCCTATTTTTTGTATTTCTTCTAAGATGATAGGACATACACAAACTTCATGCACAACATAACCATGTTATAATGATTCACTTGAATAGTAATAACAAGCACATTAATGATGATGACTAAATACATTAAAATTGAAAGTTAGATGCATGCAATCACAATAGAACTAACATTGCAGATGTATGTAAAACAATTCATAAAATACTTATCTACAATCTATAGGTCCACCTCCAATGAGTGGAAAACTCTTCGGAGGAAGTGGATTGTTCTAATTCAACATTGTCAACTTAAAGATGATAGAAAAACATAACATTACTCATTCAGAATAGTGATTCTTCAAAATATGCAAATTCCCATCCCATTCAAGATAAAAGATAACTGAACATATATCTCTACTTGTAAAGATGATTGAAAATAGAACAACAAAAACTAACTAATAATAATTCCCCTACCACTACTTAACTACAAATCTTATAATAAATTCCTAAAATCTAGCTATGTGTTATTCATGCACACTCTATCCAAGTCTTAACAAAAAAGAATAAATGAGTCTGTTGCAATATTAAGAGAAAACATTTCTTTTAATATGCATTAAGGAATTGTTTTTGGATATGACTCCTAACATGAGTGTCCAATCTTTGATTGTACTTAATAAATTGGTGATAGATTTACTGCAAAATCAGCATGGGAAAAATGAATCAGTGGTATTTGATATCACATCCCTCTAGAATCCTCAATCAGAACTAGAATCATTCTTTCTATAGTCCTTTGTTTTGGTCCTTCCGAAGTGCCTCCACCTTCTTTAAAACCCAATGTCTTCTGAACTTAGTGAAGAATTCTCCAGAGGAGTTAATTGCATTAGCTGAGTTCTTTTAGAGTTCCAACCTACTTCTTTAAAGAGTGCCCAAGTAATTCTAAATGAGAAAAAATAGATCTTTTGCATACAATTTATCAATTTCTCATCATTGTTAGACTATAATAAATAAACCAAATACATGTAATCTTTTTCTACTCTTAATAATAAATAATTTCTTGTTCAAACATAATTAGCATGAATAAATGGTAGGAAAGAGGGAAAGGATGAATACTTTGAAAAAATATGATGAGGCTAGATTTTTCCTCATCAGGTTGTATGTTTTAAACTTGAAAAGATCTATTTGACTCGGTCACAATGTAGAGTACATATGTTGGGATTGTTGAATGCACAAGACAATTGAGGGGGGGTGAATCAGTTGTATCAAAAATTTCAAACCCTCAGATTTAATCACATTCACATTTGTTCACTTAAACCCTTAATCTATTATAAAGATTAAACATGAAATGATGATAACAAAATCTTAAACACATCAACACCATACACAAGAGAAAACCATATTTTTACATGGAAAACCCTAAAAGGGAAAAACCATAGTGAGGATTAGCTCAAAATATAGAGTAGTAGCAACACCGAATTACAAGAGGCTCACCACCCATAAAAGAAAGACTCACTACCAAGGACTTACTTTTCAAAAGAAGAAGAAAGAAGAAAAGGCTCACTACCAAGGATGAACTAATATAATTGCATTTGACACATGCATGGGTTCAGTTCCAATGAAGCACAACAAACATCACCTTCGCATCTATACTAAAAGATAGTAGGTACCTTCTGCTCACTGTATCTAGTTGCCTAGCACATGAAAGTTCTTACTTCCTTGATCAACTTTTCACCATATTCATCATATCCTTCACACACCCACACACACACATGAACTCCTAACATTTATTTATACTACCATCAACATTGAGATCACTTTCCAAGGTCAGAAACATAGCCTTCAATCCTTGAAACATTCTCCAAGGTCGGCAAGCACATAATATTTGAATTAGGTCTGGACCTAAACATTCTGCAGCACAACAGAATGTAGACAAACTGCTTTACACCTTAGCTTGGACCTAAATCCATACAAGCACGCTACACAACACTCACATAATCATCAAATCAACTCCCTAATTAGCACAAACATTCAAGGTTGGCCAAACAATGTACACATAAGAAATACTTCATCATACGCTTCCACAATCACAACCATAACTTACAGATCATGCACAAAGATTTAACACATTCTAGAAACATCCACGAACAACTTGAAGTCAAATGAGAACCAACAAATTTAACCACAACAAATTTCACTTGAAGACAGTTCACATACTGGTTACAAACAACACTGTTGAACTCTGTTACACAAGAACATTCTTTTCGGAGTACTAAATCACAAATCCTATAGCATGAAGATAGATAAGGACCTTATGAACACATGTCCAGAACCACATAACCTAAAACCATTCTACAAAGAAATGCGGAGCAAAATACTTTCTCCTAGATGCCTGAGCTCAACTCAGAAACACTATCAAATACTGCTCTTGGACTGGTGAACATAGCTTTCATTGCACAGCAATCTAGATCACCAAATTCTAGATTTAACAGCTTCACACACTTCTTTATAACATACCCAAACTACACACTTAGATCTCCAACACAAAAGAAATGTAGAGCAAAAACTCAAGTAGTATTATGTAAGCCAGAAGACTCCTTCAATTCATTGTTTCCAATATTAATCAAATTTTCTCAAAGGCACTTGAAAACTCAATATTAGAAACATATCCTTAACATCTTCATCACTTCTACATAGCAACCACATCATCTTTAGCAAGCCAACTTAGACAAACAACAATAACTTCATCTAAAGACACGGTTGACACCAATGACAACAAAAGCATGTTGACATTAATGACAACACCAATTAGCACATACTTGCAACAAGGATTGACCTTGCCTAATATTTAATTCAAACCATTGATATACAAATAGCTGATATGCACCATGTGCAACATATTTTGTATATGAACCTACCTAGCACTTTCTTTAATGTCAAGCCTCTAACCACAAAATTAGAGACTGTCCTCTAGGTATATACAAACCCAAACTATCCTCCAAACTAGCTATTGAGGTAGGAATAATTGACAATGGGCGCATTGATGTCAAAAACTATAAAAATGGTCATAATGGAGCCCAAAAAAATCTCAATCCAATTCTAGACCTAGCAATAGTGTGGTAACTAAGGCCAAAATAATAATTCCCGCATAGCTTCAATCCAATGACAAATCAACAAAGCCTATGGGGTCTCTTCAACCATACGCCAATGATAAAGCAAAGAAAGTAGTTGAACTATAGCTATTTATTACTTGTCCCTCTAGTGAATCCCTCAAAGAGGCTAACATAAGCTTTGATTCTCAAGAACTCCCTTTCCAACATGTGTTCTTTCCTCATTGGTTCTTGGTCTTGAATGCATCACAACTACAGGGAGGATGATAGTCTCATAGCCCCCTTAGGAGATGAAGAAGGGGAATATGTTCCTAAGAAAAGTTATATGTGATTTGGCGCCGTCTCTCCTAAAAACTAGACTAGTTTTGAGAAAAGAAAGTTTTCTACATTGCAAGGGTTAGACTTTGAGGAAATATCCTTGGACCCTCTTACCCCATGAATTTCATCTCATGGAATGCAAGTTTTTAGACTCAAACCACAAATTTACGGTGTGGGATTTTTGAAAAAAAAAGTTCCTCTAGACATTCTTTGCCTTTAAGAGATTAAGGTTGTTGACTTTTTCTTTTAGTGGTGTACTGTGTAGTGTCATATGTCCAAATAGTATCTATTTCAACAATAATAATTAACAAGGTTGAGGTGGCAGAGAGACCCCTTTCAAAACCTCCTTATCATAATAAAAAACAAGGTTGAGGAGGCATGGTAACATTTGTCAATGTGAAGTGGCAACCCCGCTATTTTACTAATGGTTGTATCCTAACTAATAGAGACTTATGGGTCCTTTTCAATGTTTATAACTAAGATTTTAGCTTTTTCAACATCTATTACTTGAATTATGCAAGCGAAAGGATTCAACTTTAGTGATGGCTTATAGATGACCTTCCATCAATGAAATGGGTTCTTAATGGTGACTTCAATATGGTTGAGGTGTATCCGATAAACAATCCATTTTCCTACATGTTGGATAGCTAGAAAAAAAGAGACACATGGTTTTATGTACACAATAAATTGGGCCTTTATGTCCCAAATCTCAATCACCAAAGCACATCTAGACAATTTGGTACACTTGATCTAATTTTCATAGTGGGTTTGAAAGTGTCATTAAGGACTTGCCTATGTTATGATGTCAGTGCAAACATACTTTTTTATCTTGAGATTGGGGTTTTCATTATGTTTCCATATTTTGAGAGGCCTTTTATTTTTGAGTGTAAGTTGTTTTTCAACACATTATGCAACTTTTTGGGCTACACCATTGTGTTTGGAAGGCTCAAGAAAGTCAAGATAAGATTTTATTTTTCTTAATACAGATTCTGAAAAGCTAATACTCTAATTGAGTTTTTGTATGTGTTTGTCCAATTGACTTTTGTACATGGTGCAAATTTTAGGGAATCCTTGCCTAAATCTAACTACACCATTGTGCTTGACAACATAGAAAAACCTAAGATTACTATAAATTTATTAATTTTAGAGTTCATGATCTAGAGAGGCTTAATGCTTCCCCTTGGAACTATTCACAAGAGGTCTAATAAACTGATAGGAGATTAGTTGATAATGAGGGAACATTAAAAAAGTTCTAAAATATTTTGTCCCCCACATCAATAGGCCCTCTCCCACATACCTCAATAGAAGTGTCAACACCCATCAAAATAGTTGGCATAGTACAAGGCTCCAAAGATGTGAAATCATGTTGTGTGAAGCACTTGAATCAAGAACCAAAATGGATAGTGGAGATGAAATTATTACAAGGGCCTTTCCCTTTCCTTTCCCCTTGTTGTTATTGTTTTCTTTAGAAGACCCCTCATGTGAAGAACTATGTTTCATTGACTCAAAAACAAGTTGATATTGTTCTTTTCCAAAATAGGTGTCAAGTGATCAATCCATTTCTTCAAAAATTCATGTTCATCATAACCAATCCTTTTGCAATAAGCACATTTGGCCTTCTCTTTATTAGGCTTGTCACCTTTAGAAGATGAGGTCTTTGAAGTTGCTTTGGAGGCATTAAGTTTTTTATCCTTTTTCTCCTTCACATCCTTATTTTTGTATTTCTTATCCTTATTGATCAATCCTTTCTATTCTTTTGTGTCTTGGTTAGCAACCAAGACATGTGATAGAGAATTTAAGAGTACCCATTTGGATTAGCTTATCTTGCTCCCTAGTGAGAGCAATAGCAAAGTCATCTAGATGACATTTCAAATTGAGCTCCTAGGGAACCCTTTGTGGCATAGAAGGTAGAGACAAATAATGAATAGTTAGAATCAAGTTTGGAGAGAATGCTAAGAATCAACTAGGTTTCTTCTTTTTCAATTCCACATTAAATTAATTACAATATCAACAATTTCAATGTGGTGAAGAAGTCTGAAATGGTGTCAAAACTGCTAGGACTCAAACTAATGAGTTCATTCTCTAATAGGTGACCTCTCATGACATCCTGAACATCAAACAAACTAGCCAACTTAGTCCAAATTTAATTGGGATAATCTAAGGATTTAATATGAAATAGAAGGTTAGGAGATACATAAACCACAGCAATTCATAGGCCTCATCATAATTGTTAAACCATTTAATTTTATTTACATCTATACTAGGCTTTGTCTCTATACACAAAGCTATTTTAAATAATGCCTTGCTCCTTAACAAGATTGGATTTTAGATTTCCATTCATAATAGTTATATGGTATAAGTAAATAAATTGACAACTAATCTATAATGCAAAAAAATAAATGTGAATGTAGTAGAAAATAAAAGAACACATCCCTTATAACTAATTGTTGAAATAACCCCCAAATAATTATAATGTTTGGCACTCTATGATTAGTGTGTTTTACAATGAAAAAACTAGATTTGCAAAGCTTTATAGTCGCCAAAATGTTGAAAGTATAATTCAGATAAAAAATAAGAAAAAGTAGAGAGCACGGTGCAAATTACATATAAAAATATGTATTTTCAAAAAAAGAAACCTAAAAAATAGTCTATTTACACAAAATATAGCCCTCCGAAGGTCTCAAAATGAGAATTGTGTAGTAAAATATGTCGGAAAACTTAATTTTTACAAAACTAGAGTGTTAAATCAGAAAACCAATCACACTACTACAAAGTAAGTGAAATTCTAACCCATTTTCAAAAAACACACACCAAAAAATACCATTGTTTGACCAAGTTATGACCTCCTGAAGTTGCACTACCACTTTAAAAACTACATTGAGAGGATATAGGGGTCTTGGTGGTAGGAGGGTAGTGCATGGGTAGTGTTGTTGGTGATGAAAATACACAAGGCTTGGATGAGCATCACCACTAGTGGTTGTGGCATGTGAACTAGGTGTGGGTGGTAGATCACCAATGACTAGGCAATAGTACAGTGAATTAGTGATGGAGGGGCTATGCTGATGGTGGAGTCCTTGCATAGAGTGACAAAGTGATGAAATTGACTAGGGGATGGTGTGTTGGTTGTAGGCTAGTGGTGATCAAGTAGGAGCTCCAAAAGGGTCAGCTAGGTCAGCTTGGGGCCTAAGGGGGCTAGCTAGGATGAGCCCCTTAAGGCCTACAGGCTAGTTTTAAGGATGAATCAACCTAAAATGAGTGTTGTGGGTGGCCAAGTGGGCTACTTGGCCTAAAACAAAAGAAATTATATTATTATTTGAATTTTAAAAAGTACAATAGACTTGCATATTGTATGACTATATGACTTGCCTTGGCAAAACATGTGTCAAATGCTCTTAGATTTTGATAAATTACCTATTGATTCACTTCTTTTGTCACCTTTCAAAATACAATGGCACTATCCATTTGTCCCAAAGATGCCCTAAAAAATAGTTGTTCACTTATGGCCACATCCAAACCCTCTATTGCAAATTGACTTCTCGAAATCATTTTGCTGAAATGAAAGCTAAACCTAACTTTCTTGAACCTCTCGAACATAATGGAACATCAAATAACATTGCCTAGATTATAGTACAGTTAAAAACACCTAGAATCTAGAAAAATAAGTATAAAATCCTAGAGATATTAGTTTTTCCTATCAAACTATTTTTATTCTCCATAGTCTAAAGATATAAGAGAAGAGCATATTAGGTTTTGAGAAAATGTGCATATGAAAAGATTAGCCCCCCTAAATCTCAAAAACTAGAAACTAAAAGATCTATCCTAACATAATAAACTCTGATACCATTTTAGATTCAAAAATAAATTGAAGCTACCCAAAGCCTAGTGCATGAAATAAATCAAATAAAACTATTCTAACAATGATATGAAATCAAAATAACAAAATAGAGTTAGGTGGACTATAAGAAAAAATGTAAATACTAAGAAGCAAAATAGCATTAGGAGAACTCAAAAAGTATGAATTGATAACAAGCTAGAGGAGTGGATAGATATAGGAAAGAAGAGAGACAAAACCAACCAATGAGAATAGTAACTTCAACTATTCAAAATAGATGGGAATTACACTTATAAAAATGTCGTCTACCCTTTTTATAACCCACTCATTACAACTAAACAAACTAAATTAAAAATGTAGAAAAATATTTAATAGCCAGGAAGTACAAACTTATTCATTTTCTAACATATTCATTATTATTATTTTTATTGAATAGAAATGAACTTAAGTTATATCAATTTACATCATCATCAATTTACATGAAAGATAATGGAAAAATGAGATCATCAATATGTGTGATTAAGCAAAGTCTTCAAGAAATAAACTGACTAGCCTGAAGACTAAAACAGAGATACATAGCAGAAAAACTAGCATTCAGAGTCATGAATGGTAGGCCAAGCAATATCAATGGCAATCTAATGAATCAATCGGTTCATTATGGCTTGAATTTTTTTTTATGTAGAGAAAGTTGGTTCTGTTAAGACACCCTTCATTGTGGAGGGTAGCACCTATGTTGGAAAGAACCTTAGTCTATTTAGCAAGCTTATCTACCTGCTTGGCAAAATCATTTTGTTTGTTTTCCAATATTTTGAGTTGGCTGTAAATGTTTGTGACTTGTGAGTTCAGATTTTCCTACAAAAGTTGAGACAGATTCACCATCTGTAATCAAATTTTAAAATAAAGTAATTACATCTCCACTTATTAAGATATAATAAAAAAATATAAAAAATAACACAAAATATGTGAACATCCAAATGTGTTCAACAATAATCTGCCTACATATTTTAGTAAGCATATTCTTGAATACAGATAAACCAAACACTGCAGCTTTCCAAGACCATTTGTGAAGGAAGATGGAGAAGAGGGAAACAAAGAAAGTACACTAGAGTTGGACTGTGGGGTAGAATAGGTGTCAAATTTTCTGTGAAAAATCTATTGCCTATAAAAATTTCATTATTGTTTTCTGTCTAGTTTTTTATTGTTTTAACTTTTTTTGTTTTACATTTTTATTTAATTATATGTTATGTTTTTTCTTCCTAAAATCAATATTTATTTTCTTCCAAATAAACATTCTAACTTTTCAATTAAAAATATAAAATATTAAAAAATAAATTATTAAGATTCATTGCAACATTATCCTTCACATCAATCCATAAAAATGTTCAGACATTTTTATTAAAAACTCTACAAATAACATTCTGTACTGCAATGGATTGTGGCATGCAATCTGAAGGCACACTGACAGAGATGTAATGAACAATGGAAGTAACAGCAAGACAGAAAAAAATGGCATAAGTGAACAATGAAAAACAACAGATTTGATAGAAAAGATGGCTTGATTGAATCGTGAGGACAACAGCATAGATGATTAAAGAAAACATCAGTAAGGAAAGGAAGAAGTTGTGTGAGAATTAATTGATTGATTCTGCACCTTCAATCAAAAAAATTCTGCACAGTGTATTTTGATTAATTCGCTTGGACAAATGTACAATAGAATCTACATGGGGATTAAATATGGACGTAAGGCAAACATTTATAAGACCATTTTTTAAAAAACGATGTTTGTATTTTAATTTTACATTACACTCACGCAAGGTACAAGCAAAGCAACCCATGACTGAATCCTCAAATGGGTAACAGTGAGGCAACTAATTTTAACCTGACTCCCACTCCAAGTCTCTAATTTGAAGTTTAACATTTCTTTTACTTTTGACATAACTTGTATTCCTGATTTGTATTTCACACTTTTAACTTGACATTACTTGTACTCCTAACATAACTTGTATTCTTGATTTGTATTTCACACTTTAACTTGTCATGGTATGTTTTCACTTGTGTTTCAAGTTTCTAACTTTTGTACTCTTAACATTTTGGGCAATGTCTATCCACCATTCTAGGTGCACATTTGACCATATTTATTAATTAATTAAAATTCAAAATCATTTTGAATTTCAAATAATTATGCACATTTAATCATATTTATTAATTAAATACATAACAATGGAATCTCATTCTCAATTGATATGATGGCTTCCATACCATATACCAAAGAGTAAGGTGTAAATGCCATAGGATTGTGTATACTAGTATGATATGCCCATAACATAGGGGATGAGTTGTGTATGTCAATTCATGCCATGTTTATCAACTATTTTTTGTAAGGTTTGTTCAATAGTTTTATTTGTAGCCTCAATTTGTCTATTTCCTTGTGGATAATATGGGCTAGAGAATCTTTATTGTATATATGGAATTTATAGCTAAACTTATTTATCTCCTTATTCTTAAAAATGTGCCATTGTCAATTATGATGGTAGATGGAAAACCAAATCTCGAGATAAGATTATCTATTATGAAATTGTAAATGTCGACCATCATGGTATCTTTGAGAGGTATGGCTTCGACCCATTTTGTAAAATAATTAATACCTACAATGATGAAAGTGTGTCCTTCAAATGAAGTTGGTGCAATTTTACCCACCAAATCAAATCCTTGAGTAGAAAAAGGCCATGGTGCATGTTTGTGGGTAGGTGCATGTTTCATGTTACTATGCTTTTGGCATGTTGCCCACTATTGCACTAAGTCATGTATGAGTCCTTTCCATTTTGCTCTAGTAGTATCAAATACATAATTATCTTTTGAACAAGTAACTTTATGCTAGTATGAATACCACATATGCCCCCATGGGCCTCTTGAAGGGCAATGGACTTTTCTTTGTTATTTATGCATCAAAGGCGTAAACCATTAAAACTTCATCTATAAAGGATCCCCACAATAAGTAAATAGTTAGCAGTTGATTTGCAAATACAGATGCAAGTATTCTTAGCGCATTGGAGAGGGAATGCCCCTGAATCTAAGTAAATCGAATATCATGGAAGCAGTCATGAGTTATGAGTATAGCACAAACCATCAAAGATGCATATTATATACTAGAGGGTTTTAATCTATGAATAACCAAGTGTGAAGTGAGGACCATCATCTTCTATGCTCATCAAGGAGGTGGCACTAACCATGGCACTGACATGTGATTATCTTTCTATGAATGGCATTAATAGTGAATTAAACGACTCATGTAGTTACAATGTCAATTCGTGATATTATGTTAATTTCACCTCGTTATGTTTATATTGCCTATTATTTGTCTAGTTAAGAGTTACAAATCACCATGTGAATGTCAAGAGATTTAACCTTTAGGAAAATGACAGCATATAACCCCCAAGGGATTTGCTTTTTAAACGTTAAATAATACTCCTAATTTCCATTTCTACATCTATAGCTTAATTTTTTAATACCCCCTTCTAGTACACAACTCATTAAAATAACACCTCTTTTTACTATATATCCTAGGTACCTATTTTTTAATAATATTTTATACTCCTATTTATTTATACCCTGCATATGTTCAACTGAACATTTCATTTCCACCATTATCACCTAGCCCAATTCCAAATGAAAAGACTTTAATTAATTTTGATAGGAGATTATGAAAATAAAATACATTAAAAATATTTTTAGACTATAATAATTTTATATTGAGATCCAAAATTATACAATTGAAATTTTTTAAGGGTAACTATTTATGTGGATATGTGGTGGTTATTGACTTCATTTACATGTTTGGGTTGAGAAAATAAATTATTACTTGTGATAGGGTAAACTATAAGAAATAAGAAATATTATTGTTCACCCATCTCATATTTACCCATCAAATCTAAAAAATTCTCTTTAGTGTTATCATTTTGTAGTCTTTTAAATAGGGTGTTGCTGTTCATAAAGGTTGTCTCATCAAGATTGTACTTGAGTTTCTTCTACACCCATAACTTGTAGTAACATGGAATGTTCTATTAATGTGGAACTGCGTCAATAGAACAATCTTTAGAGAAATCTAGTTCCTTTTATTCTAGCTAAGCCTAATTTAATAGGGAAAAAAGATAGAGAAATGCTTGAAAGGAAACTATTGAAAAGGAAAAAGAGGTAATACACTAGATTAAATCACTTCTTACTTATTCATGTTAGGAAAGGTGTCATAAACTTTGCATCCCAATGTTTGTATTTATTTATTATTTGTTAATTATTTGTTAGCCCTCATGGAAAAGAGTGTCCCACTATGACTTGGCCATTATTGTCATGTGATACTTTGTTATGATGTGAGTAGATGTGTGTAAGAGAATATCTTGTCATGTAAGATGTGTAAGAGCATCTATGACAATGTAAGTGGTGTACAAGAGAATCTATAATTCACATAAGAGCATGTAATATGGGAATAACATTGTTAACTTGACTAGTTGATAAACTTATGATACATGTTACAATGTGTCATAAGGCATCTTTGACTGGAGATAAGAAGTGTTCAACTTGGGGAGTTATATATGATAAGTGACATGGTATGATAGGTGTAAGAGAATATTATATTTTTAGTTTGAGAGACCAATACCAAGAAGGGCATTAGAATTTGGACCCTTGGTTTAGGCACCATTTTTGGGTCATGGTATTAGCTCATGGTTTGTTGTTTCTCGCTCATGGTTTCTGAAGTTTCTTTCTCAATTTATTGGATGCTAGTGATAGAAGTTTTGTCATGGGTTTGTAGGTATAGTTATGTTGTTAGAATTACTCTAGATCTGATGTAGGTGATTTCTCCTTTAAGGGCTTGAGCTTGGACGTAGTAACATGTAACTGATATTGTTTCTATTAATATGATTGGTTTGTGCTTTGGAGGCTAGGTTTTTTCTTGAAAGGGTTTTCCCAGTGTATGTCACTATGTTATGGTTATTTTGTGTATCTTATTCTTTCTTGAAAATTATTGTGATCATGTTTTGTGTACATCTCTCTTCATAGATTAGTGTAGGAAATGTTTTTGTAATCTTCACTTCCTTTCATTTGCTATGAGATCTTGATCAACTTGAGTCCTAACAAGGCTTTCTAGACTAATCTTGGTTTGAGTGGGAGTATGCATAAAGGAGATCTTTGTTTTAGGGAAGATGGAAAGCACTTCCAAATTGGAGATGGAAAGATTCAATAGTACTAATTTTGAGTTGCAGAAGCTCAAGATGGAGGAATTACTCTTAGATTAAGATCTATGGGTTGCAATATCTAGAAACAAACCTATTGCAATGTCACAAGAAGATTGGCTAGTGTTGGACAAAAAAGAAAGAAGCCTTATCGATCTTTTCTTGGTTGATTTAATGTTTTTGAATGGTTGTGAAGAATTCACTGCCAAAAAACCTTTAGAAGAATTCAAGGAACCTATTCCAACATAAATCCCTAGTTGACAAGATTTTTCTATGGAATAAGTTGTATACTTTGAGGGTGGGTGAGTGATTTTGTTGTCAAGCTCACCTAAATGTCATCAACATGATCATGGGCTAGTCACACTTAGTGGGTGTGAAGATGAAAGACACATATTGATGCATGACTCTCATGTGTTCTTTTCTAGACTCATGGGACAACTTAGTAATGGCTATTGGAAGCACTATTATAAAATTTGTGTTTAATGAGATCATGGCTACTCTTCTCTCATATGAGATGAGGTTGAAGGCTGCCAAATCCACCAAGGAAGCCTTAGTTGTTTTTGGATGGTCAAAATAAGGAGAGAAGGACAAAAGTAGATCTAAATCAAATGTGGAAGATCTAAATCTTCTCAAGAGGATGTAGGAGATGCCTTTTTCATAGCCTTGGTAACACATACTTATGAGGATGTATGGATGGTTGAACTAGAGCTTCTTTTCACATGACTCCCCATCAGGAGTGGTTTTTAAATTATGAGAAGTATGATGGTGGGAAGGTATATCTTGACAACAACTCATAGATCTCAACATTGTTGGTTGTGGGAGAGTCAAGATTTGATTCTCTAATGGGAGGATCAAATAGATTATTGGAGTCTTGCACATCCTTGGTTTGACATGGAACCTATTATTTGTAAGTAAAATGAGTGATGCAAGTGTTTAGATTATATTTGGCAACGGATGTTGTAAGATGGTGCAAGGAGCTATGGTACTCATGAGGGGGGTCTGAATTAGTACTCTATTTTAGCTTGATGCTAGCACTTACATTGCAATAGTTTTGTTATGCACGTAGTGAAGAGATTTGCAAAATTTACACATTTTATTGGAACCTACAATAAAGAGATCCATTGTATCTAGTTCTAATAGTGATGCATTTTGGGTATTTAAGCATGCTCTTATTTCAAAGAGCAAGTTACTCCCTGAGAAGATAATATTATGGAACTAGCACATGGACCTTGTTGATGATAAAGGTATAAGGACCTTGAAAAATAAAAATTTGTAGAGAGGCTACAAGTTGATTATTCTCTTGAGTTTGATTTTTGTGTGTTGTATTTATAAAAATCAAAATCATGTTCAATTTTACTTGAATTCTTAATTATTTTATGGGACTTTGAATCTTCTTCATCTTGATGTATTTGATTATGTAGAAGTTATTTCTTTGTCAAAATTTGTGTATTATGTATCTTTTATTGATGATTATTCTAGGATGAAATGGGTTTATTTTCTTGGGAGAAAATCTAATCTTTTTGGTTAGTTTCGGAATTTTAAGGCTATCTTGGAGAATCAAACTAGAAGAAAGATCAAGGTGTTGAGGACTGATAATGGTGGAGAATTTTGTTTAGTAGAGTTCAATAGAGTTTATAAGGAGAATGGCATTGAAAGGCATAAGACAACTCCATACACCTCTCAATTTAGAATGGAGTTACAAAACACGTGAATATGGTGTTGATGGAGAGGGCTAGGGACTGATCACATAATAGTGTGTCCCACTTGTGGGGCATCTTGATTTTTGTTTCAAATCATATATTTTTTAGGAAAAATAATGATTTAGTCCTAGACTAATTCCATCTAAGGGGTTTGATTGAAGAAAATTAAATCAAACCCCCTTTGATAGAACCCCACTAGACTTAAATCAAACCCTTGACGAAGTTTCCTCCACACTTATCAAAATGTCAACCAAAAAGCAAATTTGCTTCACCTTTTGGGGTATCAAATGAAGTCATTTGGAAATGTCATTTTGTAAGTATGTATCCCTTAATATTACCTTTCCAAAAATTATAATATGTATTATATTTTCTTTAATATTATATTTTTAAAAATTTTATAATGAATATAAGGTGTCCATTACAAAAAAAACAATGACTATTATTCAAGATACTAGGAAAAGTAACAGATGTTGTTAGAAAAGTCTCAAAAGAATGTACTACACTCCACATAAATGTCTTTGTTTCAATAAAAAAAGAAAAAAGTAATGTTGATATATATGCTAAGAGAAATACATTACGGAATAATACAAGTTTGAAATTTTCGTTGTGCTAATTCAAAAATTAATAATAAATAAAATATTTAACAAAAATTACCAAAACTATTCATGCACTAGACAATGGATTTAATGGTCTAATTCCAATAAATCATGAAAATTTACTATTTTTAGTGAAAGTTATGCATTATGGAATAATGTCACTCAATAAAAAATAACAAAAAAAAAAAATTGATTAAATAATAATAATATAATTAATTATTTAAAAATATAAAAAATTATAGCTTGAATCTACCAAAAAAATACAACAAATCATTAGTTTATATCATCCTTAGATTCTTGACCATTTATTCCCTATAATTGATACAAATTGAAAAATGATGAAAAATGTTGATTTTGAGTGTCCCACTTAGGCCAAAAAGTGAGACACACTATTGAGGGATCACTCTAGGAGTATTCTTAGTGGGTCTAGTTTTGAACAAAAAATTTGGGTAGAGGTAGTTGCTATTGCATGTTACCTGATAACATGTCTCCTAAATCAACAATTGTTAAGAAACACCTTATGGAGATTTAGACAGGCAAAAAGCTCACACTTTAGCATCCTCATATTTTTGGTTGTGAGCCATATGCTCATGTGCCTAAGGAGAAGTAGTCAAATTTGGATAGCAAGTTCATTAGATGTATCTTCATTGGCTATGGTGTTACTGTAAAGGGTACAGGCTTTGGGATCCTATGGCCAAGAAAATCCTATATAGTGAAAATGCAATCTTTAGGGAGATCAAACTTTCTTCTATAGTTGAGTAGCCAAAGGAGGATGAAGTCAGTTGTGTGGCTACAACCAAAGATCAAGAGGATTGCACCAAATAGTGAAGAAAAGGTTCATGATGGACCTAATGAGGAGGAGAGACTAGAGAATTTAGAAGAAGTAGAACATTTACCTCAACTTTTGAGGAGGTCCACTCGGTAGAGGAGGCAACCAAACAAGTATATAGCCTGCTTATTTTAGATGTAATTTTACTTTGTTGACTAATATTGGTTCAATACTATATCAATACAAGAGGCAATGGAAATGGATGATTGTTAGTCCTAAAAATTAGATATGGATGAGGAGATGGCTACACTAAAGAAGAATGAGACATGGGACTTGGTTCAGTTGCCTAAAAAATGAAAACCTATTAGTTGACAAATGGTCACATGTTCAAAAATAAGTTTGGCTTTGATGACAATATTGAGATGTAAAAAGTGCAATGGTTTCCAAATGTCATTCCTAAGTTGAGGGAATAGATTTTGGTAAGATTTTCTCTCATGTTGCAAAGTTGAAATCCATTAGAATATTATTAGCTCATACTAGATCTTTTAATATTGATATTGAGTAAATGGGTGTGAAGATAGCTTTAATGCATAGTGATTTGGAGGAGGAGATCTACATGTCATAGCCAAAACACTACATTATGAAGGGTAAGGAAAACTTGGTTTTTCAGATGAAGAAATCTCTCAATGGTTTAAAATAGTCTCTTAGAATGTGGTATAAAAAGTTTGATTCATATGTTTTGGAGTTGGGGTTTATTAAGTCTAATTTAGATCATTATATTTATTGTAAATAGAGTGGTGATAATTTTTATCATTGTCGCTTTGTATGTAAATGATATGATATTATTTGTTAATGGTAAGGAAATGATTAGGGACTTGAAATATTAGCTTTCTTTTTAGTTTGAAATGAAAGATTTAGGGGTTGCTAAGTTAATCCTAGGGATGGAGATTAGACAAGATAGGATAACCAAAAACTTTGAATTGGTCAGAAGAAGTATGTTGGGTTTGTTTTGCAGTATTTTAGTATGGTTGATAGAAAAATGGTGAGTGTAAACAAATCTTTCATTTGGGTACAAGGTCCTTTGACACTCACATAAATGGAGGAGATGAGTTTAGTGCCCTAGGCTAGTGCATTTGGGATCCTTATGTATGATATTGTCTACACTAGACTAGACATTGCCCAAGTAGTAAGAGTCTTGGCTATTACATGGCTAATTCCAGATGGGAGCATTGAGTTGCAGTGAAGAGGGTCTTTAAGTATTTGTAGGATACTTACAAGTAATCCATATGTTATCATGGTGATATTACAAAGGACTAACACTCAGTGGATATTCAAAGATAAGTAGATTATGGTTGGGTATGTGTTTAGCCGATTCAATAGTGCAATGAGTTGGATGAGAAAGAAGCAAGTTGTGGTCACCTTATCCACAATAGAGGTAGAGTACATGGAAAATAATCATACCTATAAGAAGGTCATTTGGCTTCTATGACTGTGCTTAGATATGGAGCTAAGTTAGAGAGTAGTTAGATTTCACTATGATAGTTAGAGTGCCATTTGTTTCGAAAAGAACCTAACTTTTCATGCATAGATGAACCATATTGATGTCAAGTACCATTGTTTTAGACATAGTAGAGGATGGAAGGGTGATGCTAGAGAAATTTGACACTTTAAAGAATGTTACAAATGCATTAACAAAGCCAATGAGTGTAGAGAAGTTTAGGTGGTGTTGTGACACTATGGGCCTCTCCACCCTAGTAGTTACTTGACAATGTTGGTGTTTTATTTTTATTCTTTCAAGGTATACAACAATTGAGGGCACTAAGGCATCGTAACATTCATATTTATTTATTATTTGTTAAACTAAGGGCTCATAACTTAGCTCCATAACTAAGATTGTGCTTTCATATTTGGCATCCTAAGGCATAGAAGTTTAGGTGGTGTTGTGAGACTATGGGCCTCTCTACCATACTAGTTAGTTGATAGTGTTGATGTTTTCCTTTTGTTCTTGCAAGGTATACAACAAGTGAGACAACAAATATATGCATGGTTGCATGCCATGAAAGACTAGTAAAGTTTTGCACACATTAACTAAGGCTAATATAAATGAAAAGGGCATGAGACAAAGCTCTACGTATAAGGCTCTTAGATCATGAGTATGCAAATATTTCTCTAATTTAGCTATGAGTGGCCAACTCTTATTTATAACAAAGCAAACATTTGAACTGGGTAGAGGTAGCAAAACACTTGAAGATTGTGCAGAGGTGCTTTATTAGTTACAATTGACATGTTAAGATAATGCCTAGTTTGAAACTCCTCCACCTAGAATAACTCCTCTATGCATGTAAATATTATCCTCTAAAAATATTTTTTTTTAAGTTTGTTTTTTCCTTTTCCCTTTTATTCCTATGAGACTATTTTTAAGAAAAAGTGGAACCTTTCAATGTATGTCTCTATTATTAAAATATAAGGTATTATCTTATTTTAATAAATGGGCAATGTTATATTTAATTAAAAGGTTGCCCACTTTTTAGTAAAATAATAGAGGAAATTAATAAACATCTAAAAAAATCCAATTATTTAAAGGAGCAAAGTTTTACAACATTTTTGGTGGTTCTCATAAGAAGCTTGTTAGCTAGGTGTTGAGCCTAAAATTGCCTACATCCATTAGGCATGGAATAAAAAAATAGCCTACTTTGATTAGCATAGCGCCCTTGCCCCCAATTATTTTCTTTTCTTCTTTAAATTTTGGGAATGGGAGTTTGATGGTGGCAACCACTGATAGGTCAAAGGGAGTAGATTGACATGGTGAAAGTCATCTTTCCATTATATTTTCCCTCCTAAAAGATCTTCAAAATTTTGTATTTTTCTTCATTTCATGCCTACATTTTTATTAGGGCTACCTTGTAACTATCAAATTTAGATCAATAGTATTTCATGCTTCAACCAATGGTGAGACTTTGGAGAGACATTATTCTTAAATTATGAGTTCTCATGTGATGCTACCACATTTCATAACAAATGCTGCAAGTTGGCCCATGAACTTTACTCAGGAAAAAAAACTTTATTTAATTTTTACCCTTATCTCTTACAAATTTGATGATGCACATTCCTCCTTCTTGATGATCCAATGGCTATCGCTCCTCTCAAATGATACCTTTTCTGCCATCTCCAAATTGCACAAGGCTACCACACATATCAATTGACAGTGTGATACCTACCTTATTTCCATGCTAGCATAATGAGGGCCCCTCCATATTTTAAAGAAAATTTCAAAGGCATTCAAACCTCCTTCCTTTAGGATGAATATTTTAATAAATCATAAGCCCCATGCAAATTGGACCTAACAATGGTGTGTCTTTTCTTGATATATTTTTCATCTCCCTTAGAACTCATGGGATGCTACAACATGAAGAAATAAATGACCTAAGATCTACCCCTTTGCTGAGTATATTTCCTTAGTAGATTTTAGCTTTTTTAAAAGGAATTTATATCCACAACTTGCAAGCTCCACCACCTTTCACTAGCCAATGACATGGTTGTTGAGATTGATACATCTTTCACACATCTTAAACTCATGGGAGCCCTTTGATTTGCTTCAATGTGGCCATAGATCAAGGTGTAGAAGCAATGGGATTTTATAAATAAAAAAGTCCTTTATAAAGCATTTGCATCCTATATAGTGGTAAAAAACTCCATCAAAGAAACTAGTGGCCTTTGAGCATGAATTTCGTCATGAATCCACCATAACGCAACTCTATAACTCAACTGCTATTTTGAAAATTAATGTAATTAGAAGGCAATGCTTCCATTTTACCTCTTCAAGCTTCTCCTTCTTTACTTTTCACCCCTAATATCCTCCTTGTGTTTAGCACACACCTAGTAATGCCCAAGAACACAAAAATGATGCACATGGACAAATTTTACAGCCAATACAACTTGATGTTGAACATCTTATTAGCAACTATAAAAGACCTATACTAATAGCAGTAATGGAGGCTACTTTGAATAAATCCATTAACTAGAGTAGAAAAATAACTTCCCTATTTTGTTGAAGTAGGTGTGTTGTACACCTTGCATAATATCGATATTATTTTACTATGTAAAATAAATATTTATTTGTGGTGCATCCATGTGATGTGTTTAGCCACATTGGATATTTATTTGGACGCCACTTGTAATCATTGTATGTAACATTAGGTTAATTAATTACTTTATTTGTAATTATTTGATTATTTGGAAAAACTTAGTACCAATAATCAAATGTGGGGTCAATGGTTTTGTAGACACATGGTTTTGGAGAAAATGGTATTACAATACCACATGTATTTGTGTGAGCTTATGTCTATAAAAGCAAACACACGGGTAGTTGTAGAGGTGGGTTGAGTGAAGACTTATTGCCTTTGGCTGGGTTTGTAGATTCTCTTGCAAGTTGGTTGTGTGAGGGTTTGAAGCATGGCATGGGATGTATGGTTACATGCTTGTTCACATGGATTGCAGGTAGAGAGGGCTTTTTGTTTCAGAGGTGATCTTTGCATATGTATTTGTTTTTTCATTGTTGAATAATACATGAGAGATGCATGCTTTTGGAGGCTAGGTTTTTCCCTCTATAAGGGTTTTCCCAGGGTATACCTTGTGTCACCATTGATGGTATGATTGTCTATTTCATTTGCATGTGGATTTCTGATTATTTTGCACATTTAATCTCTTAATGGGTTATGTGAAATTCGTCTTTATGGCTGCATATTTCCAACATTTAGTATCAAAGATTGGTTGCTATGATTTGGAAGAAAATCCATGTTTGATAACCCTAGCTATGAGTGGATTTTTTGTGTATAGTGGAATCTATGGCTTTACATGAAGGAATGAAGGCAATTTCAAGGTTACAAGGCTATTTGCAGACTTGGGTTGTTGTAGATCTAGGGTTTCATGGGCATTCGGTAGGTGGGTTTTTGTTTTAGATTCTTTGTATGAGGATTTTAAGGAGAGCTTTTGCTGGAGGTCTCCTGGGTAAAAATATACCTCATGGTTGAGTCCAAAAGGCCTAGAAACCTATGGATCCATTTATAACTCAACATATTTTGGAGACAGAAAATTTTGCCATGTTTTGATGCCCTAAAGGAATCTTGAATCAGTACAGGGAATAATCCCTATGTACCATTGCTGCATAGGTACGGTCATCTACATGTTTTAAAAAAATGGTGGTCTACAGATTTTTTATATTAAAAATAATTTTAAAAAAGTTATGGTTTTTTTTTTTGGGGGGGGGGATCGTACCCCCTGCAACAGTGGCGCACGGCTTGCGCAAGTCAGTGGCCAACCCCCACTGGGTGATAGGCTCCGCTACCAGTGGGGCTTAGCCCCTTGGTGTGGGCCCCCAGTCCCGTGGGGAATCAGGGTTGTGGCCTAGCCAACCCCACGGGGTTTTAAAACCCCTAAAAAAATTAAATAATATTTTATTAAAAACATTTCAAATGATAGATTAAACCGTGTTTAAAAACCATTTCAATTCTGCCACTTAGATTGCCACTAGGGTGTCGTCCAAGCACCACTGGCGTACCACCGCCACCTGCGGGCCACCAGTGTACCACCCAGCTACCACCGGAGGGCCTGGGCATATAGGCTTATTGGGTAGATTTTTTCTAGGGGGCATAACTTTTTCCCACGATGTCAGATTTTTGACTTCTTAGATTGATGGAAAAGTCTTTCCATGTACTACACAGTGGTGAAAGAATTTTTTCCAGATTTTACCATTTTGACCAGTTTTTGCCTGTTGGAAGCCAAATGTGTGTTTTGAGCTTTGACCGAGCATAACAGGTGCATACAGAGTCAGATTTTGGACTTCTTATAAGCATTGGAAAGGTATTTCTGAGCACTACATAGTGGAGCAGGTTTGTAGATGATACTTTAAGGTTTGTTTAGTTTGTATCAGTTTGAGCTCATTTTGGTTCCTTTGACTTTTAGTGATTTTGTGAGTTGATGGCTAATCAAATCTAGGATGATTTGGTGTTTGAGTCATTGCAGACTTACATGTTTATCTCTGATTATCCTTTTTTGATAGCATCGTACATGTATTATTGAGTTTGCATGTTGCATTGTGAGATATACAAGTTGTGCAGTGTTGTAGGTTGTCTATGCTTACAGGTTGCATATATGACTTGGATGTGGGTTGTCTATGCCCATAGATGTTTCAGTGTTGATGCAGATTCTAATTTGTGGCTTGGATTAGTTACATGTTGCATTGGTTTGCTTGTCATTATTAGATATAGAGAGAGACGGTATTACCAGATACAATCATGATATGGGACCTATGTTTGTTGAATATATGGTATATTGTGTGAGATGTGATGGGTGTTTGGTGTAGGTGCATTGGGTGATGATCATGGTGTCATGGATGTTCCTTGTTTTGTTGGGACTTTGGCATGACATGATTGTTTTATGGCTACAATTTTGGTGGTCTTGGACTGATGTTTGGTTTATAGGTTTTGTTCATCTTTTTGGTTTATAAATTATGGTTTTCTCAACCTTTTGGGAGCTGTGTCATTACATCGAGATTCTTTGATTGTGTTGGGGCCACGGATGATCTTCTTGTAGGGGATGGTTATCACCATGAGAGCTTTTGACAGTGATGGTTTGATGTTTATGATGTTGCCATGTATAGCTCAGTATCACAGTTCAGTGGGAGCTTTGATAGGATATGGTTATCTTCATGTGATTTGGAGATGTTGACATCTTGCTACCATAGAGGACTCTTGAAGTCTTTGGTTGAGGTGTTGTTATGGTTTGTTAGATTTGACAGGTGATCCTTGCTTACAGGATGGTTGGTATTGTGTCATGGTTTACTCTGGATACTAGTTTGAGTATTGGCATGATACAGGTTCTCTTGAGATAGGATGTGTGCATTAGTGCATGTGATCTTCTTTTGAGGAGATGATTAGATCATGATGTCATGATGTGTTCCTAGGTTATGTAGACATGCAATGGGATATTTGACTATGATCTTGATGGTTCTCTTTGTATTAGGTACATTGGTCATCTGCTTGGGAACTTAATGATGGTACGGTTTTGCATTTGGAGTTAGGCATGGATTAATCATGGAGATACTCATGGATACTTGGAGACTTAGGTGAGGCTTGAGTTCTCTTGGGATTAGAGACATGTGTTGATATGGTTACTCTTTTATGAGGATTTTAGCAACAAGATCGAGAGGCCTACATCTTAGTTGGACGCGAGTTCAACATGGACATGTTGAGGAGATTGTTCTTGGAGAGAGCCTTTGAGGCTTGGTGCATTCTGGAGGAGCAATCTCATCCCCACTCTTGGTCCAGTCGGTGGTGAATGATTTGATAGGCATGCCCACCTATTATTCAAATGCATTATTTTCTTTGTATCGTATCTTCTCATGCTTGAGTCTTGAGCTATGGATTATGGTTGTGAGGACTTTTTTGAGGAGTAGATGCATGGATATGATTAGTTATCTCATTATGTTTGATCTTGAGTTGTCATGAGATCATTGTGTGTAATGGAGATGGTTAGTGGTTTTGGGCTTATTCCTATTTTGGGATGGTTATGGTCTACCTTTTGGTTTGAGAGGCTTGCATCTTGTTGTTGGATGTTGTGGAGGCTTCTTGTTTTGGGTTGTAAAGGAGATCATACTTTTCACAGCTATAGCACATTAGTGTGCATAGAAGGACATGGTTATGATTTGTAGGTTCTCTCTTGATTGGTCTTATGCCCCTTCCTAGAAATTTGTGTCCACATGACATTGGAATTGAGATGTGTATGGAGCTTTTTGAGTCTCTTTGACTTCTTCTCTTGTGATGTGGAGGATTTGAAAGAGATATGGACTTGAGGAGAGAATTATGTTGCAGCTATTTAGTTTGTAGATTTTACATATCTATGTGTATGTTCTTTGACATTATGTGATAGAGGATTTAGCCACATCTTCTGTGTGTGCTATTAGTGGATCTTTGGATGCCTTTGATCTATTTTAATATTTTACATTTACTCTTGCAGTGGGAGTTCTAGGATGTATATGATTCCTTTGTTGGATGTTCTCATTATGTTGCGGTATGGAGCGTCTTGAGGTTTTTTTATCACATGCTTTGTGTTGTTACCTTGGAGGACTTCTTTATGCAGGGTTGAGTATATACAAGGACTTGTTATCATTGTGATTTGAGTTGGATATATTGTTGGCATAAGGTCTACTTGTTATCTTTTGTATACCTTGGTTTGGAGGTATGGTTAGTTGATGCATTAGCAACTAGTTGTGGTTGCTATTTCAGATATGGTGATTGATTCTTGTCAGCCACTTGAGCCTATTTGTTACCATTGGATTTGGTGCTTGTATTTGGATATCAATTGATGTAGGTTTCTTTCTTTTAAGTGACAGTTTAGTGTGGCATCTCTTTGGAGGATCTTATTCTTCATGGTTTGGCTAGATGAAGAATGTGGGGATTCTTGTTTGAGATGGTGGACACCTTGATTATTGTTGTAGGTATCTTGGAACACATGGATGGTTATATGGTACATGTTGGGCACATGGATGATTTCCCTTGATGTTTTGAGTTTACATGTTGATCCCTTATGCAATGTATACAACAAGTGGGAGAATGTTGGAGTAGGTGTGTTGTACACCTTGCATAACATCGGTATTATTTTATTATGTAAAATAAATATTTATTTGTGGTGCATCCATGTGATGTGTTTAGCCACATTGGATATTTATTTGGATGCCACTTGTAATCATTGTTGTAGCTAGGGAAAATCAGATTTAATGTTAAAAATAATAAACTAACTAAACCCTAACTAGCACCATGAAAGACAAACTAGTATGCAAATAAAACAATGAAACTCAAATGCAAATCAAATCCACACTAGGCTTGATTTATCCCCATGGTTCTTCTCAATCTTGCATAAGAATGCGTGATGTCAAAGGGTTGTTGATTGCTCATTGTTGCAGCATAACAGAGCTCAACTATTGTATGAAAATGACTTGTGTGAGTGATTGAGTGAGTGAATCAGTGAGCCAGTGAGGGTTTGAAATTGAAATAAGAGTTTCAATTTATAGAGGGAAAGGGGATCAAATGAAAGGCTAAGATTAAAAGCCAATTATGTGATGTGGATGGCTAGGATTGAAAGCCCAACTTAGTGCTTATTACACATCATAAAGGGGTATGACAGGTAGCCAAAATTAGGAGAATAGTGGGAATAAATGAGATTTTAGTCATGTGACACTTGTAGGATAATTCTAATTTAAAGGTTTATTTAGATTAGTTGTGCATGTAAGTGGTTGAAGTCATGTGACGTGTTTGAATATGGTAAAAGGTGAGGGATTTAATTTAAATATTTTATTTGAATTATTTGAGACAAGTGAGGGGGAATTAATTAAATAAAATGTGATTTATTTAATTAATTGGTTATGTGATTAAGTTGGATTATAAGTGGGATTATGCAAGGTCCTAAGACAAAACGTGTTGTTGCAAGGCATGGACAAATTTAAGTATCTACATTTTGCCCCTCTTTGAGATGATGTTCGAGATGATGAGATTTGTGTCGAGTAACATCATTTCAAAGAAAAGGTATGGATAGAGGAATAGGATGATGATGCCCCCTCGAGAGGATAGGTGGGTTGGGCAAACATGGGTAGGCTCTCGAAATGAAAAGGGTTGGTCAAGGAAGAAAAATAAGGGAATGGATAGAGAAAAGGGAAGGATGCATTGTGTTGTGATGAAGGTGAGCAACCATGATGTTTGATATAGCACAAGATGTTATGCATCAAGGTACAAGGATGAGGTGACGATGTGTCTCATGCCCTAGCATAATACAACCTTATCTAGATACAAGATATGAATATTAGCTGGGAATGATTCAGATTTGATACAAATGCAAGATAAAATGATAACACACACAAGCAAGCAAGCAAGCATGCATAGATTTGATACCAAAACAAACAAGGTATTGCCTCTGTCAAGCTGTAAACCAATGATTGATTGATTGATGATTTTATTTAATTAATTCATCATCATCATATTCCTCTATCTATACCGTTTCTTCTTTGAAATGATGTTACTTGACATAAATCTCATTATCTCGAACATCATCTCAAAGAGGGGCAAAATGTAGATACTTAAAATTGTTCATGTCTTACAACAAAATGTTTTGTCCTAGGTCCTTGCATAATCCTGGACTTATAATCTAACTTAATCACCTAACCAATTAATTAAATAAATCACATTTTATTTTATTAATTCCCCCTCACTTGTCTCAAATAATTCAAATAAAATATTTGAATTAAATCCTTCACCTTTTACCACATGCAAACAAGTGTCACATGACTTCAACCACTTACATGCACAACTAATTTAAATAAACCTTTATTTAAATTATACTTATCCTACAAGTGTCACATGACTAAAATCCCATTTATTCCCACTATTCTCCTAATTTTGGCTACCTGTCATGCCCCGTTATGATGCATCATAAGCACTAAGTTGGGCTTTCAATCTTGGCCATCCACATCACATAATTGGCTTTTAATCTTAGCCATTCATTTGATCCCCTTTCCCTCTATAAATTGAAACTCTTATTTCAATTTCAAACCCTCAGTGGCTCATTGATTCACTCACTCAATCACTCACACAAGTCATTTTCATACAACGCTTGAGCTCTGTTATGCTGCAACAGTGAGTAATCAACAACCCTTCGACATCATGCATTCTTATGAAAGATCAAGAAGAGCCATGGAGATCAATAAAGTCTAGTGTGCATTCGGTTTGCATTTGAGTTTCATTATTTTATTTTCATACTAGTTTGTCCTTCATGGTGCTAGTTAGGGTTTAGTTAGTTTGCTATTTTTAACATTAAATCTGATTTTCCCTAGCTACAGAATGGTGAACTTGATGTGAACGCATGTAAAACTAATACTGTTTGGTTAATTTATGAAAATTTGCTTTTGCAAGTGACCTTTGGAGATCAAACAGACCTCACTGTTGAGTCTAGGAGGCCTGAGAAACAAAAAATGACATATAACACGACCTATTTTTCTCATAGAAAAATTTTGGAAAATTTTTAAATTTTTTTAAGTTTTGGGATCCGTATAGTATGGATCCGTATCGTACAGATCCCCTCCTAGGTTATTGTTCGCTATTCACATTGCTCAGTCTGATTTTTTTTGTTGTTGCAGGTTTTTGGTGGTTTTGATGTTTGTTGTTTTGCAGGGTATAACTTTTGTTGATCGAACCAGTCGGCCACCACCTAAAGCCTCTTGTTGCTACTTATAGGTGTATTGTTGAAGATTCCCGCCATTGACCTCTTATCTCTCTGCCATCCCCGTGCTTCTTTGGCATGCTTTGTGGCCAGTGTCCTATGTCATCGCTTGGGCGACAATGACCATTAACCCAATGCCCTCCATTGTCGGTTGACTGTGACTTTGCACGGCTCGGCTCTTAGCCTTCTTGAGTGCTTAGACCAAGATAAGTAAAGAAAAATTAAATCAAAACTTGAGGCATTAGCAATTTGCAAATCTTTCGTTAGAATTCTTTTGTTTGAATCCACTCAGCTCGCAACCCTAGCGCCACCCTGTCTATCCCTAATATCTCTGCTTACCTCCTACCTGCACCTTTCTTTGGTCACCACTATAGGGACACCTATCACCACTAGGGTTTCATTTCTATTGGAAACACAATTGCCACCGAGACCGCGCCATACTCTCATTTTTCTACCGCCCTCTGTGTTTTGTGTTGATTCGTTGTTTGTATACTGCGTGGTCATTGATGGGGTTTAAACCCTAACATTGAGTTGCTAGACTTAAACCCCCAGCGTGTCATATCATACGGGGATTTAAGAGTCTCATTTGGGCTTTTAGGTGCAACTTAACATATTTTATTATTTTCATAACTAGTTAAACCTTAGTCAACGGTCATTGGTCGTAGACATATTACATTAAACACATGCCTTAGTCTTAGTCTTAAATCCCAGTCTTAGTTGCCCTAATTTCTTCTTCTTTTTACCCTTGCTTGACCCCTGGTCATATGGATGAACAAGGGCAGGGCTAGCATAAACTATTATAGCTAACCACCGGAGGCACTCAAAGTTGCATGTGACCAAGATTGTGATTAACCACTAATAGTTACAGTCAGCCTGCCTTACTCCTACATGCCATAAGGGGGCAGTTTTTTTTTTTCGCTATAACTGGAGCATACAGTATCAAAATTTCATAAACAAGGGCTTGTTGGAGAGCTAGTTTAGTCAACTATGCACTGGTATAGGTTTCATCAGGTAATGCGGCTATTTTATTAGGTATTTTTGTAGTCAAATTCAAACTTGCATGCAAACTTCAAATGCTTACAACTTATACAAATTTAATCCATTTTTCGTGAAACTTGTTTTCAAAGTGCTTAGAATTTCATCTAGTTTTTGATGTTGCTGATAGTTTTTCCATAACTAATCATATTGTCCAGATATTGTCCAGATTCTCTTTCTTGGCTTTTTGGTCTTCTTGGCTTGCAAAAGGGGGTATTTTTCTTCATATTTCATGTTTTTCGCATTTTCATGGAGATTTTATGCTATTGATATCTGATTTGCAGCATTGTGGCATTCACTACCAGGAAAATATTTCAAACTGAAACTACTAACAGTGGTTTTGCAGGGCTTTCATTGATTTGATCTCATTTTCAAATGCTTATTTACACATAGATTAGCTAGGGGGTTAATTAATCACTGTTTGTTGTGCTTGTAAGGATGGTAGGTGTATGCTCTCACCTTGTGTGAACTCGATGATTAGAAGCCAGACCCATCTATTTTATGTTTTTAATCCCTTAGAGGGCCTGCCTCTCGATTTGTGAGAGGGAACGACCCAAGTAGTACTTTCATTTCGGTCCACTATATAAATAATTTTGGTTGTGATGAAAGTCATCAATCACCTGCTGCCACTGTTCCATACCGATGGAAGTATCCCTCAGTATCGTGCGATGCGTAAAAACCCCTTCTGAGGGCTAGGAGGCCTCTTAAATGAGCGAACCACCGTATGTATAGACACTAGATTATCCTGAAACACTAATTAGAAACCACTTGTTGTAGAGGCCAAAAACCCTTTTACTTGCTGGTGCAGGAGGTCAAACCTCTGAAGCCGCCCTATATGTACTATTCATTGTAGAGACAAAAATCCCTCAGTTCATAAGCTATCCGGATCTTTGGGGTAAGAGATTTGGTGTGCCCGTGTCATGTAAGGGGGGGCCAGTGTCACCAATATCTCTAGTTGTCCGCTTTGTCTTAGTATATGGAGAAATCCAAGTAGGGAATCAACAAGTAGTATCCTCTTTCTAGCCTAAGTTGTGCATGCTTACAGGTGTCTTCAAATTTGTCGAGACCTATGAAAATTTGAGACTAATCTAGGCCCCTATTCAGACTTTTACTCTGATTGTATGTCAGAATCATCCAAAACATTTTGTCTATCTGTTTTGTGTGTGTTCAAAAACAAACATTGTCAATCTCAACCAAACACCACACCTCAAATCTATAACATTCCAACCTTAACTCATATTCCCATTCTTGAACCTAGTCCAATCTTCATTTGTCAAAATGGTTGTGATCATCAACAAATCTAGGCCTAATCCAAAACCATGCATACTCCAAGGTAACCCAAAATTTGCTCCTAATGATGACGAGGATCTTGTAGATTTTGAGGCATGCTTGGAGGAACAAATCAAAATCCAAAAACATCAATCTATGTGTAACTCCATCCCAACACCAGAGCAAAGGATCATAGCACAAGAACTCCAAGACCTCATTCAAACAATTCACCAAATTCCACAACCCTTAGACCAACAAATCATACAAAGATTCCAAGCCATCATTCAAAAATTTCAACAAAACCAATCACTACAAATACAACAACTCCTAGTCAAAATCCAATAACACATGCAATATCCATCTCCAAATCTTCCACAACATAAGCATTCTAGTACTAGTCAATCCTTAAGTCATCTTAATGATACTCGTGACAAGGGAAGTACCATCTCAAGTTTGGAATCATACACCAATCCATCTACTAGTCCTCTATCATCATCCAAGAGAATGCTTATACCAAACCCTACTAGTCCTACACCAACACCACCATCAAACTTTACAAGCTCTTATCCATCAACCAACAAATCCTTGAACAATTTTCTCGAAAGATTCTTTGCAAATTCTAAGAGCAAAAGAAAAGCTATGGAGTTATCCAAATCCACTAATCCATTTAATCCCTTTGACCCTCCATTTAATCAAAGTTCAAGCCCGAAGTCTAATCCATCTAACACACCTCTTGTCCTTCCACCATGGGATCTATCCACTCCTAGTCCTAATCGGCCTAATCCAATTAGCCTTCCACCTAATCCTAATCATGAGCCTTCAACTTCCATCACCCATCCACCTACAAAGGATGTGATCCAAGGGCTACTAGCAAGGAATAAACCATCCCTATGTCATCAAACATCTATTCCTCAGCCTACCAAAGAACCTTTGAATGCCATGTCCACTTCTTCAACCCCATCATGTGATCCACAACCCCTCGAGCCTATTCAAAATTTTCTCACCATGAGTCCAAGTCAAGAGCCATTGTACCCTCATGTTTATGATTTTCCAGAGCTTATCAAGCCTATCCAAGAGTCATCCACTTCCATTCAAGCAAACTGAGAGGTATGTCAAGATCACAATCCTAAGTATGTGGAAATGTCAATCCCTCATCCAAATCAAGATCAAAGCATCTCTAAGTTCAACTCATCCATGACCTATATATTTTCTATGATCATGACCCTATTCATGAGCAAATTTATCCCATTTATAGCACACTTAATCCTATTTTTGCTCCCATTTGTGATCAAGGTTCCATCTATGATCATGAAAACAACGATGATCCTCTTAGCCAAAATTTATACATTTCATGATCAAGATCTTATCACTCCACCTACCCATGATCCCCAAACATCCACTTGTCATGATGAGACACATGTCTCCCAAGCACACATTGAAGATCAAACCAATAGCTTGGATCTACATGCACATAATCAAGATCCTAATCATCCTTCCACATCCACTACCAACCACATTTCAAATCCACCAACATATCCACTTGGCCAATCCACTTTCATCCATGAATGTTCTTCCCTAGGGGAACAACAACCATTATCTTCCATCACTCCACCTTCCCCATCCAATAATGAACTCAAGTCTAGTGTCCAAACTACACCTAGTCCCATAGTCCACCGCATACTCCAAAACATGAACTACCACGGTAAAGGCTTAGGCCTTCATGAACAAGGTATTTTGGAGCCAATCCATGTCAAAGTCCCTCCATGCTCATATGGCCTTGGATATACACCCCAAGGTAAACAATCTAAAGATGATGGTACTTCCTCCATGCATCCTAAGTCCACCACTTTCTATCATAAGTCCCATCATGTACCTAAAACATATGTTGTCATTCTACCTCCATTATCCTACAAATGTCAAATGCATGTGACCATACACCTTCCACCATCCAATCTACCTCCACTTCTTCCAACTCCTAATATCCCTCCATCTACTTTACCACCACTTCTGCCAACGCCAAATCCATCCATTTACACATTTCCTCAAATTTCTAATCATGACCGACAAACACACATATTGTCTAAACATGAAGCTTCCATTAATTTCATTAATTCCAAGGGATTCAAAAATAAAAAAGTGGATGCCTCCTTCCATAAAGAAAAATATCCTAAAAATCCTCATGCCTTAGAGTACAAATACAAAGAATCAAATTCAAATACATTAAAAAAGCTACCCAAGCCAATACCTCCAAAAGCAAAGTCAAAAACTAAAATAGTTTGGGTCCCTAAGAAAAAAACAATCAAGTCAAAAGAGGCATCCACCTCTCAAAAATCCCAACCATCCCCATCCATTTAAAAATGCCATTCCATGCAAAATTCTCAAATTCCTTCATCCCACATCAAAAGCAAAAATCATAAAAATATTAAGTCTATGTGGGTCCCTAAATCACTCCATCATTCATCCCCTAAGCAAACATCAGCATTGCTTCCTACACCACCTTCCACTCAAAAGCTTCAATGTTTAATATGGTGTGTGCAACCACTGGTCATGGTTCCATTACATTCCAAAACAATTCCACGTACCTCCATCTCCCCATCTTTCATCCTTTATCCTACACATTTCACTCATCACCTCCCTATGGTCCATGCTTTTGCATAAGTTTTTCATCCATCCTTTTGCATAAGCCTTTCATTCCCTACATAATCCATATCATAATCCACTAGCTTCTCTACATAATCCACATCATAATCCAATATCTACCTAATCCATCTTCCTCTCATGTGATTCCCTTACCAACATCTATAAGCATAATGACTTGGCATGGTCCATGCGACGACATCCATCCTTGATGGGACACAATCACCTTCATGACACTAGACACTTGAGTCCCTCCTATCCATATTCCCCTTCTCCCATCCAAATATTCCAAAAAAGTCTTGAAAAAAATACAAAAAAATGGAAAAAGGTCCTAAAAAAATAATCAAAATAGTAAAGAGAAATCCCTTCATCCAATAGTGAAAACCACCCTTGGTGGCGCCTTGGATAAGTACCATGATAAAAACCCGGCAAACAGGCATCATGTGTAGATTGATCTTCTATGTCACTTACACTTGGGGGCACCTTGTCTCATCCACACTATCATTTCTCTCCTATCATTTCTATACCATATCCTATCTTTCCTTACCATCTTACCATCTTTCGCCATCATGCCCATAAACTTATCATATGGAGTCTATTCATCCTCTTTTCCTCCTTTTGATCTTGATAAAGATATAGGGGCAAAATGTTGAAACTTGCTTTGGATATCTTTTGATATACCTCATCCTTATAAACAATCCTATCATCCTTTTGTCATAAGTTTTGTCATGTTAAATCCTAAATAGAATGGGGCATGTTGTTCCTATGTGACATAGTATTTGGAGATCACATCCTTGCCCTCTTATGCATACATCCATTCCACTTTAGCATATCCTTCTTACCCATCCTTTTATCATAAGTCTTCCATATTACATCCTATCACCCACCCTTTTATCCATTCAAACAATCCCACATACCTCCTTGCACCTAGATTGGGTTTTCCCTTGTCATTGATATCTATCACAAAGGCTATCAAAATTGTCATCCAATGCCATTCCAAAATTTCAAAAATCCAAAAAAATCAAAACAATCCAAAATCAAAAAAATCAAAACATTTCAAAATCCAAAAATATTAAATATTCCCCAAAATAAAAAAAATCAAATATTCAACAAAAATCCAAGCAATAAAATTAATTATTAAATCATTCCTTCAAATCAAATTAATCAATTCTTCCAATAAAATTTCATCAAAATCAAATCACTTCTTCTAATCAATTCAATCCAATCATCCAATCATTCTAAGCAATAAACTTAAATGCAAATCATCTTTAATCCATACCAATCAAGCCAATCATTCCTGCTAAATTATCCAATTGCATCCTTGGTTTTGTTCCAATCTTGTTGTCAACCCAATCAATCGATCAATCATCATCATAATCAATGGGATTTATCATTCTCAATCCTAGTGTTGTTCTTGGGATATATCATTCCCATATCAACAACACAATCCTCGCGTTGTTCTCGGGATAAATCATTCCCACATCAACAACGTTATCAATCATCAATCAATCAATCAATCAATCAATCATTGGTTTACAACTTGATAGGGGCAATATATTGTTTGTTTTTGTATCATTTATGCATGCATGCATGCTTGCTTGAGTGTGTTATCATTTTATCTTGCATTTGTATCAAATCCGAATCATTCCCAACTAATATTCATATCTTGTATCTAGGCAAGGTTGTATTATGCCGGGGCATGAGACACATCGTCACCTTGGTCTTTATACCTTGGTGCATAATGTCTGGTGCTATATCAAATATCATGGTTGCTCACCTTCATTGCAGCATAATGCATCCTTCCCTTTCTTCTATCCATTCCCTTATCTTTCTCTTTGACTAATTCCTTTCATTTCGAAAGCATACCCGTGTTTATCTATCCTCTTGGGGGGCATTATCATCCCATCCTTTCATCTTCTATCCATACCTTAACTTCTTTGAAATGATATTACTCGACATAAATCTCATCATCTCGAACATCATTTCAAAGAGGGGCAAAATGTAAACACCTAAATATGACCATATCATTTGACATTATATTTCGACATATTTTGTCCTAGGTCCCTTTCATGACCCCTTCCATCACTCCCATTAGTTTAATTAATTCCTCTTATCCATTTATCCTCTTCTTGCATCAAATTAAATAAATCTTATTTATTTAATCTCATTTTCCTCCATCATCCAATTTAAATAAATTAAATATTTATATAAATGCCACTTGTCTTTCATGATTTAAATAATTTTATGATTTAAATTACTTATTCCCACTCATATCCCTATTTTTATCCTCATTCATTGTGTGTCATAAGCACTTCTCCAAAATAAATAAAAAATCACATTTATTCGCATTATTCTCCTAATTTTAGCCTTCTGTCATACCCATTTAATGTGCGTCATAAGCATTAAAATTGTCTTTTAATCCTAGCCATCCACATCACACAATTGGCTCACAATCCTAGCTATTCATTTGATTCCCTCTCCTATATATTGAAACTCTTATATCAATTTCAAACCCTCATTGATTCACTCACTCAATCACCCACACAAGTCATTTTTATACAATGCTTGAGCTTTATTATGCTACAAGAGTGAGCAATAAACAACCCTTCGACATCATGCATTCTTATGCATGATCAAGAAGAGCCATGGAGATCAATCAAGTCTAGTGTGGATTCGGTTTGCATTTGAGTTTCATTGTTTTATTTTCATACTAGTTTGTCCTTCATGGTGCTTGTTAGGATTTAGTTAGTTTGCCATTTTTAACATTAAATATGATTTTCCTAGCTACAGTTGTATGTAACATTAAGTTAATTAATTACTTTATTTGTAATTATTTGATTATTTGGGAAAACTTAGTACCAATAATCAAATGCGGGGTCAATGGTTTTGTAGACACATGGTTTTGGGGAAAATGGTATTACAATACCACATGTATTTGTGTGAGCTTATGTCTATAAAAGCAAACACATAGGTAATTGTAGAGGTAGGTTGAGTGAAGGCTTGTTGCCTTTGGCTGGGTTTGTAGCTTCTCTTGTAGGTTGGTTGTGTGAGGGTTTGAAACATGGCATGGAATGTATGGTTACATGCTTGTTCACATTGATTGCGAGTAGAGAGAGCTTGTTGTTTCAGAGGTGATCTCTGCATATGCATTTGTTGTTCATTGCTGAATAATACATGAGAGATGCATGCTTTTGAAGGCTGAGCTTTTCCCTCTATAAGGGTTTTCCCAGGGTATATCTTGTGTCACCATTGATGGTATGATTGTCTATTTCTTTTGCATGTGGATTTCTGGTTATGTTGCACATTTAATCTCTTATTGAGTATGTGGAATTAGTCTTTATGGCTGCGTATTTCCAACATATTTGATAAGAGAGCTCCATAACATCAACTTGGAAATTCCAACACTCACTCAAATGCAATACATAAAAAGAATAATAGCAAGAATTTGTACCTCTCCATCTTCCCATGCTCTCCAAATCTAGTCTTCAACTTTTTTTTCATCCTCTTGGCATAGTTGTGTAAATATTGATCTATCTTAATAAGTAGATGGATTGAGATTGGAAGAGGTGAAACTCTTTTTCATGCTCTAGGATGAGCATTTGTAGCAATGCATCATCATAAACCACATCTTCGTTATGTTGTGGCATGTTAATAGTAGATAAGGAACATTCAAAATTAGACTTGAACTATACTATGCTCCTTAGAAGACTCTTGAATCTTAAAGGTTGGCCACTCATGTTGCTTTGGATGAGGTATTTATCCCAAAAGTAGGGCTCCTTCACACTGTTGTGAACATATTTTGAACTCACATATTCATCTCCTTCAAAAATGAGAACACATACCTATTCATTTGCATTTTCCGATGCCTTAGGTTCTCCCATATCATTCATTTGAATATCATCCCTTTGCAAAACATCTTGACCCACACTACTAACCTTGTTGCAATCATCCTCCACTCTAATAACTTCCCCTGCATCAAAGGATTCATTAGAAAAATTCTCTTCATGTCCAAAGTTAGCAGTAGCATCCTCATACTCATACTCATAGGCATCACTGTCCATGAACTCTTCACATACTAAAATAAAGCATTGATCTTAATTAAAATCTTCAAAAAGAGACTCTAATTCTAGTCCAAAAACTTCTTCCTTAGCAACATCTTCTTCTTCCTTGTATAGTTCATTCTCTTTTTCCTAGAGATAGGTGTCATTTTGATTTGTACTACTGCAATTAGTCTCCACATAATAAGGCAGCTCTTTGAATGAATTAACAACACTAGGCTACTAATGTCCAATAATTTATTGCTATATTTATTCCTCAAGAGGAGACAAAGTCTCACCTTTTGTGGATGAACATTCAAAATCACCCTTTATAGCAGCCAAGAATATGTCCACGTCCTTAGCTTCTAAGCATTCTTCTTTGGTCATCCTTTGATTCCTTTGTGAATAGTTCATTTGGATAGTAGACCTCTTGTCATCTAAGACCATTGATCCCATCTAAAAATAAACATTCTAATCTACTATTGCATCACACTTCCTTACTTCAAGTTGGTAGAAAACATAGTTATTTGCCACCATCTACTCACATTTTGGCTTACAAATTGTTGGGAATTGTAAAAGATATGTATGAAATTGTTGCAATCCTTTACCACTTGAACTACATGCTGGGTATGGGGAGATTGGAATGTATTGCATTGATATGGAGGAGACTATTGCAATGTTTTAGGCTCGGGAAGATGGTTTCTTTCCTGATGGGGCTTGGGAATACTTGGGGCAACAAGTTACCTTTGAGTAGTCTAGATCATAGTGATTTTTAGTATCTTGGACAGTAAATTACCTTTTAAAATCCATGAGCTCATGAGAAAACTCTCTTATGAGGCTCTTCATTTCAAATATTAATTTGGGGTCAAAAGATGCAACTTGAGATAAAGTGGATGGGCTCATGATTTGAATATGGAGACATTGAGGTGCTTGAGAGAGACCTACAAGGTTGAGGAAATAGTGAGATTGGAACCACTAGAGCAAATTTACTAGCTTAAATAAGATTATTCTCAAATGTTATAACAATAGTACATACTTGTGGAACCCAATGTTTGTATCATGACATCAAGCTTGGGGTCAAAAACTTTCAAAAAATATAAAAAGCCATACCTAGTAGTGGATGAGCCTCAATAGGAATAGTCTCCCATATTCTTTTGAATCTAGTGTTGAAGTCTAATATATGCTCTGTGGTAGCTCTTTTTACTGTAGCTAGATGCTCAATTAGAGATAAAGCATCTACCTTTTCTTTGAACTAGTTGTGTAGTAAAGTAGTAGCACCCAACTAATCCCAATCTAAAACTAATGTATATGTCAACCTTCTAAATCATTCTAAGGCCTTGCCCTTGAGAGATGAGGCCAATAATATGAGATCCATATCAATTGTAGCAACATGTTGTATTGCATAAATATTTGTCACATCTTGAACGTGGTCTACAAGGGATACATAGCCATTTCGATAAAAAAGTAGGGAGTTCTTTAAGAGTTGATTTGGCAATATCCTTCCCACTAGAAAAGCATGCCACTGATTTGGGTATGATCAAGTTAGATTTAAGATAAATACCACTTTTATAAAAAACATGTAACTTATACACTAGTCATTATATTCTAGACAAACAAATTAAAATGAATCCAAATACAATATGTGCATTTTTCACCCCTACACATATATTGTCGCCTTATTATAACTCAACTCACAAAAATGTTTAACTGGCATAAAAACCCCTAGAATTTCAAAATTAACGTCGAATTAATTGATTGGAGATTTTGAATCGCTATAACCTTTTTCATAAAAATATGAACGACCAATCATTTTCTTAAAAAATCCACATGCACTCAATCAGTGGATTTTGGGAGGGAAACCTACCATTGAAATTAGTTTTAGTGTCCTTAGTTGAACGTTAGGTTTTAAAGACTCTACTGGTTCTCATGCATATCATTTATTCAATGCACATGATTGAAAGGTACTTGGTGATCATATTAGTTACGTATCTCAGTGACCGTGTCAGTTACATATCTTATTAGCGTATTTGATAAACTTGAGGAATCTTGCTAAAGTCCAAAAATCACACGCTGGATAGATGGCGATAAGACCTTAACTGTTTCTCCATTTAGATTTACTCTTTGAAGTAATAGCAAAATGTCAAAGAAAATGACAATGTTCCTACACGAAGTTGGTCAGCTGAAATATGTTGAAATTCTTGGTAAGTTTTTATACGTCACCGAGTCACCTACCAGGGCTATGCACAAACTCTACGTAGACTTAGAGATTTATTCAGTTCAGTTGCTTTTGTTATATATTATGTTCATTTATTTAGATTTTTAGTACGCTTTCTATTTGGGCTTTGATTTGAACTAAATATGAGTTTTAGTGGGGATTTGGAGAATGATGAAGGTGTGAAGAGACCATTGATTTATCAATCAAATAGTTGGTATAGCAATTCCATGATCAGAATTGATAGAGGTGGCAGCAGCAGTGAAGTTCCAGGGGCTACTTCCAAAGAAAGTTCTATTAATGCTCTACTTTGTACACTTATTGTGGCTTTGGGTCCTCTGGAATATGGGTTCACAGTAAGTTTTTTCCTTCTCTCGATTGTAACCGGTTAGTTGGAGGAGAACGAATTAATCTGCTCTCTTTTATTTATATAATTAATTGTTTTGTGTTTTTCTTTTCTTGATTTTTTCAAGCTATTAATTGTAACACCCATAGAGAAATGCACCATGAAGGTTAGAACATCTTTTTGTTTGGGTTGGTTTAGAGGCCAAGTAGCATTCCATTTTATCATTATTTATAGGTCAATTGTAATCCTCATGAATGCATCATCAAGCTTAAAACCCCATTTGCATTGGAAATTTATTGACACAACCAAGTCAAAGCCACCTGCTAGGCATTTTCATTCTGCCAAAATTTGCTTGCAACTTGTACTCGACGTTGTCTGGGTATGGAATATGATGCACCTGTAAGAGGCTTAATTCCTCACAATTTTCCTGTATATGGGATTCTATTCTGTCAAGCAGTTACCTTAGAAGCTAAGTAGGAGCCTACCAGGGGTATCCCTCTGGGACTTGCACCAGGTAGCTCAATTAAGCTTAAAAGCTAGGTACAAGGAGTTTCTATTCTGTCAAAATTTTCCTCACCCAGCCTTGACTTGTCCATGAGTGGCATGGAATTGCTTAAAGGCCATTTAGTATGTGTTTCTATTCTTCGCATTATGAGAGAGGAGTAAATGAGTAGATCAATTAATTACTTATTGATTTAGGTACAAAACTTTAATGGTAGTCAATCTAGCTTCAACTTTTGCTTCTCCCCCTGAATCCTTACTAAGAGCTCAGTGTAACAAAATTTAAGTCTTTAGTGGCAGCAGTAGATAGAATTCTTCCTAATGCATCTCCAGTTTTGGTGACAATTTTTTTTTTTTGGTTTGGCTCTCAGTTCCAATCCTAGAAAACAGAAAATGTCTTGAATAGTTGCCCAAAATTGCATTAAATAAAGCATATTCATGTCCTCAAGTGAAAAAAGGACAATCTATAGAGCAGACAGATTTAGCAAGTTTACATAATGTAAGAGAGTGAGCTAAGCGATTTTTAGCCTGTTCAGATCTTGAAGAAAACATGAAAATTTGTTAAATCAGAAGTATGAAAAAAAGCGATGTTCACCCCTGTGAGCCTCACCTAGATGTCATGAGTGTTAAGTGGTCCATTCATCTCATGAGAGATGGGTTCGTGTGAACCACTACTCATAAAATGTGGGTCAATAAATTTGACTCAAAAACTACACAGTCGAATCCTTATAAATAACATAAGAAGTAGATACTGTTTTTAGTGAAATAGCCATGGACCAATTAGAGCTACAATTCTCATCTCAAATCAATATATGATTTCCATGAACCTATTAAAGACTTCTTCTATGGAGATGGAACTCTAAAGCTCAGTACTGGCCAACGCCATGGAAGTGTTTTATGTGAGTTGCGAAGTGGTAGTGCAAATGGATGATGAAGATTTGAGTTTTAAAGCAAAATAATAATATTAGCGTCCACTGTCTACAAATGACCAGAATAGGTCAATGCAACTTCGGAGGACCGTCTGCAATAATAGCAAAAGATAAGAGTGTCTTAGTCATATTGCATAGGGAAAATAAAGAGTTATCAACGTCTGTATCATCACTAAGAGTGATAATGTTCTCTAGGGAATGGCCTCAGCTAACAGAATCCGGTAGAGTTGTCCTTTGGTGCTACTAATTACATAGTACTATCTATTCTCCCAACATCCAAGGTCAAATATCTCACGGAAGAGATGAAAAATTGGCAATACCAGCCAAATCATGAGATTCAGAACAAGTATAGACAGGAGCAGTTGTCACCCAAAACTGACGGGAGGCCTAATCAATGCACGTAAAGGCACATTCCCTGAGGAGTCCTTTTTGCTAGCAATGTTAGTGGAGGATGCAGGGCATTTGATAGCCTGTCAAGAGAGATCTGGTAGGTCTAGGAGGCCATTGTAGGACAGTGGAGGAAGAATGAAGTATGAAATAATCAATCCAGTAGGCCTAGGAGATCATTTCAGTGTCTGACACCTGGAGACAGCTACCTTGCAGAGAAACAGAGCCAAACATCTTTAGCGAGAATGGTAGAAGAATTGATATATGTTTCTTCCAATTATTTTTGAATAGAGAATATTACATCTACTGGATTTCAGATGAATCAGGCTCCTCACTTTGAAGTGTTACGTAACCTACACTTGCTGAACACTCCACCACATGCAGATTTAGATTTCAATAATCCAGTATTGTGCTTTAATCAAGTCCTTATGTGTTCTGCTGTACTAAGTGCTACAGCTAATTTTGAACTTTCCAGTTTGCTCCACTTTTGGGTCATATCAAATGAATCGATATAATCATTTGAGACCAATCTATATGTGTATTCTGTTACAGAAGAAATTGGCAATGAGGTTCTCATTCACATTCCAAGTCTTGTAATTTTCTTGTCAAATAGTGCTCTAGGAAGCAATATGTACCATCTCCTACTCTAAGAGCATGAAAGGAACTATGGGGCTTTATGTATCTCCAAGTATGAACAGACATTCAGTTTTTTTTTTTTCCAAAACTAAGGCTAGAAAATGATATCAAGGAGTAATATGATAAAGCCATCAACCTTATCCTTGTCCTCTATAAACAAGTGACATCTTTGGAGAAAAGCTCTCTGACAAAAATAGCTACATATCTCTAGTGCCCATATCTAAAAACGGATGTGAGTGGCCCTCCTGGTTCTCAAAGAAGATACTTGTCTCCCTTGCATCTCAAAAATGGCTAGACATATGAAGATGAAATGTACCTCTATTTTTAACCTGCAACAAGCACAGTGTAGAATGAGAATAGCATATGGCTTACAATTTCTAAGCATTACTAGGATAAAGAATAGTAAAATATTTTTCGTGTAAACTATCATATGATGCTACAATATTAGCAATTTTAAAGAAAAAGAAAATTATTTCCATGATGAATTGTACCATATAAAGTGTGTGAAAAACGGTACTTTCCCAGTTATGTTTTCTGGCATTGGTTGAAATTATTTCCAGTGAGTGTTGGAAAACTTGTGTGGGACAGTTGGCTCAAATCTCACAAATGTCTCATTGTTATTTATTATGTTCTACAATTCTCAGAAATTAAATCCATCATACTAAAACCTACTCCAGAAAGAATGAATATTTAGATTATAATTTCTTACATTGTTTATAGTAGGACTCAATAATAAGTGTAAGAGAGCAAATCACCATGCGAACAATATTTTCCTCTCCCATAAAAAGTAGATCTAATTTCTTCTTGTGCGCTTTCTCCTCTTCAGCAGGACCTGGATAACTTATTTAAACATTCAAGATGTGTCTCATAATTCAAAATAGAAATAGGATAATAATACTAATGAATTGGCATTTGGAAACGAAAAAACAAAGAAAAGTGATATTAGTCATCTTGTTGCAGAATGGATATTCATCACCCACTGAGAGTAGCATTATGAGCGATCTCAACCTAACCATTTCTGAGGTATGTTGCATTACTCTTAGAGCATTGTATGGGTTTCTCTCAGATAGAATTGAGGATGTCAAGCTTACCATTCTTAATGAAATGGCTGCTAAATTTTATACAGTTTTCCTTATTTGGATCACTGTCGAATGCTGGGGCAATGGTTGGGGCTATGGTCAGTGGGCTACTTGCTGATTATATTGGAAGAAAAGGGGTATGTTCTTGAGATTTCATAATCGTTGAAGGGAAATATAAAGTGATATATATGAATTAATCTGTTCCTTTCAATCTGAATTGATGTAAGATCCCCCTTGTACGAGTTCTGATCTTTTTTGGAGATTTCTCTTTACATACACAGGCGCTGGTAGTAGCCTCAATACCCAATATTCTAGGGTGGATAGCCATTTGTTTGGCAAAGGCAAGTCATAGTTCTTCCATTAATGGTGTCTGTGTCACATAGGCATGACCTACAAAAAAATAGTCCTAGAATTATGACATGCATGTTTCTAAGTTCCTGTAACTCAAATATGAAAAGAATACATTTTTTTATTTAATTTCATTATTGCTATCTGGGTGCAGGATTCTTCATTTTTGTATATAGGTAGGTTATTGACAGGCTTCGGAGTAGGAATCATATCATTCACTGTAAGTTCATTGATTTACCACTACCCTTTACAATAAATTCAAGTTTTCTGTTATTAAGTGCTTTTTCCCTTCATTGTGAGATTTATAATTTCTACTTTCCATTTTTAATTCTTATTATTCACATAGAGACACATGTTTGTCAAAATCATTCTAATTAAGAAAACATTGAAGATGATTTCTGACAACAAATGGAAAATTATAACTTGCCACAACAGTATTCAGATATATACTTAAAAAGTTTTCCTGCATAGAAATCAAAAGTTGGGAGGTGGTCTTTCTAGACACATTTAAAACTGATCTCCTTGTCAACATTGTGAGATGAAAACATAGTTACCTTGTCAAGAACTGCAAACAATATAAATTTCTTAATACCAGACATTTGTCTTTATTGGTCAGATATTTCATTCTCCCATATTCCACTGCTTCTCTTCATTTGGACATTAACCAATCAAAACTTCCATGACTAGTAACATGAAATACTCTTTGGCGTTATCTGGAAGAAAAACGACCTAGATATTCATGTAATTGTCTGCATTGTATGTTATGATATTTCAGGTGCCTGTGTATATTGCTGAGATAGCTCCTAAGCACTTGCGTGGAGGTCTTGGCACAATCAACATGGTAAGATCCTTGCCCATTATCAGTATTTTCTGACAACTCAACCTTTATACTGTCCTTAAAGGTAGCATATGGTCAATGATATTCATTTGCAGAGTCTGAGTTGTAACAAATTAAGAGACTACTTGTGAAACAGCTTTCCATAACAATTGGTCTATTCGTGGCATATCTATTGGGAATGTTCATTTCCTGGAGGAATCTTGCAATTGCAGGTATATTGGAGGAATTATATGAAAGAGGGGAGAAGGTATAATTTAAATCTTTTGTTAAAATTTCATGGAGTGGTTGCTAAATAATGCTCATATTCCCAGTATTTTATGGCTACGCAGGTGCAGTTCCCTGTAGTTTATTGGTTCTTGGGCTTTTTTTAATCCCAGAAGCTCCAAGATGGCTGGTAAGCTTCAATGAAATTAGATTCTAGCTTTTAATTTGATTTTAAATTTTAACTATGAAGAGATTGACACTTTTCACCATCACTAAACCTCATCCCGGTTAATCTGTGTTTATGGGCATACAGGCTAAGATTGGTAACGATTTAGATTTTGAAGCTTCCTTACAAACTCTTCGTGGCTTGGATTCTGATGTTTCCATTGAGGCAACTGAAATTAGGGTAATTTTTTCGCCTAAAATTTTATCTCCAATTTACTTCCTTTACACCGTATCCTTCATGTTCTATCAAAATAAAAACATACAAAAAAATCCTTACTGTTCTTTTTGGCTTTGCATTGGGTGGTCCAAGCAAAAAGAAACATCTTGTACTGTTTTTCCTTTACCAGACCATCCTTGTAAACACCTTCTTAGCCTTTAATCTCCTTAAATGAGCTATTCATTTACTTCAGCCAAACTGCAATTGGGAATTAGCAGTTGTTTTCATGAATGAGCCTTTGCTACAATTAATCTGAAACTTTACTGTGCTTTAGAGTGCAATGGAGCTAAACAGGAAAGAATCAAATATCAAATTCTCCGAGTTATGCCAGAGGAGATATGCATTCCCTCTTACTGTAAGCATTCTTATGTTACCCTTTGAATGCAAGAAACTGCAATATTATCTTTATGTTTTGCACATCTCTAATTATGCAGGAAATTGTATATGAAATCTCTCTACGCTTCTGTTTAAGATGTTGGAATTAGGATGGCCTTGGTGGAGTTGTTTATAATGTTTTGATGGTTTAAGACTAATGCTTTGTCAGATGTCAGCAAAATGGAACGTCAGAGGAACTACACCTTTAGTAATGTCTGCTGTATTTTTGTCTAAACGTTTCTCCAAAATTAGTTTCTAACTTGTATTCTCCAAGAGAAGTTTATTGCAGTTCATTATTATTTTATCTTCCGTCCAGTAACTTGAACACCAACCGATGTACATATAGATAGCACCCACAAATCACTATAATTAGTATGCAACATGGTTTTAACTTTTTCAGAACATTTGAGCATATGAATCTTAAAGTTTGTCCATCCCCATCTCCTCTGTGTACGTATTCAATGGGAGCATAGTCCGCAAGTTTGAAATCGCCCATCTCCCTTCTGTTATAACTTATCTTTTAAATTTCAGAGGAAAAATTAAGATATACATCTTAAGCATTTACTGCACTAGATTAGTATGAAGAGATTCTTCTTTTATTATTAAGCCTTATGCTTGTTTGATAGAAAAGGTGACCCCAGTTATATAGCAAGAATTCTTTTGATTCTTTCCTTTGATATATTGTCTTCAATGCTCCATGCTTTCCATCATGTTTTATGCACCTGACACTTGATCCTAGTCCTAGAGCTCTCATGGTGCACATTAGATTTCCTTTGATCTGGCATTGATAAGTACAATCACTGAAAGTGTCTCAAAGGAGTAGAATTTTTTGTCATGGATTGAATTCATAATTACTAAGAATGTGTATAGAATTACAATATTGAAAAGCGTTTTCACAAGTTTCCAAGGATCAAATATATCCTCCAATGAAAGTGTATTTTAATTATATGTCCATCCTCATATTCCTTCACATATGTGTCTCTTTCCATTTCTTAGCCACATTGGCTTCTAAACTATACCATTTGTTCCACAGACCAGCAAATCCGTGATCCACCAAAGTCCTTTACTTGACTGCCTTCAAGATCTGTTATGCTAAGATGTGGCTAAATGTCCACCTTCTCATTGTAAATTCTACTACCCACTTTGCTAGTAATCTCTACTAGACCTGCATCTTCTCTAGAATTTCATTTAGCATAGTAGATTTTCAAATTTACCCATGCGTTCCTGCATCTGATTTTCCTCTTTTACACTTGCTTCATCTGTGCGTCCTAATGGTCACCTTTTTAGATCTTGGTTGATTTATCATTTATGTGAACTAGCATTGTACTTCAAATATTTTATTGATGGAAAAGTATGGTGTAAGAGTCTTATTGTTTCAGAATGTTTACTGTCAGATTGGCATTGGGCTGCTTGTATTGCAGCAGTTGACAGGAATAAGTGGCATCATCTTCTACAATACTTCCATTTTCAAATCCGCTGGTGAGCTGTTTTACTAAAACTTCCTTAATTGTTCTACCAACCAATAGTGGGCCATACACACCAATGTGAGAACCTACGGATTGCGCATTCCTCAAAGTACAAAAGATTTGGCAGACAAGAAAGAAAGAACTTATGTTTGTTAATGTATACAGATGGAAAAAGTAGGACCATGGAATTCAAAAGTAAATTAAATTATAATAGGGAAGTACTAAGTCAGAAATACAAGGAAAACAAAGGGCAGTCCCATGTTTGTAGGAGATTTTTAAGTTGAAGATGTCTGTCTTGTAAGAGATGTGAAATCTACTTGGGGAATAAATATAATCTAGAATGAAAAAGGTAACTATTTTTTAATAAATCCAACAGGAATCTCAGATGCTGGGGTTGCATCCCTTGGACTGGCTGGAGTGCAGGTGATTGTGAAGTTCTAAGCTAGAAGTAGTTCAGATAATTGCTTGACAAAAGATTTCGAATAAAGCCTTTATTGTTTTTAATACAAAACTAATAGCCTTGATCTTGTACAATGATGTCATATAGGTTCTGATGACTGGATTCATTACATGGCTAATGGACAAGGCTGGTAGGCGTCCTCTTCTCATGGTAAGTAAATAAGCTACTTTTATTAATGCTCTGCTACCACATTGGAAGATAACCACAGATTCAACTCAGACCTTGTAAGAGAATTACATATCATTTCTGTCCCTTTGCCAGATCTCATCTGCAGGAATGGCAGTCAGCCTTTTCCTAATAGGGATTGCATTCTACTTAAAGGTAGTCTTTCAACTACCACAACATTTTTTTATAGCAGATGCATGACATGTGCAAGCATTAATTTGTGCATTTTGTTTGGACAAACAGGAAGAAAACAAATTCTTATTGTTAAGCAACTATTTATGTATTTTTGATGATCTGAAAACTGAAACTGGAGTAAGTCCTCACTTTGAAGTTTGATCTTATGCTTCATGGAATCTTGCAGAGCCATATGCCGGCAGCTTCTTATTTTTCCAGTATTTTGGCTTTAATTGGTTTATTGGTAAGCTTGGGAATCAAGTTACCTATCAGGTTTTCTGATTTCATTGCAAATGATCACACTTCCATTATAGCTGATGCCTACTGATCAATTTGACCGATTGGTGCTCTTTCACAACAGGCTTGCATTATCTCCTTCTCTATTGGTATGGGGGCCATCCCATGGATTATTATGTCTGAGGTAATGTATCTTCTCCAACTTACACTTGAGAAATATTCTTCGAAAAGACTCAGATTTTGGCCATTTTTTTCAATTCAGAAAATTGAGGTTTACCCAGTAGAATATTTGGCATGAAACAAACAATTTGCGAATTTTGAAGAAGTGGACGTGGTCTAGTGGTTAAAGTTGTCATGACTTCCATTTCTCGAGGAATCACACTTCATTCAAACTCATCAATATAAAAGCTTGTGGGTATACCTGGTAATGTAGAAATTGGGCCTCCACAATGTTCTGAAACTTTGACCTTATTACAATGTTGACCACCTGGGTCCAATTTCCCTACATGCTAGACATCCCATCTATGAAAGATTCCATTCATCTTGTTCTGATTTGTGGTCTTATATATGCTCAACTATAAAGTACCTACTCTATTCTACTCTACTATTGCAGATACTTCCTATCAATGTCAAGGGCATTGCTGGTAGTGTGGCAACATTGGCCAATTGGTCTCTTTCCTGGGCAGTGACAATGACAATAAACTTATTCTTAGAGTGGAGTAAAACAGGTAACTCTATGGCCAGATCATCAACTCCAGTTTGGGAACCTAAGGTGGATTTCTTTTTTAATGTTTCTGGGATCATTGTTACAGGATCACAAACTAAAATTGAGGTCTGTTCCTTGCAGGAACATTCATGCTGTATGCCCTGTTCAGTGCTCTGACCTTAACCTTTGTAGTACTGTTTGTGCCTGAAACTAAAGGAAGAACTCTGGAGGAAATTGAGGCATCACACAGATAAATTTGGGTGGTCAGGAATCATCAATAGTACTCTTGGATGATACATTGCTTTATAAGCATAGGGTTCCTGTAGCAGATGTGGTTTGTGTATGTAATAAAATTTGTTGGCCATGAAATTGAAAGATGATACACCATGCATTGGGAATTATATTTTTTCCTCAAAAATTTGGGTTGGCAAGTCCTCAATACACCATACAGCTACCCATATTGGGGAATCCATGGCCTATTTCGATAAAGAAACCTTGACACAAGGATCATATAACGAACTTCTGGAGCATTTGAATAGTATTGGACAGTTGGTATTGAATAGTGATATATTGTTCTTTAAGCTCTTCAGTTAGCTGAAAAATACTGATCATATGATCTATAAGAATTGTACTCCAAATTTTCTTTGTGTGAAATTAAATTGAATTTTGTTATTGGTAGTCTTTGGTGTAGTTGAATCATGGACTTTGTACAAGGATAAAATATAAAATTTGGTATTGACAAGCAATTCTCCTTCAAATTTGACTATTGAAAGAAATTCGAAACTTTTCAATGTAATTTCCCAATGTTATGGGAAAAACCATGACTTACCAATAAAACCTACCTTGAAGGTGTAATTTGAATTATAGAGAAACAATATTTACCAACATAAAATACAATAGATTACATTAAGAGTAGTTCACACTTGAGATTTGTATCATTTCATTTTTTTAATTTATTTTTTATTTGACAAAATTCAGAATCAAATATATTAAAGAAGTTACAAATGTCAAAATGCAACGAGGTGGCAATAGAGTGAGCTGAATCCCTGTAGAGCCAAACAAAATCTGATTGTTTTTGTTAGATCCCTTGAAGGCACCCATTTTACTTGTCATAGATCAGTGCATTTATCAATTCGTCAATAACAAGGTTCCAGATGATGCAGGACTTCGCAGTTTGATTGGGGAATATACCTCTACGCACTTCAATTTTAAAGTCAAGTGGTGCTCGTCAACACGGATGCTAGAATGAGGATGTAAATGATATCATCTTCTAATGTCCTTGTTGAGGCCCCATCGCAGAAGGATATCTTGCTATGTAGTAATTAATATACAATAATAATTTTAATTTTAAATAACACATTTTAACAAATATAAAATATTTAATTTAAATTGTAATGCAAATATAAGTATACTTAACTTGTTATCCTAACCTACTGGCAATCATTTGATATGGATATGGTAATAAAAAAATTAAATAAAGGAGATCCTTGGATAAAAAAGTGGAAGGGGGACGGCAAAATGATGAGGCATAGTGCAAGAGATACTATAGTGATTTGATAGGAGTTTGGTGGGGAGCTTTGAAACTAGGTATGGACATCCATCAAAGCATAAAGGATAGAGGAATATCGTCAGGTGTGATAGTTGGGCATTGCCTCGGTAGACATTAATGCAAAAATGTAGAAGCATGCACAGGGGTGGAAGGGGTTTCAATTGCTATCTTGACTTGCATGGCCGCCTTAAGGTATAAGGCTGTTTCCTCGCAGGCATTATACATTGCACGAATAACTTATTTGGGGGAAGTTTTTTTTATAAATAGAGGAGGGAGGTAATCCATAGGGCATGCGTTATTTCAAACTTTTTGGTTGGGTCAGTGGCACGCTTGAAAGAGCAATTCTTGGCACGGAAATCAATGGCATTCTGGGAAATTTTGTGCAGCCCGGAGAAGAGTAGGTCCCTCAGGGCCAAGAAGAAGACAGGATTGTTGAGGGACTTGGATTTAACTTTTAGCAATCTATCGAATGGGAGATCTTCTGGTTGCAATCTAAACCATTGATTGAATACTTCCATCGAGGATGGATTAAGATTTGTACCTGAAGGGTAGAACTTCCATTTTGCTTGCAGTTCGTGAATATTCTGGAATTGCTTGAAGGCATGCCGTATTTCATGGAGAAAAGAAGGAGAAGGGCTACACCAAGGAATGCTGTGGAAAACTGAGTCACAAACTTCAAGCCACCATTCAGTTCTTCAGAGGATTAATCCCTTTGGTATGGGTAAACGACCTCGTCTTGTTTCTAATGGCTGCTATTACAATTTAAAAAATATTCAGCCTTTCTTTTCAGCCTTCGTCCTCTCTAAGGGTTGTGCATTATATTAATATTGCATATGAATTGTGGGAATCTATATTCGCTTTGTTAGTATTTAATTAAAAAAATGTCCAGCCACAAGTATGGCCTGTGTTATGTATTTAGGTTTTGAGCTGAGCCCCAATATTGAGATCTCACCTTAAGGGTTTACTTTGAGCTATATATATGCTAGAGTATGTAGTAAGATTATGATGGAGTATGGAATTGTTCTATATTCTCATATCTGGTCTCTTGGTTATAGGCATTTGTCTCTTGGTTATAGGCATTTTTTGAGATATTTTGTGAGACAGTTCTTATGCTTTGTGCAGGGTTCAATATATTTAATTGAAATATCTTCAATATAGTTAATCAAATATTGTTTATTAGTATCTGTCTTGGGCGAGTACTATTGCAATGAGTTCGCACTTATCTAGTTATTAATTATTAATCTATTGATTGTCAATCAAAACACAAGATTATTTTTTTTGTCCAGCAAATTTGATTTAAATTTGTACTTTTTATATGTCAATATGATAAATTTAAAAAAAAAAATCATTGAAAAATGATTTATTTGTATTGTCATTGGCTAAAAAAAAGACCTAGACCTCTTCTATGTGGATTGTGGGAGAGTGCAACAAAATGCTATAAATGTGGAGAGAATTTTAGTTTGAGAGGAGGATGTGGCAAGTAAACAAATTATGAACACAAATTTTAAGCTAAACGTAAAAATTACTTTTTGTGAAATGGACAAATTTATAATATTAATAATACTATTAAAAATATAGGTTCTACATATTTTATTTTATGAAATTGAATTATTTTTGGGATTTCAATTTTTTACATTTTTTATTTTATTCTTCAAACATACAATATTTTAATGCATTTTAAATTATCATTGTATTAATATTATTACATTTTAATATCTTAAGCACACATTTCCAATCTCTATAGATTCAACTAGACCAGGGCTCTCCACATAAATACAAATATGCAGGTTTTGTAAAGCTTAGTTTTATAGTTAAGGAAATATTTGTGTTATTTAATAGGCTTTGTAAAGTTTAATTTTATTGTTAAGAAAATATTTTAGTGCTATTTTATTTTTACCAAATTAAATTATTTTTGAGATTTCAATGTATTTACTCAAGACATTTCAAAACGAGTTCACATAAATTTTTCCTTATAAATTTAGTTTTGGAAATATAATAGTTACAAATTTGAAATTATCTTTAGAAAAAATTAGTACTAAACCACAAGATTAATTAAAATAATTAATATAATATTTTCTAAAAGTACTTACTATTATTACCTAAGTGACTAAGATAAAATATTGTAGTGATCTAAATATTTATTAATTATTCTTCATTTTAAATTGTAATAGTATTCAATATTATTACATTTTAATATCGTACGTAGACATTTCAAATCTCTCCACACCCAACTAGGGTTAGGGTTCTACACGTTTTATTTTATGAAATTAGATTATTTTTGGATTTCAATTTTAAGAGTTAAAAATCTTGGATTGAACAATTTTATTTAGTCAAAAGTTAAAATCTACAGTATCATAAAAAATATTTTGCCATGTTATTACATTTTTTATTTTATTCTTCAAACTTACAATATTTTAATACATTTTGAGATTTCAATTTATTTACCCAAGACATTTCCAAACGAGTTCACATAAATTTTTCCTTATAAATTTAGTTCTAGAAATATAATAGTTACAAATTTGAAATTATCTTTAGAAAAAATTAGTACTAAACCACAAGATTAATTAAAATAATTAATATAATGTTCTCTAAAAGTACTTACTATTTTTTTTTTTGCTACGTAAATATAAAGGTTTGTATTAATCCGAAGAAAGTATGAACATGCAGGTGCTTATAAGCCGTTTACCTGCCACAGCCAGATAACAAAAGATTCCAAAACCCTTCCTTGAGACTATAGATTTTACAGTGCTTTACAAAATCAGCTACTAGGCTTTCTGATCTGATATGGGAGACCATGCTATCCAAAATTAGCCTCTAGGCTTACTGGTCTAATATTAACTATATCATTTAACAAACCTACTGAGACTGAGGATTTATCTAAATAGGATATCAAAAGAGGCCAAGCTCGACAGCCGTGGCATGAAGCCTATCAACCCATACCTCTTCCCCGGGTTCCACATTCTCTTGCAGCATATTCTGGAGGAAGCCGTAGACCTGGATGACACGATCCTGATGCTCCACCAGCGCCAGGCCTTTCAGATCAAGGATGAAGGGCAGAACCTTCATCACCTCCAGAGGGTCCTTGTTTGAGGCAATGTCTTTTGGGCGGGGAATGCCCACCCCTGGAATGGCCACCTCTAAAATGGAATCGAGGCCCCGAAGGAATTCCGCTTTGAACACTTTCACCATGATAGATTTTGCCGCTGCTGTAGACACCCCGATATCCAGAATTGAGGCAAGGAAATGGGAAGAAATGTGGGAGTCGACCATGTAGAACTCATCTGTTGCCAAGAAACCCGTCCCCAAGATTATTTTGACCACCGAGAGGAGCAAGCCCTCATGCCTTCGCAGGATGCGTTTTAACCTTAAGTCTGTGACCGCTCCCTTGAATGCCATCTGCCTAACTAAACTCTCCAGCTGTAGAGGAGTCGAAGCCCCCAGATTTGTCAACCCATGCACTGAGATCTTTGCAATGAAGCCCGAGCCCTTCTCCATGCTGACTGCTACTACCACCGTCTACATTAGCAGAGAATCGCTCGAAACTGTGAAAATGGAATGAACTCCAGGTATATCTTTTTGTCTGCGCATAAGAGAGGTCACATTCATTTAACCGAAGCTTATAATCAATGCAAAGAAAGGTTTGCCAAAGTGAGGCATGCGACGGCTCAAGTCGAAGGCCCGTGAAATCCGTAAGGGAAGAGCTCCATCTCCAAATCATAAAAGCCACAATAATTATTCGATTACAAAGAGGAAGCCATAATAACTTTGTATGGCATCGACCCATCTAAAAGTACTTACTATTATTACCTAAGTGACTAAGATAAAATATTGTAGTGATCTAAATATTCATTAATTATTCTTCATTTTAAATTGTAATAGTATTCAATATTATTACATTTTAATATATCAGGCAGACATTTCAAATCTCTCCACCTCAACTAGGGTTAGGGTTCTACACATTTTATTTTATGAAATTAGATTATTTTGGGATTTCAATTTTAAGAGTTAAAAATCTACGATTTCAATTTTATTTACCCAAGACATTTCAAAACGAGTTCACATAAATTTTTCCTTATTCTAGAAATATAATAGTTACAAATTTGAAATGATAAACAATTCTTTATCTTTAGAAAAAAAATTACTAATCTAAGTGTAAATTCAAATCCTACACTGTTGCCACTCTAAACACTCTTCAAAAATTAATTTTTTAATTATTGGAATGCAATTTGTCTATACAACCAATAGCTAATCAACAAAAAAAAATTACAACTAAACAAATACTATAATAACAACACTATAAGGCAGGTACTAGCCACTACGTGGCACTTGTTTAGTATTGCATTTGGCTAGCTTCTAATTTATGAGTTTTGTCACTAGATCTAAAGCATAAAAGAATCAAGTACATGATAATGGCCCCCTTTTCTCCTTGCAATTTTGAGTTAAGACGTGGTACTTTAATTTTGGAAATGAAGTAGTAATGTTAAAAGTTGTTCTTAACATGGTCTAGGAAGGTGGCTATAAATTGTGTATGACATGTTTTGTCATAGTTAAATTACATGGTTTTTGCAATGCAAATTATCTCCTAATATTTTGATATGGATTGAAACATCTAGACTTACTCGACTATTGTTATTCTTGTCAAATTCAGAATAAGCATAGAGATATTCTCCCTCGGCAACCTTGAATGTTGGTGTTAAGTTGAAATGATAACCATTCAAATGTATGTTGCAACAATAAATTCTTGTATTAATTTTAGAAAATGGAACAATCTTTTATAATAGAAATATTTAAAGCCTAAAATACTTGCATAATACATTCTAGCATATATGGGAGCCTTGATGCTGAGGGTATAGTATAATGAGTTTCTACAGAAAAATTTATTCTTGTCCTCTTGAAGACAGACCGATTATAATTTTCTATGTAAAATCAATACTATTATACCTTTAGACATGGATTCATATATGTAAACATGCATATGAATAGGGAATTTAATATAATTGTCTAAAGATGGTATGTTGATAGTATGTCAATTGAAGTGTATGATAGCAATGAATGCTTAACCTACATAACTTTTTGTTGAAAGGATATGAGATATAGTTGTATATGTATACATATCATTGATGTCCAGTTCATTAAAATGGTGCTTAGCCAATATTGGGGTGATTTTGTACCTAGCATTATGAAGGGTAAGGTTGTGTTTTAGTATTTGTGTTTGTGAAAGGAAAAGTTTATCCTGTTATCATGCCTATGTGAGTTACACATATGGAATATTGATGTTATGTTGCAATAAAATGTATACTCTACCTCATACTAAACAATGGAAACATTACATTCCTAGTGAAAATACTATTATTGTGGGTACTAAAACCTCAACTCCCATGGGGAGTAAAGAAAGTAGTTGGGTATCAATGGCTACATGACTGTTTCTAGCATATCATCATTAATAAAATCAAGGCATTGATAGAAATTAGGGACCTTTTAGGTGGACATTGAATTGTGATAATATGCTAATATTCTACCATAAATATAATCAGCATATTGTCATAGTGCAATGGACATTGCCTTAATTATGGCACCTCACGCCTTTTTTATAATCGAAAATTTATTCAAAGGTATTTAAGGGGAGAAGTCTTTTTTACTCCTATTATGAAAATGTGTTAAATCTACATATTAAACCTAGGCAGAAGGGCTTTGGGTAGTGTCTTTGAATGATATCATGTTATACATACTTAAATAAAACTCTATGCAAGTAATAGTGCAATGTACCTACATTTTGACTATATGAAAGCTATTAGATCATTACCTTCATAGAAATACATATTAATGCTTGATGGTTATTTGTTGATGGGTTAGTTATAACTGTTCTAGTAGATTATAGTGAGAAATATTGTTTGAGTTCTTCGAATGTCAAATATTATGTATGGGATCTATTCATTGTTATCTATTTATTATTGTGAATTCTTAGAATCATTGTATCTAGTTGTTGAATTTGTTGTTTGACATGAGTTGCTTATACTCTCATTGAGTTGTTGAGTATACCTGTATGTTTGGTCTAAAGACACTTTCAAGGAAGTATTGCAATTCTAAATTGTGAACTTAGTTGGGTTTCCTTGCATAGTGATCAGCAATATTACTTGAATGATGAATTTAGTAAGCTAATCTGCATGGAATCTCTTGTTGGTTTTAGAATATATTTATTTCTATACGATCCTTGCTATTTTTCATCAATGTATATTGGTATACTAGGGAAATTGCAACTTCAAGAGGCCCTTGATTAAAGTTTCAACATGCTGATTGGCACAGGAAGGATAGTGACTTACACTACTTGGTGATAAGATTTTATTGTTATCACCATGTGGTGTAACATGATTTCCTTGCACTTGGCACGTAACCATTAATATGGGTCCCATTAAGTGATAAGAATTATGATTTTTTCCTTAGCACAAGCAAATTCCCTAGTAATGTTGCACAATGTTCTAGGTAACTGACTGCAAGGTCAATTCAAATGAAATATGAGTCTAAGTGTTGATTTGCTAATATATTGATGTTATATGGGATCACTTATTGTTGACCATTAAGTTCATGTTTAGTTATAAGTGGCAAGTGCAAATATTATCTAGTCAATGAACTAGACTATTATAACAATATTGTGTTGCACCATTAAGAATATTATTATTGAGTGTATATCTTCATATGATGATCTAATGGATATAGTGTTGCCAACTATCTTGGGTATGACTCAGGTATTGTTTATACTTAGAGCAAGTTTATAATTATTTTTATGTCTTTCAAAGTTTTAGATAGTTTTTATGTGGCCTTATTGATGCATATTGTGTTATGTTTAAGAAGGATGCCGTAATATAATATGATTATAATACTTGATATCATTGAATCATATTATAGTAAAACATCACTTGAATCCATACTAGGGTTTTGCATAATTGTTGCATTGTGATGATATTTTTACTACCGCTACCTCCTACTATGATATGATTGGATTTATTTTATATTGATCATGATATTTGGTTCTAGAAATGTTAGTAATTGTTGGTATGAAACCTTGGGTATAGGAATCTCTATGTATGTTCCTTGAGAGATTAAGGCAAGAGAACTACATGTGACTTTGATCTCATTTAGAAGCAGGTATGTAGGTAGTCCTTGTGTAAAGGATGCTCCTATGACCCAAGTCTATAGGGGATGTGTTTAAGGAATCACTATAGTGTTTAGGGTTGTTTCTAAACTTGATTGTGGGTTAGAGCTACTATCATTGCTATAGATTGGTAAGGTTACAAAGCTAGCACTTCTAAATTAGAAAGAAGTGAAGTTGCTTGGTCAATTAAGATGGTATTAAAGGTGTAATGAAAATGAGTAATTTTTTAAAAAATGCTAGTGACCAAGGGTGGTTACTACATTTGGTATTAGAGCATGGTTGAAACACTAGACCTAAAAAGCTCACTAGACTCTAGGATAAGTAGTCAATCTTGCATTACTAGCTCGCTATAACTAAACTAGTCACTTAGTATGAATATATTAGCCTTGATTTCTTAAATAAACTTTTAAGCCTATAAGAATGGTTGGCTAGTCCTAACAAAGAAGACTTACATTGGTGTGAAAGGAAATTTGGATATATGAATTGTGAAGTTAAATTAGAGTATGCAGTGGAAGATTGGTGGTATCTAATGATTAATATTCCCCCATTTTACCTTATGGCACCAATTGTTGGATTTGAATTTGCAAATTGTTATATGACAACTTTAATTGTATATTTAATAGTATCAAGAATCCTCATTATAGTGTAAACATGAATGGTTATGATCTTAAATTATAGAGAACTAGAGGAAGCATGGTTGGATATGTTTGATATGTGTGAATACCTAGAATTGGCGATACACTCTTATGGACGGGTTGTATCTATCTTAATACTTATTGATGTAGCCATATGTTCGAAATGGGTTATTTATTGTACGACCCTACCATATAGATCATAGAGACCTGTGTTTGTATTCCTCAATGATTAAATAAACTCAGTGAAATAAAAATTCTACTAAGGTTGGTCTGATAGGACATTGGTGATATGTGGTGTTAACCTATGTGGTGAGCAACTTGATTATGGCAATATGACCTAAGAGGAAATTGATGAAAGTAATAAGTGTAGACACCTAAAAATGAGTAACGTATTTATGTATCACTATTCATATCATTTCCTCATTATTTCTTTTAATTCAATATTAATTAAATAATTCCATTTTCATTCACTAGAACATTATAGAATCATGTCACATGTCTTATAAATTAACCCAAATAATAATATAAACTAATACTTCAATAAGAAGGTATCAAGCCTTAGAGGGTTATTAATTAGCTTTACCAAATGACAACAAAACACTATAATATCCTAATAAAATGAACATGTACTCATTAAGCCTTCGAGGAAGCTCATACAAGCCTTAAGTAATTTATATCACACACTAGAATCATAGTATTCAAAAAGTAACTCTATCTCTTAGGCGATGGATCAAATTTTACACAAGTAGTTTACACAAAGTATTATAATATTTAACTATTAGTTACATATCCTATACAGGTCTCTAGACTTGACAAATGCCTTAAGAAAAATTAATAATAAGTCTCTTGATCCTTAACCAAGAAAATATCCCATCTCTACTAGGATGATCTTCATTTGGATTTTTAATTCATCAAAATAACCACTATCTTACTTTAAGCATGAATGACCATGGAGCTTTTCTCTCGATAAAATGGCAACTATACAACTCCTTTGAGGCTTGAAGGTTAATCAACAATTTAGTCCACAAAGTATTCCTTGTCACTAGATGTCATGCATATTGTGCTACAACATATCAAACTCATGCATGAGGATCCCAACTTAGACATGAGACCATGAGACTCGTGAATTCACAAACATAAAATGACACATTCACACAATAACTATTGAACTGCACTGGACAACTGAGAGGAGGGGGGAGTGAATCAGTTGTCCTAAAACTTTTAACCAAATATGATCATCAACTCATCAATTACTTATATTCATATATAACCATGAAAGCATCAAATGAGAAACTCAACACAAAAGCATGAACAACACAAGAGACACTAGATTTTTACGTGGAAAACCCAAAAGGGGAAAACCACGGTGGGTGTTAGCCCACAGAAATATATATGTTATATCAATACTGGAAAACAGAGGCTCACTGCCCAAATTGCTCACTGCAAAGAAAGGCTCACGGGTGGCTCACTGCTAAAGGGTTGAACTGAGATAACAACATCTACTCCATGCCAAGATTCAGTTCCATTGAAGCATAAACACCTCTTCTCTGCTCTGCTACCTTACTTCACTGGGTAAGTGCAAGAAGATGGGGGGCCAAAAAGGGGTCTTAAGTGGCCATTTTTTTTCTGAAATCAGGAAATACTGGCCTTGGATGAGAAATTGAGCATAGTTACACTCAAAATTTAGAGATGCAACCAAAACAATGTTCGTAGTGATCTGAGTCTACTTTCTAAACTACTATTTTGTTTTGAAATGGCATAGATTAAGGGGTTCAAAAGAGGGAGCCACAGAAATTGGTGTTGTTTCTATCAAAAAAACATAACATAGCATGTTTTGTGGCTCCCTCAAAAGGTCAACTTTTTTTTGGTATTTTTAAAATCGCTTCGGTGAGAAATTAGCTAATAGCATGTAGTTTATGCCCGATTTTTCTGATAATTTTTTGATGAATATTTGATTTTTTACTAATTTTTAAAGTGGACACATCCTAAAAAATAGAATTTTGGCCGTGCTACCCCTATAAATTTTGAAAACTAATTGAAAATCATTTTTTATTTTTTTAATATTTGTAGAATGGAGTCTAGTTTCTAAATATGTAATTTTTTTGAAATTTGAATGAATAGTTATTTTACAATGAAAAAAAGACCAAACAGTGGTTTTTGCATAAAAACGGACACACAAACAAAAGAAATTAAAGATGAAAGGCTTAACATTGTTAAAATGTGAAAAAAATCACATCGTCAAATAGCTAAGAGAAAGCCTAACATTACCCATGTGTTTGATTTGTTCAACCTTGAAACACGTGCAAATCTGAGGGTTAGCACGAACGAAATTATGTGAAATTTTGAAGAATATAGAAAAACACGTCTGTGACTGTTCATAAGGCACTCCAAGCCTTTGGGTTGGAAATCCAAAGCAAATCCCAAACCCAAGGCTTGGGATTCCCAAAGCAAGAAATAACGCGAGCGCGTTATAACGCGCTCGCATTATAACGCGCTCGCGTTATGTTTTGCCTTGCATTTTTCTTTCCCGCAAGTCTGTCTTTTGCCATGTTTGACATAACACGAGCGCATTATAACGCGCTCGCATTATGTCCCACTCAATTTTTTTTTACATTCAAGGCTATTAATCATGAGGGTTAAGGCATAAGGGATAGAGTTGGAAGGTTTACGGATAAGGTATTAGCGTTTAAGGTATAGTATCGAGCCCGTTGAGGGTCTAGGAATAGGGATAGCGTTTAAGGTTTAGGGATGAGGGTTGACAAATTACGGTTGAGGGTCGAGGGATCAAAGTTAAGGGTTGAGGGATTAGGGTTTGACATTAAGGGTTGAGGGTTGAGGTTCAAGGGTCAAGGGTTTAGGGTCAAGGAATTAGGGTTAAAGTAGAGTGTGGAGGGTGTAAGGATTAGGGATAGGGTTGGAGGGTTTAGGGATAAGGGATTAGGGTTTAAGGTATAGTATCAAGTCTGTTGAGAGTTTAGGGATAGGGATAGCATTTAGGGATTAGGGATGAGGGATTATAGTTGAGGGATGATGGATTAGGGTTGAGGGTTGAGGGATTAGGGTTTAGGGATAAGGTTTAGGGTTGAGGGTTGAGGGATTAGGGTTTAAGGTATAGTGTTGAGGGTTGAGGGTTGAGGGTTGAGGATTAGGGTTTAGGGTTGACGGATTAGCATTTAATGTCGAGGTTAGGGTTAGAGTGTCGAGGGTAGAGGGATTAGGGATAGGGTTTAGGGTTGAAGGTTTAAGGATTGAGGGTTGAGGCTTTAGGGATGAGGGTTTAAGGCTTAAGATATAGTGTCAAGTGTTGAGGGTGTAGGGATAGGGTTTAAGTTTTAAGGGTTAAGGGTTGAGGGATATGGATTAGGGTTTAAGGTATAGTGTTGAGGGTCGAGGGATCAGAGTTAAGGGTTGAGGGATTAGGGTTTGACGTTGAGGGTTGAGGGTTGAGGTTCGAGGGTCAAGGGTTTAGGGATAGGGTTGAGGGTCGAGGAATTAGGGTTAAAGTAGAGTGTGGAGGGTATAAGGATTAGGGATAGGGTTGGAGGGTTTAGGGATAAGGGATTAGGGTTTAAGGTATAGTATCAATTCTGTTGAGGGTGTAGGAATAGGGATAGCATTTAGGGTTTAGGGATGAAGGATTAGAGTTGGGGGATGACAGATTAGGGTTGAGGGTTGAGGGATTAGGGTTTAGGGATAAGGTTTAGGGTTGAGGGCTGAGGGATTAGGGTTTAAGGTATAGTGTTGAGGGTTTAGGGATAGGGTTTAGGGTTGAGGGATTAGGATTTGACGTTGAGGGTTGAGGGTTTAGGGTTTAGGGTTAGGGTTGAGAGATGAGGGATCAGAGTTAAGGGTTGAGGGAATAGGGTTTGACGTCGAGGGTTGAGGGTTGAGGTTCGAGGGTCAAGGGTTTAGGGATAGGGTTGAGGTTGAAGGGATTAGGGTTAAAGTAGAGTGTGGAGGGTGTAAGGATTAGGGATAGGGTTGGAGGGTTTAGGGATAAGGGATTAGAGTTTAAGGTATAGTATCGAGTCTGTTGAGGGTTTAGGAATAGGGATAGCATTTAGGGTTTAGGGATGAGGGATTAGAGTTGAGGGATGAGGGATTAGGGTTGAGGGTTGAGGGATTAGGGTTTAGGGATAAGGTTTAGGGTTGAGGGTTGAGGGATTAGGGTTTAAGGTATAGTGTTGAGGGTTGATGGTTTAGGAATAGGGTTTAGGTTTGAGGGATTAGGGTTTAGGGTTGATGAATTAGGGTTTAATGTTGAGAGTTGAGGGTTGAGGGTTGAGGGATTAGAGTGAAGGGTTGAGGGATTAGAATTTGGCGTTGAGGGTTTAGGGTTTAGGATCGGGGTTGAAGGTTGAGGGATCAGAGTTAAGGGTTGAGGGATTAGGGTTTGATGTTGAGGGTTGAGGGTTGAGGTTCGAGGGTCAAGGGTTTAGGGATAGGGTTGAGGGTCGAGGAATTAGGGTTACAGTAGAGGGTGGAGGGAATAAGGATTAGGGATAGGGTTGGAGGGTTTAGGGATAAGGGATTAGAGTTTAAGGTATAGTATCGAGTCTGTTGAGGGTTTAGGATTAGGGATAGCATTTAGGGTTTAGGGATGAGGGATTAGAGTTGAGGGATGAGGGATTAGGGTTGAGGGTTGAGGGATTAGGGTTTAGGGATAAGGTTGAGGGTTGAGGGATTAGGGTTTAAGGTATAGTGTTGAGGGTTGATGGTTTAGGGATAGGGTTTAGGTTTGAGGGATTAGGGTTTAGGGTTGATGAATTAGGGTTTAATGTTGAGAGTTGAGGGTTGAGGGTTGAGGGTTGAGGGTTGAGGTTGAGGGATAGGGTTAATGGTCAAGGGATTAGGGTTAAATAAGAGTGTCGATGGTAAAGGGATTAGGGTTTAAAGTATAGTATCGAGCCTATTGGGGTTCTAGGAATAGGGATAGCGTTTAGGGTTTAGGAATGAGGGATTAGATTTGAGGGATGACGGATGACAGATTAGGGTTGAGGGTTGAGGGATTAGGGTTTAGGGACAAGGTTTAGGGTTAGGGTTGAGGGATTAGGGTTTAAGGTATAGTGTTGAGGGTTTAGGGATAGGGTTTAGGGTTGAGGGATTAGAGTGAAGGGTTGAGGGATTAGAATTTGGCGTTGAGGGTTTAGGGTTTAGGATCAGGGTTGAAGGTCGAGGGATCAGAGTTAAGGGTTGAGGGATTAGGGTTTGATGTTGAGGGTTGAGGGTTGAGGTTCGAGGGTCAAGGGTTTAGGGATAGGGTTGAGGGTCGAGGAATTAGGGTTAAAGTAGAGTGTGGAGGGTATAAGGATTAGGGATAGGGTTGGAGGGTTTAGGGATAAGGGATTAGAGTTTAAGGTATAGTATCGAGTCTGTTGAGGGTTTAGGAATAGGGATAGCATTTAGGGTTTAGGGATGAGGGATTAGAGTTGAGGGATGAGGGATTAGGGTTGAGGGTTGAGGGATTAGGGTTTAGGGATAAGGTTTAGGGTTGAAGGTTGAGGGATTAGGGTTTAAGGTATAGTGTTGAGGGTTGATGGTTTAGGGATAGGGTTTAGGTTTGAGGGATTAGGGTTTAGGGTTGATGAATTAGGGTTTAATGTTGAGAGTTGAGGGTTGAGGGTTGAGGGTTAAGGGTTGAGGTTGAGGGATAGGGTTAATGGTCAAGGGATTAGGGTTAAATAAGAGTGTCGATGGTAGAGGGATTAGGGTTTAAAGTATAGTATCGAGCCTGTTGAGGTTCTAGGAATAGGGATAGTGTTTAGGGTTTAGGAATGAGGGATTAGAGTTGAGGAATGACGGATGACATATTAGGGTTGAGGTTTGAGGGATTAGGGTTTAGGGACAAGGTTTAGGGTTAGGGTTGAGGGATTAGGGTTTAAGGTATAGTGTTGAGGGTTGATGGTTTAGGGATAGGGTTAGGTTTGAGGGATTAGGGTTTAGGGTTGATGAATTAGGGTTTAATGTTGAGAGTTGAGGGTTGAGGGTTGAGGTTGAGCGATAGGGTTAATGGTCAAGGGATTAGGGTTAAATAAGAGTGTCGATGGTAGAGGGATTAGGGTTTAAGGTATAGTATCGAGCCTGTTGAGGGTCTAGGAATAGGGATAGCATTTAGGGTCTAGGAATGAGGGATTAGAGTTGAGGGATGACGGATGACAGATTAGGGTTGAGGGTTGAGGGATTAGGGTTTGATGTTGAGGGTTGAGGGTTTAGGGTTAGGGTTGAGAGATGAGGGATCAGAGTTAAGGGTTGAGGGATTAGGGTTTGACGTCGAGGGCTGAGGTTCGAGGGTTAAGGGTTTAGGGATAGGGTTGAGGTTGAAGGGATTAGAGTTTAAGGTATAGTGTTGAGGGTTGATGGATCAGATTTAAGGGTTGAGGGTTGTAAGGATTAGGGATAGGGTTGGAGGGTTGACGGATTAGGATTTGACGTTGAGGGATTAGGATTTGACGTTGAAGGATTAGGATTTGACGCTGAGGGTTGAGGGATTAGGATTTGACATTAAGGGTTGAAGGTTTAGGGATAGGGTTGAGGGATTAGAATTTGGCGTTGAGGGTTTAGGGTTTAGGATTAGGGTTGAAGGTCGAGGGATTAGAGTTAAGGGTTGAGGGATTAGGGTTTGATGTTGAGGGTTGAGGGTTGAGGTTCGAGGGTCAAGGGTTTAGGGATAGGGTTGAGGGTCGAGGAATTAGGGTTAAAGTAGAGTGTGGAGGGTATAAGGATTAGGGATAGGGTTGGAGGGTTTAGGGATAAGGGATTAGAGTTTAAGGTATAGTATCGAGTCTGTTGAGGGTTTAGGAATAGGGATAGCATTTAGGGTTTAGGGATGAGGGATTAGAGTTGAGGGATGAGGGATTAGGGTTGAGGGTTGAGGGATTAGGGTTTAGGGATAAGGTTTAGGGTTGAGGGTTGAGGGATTAGGGTTTAAGGTATAGTGTTGAGGGTTGATGGTTTAGGGATAGGGTTTAGGTTTGAGGGATTAGGGTTTAGGGTTGATGAATTAGGGTTTAATGTTGAGAGTTGAGGGTTGAGGGTTGAGGGTTAAGGGTTGAGGTTGAGGGATAGGGTTAATGGTCAAGGGATTAGGGTTAAATAAGAGTGTCGATGGTAGAGGGATTAGGGTTTAAAGTATAGTATCGAGCTTGTTGAGGTTCTAGGAATAGGGATAGCATTTAGGGTTTAGGAATGAGGGATTAGAGTTGAGGGATGACGGATGACAGATTAGGGTTGAGGGTTGAGGGATTAGGGTTTGATGTTGAGGGTTGATGGATCAGATTTAAGGGTTGAGGGATTAGGGTTTGATGTTGAGGGTTGATGGATCAGATTTAAGGGTTGAGGGTTGTAAGGATTAGGGATAGGGTTGGAGGGTTGACGGATTAGGATTTGACGTTGAGGGATTAGGATTTGACGCTGAGGGTTGAGGGATTAGGATTTGACATTGAGGGTTGAGGGTCAAGGGATCAGAGTTGAGGGTTTAGGGATCTATAGCAGGACAAAACGCGAGCGCGTTATAACGTGCTCGCGTTTTGTCTTTCTACTGAAATGGTAAAAAAGTGGTTACCCCCGTGATCTTGGCCCACATGCTCTGTTTTCTTACTGATTCTGCGCGTGCTCTGACAAAAAAGAAGTGCTTTCATGCTATTGGGAAGTTCACATGCACATTTGACACATTGTACCACCTTTGCATGATCTTTCCACCACCTTTTCTGCTTTGCCAACTTGAGAAGGAGGAAATAACATAGTTTTCAAACCAAGTTTGATATATATCTATTCAAGTTTCAATTTTTGTAGTATTGCAATGTTAATTGTGATTCAATTTTAAGAATTTAACATTGAAAAGGAAGCAAGTGGTGAAAAACTCAAATTGTTGAGGAGTTTGATGCAAGAAGATAAAAACACTACATAATTGGGTACTCTCTCCATTCAAATCTTCGTTTTTTAGGTATGTCAAGTCTTTACATGCATGTTCTTTACATTTTCCTTATTTCGGATTGAATTACTTTATCGTGCTTTATCATACATGTTTAAAATAGACACATTCCCAATCGAGAAAGCAACCTACAATCTCACATGATGCCATGTATATTTTCTACACTTGGGCTCTTTAATAATTATGTGTAATAAACAAACCTTAGTTCATACCATGATGTCAAACTATACAAGAATAAATCCTTACAACATAAAAAAAATACAATCCCACTATTATCATGTATTCATTTCTTAGGAACTAATATTGGTCTCTTTATCATGCTACAGACAAATTCTCTGTCATGCCGAGGAAACGATCAAGAATTAAACCAACATAGGAAGAGATAGAAGCTAAGAATGCAAAGAAAGCAATGGCTATGAGAGAACTTCGTGAGAAGAGGAAATTGGACACGATAAATGAAGACATACCAATTGAAGAGGAACCACAACCATCACAAAGAGATATGGTATTGGCGGCACAAAGAGAACGAATGCAAAAACTTTGTGGTACGAGAGATTTGAATACCATAGTTGGAGACACATCCTTTACTGCAAGACAACATGTAGGGACACCATCTACCACATCTCAAGTTGAGAGTACATCATCACTCACATGTGATGAAGGAGGTACGCCATCGTTCCCACTTCAACCTCAAGGTATGTCATCTATTCCATCTTCGATCGAAGGTATGCCATCTAACCCATCTTATTTAAATATTGATGAAATTCCTAATGTTGAGATGAATTTACCTAACTTGACACCACCTAGAATTTTGCATAGAAAGCCAAAGTATTTGATTGATATTGATGAGAATATTTTGCAGCCAATGCAAGGTAAGATTCCAAAACGCACTTGTAGAAGATATGCTAATAAGATTTGGAGATTGTTCTTTGAAAAGTTAAATGAGACTGCAAGATGTCAACTATTCGTTGAAATGATGCGAAGTATAAAGTATAGGTCTATCATGAAGATTCTTGGGTTGAGAACATCAGAGGCTTCAAGTGAAAAATCTATTGTCAAGAATCTAATGAGTGCGTATGAGAGTGTGGGTAACACCTCACGCACAAAAGATAGTAATGCAACACGGCGTGTGATTACATCGACTATAGTAAGTAGTCAAATGAGGAAAGCTCGTCTCATTAGAAAGACAAGTCAAGAATTGAGAATTAATAGGAAAACTTTATCAAGAGCTATTGGAAGACGCCAAAGAATTGAGGACACTAATGCCAATGAATTATGGGCATTCTCGGGGAGACTACCACGAAAAGATAAACCAATTGTTGAAGCATTGAGATCACTAATTGAAGACTTTTGGAAGAATTACACAAGGGTATCTCCGAATCAAAGGGATGTGGTAAGAAGGAGAATTGGTAGTCAGAACCGCGAGCCACATCCAAAGCATTTTTTGGATGAGACTCAAACACAGTTTTATGGTAAATTTCTAGAGAAGTATCCTCAAATTAAAATTTGTCAAAGATATTTTGAAATGCTAAAACCTTTCTATGTTAAGATAAATCACACACGCACTACTTGTTGTTGTAGATTACATATTGAATTTTCTAACCATTTTGATGCTTATAGGTCTATATGTTTAGATATGCATACTAACAATGATTTGCAGGGTTGTGCCATATGTGCCCCACCAACATCTTTAAGAGACTTCATATCAAGAATTTTATGTGAAAGAGAGGAAGGTCAAATATTCTACAAGAAATTATGCTTGGATGGCACATGTCATCGTTGCGGTGGCTTGCAACATTTGCCAATATGTGAACATATGGAAATAACACATGCGGTTGGAAATGAACTAGTAGAGTTTGGCAAGTATAAAACAGTGGCATACAATACAAAAGATGGTAAAGAAGCAAAGAGGTGTGAATTAGTTATTGAAAAGATTCTAGTGTATCAGTTTATGCCTATATTTCATGACAACATAGTGTATGAGTATGCAAGACATGCCCATAGAGCTCGATGGTTGGACTTGCAATTCAAATTATGCAAGGACACATTTCCGGTTGGTAGCATTGTTTCAGTCGTCGACTTTGCAGAGAACTACAGTCTACAGCCACAGCGTGAGGTGCAATCACAATATTACAACTCCACACAGGTTTCTATATTTGTGCACATCGCATTCATTCATGCGAATGATAGTACAGAGGATGACAGAAAGATCATAAGGGAGTATCATTTCTATATTAGTGATGATCGCATGCATTCTACAGAGTTCGTGCAAGGTTGCTTTCAGGTGTTCTACAATGATTTGGCTAGAAGGGGCATATCGTTCAGTCAGCATATCATATGGTCGGATAATTGTGCATCATAATTCAAGAATTCACAGAATTTCTATTGGCTGAGTAGGAGGCATAATTTTACAGGTATTCAACATATGTGGAACTTTTGTGAGGCCGGGCATGGAAAGGGGGAGCATGATGGTGCAGGAGCATGTATCAAAAGAGCCATAGCACGAGAAGAGTTAAAGTATAAAGACAATGCAAAGTTGACAGATGCAAAATCGATTGTCGAGTGGTGTAATGCTTCCATGGGTCCAGGTAATGAAGGTAAGTCTTTAGTTCGTAGATTTTTTTGGTTGATAGATGATACTAACATTGCACCATATGAGGATTGTTGTACATTGACAGGATCAAATGAGATGCACTCTTTTAGAAGCTCAATTGCAGGTTCATGGAGTATCCATACACGAAAGATGTCATGCTTTTGTTCTTCCTGTACAATTCAAGTCTGGGATGAGTGCGAGTCAAAGGAGTGGATTGACGAATGGCAGTTAAGTTATCTTAGCCCACTTGACACGTATCGACCCCGGACGGCACTGGAACTAACACAGATGGAATCGTCAGTTGACTTTGACCACATATCAGATTTAGTTCAACCAGGTAATATAGGGCACATATATGCATCTAATTTCATCTAGTTCAACCAGGTAATGTCATCTTACTTTGTAGTGTTTTTGTAATGTTGACTAATTTCATCTAATTTGCTACACATATCAATGTAGGACATGTATATGCAGTTATTGCAGATGAAGATAATGAAGAGGGAACAGATTATTACTTATGTCGTTGTGTTGAGGCCAAAAAGAAATTGGAGGCCCCTGTTACAGATGGAGAAAACATCGAATACCCTACAGGATCAGTGGTTATTACTGGAACATGGCTTAGAAGGTACCCACATAAGAGTGTTAATATTTGGCTATTTCAGGACTTTGACATGCATCGAAAGATTCTTCATTACTCGAACCTTGTCGTGGCATCCAATGTTCATTTGATAAAGTATCGGGGTAGACCTTTGAACAAAATATTGTGGAAGGTGCGTGAGTCTGACCATGAAGCAATACTTGACACAATAAAGAGTAGAGCAGATCCAGATGGTTCATTGGATTAATTTGTAAGTATTCACATTGATTTTGTAAAGTTATGTTACATTGAGTTGTAAGTATGCACATTAATTTGTAAGGTTTGTCTTTTTTTATTTCCTCCTGCATTTTTACATATATGTACACATTTTTACATCATCATGTTATGCATTTTTGGTGTCCTGCTCCTGATGCGACCAAACTCATAACTCACCCTACTAGACACCATTTGATGATCTCTCCAACACTCTGGATCCAGGGCGCCCAATCATGATGATGACCTATATACCATTCTCCCAAGGCGCTCATAATGAATGAATGATAAGGAGCACCTCGACCTCTATAATCAAGGTGATTTTAAGTCGCTTTGAGTCATTTGGGGTCAGTTTGAGTCTTTGAGTCATGTTGCAAAAAAGTGACAATGTTGTCAAGTTGCACAAAGCAACTCTTGCATTTTTGGTGTCCTGTTTGTGATGCGACCAAACTGACTATTCCAACACGTCCGAATGGGTACATTTATGCTAGGCATGGTCCTATTTTTCACCCAAACATGTCGAAACAGTCGGAGCTACATTGTACCGACGATATCCCTGAAGAGTCCAAAGTGCAAAAAGGTAGCAATCTTTGACGAGATGTTACTCGAAAACTATGTCACTTAGAAACATTCCGTCTGAGGCAACGGGATCACGTAGAGTGCCTCTACAATAACCTCTCTTGGTTTTTTATAGCTCTGAGGCATTTGCCCGTGGTGAAAGGTTTTCTGTTTCCCCAAAAATCGTCAGAAGGAGGCAGTGTAAAGTTGGAAAGGGGTGTAACTTTCGTCCTGCTCCTGATGCGACCAAACTGATTGTTCCAACGCGTCTGAATGGGTACATTTATGCTAGGCATGGTCCTATTTTTCACCCAAACATGTCGAAACAGTCGGAGCTACATTGTACCGACAATATCCCTGAAGAGTCCAAAGTGCAAAAAGGTAGCAATCTTTGACGAGATGTTACTCGAAAACCGTGTCACTTAGAAACATTCCGTCTGAGGCAACGGGATCACGTAGAGTGCCTCTACAATAACCTCTCTCAGTTTTTTATAGCTCTGAGGCATTTGCCCGTGGTGAAAGGTTTTCTGTTTCCCCAAAAATCGTCAGAAGGAGGTAGTGTAAAGTTGCAAAGGGGTGTAACTTTCGTCCTGCTCCTGATGCGACCAAACTGACTGTTCCAACGCGTCCGAATGGGTACATTTATGCTAGGCATGGTCCTATTTTTCACCCAAACATGTTGAAACAGTCGGAGCTACATTGTACCGACGATATCCCAGAAGAGTCCAAAGTGCAAAAAGGCAGCAATCTTTGACGAGATGTTACTCGAAAATTGTGTCACTTAGAAACATTCTGTCTGAGGCAACGGGATCACGTAGAGTGCCTCTACAATAACCTCTCTCGATTTTTTATAGCTCTGAGGCATTTGCCTGTGGTGAAAGGTTTTTTGTTTCCCCAAAAATCGTCAGAAGGAGGCAGTGTAAAGTTGCAAAGGGGTGTAACTTTCGTCCTGCTCCTGATGCGACCAAACTGACTGTTCCAATGCGTCCGAATGGGTACATTTATGCTAGGTATGGTCCTATTTTTCACCCAAACATGTCGAAACAGTCGGAGCTACATTGTACCGACGATATCCCTGAAGAGTCCAAAGTGCAAAAAGGCAGCAATCTTTGACGAGATGTTACTCGAAAACCGTGTCACTTAGAAACATTTCATCTAAGGCAACGGGATCATGTAGAGTGCCTCTACAATAACCTCTCTCGGTTTTTTATAGCTCTGAGGCATTTGCTCGTGGTGAAAGGTTTTTTGTTTCCCCAAAAATCGTCAGAAGGAGGCAGTGTAAAGTTGCAAAGGGGTGTAACTTTCGTCCTGCTCCTGATGCGACCAAACTGACTATTCCAACGCGTCCGAATGGGTACATTTATGCTAGGCATGGTCCTATTTCTCACCCAAACATGTCGAAACAGTCGGAGCTACACTGTACCGATGATATCCCTGAAGAGTCCAAAGTGCAAAAAGGTAGCAATCTTTGACGAGATGTTACTCGAAACTCGTGTCACTTAGAAACATTCTGTCTAAGGCAACGGGATCACATAGAGTGCCTCTACAATAACCTCTCTCAGTTTTTTATAGCTCTAAGGCATTTGCCCGTGGTGAAAGGTTTTCTGTTGCCCCAAAAATCATCAGAAGGAGGCAGTGTAAAGTTGCAAAGGGGTGTAACTTTCGTCCTGCTCCTGATGCGACCAAACTGACTGTTCCAACGCGTCTGAATGGGTACATTTATGCTAGGCATGGTCCTATTTTTCACCCAAACATGTCAAAACAGTCGGAGCTACATTGTACCGACGATATCCCTAAAGAGTCCAAAGTGCAAAAAGGCAGCAATCTTTGATGAGATGTTACTCAAAAACCGTGTCACTTAGAAACATTCCGTCTGAGGCAATGGGATCACGTAGAGTGCCTCTACAATAACCTCTCTCGGTTTTTTATAGCTCTGAGGCAATTGCCCGTGGTGAAAGGTTTTCTGTTTCCCCAAAAATTGTCAGAAGGAGGCAGTGTAAAGTTGCAAAGGGGTGTAACTTTCGTCCTGCTCCTGATGCGACCAAACTGACTATTCCAACACGTCCGAATGGGTACATTTATGCTAGGCATGGTCCTATTTCTCACCCAAACATGTCGAAACAGTCGGAGCTACACTGTACCGATGATATCCCTGAAGAGTCCAAAGTGCAAAAAGGCAGCAATCTTTGACGAGATGTTACTCAAAAATCGTGTCACTTAGAAACATTCTGTCTAAGGCAACGGGATCACATAGAGTGCCTCTACAATAACCTCTCTCAGTTTTTTATAGCTCTGAGGCATTTGCCCGTGGTGAAAGGTTTTCTATTGCCCTAAAAATCGTCAGAAGGAGGTAGTGTAAAGTTGCAAAGGGGTGTAACTTTCGTCCTGCTCCTGATGCGACCAAACTGACTATTCCAACGCGTCTGAATAGGTACATTTATGCTAGGCATGGTCCTATTTTTCACCCAAACATGTCGAAACAGTCGGAGCTACATTGTACCGACGATATCCCTGAAGAGTCCAAAGTGCAAAAAGGCAGCAATCTTTGAAGAGATGTTACTCAAAAATTGTGTCACTTAGAAACATTCCGTCTGAGGCAACGGGATCACATAGAGTGCCTCTACAATAACCTCTCTCGATTTTTTATAGCTCTGAGACATTTGCCCGTGGTGAAAGGTTTTCTGCTGCCCCAAAAATCGTCAGAAGGAGGCAGTGTATTAAGTCAGGATGAAAGCCTATTCACTCTAGGCGCCTGTTTTTGACCAAATCACACATGCGCCTTGAAAAACTTTGTCTTCAAGGCACTTTTCTCTAATCTCTGTAACTCTCCAAATCCACTAAGGCGCAAATTTTACCTCTTGGGCTCAAGATATAGGTTCTTCATCCAAGGCACCAGAATGGTCTAAAGGCGCATTTCACCTCTAACCTCACCTCTGACCTTACTTGGAGGCGCTAAACCTTTTGACATTTCAAGTAACTTCAAGAGAACTATTTTTCCTTAAGGTGGTTCACTCCTTGCAATTGGATGTATGGTACTTGTAACTCATTTGATTGACTTTGTAATGTTTCTTCTTCTTGCAAAGTAGATAAGGATGATATAAGCTTACTTCATGAATCGGAGTAGAAATCTCTCTTGGACTTGCTAGGTGAAAGGACTTGAACTTGAAGGACTTGAAGTTGATGAAGTGATCCTTCATGATGGCCTTTGACATTACCTTCTCGGAGTGTAGATGATAACACCTTCCTTGGATAAAGTGGATAACCTCTGACCTAAACTTTGAAGCTTGATGAATCTTGAAGATTGGGTTTCCTCCTACTCCCCTTCTGGGCTCCACTCCATCAAAGGCGTATTTAGTTGTCCAAGGCGCCAACATTCACTCAGGGGCGCCCAAATAGAAAGTTTACAACTCTAAGGCGCTAAACTCTTATGCAAAAATGGTCATCATCAAAGGCGCAAAAATGGGTCTCTGGGCGCCAATCTCTACAAGACATTCCATCTCATTGCTCTCCTCCATTACAAGCGCTCACTTACCTCAATCTTGGGCGCATACCAACATCCCAACATCCAAATCACCTAGGCACTCAAAACCTTCAAGACTCAAGGCGCATTTTATGATCAAACAAGGTATCTCCTGAACAAGGCGCTCATAGTCTCATCAGGGCGTTAATCATCATCATGAGCGCTCATATTGTTCTAGGCGCACAGTTATCTCTGGAATGCTCAAGGCGCTCAAGGCGCACATACCCTTCTCTAGGCTAGTTTACACTTATTCAAGGCGCTCATTCCAAACTTACATGAACTCCTCATTATAAGACGCACAAACTAGATGATCCTAGGGCATAAGGGCGCTCATAGGAGTTGTTATGTGTCATTTTGGCCAAGGTTTTCCGGAGCAGTGAAGACATTAGGAAGGGGATGATCATTTGGATAGTTTTGAATGCTTTATTTCTCCTTGTTTAAACTAGGCACTCACTGAGGATTGGAGTAGCCTTTGCACCCTCACATCACATTAATCGGCGTTTCAGAGGCAATCATAGTATAGGATGATTTGCGCCTTGAAGAAGAGAGTTATCTGGTGAGCGCTTAGGAGTTCTGGCACCTAGGGGAAAGGTCTAGGTAGAGCGCCTTCAGACTTTGACAGTGAAGTGCCTTAAGGAGTTGGATGATGTTTTTGCCTAGAGTGGAGATGATGTTTTTAGCGCCTTAAGGATGATGATGGAGCGCCTTGGAGTCAGGTTAGTCTGGAGCACCTTAAGAAGGTAAAGCACTTCAAATGTAAACACAAGTGTTTTGAGCACCCTAATGAGAAGTTGTCTTGGCACCATAAGTTGTTCAAACGAAGATATGCGCCTTGGATAGTTGCAAAGACCTAATTTAGCGCCCAAGGTTGGAAGACTCTTTGTGAGCACCCAGTGTTTGAAAGCTCTTTGTGTTTGGTGCATTAAAATGAATTTGGCACCTAAGTAGTATTGAAACACTCAACTGAGCGCCTAAAGCCCATGAGAGAAGTGATATGCGCCTTGATAGGAATATCATGGAAGATGAGTTTACTGAATGGCGCCTTGAATGACTTGGTTGATTAAGTGTTTTAGCGCCTAGATATGGGATGAATCATTGAGCGCCTTTGGTTGAGATGATGTCAGCACCTTTGAGATTATAACACCTTGGAGTCAAGTTTGAAGGAGCACCTTGAGAAGGTAAAACACTTCAAATGTTTTCAAGGAATTGGAGAAGTCACTTAGTGCCTAGAAGGAATTCCAGAGCAAGAGGGTTGGAGCGCCTTGAGCTTCAAGTCAGATATGTGCCTAGACCTCTACCCTTTAGCAAGTTGAAGCCCTCTGAGCCTTGACAAAGTGAGAATGCCTTATAGTGAATATGCGCCTTGGGCAAGGTTGAATACAAAGTTGAGGAGTATATCATAATGAGTAAGTGCACTGTAGGGTTAGATGATAAAAACTAGTGCCTTGAGTGTCTTGGTCAAAATTTTGACGTGAGAAGTCTTGCAAGATCAAACCCTGGAGTGCGCCTTAGAGAGAACCTATTGATCCTTTGCTTTGACAAGATTTGGGCGCCAGAATGATCCTTAATAAATGGAATGTATCTACACCAATTTTGCGCCTTTAGGGAAGTGATGGTGGCCAGAATGATCCTTCATCTCATGTTTGTGCGCCTAGGTCTAGAAGCAAGATTTGAGCGCCTTAGGATAGGGTTTTTTGCACCTTGTCTTGGAGAGTGAATTTGCGCCTTGGATGATGTTGAAATGCCTTGGGATGAAATGCACCCAAACTTACAGAGGGCCTTCAGTGAGGGAGTTGAAGAGAGTGCTTAGAGGAAGGATAGCCTTAAGATCAAACTAAGTACTTAGAAACCTAAGATTAGCGCCTTATTTGAAGTTATACACCTATTCTGGCGCCAGAGAGTGAGTTTGAGTGTGAAGAAGTGAATGTCTGTGCCTTGAAGGGGATACAAAGGGAAGATGATGCACCTTGATGGGTTGATGATGGAAATTTGCGTTTTGGAGCTAAATGTGCGCCTTGAATCTAAATGATATTTGAGTGCTTAGAGGTAAATAGGGGCGCCTTTGAGAATTCTTTGTGCTTTAAGGAATGGATTGTGGCGCTTTGGACTAAGGTAAGTCCTGAGCACTTCCAATGTTTTTAAGGAGTGCCTTGAAGGAGATAGTGCATAGAGGTACAATGAATCTTTCGGAGAACATGGATAGACAACTAAGTCTCCAACTTGAGTCTTCTAAGTGAATTGGATGATGAAGAGAGTCTAGTCATTTTGGGCGCTAGTATCAGGATGAATCATCCAAAATGGGTGCCTAGAACTAGAAGGCGCCAATGCATGAGTTCAAGGATCCTCCATTGGAGCGCCTAGCCCAGATGGCTATAGATTGAAAGTTTTAAAGCTAAGTGATGTCTCTTAGGTGAACTCCTAGCCCAGGTGCAAATAGAATAGAACTCTCTCACATAGTTGAAATTGACTTGATAGAAGGAGATAAGTCTTAAGGACTAGTTTGGCGCCTCACTTGCCTATCTCACCTTTGAAATGCGCTTTGGTTGATGATCATCATTGATGGCACCTAGTGAAATGTAAAGCTATTTGCATCTCCAGAGGATCAAAATTGGATTAGGAGATCATCCTTGCAGTTGAGATTGACAGAGAAGTGTTAAAGGAATCACTTCAAATGGGTGCCTAAGCTAGTTGAGGCGCATATCAATTCCACTGTAACTCCAGACTGACGCTTAGGATCCAGTCATCTCCTAAGGCGCAATTCCATTCACCCATGACCTCGCTTGGCGTCTAAAACTTGGAAACTCCTTTGGAAAGCTCCTGTTGCGCCTAGAAGATGAGTTTGGGATATCAACTTGCAAAAGGCTTAGAAACTCTTCAAAGATGTTAGGCACAATCCCATGGCACTGGAGCTCAGTTTTGGCGCCTTCAAGGAATAGCACATGAAGGAACTTGGGAGGTCAGGTGCTTGTAAAAGGGAACACCTTGGAACATCTTCCAGGGGTTGAAGTAGTAAGAAAACATCAAGTGAGTCTAGGCGCACTCCCTTGTGTGAACAATTTAGCTCTGGCGCCTAGCCACAGAGTGAGCCAGAAGAAGTAGTTTGGGCATTAGAAGATAGGCGCTCATTCTACAATGAAGCATTCCACCTTCCTAATCAACAAAGACTTGCAAGAATTGACAAAGGAAGCTAAGGCGAACGTTCTACTTGTTTCCACCTCCAGAATACGCCTAACCTTGAAAGGGGGTTCAAAGATGTTTGTTAGACCTTTTCACTCAAGGCGCTCACCTTAGGCGCACTTTCTAAGTCCTTGTCACCTCAAGGAAACACCTAGTTTGGAAGGCGCTTGCCCTGTTCTCCACTCCTTTCAATTGGCGCCTAGAACACAGAATGCATGAAAGGAGCGCCTAGACTCCAGAGGGCTCATTTGGGCGCCTAGCATTTAAAACACTTTCATAATGATGATGTTTTGGTGCCTACTCTTGGAAACAATCCAAAGCATCCATAACTCTAATTGGTGCCTAATGTTGACAAGGCGCAACTTCAGGAGGTCACCTCAACTTGGCGCCCAAGTCAGAAAAACCTGTAAATCCTTCAAATATGCGCCTACCTTGTGAGGTGATGAGTTGAACATTCCAAATCTTCAAATGTTGCTCAAGTAAGGAAGACATTGTAACATCAAGGCTTTAAGGCCTGTCCTTGTATTTCCATTGAATGAGTTGTACTTCATGCTATTGAAAGCATTTTCCATGTAATAAGACATTGCAAGTTGATTGAATCAAGTAACAAGACAAGTACCCAACTCTAATGTTGTTTCATTCAAATAGTTATCTTGATGTATATCTTTATGTTATTGAAGTAGTTGATGAATTGTTAGCAAGTAAAAGTGTTTAAGTAAGGAAAATTTTTCGTAGAACTAGTTGGGTATCTTACACTTACACCATGCCTATCCATCAAACATCACAATGCAATCAAAATCCTAACAACATGCCCATGATCCAAGATCAAGTGCAATCATGCAAAGATATTATCAATCACAAGCCTATTAAGAATGAACTAGAGTCTTCTAGTACCATACTTTTCCATCAAACACCATCATGTAATCCATGGCCTATCAAGCCTATCAAAGAAAATGCAAACATCCTATGTAATACAATCAGACTTTAAATATTTGAAGTAGCCATCTACAAATATCCATTCAAAAGTGGATTTATAATGCAAGTATGGACGCCATCAATAAAAAAGATTTGTATTAACCAAATATCCATATACACATACATCAATATCTGTCGATATAAGTATAACATATATACAAAATAGCCATATAGGCTTACAAGAATGCCATATAGGCATACAATGTCAACTATGTACAATACAAAATATATGTCCACAAATGCCATATAGGCATACAACAGAGGAACACAATAAAAAGTCATTCCCCTCTAGCTGGTGAAGAGAATAAATCACGAGCAGCCGTTGATCTTCTAGGGGATGGAGACATGCATGTGGGTGGTCTACTACGAACCCGAGGGCTACTCCTCCTATTTAGTTCTTCCTGCACCTTTACCTGTTACAAAAAAAAGTATAGATATTAATATATAGAAATTACATGTTATAAAAAAATGAAACATTTAACAAAATAATCACTTACCGCTAACATATAATCTATCTGCTTGCTTGCCTCAGTAGCAGGAAAAGGCCCTAGTGATGTCATGTCCTATAGAAACCATCCAGATAGAAATTAAACTTCAAATCAATAATCTTTTGATTTTTCAAAAATAGACAACTATAACAATGAATGTAAATTGAAATTTACTAATCTGCCTCATACCCCTGTCAATGCCATAGAGCTATGAATCGTAGAGGCCACACCCTGCTCCATTGCCCTATGAACATGGGGAGGTGTATCCGCAGCCTGCATCATCTGGAAATAAAACAACATTATTCAATTACGAAAACTATAATAGTGATGCAAATCATGGCTCCTAACATACACACACGCTCATCTAAACATGGAAGTACACACAATAAAACACACAAATCACATACAAAAATTTAGTAAGTACAATTCATTCATTAAACTATTTATTTTATTACCTCCGTAAAGCTTTGAAGTCCACCACCGCTGGCAGGTGTTGCCATGAAATCTACAGTGTTAACCTATTCAACATCCAAAATCAGAAATTAGAATACCATTCATATTACGATGCTATTCACATGTAATATTTATAATTGTTTACTAGTTACATACCTCGATAGTAGATGATCTAGTGAAAAATGTAGGTGGAGAACCACTGAAAACTGCATCGACGCTATGACCCTGGAATTTCATTAAAATCATCAATTTAAATTAGTTAATCTTGTATTTCAAAAATAAAATTTAATAAATTAAATTCAATAAACTTGCTAATATTTACCTGAGTATCAAGGCCGAAAGTCTCACTCAGGAGGGTATCTGTCATCACCATCTGCTCAGCTGCAGATGTAGCCTGTGCACCTGCGTCCTGACTGTCCATGGGGTCATAACCACAGGCTGACCCGCAAGCCTGGCAAGTATGCGGTGGGACCCTACTCCTCGCACTATCTCCCAACCCACTCTGTGTTGCAGGATCGGCATGCTCTATGATGCTCTGGGTCAAGGCACTAATTGACCTCAGTGTATCGACCTCAACACTCTCCTTCACAATGGAAGGGATAGAAACATGCTCGTGGGCTGGTCTGCTGATTACTCATCTCACTACCCACTGTGGGTCAAGACGTGCCCCTGGTCTATCCTGTGCTGAGCCCCCACCTCTACCCTGGAAGTCCCGCATATCAAAATAGTTTGGCACTTTATTGAGGACAAACTCGGAGTAGAGTTTCCTCAAAAAGTATTGCGGGACCTCATTGTTATTGCATGGAGGATGGTCAAAAACCATCCACCACCTCTGCCCGAAATTGTCCCTTATCGCTTGGTTGTTGCACCAATGGATAGGGAACCTCTTGCATGTAATGGGTGGAGGTTGATTTGTTTGTGGGTTTGTGAAAATTGAACACAAGTCTACTTTTGTAATTTGTAATTTTTTGACATCTTGGTATGATAATTTATCTGCATAGTAATCTCTAAACTCTCTTTTTTTATCGGTCCAACTAGTTATTTGCTTGCTAATTGAATTTACATTTGTTAACATAGACTCAAGAGATTCGGCAAGCATGGACCTATGCAAGGTTGAAGTGGAAGGATCTTTCAACCTTGCAATTATATCTTCAATTTGTTTTTTGTTGTTTTCAATTTGCCCTATTATATTATCTTGTGTTCCAGGGGCATGTCGAGGAATGAATGGAGGAGGTTGTTGTTCTGCAGGTATTTCCTCCTCAGGATTTTGTGGATTTTGAGGAGGAGGAGGAGGAGGAGGAGGTGCATTAACATTTCCTGACAATTAACGAAATATACATTAAAAATCAACAAAAACCTACCTATATAGAAAGAAATTCAAACAAAAAAATAAAGATAACTCACCTCTTTGGCGTGCTCGACGTTGCGGCGGCATTTTGGTGATGAATTGACAAGATTTTTGCGTTGATTGGCGTTTTGCAGAACGCGAGCGCGTTTTTGAGGGTTTGGAGGCCGCGGGCAGAGGAGAAAATGGGCGTGAAATGAAATTGAGTTGCTTTTTTTTTCATTTATAGCTGCCCATAACGCGCTCGCGTTATGGCTCGGTAATGACGAGCCTGTGGCTTGTCATTACCAAGCCATAACACGAGCGCGTTATAACGCGCTCGCATTATGCCTTAATTTTTTTTCAAATTATTTTGGCCACTTTTTGGCCCCCCATCTTTTTGCACTTACCCCACTTTCTCTTCACATTTTGCACCAGGGCATCTTTTCCACAACCAAATTACAAGTATATATATGTCATTCATCAACCTTGGAATGTACATCAAGGTCAACATTACATTCATCAACCATTGGAACAATCTCCAAGGTCAACATTACAAACATTTACAAAATAGGTCTTGACCTAATATAAAATTATGCTAAGGAAATGTAGTAAAGATGTATGCGGATCATTCCAAGCCTTAGCTGGGACTCAAACACAATCTTCCATGCCACAACATGCTTCTACAATCTTCAATATATCTCCGCAATCACTAGAGTTAACCAAGTCGGCTAAGACTGGTTACACGCTACGTTAACTGGGAATAAACTTCAAACACGATCTCAATTCCTTAACACGGACCAATGTAAATGTAGGAACAAGATCATGAGGCATCCACAAGCACATTGTAATCACTAGAAGCAACCGCACAAACTCTAACCACTTTATCCATGAGATTCTTCACACCAGAGCACATGAACTTCACTATTTTTAACTGTCATAAAAGAAAGATAGCTTGCAGACCACCAAATCATGAACCATTGTAGTTTTAGGCACTTATCATCATCCCAGACTTCCCTCTAGAATTACAGAGAAAAAAAATTCAATGTGGAGGAATGCAGAGCAAAATACTTTCTCTCGGACACTAGTGAATGAACAGAAAAAGTAGGTTTTACTCTGGTGAACACAACTTCCTCAATTCTTCATACTGAAGACTCAAACTCAGAATGTAGCATCTTTAGACATGCCTCTAAATATCTTCCAATCTGCATACCAAGATATTCAATCAATAAGAAATGCGGAGCAATCTTCTGCACTATTCTTTTATCATCAACACACTGTCTTCACTACAATTTACTGCAACTCACTGTTTCTTCCAGAGGGGCAAATTTTCTCAATGTCCTTAACATATAAGGCTTCTAATCAATCAAAAGATAAGAATACAGTTGACACCAATGACAACACAGATATGTTGACATCAATGACAATACCGATTAGGCACAAACTTGCAACAATAACCACATTGAGAACTATATCCTAGACATATATCGTCACAATTTAATAACATAACAAGTCACAGAAACATAATGCACACCCAAAAAATATTATTTCGCTAGTTTCAACCTAAGCATATACCTCATCTAAACCTTCCTCAACTCCCTTAATCTCAAATATTCTTCACTACTCTATGCATTAAATAATACCATACTTGAGTGATGATAGATTTAACAACAAACTTCTTCCAATGACTTCTTCTACTATTTATACATTATTTTGACCCTATTGACTAATTATGGTAGTTTTATGATACTCATCCAAAATGTTTTTATTGTTAGGAAATCATTTCATCCATTGAGACTCCCTACGCTATACAAATTATTGGCACCATTTAATTAGTCATCTTAGTGGCATGATTAGGTAGTTAATTCATCTCTCCCTAGGAACATGAAATCCCTCATCACCCTATTGAGCTCTTCTCTCTTAGACCCTATTGACTAATTATGGTATTTTTAGAATACTCATCCAGAATGTTTCTATTGTTAGGAAATCATTTCATCCATTGAGACTCCCTATGCCATACGAATTCTTGGCACCATTTAATTAGTCATCTTCTTAGTGGCATGATTAGGTGGTTAATTCATCTCTCCCTAGGAACATGAAATCCCTCATTATCCCACATTATTTACCCAATGTTCATTATCCTAGAAATTCATCTCAAGCCATTTCATTGGGAAAAAAAATCACTCATGTTGTCTTTATAGTTGATCTTGGTTCCTCTATTTTCCCCCTATTGTCACTCATGCACCATTACTAAAACACTTGGAAATAATTTCCTTTGAATCTATATATTCCTTTCTACTTGGTTGGCACATCCATGTCAGAAAACACCTACACAATCAAAAAAATCATCATGACATCATGTTAGATGAGTAGTTCAAGAAATTATGAATCTAGAAACATTAGTCTAAATATTTTATTTTGAGATCATTAATTTTAAAATGCAAAAAAAAAAGGATCTAGCTCAACCACTAGCAAGAGTAGAAAATACATTCATATAAATATGACTATTTTGAGTTTGAATGCTCATACAATAACATTCTTGTTTTCTTAATATTGACATGAACCCATGCATGGAATAAGAGGGTGTATATCCATTAGAGGTTGGAGTTTGCTAGAGAAGTTAATCAAGAGCTCTGATCATATGTTTAATTTGCTCACACTTCTCAACAAGGAAGAATGGGATGCTCCAGCTAAAGTATTCCCATAATGCTAATAGATCCTCTCCCATTTAAGTCTTTTGCCAAATGAAGAATAAGTGTTGTATAAGGTAGATTGGTCATCTTTGATAAAGCAAATCATCAATCTCTGATAGTTTATGGCATACATATTGAAAATAATTTCCATGAAAACAAGCTACATCGATAAAAACATTTAATTAATAACCAACATGTCAATTATTATTTTATTATATTTTATGTCCTAAAAAAATTGAATGATAGTTTTATACTTTCTTTTCTTGATTTAGGTGGTCATATACAATCCCTTTCAAAAAGTCAGTCAATACAAGTACTTGTCCTTTCCAATATTTGTTTGGAGACCAAGCATATACAATATTGTCTATATAGACATATTCAATACTTCATAACAAATTCCCTTGTTCTATTGTAAACATTAAAAACACTCATTATAAAGACTTATAATAACTTAGAAATATATGTTCTCTTACAACCATAAATTTGTCAAATGTATTTGCATGAGATGAATTAAAATTCATCACTCTAGATTCTTTCCAAAAAACTATTTTTCTTGCCGTCATTGTATACAAACATATATGCTTATGATAGCATTCCATTTTTACATCAACTAAACAAAAATTGTTAGTCATGACTCATAAGTCTTTGGACGTTATGAAATGAATCCCCCATTATAAAGTTTTGACATGAATCAAGTACAAGAATTTAAGATTCTTAATATAGTTGTGATTAAGGATTGTAAACAAATATTAGATGTGGCATATGGAATTTAATCTTCACTAGCATTTGCTAGGTATGTGACTAATGCAAAATTATTCAATTCCTATATTACCAAATGGAATTTAACTTTAGTGTCATTTGTTAGGTTTGCCACAAGTGAATAAAGTAGCCAATTTGACCATATTATGAAAATAAATATAATATTCTTTTCAAACATATGATGTCCCCCATTGTGTTTCTCTAAAATTCCCCTCATCTTTTTGAGTTCATCTTGTTTTAAGTCCTATCGTCACTCCAAACACTTATGAAGTGCCCTATTTTGCTCCCTCCTAACCACCTTGAAACCCTCATTTCATTAGTATTAATTTATAAATCTCATCATGCATAATTTTGTAATACCACAAATGTGCAATTACAATGAAATATAAATTGTGATTTTTTAAACTTTTGTACAAATATTATTCTCTTCTCTCTAACATCAATCTATAAACCTCATTATGTGAGGTTTTAAGTGCCATGCATAATCACTAATTACAACATAAACACACTTGTAAATTTTCTTTACTTCTTTGTTATAAATTATATCAGTTTATTTCTAATTAAAACCAAACAAATTGAAATAAAATTAAATTAAAAAATATGTGTGAATTCACAAATTTATTAGCTATTTCACCAAGCAAAGGGATGTGAAATAACATTAGAAATATCTAACCATAAATGACACAAAATCTACATACAATTATATAAAATTACATATTGAAGTTAGAAAGTGCAATTAAATGGTTAACCTAACATAGGCAAAAGATAATGCAATTAATCCAAACAAAGAACTATACAAAATGATAAGGGTAATTGTGAGCCCTCGTCTCCCATTTCCTATTGATCAAGCACATTTCCATTTACCTAGAGTGTTCCTCACTTTTTGTTTTTCTCTTTCTACAATTCCTCCTCTATCTTTTCATTTCATATATATGTACGTTTTATGAAAACAATTCAATTAAATATCCATGTTATCATAAAATAAGGCTTTGACAGATACACCAATAGTAAATATAAGTAGTGATCTCCATTGCACTTTATACATCTAATTTTATGAAGCCAACATCATATTCTAGATTGCCAAATACTCGAAACAAAAACAAAACCAAAAGAACTCTCTAGAAACTAAAAATAAAACCTTGTTCCTTCGTTATTAGTGCAGGTCTGACATGGTGCACATTCTTATAGTGTGAGCCTATTTTTCAGATCACTTCATTTAACACCGCCAATAATCTCCACAAGGACATTCTCCCTGTTTAAAATGATGGAAACAATTCGCACCTCTCACAACAATTTCTCTTTCAACTCTCACAACAATTTCTCTTGCAACAATCTTAGAGATAAATTTTGTTGCAGTGTGGCAATCAACAAATATTCAAAGGTTCTTCACAATAGTTGTTCTAGCCCGAGCGTGTCTAACAAACCAAACAAAATTGCCAACTTTTCACTATGGTGGCAGATAAATAATTCTTTTTTCCACATCACCAAGTAAATGTCTTGAATTTGGAAAACCTTCATCTCCTAAGCCAATATCTCCAACTTTACATAGTGATTTGTCTCCTACACAAAAAAGCACATACCATTTTATGGCCTTCAATGCAACTACATCCAGGGATCTTTTTAATTCTTTTATCTTTCATCAATCTCCTTACCATTTAAACCTTACCCCACCTGCCCAACAAAAAACATGTACCATTTTATGGCCTTCAATCCAACAACTACATCGAGGGATCTTTTATTCCTTTATCTTTCATCAATCTCCTTACCAATTGAACCTTACACCACCTGCCCACTTCTGCATATATGTTTGAGAGAACATAAGTCACAACATTTTTAAAATTCAAATAAAAAAGCAGCGTCACTGTAAATACTCCTAAGCCTATATTCATATGTGATCCCCAGACACCAAGAAAACACATCCACACAACCACCACAGGTTTAACTAGTATCTTAATGATAAAGTTTAAGGTGTCCACCACAGGGTTAACTAGTATCTTAATGATAAAGTTTAAGGTGTCCTCAAGATAACCAGTACGGGCAAGAAGGTCAGCCATGTAGATATAATGCTCAATTGTAGGTGTAATGCAATAAGGGTTACTCGTGTGATTGAAGTAAGCATCCACTAAACCTGCATGGCTGCATGCACATAGAACACAAACAAAGTTTATAATGTCAGGATATGTTGCATAGTGCTTCATTAATTCAAAGATTTTGAAAGCAAAGTTTATAATGTCAGGATATGTTGCAGAGTGCTTCATTAATTCAAAGATTTTGAAAGCGTCCTTGTGCATATCCTGCAATCATCTCATTCCATGAGACCACATTTGTTTGAGGCATTTTGTCAAACAGTTCACGTAACTTGTCTATGCTTCCACAATTTCCATACATGTCTACCAGAGCATTTTCGACAAAAATTCCCCTTCCATTATGCTTTGATGGATGTCCATACTCTGTTCCAAAGCTCCCATCTTGGCTCAGGCGGGGAGGGTGCTGGCTTTATAACTACCAATTTCATTCGCTTGAAAGCTTCTAAAGGTTGCCAACAGATCCATTTTCTGCATATCCTTCAATCATGGCATTCCATGAGACCACATTTCTCTGAGGCATTTTGTCAAACAGTTCATGTCCCTTGTCTATGCTTCCACATTTTGCACACGTCTACCAGAGCAGTTGCAACTACGTCTGACAAAATTCCTCTATCCTTTATGCTTTGATGGATGTCCATACCCTGTTCCAAAGCTCCCATTTGGTACAGGCTGGGAGGATGCTGACAAAGGTTGTGGAGTCTGGCTTTACGCCTGCCATTGGCATTTGCTTGAAAGTTTTTAAAGCCTGCAATCAGGGCATTCCATGAGAGCACGTTTCTTTGAGGCATTCTGTCAAACAGTTCACGTGCCTTGTCTATGTTTCAGTACGCTGCAGTAACTACTTTCCATAAGACGCTATGATACATAACCTGGACTAGGGTTTGCCAACACATCGTATGCCAGCCAGCCCATGCATTGCAACCGTTGCATGTTACCTGGTCAGCCTATTTTCCTGTATATTTTAAAATTTAAACATGTCAGACAACGTGTCAGCAAAAGTAGTCTTATTATGCCTTCTAAAGAACATAACCTTCCCCAACAATCTACAGAGTAAGACATACAACCCATCATAACACAGGAAAATAATTTTTTTAGACATAAAAAATAGCATATTCATATGCCAAAACATTATAGTGGAGCTTGATATAGAGAAATCTCAACTCTCTTCTTCTTGATGACGGATCATTGAGTATGACCAGTTAAACAAAAACATACACAGTTGAATTCAGAAGCACTCTCACTTATTGCCATGGACTGGGGAAAACTCATACCTACTATAAAAAAAATTGTCAATTTATTTAAGCTACATCAAACTATTTGATAACCCTTTAAAAAAGTGCAATATTAGTGCAATATTGATTTAACTTTCTCAAAGAAACACATAGCTACTAGGCTACTAGAAACAAGATAATTAAAATGATAATTCATTATACCTAAAAATAATCTAGATAAATTTTTTCAAAACATTATATCCCTTAGAAAATTATTCAAATTTCATAATAAATTACAATACTACATGGTACAACAAACAAGGAATTTTGGTATGTAAACTAATGTGTGTAATGCTAGCAAAGTATAGATTCCTGTTACTTTCCATTACTTTATATAAAAGAAGTAACTCAAGTCATTGGAGGTTCATGATGTCAATGTATTGTTAGTCCCTCCCTGACTTATGTTTTCACGTGTAAATTTGTTAAGGGAAAATTAATTATGTTCTTAAAAGCTACAATTTAGTTTTTTGATTGGTAAAATTTTGAACTGTTTTGTAAAGTTTCATCTCATTGTAAAACCACGTCCAATAAAAAATGAATTGAGGCATCATAAAAATTAAATCAACTGGTGGCATTGAACACTGAGGATGGATACCTTATGTGTATGTGGATATGTGTAGCTCTAATTATACTCTCTACACGTTGCATTTATGCATGCTCAAGACTGAACACCCAGGACCACCTGTCAAAGCTTCTTTTTGCTAAGAGCACATAGGAGAAGGGATGTAACTTTAAGACATAAGGAAGATCAGAGAGGCACAAATATAACCTAGTTTTGATACAGGGATCTAGTTTGGGACAGTTATTCAGGCAATATTTGGAGACAATCAAGTTGAATGATGTCCTTGTATGTTTCACTTTTTTCTCTTGTTTTGTGAAGCCATTTTCTTACTGTTTATATTATGTATGCATTCAATGAAAAGGGGATATTTGTGTAGTGTCTGGGAGTATGGTTGTATTATAAAAGGAACCTTTATTGATAGTGGTAAAACTTTATGCTCCTGGTCACAAACAAAACCTTAGTTTTTATGTTTGTCCATTTGTGGAAATCACCTTTGCATGTGTTTTATAGTTGTGGTCTGAAAAAAAGTGTAATCTTGGTATCTATATTTGTGGATTTAATCGCAATTGGCATGTGCATTTTGTTCAGATGAACTGGAAATCAAAAGATCTGAGCTACCTATTTGAGTTGAGAAATGTATATATATGTTATAAAGATTTCAACATTTTCAAATTTTAGTATAACATAGTTTCACATCTTGATTCATTCATAGTAGTTTATCTGAATGCAGGAAACTACAAAAATTACTTTGCCCAACTTGTTTCGAGTGGTACACCTGTATATGGGAAGGATGTTGTTCAAAAGGCATACGATATAGATGGTGATGTGCTGATAGATTCTTACTGCCTCTGATACCAGCACCCATGGAGACTTCTTGTTTCTCAAAAGGCATGCTGATGAATGCCTTCCACCTCTGGTTAATTATCCTCCTCAAACAGATATTAGTTTGAACAGCTATTTCTAGTAAACATCAAATTCATTAACTGTTATTTCTAGTAAACATTGAGAAGACTTTCTACTTTTATTCATTTGCATTTAAAAATCTTTCTCTTGGAATTGTCAATATTTCAAATTCATGTACAATGTAAGGATGGCTAGGCATTTTTAACCTGTTCTGCAAGTAAAACAGTATAGGATTCCAAAAATGGTAATTAAAAGAGAGAGAAAATAAATATACTGAGAAAATGGAATGGGTCATTCCATCAATAGTAGTGACCATTGTTTAAGGCTGTTTGGCTGCTTGGCTCCTACAACTTATAGCCTATTCACTAATTTCACCCAGCATTTTTTTGTCTGATTATAATGTGAAGGTCTCTTTTCTAAGAATAATGTCTTCCAGGTAAATACAGTTTTCACAAACTAAAAGTATGCCTTTTGACTTCCAAGTTAATAGTTTTATATGAAAGATAGACTGGATTGAATCTGTCTTCCCATTTTAGTGTTCAGTTTTTGTGAGTTCATACAGAGTTTGAGACTTAGATTTTATTAGATGCATCTAATCATTTCACACTTGAGTATTCATGCAAGTTTGCTAAAAGGGTTGATGATATTCATGATATCAGATTTTTTTCATGTTTTTAGTTTTAAGTTAAATGCCATATAGTCAGATTAATCTACTCTCATGATGAAATTGGTTTTGTGTTTAGATTATAGAGAAATTAGGAGAAGGCCTCTAGGGCATGCCAGAGGATATAGTTGTAGACATCAATGGAATGATTTGTACTGCAAATATAGATGGTAGATTAAACGAATGCATTTAAATGGTTTGTGAGAGGAAAGGAAGGTGGGAGGAACTCCAAGTAAGATTAATACTATACCATCTTCTAGTGCTACGCAGCTCACATAGATAGGCTCTATTCAAAAGGCCTATATGACGACCTTATTTATTTGTCTTTTAGGTGCATAATGCAAGACATAATGTATGGTCCATTTAAATGCATGGGGAAACATTCACTACTCTGTAGGGACTACAAAAGAATAATGATGAGGAAGTTTCCATTACAACTTCTCAAATAGAGGGGATTAAAATTAGGTTTGTTTTAATTTTTCATTTGAACTAATCAAGTCAATGGTTAAGCATGAATACATAACTGTTGGAAAAAAAGGTTAAAACAATGTGGTAAGTTGATGATTTGGTGTTTTTAGATTTGTTAATGCAGTTGTGGAAGGTAGTGATGGAAGTTTATATTTTTCAGATGCTAGCACTAAATTTCCACAAAACTAGGTGGTTTTGGACCTTCTAGAAGGAGTACCCTATGGCTAAAACTGGGTATGGATCAGCCACTCCTTTTTTTTCTTTCTATGACTATCATTCTTAGTCTTAGCATACACAATACTTAGTTATGATTTATAGGAATTTTTTAATAGTATTTCACTGCAATCTTTAAATCTATAAAATTAGTTGTAATGTTTATATTTTCTTGTAGATCGTTTAAAGTATATTTGCATTTCTGAATCTTGTATTATAAAGAGTTTACTAGTGTTTGTAATGCCAATAGTGCTCCCTTCTGAAGTCTTTAAAGGGTATTTAATATAATCCAATTTTAGGTAACATATAGTACATACTGTTATTTTTAAGGCAATTGTTTTATGAAACAAGTTCATCTAAGCTATGAAATTCTAAAAGACCATTACTACACCTGCATTTTCTTCTCTCATGCCCACCATTTTGACACTGTTATATGTATGTATGTTTGTGAGCAAATTGTAGTTGAAATTATCTGATTTTCTCCTACTGAGCTCCCTCACAGCCAGGCCTTGTCTCATAAGCTTGAAATGGGTCTCCAAATACTCCTCTGGACCTTCATAACTGACTTTAATTTTGTTCACAAGAAGCTGGCTACAACTTTCCTTCATAAACTCTTCCTCCTTTCATAAGCTATCCGCAAAAGATTCTCTAAGTAGAGACACACAAGATTCATATGGCATGTAACTAGGAGGGTTCCCCTAAACTTTTTACCAATTTTCCCTTCATATCCAATGAAACAAAGATTATATATTTCTTGCTGTAGTCTAACTCAAAAATATATGAACACGATTATTTTTTAAAAGATGGTAGAAGGATTCGGGTTGAAGCATAATACTTTGTACCAATCTCCTTGTTTCAATGTACTAATCTCCTCGTTTCAATGGAAAAATAATCAAATTTGGGTATATATGCAAAGATAAAAGAGGAAAATATAGGTGCAGCTTTCAATTATTACTAAAAATTTAATAAATAAAAACTATTCAATAAAATTATCAAAAAAATCCATCCACTAAGTATTGGAGGGAAAAATATTATAAACACTTTATTGCAAACTAACTAAATATGACATAAATGGTTTTAAATAAAATTTAGGAAAATATATAAGTTGAGTCTATATAGAGAATTTTACAAATCATGAATTTATGTCATTCTTAAATTGTTGAAAATTTGTTCATTATAATTCATAGAATGTGATGAATGCTTTAAAAAATTTAAATTTTAGTGGCCTCAAAATCCAAGAAAGTGGTACACACTATTGTGTTGTCACCCATATGTGACATTTTTGAAGAATCTAAGGTAATAATGCTCACACTCCAATATGTAGAGGAAGGTAGTGATGAGAAGGTAGAAGTTATCAAAGGACAATTGCAACTCTAGCAACTCTAGTTGTAGAATAGAGATCACACAAATATACATATTGTGTAGCAAGATAGGGAAGAAATAAAGGCCTTCATAGAATCATTTGTGTGACATTCAAGAGATTTTTTTTTGGTTACTCTAACCCTTGTTAGGGACCAGGGACCCAATCAAAAATTGGGCAAGCCTAAGAGTTTTAACAACATAGAGACCATTAGTCACACATCTGCTGAGATTGTATACAAAACAAACATATACATATTTGACAGGGCAAGAAGGGCAAATTGCAAGGCCCCTTCCTCGGAACCCATATACAACAAAATAGAGCACTAACAAACTAAAATAAATTACTTTTCTTCCTTCCCCAATAGATCCACCACATCACGAGCATCGTCGCAGGCACACAAGTATGCTCTAGTACCGGCACCCCCAATTTCTTTGCAATGCAATCAACCATCCTGCGAGTCTCCACCACCCCCAATAGAACATCATGAACATGACCCAGAATCACCTCATGGTTCACCTTAGCCAGCTTGGTAGACTCCACCATATCCTCATGGGATAACACCAAAGCTGCAGCAATAGATAGTAGCATAGCCACTGCCAAAGATTGAGCTGCCCCAAAAACATTCCAGCATCCCCTTGAAGTGCCAGGGTCAAGCAACAAATTAGCCATAGCCACTCGAACTTTCTCACTGTCCTACCCATCCACCTCCTTCACCAAAGAGAGCATACGACACAACCATTCCCTCAAGCTTGGATTTTTCACCTCTACTTCAACATAATTAACAAAGCCAGCCATGGCCTCTTCTCTAGACATCTTCTTCAAATGTTTCTGTGGAGTATAAGCCCTCTTCATTCTACCTCCAACCATTTTACTACCAACCTTCTGTTGAATCTGCCTCTGCACCGGTTGCGGGGCCACCACCTTGCCTTTGAACCTGCATCAAATGTCATCGCCAACACCCAACCTGCCCCAACCAGCATCATTCCTAGCCTCCACCATGAGAATACAATGCCGAGAGAAGCAAACACCAAGATCAACAACTCAAAAACATCACCCACCTAAGGAAACAATAACATCATTACCACACACCACCTAAAGGAATGAGTGAGCCAATCTAGCCACCGTCAAATCCACATGTATCAACTCTTGAAAGTGAAAAAAACACAATGTCTACTTATTGAACGATCCCTTTATGGAGAGACATTCAAGAGAAATTTGACTTCATTCACTAATTTCTAGTATTTCAATAAAGAATGTACAAAATTCTATTGAGAGGGAAGAAAAAATAATTTCAAGCAATGCCTTTGAGAAGTAACACCAAGTGTACAAATAAGTATGTATACATCAAGGAACCAATCCACCTCACCATGGAGTTGAAATAAAAATGGTGTAAAGGAAATGATTCATTCATTGAAGCACAATAATGTGTCTCATGTGGTCCCCTTTTCTCTCCAAGCCACATACATCAATTTTACTTCTGAAATTTGCCACATCAGACCCCACAATTTTGGGTCAAATAATATTAAATATATAAAAATTGCATATTAATGACCCTCAACTTTATACCGTTATAAAATTTTCATTCCCACAGGTATTAGGCCTAGAATAGGGTTTTTTATCCAAGGCCTACAATAGGATTTTTTATCCAAGCTTGAGGGTTGGACCCTCATTTTGGCTCCCAAAACCATGTTTTACACATTAAGTAGCATTTTTGAAGTTCATTATTGTCAAATTTACTTCTTTACAATGAAATTATCCATCTACTTCTTAGCTTTTTAACTATATTTTTTTTCTCATTTTGAATAAAATAAGATATTTATTTTGATTTACTTTATTAATGTCTTCATATTCCTCAAATAATAGTTTTTGATCCACTTATCCAAATTTGAAGAAAAAAATTGTTCTATACTTCATTCTATAAACATTAAAAAACATATTTTTAATTATTTTGGTGGAAGTTATGTGATGTGCACATTCAATGATGTGGTTTCTAGGTTGTGTGCACTTCAAAAGATTATAAAATAAATTAATAAAAAATATACAAATTTTAGTACTAGCTCTTAGCTATCTTTTTACTAATTGGTTTTGAAAACTACTTAACACAAAAAAAGATTATAAAAAAATTAATAAAAAATATACAAATTTTAGTACTAGCTCTTAGCTATCTTTCTACTAATTGGTTTTGAAAACTACTTAACACAACAAAAGGGGGGAACACACTAGATGCTATATTATATTTTAGTGATAAAAAAATATTTTTTTAGTGTGTACTCAATTTTTGACCTTCTTAATCTTAACTATTTTTTAAATGCCTTAGTAGTTTAGAAACTAGACTTAGAGTAGTACAATTCTTGTTCTAATCACATCTTCAAATTTTGAATGTAAGCATCTTGAATTATGCATCCAAGTTTAGGTAAAAGTTAATTTTAGGAGAAAAGAGGTCACTTTTGACCCTCCTTTTATCCCCCATTTCGATGCACTTAGCCTGGTTCTCAAAATTAAATCTACATGGAAGATGTAATGCCCCAAGCTTACACTCAAGACATTAATGGTTAAGAACTAACCAAACAAAATTTTCATGATACAAATGTGGCATTAAGAAAATCACACTACACACTTACATGCCCAAGGTGGTATACAATCTACAATAACACATTTGGCATGCACACCGATGCACAATACAAGGCGACACAAGCAAAAGACTTAAAAACAACATGAGGCAAAACACCATGGTCAACAAATAAAATAAGACATGGAGAAGAGTCAAGATCTCTAAGGCCACTAAAAGAACACTTACAAAATTTATACTAGGTTAGTTCTCTAATATCTTAGAGTTACAAGACGCATATGGCCAAAACTACTAGAAGTTTAGACTTGAGGGAAGGACTTGCAATGGACTATATCTGCTATCACAGTTAAAACATAACCCTTTTTCTCTTGTCTTCAATTTGTTGTGGAGTTAATTTGGTATGCTAAGGCAAAGACTATGTGGGAGTTCTTCTATCTCTTATGTTTACAAACACTTGTCATCTATTGGCCAAAAAAAAATACTCTACTTGTCTTGCCATAAGCATTTCTTGGGACACAAAATTTGGATTATTCGATGTGGTCCTTTAAACCCCTAGAAATAATTCCTTTAAATTTTCCCTTGTATCATGATACTTAAAGATAAAGTTTGGAATTGATGAGTATTGTCCTTGACCATACTTATTTTTTTTAGTTTGGTAAGATGGCTAAAGTACTTATCCATAAGATTGTTACCATAATGTGTATTGAGTTCCTCTTGAAAAATCAACCATGTGACACATCTCCACTTTTTCTTCTCTTCATATAGCTAATGATACCAAATGAATTGGTCTAGTTCTAGGTATAAGGATACCATTGCAACCTTTTCTTGATGATCAAAGAACTATTCCATTTGGTAGAGCCAATTAGTTGGATTCTTGCCATCAAACTTGCACATATCCATCTTAGGTGTGAAGTTTCTGGCCATAGATTTATTTGTGTGATGATCCATATTTATATTTGATTCAAACCCAAAAGCATCATGCCCCTTAGGAGACTCATCTTCTTCCCAAGTCTTGTTGTGGGAATCTCTAGAACCTTGGTGAGATGTTACTTGTTCCAACATTGTCTTGAGATCTCCTATCTTCGCTTCCACACTTGAAAATATTTCATCCTTCAACTTTTTGGTTTCCTCCCTTATGTCATCCATGGTTATAGTATCCCTCTCTTCTACTAGTGGATCCTCTTTGTCATGAGTCTTTTTAGTAGTGATTGGATTCTGTCCTTTGCCTCTTATTGAAGCCCCCATAATGATGCCGCCAAATAGTTTTTACAAGAACTTACTCAAAACAAATTGAAATAATATGATATTTTTAGAGTTACTCACCAAGGTTTAGATCTCACTTCTAAAAAAAATCTCAAATAAATTCATTGATTTGTAACCTTCAGAGCAAATTTGGTGGAAACCCTAATTTCATAGTAACTCCTTCAAATCTACTCCAAATGACCTCAAATATGGACTGTAGTAGATTTAATATGGACTTGAAAAGCCATCCAAAAATTAGTTAACAATTTTCCAAATTGAGAGAGATATGATCTTCACAATTTGACCTCTTAAGTCAAAAATAATTGTCTTGATTCTTGTCCTCCAAGTGCCAAGTGTTGGGAATTAAGGTGTCCCAACCTTTCCAAATTCCTAGTATTATTTATTTAATTGTATATTTATTTATTGCTTAATATTGTATTTACTTGCACATTCAATTTGATCACTAGTTGAGGTGGCATGGTGACTTGTCATCTTACTTGGAATGTGACTTGGATGGTCAAGCCAAACCTACATGGATTTGGGCGTCCCATTTGAGGTGGCACTAATATGCCATGTATCGGCATCTTGTGGTATGTGGAAGAGGATATTCCATATGACAGAATCTATGATGCATAAAGCCAAGTTTGGAGATTCCTATGACAAGCAGGGACAAGTGTTAGTGAGTATCTTTGCATGAGGGAAAGGCATCTTTGGGTGCCCAAGTTGGGCTATGACATATTGTAAGAGGAATTTACTATATTTAGTCTTATATGATGAATTCTCTTACAACATTTAAGGTTGTTATGCGGGCAGATTTTATGACAGTTGTAAGATGCATAAGAGCATATGTCATTGCCTATTTTTAGCATGGAGCGCTCCAATCTTGGAAAGTCAAATCTGCCATGTGTGACAAATGTAAGAGATGTATTTGCAGCTTGGACAAGTGTCCTTTGATGTGGAAAAATGGCCATGTGGCCAAGGTGGATGCCTATCTCAAGAAGCTTCCAGTATATGCCTTGTATCTCTATAAAATGCATTGTTTTGGAGTTGTAGTAACATAGTTTTTGTACAGGTACTGTTATGCTACCAAAATCACTCCAAAAATGACATTTGAAGACTCTTGGAAGAACTTGCATTGCAAGTGTATTGTAAACACACCATTGTTTTGATAATACATTGTGCAGGTTTTAGAGTGTGGGGTTTTTTACCTGAAAATGTTTTCCCCACGATATATCTTGTGTTAATATCTCTTTATGTGTCGTGTTGCTATTGTAATATTAATGTTATGTGTTTAACATTGCTGCAATTGTAAGGATTAAAAAGAATTTGCACACATCTCCCCTCATTAGGTTGGTGTAGGAAGTGTGTTCCACGTACCTTGCTTCCTTTGAGTTGGTATCCGATCTTGATCACCTTTGATCCTAGTTGTTGGGTAGGGGTTTTTTTGAGCTAATATTTGATTGAGTGGGAGTTTGTACAAAGTATTCTACAATCTTTTTGTAGGAAAAAGATGGCAGCCACATCTGGAAGAATGGAATTAGAAAATTTTAATGGCAACAATTTCAAGTTGTGGAAACTCAAAATGGAAGACATGCTTGTTGATATCCAGACCTATGGGAAACAATTTCTGGTACAAAACCAATGGCAATGGCATAGGCAGATTGGGATCTCAAAGATCATAAAGCTAAGGGTCTTGTGAGACTCTATTTAGCTGATTCTGTCTTGTTGAATGCTCATGAAGAGAAGACCGTGAAGGAGCTGTGGAAGAAACTTGGTGATGTTTATTAGGCTAAATCCTTGGTAAACAAGTTATTCCTACAGAAGAAGCTATATTCTCTAAGGATGGAAGATGGAGGATCGGTTGCAGACCACTTGAATGCCTTTAACCTGCTAGTTGCACAGTTGTCATCCATTGGTGTGAAGATGGAGGAGGATCATTGCATGACCTTGCTATGTTCTTTGCCAGAATTGTGGTACCACCTTGTTATAGCCATTGGGAGCACTACTACCACCTTCAAGATGGATGAAGTGGTATCTTCACTGTTGTCTGAAGAGATGCGGAGAAAGTCTTTTGAATCGGCAAAGGAGGCTCTTGCGGTTCATGGTAGGCCCAAAGAGAAAGGGAAAAAGAAAGACAAGAACGATGAAAAGGGTAAATCCAAATCTCGTGGGAGATCCAAATCTCCTAGAAAGTCCAAGGCAGTGTGTTGGACTTGTGGTAAAACTGGACATTTTTCTAAAGGAGTGTAAGGAGGAGAAAAATAAACAAAAGAACACCTCCGATTCAGATTCTAACAAATCTCATGATGATGGTGATGCTTTTATTGCTACCTTGGCCACCCATGCATCAGATGATGTGTGGCTGATTGACTCCAGTGCTTCCTTCCACATGAACTCACATCAAGGTTGGTTCACAAAGTATGAAGAGTTCGTTGGTGGGAAGGTGTACTTGGGTGATGACTCTCACCTGAAAATAGTTGGTTGTGGAAGAGTCTTGATCTGATTCCCTGATGGACAAGTGAAGGGAATCAATGGGGTTACGCACATCCCTGGTTTAGCATGAAACCTACTCTCTATAAGTAAATTGAATGATGCAGGTGTGCAAGTTGTCTTCTCGAATGGAGGATGCAAGATGACAAGATGATCTATGGTGCTTGCTAAGGGTACTCGGAGAGGTACTTTGTTTCAGCTGGATGCATGCACTACTCAATGCAATAGTTCTTCTGATTCGAAGAAAAGAGCTTCAGTCACTTCATCCTCACCATTGGAATTAGCAATGAAGAAATATGTTGCTTCAACTTCTGATGGTAGTGCATTTTGGGTACCTAAGAGTGCTCATGCTTTAGAAATGAAACTCCCTATTGAGAAGACAATGATGTGGCATGAGAGACTTGGTCACATTGGTGAGAAGGGTCTTAGAGCCCTGAAAAATAAAAACATCATTGAGGGGTTAAATGATTGTAATCTCAAGTTCGACTTTTGCAAACATTGTATATATATGGAAAGCAAAATTGTGTTCAGTTTTACTCTAGTTCTCACAAGTCTTCTGGTGTTTTGGATCTTATTCATTCTGATGTGTTTGGTCCTATGAATGTTCCTTTGATTTCTAAATTGTTATATTTTGTATCATTCATTGATGATTACAGTAGAAGGACATGGGTTTATTTTCTTAGAAGCAAATTTGAAGTCTTTAGTCGGTTCATAGAGTTTAAATCTTTTGTTGAGAATTAGACTAGTTAAAAGATTAAGTGTTTGAGAACTGATAATGGTGGTGAGTTTTGTTCCACATAGTTCGATAAGTTCTGTAAAGAACATGGAATTGAAAGACATAAGACAACTCCTTATACCTCACAACAAAATGGAGTTGCAGAAAGGATGAATAGAACATTGATGGAGAGGGCTAGGAGTATGCTTAGTGGTGCTAGCCTTGAACAAAAGTTTTGGGTTGAAGCTATAGCCACTGCTTGCTATCTGGCTAATAGGTCTCCTACCTCAGCACTCGTTGATAAGACACCCATGGACGTGTGGTCTGGTAAGAAGCCCTCGTTGAGACATCTTCATATTTTTGGTTGTGAGGCATATGCACATGTGCTTAAGGAGAAGAGGTCAAAATTGGAGAACAAGGCAATTAAGTGTATATTCATTGGCTATGGTGTTGGTGTGAAAGGGTACAAGCTTTGGGATCCTATGGCTGAAAAAGTGTTGTATAATAGAAGTGTTATTTTCAGAGAGTTAACGCCTTCTCCTATTGTTCTACAACCAGAAGAAAAAGAAAAGAAAGAGGATGTGGTTCAGTTTCCTTCTACCCCTGAGAAGACTAAACCGAAAGACCCTATTGGACCTGATGATGAGGAGAGCTCTAGCAGCTCTGAAAGTTCAGAAGAAGAGGTAGAACCTCCACCTCAGCCTTTGAGGAGGTGCACATGAAACAGGAAGCAACCTGACAGGTTTGGTCATACATTGCTAGATTCTAGTTGTGCTTATGCCTTGATTACTAGCATTGATGAGCCTAGAACTGTGACAAAGGCTATGGACATGAAAGATGCAGGTTCCTAGAAAGAGGCCATGGAGGATGAGATGGCTTCTTTGGAAAAGAATAAAACTTGGGACTTGGTGCCTTTGCCTGATGGACGGAAACCCGTTGGATGCAAATGGGTGTTCAAGAAGAAATTTGGAGCAGATGGCAGTGTTGAGAAGTATAAGGCTAGATTGGTTGCGAAGGGGTATTCACAAGTGGAGGGAATTGATTATGGTGAAATTTTCTCTCCCATTGCAAAGCTGACATCTATTCAGTTCCTATTATCTCTTGCAACAACTTATGATTTGGAAGTGGAACAAATGGATGTGAAGACAACTTTCCTTCATGGTGACTTGGAGGAAGAAATTTGTATGTCATAGCTTGAGCACTACGTGGTGAAAGGTAAATAAAATTTGGTCTGTAAGTTAAAGAAGTCTTTGTATGGTTTGAAGCAATCTCCTAGGATGTGGTACTTGAAATTTGATGCCTTTATGTTGTTCATTGGATTTCTGAGATTGAAATCAAATCATTATGTGTATTACAAGTTTGACAATGGTCATATTCTCATTATTATACTGTATGTTGATGATATGTTGCTAATTGAGAATGGTAAGAATATGATTTCTGATTTGAAGTCTTAGTTGTCAGCATAGTTTGAAATGAAAAACTTAGGGGCAACCAGGTACATTCTTGGGATGGAGATCAGAAGAGATAGAGCAAACAAAAAATTTTGGTTAAGCTAGAGTAAGTATGTGAAAAATGTGTTGGATAGATTTAGCATGGCAGATTGCAGACCACTGTGTGTTCCTATTTCATTGGGAAAAAAGTTATTTGTTAATGATTGTCCAAAGTCTCCTTCTGAGATGCATGATATGAGTAGAGTACCTTATGCTAGTGTAGTTAGTAGCTTGATGTATGCTATGGTTTATACAAGGCTAGACATTGGGCCCAAGCAATGGGAGTTCTTAGTCAGTTTATGGCTAATTCTGGATAGGTACATTGGGATGCGGTTAAGAGAGTGTTCAAATATTTGAGGGGTACTTCTGAGTATTCCTTGTGCTATTATGGTTATCTTACAAGACCTCAACATTCTGTGAGTATTTGTGGATTTGTGGATTCTGATTGGGTAGGTGATATTAACAATAGGAGATCCACCAGTGCTTATGTGTTTACCATGTTTGGTGGTGCTATTAGTTGGATGAGTAAGAGACAACCTGTGGTTGGAAGCAGAGTACATGGCAGCAACTCATGCTTGTAAGGAAGCCATTTGGCTTAAGAGGTTGTGTTCAGATATTGGTTTTGATGCAGGACATATTACTATCTATTGTGATAGTTAGAGTGTGATTTGCTTAGCAAAGAATCCTACTTTCCATGCCATAACAAAGCACATTAATGTTCAATATCATTTTGTTTGCAATATGTGTTGTCCTCAAAATTAGTTGCGCTCATTTTTGTAGACAATCCCTATGAAACTTGTCCATTTCGTAGCCTACACTCTAAGTTCACAAATCGGGGCAAGTTCTCTTGGCCTCGTGTGAAGTCATTTGACATCGTAGAATAGATTGTGACATTCCCTTAAGTTGATTCCTTGAAATTCATGAAAATTGATTAGGTTACAAGATTGTCAAAATATCAATTTTGACCATTTTAGGGTGTTAGAAATTTTTTAGGTTTCATGTGCAAAGTTGGCCCATTTCGCCGCTCCTATATGCATGTTTATTTTTGAGTGAAAATGCAGAGGCAGTGAAAATTGCCACCCATGCATTTTCCCTATAGAAGTTGTATATGTTCAAGCAGTCATATCTACCGCTTATGCATATGGCAAGAAGGCATGCATTGTTGGTAAGTTTCGTCGACCTAGCATATCTTTGTCGATCTCATAAACTTCAGTGACATTAATGCCACTCGTTTTAGCATTTATGTTTTTGTTTTAACCTTTTAAAGGTTTAAACATGTTGTATTTCATTTATCTTTCATTCCTCCAACCTATTAAGCAATTAGTAATTTCTTCGGATCACTGGGTTTAAGCGGATTTTGGATTCACGAGATTTTAGTCTTTGGGGTCGTTTCTAGGCTTTGGTCAGCTTTTCCAGGTAAGCCATTGTTTTTCTTTTTCTTTCTTTTTCTTTCATTTTTATTTCTTTAAAGTTTACCTGTGAATAATTGTTTATATTTCCTATAGATGTTATTGTTTTCATCTATTGGTTTATGATTATGTGAGTCGTCTTCATCGAAACCCTAGTTTTGGTAAGTCCTAGGTTTTTGTTGTTGTTTTTCCTTAAAGACTTTTATCAGGTTTTCTGATTTTTCTTGTCATTACTAGGAAGATTTTCATGTTAGATCTCACTTAGTAGCGGCAAAAGTCACTATTTTGAAAACTTAGAAAATCCCTTACATGCCTGAGCAGTCATATCTACCGCTCAAACATCAAACTTCAACCTTTCCTGTATAAGTAGAAGCGGTAAATATTACCGCAAATGCAGATAGGTGTATAGGTTTTGTCAAATGTTGTGTTGGCAAAAATCGTCGATGATGTATGAAATCTCATACATGTTATCATACCCTAAATGCACAAGTGGTTAAAACTGCCGCTTGTGCACTTGAATGTTCCATCCCAAGGTGTATGGGCAGTGAAATTTGCTGCTCTTACACATAGAAAACTTGCAAACTTCCACATATATGTGATGTTGGCAAATTTTGCCGCTTTTACAAAGCCTTGCATTTCCCCTATGCTGAGTCGGCGATTTTCACCACTTATACATGCATGCACATTCAACTTGTATTTTCCCCTCATGTAAGGGTGGTCAATTTGACCACCCCTACACCAAATTGCAATTTCTCCTCCATATGCAGTGGTAGTCATCCTGACTGGCTATGCATGATAAGAACCCACCTTAACATGCAGGAGCGGCCAAAATTGTCGCCCATGCATGTCACCCTACAAATTTTCCTAACACTGGGAAATTTTTCCTTTCAATACCTATTGCCCTACTTTCGCCTGTTTCCATGATTTACATGCTCTCAAGCCCTTCAAAGAATGTTCTTATGTCCATGATCATCAATTCATAGTAACCCTAATTTGGCTATTTTCCCCCTAACTACGAGATCATGGCTTTTTGCAGTTTCAACAAACATCTATGGTCAATGCCTTTTTTTTAGTGCTCTCCACGAAGCTGATGTCAGAGCCTTCTCCCTCAAAGGCTAAAATCATGAAGTACAAGTACCAAGGGGTTCTCCCCGTGACTTCATTACAGTCCAATGTGGACGAGATAAGAGACACAAAGATTGGTCATGTGGAGATGGTTGAGTTCGTGGATAGAATAAAGCAGTCAAATCCTCCTCGGTATATGCAGAAGATTATCGATAGTAACATTCACCTGGTTGCTTCTTTTCCTGTCGTAGCACATAATCCAAAATTTGTTCTTCAAGTGGCCAGTCACTATAATAAGGATACAAGGTCTGTGTCTGATTCTCAACTAAATGTGATCATGAGATTAGATCTAGAGTTTCTCGATAAAATATTTATGTGTCCTATTGAGAATATTGGTGAAATAGATTTTGCTCAAGGGCAAAAAGAGTTTGATAAAGATGTGGAAGCTGCAAAGAAACATATTAATGGCAGTGACTATAGAAGACCCTCTGATTCAAAAGGTTGAGAAAGTTTAGGCCAGAGGAAGAGTGGTTGGTGACATTGTGGAATGGTTGTTGGCATAGGGAAGAGTTCTATTGAAAACCACAGTGGAAAGAAAGGAAAAAATGGCAAAGGCAAAAGCTGAGCTAGATGATATTGTTGATTCACTTTCTCAAGAACTTCAAGATCAAGAGGAGAGTTTAGAGGAATGGATTGAGATGAATAAGATCAAAATAAAGAATCTAATTGCCATTGGTGTCATTTTAAACCGAGAGTCTTATCTTAAGACCAAAGAATCTATTACCCATTGTATCAATGTGATAAAAGGCTTACTTGATAACTTGTGCCAAGTACGTGAAAATAGTGAAGACAGTGATGTCTTACTTCTACATAGGTTAGAGGAACTACCATGTACTCTAATAGGTGAAGGTCACAAGTTTCTCTCACCAGAGGAGATGATAGATGCTTTTGAGAAGATGGTTTAGCAGAAGTTTGAAGATGAAGTGCCTACGGTGGTTTCAATGGATAGTCTTTATGATCATCACTCAACCTTTGAAAATCTGAAGGATAACCTTGAAAAACACGAGAAAGTGATAAAGGCGGTCAAAGATGCAGTTCTCAGGGGTCATACCATCTCATATAATACAATGAAGCCTGATGTATGTGAAATGGCAGCAGTACAAACTATGTATAAAAACTTTTTGAAGAAGAACGATGGTGGCAGTTGAAGTTCCTTTTCAATGCCTTAGTTTATTTTCAGTCTTGTAGATGTAATTTGAATTTTGTTGTGGACATATTCACATGTATTTTTCTCAAATGTAATTACATGTGAGACAAAAGAAGTCACAAGTCAAATAGGACTCTTTTGTTTGAATATGTCAAAGTAGTTAAATTTTCCTATTTTTCCTCTAGGCTCCTCCTTATAAATAAAGAGGGCCTCTATTGTAATATCTATCTTTTATCTATTGCAAAGAAACTCTGCCGAATTGGAAAACATATCAAGACTTTGAGCTTTTCATGTTTATCAAAATTTCAAGCAAATATCAATATAAGCAAGCAATTTGACTATCAAACTTTGAGTTGAATCATATTATTTTATGATATTAGTGTTCTTATGTCAATGGTATTATGTTATATTGAATCATTGCTGGAATTGTAGAGTTTTATTGAAAATTGAGAGAAGTGTTCTTGTTCTGGTTAAATAGACTTTGTGCTATTTCCTCATTACGGGAGTTTGTGTTTACATTTGTGAGAATAGAATTGTTTAAAGACTTTGTACTATAAACTGTTGTGTTCATTCTAGTTATATCATATTGGGTAAGAGTGGAGACTTTGAGCTACATTTGAATTCAATCAAGTTTATTTGTGGGAAATAAGTCAAGCAATAGAAGGCTTTGGGTTTCTATGGTTTGTCTCAATTCAGAAGTTATTAAATATCATTCCTTTTGAAGTTATCATTTTGAAGAGAAAAACATCTATTATGAAAAAAGAGAATAGAATTTAATGAAAACACCCCAAGAATAGTTCTAGTTTACTTAACTATTAGAAGTTGTTTGTTAGAAATAATTCATCATCTAGAGGGAACCTCCCCTTGTTGAGAGGAGAGACTCTATCTCATTATAGCTGTGGCGATATAACCATTTTGTCGTTAGTTAGCTAAACGATAAAATATTCACCCAACAGTTTTTTGGTGACTCTACTGGGGAAGAACACAAAACTTGGAGCCTCACACTTTGAGTTGAAACATTTCTCCTCGTCCATTGTTTTAAGTTGTTTTCAAAACTTTGTTGAGTAGATTGCATTTGGTAGACTCAAGGTATACAAGAAGTAAGAGAGCTCAAGGTATTATTGATCCTGTGTTTGAGTTAATGCAACAAAATAACTTTGGTCTTTTGCCTCCACAACCTCGGCTTCAGCGAACAAGGAGTTTTCCTCCTACCAACGCCAGGTCGCCTATACCAAGTGAAGCTTCCAGCTCCAATACTAACTGAGTTTTATCTGTTCAGATTCCACAAAGGTTTGTTATCCCACCTTTCAATCAACACATAATGGCAACTCAAGGTCCGTGGGGTAATACTTTTGGACCTTTGAATTTGACACCACCACTGAATGAACTACCTCATAGTTCAAGGAAGAATTTCCCTAAATTCTATGGTGATGGGAAAGTCCATCTTGATGAGCACATTGCATCTTTTTGTATAGCTTGCGGTGTACTAGGGGTGGAACACGAAGATGTAGTTGTAAGACTTTTTGTAGAAACACTGCAAGGTGCTACTGTAGATTGGTTCTACCACCTTCAAGCCCAAACCATAGCCAACTGGAATACTCTCAAAACCAAGTTTGAAGCTAGGTTTAAGCCTACGGAAGATGCACATGCTTTGTTAACTCAGCTAACATAGATGAAGAAAGAACCACATGAGCCCATGCGAGATTTCATCACCAAGTTCAATAAATTGACAAATAGGATTATAACAACTGCTCAACCAACAATGGAGAATCTTAAATGTTTCTTTATCAACACTCAGCTTCCTGAGGTAAGAATTCTATTAAGGTGGGCTGGTCTTGTTGATCTTCCTATAGCTCAAAGTTTGGCTATGGAGGTTGAAGATGATTTTATCCTTGCCAGTAAGATAAGAAGGGATTCAAATAGAAATAGAGGTCAATCCTCTACTGATAATTCTTCCACAAGCACCATAGACCCTATGGTGCAGAAGTTAGCAAATGAGTTGCTAGCTTTGAAAAAGCAAATGTCCCAAGGTATGTCCGCTCCCTCTTATAGGGACATACCAAGAAGGATGTTCCCTAACAATTCATATCAAGGCAATGCTGTAAGAAATCAAGGGCAACAAAATTGTCTTCCACCAACACAAGGGAAGCTTGCCATTGAAGCAGTGCCGGTCAACTCCGCAGTTGGCTACTATGAAGCGGAACATTACAATTCTTTCCAACCTGATTTGGATCAGGAGAATAATGCTAATCTTTTTATAGAAGGAGACGAATAATTAGCTAGTGACTCTACTATTGGTTTTCTAAATTATCAAGATGAAGCAGAAAGAGAAGGAGAAGTATATGATGGAGCGTATACTATTTTTACCAGGTCCCAAAATCAATTAAATAAGCAAGTTGATAAAGGAAAGTCAAGAGAGGAGCCTCAACTTGTGATCTAAATTGCCAAGCAATGAACTCCATTGCCTTTTCAATCAAAGGACCTGGTTGTCAATAAACAAGTAAGTTCATCTAACAATCCTATTTCTTCTACTTCTGTTCCTCAGACCAGTACTACCCCTACTAAACTCCAGAATGAAGGATTTCCTACCTCTATATCTAATTCATTTTAGCTCTTTGACATAATCAATCATGTTAGGAAAACCAAAATCCAGATGTTTGAGGTAGAGTATTTACAAGCTAATCCTGAACAGTTTGATAGGTTAGCTAAGTATGTTAAAAACAAGGCTGCCCCTACAGGGCAAGATTCTCCTAAAACTGTCCATGACTCCTCAAAGAACAGGTCCACCCAAAATAACCTAGTCACTACTCCCCTTGTTGCCCCAGGGAAAATAGAACCCTTCTATGTTTCTCTATTGGTCGATGGCCACAAGCTAAGCAATTGTATCATAGGCTCTGGAGCTTCTGATAATGTCATGCTTGCCAAGGTGGCAGATGCTCTCGGTCTTACTTTGACCAAGACCTTTGGGAGATGTTTCTCAATGGATAATAAGCAAGTGCCTTTGTTAGGCCAAATCAAGGATGCCCAATTCGCATTTGCAGCCTTTCCAGATAAGAGGATCAAGATGACTATCCCAGTTGTTGATGTTCTAGCTTCTTATGGCATTTTTCTTGGACGTAATTTTTGTAAAGATGTGGGTGGAGAACTAAACATGGATTTATCCAAGGCAAGGATACCTATTAAAGGTATCATGTAGAAACTGCTTCTTGAGAAGGAGGTAAAATATATTGTTACTCAAACTAAAAATTCAAAAGCCCAAATTTTGTTTGAGTCATCAGGGATGGGTAATTATTTCTTGTCTACTGAAAATACTTCTAGTTCATCAGATGAGAGTTCAAATAATTCAGATGGAGAATCAAAAGATAATTCAGATGAAAGTTCAAACAAGAGCATAGTGATGCTAGATTCTTCCTTCTTTGATGAAGAAGAATCTACTGGTCAAAGAAACATCAAAAAGGTAAATTTAAATGATGTTTGGATTTTAGAATTTGATGGAAATTGTTCTTCCACTAGATCTGGAGCTAGAGTAGTTCTAATATCTCCACAAGGTGATATTTTTCCTTTCTCCTATAAGCTGCAATTTGACAATACTAATAACACCATTGAATACGAGTCATTATTACTCAGAATGGAAGCTGCTCGTGTTAAAGGTATTAAAAATCTTCATGCACAAGGTGATGCTGAGCTTGTTGTTTGTCAAGTGAGAAATCTTTATCAGACCAAAAATGAAAGGTTGAGACATTACCACAATCGTGTCTGGGATTGCATTGAAGGTTTTGATGCTTTCGACATCTCCGTAGTACCAAGAGAATTTAATGATCGTGCTGATTCATTAGCCATCTCTACCACCCTTATGGTCCCTCACAAGGATTTTAAAGGTGATAAATATGCAATTGAGTTGGTTTTCCGACCAAGTGTGCCAGATAATGCTAACCATTGGCAAGTCTTCAATGGTGATAATTAGATCATAGCTTTCTTAGAGAAGACATATAACTTTGATGAGCTCTATTTTGAAGGTAGTTATTCTCCACCACGTGAATATGTTTCTAAAATAGATTCATAGACTGGTGAGGAGATTCTTCAGCTAAAAGGAAATAAAATTTCAAAAGGTTTGGTTTCTCTAGAAAAGTTATTTGACAAGCATGATAGATATATTAAACAACAACTTGATTCAAGTTCATCCATGGAATTTGAGCAAGTAAATTTGAATTCTGAAGCAGATCCCAAGATGGTTAACATTGGGAAATGTTGCACTACTAATGAGAAATTCAATTTCATTACACTTCTTCACTATTACATTGATGTGCTGGTGTATTCATATGATGATTTGAAGTCTTTCAGACCCAAGGAGATCCATCATGAGATTCCTCTCAAGGTAGGATCGTTGCCTCACAAGCAAAAGCAGAGGAGTATAATCCCAAGATATCATGTACTATTCTTTCTAAAATCTAAAAAATGCTGAATGCCAGGATAATCTTTCCTATCCATCATTCCACTTGGATTGCGAATATTGTTCCTGTGAGAAAGAAAAACGGAGAAATCTGTATTTGTGTTGATTTTAGAAATTTGAATCAATCTTCTTTAAAAGATAACTACCCTTTGCCTATTATGGACCAACTATTACAAACTGTAACTGATTCAGAGATGCTATCTATGTTAGACAGTTTTTCAGGCTATAATCAAGTAGAAGTCAGTGAAGCAGATCAATACAAGACTACCTTCACAACACCTTGGGGCACATTTGCATACTGCACGATGCTGTTTGGTTTGATTAATGTTGGCGCTACTTTCCAAAGAACAATGGACCTCACTTTCAGAGATGAAATGGGGAAGTTCATTGTGGTGTACCTTGATGACTTGACCATTTTCTCTAAACAACGTCAAGATCATGCCTACCATTTGCGACAGGTTTTGGAATGGTGTCGTCAAAATGGTATTTCTCTTAATCCTAAGAAACCAAATTTTGGGGTTACAGAGGGTAAGCTTCTCGGTCATATTGTGTCCAGAGAAGGTACCAAAATTGATTCAGAAAGAGTCAAGTCTATCCAGAGTCTTACTTTGCCTACTAGTAAGATTGCAGTTCATTCTTTCTTCGAGAAGGTGAATTTTCTGCGGAGATTCATTCCAGAATTCGTAGAGAAAACTTGTCATATTATCAATACGATGAAGGGTAAGACCAATTTCCATTGGAGTGTGGAAGGTAAAGTAGCCTTTGAGGATATTAAAAGGGCCATAGCTCATGCTCCGATTCTAGTTTGTCTTGACTACACTAAAGATTTCATAATGTATAGTTATGCTTCCAAGCATACACTTTTAGCGATTTTGGTTCAGCAGAATGAAGAGGGTGTGGAATCTCTGATTTCATTTATGAGTTGCCCACTGAAGCCTCATGAACTTAAGTAATCAAATATGGAGAAACATGCTTATGTCATTGTCAAGGCGGTGAAGCATTTCTGGTTTTACATTTTGAACTCACCTACTGTTGTTCTGGTTCCAGACACAATAGTGAAGTCTATCCTGACACAACAAGAATTTGGGACTAAAAGGGGTAATTGGATTTCCAAAATTCAAGAGTTTGATCTTGATATCAAACCAACCAAGCTTGTGCGTGGGAGAGGTTTGTGTCAGCTGATTGCTGATAATGTCCCAAAAGAAATAGGAGATGAAGAGGAAGAAGTTGAAGGTATGCCAATTGTTCTCTTTGTCACTACAATAGATGAGTGGTATTCCAATATCGCTCATTTTGTCACCTATGGTGAGTGTCCTTTTCATTTATCTTATAAAGAGAAGTGAACTATCAAGTTAAAGGCTACAAACTATGTCTTGTGGGATAACGATTTGTATAAAAGAAGCCTTGATGGAGTTTTTCTCTGTTGTGTGGATAGAACACAACAAAGCAAACTTTTAGAGTCTTTTCACAATTTGGCATGTGGAGGACATTTTTCTGCACATGTGATAGCTCATAAAATTTTGTAGGCTAGGTATTATTGGCCTACATTATTTTAGGATGCATACAACTGGGTACATAGATGTGAACTTTGCCAGTAGTTTGTCAGGAAGCCTAAGTTAGCTGCACTACCACTAAAGCCAGTTGTGATTGAAGAACCTTTTTAGCAAAGGGGCATTGACTTCATTGGTGTTGTGAACCCACCGTCGAGTGCGGGACACAATTTTGTTCTCACCACAACAGATTACTTCACCAAGTGGGTGGAGGCAATTCCTATTAAGCATGCATGCTACTTCAGAGGTAGTATGTAATTTTCTCAAGGAGAATATTATTTCTTGGTTTGGAGTTCCAAACAAAATCGTAGTAGATAATGCTACATGTTTTTCTTCAAATGAGATCACTAGTTTTTGCTTTGAATATGGGATCATGCTTTCTCATTCATCAAACTATTATCCATAAGGGAATGGTCAGGCAGAATCTAGCAACAAGAATCTGGTTACAATTATCAGGAAACTGGTGGAGGATAATTAGGGAACCTGGCATAAAGCTTTGTTTGATGCTTTATGGGCTGACAGAATTACCCCTAAGAGGGCAATAGGTATGTCACTATTCCAGATTCTATATGGTTTGAATGCAGAAATACCTATTACTTTGGAATTGCTGGCTTTAAAGTTGGCAATAGCAGTGGAAGATAGAACTTTTGAAAGTTCTATTGACAAAAGAATAATGTACCTCACTAAACTTGAAGAGCAGCAAGTTATGGTAGTAGACCATATTGTTGAGCATCAAAGTTAGGTTAAGAAACTTTTTGACAAGAAGGCGAAGGCTAGAGAATTTCAAATTGGCGATCAAGTCTTGTTATGGGACAAGAGGAGGGAGCCAAAAGGAATGCACGAGAAGTTTGATTCCCTATGGAGAGGCCCATTCATCACTCACCAATTTTGTGGTGAAAATATTTTCTTGTTGGAGTATCTTGATGGAACACCATTCTTGCTGCCCCACAGTGGACAACATCTGAAGCACTTCAATCCTTGAAGTATTAGATAAGTTCATTTGTACATTTGTATAGTTTTTGGTGTTTTTATTTTTTCATTTTTGTTTAGTCTTTTTGTGTCTTTTTGTTTTGGTAGCTTGACTCTATGGCCCAATGGCATGGATGAAGGCACTTAGAGACTGGATTCTACTCCCTTTGATCATTTCAAAGAATGATTGGAGGAAGTTCTCCAGTTAGAGCCAGTTGTTGTCCTCAAAATTAGCTGCACTCATTTTTGTAGACAACCCCTACGAAACTTGTCTATTTCTTAGCCTACACTCTAAGTTCACAAATCGAGGCAAGTTCTCTTGGCCTCACGCAAAGTCATTTGACATCGTAGAATAGCTTGTGACATTCCCTTAAGTCGATTCCTCAAAATTCATGAAAATCGATTAGGTTACAAGCTTGTCAAAATATCAATTTTGACCATTTTAGGGTGTTAGAAAATTTTTAGGTTTCATGTGCAAAGTCGGCCCATTTCGTCGCTCCAACATGCATGTTTATTTTTGAGTGAAAATGCAGAGGCGGCGAAAATCGCCACCCATGCATTTTCCCTATCGAAGTTGTATATATGTTCAAGCGGTCATATCTACCGCTTATGCATATGGCAGGAAGGCATGCATTGTCGGTAAGTTCCACCGACCTAGCATACCTTTTTCGATCTCATAAACTTCAGTGACATTAATGCCACTCATGTTAGTATTTATGTTTTTGTTTTAACCTTTTAAAGGTTTAAACTTGTTGTATTTCATTTATCTTTCATTCCTCCAACCTATTAAGCAATTAGTAATTTCTTCTGATCGCTGGGTTTACGTGGATTTTGGATTCACACGGATTTTAGTCTTTGGGGTCGTTTCTAGGCTTTGGTCAACTTTTCTAGGTAAGCCATTGTTTTTGCTTTTCTTTCTTTTTCTTTCATTTTTATTTCTTTAAAGTTTACCTGTGAATAATTGTTTATATTTCCTATAGATGTTAGTGTTTTCATCTATGAATTATTGTTTCTTGGTTTATGATTCTATGAGTCGTCTTCATCGAAACCCTAGTTTTGGTGAGTCCTAGGTTTTTGTTTTTGTTTTTCCAAGACTTTTATCAGGTTTTTTGAGTTTTCTTGTCATTACTAGGAAGATTACCATGTTAGATCTCACTTAGTAGCTACAAACGTCACCGTTTCAAAAACTTAGAAAATCCCTTACATGCCTGAGCGGTCATATCTACCACTCAAACATCAAACTTCAACCTTTCCTGTATAAGTAGAAGTGGTAAATATTACCGCTAATGCAGATAGGTGTATAAGTTTTGCCAAATTTTGTGTCGGCAAAAATCATCGATGATGTATGAACTCTCATACATGTTATTGTTGCAAGTATGGGCCTAATCGGTGTTGTCATTGATGTCAACATACTCCTGTTGCATTAATGATAAGGATTGGATGAACTGTATGATGAGGATATTGAGAAAATTAGTCTCAATCAGGAACAGTGAAGAACAATGATGACAGTAAGGTAAAAGTCTAAGTTAGGATGAGGATCAGAGGATGCGGTTTAAAGGGTTTGTAGATATGAGTCTTAAAGTGATCCAGTAAAGATTTTAGAGGTCCGCATGAAGATCTGAAGAAGTTGTGGACGCTCAAGTAAAACTAGTTCCGACAGGTGTTCAGTGGTGACAGAGTGATACAGATAGGTTCGGTGAGATCCAGAAATGCATTATCCCATTCTACAGATTTGGTGGAGTGTTCAGAAAGTCTTTGTGAAGTATCAACTTGATTGGTTCATGGTTTGAAGGTCTGCAAGCATCTATTCCTTTGTGATAGTGATGACAGACTGTGTTCTTGAGGTTCCAGATGAAAGAGAGAAGGATTTCAGTAAGCAGATGAAGTGTGGATGTTCTTGGTAATTCAAGCAAGCTTGTGGAGGTCTTTGGATAGTGTCCAGTTTGTGTTGGTGGTCTGCATTGGAGTTGGAGTTCATAATTGAGGAATAACTTCCAGATGATGGTGTTCTCCTTGAGACTAGCCGACCAGATGAGTTACACATCCTGCGGATGTTCTTGTTGATGTTTGCTGACTTAGATGATTATTCCTAAGTCGATGTCTTGTATAAATAAGGGATTGTAAAGTCATTTCAAAGTGTGTCTTGTGAAGATGAGAGTGTGGTAGCGAGGAGGAGAGCGAAAGGTAGAGCAAAAGTATTGGGCTTAAATGGAACTGATTCAAGCATGGTAAAGATGCTATTCTCTAGTTCATGTATATGATACTTATTTCTTTGTAGACAGTGTGTCTCTTATGGGTAGTGGGCCTCTTGTGACTAGTGTGCTTGGGCAGTGAGCCCTAATTGGCATGTGCCATTTTGTTCTTTCTATTCTTCTAACTGAGAATACAATCTTGGGTTAATCACCCCATGGTTTTTCCCTTAACCAGGTTTTCCACGTCAAAATCTTGGTGTCTTATGTGTTAATGTGTTTCTGCTCTTAGTTTAATGCATTGTGTTTTCATGATTGAATTATTATTATGTTGTTGAATTATAAAGTGGATTTAAGTGTGTAAGTTGAAAGAAAGTTTTGGACAACTGATTCACCCCCCTCTCAGTTGTCTGCCCTGAATCTAACAATTGGTATCAGAGCCAAGTTCCTCTAAAAGGAGCTTAACTACTTGAGGAGATCTAGGATGTCATCCTACAAGAAGGATAGTCTGAAGTATGATGGAACCAATTTTAATCTTTGGAAAAGTCGCATGAAATGTCACTTGCAATGTATGGGAATGCAGTACTGGAACATGGCTTCAACAAAGTATACTCCTCCTCAGGGTGGTCTGAAATCCCCAAATGAAATCACAGATGCTGAAAATAATCTGCAGACTATAGAAGCTCTTCTAAGCACATTATCTAATTCAGGGCTTTCAAATGTTACCTATCAACTGCTTTTGAGATTTGGCAAAAACTGGAACTTCTGCACGAAGAAGACAAGTATGTTAAATGTGCAAGGTTACAGAGTCTGAAAGAAAAATTTAAAAATCTAAAGATGAGAGATGATGAAAATATTACTACTTTTATGCCAAGAGTAAATGAGATTATTTGTGGAATTAGAAATGCTGGTGGAGTCTTGGATGAAGATGAGATTGTTGGCAAAATTCTCAGATCCCTTCGTGCTTCTTATAAAATCAAGGCTGTTGCCATTGAAGAATTCAGAGCCCATACTACTGTCACAAGAGATCAATTGGCTGCATTTGAAATGACCGAGTATGGAGATGCCCCCCCAAAGACTGAATCTGTATTCAAAGCCAGTGCCTCTATAAAAGGTAAACAAAGGTTTGAATCGGGAGAGAACTCTTCAAGGAATCTATCATGGTATGAAAAAGCAAGAAAAGACCTGGAAGAAGAAGAAGCTGAAACTGCTCAACTTGAAGCCCTTATTACAAAAAGACTGCCAAGAGGATCTGGTAAATATGAAGAAAAATTGCCTTTTAAGTGTTTTAATTGCAATAAGATTGGTCATTTTGCCTCAAAGTGTCCAGAAAGATTTTCAAGGCCAAATCCTAACAGATCAAGGTTCCAAAAGAACTGTTACTATGTTCATGAGGAAGATGATAATGAAGGAGTAACAGATGATGAATCAAAGATAGGAAACAAATCTGGAAGTGATTGGGTGTTTATTGCCATCAAGGAAGAAGATCCATTGTCCTCTGAATCTGTCAATCATAAAGTTGTAGAAAGAGCTCTGGCTGCCCAAGTTGAAGAAAAGGATGATTGGGTCATTGACAGTGGATGCTCTCACCATATGACAGGTGACAAAAATAAGTTCATAGATTTGGAAAGGTATGAAGGAGGAGTGGTAAAGTTTGGTGATAATTCTACTGGTAGAATTAGAGGAAGAGGAACTATTTCTTTTGATGGAAGGAACAAAACTGGTAATGTACTGTATGTTGAAGGATTGAAGCACAATCTTCTCAGTGTTGGTTAGTTGGCGGATAAAGGCTATGATCTCTGATTCAAGAATGGAAAATGCAAGATCTTTGAAAGTTCTGGAACAGAGATTGCATCTGGTACTCAAACTAAAGGTAATATCTTCCACTTGGTTGGTACTAGTAAAAGTTGTTTATTTGTTCAAGTTGATCAGAGTTGGTTATGGCATAGGAGAATGTGTCATGTGAATTTTGATAATATCATCAAGATAAGCGATACTCAAGCTGTAAGAGATCTTCCAAAACTGGTGAAACCTACAAATAGTTTGTGCAAAGAATGTCAGTTGGGAAAACAAAGAAGAGTCTCATTTAAAAGCAAGGAACAATCTTCTACCAGATTATTGGACTTAGTTCATACTGATCTTTGTGGTCCGACAAGAATCAGGAGTGTGCAAGGTGATAGACACTTCATGTTACTAATTGATGACTATTCCTGGATGATGTGGGTAACCTTTCTGAAAGAGAAATTAGAAGCTCTTGAGAAATTCAAAATATTCAAGGCTATGGTAGAGAATGAAACTAGATTAAAATTGAAATGTCTGAGGTTTGATAGAGATGGAGAATTTACATCCAGTGAGTTCATAAATTTCTGTGAGAAACATGGAATTAAGAGACAGTTGTCTGCTCCTAGGAATCCACAACAGACTAGAGTAGTTGAGAGAAAGAACTGGACCATCCAAGAAGCATCTAGGACCATGATGATGGAAGCAATGGTTCCTTAGATCTATTGGAGAGAAGCTGTCAGCAATGCAGTCTATATTCTCAATCGAGTTCAAATTAGAAGCAATACCAATAAGACTCCTAATGAACTTTGGTTTGGCATCACTCCTACTATGAGGTATTTCAGAGTTTTTGGTAGCAAATGTTACATCAAAAGAGATGAAGATCTAGGAAAGTTTGATTCTAGAAGTGATGAAGGAATATTCTTGGGTTACTCTACTCAAAGCAAAGCATACCGGTGTTATAACAAGAGACTGAGAAAGATGATAGAAAGTACAAATGTGAAGGTTGATGAAGGAATTGAAAAACCCTCAAGGTTTTATGAATATGATGAAGATGAACAGAATGGTGTTCTAATTCAAGGAGCCCAAGCCTCTTCTGAAAGATAGATTCAAACTAATCTGGTAAATCAGGAAGAAGAGATGAGTTTTAATGAGCCTGATCAAGAATTAGAAGTGCAAGAAATTCCCAAAGTTCCAAGGTATGTAAGAATGAAACACTCTGAAGATCAGATCATAGGAGACAAAAGAAAAAGTGTACAAACTAGAAGGAGAATTGCTCAAGATTTAGATAAGTAATGTCTGATTTCAAAGATAGAACCTAAGACAGTGAATGAAGCTTGCAATGATGAAAACTAGACTAAAGTAATGGAGGAAGAGCTGATGCAAATTGAGAAAAATCACACTTGGGATCTTGTTCCCAGACCTAGAAACAAGAATGTGATTGGAACGAAATGGGTCTTCTGAAACAAACTGAATGAAGTTGGTGAAGTAATCAGAAATAAAGCCAGATTGGTCTGCAAGGGATATTCTCAAATAAAAGGAGATGATTTTGAAGAAACTTTTCTTTGGTGGCAAGAATTGAAGCTTATTTCTTGCATTTGCTACCTTCAAAGATTTCAAAGTGTATCAGATGGATGTCAAGTCTGCCTTCCTGAATGGTGACTTGGAAGAAGAAGTGTACATTGAGCAACCAGATGGATTTCAATTGTCTGATCATGGTGATATGGTCTGCAAGTTGAAGAAAGCACTGTATGGACTGAAGCAAGCCCCAAGAGCCTGGTATGAAAGATTAGATAAACATCTCTTGAAGATTGGTTTCAACAAAGGTACTTCTGACAGTAATTTGTATTTCAAAATTGATCATGAAAATATCTTGATTCTTGAAGTGTTTGTTGATGACATCATTTTTGGAGGAAGAGATGGTATGTGTAAAACCTTTGCAAATCAAATGAAAAGTGAATTTGAGATGTCCATGCTTGGGGAAATGAATTTCTTCTTGGGTCTACAAATCACTCAAACAAAGAAAGGAATCTTCATTTCTCAGACCAAATATGTGAAAGAATTGTTGAAGAAATTTGAGATGGAAGATTCAAAGCCAATGAATACTCCCATGGCAACCAGATGTAAGTTGAGCAAAGATGATGACTCTCCCAAGGCTAATAAGAAAATGTATAGGTCAATGATTGGAGGACTGTTGTATCTCACTCAAACTAGACCTGACATTATGAATGTTGTTGGTCTTGTTGCTAGATTCCAAGCTAATCCTAGAGAATCTCATGTTATGGCAGTCAAGAGAATTTTTAGATATCTAAAAGGGACAGTTGAGTATGGTCTATGGTACCCTAGAGATCATGATTTCTCTCTTCATGCCTATACAGATGTTGATTGGGTAGGAGATGTGGATGACCGGAAGAGTACTAGTGGTGGAGCATTCTTTTTGAGGAAGAGATTGGTTTCTTGGATAAGCAAGAAACAAGAGGCAATATCTCTGTCCACTATAGAAGCAGAATATATTGTAGCAGCAGATAGTTGCACTCAAGTTTTGTGGATGAAACAAATGCTAAGAGACATGAGAGTGGAGTATGAGGAGCCTATCACAATCTTCTATGATAATTCAAGTGCAATAAATATATCTAAGAATTCGGTGTTGCATTCAAAGACTAAACATATATCCATCAAGTTTCAGTTTTTGATAGAGCAAGTGAACAAGAATGAAGTCAGATTGGAGTTTGTGCCTTCCAAGGATCACATTGCAGACATCTTTACTAAACCTCTACCTAAGGATTCTTTTGAGTTTCTCAGGGAGAAGTTAGGGGTTATTGTCCCTCCGGTGATGAACTAAGGTGCACTGATGTGCATCAGTCTAGTGGATATCACAGTCATATCTTGTGAACCCAGATTGATGATGGAGAGCTGCTACTCAGGTGGAGTAGCTGGTAGGATTCTAAAGTGTTGAAATTGCAAGTTTGTGCCCTTTGCCATTGATGTCAAAGGGGGAGAGAAGACATGTGAAAAACAAGTGGTTGTTGATTAAAGGGGGAGCAGGAAAGGAAGAGAAGACATGAAAATGGTTGTTGCTGATAGGGGGAGTAGTGACAGTAAGAAGTTCTTGTCTTGATGGTCAAAATAGTTTTTCACATCATATGTTGCCATCAATGACAAAGGAGGAGATTGTTGCAAGTATGGGCCTAACCGGTGTTGTCATTGATGTCAACATACTCCTGTTGCATTAATGATAAGGATTGGATGAACTGTGTGCTGAGAATATTGAGAAAATTAGTCTCAATTAGGAACAGTGAAGAACAGTGATGACAGTAAGGTAAAAGTCTAAGTTAGCATGAGGATCAGAGGATGTGGTTTAAAGGGTTTGTAGATATGAGTCTTAAAGTGATCCAGTAAAGATTTTAGAGGTCTGCATGAAGATCTGAAGAAGTTGTGGCCGCTCAAGTAAAACCAGTTTTGGTAGGTGTTTAGTGGTGACAAAGTGATACAGATAGGTTCGGTGAGACCCAGAAATGCATTATCCCGTTCTGCAGATTTGGTGGAGTGTTCAGGAAGTCTTTGTGAAGTATCAACTTGATTGGTTCATGGTTTGAAGGTCCACAAGCATCTATTCCTTTGTGACAGTTATGATAGACTGTGTTCTTGAGGTTTCAGATGAAAGAGAGAAGGATTTCAGTAAGCAGATGAAGTGTGGATGTTCTTGGTAATTCAGGCAAGCTTGTGGAGGTCTTTGGATTGTTTCCAGTTCGTGTTGGTGGTCTACATTGGAGTTAGAGTTCACAATTGAGGAATAAATTCTGGATGATGGTGTTCTTCCTGAGACTGGCTGACCAGATGAGTTACACATCCTGCGGATGTTCTTGTTGATGTTTGTCGACTTAGATGATTATTCCTAAGTCGATGTCTTGTATAAATAAGGGATTGTAAAGTCATTTCAAAGTGTGTCTTGTGAAGATGAGAGTGTGGTAGTGAGGAGGAGAGCAAAAGACAGAGCATAAGTATTGGGCTTAAATGGAACTGATTCAAGCATGGTAAAGATGCTATTCTCTAGTTCATGTATGTGATACTTATTTTTTTGTAGACAGTGTGTCTCTTGTAGGTAGTGGGCCTCTTGTGAGTAGTGTGCTCGAGCAGTGAGCCCTAATTGGCATGTGTCATTTAGTTCTTTCTATTCTTCTAACAGAGAATACAATCTTGGGTTAATCACCTCGTGGTTTTTCCCTTAGCCAGGTTTTCTACGTCAAAATCTTGGTGTCTTATGTGTTAATGTGTTTCTGCTCTTGGTTTAATGCATTGTGTTTTCATGATTGAATTATTATTATGTTGCTGAATTACAAAGTGGATTTAAGTGTGTAAGTTGAAAGAAAGTTTTGGACAAATGATTCACCCCCCTTTTAGTTGTTTGCCCTAAATCTAACAGTTATCATACCCTAAATGCACAAGCGGTTAAAACTACAGCTTGTGCACTTGAATGTTCCATCCCAAGGTGTATGGGTAGTGAAATTTGCTGCCCTTACACATAGCAAACTTGCAAACTTCCACATATATGCGATGTCGGCAAATTTTGCCACTTTTACAAAGCCTTGCATTTCCCCTATGCTGAGTCGACGATTTTTGCCGCTTATACATGCATGCACATTCAACTTGTATTTTTCCCTCATAAATTGACCACCCGTACACCAAATTACAATTTCTCCTCCATATGTAGTGGCGGTCATCCTGACCAACTGTGCATGATAAGAACCCACCTTAACATGTAGGAGTGGCCAAAATCGCCGCCCATGCATGTCACCCTGCAAATTTTCCTAACACTCAGAAATTTTTCCTTTCAATACCTATTGGCTCGCTTTCATTTGTTTCCTCGATTTACACGCTCTCAAGGCCTTCAATGCATGTTCCCGTGTCCATGATCATCAATTCACAGTAATCCTAATTTGCCCATTTTTTTCCCTAACTACGAGATCATGGCTTTTTGGAGTTTCATCAAACATATGTGGTCAACGCCTTTTTTTTAGTGCTCTCCATGAAGCTGATGTCAGAGCCTTCTCCCTCAAAGGATAAAATCATGAAGTACAAGTACCAAGGGGTTCTCCCCGTGACTTCATTGCAGTCCAATGTGGATGAGATAAGAGACACAAAGATTGGTCATGTAGAGAGGCTGAGTTTGTGGATAGAATAAAGCAGTCAAATCCTCCTCAGTATATGCAGAAGATTATCGACAATAACATTCACATGGTTGCTTCTTTTCCAGTCGCAGCACATAATCCAGAATTTGTTCTTCAGGTGGCCAGTCACTATAATAAGGCTACCAGGTCTGTGTCTGATTCTCAAGGAAATGTGATCATAAGATTAGATGCAAAGTTTCTTGATAAAATCTTTGTGTCCTATTGAGAATGTTGATGAAATAGATTTTGCTCAAGGGCAAAAAGAGTTCGATAAAGATGTGGAAGCTGTAAAGAAACATATTAATGGCAGTGACTGAAGAAGACCCTCTGATTCAAAAGGTTGAGAAAGTTTAGGCTAGAGGAAGAGTGGTTGGTGACATTGTGGAATGGTTGTTGGTACAAGGAAGCATTCTATTGAAAACCACAGTGGAAAGAAAGCAAAAATGGTAAAGGAAAAATCTAAGCTAGATGATATTGTTGATTCACTTTCTCAAGAACTTCAAGATCAAGAGGAGAGTTTAGAGGAATGGATTGAGATGAAGAAGATCAAAATAAAGAATTTGATTGTCATTGGTGTCATTTCAAACTGAGAGTCTTATCTTAAGACCAAAGAATCTATTCCCCATCGCATCAATGTGATAAAAGGTTTACTTGATGACTTGTGCCAAGTACATGAAAACAATGAAGACAATGATGTCTTACTTCTACGCAGGTCAGAGGAACTACGTATTGATAACTAAGAGGGGGGGTGAATCAGTTATCTTGATTAATTTAACTTTCTGTTCTTCTTTAAATAAGCATGCATAACCATGAAAGCAGAAATAAACTCAATACACAACACAATGATTTTGACGTGGAAACCTTGTTAAGGGAAAAACCACGAGGTGATTAACCCAAGATTGTATTCTCTGTTAAAAGAATAAGGTAGTACAAAATGACACTTGCCAATTAGGGCTTACTACCTAAGCACACTGCTCACAAGAGGCTCACTGCCTACAAGAGACTCACTATCTACAAGTTATAAGGAAAGTAACAAGATACTTGAACTGATGAGAAGCAACCACATATGCTGAGGTTGAGTTTCGGTTAGGCTCAATACACTGATCTACTGCACTTCATTCTTCCTCTTCTTTGGTGTTGCTGTCCTGTCACATACTAAACCTGTACTACTGCTTTCACACTGCTCTCTACTTTTCTTCACACTTCAAAATACACCACACACTTCTTCACATCCAAATCCATCTGGTATATATATCCGCACTAATGATTTCAATACCTTTCTAGTCGGCATCCAGAATAGTCAATATTTTCCCAAACTCTGATCTGTCGGCTAAATCCTTTCTTATCAAGTGATGCATATAGAAGTCATCAATCATGTCATCTAATCATGAATGATACCTCAAGAAACTTGATCATCATCAATATCTCATCCGGATTAAGGTCTGATGCTCTGCCGGTCAGTTCTTCCTTAGTCTACTCTGCCAAACAGGAACCCAACACTTAGGTGTTCATATCTTTTCACTCTTACATCACCGGAGGCTCAATCTCTGGAATATATTAGTCATGGTACTCCTCTTGACTTCCCAAAGTCTGCACTTTACTGAGATACTTTCTCTAAGAGATTCAGACCTGACTGTCAGACCTTGCTACATGCTTTGTTCTTGCTTACCGGACCTCAACACTCTTCAATTTGACTTCCGGTATAGGCACACCATGTCCTGCAGATGAGTGGGATGAACTTTGTTGCCATCAATGACAACACTCATGAAGCTACACTTTGTCTCTTGCCAACAATCTCCCCTTTTGGCATTGATGGAAACACTTAGTGAAAAATGACTAAGTGTCACACTACACTCCCCCTTGGCTGATGCTCTGTTCTAATGTACACTTTACCGGAGCTCCCCCTTAGCTAGATTTCACATTTTTCACTACTCCTCACTCCCCCTTTGACATCAATGGCAAAGGGTAGGGTCTGCACACCAAAATTTCCCAAAAATAATCTATACTTGGCCGTAAAAACATATATACATGTTTTACTTACATATATTGAATTATATCTGCAAAAGTGGTCTTCAACTGTACCACTTCTGTCACCCAACTCTTCTTCATCCTATCCAAAATTGAGATGTGACCACTCAATAGGAATGCAAAAGCTTCTGCCCTTTTTAGATCTAATGGATCACTGGTCCAGGCTATTGCCTGAGGATCAGTTAGGGCTTCATGCATAGCCTCTAACTTAGGGATAATGATCCCTCTAAGTTCACTTAACCTATTTATTCTATTTTTCTTCTCCTTCTCAAGCTTCTTTATTTCATTTGTGACTGCAATAGTTTGACACTCTTGATTGATTATGGAAGAGGAGAGAGGATCAAAACTTTGAGATAAACTTAACAGTTTATCCTCTTGCTCTTTTACTTTCTTCTCAATGTCCTTGGTCACTTTGGGCTAGGATAAATGAAATTTATATATATCTCCACCATATTTAAGAGCATTTTCTAAGCTCTTTATTCCAATATCCATAACTCTCCTATCATTTGTTATTAGACTCTGCACCTTAGAGAGTCTCTTTCCCAAAAACTCCTTCTGGACCTTCTCTTCTGTTGACTTCTCTAAGGAATCAAAATATGTATGAACAGAATTTACAAGAGACTTTAGATTACTGGATGTGGAGGCCGAAGGATCCTTTTGGAAGGATGGCATGATCTCCTCCAATACACCGGATGTAGTTTCTATGAGCTCACAGTCTTCCATGTGAGACTTTAGAAGTTTTTCTTTTGCCTTTGCTTGAGTAAAGGATGCTAGCTTCATGGTTTGAACCAGGGAGAGGGAATCAAAATTGAATGGTCCTTGAAGTAGTTTTGGTTCATAAAATTCCATCATCTCTTTGGTCAAGAAATCTTTGATAGTTTCTGCAGTGTCTCTTGCCAGAGACAGAGTCTTCTTCCCTTCTGCATTCTCAGAACTATCTCCTAGAGCCTTCTCTGTTTGGTCTTTTTCTTTTTTCTTTACTTCTTCTTGACTAGTTTTCTCCTCTAATCTTTCTTCTTCATTAGATCCGGAGTCTGTAGGGGAATCCAGATGAGAGATATTTACTTTTTCTTAGACTTCCTCTTCCGGAACAGAGGACTCTAGATCCTTAGTTTTCTCCTCACCTATCTTCTTTGCCTCTTCTGCCACTGTCACAGTAGATTCTCCTTTGTCATCCATGGCAAAGGGATCATCACCTAAGTCCTATATAATAGGAAGGTTGACTCTTTCGAAGGCATTCCAGAGGATATCTTCTGTTTCCTTTGCAACTTTTTCAGTTTCTCCAAGCATAAGTTGATTCATTCTAGCTTTGCTCTGGAACTCATCCTTGCAATCCTTGAATATAATGTTCATTTGTTTAGGGGTAATGGATGGATAGAGCTGAATAGCAATCTACTCCAGATTTCTAGATCTTTTGCTTGGGCATTGTTCTTCCTTATTTCAAGTTCCTTCTCTAAGCTTTTGGGAATTAGAGATATAATTTCAATGAATGCTTTGTTGTAGATGTTTAGATACTTGACTGTGGCATCTTGCAATATCTTCTGATCAGTTTCATTATATTCATCATAAAATTCAACCATTGGTTGTAAGTTCCCATCCACAGTAACTAATTTGATGATATCATCAATGCAAAGAGTAGGTTTTTCAACAAATTCCTTTGCCTTCTCTTCTTTGTCTTGATTGGTAGAGGGTTCACTGGTTGTTTTCTTCTTCTTCATTTTCTTTACTTCCTCATCTATCTCTGTCTCTTCATCATCCTTGAGGCTTGTGTATGATCTTGTAGCCTTTGTCTTTATTCTCTTTTCTCCTTTCCCAGATGATTTTGCTTCCGGTTTTGATGCCTTTGAGCTCTTAGCAGTGGCAGGTGCAGAGCTTTTAGAGGATTTGGTCTGTTGGTGCTTGCACATGGAGTCTGAGTTTCAAGCAAAAGTTATGTTAAGTCAAAGTTTGAGTCGACCTGATATTCTTACGGGGGGTCATATTTCAAATATCAGTCATCTTTGGAAGATCACCCTCATGTTATGTTATCACCTCATAATCACTTGATTCGTGAAGTGCGAACGTCAATTTTACATGAGGGTCGATATCTGCCTATCTAACAACTTCATACATCTTGCGAAGGGTCATTTTTCTAATATTAGCCTAATATTCTTGCGGGGGTTCATATTCCAAATATCACCCTTGTCGCGAGTATCACCCTATGTTGATATGATGGTGATGTCATCCAGATCCGATGGGATACGGGGGGTCATATTTCAAGCATCAGTCATCTTATGAATATCACCTTGTGCAAACATGATGATGACATGATCTAAGTCCGATGGGGTGCATCATATGGTTTTTGGCATGATGGTTATTATCGGTGGCTATGCTAGGGGTCCCACTGATCGCTAATGAGGACATGATATGGGCAGGAGGATCTTCCTCTGGTATATCGAGGTGATATTGCAATAGCGGGTGAGCAAGTAGGAGGTTCTCTTATGTAGGGGGTCTGGCCGATGGGGTACCGTATAGGAGGATCATCAGTATGATAAGAAATATCAGTGTGGATGAGGAGTGTTACTCCGACAGCATGAGCTACCCTGATGGGGTTTAAATTGGTGTCGTCGGGAGCAAAATCACCAACTATTGTTTTTCGGTGTGGTCCTGCTTATAAAGTATTGGGAAGGTTATCACAAGGTGAATGTGGGATAATCAGTTCTCACATAATTTGAAAAGTCAATGATCAGAAGGAGGCGCCCGTGTGGCATGATCTCATTGGCCAGTGGCTCGCCCGTTCAATTTGAGGCCTTAGATCTTGGCAGAAATTTTTTTAAAAGGCCCTGCGACTATTGCGTTCCAAGGAACCATGGGTCGGTGTGCCATTGATGACAGATGTTGCAAAGGTATGGGCTAAGGCATGGATGGATCAACTACCTGATTAATGATGAAAATCCCTAAATGCCGGTGCAGGGCTCGAGTCCAACCACTCCCTGCTTTCTCTTCTGCCTGTTGCATTCAATGTTTTGAGTGCCATTTCTCATGATGCACTGTATCTGGTAAATTTTGAATTGCCATGTGATTAATGTTGAGTACACCTTCCAGCTGTAAATAGAAGACCGTGTTACTCATTTGCTGTGGCGGAAAACTAGACAAAATTTGGGTGCTGTGATAAGATACAACTTCATTGGTGGCTTTGTCTTAGGTGTCTTGTGAGTTTATGAATCTCATGTTGTATGTTTCATGCATAAATTTACTAGTTTCATGTTGATTTAAATGAATAATGCTTCATTTGCATGTGTTCTGTTATCTGTCTCCAAATTGAGTGTGTTCTTCTTCTGAATCCAAATAGCTAAGGGGTGTTTAAGATTCTAGAATATGGGTTTGCTATATTGAATGCTTGACTTTTTTACTTCTGCTCAAGGAGTAGATTGATTGTTTTAGGTCAAGTGTTGGGAAGAATATATTGCAAGTGAGGATGTTTGTAAGTAGAGATAACAGAACACTAAATTTTGGGAAGTATTTGTAAGGCAGATATTAAAAATCCCCTTGATATCCAGTCTTTGGTGTATTTTTATGCTGACCATTCACATGTGTATGTCTATTGACTCTGAACCCTGAGATAGGCACCGATCCAGTCTTGTATTGAGGTTATAACCAAGGTCCTAGTTTTTGCATCCAACTACCAAAAATCAAACTCAAACTTCAAAATACAAACCTTTAGGACATTTAGAGGTAGTTTTAGGATCAGGAACCTCTATCTCACAACTAAGCATAAGCCCAGAGCTAGCCCCTTTGCACTTATTTCATAGTTTTGGTCTGCATAAGAGAGGATTTATCTACTTTGTATCAACATCCAAGCAACTTCATAGGCATATTTTGTGTTTGTTGAATAGGGAATACCCCCCTTGGTTCTGCAGAGCCTAAAGAAGAAGAGGAGATATTTATAGAGTCTATCTCTTGTACTGTTGGCCCCTGGCCCGGGAATCTTGTTGATCAATGATGGCAACCTTGTAGGGATACCTGGGAACAAGCATCTAGTCTGGGAAAAAACCAACAGATTTGGTGACTCCGCTGGGGAATGCTTTGTATAAGAATCTTGATTTTAAAAGAAAATAATTCCTAGTTGTAGGTGGCAACTCTGACCAATCTCCCAACCGGTAAAGTAAAAATTTGTATGCAGGGGAGAAGATCCCTGCATAATTCTCTGTTTGAAGTGTTACCCAGAAAGATGATGTATAGGGAAAAAGGAGCTGTCCCAGCCAGTCATGAAGGTTCTCCCAGAAATAATGATAATATCCAAGACAATCTTGGATCCTCAGAGCAGATAATACCTTATTTTTCAAACACTGAGGCTGAAATCTAGAATGTATATGAAAGACAACAAGGTGTTAATTTGAGAGTGAGATCAGAGGTGTTTTAGGAACGCCCTTTCTTAGATCCCTCTAATAGATTTGAAGAGACTGAGTCCCCAAGGGATGATGATGATGACCAATATGGAAAGGGACCATCTTCTTCTATGCCCAAAGATGAACAATTAGCTGAAGAAATCAAAAGCTTGAGAGCTGAGTTAGAATATTTACAAGTTGTGAAGATTAGAGATGATATGAGACAAAAAGTGCAAGCTTTGAGAATTGCTCAACATGATGCAGTCCCCACCCTTGATAATGCAGATGTCTTGAGAAACCATCATATAAATGAGATCCAATATCAACAGAATGATAAGAGACAGAATGTAAACAATGTTAGAGCACCGTTAAATAATGCAAGAAATCAAAATGTTGATAGAAATGCTAATCTTAATTAGTTTGGTAGACAACCTATGCAGCTAGACAGATTTAGGCAGCTTGTTTTTGATGGTATTCCTGGCTACCCTAATCCTATTGTGAAACATGTAAGGCTGCAGGTGCCAAAGTTTTCAGGAAATAATACCGTGTCAGGTGAGGATCATTTAAAAGCCTTTTAGAATGTCATGGACAACTTTGAGGTGGAACATGAAGATGTGTTTATGAAGTTGTTTATGCAATCCTTAGTTGATGAAGCTAGAGAATGGTATAAGGTATTTCATCATGGGATGACTTCATGAGGATATTCAAAGAACAATATGGTGACAAAATGGATCCAAGTTTCTTCATTAACGAGTTCACTAGTATTACTAAAGGATCAAATGAGTAGGTTGCAGATTTCAATGCTAGATTCACTAAGGTGTTGAACAAATTGCCACATCACCTAAGGCCTAATGAACCAATGTGCATAGTGTTGTACATAAATACTTTTGATGCCAAAACAATGTATGGGTTAAGAGACAAGGGCACTGCCAACCTCAGGGATGCTTTCAGAATTGCAACAAATATTGAAAATAACAGAAAAGTGTCTGGTAAGACAAACAGAAGAGATGACATAAAAATTTTGCAAAATCCAAATACTAAATCTCAGAGTGTTCAAAGTAATGCATCCACTTCTGAGGAGAAACTACATAAATTAGCAACTATTGTCAAGGACTTGAGTTATAGACTGGCTAAAAATGAAAAGGGGATAGGTCCTGACAGGCAGGTCTACCAAAGGCAAGAAAAGAGACCATCACTACATGACATGCCATATAACACTAATTGGCATAATGGTAAGCCTATTCTCCCAAACAACAACACAAATCAAAGGGATCAAAATGCAAGGGAAACTCTTGATCCTTTGAAGAAGGCTATTAATATTGCTGATGACACCCCATGGTGTATAATATGTTAAATGCCTCACTCACAGTCACAATGTATGATTGCTCAATCTTTATATAATAATGTTGTTGCCTGTGATGAGTGCAATGAGCCACATTGTATGGAGGATGATAATGTCAATATGCTATCCACAAATAGGGAATATCCTTCTCATGATGCTGATGCAAATACAAATAATGAGATTCAGTTCTACTAGCAGGTATCTTGTGGTGAAGATGATGAAGATAGCTATGCCTATGCTCAGGACTCACATATTTTTCTGAATAATTTGAGAAGGTCTTCTGATGAAGAGATTAGAGCCCTCACAGCTGCAACAGTAGGTCAGGTCAAAAGTAATTATAACCTTAGGGGTAAGGCTCAGGTAAGCAACTCGCGCCAACCAGAGAATACTTTTGTGAGCCAACCAGTGCATAGTCATAAAGAGGCTGAACCACAAAAGAAACAATGGAGCAATAATAAGCAAAATTTTAAGCAAAAAATAGGTCATGATCCTCAAGGACTAGAAAATAGAGTACCCCAAAATGAAAATCAAAGTAGGAATGCTCAGGTCAAGGATGATAGTCAAGGGGCCGCAAAAATTAAAGCTGGATCATCCCAGGATAAAGTAAAACCATGGATCAAGCTGCAACTGTTGTACAAAACTATGCTTCTTTTGACATAGCTCAGGTCTTGTCCTAGATAAAGGTCTCCATTCCATTGATGGAATTGATGAAGGTTGAGGAGTTCAGAAACAAAACATTGTCCCTAATTTCAGGAGTGCCCTGTCAAGCTAAGCAAAATGCTGACGCTCAGGGAAAGAAATAGGCTTTGTGTATTAGAGAAGATGAGGTTCGTGAAGTTTATCTGGGGGTGACCATGACAAAATGCCCTTCACAGGTTGAGCCATTTTTATGTCTCCCTTGTTATTAATGGAAAAATAATCATGAATTGTATGCTTGATTTTGGAGCATCAACAAATATTATGCCTTTGGCTATCATGCAACAAGTTGGATTGAAAATAGACAAGGCATGTGGAAAATGCTACACAATGGATGCTAGGGAAGTACTAGTCATTGGAATCATGAAGGATGTGGATTTTAGGTTAGCAACATATCCAGAAAAAACATATAGAATAAACATAATAGTGGTAGACATAAAGCCACAATATGGTATGTTGCTGTCAAGAAGATGGGCAACATTGATTGGTGGAAATATGCAACTAGATCTATCATATGCCATGATCCCAATGAATGGCAAAGATGTCAAACTGGTCAGAGAAGAAAGGTCACTAGAGACAGTTGAGGATCAGGATTCAGGGGAACATATATGTTTTGTGGACACTGATTGTGGAAATTTCAGGGTTGTCTCATATGATCAAGGAAACAAAGGGGAAGATATTTGTGTTCAAGAGCTGAACCAACAGGGTCTCTGGACTATGTTTTTCGATGGAGCTTGCTCAAAGGAAGGCTCTGGTGCTGGAGTTGTGTTTTTGTCTCTAGCTAGTAAGCTTCTAAAGTTTTCTTTCCTGTTAAGATTTGCATGCACAAATAATATTGTAGAATATGAGGCTCTGTTGCTAGGATTGAATGTTGCTCTGAAACATGGAATTAAGATGATAAATGTATTTGGAGATTCAGAGCTAATTGTTTCCCAGGCTAGAGATAAGTATGCTTAAAAAAATAAGAGGTTAAAACAGTATAAGCATGTTGTATGGGACACAATTGAATTGTTTGATGCATTTTCAATAAACTGGATAGAAAGATCAAAAAATGTCATGGTAGATTTTTTAGCTAATGTGGCCATAAGGCCAAATGATATTACTCTGTCTGATGTTACAAATGTTGAGGTTAAGATTAGACCTATAGTACTAGAAAATATATGTAGTTGGCAAGTATTTGATGATGATAAAGATTTGTTAAGATTTTTGCACTGCATAGATGAATATGAGAATTAAGAGATTGATTTCCAGAATTTTGTAGAGGTTGTGGATGGAAAAGAAACTCTTTTGGGGAAAGAAGTAATTCAGTTGAAGACAAATAAAATCCCAAGAGGGTTAGTTGCTTTAGAAAGAGCATTTGACAATAGGGACCGATTTGTTTCAAAAGCATCTCCTACAAACAAGAACGACTTGGATGAGATAAACTTGGGGACATCTCATGCCCCCAAAAAGGTGTATATTGGCAAACAGCTCAAACCACACATCAGGAACATGCTAATTGCATTGTTGAAAAAATATAAGCATGTCTTTGCCTGGTCATATGAGGACCTGAAAGTTTATAGAGAAGATCTATTCCAGCATGAAATCCCTTTGAAACCTAGAGCTAAGCCATTCAGACAAAAACAATGACCTATCAATCCAACTTTGGCTCCAAAAATGCAAGAAGGACTCATGAAGCTTAGGGAGGCTGGAATAATTGTGCCTATCAGACATTCAACTTGGGTGTCTAATCTTGTCCCAGTTAGAAAAAAGAATGGTGATATAAGACTTTGTGTTGACTTTAGAAATCTGAATATATCCTCTTTAAAGGACAATTATCCACTGCCCAACATGGAGGCTATGCTGCAGAAGGTAACTGGTTGTGAGCTTCTATCCATGATGGATGGATTTTCAGGGTACAATCAGGTGAAGGTGAAAGAATCTGAACAATACAAAACTACCTTTACTACTCCATGGGGAACTTATGTATATGTGAGAATGCCATTTGAACTAACAAATGTTGGTGCCACTTTTCAGAGGGCTATGGATGTTGCTTTTGCAGGATTGATTGACTCAATTCTAGCTGTATATCATGATGATCTCACTACCTATTCAAAAAAGGAGGAGCAACATTGCATGCACTTAGAATAGATTTTTATTAGAGCACTAGAATATGGCATTTCACTCAACCCAAAGAAGTGTGCTTTTGGGGTGGTGGAAGGAAAGCTTTTAGGGCACATTGTTTCCAAGGATGGAGTCAGGATTGATCCTGAAAGGGTTGCTACAATTGATAGGATTCAAGTTCCCAAAATAGTGAAAGGTATTCAGTCCTTCTTTGGACAGATTAATTTTGTTAGAAGATTTATCCCCAACTTTGCAGAGATCACAAAGGATATTTCTAAAATGTTGAAGAAGGGTGCAACTGTCAAATGGGATGATGAAGCAATTAAATCATTTCAGAACATCAAAGAGGCTATAAAGATGGCTCCTGTGTTAAAATCTCTTGATTTTTCTAAGCCATTCTAGTTGTTTTCATTTGCTTCTTTTCATACTGTTGCTGCATGCTTATTACAAAAAAATGAAGATGGTTTTGAACAGCCTATTGCTTTCTTTAATATGTCATTACAGGTAGCTGAGTTAAAATATGATATCATGGAGAAGCAGGCATATGCAGTAGTTAGAGCAGTCAAAAGATTTAGGCCATATCTAGTAGGATCTCAGATAGTTGCATATGTGCCCCATGTAGCAATCAAGGATATTTTTACTCAACAGGAGGTGACAGGAAGAAGATGCAGGTGGATAAACAAATTACAAGAATTCAACATGGAGATACAGATCACAAAATTGGTAAGGGGACAAGGTTTCGCTAAAATGATGACACAGTCAAATCTGGAAGCATGCCAAGTGAATGTAGTTCAAAATGAAAGTGTTAATATGTCAGAATCTGAATGGTACAAGGATATTGTATATTATTTGTAGAATTTGAATTGTCCTTCCCATCTCAGTGATAGTCAGAAAAAGACCTTGAAGCTACATGCAATCAAGTACATCATTATTCAAGGAGAGTTGTATTGGAAGAATCCTGATGGTGTACTACTTAGGTGTGTGGATAAAAATGAAGCTAAGAATGTTTTCAATGACATGCACAAGTGAGTGTGTGGTGGACACTATACTGCCCAGACAATAGCCCATAAAATTCTTAGAGCAGGCTATTGGTGGCCAACTCTTTTCTCAGATGCACAAAAGATGGTAAGAAGATGTGATTCTTACCAAAGGTTCTCAAGAAAACTAAAATATGAAGGTGCATTACCCCTTAGAACTGTAATTGTGGAGGCTCCATTTTAGCAATGGGGAATTGATTTCATAGGGGAAATTTCAGAAAAATCAAGTGGAGGACATAGTTGGATTTTGGTTGCTACTGACTATTTCACCAAATGGATTGAAGCCATTCCAACTAAGAAAGCTACAAGCAGGGTGGTGATGGACTTTATTCTGGAAAACATTATTATCAGATTTGGAGTGCCATTCAAAGTGGTCACAGATAATGCCATGTGCTTCAGATCTAGCGAATTTGTTGATTTTTGCAACAAATATGGGATTAACCTGTCGTATGCATCACCCTATCATCCACAGGGAAATGGTTAAGCATAGCAAGTAACAAAAGCCTCATGAAAATCATCAAAAGGATGGTAGACAAGAACAAAAAAGCCTAGGATTCAAAGCTAAAGATGGCACTATGGGCTGACCGGATAATAGTGAAGAAATCAATTAAAAGGTCACCTTTTGAGCTAGTATATGGCACAACAGCCAAGTTGCCTGTAAATAATCTCTTGCCAATTTATAGATTCATACAAGAGAATGATGAAGAGATTGAAGATTTAATGACTGAAAGGATAAATCAACTGGTTGCATTAGATGAAGTCAGAAGGGAGGCACACAGGACAAAAATCAGGAAGCAGCAGAGAGTGAAATATCTGTTTGATAAAAGGACTACAGAAAGGAAATTTTAGATAAGTGATTTAGTCCTTATTTGGAATGCAAGGAGCCAAGATAAGGGCAAGCATGGTAAGTTTGATCCCTTATGGATGGGCCCATACCAAATCAGCAACACTCATGGAGAGGATTCCTACTTTCTCCAGGCCCTAAATGGTGAAATACTGGAATTGCCTATGCACGGTCAATTCCTTAAGCTTTATTTTTCATAGGTGATTATCTTCTGTGCATGATTGTAAATTATTTGTAAATTATCTGTAAATGCTCTGTATAGTCAGTGTTTTGCCTTTTTGTGTTCTGCCTAGTCTGCCCGGAGGTGGTCTAGTTCTCACTGCAGCCTTATGCCTGCACGTCCCCAGTTGGAGCCAATGTTGGTGCTTGCACATGGAGTTTGAGTTTCAAGCAAAAGTTGTGTTAAGTCAAAGTTTCAGTCGACCTGATATTCTTGTGGGGGGTCATATTTCAAATATCAGTCATCTTTGGAAGATCACCCTCATGTTGTGTTATCACCTCATAATCACTTGATCCACAAAGTGCGGACGCCAATTTTACATGAGGGTCGATATCTACCTATCTAACAACTTCATACATCTTGCGAAGGGTCATATTTCCAATATCAGCCTAATATTCTTGCGGGGGGTCATATTCCAAATATCACCCTTATCGCAAGTATCACCCTATGTTGATATGATGGTGATGTCATCCAGATCTGATGGGATACGGGGGGTCATATTTCAAGCATCAGTCATCTTACGAATATCACCTTGTGCAAACATGACGATGACGTGATCTAAGTCAGATGGGATGCATCATATGGTTTTTGGCATGATGGTTATTATCGGCGGCTGTGCTAGGGGTCCCACCGATTGCTGATGAGGACATGATATGGGCAAGAGGATCTTCCTCTGGTATATTGGGGTGATATTGAAATATTGGGGTGATATTACAATATCAGGGTGATATTGCAATATCGGGTGAGCAAGCAGGAGGTTTGCTTACGTAGGGGGTCTGGCTGACAGGGTACCGTACATGAGGATCATCAGTATGACAAGTAATATCGGTGTGGATGAGGAGTGTTACTCTGATAGCATGAGCTACCCTGATGGGGTTTAAACTAGTGTTGTCGGAAGCAAAATCACTGACTATTGTCTTTCGGTGTGGTCCTGCTTATAAAGTATTGGGAAGGTTATCATAGGGTGAATGTGGGATAATCAGTTCTCACATAATTTGAAAAGTCAGCGATCAGCAGGAGGCACCCGTGTGGCATGATCTCGTTGGCCAGCGGCTCGCCCATTCAATTTGAGGCCCCAAATCTTGGCGGGAAAATTTTTCAAAGGCCTTGCAAACGTTGCGTTCCAAGGAACCACGGGTTGGTGTGCCATTGATGACAGATGTTGCAGAGGTATGGACGAAGGCATGGATGGATCAACTACCTGATTAATGATGAAAATCCCTAAACGTCGGCATGGGGCTCGAGTCCAACCACTCCTTGCTTTCTCTTCTGCCTGTTGCATTCAATGTTTTGAGTGCCATTTCTCATGATGCACTATATCTGGTGAATTTTGAATTGCCATGTGATTAATGTTGAGTACACCTTCCTGCTATATATAGAAGACCGTGTTACTCATTTGCTGTGGTGGAAAACTAGACAAATTTTAGGTGCTGTGTTAAGATACAACTTCATTGGTGGCTCTGTCTTAGGTGTCTTGTGAGTTTATGAATCTCATGTTGTATGTTTCATGCATAAATTTACTAGTTTCATGTTGATTTAAATGAATAATGCTTCATTTGTATGTGTTCTGTTATCTATCTCTAAATTGAGTGTGCTTTTCTTCTAAATCCAAACAGCTAAGGGGTGTTTAAGATTCTAGAATATGGGTTTGCTATATTGAATGCTTGACTTTTTTACTTCTGCTCAATGAGTAGATTAATTGTTTTAGGTCAAGTGTTGGGAAGAATATATTGCAAATGAGGATGTTTGTAAGTAGAGATAACAGAACACTAAATT